>CM060937.1:2500000-3750000 GCA_030765085.1 Allium cepa
CTCAATTCTAATTCATGTTTGGGTTGAATTTTGGAATAAACAAATTGTTATTCATGTTTCATGGCGTAAATAAGATTGGTTTAATTAAATTAAATTGGAATTGTTATTCAATTTCTAATGGTAGAACATATTGGTTGAATAAATTCAGAATATGTTACTTGAATAAAATTATGGTTTTGATTGATATAATTACATAATGATGAATATGGTTTTGGAACCGAATTGGGAAGTCAATTTAACATAATTGTTTGTTTCATATGTGGCCTAAAAATGTAAGAGTGGAATTTTGTGTAATTAAATGGTTTGTGGCTATTGAATAAAATTTTTGAATATACTAAATCTCTAAAAGTAGAACGTACATTATGGTGGAAAAAATGTAAATTAAATGGACCCTAAAGGCTAGTGTAAATCTGTAATAAAATAGCATAAAAATTACATATAAACCATACAGACTGAACGGACGTGAAATTGAAATACCATTTATGTAAGAAAATGGGAAATTGTGAAATAATCAAATCGGATGTAAAAATGGCCTAAAGCGGATTAATGGAAATAAACAGTATGTGAACTGTAATGGAAAAAATAGTTAATCTGTAAGCGATTTGGTAGGCAAACCTTGTAAAGGTCTGGATAGGTGTTTCACGCAGTTAAGACCAAAATATAGTTTTGGTTATACATATTAGAAGATGACAAGTAGGTTTGCAACGGTGTCTGTTACTTTTCATAGGTTGCTAGTATGTAGGATAGATAGCATCTGCAATCATTGGCTTCTTCAGGCAGATTGACATGGATGGAACAGGACAATTCCGTATTCAATTCAATATTTATTGTTATGTTATTTTATACACGTATATGATTCCAAGTTCCAACCAAACTACTACTAAATATGTATTAACATATATACACATCCATATATCAATTTTAAATGTTAAAATAACTTATCACTATTCAATGATTTAACAAGCAACTATTTTAACAATTTATGTACTTTTTAAAGAATATAAACAAGGGTTTAACTTTAAGTAGTTAACATCTTTATTATTAATAAAGAGCAAGCATATTAACATGTGATTTGACAACAATTATCAAGAGATTAAGTAAGCAAATATCAAGCAATATTTCAAGTTAACTTGCAACCAATTTATAGTGCAATCAAAGTGAGATTAAGTCATTTTTATCAAACCACACTTCGTCCTACCAACCTTATTTCAAACATCACTTCTTTTATTATTTTATACTTCCTCCAAACATCACTAAAATCCATTCTTTCACCCATATACCACCCGCATACCCTCGCCCATCATCAAGGTATCCACGGCCTTCCTCCCCCTTCACCATAGCTCACACACCTTACTCTTTCCATCACCATAATTCTTGGCCTTAGCCTCCTCTTCCTCCACCACAAATTCTCACAAACTCAAGGCCAATGGCCTTAAAATATTCATAAGGTACACGACAAGTATAAGAAGAGAAAGAAGAGAAAGAAGTGAGGATAAGAGTGAATTTGTCTGTGAATGGAGTAAATATGAGAGGGTATTTACAGTCTTAGAACTTTGAGGTAAAAGTGTGCAAAACCTCCTCCTTAGCAACGAATTTAAGCATATAAGACCGTGCTCCTACACAAGCGTGCTTTCCCTAAGTCGAGGAGTGATTTAAGGATCCTTTTGTCCTTAATGTTCCCTTAATTAAACATGGTTACTTTTAATTAATTTTAGCTTAAGGAAAGATATGTTTAATTCCTATCATATGTCTACACATGATAACTATTCAAATTGCATTTTCGCACAACTTGTATTGTATAAAAAGTTGACTCTTAACAAAACGTCTTCCGTTCACATTTTCAGTATTTATCCAAAGTGTATATTTTACTAAACAAATTTCAAAAATAATTTTTCTAACAATAGTTACTAATTAAAAAGTGTTTAATTAGGTTATAAAATCATATTAATCACATTAAATCTTGGATTCAAATATCTAAATAATTGAGATATTTAAAAAAGAAGTGTTCAAAATTCTAAGTCTATACAACAACCGAACGGTTCAACTTTATACCGCATCTTCCTCTAAAAATTCCCTGCAAAAATCATGAATCATGTCTACTATTGCTGAACTACATTAAGAAATCCATATATTTTACAATATAGGTCAATAGATAAACAATTTTATTTATTACTATTAGATATAATAAAATAAACCAAATGTATATATGCATCTAATACATAGAGATATTTACATTTTATATTTAACAAAAAAATAGTGGATGGACATGCGTTTTAAGTGTAAATGTTTTGGTAGCAACAGTACTTTTTATATCAAGTTATTTTGTTAGAAGTATCGATGGAAAATGTTAGTGAAATTCAGTTGATAAGTAATTGGAATAAAAGATAGTGGGGATTGCAAACCGATGATGAGATTTCATTGATGGATATGGGTATTTTCGATATTTCAAAAAGACACCGTTGAAATCAATTTCATTAAATTCTCTTAACCGATATCAAAGATGTTATGCTTTATAACTTTTGTATCAATGTAATAATTTGCAAAACAACTTTTATCCCTTTATACTTTTGAAAATCACTCATTACTGCTATATTAGTAGACACAGGTTGATGTGCTACAGCTATTATTAATGCCTTTTCATCACAAGTAGGTACAATCTGATAACCATCGACTACCGTAACATGTGGGTACATCTGCATTGACATGTGAAAATTATATTAAATTATATATTCTTTGTCTACTAGTGCAACCGCATAGAAGTGGAAAAATCGACCATTTAATAATATAATTTGCAAAAGTAAATTTGGAAAAAATAATTGTGGCAATGTATAAAATGTGCAGGTGTGTTCATGATATTTTGTTTACTAATAGCTAAAATAGAAACACTATTTTTTGGTCCTACCACAAAGTTCCAAAAATATACTTACATACAAATAAGATGCCAGAAATTTGAATCCCACAATGAATTGGTAACATATATTTTCAAACAGAAATTTTAACATGTAACACACTTCAATTTTAGTTTTTTGTATAAAATTACAATATAATATGGTTAATATATCGAATCATCTCATTCACAACTAAGAAATAATGGTTCAGATACAACATAGCACATAATAAGAAAAAATATTCTTTATCAAGTAAAATAAGCCAAAGACCCAACAGAATATGCAAAGATATATTTGCAAATCCCTATTTAACTATAAAAGATACTAAATTCATTAAAAGATATACTCAACTCACAAAATTCCTGCAACGCCTAATAGGATACTCAACTCACAAAATTTCCAACTAAATATTCTCAGTACAATGTAGCAAAAAATCATAAACAAATGAAATCACTGACCAAACTAATATCACATATATATACAAATTGTTTGAAATATTACCACTCCTTTTATACCTAATACTTCAATAACAAGGATCGTTAATAATCATTTGACTTGCTGAAATATTTTCTATTATTTACACTAAAACAAAACATGAAAAATGTTCTTAACCATAATAGTTGTTTAGTTGCACAAACAGGCATCATACCAACAATGGGTCGATGAAGCATTGTAACATAATTAATTTTAGAACCTATGTTTATGCACTATAGGAAGTTTTACTATAGAGTGCTAACATATATACATTATCATGAACCATGTTGTTGTGCAATTCTTTGAAGCTGAATACATTCTTTATGTATATGTTTGAACTTGTTATGTAAATCATCTTGTGTTTGTGATAGATAAAATAAGTGATAAAATGTGGAAATGATTAAGTCTTAAAACATACATAAATTAAATTGAGTGATAGATGTTAAGTTTTTGTTTGTTATAGCTCTCATTTACTTCTATATATCTTATTAATGGTTTATAAAGGAATTCATGGAAATTATGAAGAAGATAAAGACAATTATCTTTGTGTTCAAAAAGCATTTATCTTCTTATTGTTAATTAATAATATATATTAAAATAATTTATTGTTTGAAAACATAAATATAATTTTGAAAACTTAACTACTCTCTTTTGAATACTGAATGCACTTACTAGTCTACCAAAATACTAAAAAAGTTCTTCAATGAAAAATGTTTGGTTACTCATAAACTTAGTTAATGAATCAAAATTTAAATACTCTCAACTTTTGAAATTAATTAAAAAACAGTTGAGTGATTAATCCATCAACTAATACTTTTGTCTTCTAAATTATATTGCCAATTTTCCAATGGTAATTAAATCCAACCAATAAAGTTTAGCTGTAAATGAAAATTTTGGTTAAGAAAAATCCAATCAGCAAGCGAATTTTAGTAGCAAAAACAAATCAGAAAATTTAAAATAGAACAGTTTTAGGTATTACCTCAGTATAGCAAAATTATTTGTTTTGACACAAAAATGGATACATATCTTCAGAGCTTATTCCTCCATTCTCTAGTATGTATTGGAAGGCATTATTAGGTAGGACACACATGCATCCTACGCTTCTACTATCACAGTCAAAAGGTTGCTAGACCGAGAAAGAAATAAGTTTATGTTTTTAAACTTAACAAACATCTTTGATGGAACTAACAGTTGAAAAAGCCCAGCAGGTACCTACATTGTTATAGTTATAATGTAATTAAATTATAAATGTAAAAAGATGAATTATGATCTGTTAGGTAAACGACTTACATATTAAAAAGTTTCCTCACTTCTAAATAGAGAAATTTACAAAAAGTTATTATGGTAGAATTTGGACTTATAATGATATAAAAGGAAAATTTATTGCATGGAACTTTCATCCAACAGCCTTCTTTTAAAAATATATAGCTGCCCGTCTTCAAAAGTAGGTTTTATAAAAAAGTTCTTCTTTTTAAGTTACCAAATTGAAAGACATAGTTTCTTAAGAAAGAACCTACTTTATTAAAATTAAAAGAAACTTCCCTTGTATAGCCAATATAAGTAATAACACGTAATTATATGATTGTGATAAGCAACAAGAGATATAGCCAATACCTAAACAATAAGAGTTATTGCAGAAACTAAGGAACCACGAAAAATCAAATAGCCAGACATTCTGAAACTTTCAAATGTCTTCAACATTAGTACTTCGGTTCCAAGTTTCTAAGATTGTTCGCTAGTAAGAGATCAAGAAAAGCAAACTTTATTCCAAGCAATTAATGTTAAACTTAATCTCTGACAAAAAATGTTACTTAAATTAAAAATAGGGGTGTAATTTAAAATATATGGCAAATTGTGGAAACTTGTGGGTACCGCTACCATGATTGAAAACGTAGAAAGTGTTAGTACCGGATTTATGAATGTGGCGACTTATACTGTTTTGGATGATCTGACCATAAAGCCCATGTCCACTGTATTCACGATCTCTTTTCCCCAATAGAGTCTAAAATGGCATAAAAATAAATCTATTTTCCATATTCTAAACCATATAACCTTCAACTTTTGTTTGCACCTTACAGTTTGCCGAAAAAACTATTGATAAAATATTGTTGAAAACTATAATAAACTCAAGTGATGTAGTTCGAAAGTGTAAAAATATCTCCTCTTTAAGGTAACTTGTACTGCATCGACTTCATATCAGTTCATTATATTCCACTAGACTATCGTGAAGATCAATTTTTTTATTAGGATAACAGGAACCAAATATGAATAAAAAAATCAAAAACCCAAATGTCACAGTCATAATCAAGAAGGGAGGCAAAAGAGACACTGTCATTAACGTATCTACCAAACTACACTCGTATTCAAAACAATTTGCATGTTAAATATATCTCACAAATTATGTGCACACTTGTATTGTTAATCGTCTAATTGGTACATGAGATTATGTGTAGCTGGAAAATTATTTGTCCTAATGAAACAACAATTATATAGCTTTAACTTAGGCCAACCTTGATTCTGATATGATATTGGGCACATATTATTGTTAGCAGGATGTCCAAGAAGGGACGAAACATCACACTGATATAATCATGGTAACCAACAAGAGAAACATTAAGTCCTAACTAATAATAATTATTATAGAAAGTAAGGAACCAAAAAAATTTAAATAGCCATATATTTTGAAACTTTCCAATGTCTTCAACATTAGTACTTCGGTTCGAGGTTTGAGTGATGGTTCACTAGTAAGAGATCAACAAAAAGTAAGCCTGCTTCCAGCAATTAATACTAAAACTTAATCTCCAAAAAAAAATATTACTTGAATTAAAATAGGTGTGTAATTTAAAATATTTTGGATCTTATGGGAACGACTACCATGGATAAAACTATTAGAAGTTTTGGCACTGAATTTGTTAAAGTGATGACTTATACTATTATCGATGATCTAGAACTATACGAAGTTTTAGCACTGGATTTGTGAAAGTGGTGAATGATACCATTATGTATGATCTGACATAAAGACTATGTCTACTATATTAACACTCTCTTTTCCTGAAATAGAGTCCAAGATTGCACTAAAAAACTATTTACCAAGTCCTAAACCATATAAATTTCACCTTCAGCTTGCACCTTTAAGTTTCCAGAAATAACTGTTGGTAAAACATTATTGGCAACTAGGATATACTCAAGTGATATAGTTCGAAAGGCGTAAAAAATCTCATCCCTGAGGTGACTTGTGCTGCATCAACTTTATATCAGTTCATAATATTCAACATATATTATCTTAAAGAATAGTTTTATTATTAGGATGACAGCAACCAAATAAGAATAAAAACAAAATCATGACCCAAATGTCGCATTCACAATCAAAAAGGAAGGAAAAAGTGGCATTGTCATTAATATATATACCTAACTACTCGAATACTTAGAACAATTTGCATGTCTAATCTATCTAATAAATTATATGCACACTTACATCATTATACATCCAATTAGTATATGATATTACGTGCATCTTGGTATTATTTATCCTAATGAAACAACATAATATGGCTTGAACTAAAGCCAACCCTAATTCTGACCTGATATTGGACATATATTATTATTATCGAGATTTCAAAGGACACAACACACTTATATGATTGTGGTAATCAACAAGAGAAATAATCAAGTCCTTAACAATAGGATTTATTGTAGAAACTAAGGAACCATAAAAAAATCAAGTAGCTGGATATCTTGAAACTTTCAAACGCTAGTAAGAGATCAATGGAAAAACAAGCCTTCTTCCTAGCTGTTAAATATTAAAACTTAATCTGCACCAAAAAAATTATTACACAAATTCAAAATAGGAGTGTAATTTAAAATATGTAGGTACTTGTGCGAACTTGTGTGAGCGGCTACCGTGGTTGAACTATAGGAAATGTTGGCACTGGATTTGTGAAAATGTTGACTTATACTGCTATGGATAATCTGACCATAAAGCCCATTCCACTATACTCACACTCTCTTTTTCCTAAATAGAGTCTAAAATTGCATTAACAAAAACTATTTACCATGTCCTAAACCATTTAACTTTCAACTTCATTTTGCACCATCAAGTTTGTGGAAACGACTATAAGTAAATAATTGGACTGATAGCTATGATATACTCAAGTAATACAGTTTGAAAGGTACAAAAATATCTCATCCCCGAGGTAACTTGTGCTACATTGACTTTATATCAGTTCATAATATTCAACGTAAATTATCTTAAAGATCAATTTTGTTATTAGGATGACAAGAACCAAATATGAATAAAAACAAAGTCATAATTCAAAATGCCGCATTCATAATCAAGAAAGGAGGCAAAAGATTCACTATCATTAATGTATATACCTAATTACTCTAATACTAGGAAAATTTTGCATGTTAAATATATTTGATAAATTATATGCGCACACACAACATTATATGTCTAATTGGTATATGAGGTTATAAGCAACTTGGCATTTATTTGTCCTAGTGAAATAACATAATATAGCTTTAACTTAACCCATCCCTGATTTTGATTTGATATTGGTCACAAACCGTTTGTACCAAAATTGGGCACAACACTCTTCGGGCATGTTTGATGAGATTAAATGAAGAATATAAATGGAAAATGAGGCTAATCTAAAAAACACACCAAAAACAGACAAACAAAAGTAAAGAACATAGAGATTTAGAGTGGTTCGGTGTTGTAGCATGCATCCACTTTAGAAACTTTGTTGTTTTGTTGACAAATCTCGCTGGTTACAATTGTGTGTAACAGAGCATTTAAGATACAACAAAGATTTTGGCAGAGTATCGGCGTTCTGGAGTCAAAAGTCCCTTTTCTAAAGCCCATAGACTGCTATTTATAGGTGTATGCCGTAAATATCTCACTCCAAACTCGAAAGACTCCTCTCACTTAGATGGACCCACATGATCGATTTCGGACATTTGGACTCGATCCATGATCGATACGTGATAAATTCGCATCAATCTGAAAATGGTCTTTTGGGTTGAGATCGATCATGGACATTTTTGAGGTGGTACGCAAGCTCCTGTGAAAATTTGGTAGCATTTGGGCTTGTAGATTTTGAGATATGATCGATGAAAGTTTGGATCTACAATGCACTGTCGTCAATGTATCGATACGTTCGTATCGCTCTTCTTCGTATCGATGATATCCACATGCTAACCAGATGATGTGGTGCTATATTCTTAGACCGATCCACTTTCATGTTGAGCGACCACGTCTTCCACTTCTACGTGCTTTGTTCGTATCCACAAGTGTAATTCCATTCTTATCGATCTTGTGCTCTCCACTTCGTATCAAGTCCTAGAGCTATTTCATATCGATAGATTAATGCCCACTTCATATTGATATATGGATAATCTATTCGTATCGATAATCAAGTACCTAATTTTGTATCGAGGATGCATAGCTACTTTCATATCGATCAGTGACGATCGATGCAAACCATGTAGTTAAAAGATCGATTTGCAGAATGTATTCATGGGACCGATACGAAGTATTATTTGATGATGGATACGAAGTCTTGTTAACATGACGGATATGAAGTAGCTTTATTTTGATAGATATGAAGGAAGTTAGTGGGCGATGTATAAAGAATTGGATCTCTCTTAGGAAATGAATACGAAATAGGATGGATACGAATAGAGTTGATTTTCTCAACCTTGACCGATCAATATCTTGAGCATACGAACTCCGATTGACTTGAAATTTGGAACGTTGGATTTTATGGCTTTGCTTTTCACACTATATCGATTGTAGCTCGATCCGGACCTGGGAAAAATATACCAGTATCAAGCAGCTCATTATGAGGTAATAATAGCGGAGATCGATGTCAAGATGGCAAGTGCCATGATGGGTAGCGGTATTGGAGGTGGGATGGCAGGTCCTGGCCCATCCCCTTTACACGTGATTTCTCCGTGTGGTACAATAATCATCACTAGGGTAACCCCCATGAGTTCTCATATAGAAAGTGCCCTTATCCCTCCAACTACGCATTCCAAAAGCATTTCAATTTCCATGAGTTCGGAGGAGGAGATTACAATTCTTCCTCTGGCCGAGGATAAGCCAGGTGAAGGTAATAGTTCAAGACGGCACCACAGCGGTAGCTCAAATGGATCGACGTCGAAGGAGAAGAAACATAAGTAGTAGGCGTGTTTCTTTATGTCCCATTTTGGTGTATAAATAGGAATTCCTTTTTTGCTTTTAGTAGGCTGTGTATAGATGCGGTTTCGTCCCATGCTAGTAGGAATTTTTGGAATAAACTTTTCTGTACTTATTTTGTTTCCAGAGAATAAATCAAATAAAATCTCCTTGTTATTTTTAGCATAACTCTGAGTTTATTTGTTTAAGTGTTTTAGCACTTGAATTTTTGTTCAATATACTTGTGAAGTTTTCACCTTTGGACAAGACTTGTGTTTGGTTGTTAAGTCTCGGAGTCATGGCTTCGGGCCACAACCAAACGTGAAGTTGATTTCTGATGTTGTACTGTATCGATCAATATTTAGTACTAGAGATATACACTCAATCCTAAGGATGATTTGAAGTGGTTCGGCGATGGTTGCTTTTCATCTTTGACACTTTTAAATTCACTTAGTTCAGACTAATTATTGTTAAGTGAGTTCGAGTGGTCGGATCACACTCGCTCATGTATTGACAATCGTATCCATACTCTAGGGATTTAACTCGTATGTCGGTGGTCGGTCACGCCTGTTTAATGTTCGAAGATAAGTCCGTGCTCAGGGACTTAAGTGTTTTACGGGTAGTTAATCACACTCATTTTAATAACCAGAATTGTGTCCACACTCTGGGGTCTTGGGTTGATTTGCGAATGGTCAGTCACACCCGATTTATGTTTACACTCCCATCCGTGCTGTGGGGACTCAAAGTTAGTCGATGAGTGGTCAGTCACACCCATTTTGATGTTTATACTCCAGTCCACGTTCCGGGGACTTAGAGTTAGTCGATGGGTGGTCAATCACACCCATGTTGATGCTTATACTCGAGTCCGTGCTCTGGGGAATCAGAGTTAGTTTATATTTACACTCCTGTGCGTACTCCAGGAATCTGGAGTTGATCGACAAACGGTCAGTCACATCTGCCTAATTGTTGGAATCTTTTTCACACTCGGGGAACGATAAGTTGATCACGAACGTGGACGGTCGGATCACATACACTCTAAGTAAACAAGCGAAGTCGTAGATGGACGGATCTATCCTCTTCGAGCATGCAAATATGGAAGGCGAGGTCATTAGATGGATGGATTCCTCTTCCTTGAGCCTACGTTTTGGATTTTAAGTTTGTACTCCAACTCACACTTTGGAGCCGGAATTTGATAGAGGATTGTCGTGTATCAATCCTTTTTGGCTTCAGTGTGACAGCATGCCCCCAAGCTTGGGTTTCACTTAGTAAGTGACCGGTCCTATCGTAGCCATTCCCCATTTGAATAAGTTCGACCATGGGATAGAACTGAGCTCTCCATGCATTGTGATGGTTGCATGACGCATTTCAAGAATCACTATTCTGGCTCGAAGAGATTGCATTTTATTGCTAAAATAAGAAACTATGGCAAAGTCAGTTGCCTTATTATAAGTTCAAATTTCGAAATGCATAAACAAATTGCAAATGAGAAGCAGAATAAATGAATAAAAAAAGCATGTTATGTGTCGTAGCGGTGAAGAATCTCGCTGTTCCAAGCTCTTGGCAAGTAAGACCATCGACAGTCGATAATTTGAATGTGTCGTCTTCGAGTCTTCATTCAATAATATGTGGTCCTTCCTGCATAGGCTTCATATGAGAACGGACCGAATAAACTCTCTTGAGCATGAGATCGCCAAGTTCAAAGGTTATAGGTCGAACCTTAGAATTGTATAATCGGGCGACTCGACTTCGATGCACGACTGCCCTCAAATTAGCCTCTTCACGCTTCTCATTTAATAAGTCCAAAGATTCGACAAGCAATATGGCATTTTTCTTCGAATAACAGTAAGTCATACGATAAGAAGGCACTTCTAACTCGACCAGAATGACGGTTTTTGAGCCGTAGGAAAGTGAAAATGGAGTGCGGTCGGTTGCAGACTTATGGGTAGTTCGGTACGCCCATAGGGCCATAGAAAGTTCATCGACCCATCTGCCTTCATCCTTCTCCACTCGCTTCTTCAGTAAGGATTTGATAACTTAACTTCTTCGACCTATCCATTCGCTTGAGGGTAGGCAACCGCTGAGAACTTCTTAAGGATGTAGAAACAATGACAGAAGTTCTTAAACTCGATGTGATCCAATTGGGCTCCATTGTCTGTGATAATGGTGTATGGGAGGCCTAAATGACAAATGATGTTGCGAACAACAAAGTTGAATACTTCCTTCATTGTGATAGTAGCAAGGGGCTCAGCTTCAGCCCATTTGCTATAGTAGTCAACTACAACGATGGCGTACTTCGCACCACCTTTAGCCAAAAGTAAAGATCCAATTATATCGATGCCCCAGGTGGCAAATGGCCATGGCCTGACCATCAGAATAATTTCAGTAAGCGGGGATCTGGGTATCCAAGCCTGTTACTGACATCTGTCACATTTCTTGGCATAGAATAACACGTCTCGATTCATTGTTGGCTAATAGTATCCGTATCGGAGTATCTTTTTGGCAAGGGCTTGCCCCCCTAGTGTGATCGCCATATTCTCCCTCATGCACATCGTGTAACACTCGTTTTATTTTGTCGTGGGCGATACACCACAGTAAAGGAATGGAGTATCCTCTCCTATACATGATTCCATTCTAGATAATGAGCCGTGAAGCTTTTCGAAGAACTTAGCTTCCCTCACTCCTGCACTCAGGTAAGGTTCCATGCTCAAGATAAACTCTGAGTAGGGTCATCCATAACTCCTTTTTGGGTATGGTTTCATGTTCTCCATCGGTCTCCAACTGATCGATACTCGGAGAAGTAAGTGTCTCAACGGGGACTAGTCCCATTTTCTGCGCTTCACTGGTGCTGGCCAATTTCGCCAGAGAATTGGCCTTTTGGTTATGCTCTCGAGGTATGCAATAGATGGAATAATACACAAACTAATCCAATACTTCGTGGACCCGAGCAAGATAAGAAGCT
The DNA here is from genome assembly GCA_030765085.1 of Allium cepa. Taxonomy (NCBI): domain Eukaryota; kingdom Viridiplantae; phylum Streptophyta; class Magnoliopsida; order Asparagales; family Amaryllidaceae; genus Allium; species Allium cepa. The sequence goes on from CM060937.1 coordinate 2,512,500, forward strand.
AACCTTCGGTCTCTAGCTTTGTATTCTCCCCGCACTTGGAATATGATTAATTGTGAATAGCAATAAACCACCACAGTAATAATCCTCACGTCTCTGGCAAGCCCGAGTCCGATAAGTAAAGCTTCAAATTCTGACCCGATATTGGTTGCATGAAAATCAAACTTCAAAGCATAACATATTGATCGACCTTGGGGGTTTTGAGTACAAGTCCAGTGCCTAAGCAGTAGTCGTTTAACGTGCCATGTATGTATAGCTTCCATATGTATTTGGGAGACTCATTAGTTTTGGGCAAGTCCTCTGGGATAGTATATTCAGCAATGAAATCCGCTAGAACTTGTCATTGAATAACCCGCCTTGGTGTGTAAGTGATGTCGAATTGACTCACTCGATTTCCACTTTACCAAACTAGCGACGTCTCAGGCTGCGTAAGGACCTGTTGTAACGGCTGGTCTTTGTAGAATGTGATAGGATGAGCCTGAAAGTAAGAATGGAGCTTTATCGAGGTAATGATGAGACAGTAGGCAAGCTTCTCCAACTTCAGATAGTTTCTCTCTGCCCTAGTCAATTGTTTTCTAATGTAATGGACCGGTCGCTATATCCGATCCTCCTCCTGAATTAAAGCAACACTGATTGCATTCTCTGACTTTGGCAGATAAATGTATAGTCTTTCATGATCTATCAGCTTTGAAAGAAAGGTGGCATAGTTAGGTGCTGAACCAGTGCTCGGAATGCGCCTTCGCACTCCTCAGTCCATTCAAAGTTTCGCTTTCCTTTCCTTATCAGATCGAAGAAAGGAATGCATTTGTCGGTAGATTTGGAGATGAATTTGCTCAATGCTGCTACCTTCCTGTTGAGGAATTGTACTTGTTTTATTGTTCTGGGGGTTTCGAGATTCTGAATCGCCCAGATCTTTTCTGGGTTCGCTTAAATTCCTCGAGCGTTGACATTGAATCCAAGGAACTTTTCGGATGCGACTCCGAAGTGACACTTCAACAGGTTAAGCTTCACTCGGTACTCTCAAAGGATGTTGAACATTGTTTCTAGGTCTTTGGTATGATTGATGGAGGGTCGCGACTTCACAAGCACATCGTCCACGTACACTTCCATAGTTTTCCTAATCTGGCCAGCTAACATTCGATTGACAAGTCTTTGATAAGTTGCTCTAGCATTCTTGAGTCCGAACGACATCACTTTGTAACAATAAAGTCCAAGATTGGTGTTATCCCACCTTTTGGTCAAGGCTGGAATATCAAAAAATTGGCAAGAAAGGATGGATATCAGGATTGGAGATCCGTTGGGAACAAGGCTGCGATCGATGTCGTTAAAAATTGGCCCAGCTCCGATCAGGACGGAATCGATTGGGAATGATGAATAGGGTTAGGAGAGGCTATATTACGATTTTCAGGTTAATCGGAGTTCGTATGCACAAGATATGGATGGGTTAAAATACGTGAAAAGTGGGTCGTGTCGACGCATTTCGTATCGATGCAGTTCGTATCGATCGGCAGGCAACATTTCGTATCGATACACTTCGTATCGATCAACATTGGTTCGAACCGATGACATTCGTATCGATCAGGATGGGGACAGGCAGCACATTTCGAATCCACGATTACATATCGATCACAGCAAAGCTCAGTTCGAACCCATCGACTCTACAGACCTCCTTCGTATCCATCCAGTTCGTATTCGTTCGAATCCTTCATGCGCTCCTGCCTTCGTATCGGTAAGGGGAGCTACGCCCTTCGTATCCACCAGGTAAGGTTTCGTTCGTATCCATCTATCGATCTTGTTCGTATCCATGAAGTAACCCCCGTTTCATATCCATCGACTTACACCTTCCTCGTATCGATCCAGCATGCACCCCCATCGTCTATGGTTGCTTCGAATCGATCAACACATATATGATCGATACGAAACACATTACAAGCATCGATACGAAAGTTCTCACTTCGATGGACACGGACCAACGATACGAATGGGGGCCGAAATAGACGGATGCGAATGAAAGGATGCGGATGGATCTGAATGGAGTTCAAATAGGAACGACTCGGTCGACTCGGCAAAAAAGGTAGAGCAAGCCAAGAATCTTGCGCCACGTCACCTCGCACACACGTGCCTCGATCGATTCGAACAGAAGGGATACGAAATCATCGATTCGAAAATGACAGCCCACTGAAATGGTAATCTTGCATCGATCATATCTCAATCCACAAGTCAAAATGCCATGAAATTTTCACAGGAACTTAAGTACAAGCCAAAGAAGGTTCATGCTAAGTTTCGACCCCATTGGACCAAATCTTGGTTGATACGAAATTGGTTTGTATCGAGCACAAATCGAGTCAAAACTTCATGGAATCGATCACGTGGGCCCACTCACATGCCAGAAGAAGTCTCCCGAAGTTTGAGCGAGATATCAGCCTCCTACGCCTATAAATAGAGCCCCAGAGCCTACAGAAGAGGGATCTTTTGGCCATTCAACGTGCAGACTCTGTCGGATTCAACTCTGCACTTCATCATCGTTGTTATACTTGAATTTCTTCATTATAGTCTGCTGTAATCAACTGTAACCAGCGAAGAACATCAATAAAAGATAATCATTTGAAGTGGACGTAGGCCGAAGATAGCCGAACCACTATAAATCTCATTTTTCCGTTTGTTGTTCTTAAATTGTTGTTCTCTGTTTTGCTTGGATCTGAGACTTGTGTTTGGATATTGCTGATCGATATTCATATATTGGTGCTTTCACAATACTTGGGTTTGTGACCAATTTTGGTGCAAACACTTTGGTGCTTTCACTGAGAAAAACTAGCACCCGCTATACCGATTTGGAGTTAAGATTAGAAAGCTTGAAGAATTCAGATTTGGAAGATAATGACTCGACAAACTAGTAGAAGAAAAAGAGCCGAGAGAATCCAACAAGGGGGAAGTCAAGAGGCATCCCCCGGAGCTGGAGAAGGGCAAGCCTCAATCTACATCACCAGGGACAAGATGGAGGCTATGGTAGATTCATTACATGAAAGATTATTGAAGAGTCAATAGGATATGACGTAGACTTTCTTTGAACAGATGAGAGCAGCAAGTGCGTAGAACCTTGGACCGACTACAGCGGCTACAAATACCGAACAAGGAGCTAGGTTTGCAGAAACCAACAAGGCCAGATTCAAGACTAGAATGCAGAACCTGAAGGCAATCAACAAGGACTTGGGGGGAGACCCTCGGAATCTGACATTGGAAGACCTATGGATGGCACTCAACAGGCTAGATCAAACACTAACGCTAATGTGTTGGATGAAGAGTATGTACCAGAATTCCCATGGGGACTCGGAGGGGCAACCCTTGACGGACAATGCTAGATTGGCTAAGATTATCAGGCGAACTATGTGCGGAGGTTTGACAAACAGAGGTCTGGAAGGAGTGAATAGAAGCCCGTTTACTCGTGAAATCAGGATAGCTCAAAATCCACCGGAGTTTAAACTACCTAACGTGGAGGTATACAATGTCAAGGCTGATCCAACTGATCATTTGATGAGATACACCAGACACATGGAAGTGATGGGGGCATCGGAGGAAGTCATGGCCCGATGTTTCCCTCTATACTTGACGGATATAGCTGCGATGTGGTTCAGGCAGCTAGAAGAAGGATCTATCCGGACGTGGACAGAGTTGGTGGATAGGTTTTTGAAGCAATTTCAGGTTGATATTAAAAGACCGAAGAACGTGATGATGCTAACGCCAATAAAGCAAAGAACAGATGAATCGCTCAGAGCTTTCTTAACTCAGTTCAATGCAGCGGTTGCTTCGGTGGATCGGCCGGATCCATCGATGATTTTAATGACAGCGGTATCAGGAGTCAGGGAGGATTCAGATTTCAAAGTATCTCTAATACGGGACCCACCATTGGATCTCGATGAATTCTTTCATGAAGCTGAGAGATTTCTTCGACAAGAAGATGCATGTGTAGATTTGAAGTTAAAGGAGGTGAATGCGGCTGAGGATGGAGGGCCATCCGGCGGAAGCTCGGATAAGGAAAAAGATAAAGGAAAGAGGAAGTTGGATGACGATTTAGGAAAAGCTAGGAAGCGATGGAAGGAACCAAAGTTTTCCACTTACACAAGATTAAACGAGACATTAGAGCGGATATTCATGGAGACTCGGAATCGCCTTCTCTACCGAAGGTCGGCTAGGAGAGAACCCTCAGAACGTGAAAGGGCATCAGAGAGGCACTGTCTCTTCCACGATTTGGACGGACATGATACAAACAGCTGCAGGAATCTGAAGGACATAGTTGAGGAGCATGTAAGGAATGGACAGTTGCGACAATATATTGGGGCTCGGAATGTAGCGGTGGAGCAAGAGCGACCACCTTCTACCTCAAACAATGATGGAGTGAGGCCCAGGAATGATCGTCGATTGGTTATCAACTGACACGGATAATATGAAATAAGTAGCAAGCTACTGGCAAACGGCCAAGTCATTTACTCATGTACGAGGATGGAGATGGCCCCAAAGCATGCTCTGAATGATGATAAACCGTGATGCTGTGGTTTGTGAAATCTTTTTTTTGTTTTTGGATTGGATACTCGTTTTTCTGGCTTGGTTTTGGAGTTTGGTTTGAATTCCTAATTTTGTTTGCTTTCTGGTTTGGACTTCTGTTTGGATGATTGTTCTCATGTTTGGATATTGGTTTTGATTTCGGATTTGGGTTTTTGATTTTTTGATTTGGTTTGGATTTTGGAGTGGATTTTCAATGTATTTTCATCTGGTTTTTTGGTAAATGGTCGCAAGATATGGATTATTCCTGGCAAAGGGGTATGTCTCTTCATCCGCACTTGGCGTATTGGCTTATTCAGATCATCGAGTATGGACTATGCTTGACAAGGGTCCGGAGCGACCAGGATTTGGCCTAGGATTTAGGCCCTATATTATCGGTTATTGTTTCAGGTCGTCTAGTATGGACTATGCTCGACAAGGGTCTGGAGCGACTAGGATTCGGCTTAGGACTTAAGCCATGGCATTACTTAACATCCAGGGACACTGGACCACGGTCATCAAGTGTGGATTGCGCTTGGCTAGAACCGGGAGAGGTTACAGATTTGGATATCGACCCGGAGAGGTCCTGGATTCGGTTATTGGTTATTGGATAAGGATGGATTAGGACTCGATTGTCAAGTTCAAATAGATATGGAATTAACTAAAGGCTTTGATTACTTGATTTGGAATCAGACATCGACTCGAAGCAGTGAAGAATGATGCACTTGGATGATGTGGCTATGGACTTTGGGTATCAGATTCAGAACTATTCAGAACACACCTTCTTATCGCAAGGCATGTTTTGGGGGGAAAATGTTATCCAACCTTTTGGTCAAGGCTGAAATATCAACAAATTGGAAAGAAAGGATGGATATCAAGATTGGAGATCGATTGAGAACAAGGCCGCGATCGATGTCGTTAAAATTTGGCCGAGCTTCGATTAGGACGGAATCGATTGGGAATGATGAACAGGGTTAGGAGAGGCTGTGTTTCGATTTTCAGGTCAATCCGAGTTCGTATGCACAAGGCATGGATGGGTGAAAATACGTGAAAAGTGGGTCATATCGATGCATTTCGTAACGATCGGCAGGCAACATTTCGTATCGATACATTTCGTTTCGATCAGCATTGGTTCGAACCAATGACGTTTGTATCGATCAGGATAGGGACAGGCGGCACACTTCGAATCCATGATTTCGTATCGATCACAGGAAAGCTCAGTTCGAATCCATCGACTCTACAGACCTCCTTCGTATCCATCTAGTTCGTATTCGTTCAAATCTTTCAGGCGCTCCTGCCTTCATATCGGTAAGGGGAGCTACGTCCTTCATATCCACCAGGTAAGGTTTCATTAGTATCCATCTATCGATCTTATTCGCATCCATGAAGTAACCCCCATTTCGTATCCATCAACTTACACCTTCCTCGTATCGATCCTGCATGCACCCCCATCGTCTAAGATTACTTCAAATCGATTAACACGTATATGATCGATACAAAACACACTACAGGCATCGATACGAAAGTGCTCACTTTGATGGACACGGACCAACGATACGAATAGGGGTCGAGGTAGATGGATGCGAATGAAAGGATGTGGATGGATCTGAATGGAGTTCAAATAAGAACGACTCAGTCGACTCGACAAAAAAGTTGGAGCGATCCAAGAATCTCGTGCCACGTCACCTCGCAAAGACATGCCTCGATTGATTCGAACAGAAGGGATACGAAAGCATCGATTCGAAAATGACGGCCCACTGAAAACACAATCTTGCATCGACCTTATCTCACAATACACAGGTCTAAATGTTATGAAATTCTCACAGAAGCTTACATACAAGCAAAAGAAGGTTCATGCCAAGTTTTAACCCCATTGGACCAAATCTTGATCGATATGAAATTGGTTCGTATCGATCAAGGATCGAGTCGAAACTTCATCGAATCGATCGCGTGGGCCCACTCACGTGCCAGAAGGAGTCTCCTGAAGTTTGAGCGAGATATCAGCCTCCTACGCCTATAAATAGAGCACCAGAGCCTACAGAAGAGGGATCTTTTGGCCATTCAACGTCCAGACTCTGCCGGATTCAACTTTGCACTTCATCATTGCTGTTATACTTGAATTTCTTCATTGTAATCCGCTATAATCAACTGTAACCAGTGAAGAACATCAATAAAAGATAATCATTTGAAGTGGACGTAGCCCGGAGATAGCCGAACCATTATAAATCTCGTTTTTCTATTTGTTATTCTTAAATTGTTGTTCTCTGTTTTGCTTGGATCTTAGACTTGTGTTTGGATATTGCTGATCTATATTCATATATTGGTGCTTTCACGATATTTAGGGTTTGTCACCAATTTTGGCGTAAACAATCGGTGACAAAGCTGGTACGCACCTGATCGGGTAGGCATATCGATATCTGATTATAATCGGAATATGCGTACATGAAAGATAAGAGCTCATGTCCGACCGTTGAATCCACAAGCTGATCAATTCTGGGAAGTGGAAAACTGTCTTTAGGGCAAGCTTTACTTAGGTCTAAGTAGTCTACATAAGTTCTCCATTTCCCGTTTGGTTTCCTGATAAACACCGGGTTAGATACACATTCTGGATATAATGCATCTCAGATAAACCCGTTCGATTTGAGTTTATCCAGCTCGTCTTTTAGGGCAGTAGATCACTCTTGATCCATACTGCACCATCTCTGCATGACCAAGACATGTCGTGAATCAATATTCAATGTATAGCTCGCGATGTCCGACGAAATCCCACATATGTCTGAGTGCGTCCAGGCAAACACGTTAAGGTTTGCCCAGATAAATTCAACCAATTCCTTTCTAATCTATCAGCTTAGTTGAGATCTGACCTTTAACACTCGACAGTCATCATTATCATCGATCGGAACACCAATCATCAACTCTGCCGAGAAAGCTTGACTATCTTTAACTTCCTCTTCATTATCATCGTCTGTTGGATCAAGATAATTTAGGAATTGGTTGTGGTGCCCGGGCCTAGGCCCAGACGTTAGCAATCAATTGTCTGTAAACAGACACAGAAAAATTCCTCTACGTCCTTGCCCTTCTCTTTCCGCTGTGCCTCCCGCAGCTCAACAGCATAACAGGAACATCCAGCCACTTGATCTCCTTGAACAACTCCAACCCCGTTGTCAGTGGGGAATTTCAAAGTTAAACACCAAGGGGAAAAAGCTGCCCTAAATTCAGCTAGGATCGGTCGGCCTAATAAAACATTATACGATGAATTAATATCAAACGCAATGAATTGTAATAACCGGACTCTCCGGCGTTCTCCAATGCCCAACTCCACTGGTAATTCCACTATCTTAGTGGGTATAGTTACACTTCCATTAAAGCCATGAATACGAGACTAACATGGCTTCAAGTGCATCGCTTCCATTTTCATTTGATCATACGCTCGCTTGAAAAGAATATTCACAGAGCTTCCACTGTCCACTAAGATCCTCTTCGTCCAAGCAAGACCTATCGAAGCTGATATGAGTAATGGATCAATGGTGGGGGCTTTGACTCTATCGGCATCTCTGTCTTGGAAAATGATGTCGTCTGTCATCTTCTTCTGTTGTTTAGCCAGAGCCCCATCATCCAAATTACAACAACATTCGAAGCTCGCATGCCTAATCGAGCTGGCATACGACTCCATTTCCTTCTAGCTCCGATCAACTGGATTAGCACCACCACTAACTGTTAATAACTAACCTCCCGCTAGTACACGCGGGTTCCTCCAGTCCAGTCGGATTCTGTACTTGATTATGGTTTGATAGGCCCGCACCTCTAGCCTACTCCGCCCGAACGAACTGTTGTAACTTCCTCTCTCGGATTAACTTCTCAATAATATCCTATAATTGGCGAAACTCATGTGTGTTGTGACCATAGCAATCATGGAATCTATAGAATTTTCCAAATTGAATTTGCTTTTTGGACGACTGCTTCGGAGCAGGCTTCTTATATTGGCCAGTATTACAGGTTTGCAAGTACACATTCCCCAGGGATGTATTCAAGTAGTATAGGTGTCAAACATAGGAGCTCTACGTCGTTGTCCATGATTTTGATCCCACTTCTTACCCTAGCTTCCATCGCCTTTCTACTGATTCTGCTTATTCTGTATATTTAACTGCACTTTACTAGGGCTCTCGCCGGTTTTCTTCATAGCGACATTACTTTGAATGCCTTCCACACAAGGCCCCACGTCATCCTTCTTCCTGGATTGTTTAGCATCTTCTCTTCTTAATAAATGGGCCATTTTAGAGTAGAAACGGTCCAGTGATGCGGGCGGTTTACCAGCTAACCAGCTGACAAATTTGGAATCAGGATCGATTTCTTTAGTTAGAGCCATCAGTATGGAATTATCTTTAGGGTTACTAGTCTCCACACTAAAGGCATGGAATCTTTCCAGATAACATCTGAGCGTCTCTCCTTGAGCCTAAGTGATGCTAGATAAGGTGTTAACATCCTTTGTTCTCGTGACGTGCATACGAAACTTTTCAACGAACTTGGTTACCAACTGATCGAAGCATGAAATGGATCTAGGTGGTAAACAAGTTAACAACATGGTTGCGATGCCCCTTAGGGAAATAGGAAAACTTCTACATTTAACTGCGTCGTCAGCTCGAGCGGCATTCATGAGCCATTCATACTTCGGGATATGCTGATTAGGATCTAAGATTCCTTCATAAACAGGTCAAGTTGGCATCTTGAATCGACAAGGGGGTTCAGCATAGAGGATGTCATTAGTGACGGGATTATGACTTCAGGAGATTCCCCAATTGTCACTGGTGAGGTCCTGACTTTCACGAATCATCTGATGAATCATGGTCAGGATGTCTGGCATCAGGACATTCCAAGCATGCTAGGCCAAGGGTTGGTCGGGGCTCCAAAATGCGAGGATGGCCCAGGCACGGTCGATGGTCCATGCCCCGCCTCCTTGGTTCTAGGTCTTCGGGCACATAGGGTTCACGAGTATGATCTTGTCAATTAAGGTTCGGACTTGCTCGGTTTCGATTGCTAGCTTCTAAGTCTATGGTGGCCGCAGCAGCATGGTTATCAGTAGCATAATATGGAACTGCCCCTCCCTGGGAGGAGGGTTCAGGATAGTGACTTGTAGATGGACCAGATCCCACTTGTCCAAGGTTTAGAGTGCGCTGATGCCCTAGAGCTTGCATGTAGCTTCCATCCAGTTGTGGACAAGTGGATCTGTCATGGTAATCAGAAGAAGCTGAGCTCTTATTGGATGAGTAGGAAGCTTGATCCCTTCTGGATCCCTTCGCCTTTCTTAATTCAATCGATTGGTCAACTCCATGTTGGTACGGATCCTCTGGGTAAGCTGCTAGCGACTTTGGGTCAGTTCTTGCATCAACATCTGAAACTCCTCCTTGGTGACAGGGCCTTGTGAATCTGAAGGTCAAGCTAATTTTTGGCCTGTGGCGGGTAGCTGTGTGGGATTCGGCCTGTCTCGTCCTTTCGAATCTACAACAGTTGAAGTGGTCCTTTTAGTAACCATGGTGAATGATGTAGCACTCTCCTAGATTTGATGCAATCTAAAAAGGATTAAAGAACTACTGAATGTGAGATCCAGATCTTATCCTCAGATTCTTGCAATCCGACGAAGGTAGTAGATCCAAAGAGCAGGACAAGAAACTGGGTTTTCTCAGTGAAAAAACCCAAAGTGTTTGTACCAAAATTGGACACACTCTTCGCGCATGTTTAAAGAGATTAATATGAAGAATATAAATGGAAAATGAGGCTAATCTAAAAAACACACCAAAAACAGACAAATAGAAGTAAAGAACACAGAGATTTAGAGTGGTCGGCATTGTAGCTTACGTCCACTATAGCAGGTTTGCTATTTTATTGACAAATCTCACTGGTTACAACTATGTACAACAAAGCATTCAAGATACGACAAAGATTTCGCCACAGTATCGACGTTCTGGAGTCAAAAGTCCCTTTTCCGAAGCCCTTGGACTGCTATTTATAGGTGTAGGCTATAAATATCTCGCTCCAATCTCGAAAGACTCCTTCTCTCACGAGGGTAGGCCCACATGATCGAATCCCGGACATATGGACTCGATCTATGATCGATACGTGCTAAATTAGTATTGATCCAAAAATGGTCGTTTTTGGTTGAGATTGATTATAGACATTCTTGAGGCAGTACGCAAGCTCCTATGAAAATTTGGCAGCGTTTGGACTTGTAGATATTGAGGTATGATCGATGCAAGTTTGGATCTACAATGCACTACCGTCCCTGTATCGATACATTCGTACCGCTCTTCTTCGTATCATTGATATGCATGTGCTAACTAGATGACGTGGCGCTATATTCTTAGATCGATCCACTTTTCATGCCGAGCGATCAAGTCCTCCACATTTACGTGCTTTATTCATATCCACCAATGTAATTCCATACGTATCGATCTTTTGCTCTCTACCTCGTATCGATTCCTGGAGCTATTTCGTATCGATAGCTTAATGGCCGCTTCATATCGATAGATGGACAACCTCTTTGTATCGATCATCAAGTAGTTGATTTCATATCGAGGATGCACAACTTCTTTCGTATCGATCAGTGATGATCGATAAAAAACATGTTGTTAAAAGACCAATACACAGAGTGTTTTCATGGGACCGATGCGAACTATTATTTGATGATGGAACGAAGTGTTTTTAATATGATGGATACGAAGTAGCTTCATTTTGACGGAGACGAAGGAAGTTAGTGGGCGATGGATATGAACTAAATCTCTCTTGGGGAATGGATACGAAATAGGATGGATACGAATATAGTTTGTTTTCTCAACCTTGATCGATCAATATCCTGAGCATATGAACTCCGATTGACTTGATATTTCGGATGTTGGCTTTCATAGCTTTGCTTGTCATACTATATCGATTATAGCTTGATATAGACCTAGGAAAAATGTACCAGTATCCATAGTGAACCTGTGTGTAACCGACCTTCGGGACAGACTGTCCTTGGTTTCTAGTCAAGTTCTTGGTGTCATGGCCTGGCCAAAAGGTGGGATAACACACATTATTGTTACCAGGATGTCCAAGAAGGGGCAAAAAAGTACACTTGTATTATCGTGGTAATCAACAAGAGAAACCATGAAGTCCTAAACAACAGGAGTTATTCAAAAACTAAGGAACTACAAAAAATCAAATAGTCGGACATTTTGAAACTTTCAAACGTCTTCAAATTAGTACTTCGGTTCCAGTTTGAGTGAGGTTTTCCAGCAAGAGATCACCGAAAAAGCAAGCCTTCTTGTAAGAAATTAATATTAAATTTTTAACTCAAAAAAATTTACTTAAGTTAAAAATAAGGGTGTAATTTAAAATTTGTGGAAATTTATGGAAATTTATGGGAATGACTATTGTCGCTAAAACAGTAGGAAGTATTGGCACTGGATTTGTGAAAGTGGTCACTTATTTTGTTGTGGATTATTTGACCCTAAAGCCCATGTCCACTATATTCACACTCTCTTTTCCCAAAACAGATTCCAAAATTGCATTAAACACTATCTACCATGTCATAAACAATATAAATTTCAACTTCAGTTTGCACCTTCAAGTTTCCAAATACAGCTATTAATAAAACATTGTTGATAGCTATGATATACTCAAGTGATACAGTTCAAAAGATGTAAAAATATCTCATCCTTGAGATAACTTATGCTGCATCGAATTTATATCAGTTCATAAATTCAACATAGATTATCTTAAAGATCAGTTTTCTTATTAGGATGGTAGGAAGCACGTATGAGAAAAAACATAATCATAACCTAAAATATTGCATTCATAATTAAGAAGGGAGGAAAAACTGCCATTGTCATTAATGTACGTACCTAACTACTCTAATATAAGAAAGAATTTGCATGTCAAATATATCTGATAAATTATATGCGCACTTACATTATTATACGTCTAATTGGTATGAGATTACGTGCAACTTGGCAATTATTTGTCCTAATGACACAACATAATATAGCTTTAACGTAACCCAACCCTGGTTCTAACATGATATTGGACATATATTGTTGTTATCAAAATGTTCAAGAAAGGGCAAAACAAAATAATAACAACTGCAATTTAAAATGAACAACTATAAAATTTCATTCATAGTGTTCACGCTGGTAGATCTAAAAGTAGGCAGTTGTTCAAAGAAGCATATTGTGGGGCAGTGGCAAGCGAGACCAGATCTGTTAGGTATGGAGCACTCCCGGGTAGGAGAATAGAGACTGGAGCTAAATGGTCTTCCTAAGAAAAGCAATGGATAAAGGATGAGGAATGACTTATAACTGCTTCTACTTGATCTGTGCGGTAAGGAGGATATCCGTCTGGAGTTTCAACTTAAGTCCGACCATGGTGTGGCCCAATAAATACTTGAAAAACTTAGTAATGACCACGTCATCATCAAATCGAGCTCCTTATAGGTCGCCAGCCCCTTGAACTTATGAAGCATCAATAATTTTCTCATCAAGACTAGGAGTCTTATCAACTGGAGCAATAGGAATCATTGTTTTAGTAGTGCCGATTACTGAGTCTTCCATAGGTTCTCCGATTGGGAATCTTTAGATTGTAGGTTGACCTAAAGCTACAGGAATACAAAAGTGAGATTAATGACGATGATTGACAATACGTTGGCTCTCTGAAATATGGAAGAAATCGAGGAGATACCTTCTTCGGTCTGGCGCTCAGCATGGACCGGTGTGCTACCATAGGTCTCCTCTAGAATAGAAGAGAGAGGAGAAGATTTACAAATCTGAGGCCTCTCCGGATCATACCCAGAATCAAGAGTGGAGTCAGGATCAGTTTGGGTCCCAAGAGTTTGACTAGCCAAAGCATTGTGTTGTGCTAATCGAGAACCATCGCCCATTTCCTTTGCATGGTTATGGCTAATTCCAGATCAATAAGAAGCACGCTGTCATGTAAAATATAGGGCTCATCTTTCACCAGGATCTTTTTCTTTAACTGTTCTAGATCTACCTCGGTGCCTTGGAGAAATTCTTTCACTTCCTCACTGATCTGACCCAAGTGCAAGCAAGAAGTCTTGGATAATCACCTTTAAGCCACTCTAGATTTCTAAATTTGAGCACATTTGCATTATGTTTAGTAAGAAATGGTCCTAACCATTCCATAAACCGCTTCTCTACCTGTAGCTACATGGCTTCCATTCTCTCTCACAATCCCGTCAACATCCTTATCTCGTTTGAGCGGTTTGTCCCTCTGTTCCCTTACGGTGACTATATCATCGCATGATTCCTGAGAAATTTGTTGTGCTTCATCTTTTTCTTTGGTTTCACGCTCGAGTTTTGTTGCTAGCTCAGCCGCACTTCTTCTGGCATCATCTCTTTCTAGAACTAGCTCACGATTTCGGTGATGCGCCTGGTCGATTCCTTAAGATGCTTGGACTTTTCAACTTCTAGCGTTTAGATAGCCTCCTCTGTTTTCTTATCTGCTTCATCTAGGGATTTTCTTAGACTTTCAACCTCAACATCAAGCTTGGATATAATTCTATTATCGGCCATAATAACCTTTTGACTCTAGATCTCCTGCATCTTATCTCTCGAGACCTTAGAAATCTGTTCGGCCACTTTCACCCACTTATTGTACTAGTGATGAATGTTGGTCATGCAGGCCATATTCTTTTCTTAGACTTCCATTGGAACTCACTTTAGGTTGGACACACATATAATACTATCAAAACAGATGTTGGGAAATTGATAATTTAGTTCAACCAAAAGAGTATTGACACCAAGCTGTTCTGTTGGGTCAATCCAAGCTACAATGGTTTCTTTACCGAGCCTTGATAAGGAGTCTCGAAGCAACCTTTATGATGGTTGTGCCCAGAAGATCGATTGGAATGATATAGCCTTGTGGGCTGTACACAAATAAAAGTATGGGATTTGGCTTGAGAAGTGTTAGTCGGTGGAATCTCTTCACAACGATCAGGTTGCCTATCCGGACCTCTAGGGAGGAGATGATCCACATCTAAGATGGTGCTTAGAAGCATAATAATGTGAAGAACGATCCCTATCATAACTACTCCTTTCTCGGTCATCCTATCATGGCTAGAGTGGTGTCTTAAATCGTAATCTCGACCACTCCTATGGCGATACGAGCCTGACTAGGGACTTTGTGCTTGATATGCTTTTTCCTCTAGAGATCGGTATGTGTAATTTTACTCACCATGGAACCTACAAATGAAAAAAAAGCTAGTCAAAATCAAAGAATAAGGATATAGGACATGTGCAATACAGTGTTGTAAAGTGCATGTGCACGTGAATGTGCAAGTGAACTCCTAACAGACAATGTACTATAGCCTTGCTGTAATCTCTCCCATACTAGCCAGAATGGTGTCATCATATAAATGAAGGGGAGAAACCTCTATGCTTATGTTTTCTATGTCGAAGGAACCTAACCCAGTAGGAATTTCTCCCATCTTTGAAAATATATCCATAGGAGAAAGAAATAGAGTCTGCTTTGCTATTGTAACTACCAGAAGCGGTCTAGAAATTCGCCCTTTATGAAGCTTAATAACGAGCTTCCTCCTGGCAGCAAGTGTTTGCTCATATGAAGATTGCTCAGCCAATGGTTCGGGACTTGAATATGCACCATCATCGCTAGCCTCATTACCACCGCTTACTATTTCACCTTCTTCGACATTGCCATGAGCCTCCATGACTTTTTAGCTTGGGACTAGAGGCACATCAGGGCTGACATGACCTACTTCTAGGTGAATGCGGCCACATACTACAACTTCATTGTCATCCCCGGCCTGGCTAGTGCTACGACCCTCTTCTAGGAAGTTAAAGAACAAGAGATGCTCATCATTAATAAGGGACCTTATCTCCCTATCTTCCTCTTGAATACTTCTGAGTGGTGTAAAGGTAGTTTGACGAACAGCGTCAACGAGTCTCGAAGAAATATCTACATAGTTTAGAAAACTATATTAATCAAAATGTCACTTGACTAAAGCTTTCACAATATAGTTTGGAAAAGTATTTACGTGAAGCTATCCACCATCATGTGAACCCAAGTATATAATGAACACAAAAATATTCCCTTTTAAAAATAGCTATGCTTATTCCATGCACCGATCACAACTTGACAACCATTGGCTTCTTCTAGATAAGTGAGCGATAGACTTCCTTTTCGTTATTTGAAGCTGCAGATAAATAGAATATCTTCTTTGGTCGGCTCATGATATAAGATTTCAAGGATAACCATGTATGTGCTCTGGAGGAAAGCGTAGCAATTTTGGTGCAATTGAGTCGGAGCAAGTCTCATAAAATGGAGCATTCGAGATTAATGGATTAAGTGGTGGCACACTCCTAGTTAGAAACATATATCTATTACATGTAGTATACCCTTCTGAGAAAGATAAGCCCTCTGGTCATGAGACAGGAGAAATAAATCATCATGTGGAATTCCATGCTTAATGAAAATTAGATGATAAGATACCTCGTTAACCTTCGAAGCGGTTGAATTTGTGGGATCT
Organism: Allium cepa; assembly: GCA_030765085.1. Lineage (NCBI taxonomy): Eukaryota > Viridiplantae > Streptophyta > Magnoliopsida > Asparagales > Amaryllidaceae > Allium > Allium cepa. Next base: position 2,528,563 of record CM060937.1, read on the forward strand.
TCCAAGAATACAGCATCCTCAAGTGTATCAGGTGCTGGCCATATATAATCATCTACTCCTGGATTCGAAGATTTAGCCGGGACATGGTCTAAGCTTTCGAGTTGTTCAGATTTTGCACCTGGAGTGTAGCAAGGAGAAAGCGTCGCTCAACCCAACTCAGCATCTGATTTGGCATGCATGGAATCTTGATCACCAGTCATTGCAGCTAAACGTTTGGAGCATCTAGAACCCACAGCTACTAAACTCAACAGATAGTCATAATGAGATGGATTAACATGTCCCCTATGCTAGGTGTAACCTAGTGCAGTGTCGTGCAGTGTAATATTATACATTTTGGAATTATACATTGATGATGATGTGGCTCGGGAGTTCGGTTGGAGTGGCCTTCATCGCTGACCATACCAACCAATTTTTACGTCGATGATTCTACAGTAGGATTATATCCAAGTCTCAAGATGAACTATTGGTACAAAAGGGCATGTCATGAACATTCAAGGCACATAAGTACATGTGAAATAGTACATATAAGCACGTATGTGCATCCGAACTTGAGTACAGGTCTGTATGCAAAGGCAAAGCATTCATATAGCCAAGAGTGCACAAGGAAAAAATAAAAAAATCACCTAAGTATGGGATCGTTACTGATACCATACCTAAGGGACTCTCCCTATGCTTAGATCCATTCCATCAACACCCTTTCCATGCTTACCCTGATCCTAAATCCATCGACATGAAACCAAGACATGGCCTGATCCATCCTTGTTTCCTCCAGCACAATCCAAACAAATAGCAAAATGCAAAAATGGGGTTCATTAAAATGGAACTGGAGCGTAGAACAGTGTTGACATCGAGTTGATTTTCGTTAGGAACGACTAAATGAGATGAAGGTTTGATTAAGAGCAACGGCTCAGGCTTTAGAGGAGTTATATGAGCGGGGCAGCAGTCGATTAGAGGTGATTGGATAAATTTATCAAGTTCAAGTTCTTAATGGCGGCATGGGCACTTGGGTTCTATATGCGTGCGACTAAGGACATGTGAAGAGAAAGAGTGGAGACAATGAGTTATATACCCATGTGTGGCCCGACTTTCTCGGATTTATAAACAGAAATATGTGTAAGGGTGGGATCGGTACCGTATCCCCCTTTTGTAATCGGTATCGGGTCCTCCTTATGGGCATCGGTACCGAGTCCCACGATATGCATAAAAAAGAAATAAATTAATGAAAATGATGGACTTGTGACTATCACTGGAGGGAAGTTAGCAACGACCTACAAGCATATGAATGTGCTTGGAAGCCAATGACAATGGTGCATACATGAACATATGACTGCATGTGCAACATTAACATTCAATTTCCTAAATATATGAAATGTGATTTTTTTTATCTAGAACCTTCGGAAAGGGAACCAGTTCTAATAACCGAGGAATACTAGCTTAATCCATCGGCTCAACGAAACTAAGCATAAAAATTATTGAGATGGTGCATTCCAGTATTTGTACTGTTAGGAACCGACAAAAGCATTATGAAGAACAATTAGAAGTACGACATTTATTAAAAGTAACTCGACCGAAGGATGACGACCATTTGAAACATTGAGTGGAATCCTCTATATCGATTCTGATTTGTCCCGACTCAAAGCACATCACATTTGAAATGAAATGTACTTTAGGGGCTAGTGTTATCCCTCCTTTGGCGAAGCTTTATTCAAGTTGATTGGACAATATAGACCCAATGATTTTCAAGGAAAGCAACCCAGAGAGGCAATCCCAAGGTCCAAGGAACAAGTACATACAAGACAGCGAGACAACGGTTGAACAAGCTTGGAAGTGTGATACCTTGGAATACACAAAGTATGGATCGGTATTCCAATCTATATAGAGGAACGGTATCGATCCCTATGGTTAACTCCTATGGCACTCATCCCTATCAATGTAGAGTCCGATTCAAATGCTATCCCAAAATTTCTCTGCAATGTATTGGCAATCTCCATATGCATTCTAAAGCAGCAATCTAGCCTGCTGTAAATCCATCGCTTAGACCAAAAAACACCTAGGCGACTATGCAAAATAACATTGAAAACTCAAAGCCAACATCAAAATAAGCAAACATAAGAAGTCACAGATCCTATACTATTGTTTATTGGGATCAGTATCGATCCCCCTCTAGGGATTGGTACTAATCCCCAGCGTTAGTGGATTTGGAGACTAGAATTTTTGTAGGACTTCATCTTCATTAGGAGATTCTGTACGAGAAATAACATCGAGATTTTTGGTCATCTATCCCTATAAATGCAAAAGACATGGCTCATTCTAAGGATCTTGATGCGGCCATTACTCTCTTACTCTCTTGTATTGAAGTCTAAATTTTGATCCCACTCCCTTGTAGTCTTAACAACAAGTGCAAAAGCAACAAAATTATTCAAGTGGACGTGTGCCAAGATTACCGAACCAATATAAATTTTGTGTGCTTGTTTTCAACCTGATTTCCTCTATTTTCATTTACTTTCTTCATCTAATCTCTAGTAATTTATTTCTTGGTGTTTGTAGTAATTTTGGTCCAAACACCCACCGTTTCAGTCGAACTTAGGGTCGAATCTTCAGATCCGAATCCTAAGCATTTGTACTTATATTTAAGAATACCCGATTGCATTTGCACTACTTAGGTAGGTATTGGATTGGAGTGATGAAGGAGACAACAAGGTTGGCTTGAGAATAGTTCACGTTGGTGTTTCTTGGTTTGGGATCGGCTATGGACTTGGAGAAGATCGAGTTAAAATGCAAAGGGGTAGGTCCCCTAGGTATAGGATCGGTGTTGATCCCATACTTAGGTGTATTTCAAAATCTAGTCTTACCCACTTGTGCACACATGCCAATATGAACACTTGCATATGTTTTGGCACTGGAACCAAATGTATGCAGAAGTATTGACTATAAACACCATGCTTCTACATGTTGATAGCTTGATCCCTAAATTTGGACATTTTTTATGAACAACCATCGATGTGAAAGCTGGTTTGGGATGGTCAGCAATTACGCACTTTGGTAGAACTCCCAAGTCTCGTCATTACTGTCGTTTAGTATTGAACTGCGTAACACCGCACAATACCGCATTAGATTGCACTTAGCATAGGGGGATGGGTTACTTCATCTAACTATTACTATCTTCCGAGTTTGATAACTATTGGTTCCAGATGCTCTGAGCATTTATCTACAATGATTATTGTTCAAGCCTCCAAACATGCTGAATCGGGTGCCGAGTCAAGTACAGTGGCTCTTTATGCTTGATATGCTCCAAGTGAACAATAGGAGCAACCTAGAAATTCACAACCTGCACCAGAAATTTCTCCAAATCCGGGAGCTGATGATATTATAGAGCCAGCGCCTGACACTCTAGATGATGTTATATTCTTGGAAGATCTGGAGGATTCAATATCTTCCAAATTTGACGAGGCATCTCTATGATTGATTTGTTACAAGCAAGGAATCTCATATGATAACGTGCAATTCCCATTTCATCGTCAAAGAGCTCATCTCCCACTAGAGGGGTATACAGCCTGTAATAAATACATGCGCCTGATTGGGTGTGTACAACCATTCAATTTATTTATTTGCCAAATGCTTTTGAGACTTGCTTCAGCCTAACTGCGTCCGAATAGCTATGCATTTCTCAAAGGCACATACATGATTTTCCTTGAGTTCTTGAATGGCGAACCAACCAAGGAAGATATTTAATTCATCTATAGTTTCAATCAATGAAAGAAAAGCCTCTCATTAACATATTTAGAACCGATCAACGGTTGTTGACTTGTGAGGGTGCATGGAACAAGCTCAGCTATTTAAAAGCGAATGGTTTTATGTGCATTATCCGTACGGGTTCGCATGGCTAACGCGTTAGTGCGATCACAACTATGAATGCTTTAATCAAGCCGTGACCTTATTAACGCAATTTTTAGAATTATTCAAACATACCTTCGAGACCCAACGGTGATGCTTATTCAGCTGCAATTACGATGCTTAGGAATATCCCCAAGGAGGATAGGGGGTCAGGTCCCTTATTACTGTAGAATATGCTAGTATATGATTTTTGTTTGATGATAATAAACATGTATATTCGTTTAAATGTATTTTTTGTTGTACTATTTTGTTTTTCACATAATTAATTAAATATTTGTTGAATAAAATAAACAACTCGAAATTCAAAATTAAACAAATATTTTATTTAAACAAATATTTTATTCAAACAAATATTTTATTACAAATTAAAATAGTACAAATTTGAGATCTCACTATATGTTTACGAAATTTTAAATTACAATACAACTTCAATTTACAACACAATATTCAATGAACAATTTTCACTTTATAATATTCACCTCACTACATATTCACTCTCACTCGTTTTTGATCTTCAACTCTGTTCCAACCTGAATCTAGCATCTAAACTATCTGCAAAAAAACACTAATGCGGTAAAATTGAAAAAGAAATATTTTGCAGTGTACGATAAAATGCATGTTTGAAAATTTAATTTTCCTCGGTTATTTGGGTTGTTCGTCATCACTTTCGTTTGAATCCATCATACACGAACAACCTATGACATGCATAATGTATCACTATACACGCCACAAGACCATACGCACCGATATACACTTGATAAAATTGCAGGGATAGGTGAGCACAAGGTCAAACCTAACCAAATGGTGGATTCAACTCAGGTGACTCGATGAAACTGCAACCACCCACACATACCAAGGACCATAATTCAAGAGGACAAAACCAGGTCGAGCTAGCAGTTCAATGCAACAAGACTCAAAGTATACCAGAGATAGCTAGACCAACATACAACATGTTACCATACATAATGTACATGTGAAGCAACTCAACATGACATGGTCAGAAGCAATATGAAATGAAGACATAAACACATGTACAAAGTAAGCACACTAGAACCAGATTTTCAGTGAACCAAGCATGCTAGAGAATTCAAGAATAAAGTGGAAAGCAATGCTACGAGAAAATACAGCAAAACAAAAACTCCAAACAAAAACAATCATACTTAGAATGAACCATAGTAATCCAGACTCAACCAACTTTCATTCAAATGCACAAATACATCAAGGAAGTTCTCAAATCACTGAAGTGAACACACACAAGGGCATATAACAAGTCATCAAATCAGACATGCTCTATTTCAAACAAAAGACTTGAATGAACATGTATCAGTGTAGACTCTTCATGATTCAAAGGAAACCAGGATCAAAACAACTCAAGAATGAAATTCCACACCACTCAATAACAAAGTGTACCAGATTAGTACGACATGGCAAAGTAAAACCATGGACCATCACAATCAAAGGCAACATTAAATCAAGGCGGACAGCAGTATGTACATGTACAAGTTAAAGGCAAGCTATATGCAAATGAGATACAAGTGCACACATCAAACAACAAGTGATCAATGAAGACTTGATTGCAATTGGGAATGACCACAACATGTACATGAGTAGAAAGTAGCTAAATCAGATAATGAAAACAAGGACCGGCTTTAAGAAATAACACGGTGCAACAAGAATTCAAAACTACAACAGAGTTCAAGTCTCAACCAAGTGGATAGGCACAATAGTTATACAGATATATACATAAATACATATATATGTATATACATGTTCGTATGTGCACAGTTACTAACAGTAAAAACAAGTTCTCATGTAAGCACTGACACATGAAAATATACTCATGAAACCACTAAACAACTCAAAGCAACAAGAAGATTAATTTAACTCGAAGTAGAGCAGTAAGTTGCAGTTCAAAACAAGGTCAAATACTTTTAATAAAAGGTCATTTGGAAAAGCATGTCGTGGGTTAAGAACAAGGTCATCGGGTTATTATGAAGCCATGAGTAAAGTTTTAAACAAAATCAAAAGTGATAAGGAACAGATGAACAAGTCAGAGCAATATTCAAATTCACTGATTGAATAAATAGGTCGAAGTCAAAAATCACGTCAACCCAATACAATATCTCAAATATTCAAGTACAAAATCAAAGGAGAAAAGCACGGAACCTACTTGGAAAAATATTCAAGCAAATTCAACAAGAACATGTCAGAATATATCTCATGCATTCAAGCAAAAACGAATGGCCGAACAATATTATTTGAAGAATTCCAATTGAAAATACGAATGTATATCTAGGGCTTTGATCCCTATTTAACCCAACTTCAACATCGGCAACAAAGCATTCGAGTATAAATAAATCAGAGAGCGAGCATCGTCTAGAACTCGAATGAAGTCGAGTATAAGTATTAAAGGGAAAGCACGTACCAATTCAATGCACGAATCATACTCGACAATTGGAGTAGCCGTAAGCCTATCAAAGCAAGAGAATCGATTGACAAGGCAAATCGAAGAAAATTCATCACTGCAATCAATCGAGTTGAATCGGCGACTTCAATTTATCACTAAACCCTAATTCCAGAAAAACAATCGGCCGCAATGTAAAAGAGAAACGGGGACGAACTTCTCTATTCTTGTTTTAATTGGGCCGGTGTTATTTAATTTATATTGGGATTAAGTTTTTTTTAATAGGGTTTAGTTTTGTTAATTTTTTTATTTTTAATTTCTTTATAAAATTGTGTAACCTTCTAGTCGTGTGACTAGGTAAAAACTACAGGGCATAGTTGAGAATTTGCCACTCAGTGGATGAGTTATGGTAGGGTTTTGAGCGTTGAGTTAGTCTAGTCATTGGCGGGTTTTGTAAGTTTACGTGTGTAAGCGTCTGACTAACTAATTTCTAGTACAAACCTTGGGGGCTGCACGTAGGCAGGTTATTGCCGAAGCTGGGTAAATCTGTGTTGTTCTATTTCTGCTTTTATTATTTTGTTATTATCTATGCTGTAATTATTATATATATTTCCACATTAAATTTTATTATTATTAGTATCACCCAATTCACCCCCTCTATGGTGAAATCGATCCTACAAGTGGTATCGGAGCTAGGAACAAAAACCACTTTTTGTTTTAGAAGTTTGATTTTGCAAAAACCAATTTTTGTTTTAAAAATTTGATTTATTAAATGGCTTCTTTTAATAATGCTTTGCAGAGTGTCAGTCCATAGTTAGACCACCCATGTTCAATGGTGAATATGCTTACTGGAAACATAGAATGAAATTTTTTCTGAAAACCATAGATGAATGGAATATTGTTGAGATGAGATATAGGATACCAACTATAGTGGCAGATAATCAAGAAACTGAAAACCCGATGGACCAATGGGAAAATCTTGAAAATAAACTACAGAATGCTAAGGCTAAAGCTATGAATTCTATTATTTGTTCATTAGATCAAAATGAATTTAATCGTTTCTCACATTGTCTAACTGCATAGGAAATTTGGCACACACTTGAAGTGACTTACTAAGGAACCTCCCAATTCAAAGAATCTCACCTTGTCATGCTTAGTAGCGAATATGAGAACTTCACAATGCCAAAGAATGAAAGTGTCAAAGAAATGTATGGTCGACTTTCCAATCTTGTGTACAAATCAAAAGCTCTCAGAAAACCATACACAAAATTGGAAATAGCCCAAAAAATCCTCAGAGTTCTTCCACAAAATTTTGAAGCCAAAGTTAATGCCATTCAAGAATCATAGGATTTGAAACAAGTTAAAGTTGAAGAACTTATTGGAAATCCCACCACTCATGAGCTAGAAATGAAATTCAAACAAGAACGTGAAGGAGGTGATACTCGAAAGAAATCAATAGCTCTCAAAGGAACAACTGAAAGTGAAGATGATGATGATGATGGTGCAGCAGAACTGGCATTGATAGTAAAGAAATTCAAAAGATGGAACCACAAGTATGGAAATCCTACTCTAAATTAGCAACTAAAAAGCAGAATAGCCAAAGTTCTAGACAATTCAGAAGAGCAGGAGATCATCTGTCACAACTTCAATAAACTCAGTCATATCAAGCCAAATTATCCTTAGAATCGACTCAGCCAAGGAAAGAACCGAAAAGGAGAAGTTTTGCAGCTACTTGGGATGAAACTGATGAAGCTGATAAAAGCACTGGCAGTGAGAGTGGAAAAGAAAACCTGTATCTTCAAGGAGAAGCAACTGACTGTGATCATGACAAGCCAAGCGAGGTATTAAAACTTACTCATTCAGAATTACTTATATATTTTCATGAGGTAAATGGCTATTATGAAAGACTTAGGGAGAAGTATGCTAAACTTGAATCACAAAAAGATGGTTTGCTAGAACTAAATAAACAACTTGATCAATTGGTTAAAAACTATCGAAACAAGAGCCCTAAGTCTGATAGTGTCAATCATTTGAAGAAGAAATAAAAAATCAGAAATTAAAATTAAATCGCTCGAAAACGAAACTATGATTTTGAAAGAAAGTGAAAATACTAGGAGAGAAAATCATATTGAAAGTGCACCTTGTTATTGAATGCAAATGAATCTCTCAAAACACAAGTCCAACAATTGTCTATAATTTTAGGAAAATTCTCCAAAGAAGGAAGATCACTAAATATGCTATTTAGGAAACAAACGGTTAATACTGTTAGACAAGGACATGGGTGTACTCAATCTGAAAGAGTTAGAAGTGAAATTTACCATGTAAATTCCAAGTGCATGATTTGTGGAAAAACTGGAAACAATCATAATAATTGCTGGTATACACCCAAACACGTAAAAACCATACCAATTTGGGTTCCAAAAGGCATGAATATAAAATCCCTTAAAGTCAAACAAATCTGGGTGCCGAAAGGAAAAAATATAGATTGTTTCGGCTCTACCCAAAATTGTTTTTCAAAATCTTCTATCACTAACAATCATGGACTTATAAAAATAAATAGGTCATAAAAATATTTCCTCATGTAGGTGTGGTGGCAATCTAAGGAACAATAGGAGTGGTACTTGGATTCTGGCTGTTCCAGGCACACGACGGGCAACAGGTCAAAGTTCCTTAGCATAGAGTAGTACAAAGGTAGCAGAATCCCAATGGGAAACAAATGAAAAATTATCAGTAAAGGTAAAATAGGTAACGGTTATCTTGAACGATATATTAAATGTTGAAAATCTGCACCATAATCTGATTTAATTCAGCCAGTTGTGTGATAAGGAAATAAATGTTGATTTTGATTCTGATTTATGCAAAAAATTTGACCAATCATCTTTTCATCCTTGAACTATTTCATATAGATTTGTTTGGACTAACGAAATTGAAAGTTTAGGTGGTAAGAGATAGTGTCTTGTGTTAGTTGATGATTACTCTAGGTACACGTGGATACATTTGTTTACGTTACTGCTTCTAGATATGACACTATGTTCACTAATTGTTAATGTGCACATTTTCGATCAAATCCTTAAGGAATCGCATTTAAAAGCTGTAAAATGATTATAAGGTATTTGTTGTGATTTCACGGCCTGGTCTATGATATCCATTTTATGATAACTATGATTTAAAGGGGTATTCAGATGTAGATTCTATTGATAGTCTAGTTGAAAGAAAAATTACTAGTGGAATGTGTTTTATGTAGGGACATTCATAAGTTGCATCACATTTCCAAATAAAATATCTGCACAATTTTCATTTTAACTGATTTTCAATTGGCAGATATTTTTACCTAAAACCTCTTTCAGAAAATATTTTTTGTTTCAAATTCGGCATTTTAGAAATTTAGTTTTATGTTTATTTTTGGATTTGATATTAAATGAATACATCAACTAATCTAACTCCCTACTGATTATCGAAAAGATAAATAGTGATTGAAAAAATGATGAGTGTCAATATTAATCATATATTATAACTTGAGACAGTATATGTAGTAAATTTCCTTAAAAATTTAAACAAAATTTGTAATAATTTTGATTGGTAAAAATTCCATGACCATCTTTATTTCTATCATATTTCTAATAACCATCACTCATTGAAATCCAATATAGTATGTCAAAATGAGGTATTGTAAACTGGAAATTATTCATTTTTTTAATTTAATTAGCAATAAAATAATCCAAAGTATTCGCTCTCATTTAAATGTCCTCGCGGTTATGCATGGGCAAATTACTTGGAATCTTTGATTATGTGCTTTCATGCTCATTTAAAAGTCCTAACAGTTATGCATGTATGGAACACATATCAAAATTGATTATTAAATAGATGAGTTGATTCTAATTCCATTTAAAAGTCCTCACGGTTAAGTGTGATTAGAAGATGCTTGAAATTTATTTTTTAATAAAATTTAAAGAATACTACTAATCTCATTTAAAAGTCCTAATGGTTATGCATGGTTAATAAGTATATAACAGTTTCATGTCATAAATATACCATAAATAGAAAAAACTATATGGTTTTTTCTATATCGACATCACCCCTATCACTATAAAGTGGAATATGCCCTAACAGAGTATTTATGATTTTTGTTTGATTTTTGTTGAAATTTAATATTTATACTCGATTGGGTATTAATGTTGTTTGTGTCAAAATTGGGCACAACACTCTTCGGAAGTTTTTGAAGAGATAATAAATGAAGAAAGTAAATTAAAACGTGGATTATCTAACAAAAACTCCAATTAGCAGGAAGTAAATTGCACGAGAGACAACAATTTAGAGTGGTTCGGCGTTTTGCCTACATCCACTATGAAGTTTTATTACTTTATTGCTTGATATTCGGAGAATACAACTTTTTAATGTCAAAGTACAGCAAGTAGTAAGCCAAAATTAGAAATCAAGGGCAGTAGTGGTGCTCTGAAGCAATTCTGGCAGCGTTCGGGCGTTCTCTTACTCTCAAAATTCTCCGATCCCTTTTCTGAATGACCAGGGGCTCTATTTATAGGTGTTGGAGGATGATATTTCACCTAAAATCAGGGGAGAACGCTTCTGGCACGTGAGGGGGCCCACATGGCCGAATTCTGGAGCTCCGGGCCCACTTTGGGATCGATTCTACCCTTGGTTCGAATCGATCAAAAAAGTGTCCAATTGTGATGAAACTTGGCGTGGACATTCTTCTATGTATATGCAAGCTCCTATGAAAATTTCATGGCATTTGGATTTGTAGATTTCGAGCTTCGATCGATTTAATATTGCATTTCAGATGGACACTCTTGCTTCGAATTGATCCTTTCGACTTGATAGGGTCGAATCGATCGCCTGAGCATGTGCTTGGTGACGTGGCTCGCGCGTTTCTCGGGTCAACCCCCCTTTTTCTCCGAGTTTTCTGGGTCAAGTTCGTAGTTTTAGTCGCGTTTTCTTGGTGGATTCGAAGAGAAGGATTCGAAGGCATGCTTCTTTGATTCGATCAAACGTGCGTTCCTTCGTATCGATCAAGGCGTTCCATGGTTCGATCGATACGAAGAGTACTTTGCTCCATGGGTTCGAAGATGGTTATGAATTGGAGTCGAAGCTTCTTGAACTTCATGGATTCGAAGGATGGTTCCTGAGGGATTCGAGGACGGGAATACCTCCATGGATTCGAACCAAAGCCTAATGGGATGGATTCGAACCAAGGCCTCATGGAATGGATTCGAACCATGCATGGCTTATGGATTCGATCGTGAGCCTATCTTATGGATTCGAACCTAAACTTCTTCTGATCGATTCGAACTGAGGTTGTCTCCTCTGCTTTCCATTGGCGATAACTTGAGCATACGAACTCGGATTGTCTCGAAATTTGGAACGTTGGTTTCCACAGCTTCGCTTGACGTGTCTTTATCAATTATAGCCCGATCCGGACTCGTACAAAATTCATCGATATTTGCAGTTGCCCAACAATCATTCAAAGTTGAAGACGTGTGATCCTATTTTTCTTCAGTCAGTTCCTTGGTATCTCGGCCTTGCCAAAAGGCGGGATAACATTTTCCCCCCAAAGTACGTCTTGTGTAAACATGACGTGCTTTGTAAAGCTGCAGTTTCACGTTGGACAACTATGACATGCTTTGCTGAAAGTTGTACCCTATATTGCTGTAATTAACCTTTGTAAGATTGTGATCGGCTGTTTGTCGATGAAATCACGATGAGATGAACCCTTGATCCCTATGAATGTTAAAGACCAAATATTAGCTAGACATATGTGCATATATATGTATTACCTTGACTTCGGTTAACGTTGTGTGTTTGCAAGTTATTATCAGTTTGGTTATTGAATTCTGCATCGATCCTCCCCTGAATCGATTTTTGATTCAAGTCAAAGCGTTGTTTTTATGGTTGTCTATGATTATCCTCCTGTATCGATCCTCTCCTGAGTCGGTATAAAAGGTAGACAAGTAATTTTTCACATTGAAACGATTTCGTCCATTTTCATCGGTGGTCTTTGATGGATTCGAAGCTATGTCTGTCCGAATCGATGGCTTTTGAATCGATGGCCCGATGGACCTCGTGCTTTGAGTCGATAAGACTCTTAATCCAGCCTCTGTTCGGTGGTTCCTTCGAATCGATGATGCCTCGCATCGACACTGCATGGATGGATTCGATGTATTGATGGATTCGAATGCGGTGGGTTCGAACATGATGGGTTCGAACGTGATGGATTCGAACGTGGCTTGTTCGAATTGATCAGAGCATGACCGGTTGAGGTCGGTCATTTTGACCGGGAGACGAATCGTCCCGTTTCCTATGTGAGACCCATATAAATACGTGAAGCCGGTGTCACTTTCACTTTTTACTTTTCACTGTTGCTATAGCCTCCTCTTCGAATCGATCTCTCCAGGGCCAAGACAAACGTGCTTTTCTTGAATCGATCGATCCCCTTCACGCTTCCATTCGTAACCAAATCAACTCAGGTAATCAAGGGATCAATTCGAGATGAGAATGATAGAACTTAGAATTATTATTTTTAGCATCGATTCAATCTTTTCTTCTGAAAATTTTGAGGAGTGGTGAGATCTGAACGAAGTGGGTCGACTCGATGGAACTGAGGAATGAAACCATTAGAGTCGTATCGATCAGAGTGTTGTCTTTCATTGCTTCGCATCGATCCGGGAATGAGCGATTCGAATCGATTTTGAATGCATAGTTTCGAATCGATGGTTATAAAAGATGGTTATAAAAGAAAACGAAAAAAGGCTCGTGGCGATCGATTCGAAATAACGATATTCTGATCGATTCGAAGGAGCTCAATTTTAATCGATTCGAAGTCACGATACGTTGATCGATTCGAAGTCTGTAGGGCTTCATGGATTCGAATTACTTCTCTGCCCCAAGGTCTCATCGAGTCGAAATACATGGAGTCGGGGCGTACCGATTCGAAGTTCATCGATTCGACTCGTATCGATTCGAGTCGATCAATTCGAACGTTCTTGCTTCTGGGACTCCCACTCTTCTTATTTGCTCCAACATCTGAACTACGACCAATTTCAAGTTGAACTTTAACGAACTCACTGAACTTTAGCACACTTGACTCCGGCGAGCTTCGGCCTTGCATAATCGAATTTGACTTGACCTCTCTTTTGGAGCTCGTCGATGGCACCATGAAAATATAATGATTTTATACTTGAATTGGTCAGTAGCACCTGGATGGCGTGGAAGTGACGGTCAGCGATGACGGTCATTTTCATTTTTAAATTCCAAAGTTTTGTCGTTCGGACATCTTGTTTCAACTTGTGAAATTTTCTTTAGTTATGCATAGCACTTGCACTGCACGACATATTCATGCACTTTACACTAGGGGAATGCATGGGCTTTTTATGTATTTAACGCCACTTTCTGGTGAGTTAGTTAATTATGGAATCTTCGAGTTCTCAACAACAAGAAGCACAAAGTTCGCCTCCTCCAGTGCTTGAGATTCCAGAAATCCCTCCTGAAGTCATAGATCCGGCTCCGGATGAGTTGTCGGAGGCCATATTTATCGATGATCCTGTCGATTCTGTCCAGTCCAATATCTCGGAGTCTCTGTTGGGCCGGATATGTTTGAAACATAACATATCCCTGGACGATGTTTTATTACCTAGTACCAATGACAGACCACATAACCCACCTGAAGGATATACTGCCTTTTACCGTCATGCCTGCGCGGCTGGATCTCTTCCTCCTTTTAACCAATACATCAGAGAGATGCTGTCGTATTTAGGAATTGCTCCTTCACAACTCCATCCCAACGGGCATGCATTACTGAATAGCGTCTTTGTCATATTTATGGATTGCCTTTTTCGCCCGCCAAGGCCTAACGAGATCAGGCACATATTCAATTTCAAGAGTAGGGGTGATAGCCTGTCTTTCACTTTTCTGGAAGCGGTGAGGAACTGTCAGTTTGTGACTAGGGCCTGGACCAGGCTTAGCTATTTCAAGAATAAGTGGTTTTTTGTTCGATGCCCCCCAGGGTTTGCCAGGAGATGGTTATCTAGACGTAAGTATCATAATTCATCTTTGAATGGCCACTTTTAATACTTACACTAATATTCTGTTACTCTCACAGCCATCATTTCGAGACCTACCGGTGGGCACTATAGAGGCGTCGTTCAAAGCTTGCAAAGGGTCCCAAGCGACTCAAGGCACATTGACTTGCTGTTGACCGACAATAACTTAAGGACATTGGGTTTGATTGGGATGAGCCAGAGTATTGTAATTGAAGGGTTGGCAAAATCGGCCTCAAGGAAGAAGAAGAAAGTGGCAAAAAGAAAACCTGGCGTTGTGATAAGAGAAGCGAGCGATGATGAAAGAACGCCCACAGACACTGAGATAGCAGCCGACCTTTCCCGAATAGAAGAGGGTCGGAAAGGCAAGGCTGCTATACCTAAGTTTAAGAGATGGAAGTTTGTAGTCGTAACCCGTTCCAAACCTGGGGTTACTGTATCCGGCGCTTCTCCTCGCCAGTCCGGAGACCTTTTCACAGAGCTGGATGATATTCCCATTCCGGACTACATATCTCTCCACCACGGGTCCGGGTTGGAAGAGCTCCGAGGAACGCTTGATATAAGCTAATCTTTACCCGTTAGTGTAATCGACGCTTCTGGTTGGTCGGGGGGTTTGTGCATTTATACACTTTTCACAACACTTCACGACTTCCACATGCATTGCAGTGCTTTTTCTTAGTACTTAACTGAATTGTTTCTTCTTTACAGGTGCCATGTCGGATCGTCCTTCTACACTTGATAGACTTCGGCGAGTGCATCATTCTTCATCTTATTACGAATCTCGCCGTAGGGATTCTGACCGTGATCGTGAACGGAGGCATTATGAGTAAGAGCATCGTGAAAGGGACCATTCCCGATATTATTCTAGCCAGGAGCATTCTGATAGGGACCGAAGGCACCGTTCACCCTCTCGTTCTCCTCCGCCATCCAGAAGCCAGGCACCTGCAGTTGAACCTTCACGACAATAGCCATCTCTACAAATCTCGAAACCTGGTCCACATTGTTCAAGGACTGATACGGCTACGACCGTAACTGTGGAGGAGGCCCCTCTTGAATCGTCTGGTGAAGGGGCTATAAGAATTGCTCAACTGAAGAAAGATTTTCCAGAAATATGCTTCGACGCTTATATCTTTCCACCCAATCTCAAAAGAATTCCCGAAGAGGCTGTGAACACCGCCCTCAGCTATACCCGTGATTTTTATGCTCAGTATAAAGAATGGTATAGGGCGGCTGTTAAAGCTTCGAAAGTAGCCTTCGATCGAGCCAAAGTTATTGAGAAACTGGAAGCAGACTTGGCTCAGAAGAACCGTATTGTTGACATACTTCAATCTGAAACAGAATCTTCTCGTAAGGCCGAAATGGAGTCGCTAAAAAAGGCCGATGAGACATTAGTTGAGATGGCGAAGATGCAACAAGCGCATTGCACTTTAGTTGAGGACTTGGGCCATCGGTACAAAAATGTTGAGGCCGAGCGGGATGCGGCGGTCAAAGAACTTGAGGAATTAAAGGCTAAATTTGCCGACTTGAACAAGGAAAAAGATGATGCTAACATGGCCGCATAAGAAGCGTGCGAGCAAGCCGTGTCTCTCCGAGCTGAGCGAGACGCGGCAGTTGCTAAAGTTGAAGCGGTGGAGGCAGAAGTGGAAAGGAGAGTTCAAGCAGAGATATTCAAAGTAGAAGCCGAGTTTGATGAGCTTCTTGACACTTACAATGCTAATGTGCTTGAGCACAGAAATCTCTCGTGGCTCGGAGATTACTCTACGCTTCTACTCAATGCCTGGAGGAAATTGGTGGCGAACAAGAAAGCATCCCTCCCTGAAGGTGCCGTGGATGAATTTGAACTCGAGTCTCGCTTGTTGAGCGAGGAGGAAAGGAAACTTCTCCATGAAGCGATGATTTCTGCTGAGAGAGAGAGGCTCGGTTTTCACCATGTGGAGACTGGCGAGGGTTCAGGAGATGCACATTGTAGTGAGGACGTTTCAGTTGCTGCCCCGACCTCGTCTGGAGTTACTGCTGCAGTTAGTTCACATGTTGTTCCTGCTTATAACCCGGATCGACCGGAACTGTCTCTTGGTACAACTGCTGTTTCCGAACTCGTCTCATCATCGAGCCGAGGCAAAGAAGGTATTTCAAATGTTCCTTAAATGTTTTTAGAATGACGAACTTGGAACAGATCATTTGACTAATTATTCTCATTTCTTTTCGATCAGTGACCGAAAGTGATATGCCAGCACTTCCAGTACCGCAAATTTCGCAGTCAATGCAAGGAGCTGTCGTTAGTGAGGCTATTACAACTACCGCCGTAACCGGCGAGATGGGAGAGGGGAGTTCAATGTCATTTGATGTTCAGATGATTGAGGAACTTCTCAAGCAACCCTGTGAACCTTTTACTGATCCTTCCTTTGCAATGGGCGGTGTCGCCCCAACTTTTAGCTCGTTTATGCCGACTGTCAGTGTGTCCAGCGCTGCTCGATCTTCCCGAGAAGAAGAAATCCTTGCCGAGATAAGCGCTGAAATGGCTGCGGTGACGACGGCCGGTGGTTCCGGAAGTGTTGTTGCTCCACCAAGCTTAACTCCGTTAACGGTTACTTCTCCTGCCGGCACAGTTATAACTTCTAGTGCCGAAGCTCCACTACCTGCTACGGCTTCTCTGCCTCCGGTTCGTCCTCACAAAAGGATCTCTATACTTCCAGCTCCGAGGAAGACGTGGATAATATGCCAGATCCTGAGGATGCCCCAAAGAAGGACAAAAAACCTCGCAAGAAGCCGGATAGTGGGTCTAGCGGCTCAACTCCGAAGAAGAGACACCGGAAGAAGAAAGAGTGAACTTCTCGTCTTATCATACGGTTGTGAAATGGCAATTCTTTTTACTTCTCCTTTTCTAGGCCGTGTATAAGTGTGGATTCGGCACCCACTTTATGGACTGTTTTTTGTTTTATCATGTAATCAAACTCCTTTTTTGTTTGTTGATAAAATGGAAAACAACTCTTTTCTCTTTTGCTTAAGTGTTGCATTGATTAGCTCGTGCTCGCATATGTCATAAGCCTTGAGTACATGTCCACACTTCGGGGACCTAACACAATTTGCAATTAATAGTTCGGCCCATATTCTGGGAACTTATTAATTATCAATGTTTATGACTTAGTTCGCTCTCCGGGAACCTGTAATTGACGTTTATACTCCAATTCACACTCCGGGAATTTGAAGTTAGTGATTTACACTCCGGTTCGCGCTCTGGGAACCAAGAGTTGGTGTTTATGCTTTAATTCACACTCTGGGAATTTGGAGATAGAGTTTTAAATTCTGGCTCGCACTTCGGCAACCAAAAGTTGAAGTTTATACTCCAATTCGCACTCCGGGAATTTAAAGTTAGCTCACACTCTGGGAACGAATTATTGAATGTTTATACTCCAATTCACACTCCGGGAAGTTGGAGTCCGTTCACGCTGTGGGAACGAATTGTTGAATGTTTATACTCCAATTCACGATCTGGGAAGTTGGATTCCGTTCGTACTCTGGGAACGAATTATTGAATGTTTATACTCCAATTCACACTCTGGGAAGTTGGAGTCCGTTCACGCTGTGGGAACGAATTGTTGAATGTTTATACTCCAATTCACGCTCTGGGAAGTTGGAGTCCGTTCGCGCTCTGGGAACGAGTTATTGAATGTTTATACTCCAATTCACACTCTGGGAAGTTGGAGTCCGTTCGCACTCTGGTAACGAATTATTGAATGTTTATACTCCAATTCACACTCCAGGAAGTTGGAGTCCGTTCGCGCTCTGGGAACTAGTTATTGGTAGGACTGTCGTGTGTTGGTCCAGTTCAGCCTTTGGTGTGTTGGCTTGCCCCGAGCTGCGGTTTCACTTAGTGAGTGGACGGTTGTATCACAGTCACTCGCTATTTGAATAAATTCCATCGTTTGATGGAACTTAGCTCTTCGTGTGTCATGATTGTTGAACGTTGTATTTGGTGAATCACAGCTCTAGCTTGAAGAGATAGCACTTCATTACTGAAATAAGAAAATATGGCAAAGTCAGTGCCTTATTACAAATTCAAATTCTAGAATGCAGAGGAAACTGCAAAGTATTCATAGATTGAAGGAGCATGTCATGTGTGACAGTGACGAGGATCTTCGTCGTTCCAGGCTCCTGAGTAAGTAGGTCCACCACTGATGGCGTTTATCACCAATCTTCCGCGAGGACAAGTCGAGTCCTCCTGTCTCGGCCGATTGGGTCCATTGTTTGGATTTGATAGGCCCTCTTCTCTGGGCTGCGGTGTCCGCACAAACTATTCCAGCTTCCTTTCTCTGATCAGTTTTTGAACAAGATCCTGTAAGTGACGACACTCGTTCGTATTGTGCCCGTAGCTTTCATGGAACCTGCAAAACTTTCCCGTCTGGATTTGTCTCTCTAACGACGGTCTTGGTGCAGGTTTTTGGTATTGAATTGTATCGCAGGTTTGTAAGTACAAGTCCTCTAGTGATGTATTTAGAGGAGTGTAACTGTCGAACATTGGATTCTTGCGCTGCGGGCCATGATTTTGATCTTGTTTTTTAGTTTGATTCATGCTTTCTCTTCGCCGAGCTTGTTTATTTTTAATGTTCAACTGGACTTTTTCGGAGCTCTCACCGGACTGTTTTATTGCAACATTGCTTTTGATCCCTTCCACATTTGATCCTGCGTCAGTTTGTTTCCTAGATTGTTTCACATCTTCCCGTCTCAGGAATTGAGCTGCTTTGGCATGGAAACGGTCCAATGATGCAGGTGGTTTCCCAGCTAGCCAATTGCCAAATTCAGAATCGGGGTCGATCCCCTTAGTCAATGCCATAAGGATGGTGTTATCGTTTGGATTACTAATCTCCGCACATGCAGTATGGAATCTCTCTAGGTAGTTTCTGAGTATCTCTCCAGGAGCTTGCGTGACACTAGATAGAGTGTTGACATCTTTTGGCCTTGCGACGTGCATGCAGAATTGCTCGACAAATTTTATGGCTAACTGATCGAAGGAAGAGATGGATCGAGGTGGTAACCGAGTGAACCACATGGTAGCGATGCCCCCCAAGGATATGGGGCAACTTCTACATTTCACTGCGTCGTCAGCCCAGGCAGCAGTCATCGACCATTCATATTTTAGAATATGTTGGTTAGGGTCGGAGTTTCCCTCGTACATGGGTAGAGTGGGCATTCGGAATCGCCGTGGGGTTCAGCAATAAGAATATCATCCGTAAAGGGAGTGTGACTTCGGGAAACTCCCCAATCGTCGTTTGTGAATCCCTGACTCTCACGGATCATCTGACGTATCATAGTTGAAAGATCCAGCATTTGCGCCATAGTATGATCATGTTCCATACTTTGAGTTTGAACCGAATATCGTCGACGGTCCAAGTCTCGCCTTCTCGGCTCATAGTCCTCTGGGACGTACGGTTCACGAGTACGCCCGCTATGACGATGGTCCAGGTCCGACTGATCTTGGGCGTCGACCCCTGGTTCAGCCGCAACGTTAGTGGTGCGGTATTCTGCGGTGTGGTGAGGAACGGCACCTCCTCGGGAGGAGGGTCCGGTTTGGAAACTGGCTGACGGACCAACTCTAAGTTGTCCAACGGTCAATGTCGGTTGATTTCCAACAGGTGGCATACGACTCCCATCTAGCCGGGGTCGTGGAGGCCGGTTATGATAATCAGAGGACGAAGAACTTTCGCTGGATGAGCGAGAAGCATGGTCTCTCATGGATCTCTTTTGTTTCTGGCGATCTAGCTTATTGATTAACTTAGCGTTAGTGCGTAGCTGTTCTTCTAGCTGTTGCCGACTCTGGGTCAGCTCTTGGAGTAACAACTGCAACTCTTGTCGAGTAACCAGACCGGACGGTTCAGAGTGCCCAGTAGCATCCTGATTAGATGGAGGTGGGGGCACAGGATTTTGTCTATCCTGTTCTTCTTGATTGACAGCGTTTGAGGTGGTTCTTGTATTAACCATCTTGAAATTTGAATTTCTTTCCTTTGACTTTTGCAAATCTGAATAGAATGGAAGGAATTCGAATTTAATGATCTGGATCTCTCTCTTAGATTTATTCAATCCGGTATCGATGACAGACCCAACGAGCAGGAGAAAATTTGGGCTTTCTCAGTGAAAGCACCAAAGTGTTTGTGTCAAAATTGGGCATAACACTCGTCGGAAGTTTTTGAAGAGATAGTAAAATGAAGAAAGTAAATTAAAACGTGGATTATCTAACAAAAACTCCAAATAGCAGGAAGTAAATTGCACGAGAGACAACAATTTAGAGTGGTTCGGCATTTTGCCTACGTCCACTATGAAGTTTTGTTACTTTATTGCTTGATATTTGGAGAATACAACTTTTTAATGTCAAAGTATAGCAAGTAGTAAGGCAAAATTTGAAATCAAAGGCAGTAGTGGTGCTCTGAAGCAATTTTGGCAGCGTCCGGGCGTTCTCTTACTCTCAAAATTCTCCGATCCCTTTTCTGAATGACCAGGGGCTCTATTTATAGGTGTTGGTGGCTGATATTTCGCCACATGGCCGAATTCTGGAGCTCCGGGCCCACTTTGGGATCGATTCGACCCTTGGTTCGAATCAATCAAAAAAGTGTCCAATTGTGATGAAACTTGGCGGGGACATTCTTCTATGTATATGCAAGCTCCTGTGAAAATTTCATGGCATTTGGATTTGTAGATTTCGAGCTTCGATCGATTTAATATTGCATTTCAGATGGACACTCTTGCTTCGAATCGATCCTTTCGACTCGATAGGGTCGAATCAATCGCCTGAGCATGTGCTTGGTGACATGGATCGCGCGTTTCTCGAGCCAACCCCCCTTTTTCTCCGAGTTTTCTGGGTCAAGTTCGTAGTTTTAGTCACGTTTACTTGGTGGATTCGAAGAGAAGGATTCGTAGGTATGCTTCTTTGATTCGATCAAACGTGCGTTCCTTCGTATCGATCAAGGCGTTCCATGGTTCGATCGATACGAAGAGTTCTTTGCTCCATGGGTTCGAAGATGGTTATGAATTGGAGTCGAAGCTTCTTTAACTTCATGGATTCGAAGGATGGTTCCTGAGGGATTCGAGGATGGGAATACCTCGATGGATTCGAACTAAAGCCTAATGGGATGGATTCGAACCAAAGTGACGCAGCGGATTAATTAAACAAGACTTCAATCGGTGAAATGTAACAATCGGTGAGTTGAAGATACCAAAATGCCCAAGTTCGTTGATCCAAAGATACCGAACTTTAGCTATCTCAAACACGTTGATAGCGCACTATACCGTGTTCAAAGATCTACGATTCTTCGCACGTTGATCTAGCGCACTAGATTCCGTGAATCGGCTTCTACGATCGTTGAATCGAGCGCACTCGATTAACCGAAAGAGGAGATAGGAGATTACACTCAACTACCAATTGGTATGAAAGCACAAAGCTAACAAAAGAGAATTTTATTCAAAAATCAACAACCCAAAAATATACAACACACCCTCTATTTATAGCTTGACACAACTCAGCCCATAAGTCGTGACCGACTCATACCTCCCGACTCAACTAATTCGTGGCCGACTCAACAGACGCTACATACTTCAGTCACAACACTTCATACGCAACCGACTCAA
The DNA here is from genome assembly GCA_030765085.1 of Allium cepa. Lineage (NCBI taxonomy): Eukaryota > Viridiplantae > Streptophyta > Magnoliopsida > Asparagales > Amaryllidaceae > Allium > Allium cepa. The sequence goes on from CM060937.1 coordinate 2,550,529, forward strand.
GCAAGGCACGACTCACGACTCACTACCTCACAACACAAAACTGTACAACTCCTAGGTCGGCACCGACTCAACGCAAGCGACTCAACTCCCTATGACTCAGCATAATGCAAACGACTCAAACACAACACAGTTCATACGACTCATGACTTATACGACTCAACGACAAACAGTTTACAACATCATGTCACGACTTACGACTCATGGCTTCACCGACTCAACATTCTTCCAACGACTCAAGCTTTCAAGTCCTCTGCGGCCTATCCCTTCTTTCTTGTTAAACCGTAGCTCATCCCTCCAAGCTTTGTTAAGTCGGAAACGACTCATGTTTCCACTAACCCGTGAACGACTCATCCCTTCAAGAATCTTAGGTCGTACTTCTTTAGGTCGGACTCGACTTAAAAACAGGTTAGGTCGGATTCTTTTCCCACATGGTTCCTTAAGTCGGAGACGACTTAAATTTTCCCTCCTGAGTCGTAGACGACTTGAATGCTGGCTCTTAACTCGTATACCCATCTCACATGATTCCCTCAGTTGACTCGTGCACGACTTATCTTACGAATGGTCTAACTTCTGAATTTCTATAGATCGTGCTGCATCATCCTCCCCTGGTTGAGAAAAATTCGTCCTCGAATTTATAAATTCTTTTTCATCAAAATGTTTATCTCCATAATATGGCACAAGATGTTTAACATTGAATACGTCAGAAGTGTATACATCTTCTGGGAGCTTCAACTTATAAGCATTGTCATTAATTTTTTTCACAATTTCAATTGGACCAATTTTTCGCGCCTTCAACTTGTTGTAAGCACCTGCCGGAAAACGATCCTTTGTCAATACAGCATAGACCAAATCACCTTCCTTAAATTCAACATTTCGACGTTTCAAATTTGCAGACTTCTTATACTTCTCATTCGATTTCTCTAATCATTCCTGAACGATTTTATGACATTCAGTCAGCTCATCAACAAAATCAACAGCTCGTTTAACTGTTCCCTTCGACTGTGGTACTACTGCCAAATCCAACGGCCCCCTGGGTAAACTTGAATAAACAATCTGAAATGGACTGAATCCCGTGCTACGATTCACTGCATGATTATGTGCAAATTCAGCTTGGCGTAACTTCATGTCCCAACTCTTCAGATTATCCTGTACAAGACATCGCAATAAAGTTCCCAATGACCTGTTAACAACTTCTGTCTGCCCATCTGTTTGTGGATGATAAGCACTACTAAATTTCAGTTTCGTCCCCACCATCTTCCACAAACTCAACCAAAAGTGACTCAGAAAACGAGTATCTCGATCAGAAACAATAGATTCGGGTAAACCATGAAGTCGATAGATCTCCTTGAAAAATAACTGAGCAACTCGAACAGCATCCGCCGTCTTTTTGCAAGCAACAAAATGTGCCATCTTTGAAAATCTGTCCACCACAACAAATATCGAATCATTTCCCCTTTGAGTTCTAGGCAAACCTAAAACGAAATCCATGCTAATATCAACCCATGGCTTAGATGGTACTGGTAATGGCATATACAACCCTGCATTCGTTGCTGTTCCCTTTGACACTTGGCAAATATGACATCGCTCCACAAATCTTTCCACTTCTTTTCTCATCGACGGCCAAAAGTAAGATTGTGAAATCAATTGCAAAGTACGATCACGGCCCACATGCCCTTCCTCGTGTAACTCTTTGACAATTTTTAACCTCAAGCTACAGTCTGGAATACACAAACGATTCCCTTTAAACAGAAAACCATCAACCAACGTAAATTCATCGGTACTCTCACCCTTCACTTTCTCAACATATTTCACAAAGTAAGGATCTTCATTAATCATCTCCGGCAACATCTCAAAACCCGTCACTTCAACTTTCATTGTCGTTAATAAATGACTCCTCCTACTCAAAGCATCAGCTACCCGATTTGTCACCCCTGATTTGTGCTTAACGACAAAAGTAAACTGCTGTAAATAAGCAACCCATGATGCATGTCTTGCTGAGATTTTATCCTGCCCCTGCAAATGCTTCAACGCCTCATGATCAGTGTACAGAACAAACTCCTTCTGAAATAGATAATGTCTCCAATGTTTAATCGCTTGCACAACAGCATAGAATTCAACGTCATATGTACTGTATCTCATCTTTGCCCCTGACAGTTTCTCGCTAAAATAAGCAACTGGCTTCCCATTCTGACTAAGAACTCCTCCAATTCCAACCTTCGAAGCATCAGTATGCAATTCAAACAATAACTGGAAATTAGGTAGAACAAGAATTGGCGCTGTCGTCAACAGTTCTTTGACTCGTTCAAAAGCAACTCCTGCTTCCTCTGACCATACAAATTGTTTCCCCTTCATGCAATCAGTAACTGGAGCCATCACGCTACTGAAGTGTGGAATGAATCTTCGGTAGAATGACGCTAGCCCATGAAAACTTCTCACTTCCGTAATTGTCTTTGGCTGTGGCCAATTCCTGACTGCTTCAACTTTACTCTGATCAACTTGAATGCCTTTTCCTGAAACAACATAACCCAGAAATAAAACACTGTGCGTCATAAACACACATTTCTTCGTAGCAGCATAAAATTGTTCTTCACGAAGAATAATCAACACTTCCCTCAAATGTAGAACATGCTCCTCCATACTCCTGCTATATATCAGAATATCATCGAAATAAACCACGACGAACTTCCCAATGAATGGTCTAAAGATTTGATTCATCACCCGCATGAATGTACTAGGTGCATTTGACAAACCAAATGGCATAACCAACCATTCGTATAACCCTTCTCTCGTCTTAAAAGCTGTCTTCCATTCGTCTCCAGGTCTGATTCGAATTTGATGATAACCACTCTTCAAATCAATCTTCGAAAATATAGTTGCCCCACTCAATTGATCTAACAAACCATCCAACCTTGGCATAGGAAACCTATATCGGACAGTGATCTTATTCAAAGCTCTACTATCTGTACACATCCTCCATGTTCCGTCCTTCTTTGGTACTAACAATGCTGGCACGGCACAAGGACTCAAGCTTTCCTGAACATGTCCCTGTTCCAACAACTCTTCCACCTGCCTTCGTAACTCCTCATGTTCCTTCGGACTCATTCGGTAATGTGGTCGATGTGGTAACACTGCTCCCGGAACAAGATCAATTTGATGTTGAATGTCTCTAAGTGGCGGTAACTCCTTAGGAAACTCCTCTGGAAAGACATCTTCAAATTCTTTCAAAATTGGCTTTGCTGCTTTTGGTATTTCAACTTCTTCACTACTCTCTCTCCCCATCAACAAAAACACTTCAGGTTCTTCCTCCACTTCCTTGACAAACTCCTTCAAAGTCAACAGAGTTTTCGATTCTTCAATCTCTTCTAGCTTGCTCTCCTTCTGTTGTTGCTTCTTAGGAACCGAAGTGATTTTAGTACCCTCGAACATGAAACTGTAACTGTTGGCACGACCATCATGTTGTACTGCTCTATCAAACTGCCACGGTCTGCCCAACAACAAGTGACAAACATCCATGTCCACTACATCACACCAAATTTCATCTTTGTACTTCTTCCCAATAGAAAAATTAACACAAGCTCTTCGACACACCTTCACTTCACCACCCTTCCTTAACCATGCTAGCTTGTACGGTTTAGGATGCTTTTCAGTCTTCAAGTTCAATTTTCTCACTGCTTCTGTAGAAATAATGTTATCACAACTCCCAGCATCAATAACGAACTTGCAAACTTTTCCCAGAATAGTGCATGTCGACTGAAATATGTTACTCCTCAACCAACTACAATCCTCCTCTTGCTTTGGTGTAAGACATGACCTCCTCATCATAAGATTACAACCTTCATCTCCAAACAATTCTTCTTCCTCCTCAACATAAGGTATATTTGAACATTCTGCCTCCTCACCATCATCCTCCTCAACTTCTGCAACCATGGTTCTCTTCTTCGGCTTCGGACATTCATTGCTTTTGTGACCCAACTCTTGACAATTATAACACTTGAACCCACTGCTAACCTTCGCCTTCTCAGCCTCCTTTACCACTGGTTTTGTAACAGGTTTAGGAACATTAGAACTTCCACCAACACCCCTTGCTTGATTATTGGAATTAGTAAACACACCACCTCCACGCCTTCCTTGTTTCTCCCAAGCTAACGCTTTCTGATGTGCTTCTGCAATGGATCTAGGATCAAACATATTAACCATATCCTGGATCTGCATTCTCAATCCCCCAATGAATCTAGCAGTTAGCTGTTCCTCCGTTTCCATAATATCATTTCTGGCAATGAGTTGGTAAAATTCATCAGCATAATCACTAACGGACTTCGTCCCTTGCCTCAGATTCTGCAACCTCTGATACATAAGTGATTGATAGTTGTAAGGTAAGAAAGTAGATCTCATCAACTTCTTCATCTTATCCCACGATTCTATCTTTGACTTCCCCATTCTCTCCCTTGTAAGTTTAGTTTGCTGCCACCACGCCAAAGCTCTCCCCCTCAACCTAGTAGCAACCAACTTCACCCTTCTATGCTCAGGAACTTCCTTGAAATCAAAGATCTCTTCAACATTTGAAACCCAATCTAAGAACTCTTCAGCAACCATCCCGCCTTTAAACTCCGGAATCTCCATTTTCATACCCGATTCCCATCGACGATCATCTTCAACATCCCGATAAGAATTTCGAACTTGGTCTCGATCTCGATAATGAATACTAGTTCTATCACCTTCTTCAACAAAATCAAAAGTACGTCTACATCGATCTCGACCATTATCATCCCTTCGCTCATGCATGCTTCTTTGACTATGTCTCTCTTCATCTCTATATGCTTCATGTTCAAATTCACGTCGACTTCTTCCCTCTTCATGTGCATAGTCATGATGATCTCTTCGTGATGAAATTGACGTTTCTCTTCTATCTCTACAAGAATGTGGTGATACCCTCCTCGCTTCCGTAACCGATGGCGAAACTCGGTTTCCTCCATGGTTCGAGTTTGGTGATCTCCTCCTTTGATTCAAATCATTCATCAATTTCTCCAATTTACCAATGCCTTCATCAAACTTCTCATTAATACGTTGTTCCATAAGCTCGGCTTCTTCTCGACGATACAAAGCTTCAACGTTTTGATGACGATTAGCTCTCCTTGGTGGCATGATTGAAAACTTCACAAACTTCTACAATTCAAACACAAAAATTCAAAGCTTCAACAATGCAATAAGTCACGGCTCAACAATGACTCGGCTACAATTTGTTTCGGCCTCCACTTGTCTCGGTTTGCTTTGTACGACTCAAAGTAACTCGGTCCAACACTTCAAACCTTGGCGCGCAAAACCCAAGACCAAATTCAAACAATGTCCAACACTTCGATCCAAAATGAAATGGATCAAACACTCCAAATTTGATGCAACTTCAATATGAACACGATGAACAACTTCAAACTTCAAAAACTTCAAAAACTTGGCTCCAAGAATCAACTTAGCTATGATTGGCCAAGTATGGCTCTGATACCAATAAATGACGCAGCGGATTAATTAAACAAGACTTCAATCGGTGAACTGTAACAATCGGTGAGTTGAAGATACCAAAATGCCCAAGTTCGTTGATCCAAAGATACCGAACTTTAGCTATCTCAAACACGTTGATAGCGCACTATACCGTGTTCAAAGATCTACGATTCTTCGCACGTTGATCTAGCGCACTAGATTCCGTGAATCGGCTTCTACGATCGTTGAATCGAGCGCACTCGATTAACCGAAAGAGGAGATAGGAGATTACACTCAACTACCAATTGGTATGAAAGCACAAAGCTAACAAAAGAGAATTTTATTCAAAAATCAACAACCCAAAAATATACAACACACCCTCTATTTATAGCTTGACACAACTCAGCCCATAAGTCGTGACCGACTCATACCTCCCGACTCAACTAAGTCGTGGCCGACTCAACAGACGCTACATACTTCAGTCACAACACTTCATACGCAACCGACTCAAGCAAGGCACGACTCACGACTCACTACCTCATAACACAAAACTGTACAACTCCTAGGTCGGCACCGACTCAACGCAAGCGACTCAACTCCCTATGACTCAGCATAATGCAAACGACTCAAACACAACACAGTTCATACGACTCATGACTTATACGACTCAACGACAAACGGTTTACAACATCATGTCACGACTTACGACTCATGGCTTCACCGACTCAACATTCTTCCAACGACTCAAGCTTTCAAGTCCTCTGCGGCCTATCCCTTCTTTCTTGTTAAACCGTAGCTCATCCCTCCAAGCTTTGTTAAGTCGGAAACGACTCGTGTTTCCACTAACCCGTGAACGACTCATCCCTTCAAGAATCTTAGGTCGTACTTCTTTAGGTCGGACTCGACTTAAAAACAGGTTAGGTCGGATTCTTTTCCCACATGGTTCCTTAAGTCGGAGACGACTTAAATTTTCCCTCCTGAGTCGTAGACGACTTGAATGCTGGCTCTTAACTCGTATACCCATCTCACATGATTCCCTCAGTTGACTCGTGCACGACTTATCTTGCGAATGGTCTAACTTCTGAATTTCTATAGATCGTGCTGCATCACAAAGCCTCGTGGAATGGATTCGAACCAATGCATGGCTTATGGATTCGATCTTGAGGCTATCTTATGGATTCGAACCTAAACTTCTTCTGATCGATTCGAACTGAGGTTGTCTCCTCCACTTTCCATTGGCGATAACTTGAGCATACGGAATCGGATTGTCTCGAAATTTGGAACGTTGGTTTCCACAGCTTCGCTTGACGTGTCTTTATCAATTGTAGCCCGATCCGGACTCGGACAAAATTCATCGATATTTGCAGTTGCCCAACAATCATTTAAAGTTGAAGACGTGTGATCCTGTTTTTCATCAGTCGGTTCCTTGGTATCTCCGCCTTGCCAAAAGGCGGGATAACAAATGTTGTATTAATGTCTATCTCTATTTTTCTTAACACTATTACTCCTTTGCTGATAACAAAAGGCGGAGAGAAGTTAAGATTTTGGTAAATAAAGTCTAAGTCATATTTTTTATTTGCATATTCCATCTAGGTTCACTTGCATATTTTAATTTATTTTCATGCATATATGAAGGGGCACTTTGTTGTAGGGGGAGCATTCAAATAGGGGGAGAAAATAGAATTCATCAATGACCAAATTCATTAAATAAATTCAAAATCTTAATATATGTTTGTTATCATCAAGAAGGGGAGATTGTAGAATATGCTTGTATATGATTTTTGTTTGATGATAATAAACATATATATATCTATATATATATATATATATATTTGTTTAAATGTATTTGTTGCTGTACTATTTTATTTTTCACATAATTAATTAAATATTTGTTGAATAAAATAAATAACTCAAAATTTAAAATTAAACAAATATTTTATTCAAACCAATATTGTATTACAAATTCAAATAGAACAAATTTGAGCTCCCAGTAAACATTTACACATTTTTCGATTACAATACAACTTCGATTTACAACACAATATTCAATGGAAAATTTTTAGTTTACAATGTTCACCTTACTACATATTAACTCTCACTCGTATTTAATCTTTAACTCTATTCCATCCTGAATCCAAGATCTGAACAATCTGCAAAATAAATAATGACGCGGTAAAATTGAAAAAGAAATATTTTGCAGTGTACGATAAAATGTGTGTTTGAAAATTTTATGTGCCTCGGTTATTTGGGTTGTTCGTCATCATTTTCATTTGAATCCATCATACACGAACAACTTGTGACATGCACAGTGTATCACTGTACATACAACAAGGCTGTGCACATCGATATACACTTGATAAAATTGCAGGGATAGGTAGCACAAGGTCAAACCCAACGAAATGGTGGATTCAGCTCAGGTGACTCGAAGAAACTGAAACAACCCACACATACCAAAGACCAGAATTCAAGAGGACAAAACTAGATCGAGCTAGAAGTTCAGTGCAACAAGACTCAAAGTACACTAGACATCGCTAGACCTGCGTACAATATGCTACCATACATGATGTACATGTGAAGTAACTCAACAGGACATGGTCAGAAGAAATATGAAATGAAGACATCAACACATGTACAAAGTAAGTACACTAGAAGCAGATTTTCAGTGAACCAAGCAAGCAAAAGAATGCAAAACAGAATAAAGTGGAAAGCAATGCTACAAGAAAATACAGCAAAACAACAACTCCAAACAAGAACAATAAGACTTAGAATGAACCATAGTAATCTAGACTCAACCAACTTTCATTCAAATATACAAAGACATTAAGGCAATTCTCAAATCACTGAAGCGAACACACACAAGGCCATGTGATCAGTCACCACATCAGACATGCTCTGTTTCAAACAAAAGACTTGAATGAACATGTATTAGTGTAGACTCTACACGATTTAAAGGAAACCAAGATCAAAGCAACACAAGAATGAAATGTCATACCACTCGGTAACAAAGTGTACCAAATTAGTACGACATGGAAAAGTAGAAAAAAAGACCATCACAACTAGAGGCAACGACAAATCAAGGTGGACAGCAAAATGTACATGTACAAGTTAAAGGCAAGCTACATACAGATGAGATACAAGTACACACATCAAACAACAAGTGATCAATGAAGACTTGATTGCAACTGGGAATGACCACAACATGTATATGAGTGGAAAACAGTTAAATCAAATAATGAAAACATGTACCATCTTTAAGAGCAATAAATAACACAATGCAACAAGAATTCAAAACTATAACAGAGTTTAAGTCTCGACCAAGTGGATAGGCATAATAGTTATACACATATATACATACATATTTATGTTCATATATACATGTTTGTATGTGCACAGTTACTAATAGTAGAAACAAGTTCTCATGCAAGCATTGAGGGATGAAAACATACTCATGAAACCACCAAAAAACTCAAAGTGATAAGAAGACCAATTTAACTCGAAGTAGAGCAATAAGTTGCATTTCAAAACAAAGTCAAATGCTTTCAATAAAAGATAATATGAAAAGAGTGCGGTGGGTCAAGAACAAGGTTAGCAGGTTACTATAAAGCCGTGAGTAATGTTTTGAATAAAATAAGAAGTGACAAGGAACAGACGAACAAGTCAGAGAAATGTTCAAATTCACTGATTGAATAAACAAGTTGAAGTCAAAAATCACGTCAACCCAATACATTATCTCAAATATTCAAATACCAAAATCAGAGGAGAAAAGGACGGAACCTACTTAGAAAAATATTTAAGAAAATTCAACACGAACAAGTCAAAATATATCTCAAGCATTCAAGAAAAAACGAATGGCTAAACAAAATTATTTGAAGAATTCAAATTGAAAATACGAACTTATAGTTAGTGCTTCGATCCCTGTTTAACCCAACTTCATCATCGGTAATAAAGCATTCTAGTTCAAATAAATCAGGGAGCGAGCATCGTCCAGAACTCGAATGTCGAGGATAATTATTAATCGAAAAAGGGAAAACACGTACCAATTCAAAGCACAAATCAAACTCGAAAATTAGAGCAGCCGCAAGCCTATCAAAGCCAGAGAATACATTGACAAGGAAAATCGAAGAAAATTCATCACTGCAATCAATCGAGTCGAATCGGTGACTTCAATTTATCACTGAACCCTAATTCCAAAAAAACAAGCAGCCGTAAAAAAAGGGAAACAGGGACGAACTTCTCTATTCTTATTTTAATTAGGCCAGTATTATTTAATTTATATTGGTCTTAAGTTTTATTATCTGGTTTAGTTTTGTTAAATTTTATTTGTAATTACTTTCTAAAATTGTGTAACCTTCTGGTCATGTGACTAGGTACAAACTACGGGGCATGGTTTGAGAATTTACAACTCAGTGACTAAGTTGTGGCGGGGCTTTGAGCATAGAGTTAGGTTAGTCATTAGCAGGTGTCGCAATTTTATGTGTGTAAGCGTCTGTCTACTTAATTTCTAGTGGAAACCTTGGGGGCAGCACGTGGGCAGGTTATTACCAAAGCTGGGTAAATCTGTGTTGTTCTATATCTTCTTTTATTACTCTGGTATTATCTGTGCTGAAATTATTATATACATTTCCGCATTAACTTTTATTATTATTAGTATCACCTTATTCACCCCCCCCCCCTCTAGGGTGAAATCGATCCTATAATTACTAATGAGCATCTATTGGCCTTTCATTACTTAGAAGAGGGTCATAGCACTGGCTAAGTCGATGCTAGCGAAGAAATAATAGGATGAAGAGGCTGTATTCAAGAAGAAGGAGGCAACACCAAAGTTTTCATGCCTCCAGTCCTTAATTAGGGAGCCGATAAAGCTCAGGGTGACGTCAAAGATGGTGAAATAGTAGGTGCTGATGGTGAGGTTGGTCATGACGACGTGGATTCAAGCCATGACCCAATAGTTGAGGAATCGATGGAAGAGCAACCACTTGCTTCCAGGGCAAATCAATGTAAGAGCAGCCAAAGTTTATTTTCCCAAAATCTATTTCGATGGGATCGAGTTTGTTCTAGATATGCATGCGATCTCCTCTAACAACAAGATCATGATGCTCTCTTACATTAATAATGTCTATGATTAGTATGATGCATTTTTGTGGATGGCGAAGAAGGTCTCCGAAATTTCTATGGAAAGAAAGCATGAGATCGATCACTTGACACTTAAGGTGCTCCAAGATAAAGAGATCATCAGCAACTTGGATAAGGAAGTCAAAGATTTAAACAAAAGGTTGGCTAATACTGAGATAATAGCTAAGGGTTCCACCAATCTATCGAGGATGAGAAGGTGAGGCGCTATGGTGAGCTTGAGACTTCTTATCCCCGAAATCATGAGCTTTTGAAAGAGAATGTAGATTAAAGATTATGCTCGATGTTGTGACAAAGGCCATGGAAGAAGCCTAAAAAGAATCAAATGCTTAGTTTGAACAAATTGTCAAGACCGAACGAGAGACGGAAGAGGCAGCTATGTGCGCTAAGGATGTACACATGCATGTACAAAGAGAGGTTGCGGAGGCCGACTCCTGAACGATGGAGAGGTTTGACCCAGTTCTTACCCACTTTTACGCAAGAGCCCTCACGCATCACAACATGGGATGGTTGTAGGATTACACCTGGACATTGGCCCTTACATGGAATCAGGTGATAGAAGATGAATGTAACGACCCGTGAATTTTAATGATTTTATAACATAATTAATTGAATTTTGTGAAATTTTAAATAATAAAATTTTGAAATAAAAGTTTGATATTTGGAATACGCCTAATTAGACATAGTAATTGGTAAATTTTCATCAGATGATATGGAAGTTTATTTTATTGTGTAATTCTATTTCAATTTAAATCAGTTAATATTTGATGATAATAAAATGTTTTCCAAACTTAAATATTTTTATACAATAAATTTGTAAATCATATTCTGAGTGAGACATCATATTTTGTTTCTTCAAATTTGAACTGCTATTGCTCCGTTTATCTTATTTTCGGCAAATTTGTAGCATTTCCAGTACCGAATATCAACTCTTGATAAATTGATCCTACCACAGATATCTGTATACTGTTTTGATCATCTCATCGTGCTGATCTCTGTGGTATATTAACTTCTGCATTTCAGAGTGCAGGCACAATGAAATTGGTGAACTGATCAATCATACCGGTTCCGGTTTCAAGCCTTTCTAAATTCGTTGTGTCCATTCGTCATTCTTTACCCACCATGAAAATCAATCAACATCGGTAATTAATATTCGCAGTTTGACCATTACTATTCTACCCTTCCAAATTTATGGTACTATTTTCAATTATATTTCGGTTCTGATTTCATTCTCCTCTTATTATTGTTTCTTCAACTCTTCTCTCTCTGTCATCTTTAGGTTCAAAATAATAATTTAGAAAGGAATAGATATATAAGTTTAATTTATAAGTTTGAGCAACTCTTCGTTCTTCTACAAAATATATATATGAATGCTTGCGTTTGATCTGAGAAGCCTTTGTCAACTCCTTCACGTCACCACCTTCCACTCTCCTACACTCACGTCTGCCTCTCTTCCTCTAAGCGCTTCCTGAAATGACCTGCAAATCCGTACCCCTTGAGTCAACACTATTCTACCTTAATCAACTCAAGTTGTACAAAAATACGAACCATTGGGTTAAAGAATAAGAGGTAGAAGAAGAAAATAGAAAACAACATCAGAATCTAACCATCGCAGCGGAATAAAATATAATAGATAATAAATGATCTTTATTCAAATCAAATATCTCAGTTTATATATTACATCATCAGAATACATTAATCACAGCTCAACATCAATATCATACAAATGGATACACAACAACTCAACACAGCGGAATATATGTATATAAACAATTACGCGAGTACGTATCGTCATCTTGCTCGTCTCCTGAGCTACATTGCATCATATCCTGTATCCTATAATACTCAGTCTGACCCGAGCATTACAGTTAAATAACACCCGAGTCAGTCTGGAATACCAGCGTGAGAAAATCACAACCAATTGATTATTAAAGTTTCAAAAATCCTTTGAAAACAAAAGCATCTCGTAAGACCACGCCACAAATAAACATGTCAGTTTTTTACCTTACGATAGCTAAAACAACTTTTTTATAGAAATCCTCTGATATTATAATAGGGTCTATATTCAAATACTTATTAAATAGCCGAAATTGTTACATGACTAAATTCCAGCTACTAGCTACAGAGTGGGTAATACAAACAAAACTCGTACAAGGCTCGCAGGGAGAATGGATTTCCAACAAATGACTAGGCACTAGGGTACCACCTGTTACAGTAAGGGGCCTAGATCACCGTACCGAGGAGTACGCCCGCTCCCCTGCAACACAAGGCCGGGACTACCCCTTACTGGATAATCTCGAGTGAGATCACCCAGCGGTTGGGATCAGCAACCGCCCACTAAGCCGAAATAAAAAGGGACATCTAGACTGGAATGACCTCACCCTCCTTGGGTGCTACCCACCTAGTCTTGCTGCATAACCCCTGATTTTCAGTCATTCCCATTTGATGAGGCTTGAGGCTAAGCATTACCTTTTTAGAACATATCTCTTAGAATGCTCATCGTCCACCTGACGATGTTTTTGCAAGCATTCATCCATACAAGTCCGTCCCGGGTTCGAACGGAACCGAAGGCACTATTCCTACTACATCCTTTTTGGAAATATCCTCAGGATTAGTAGCGACTAGCCCTTGCACTTCACTGCTCGATCTTCGAATCCAAAATCGTTTTCACGAAACGTACAAACCGGATCGAAGTGGTTTTCGAGAAATAAATCTCGATCCCGGTCTCTTCGAAACGATCAACGCATTTGGCCAATATTGATAGTCGGTTATTTAACTATCAATTTCTATTTACAAACATCCATCAAACAATAAATAATTTTCCAAATTATTTATTAACCTCAAAATATCTTCACAAGATATATTTCTATTTTCAATCCTTTGAAAACAGTTTCAAAACCATCTTTCCTTCCAGAATAAACTTTCCCAGATATTTTCTATCTCCTCTGAAATACCAAGCACAAAACTAGATTTTAAAATAATTTAAAACACTTATTTGAAAAACACATTTATCATTTAATTTAGAAAAATTACTGTAATACTAAATCTTAAATAATACTTTAGAAATAATTAAATAAGGTTACCTTATAACTAAACATTAGATTTCTTCTTTAATCAAAAATACCAAATCATTCTTTAAATAATTACTGTTATAATATATTAAAAGGAAATACTTACTTTAGACTTTAAATATTAGCAATAATAAATTTTACAAACCATACTTTTAAAACAACTTCAAAATCCTTTATCTTATATTTAAAAATTTACTTTGAAAACGTACTTGGTTATCCTGGGAGAATTTCAAATCTCAATCACTTAAATCAATTTCCCAAATTGATTTCCAATTTATTCTATTTGAAATAAATTCTTTTACTTATCAGTACATTTCCAAATTCTGTAGTTAAGGACTTTATTATTATTCTTATTATTTTATTCTTCTTTGCTCTTTCAATAATCCAAACCTTAAATTCTACATAAATGTTTGTTCTTTTTAATTAATAATATTGCATTTTAAAATTCATTAACTTTCTGTTTATACAAATTTTCCCTTCCATTTTCAAGATTCATTTATTAGAATTTTAAAGTCACTTTATTTCTTTTTCAGGTTATTCTTAAATTTATTCTATAACTATTTTACTTGCAATTTCACTTCTTTTATTTTCATTTCCATAATCAAATTTATATTTTTGGTAATTCATTATCCCAATTATATCAACCAAGCCATAGCATTCAATACTTCCACAAAATTCATTACAGAATATCAAATAATCAGAACAGAGAAAATTATATAATTTAGATAAAAGTTGAGGGGTCCAGTTGGATCCCTCCAACCTGTTTTCCCTACATCCACAGATGTTAGCACAACATAATATGCCAATTTCAAATTATACCATAGTATACCACATCAATCAATTCAACCATACAATCAATTATTTAAATTTAATCATTTAAATTTTAAATTTAAATCTAACTGAGTGAGATTAACTCACCTTTGCTATTTAAATTGCAATCCCTCCAACTAGACTTGAATTTCCATGATTTCAGACCTCGTAAAAATTGATATAGTTTTATTAATATTCGTACTAACCGTAAATAAATTATCGTTATAAATTCATTTAAACGAATAATTAAATTTTAAGTTGATTTCCTCTTTATAAAATATTTTCAGTACCTAAGAGAATTCAATGAAGTTAATATCTTCATCATATATTATTACAATAACTAGTTAGTAAAGACATGTATATATATATATATATTTAAATAGATATTGTTACATATATATTTACTTTAAACTCATTCACTTAAAAACTCGTTTATATGAATCTAAAATCTAATTTATATAACCTCCTTTTAATATTCAAAATTCATATCTATTATCCAAATTCTATCTATATCCTAATTCCTATTTCTGTCTATATTTCAAACATGTATGTGTGTATATATATATATATATATACATATTTTTAAATAACATAAAAAATGATTTTATTACTGTAAAATTTATATATATTCTTATACCCAGCAGATTAAACTAAAATCAAAGACCAAATCAGTATATAAATATCTCAGATCGAAGATCACCTAAAAATATGTTGTCGCCACCGCCTATTTCCATCGCAGCTAGCCCCACTGTCCAGTCAAAATCACGAAACCTAGCCCTAGCTCCACGTGACCCTCAACCATCGCGACCTCCATCACCACTGCATCTCCACCGCATCACCAAAAATCGCGACCCATTCCTCACTGCAAGTGGCCGCCTTGACCTTGCCCAACTCGCGAGCACGACCATCCCTTGCAGCCGCCCAGTCTCGAGTGCGAACGACTTCAATATGAAGGCTTCGAGTCACCTATAGTCGAATGGGGCAGGAGGAGAAAACGCACGATTTGAATTTTTGAAGCCGTGGCATTGAAGAAGAAAAGAGGGGGTCGGGTGTCTGCCATTTCGTTTCCCCTCTTCTTCTTTTTTTTTATACGAGATTAATACAAAATGGAAAAGGCTCGGCCCCCTTTCTCTCTTTTTTTTTGTACACGAGAGGGTTAGCCTTAGCTTACAAATGAAGCTATATTATTGTATATATTTTTTATTTTTATTAGTGAATCTTCCAGTGGAAGGCTTGTTTGATTATGATTTGGCCTTAAGAACGGTTGTAAATATTTAAAAGAAAACGTGATTAAGAAGGCATCGATTGCATTGATTTGATAAATTAAAGTTTTATTTAATTTTCAACGAATTTACTTATCATACGCTCACACAACAACTCCGACTCAAACGGAATTTGAAATCCGATAATAACTAACTATTACGGATCCAATGGAACTGGTTCGTGGAATTCTGAGACCGTGCCTCGGAAGGCTATTTTTAAATTCAATTTAAACGGTGAAATTTTCAAAACTGAACAAATCACTGTTAAATTTAATTTTAAAACTTCTATTATCCTCGGTGTTATGAATATAAATATTACAAGCCTTCAAATTATTGTAATAGGCTTAAAACTCCCGATTCAACATTTTACCGAACTTCAAATTAATAAATTTAATAATTTAATTATCAAATAAATTGTGGTATTCGTAATTCAACTTAAAATTACTTATTGAATATTCAAAATCAATTAAATATTCCGGTTACAAATGCTTAAAAATTCCGGGTCGTCACATTCCTCCCCCCTTAAAAGAATTTCGTCCCCGAAATTACAAGTTAGGAAGAATGGTCCAATACCCGTTTACTTTTCCCAAAACCAATCAGTTCTTAACAATTCAACATCTTACCAACTATCTTTTTAAAAGAAGGCCCATTACAATTCTTACTAACTTCCCAAACTTTTCCAAAACCTTCTATAGTTTTCAAATAACTTGCTTGTTCAGCAACTCAAATTATAATTCAAAACCAAAATTTTGAATTATCAAAATGTTATCAAAAATTTTCTAATTCCCTAAATTTTCGAAAAATTTCGCCAGCGTCTCCTTTGCGCGGCTGACTCGGTACAACTACAAAATGGCTCTACGGCTTCCCAAATCCAAAAAGAAAAAAAAAGCCAAGTGGCTCAATCCAAAATCCCAGTCAAATTTCACAGAAATTTAAACACATACCTTTTTGGTCGAGCAACTCAATTTTTATCCTTATGAAGTCAAAACCAATTCACTTTCCTTTATATTATCTGCATATCCTGCTTAACACTAATATTCAAACACAATATTCCAAAACATCATATCAACTTTTGATGAAGCGGATAAATCGAAACAAACTTCAATCGATGGAATGTAGCAATCGGTGAGTTGAGAATACTGCAAGGCCCAAATCCGTTGATCCAAAGATACCGGATTCTAGCTATCTTCGTCTCGTTGATCGCGCACGATACCGAGAAAGAAGATCTACGATTCTTCGTACGTTGATCTAGCGCACTAGATACCGTGAATCGGCTTCTACGATCGTTGAATCGAGCGCACTCGATTAACCGAAAGAGGAGATAGGAGATCACACTCAACTACCAATTTGTATGAAAGCACAAAGCTAACAAAAAAAGAATTTTATTCCAGAATCAACAACCCCGAAAATGTACAACACACGCGTATTTATAGGAGTTACAATGCAATACAAACAAAACATCACCAGGCTCTTAGGTCGGCAGCGACTCACGACCTAACTTAGGTCGGCAGCGACCTACAACAGCGACTCAACGCTACACTCAACACAATTTTACAACACTTAGGTCGGCAGCGACCTATCAACACAGCATACTCACTTTTATACAACACAACACTCAACAACGACCTAAAAACAACTCACGCGACCTAACATATATACAGACCGACTCAAACAAACGCGACTTAAGATAGGTCGTTAACGAGTTACGACCCAGAGTACAACGACTCAAGATAACAAACAGTTACAACACCATGTCCCGACTTACGACTCATCACTTAGGTCGTATACGACCTACGACTTACCTTCCAAGTGACTTGCTTCCTCGAGACTTAACTCCAAACGACCTACTTCCTCACACGAGTCATCTTCTTCTCCACTAGGTCGTGAATCCACCAAGCGACTTAAATCTTTGTTAGCTCGCAGCTTCTCCTCCTTAAGTCGGGGCCGACCTAAAATATGCTTTGGATCCTGTAACTCGTTGCCTTTTATCTCGTTAAGTCGTAAACGACTTAGAGTGTTTCTGTTAGGTCGTGAGCAGTGTTCCTTAGGTCAGCAACGACCTAAAACTTCCCAAGGACCTAACTCCGAAACTTCTTCCACACGACCTAGAGCGATGTTAACTCGTGGCCGACCTAAATTCCCTTCTTTAGGTCGTTGCTCTTCTTCCTTTGGTCGTAGCTCTACTTCACGAGTCCCGTTAGGTCGTAGATCACTACTGTTAGGTCGTGAACGACCTAAAATTTCTCTCTTAGTCGTGAGCGACCTAAGACTTGTGAATTTCCAGAATTTTCAGATTGCGTTGCATCATCCTCCCCTGGTTGAGAAAAATTCGACCTCGAATTTGTAAATTCCTCCCCCTCAGATTGTTCATCCTCATAATATGGTATAAGATGCTTAACATTGAACACGTCAGAAGTGTATACGTCCTCCGGTAGCTTCAACTTATAAGCATTTTCATTGATCCGTTTCACAACTTCTACAGGTCCAATTTTTCTGGCTTTCAACTTATTATAAGTGCCCACTGGAAAACGATCCTTTGTTAACACAGCATACACCAAATCGCCTTCGTTAAATTCAACATTTCGTCGTTTCAAATCTGCAGACTTCTTATACTTCTCATTCGACTTTTCCAATCGTTCCTGAACGATCCTGTGGCACTCCGTCAAACCTTCAACAAAATCAGCAGCTCGTTTAACTGTCTCTTTCGATTGTGGTACCACCGCTAAGTCCAACGGTCCCTTGGGTAAATTTGAATATACAATCTGAGATGGACTGAATCCCGTGCTACGATTCACTGCATGATTATGTGCAAACTCTGCTTGGCATAACTTCAGGTCCCAACTTTTCAAATTATCCTGTACAAGACATCGCAACAAATTTCCCAATGACCTGTTTACAACTTCTGTTTGTCCATCAGTTTTCGGATGATATGCACTACTAAATTTCAGCTTCGTTCCCACCATCTTCCACAAACTTAACCAAAAGTGACTCAGGAAACGAGTATCTCTATCCGACACAAGACTCTGGCAATCCATGAAGTCGATAGATCTCCTTGAAAAATAACTGAGCAACACGAACAGCATCCGTCGTCTTCTTGCAAGCAATAAAATGTGCCATCTTCGAAAACCTGTCCACTACTACAAATATCGAATCATTTCCCCTTTGAGTTCTAGGCAAACCCAAAACGAAATCCTTGCTAATATCAACCCATGGCTTAGACGGTACAGGTAACGGCATATACAACCCTGCATTCGTCGCTGTTCCTTTCGAAACTTGGCAAATATGACATCGCTCCACAAACCTTCCCACTCCTTTCCTCATCGACGGCCAAAAGTAAGACTGTGAAATCAATTGCAAAGTACGATCACGGCCCACATGCCCTTCGTAGTGTAACTCCTTGATAATTTTCAATCTCAAGCTACAATCCGGTATACATAATTGATTTCCTCTGAACAAGAATCCATCAACCATCACAAATTCATCCGAACTTCCATCCTTAACCTTCTCAACAAACTTTGCAAAGTAAGGATCCTCCCCAAACAATTCTGGCAACATTTCAAACCCTGTCACTTCAACCTTCAATGTTGTTAACAAATGACTCCTCCTACTCAAAGCATCAGCTACACGGTTTATCACCCCCTATTTGTGCTTAACAACAAAGGTAAACTGCTGTAAATATGCTATCCACGATGCATGTCTCGCTGAAATCTTATCCTGCCCCTGTAAATGCTTCAAAGCTTCATGATCAGTGTACAGAACAAATTCCTTCTGAAACAGATAATGCCTCCAATGCTTAACAGCTTGTACAACAGCATAAAACTCGACGTCATATGTACTGTATCTCATCTTTGCCCCTGACAACTTTTCACTGAAATATGCAATAGGTCTCCCACACTAACTCAACACTCCTCCAATCCCAACCTTGGATGCATCAGTATGTAGTTCCAACACTAACTGAAAATCAGGTAAAACAAGAATTGGCGCTGTCGTCAACAGTTCTTTGATTCGTTCAAAAGCAATCCCGGCTTCTTCTGTCCACAAAAACTGTTTACCCTTCATGCAATCAGTAACTGGAGCCATCACGCTACTGAAGTGTGGAATGAATCTTCGGTAGAATGACGCTAGCCCATGAAAACTTCTCACTTCCGTAATTGTCTTTGGTTGTGGCCAATTCCTGACTGCTTCAACTTTACTCTGATCAACTTGAATACCTTCTCCTGAAACAACATAACCCAGAAATAAAACACTGTGCGTCATAAACACACATTTCTTCGTAGCAGCATAAAATTGTTCCTCACGAAGAATAATCAATACTTCCCTCAAATGTCGAATATGCTCCTCCGTACTCCTGCTGTAAATCAGAATGTCATCAAAATAAACCACGACGAACTTCCCAATGAATGGTCTAAAGATTTGATTCATCACCCGCATGAATGTACTAGGTGCATTTGATAAACCAAATGGCATAACCAACCATTCGTATAACCCCTCTCTCGTCTTGAACGCTGTCTTCCATTCGTCACCAGGTCTGATTCGAATTTGATGATAACCACTCTTCAAATCAATCTTCGAAAATATAGTTGCCCCACTCAACTGATCCAGCAAATCATCCAACCTTGGCATAGGAAATCTGTAGCGAACAGTGATCTTATTCAAAGCTCTACTATCTGTGCACATTCTCCATGTTCCATCCTTCTTTGGCACCAACAATGCTGGCACATCACATGGACTCAAACTTTCCTGAATACGTCCCTGCTCAAGCAACTCTTCCACTTGCCTTCGTAACTCCTCATGTTCCTTCGGACTCATTCGGTAATGTGGTCGATGTGGTAACACTGCTCCCGGAACAAGATCAATTTGATGTTGAATGTCTCTCAATGGCGGTAACTCCTTAGGCAACTCCTCTGGAAACACATCCTCAAACTCTTCCAAAACTGGCTTTGCTTCTTCTAGAATTTCAACCTCTTCACTGCACTCTTGCCCAATCAACAAAAATACTTCAGGCTCCTCTTCAACTACTTTCACAAACTCCTTCAAAGTCAACAGAGTTTTCAATTCCTCAATCTCTTCTAGTTTGCTCTCCTTCTGTTGTTGCTTCTTGGGAACCAAAGTGATTTTAGTACCCTCGAACATGAAACTATAGCTATTGGCTCGACCATCGTGTTGTACTGCTCTATCAAACTGCCACGGTCTGCCCAACAACAGATGACATACGTCCATGTCTACAACGTCACACCAAATTTCATCTTTGTACTTCTTCCCAATAGAAAAATTAACACAAGCCCTTCGACACACCTTCACTTCACCACCCTTTCTCAACCAAGCCAACTTGTACGGTTTTGGATGTTTCTCAGTCTTCAATGATAACTTCTTTACAACTTCTGTGGAAATAATATTATCACAACTCCCAGCATCTATAACAAACTTGCAAACTTTCCCCAGAATAGTACATGTCGACTGAAATATGTTACTTCTCAACCAACTACAGTCCTCCTCTTGCTTTGGTGTAAGACATGACCTCCTCATCATAAGATTACAACCTTCATCTCCAAACAATTCTTCCTCCTCCTCAACATAAGGTGCATTTGAATACTCTGCCTCCTCACCATCATCCTTCTCAACTTCTGCAACCATGGCTCTCTTCTTCGGCTTCGGACATTCATTGCTCTTATGACCCAACTCCTGACAATTATAACATTTGAACCCACTGCTAACCTTCGCCTTCTCAGCCTCCTTTACCACTGGTTTTGTAACAGGTTTAGGAACATTAGAACTTCCACCAACACCCCTTACTTGATTATTGGAATTAGTAAACACACCACCTCCACGCCTTCCTTGCTTCTCCCAAGCTAACGCTTTCTGATGTGCTTCCACCACAGATCTTGGATCAAACATATTAACCATATCCTGGATCTGCATTCTAAGCCCTCCAACAAACCTAGCAGTCAGTTGCTCTTCTGTCTCCATTATATCATTTTTGGCAATGAGTTGATAAAATTCATCTGCATAGTCATTTACTGATTTCGCCCCCTGCCGTAGATTCTGCAATCTCTGGTACATAAGCGATTGATAGTTGTATGGTAAAAATGTAGCTCTCATCAACTTTTTCATCTTCTCCCAAGATTCTATCTTTGACTTCCCCATTCTCTCTCTGGTAAGTTTAGTTTGCTGCCACCACGCCAAAGCTCTCCCCCTCAACCTAGTAGCAACCAACTTCACTCTCCTATGTTCAGGAACCTCTTTGAAATCAAAGATCTCTTCAACATTAGAAATCCAATCGAGAAATTCTTCTGCTACCATTCCTCCTTTAAATTCTGGAATTTCCATCTTCATACCCGATTCCCATCGACGATCATCTTCAACATCCTGATACGAATTTCGAACTTGGTCTCGATCTCGATAATGAATACTAGCTTTATCACCCTCTTCGTAAAAATCAAAAGTACGCCTACATCGATCTCGACCATTATCATCCCTCCGTTCATGCATGCTTCTTTGACTATGTCTTTCTTCATCCCTATATACTTCATTGTCAAATTCACGTTGACTTCTTCTCTCTTCATGTGCATAGTCATGATGATCTCTTCGTGATGAAATTGATGTTTCTCTTCTATCTCTACAAGAATGTGGTGATACCCTCCTCGCTTCCGTAACCGATGGCGAAACTCGGTTTCCTCCATGGTTCGAGTTTGGTGATCTCCTCCTTTGATTCAAATCATTCATCAATTTCTCCAATTTACCAATGCCTTCATCAAACTTCTCATTAATACGTTGTTCCATAAGCTCGGCTTCTTCTCTTCGATACAAAGCTTCAACGTTTTGATGACGATTAGCTCTCCTTGGTGGCATGATTGAAAACTTCACAAACACTTCAACAAACAACAATAAGTCACGGCTTCAAACTTCAAAACCCTTCACTAGGCTCGGCTACTTCCCAAGTATACACGGCCTATTTCAAATTCAAACACTTTTCAACCCTTTGATTCAAAATGGAATGGATCGAAAGTTCTCCCTCTTGTTGCAACTTCAATATGAACACGATGAACACAACTTCAATTTTCAACTTCAAATACTTGGCTCCAAGAATCAACTTAGCTATGATTGGCTAAGTATGGCTCTGATACCAAAACTGATGCAGCGGATAAATCGAAACAAACTTCAATCGATGGAATGTAGCAATCGGTGAGTTAAGAATACTGCAAGGCCCAAATCTGTTGATCCAAAGATACCGGATTCTAGCTATCTTCGTCTCGTTGATCGCGCACGATACCGAGAAAGAAGATCTACGATTCTTCGTACGTTGATCTAGCGCACTAGATACCGTGAATCGGCTTCTACGATCGTTGAATCGAGCGCACTCGATTAACCGAAAGAGGAGATAGGAGATCACACTCAACTACCAATTTGTATGAAAGCACAAAGCTAACAAAAAAAAGAATTTTATTCCAGAATCAACAACCCCCAAAATGTACAACACACGCGTATTTATAGGAGTTACAACGCAATACAAACAAAACATCACCAGGCTCTTAGGTCGGCAGCGACTCACGACCTAACTTAGGTCGGCAGCGACCTACAACAGCGACTCAACGCTACACTCAACACAATTTTACAACACTTAGGTCGGCAGCGACCTATCAACACAGATACTCACTTTTATACAAGACAGCACTCAACAACGACCTAAAAACAACTCACGCGACCTAACATATATACAGACCGACTCAAACAAACGCGACTTAAGATAGGTCGTTAACGAGTTACGACCCAGAGTACAACGACTCAAGATAACAAACAGTTACAACACCATGTCCCGACTTACGACTCATCACTTAGGTCGTATACGACCTACGACTTACCTTCCAAGTGACTTGCTTCCTCGCGACTTAACTCCAAACGACCTACTTCCTCACACGAGTCATCTTCTTCTCCACTAGGTCGTGAATCCACCAAGCGACTTAAATCTTTGTTAGCTCGCAGCTTCTCCTCCTTAAGTCGGGGTCGACCTAAAATATGCTTTGGATCCTGTAACTCGTTGCCTTTTATCTCGTTAAGTCGTAAACGACATAGAGTGTTTCTGTTAGGTCGTGAGCAGTGTTCCTTAGGTCGGCAACGACCTAAAACTTCCCAACGACCTAACTCCGAAACTTCTTCCACACGACCTAGAGCGATGTTAACTCGTGGCTGACCTAAATTCCCTTCTTTAGGTCGTTGCTCTTCTTCCTTAGGTCGTAGCTCTACTTCACGAGTCCCGTTAGGTCGTAGATCACTACTGTTAGGTCGTGAACGACCTAAAATTTCTCTCTTAGGTCATGAGCGACCTAAGACTTGTGAATTTCCAGAATTTTCAGATTGCGCTGCATCAACTTTCTTACAAAATTTCCATATTTATTCATTCAAATATTAACTTAGATTATATTTGCAATTCCCAATTAAGAATTGACCATTCCTTACTTAAATTTGTATAAGCATTTATATGCTTCTTATATTTATTTTCATCTCCTACTTTAGTTTATATCTATTTCTATTTAAATAGATTCTTTCATTTCCATACGAATTCAATTTATCTTTAACTCTGAATATTTAAATTTTATTTGTCATTCATTACTAATTCATGTCATTACTTTAAATTGGTTTCATTTACTAACTTATTTTAGTTTCCAATTTGAATTTGTTTTGTCGTTAATAAAATTTAGAAAATTTTCAAAAATTTTCTAACTCCCAAAATTTCTGAGAAATTTTGGCAGTCCCCTTTGTACGGAGGAGCTTTTGCAATTTGACAAAAGAGATAAATATATATACATCGACCCACACGGTCGGAAAAACCAAAAACAGTTCATATTTCCTATTTTTATTGCGTAGGCGTACCTTATTTAGCATTTTAAGCAAGCAGCTTATTTATTTAGCAGTTAATGCAACCCAAATCCAGCCATACGGCTTCCAAGCACCTATACTTACTCAATTTAAACATGTAAGTGCCAAATATATGCAGTTTAACTATATTTCACTTAGTTGCAATGGTTAAAACATATGAATTCTAAAAGAAATGCACATCAAACATTTTCCGTAAGCAATTTTTTACAACTTTCATACTAATTCAACTGTTCAATTAATTTATAAACCGTTTTCATTCAATTTGAATGGTTTTCAATCCATTCGTACACAACTTCGTCAATTTGAATGATTTAAAACTCAATTGCTTACATTTAATTTATTCTTAAGCAAACTGAACTCATATTTAATTCAATTGCTTTCAAAATCAATTTATTTTACTTCCATCAACTCATAGAATTTTAATCACTTCCATTTACATCAAATGACAATTTATTCTATGCAGTTTGATGAAATCTATGTGAATAAACAAGTATTTATGTTTTATAACCAATTTAAATGGATTTCAACTCAATTTATACTCGATTCTATTCCATTTCGGATAAACAAGTATTTATGTTTTAACTCAATTTATACTCAATTCTATTCCATTCCGTCAACTCCTTCACGTCACCACCTTCCGCTCTCCCACACTAACGTCCGCCTCTCTTCCTCTAAGTGCCTCCATACCGCAGCCACTCATGGCCAGCGCTCCCCTAACTCGCGCACACGGCACCGGGCCTCCGCCTCATCACCCCACCAGTCAAGCCACGAAATCCGGCTCCTTCTCTCCTCCGAAGCAAAATCCGAGCACCGAACCACTACCGAGCCTCCTCCATTGCTCCTCCACTCCACCGGCCACCAAAGCTTCGTCGACCTCCGCCATCACCATCGGCTCCGACCAACCCTCTTACCCCGCCATGATTTATATATATAAGGTATATATATTATATTTTAAAAGATAGGTATATATATAAAGTAGTATATATTGTTTTACTGCTAGATTTATATGCATATAATCTGTTGACAAATACATATGTCTAACTAAGCTATATATATGTGTAGTCTGTGAGTCGGATATATATATTTAACAGGTAAGCATATATAAAATATATTTTGATTAACAGTTTGAACTAGATTTTCTGTTTCTGTTTCGTTTGTTATAACTTATAATGAATTTTAGTTTGTTGAGTTTTTGAAGTATAAAGTTATGACAGTTTACTTGTATGCTAGCTGTTATACATAATCCACAGTTTTCATATGTATGTATATATATATATAGCTATTTGATTACATATATATGCTTTATATGAAGTAAAGACTGTATAGCTATTCAACATATATTTGTCTGTTGCGTTGATGTTTAATTTGTACATATATAAATATTGTTTTAAAACGTTATTCTACATTGATTTATTTTATATAAGTAAGTATTGATATATATAAATATATAAGGTGAAAGCATATATTTTATGCGTTTGTACTTATTTGTTGACAGCTGTTTTATGAGGTATGTTAGTATTTTTTACATATATATAATGTTATGTTGATCTTTTGCAGCGAGTAATATAATATATATATATATATAAGAATCTTGTATTTTTATAAGTGTGTATAAATAAGTATTGATATAAAATATAATATGTTATATACATATATATATATATGTGTGTACTTGTGCGTTTACTCTAAAATATATATATATAGTTATGAATTTCTATATAGTAAGTTTACTTGATTTTAGCAAATGCTTGTTTGCTTATATGTGTAATAAGTAAGTTGTATTGTATATACCTGGTTTTAATAAATATGCATAATATATATTAGCTTAGATATATATATAAGGTGATACATTTTTTTTATAAAATACTGTTTATTTATATGTGTATATATATAGATTTTGACGGTTATTCGTTATTTTAAATTATAGGTTGTATATGATTTTATATACAATGTTATATATAGATATAAGTTCACTTATACCATTTGTTGTTAACTCCGCCTCGACCATGACTTACCGATCTAGTGCATCAAGAGGTTCCGACCTAACAGTTAGAAGCATGCCGACCTAAGGCCTAAGGGGTATGCCGACCTAACATTCAACGTAGATACCGACCTAACTGCCTTATCAGGGAGACCGACTTAAGGCTCAAAGGGTTACCGACTTAAGGCTCAAAGGGTTACCGACTTAAGGAATACCGAGTTAAGGCTAAAACAGTGGACGGCCTAACGTGGGTACTGGCTTAAGACTCAGAGGATGCCGACTTAATAGGAAGGCCGACATAAGGCCTAAAAGAGATGCCAACTCAGTGACTTGACCGAGTTACCGATCTAATGTTTTACCAAGTTGGCGACCTAGAATAGTTACCGACCCAAGTCACAACCGATTTAGGACCAATGTTAGCTCGTTCACGACTCAAGAAAAGGAAGATGAGTTCAATGCAGCTACTCAGCACAGCAGCCTCTTAACTCGTGCACGATTCAGCTCCCAGTTATCTCGGTCACGACTCACGACCTAATTTGAGTCGTGAACGACTTAAAGCTATTAAATGCAAACCCGAGGCCGTATTACTAAGAAGGGGTAGTGTTGACTCGGAGGCGACCTAGGACTTGTGCAAGTGAACTCCTGTGAAGCCAGGAAGGGGCCAGATGGACCGGCCACGACTCATATTAAGTCGGCTACGACTTAACTTAAATCGGCCACGACTTAGGACTTGGCAATAATTCCAGACCGAAACTCTCTATAAATAGGCAACTACCTCCAACATTCAAAGGACTTTTTGGGGGGGCACATTCTCTTGAGAGACCGTTACCTTGCTGCTTCGAGAACTCCATCAACACTTAGAGCTTTCGAGATCAAAGGAATACTTCGAAGAACTTCACGAAGAAACTACACATCTTCAATTTGAATTCAAGGATTTTAATCGACATAGAAGCTTGAGCTACTTGTTCCAAAACTCTTGTAACTTGAAATATATTGTACTTGAGAAGAATTGTATCAGCTTGTAACGAGATCATTAATAAAAGTACTTAAAGTGGACGTAGGCTATACCCTTAAGCCGAACCACTATAAAATTGTTGTCGTTTACCGCTTTTCTACTGTTTTCTGCTTGTAATCTGTTCTCGAGCTTTCGGGTGGTGCTTTCACAACTATAACTCATACACCGGGGTGTTAGCGTTCAAATTTTAGCGTTAACATTTTTGGTGCTTTCACTGAGAACTGAACTCAGGAAAACTGTCATCATTGCTTCACAGAGATTTGAAGAAAGAATTTCCTTAAAAACCAGAAGTCTATCTGAGATTATGGCTCCTGGAAGGAAAAGTAGATCTATCAGATCTGGAAACATTCAAGAGGGAACCTCCGCTTCCCCTGTACCTAATCAACCCACTCCGTCTGTTGGAGTTACGAAAGCGGAGTTGGATGCTGTGATTCTAGGGCTAAACCAGCAGATAAACGCCCAAAATGCACAATTAGAGGCTCAAAGTGCCCAGAATGCTCTGATTCTGAATAAGTTGAACGATTTACTTGGGGCAAACAATCAACCAGCTGGTAATGAAAGGAACTATGCTGGCAACATTCATGATGTTAGTGAGAGGAATGCTCCTGAAAGGGCTACTAGTCCCTTTGAGCAGGCAGTTCCTGAGGCTGGTGGATCTAGAACTCGGCATGATGAGGAATATCTTTCTGGAATGGTCCGGCAGATCATGAAAGAAAGTATGCAAAGGGTTGAAGATGAGAAGGAATGGGGTTTCGCCCCAAGTAAAACTCCGTTTACTGAAAAAATCTTGAAGGCGGAATTTCCAAGGAAGTTTGTCCCTCCGACTATTCCAGCTTACAAAGGGACAAGTGATCCGAATGAGTTCTTGTATAAATATGATTGGCACATGACAGGTGCCAGGGCCTCTGACGAAATAAAGTGTCGATATTTCCCCATATACCTGGAAGGTGTGGCCCTACTATGGTTCACCAAGTTGCCAGTCCGATCTATCGATCAGTTTTCAGACTTGACCAGAAAATTCAAGGAGCAGTTTAGACTATATGCTTCGAAGGCCAAGGACATTATGTCACTATCGAGTTTAGAGCAGAATCCTGGTGAGTCTATCAGATCCTTCTTGAACCGCTTTAATATAGCGCTGGCTGAGGTGGACAATGCTGAACCACGAATGATATTGACTTATCTGATGAGGGCTATTGATAAGTTAAGCGAATTTGGGAAATGGTTAAATATGAAGGAGCCAACCTCTCTCGAAAAGTTCTACAAAAAAGCAGATGAATTCATTCGCTTGGAAAGCCGTCCTTTACCAGTAAAGACAGTGTTGGAGAAAGCAGAAGACAACACTGTCGCTCCACGCAAGAATGAATCGGTGGGGCAAAAAAGGGAGAATAATAATGGGAAGAAACAGGGTAATCTGAAGAAGCCCCGATCCTTCAAGCCATCAGAATATACTCCATTATCACATACACCGGAGCACATCTACCTGGCCACAAAAGATTCCGTCGATTTCCCTAAACCTATCCCTTTGAGAACCGGGAAAAAAGCCATACAGAGTGGGAAATTCTGCCGCTTCCACAATCAACCCGGTCATGAGACTGATGAATGCCGCCAGTTGAAAAATCTGATTGAAGAGTTGCTAAGAGAAAACAAACTGCAGCAATTCGTGAAGAAAAATAGCAACAATCCTGCATCGTCAAGTCAGGGGCAACAGGTTCCTGTTCATCAGCCTAGGACAGGTTAGAAAGCTACGGGACATGAATCTGGAAGGCACGTTATCAATGTCATTACAGGAGGGCCTCACCCAGCTGGCAAGAGCTGGGGTGAGATGGAGAGATATTCCAGGGCTTTGAAATATGCTCCAGCCGAAGAAGACGTCTTTGTTTTAGAAGACACTACGCCCCTGAAACAACAGAAAACTTTCAGCGATGATATTGTTTTCAGAGCCAGAGATTCCACAGGTATAGAAGCTCCTACCCTAGATCCCTTGGTCATCTCGGCCGGTATTGGACCGGCCATTGTCAGAAGAGTCCTCATCGACTGCGGAGCATCATGTAATATCCTCTTCAAGAAGACATTTGACCAGATGAAAATCCCTATGATCGATGTACAGGCCTCATCACAGAAGATCGCTGGCTTCACTGGGGAGCCAAAGCAACCAATTGGGACCATCGATCTGCTTGTAGAACTTGGGGAAGCAGAAAGGAAAGTGGTCCGCAAGCAAACATTTGTGATTGTCGATGAGTTTTCTGCTTATAATGCTTTTCTTGGCCGTCCAACACTCGCAGCATTCAAAGCTATCCTAGCCCCGTGGTGCCTCACTATTAAATTCCCTACTGACAATGGAGTAGGAGTTATAAAAGGGGATCAAAATGTTGCGCGAGAGTGCTATTTGACAGAGCTGCGAGAGTCAAGAAAAAGAGAAATGGGAAAGGATGCGGCAACCCCAGTCCGCATCAAGGAACCAGCCTTGTAGCAATTACGGGGCGGACCCTGCACTGGAGAGCACAGCGGGGCACGGAGAGAAATGGATCCCAGAAAAGCCAGTGCAGGGGAGAATAGAGTGGTACCGGTGGAAACGACAGTTTCGGTACCTGTTGACCCGAAGGACCCAAATAAGGTGTTGAATGTGGGTTCACAGCTTAGTGTGTCAATTCAGAATGTCTTGATATCTTTCCTGAAAGCAAATCTGGATGTCTTTGCTTGGACTCATGCCGATATGTGTGGAATATCTCCAGAAGTTGCAGTACACGCTCTGAATATTGACCCAAAGTTTACGCCAGTTAAACAGAAAAGAAGAACCCAAGGTCCAGAAAGGTCAGCAGCATTAAAAGAAGAAGTCGATCGACTCATGGAAAATAACTTCATCAAAAAATCTACATATCCGAATTGGGTTTCAAATCCTGTGCTGGTCAAGAAAGCTAATGGAAAATGGAGAGTGTGCATCGATTTTTCTGATCTAAACAAAGCTTGCCCAAAAGATTGCTTCCCGTTACCCAGGATCGATCAATTGGTAGACGGAACTGCGGGACATGAATTGTTATCTTTCATGGATGCCTACTCCGGTTACAACCAAATCATGATGCACGAGCCGGATCAGGAGGATACAAGCTTTATCACAGATGTTGGACTTTATTGCTACAGAGTTATGCCCTTCGGATTGAAAAATGCAGGGGCAACCTACCAAAGACTGGTTAATGCTATGTTCAAACCGCAATTGGGCAAAACTATGGAAGTCTACGTCGACGACATGTTAGTGAAGTCCAGGAAAGCAGCAGATCACATTGAACACTTAGCAGAAATGTTCGCAGTCCTTCGGAAATACAGAATGAAACTTAACCCTCTGAAATGTACATTTGGGGTCGAGTCCGGAAAGTTCTTAGGTTTCATCGTCAGTGCTAGGGGCATTGAGGCTAGTCCAGCTCAAATTACTGCCTTGAAAGAAGTTAAAGCTCCTAGAACGAAGAAGGAATTGCAGAGTCTCAACGGAAAGGTCGCCGCCCTGAGTCGGTTCATTTCCAAAGCCACTGATAAATGCATCCCATTCTTTGACGCCCTGATGAAAGGAAAGAAGAATTTTGAATGGACTTCCGAATGCCAAAAATCCTTCGATGAGTTGATCCGTCATATGGAAACGCCTCCAATACTTTCTAGGCCAGGCAATGGTGAGGATCTTCTTATATACTTGGCAGTATCATCTCATGCTCTAAGTGCAGCGCTGATACGGGAAGACAAAAGGATTCAACATCCGGTTTACTATATCAGCAAAAGACTCACTGGGGCAGAGCTGAATTACTCCAAGTTGGAAAAACTCGCCTATTGCCTACTGGTTGCATCAAGGAAACTGAGGCAATATTTCCAAGCTCATCCTATCAGAGTGCTCACTGATCAACCCCTAAAGCAAGTCCTATTTCGCCCTGAAACTTCGGGTCGCCTTCTAAAATGGAACATTGAACTCAGTCAATATGACATCACCTATCACCCCCGAAAAGCAATCAACGGACAAGCTTTAGCTGATTTCATTGCAGAGTTCACAGAGAAGGATAATGGTGAGGATGAAACGATCAATGATTCCCCAATCCAGTGGAAGATGTATGTTGATGGCGCAAGAAATGACTACTGCTCTGGAGCCGGAGTGGTACTTGAAACTCCTGAAGGTCGATCATTATGTTATGCACTAAGATTGGAATTTCCTTCAACAAACAATGAAGCAGAATATGAAGCTCTTATTGCAGGTCTGAAAATCGCTAAAGAGCTAAACATCCGAGCATTACAGATCTTCAGCGATTCTCAGCTTATTGTATGCCAAGTCAAGAAGGAATTTCAAACAAAAGGTGGAAACTTGCCTTCCTACTTGTCAAAGGCTTGGGAACTCCTATGTGAACTCGATCACTATTCAATAAGCCACATTCCTCGGGAAGAGAATATGAAGGCAGATTCCCTCGCAAAGTATTCAAGTTCTGGTGAAGCTCAACTATTGGGATTGGTCCCTGTAGAAGTCCTTTCAGCACCAAGTATAGATGAGATGGATATTGACTGGATTATGAGTGTATCTCAAGAACAAGAGTCATGGATGACTCCAATACTGGACTACCTACTCAGAGGTTCTCTGCCAGAAAATTCGATAGAAAGACGAAGGCTACTAAGGAAAGCCTCTCGCTATGTAATTCAGGATGGCCGATTGTATAGACGGGGATTCTCAATGCCATTGCTTCGATGTGTATCCCGGGAAGAGTCCAAAACAATCCTAGCTGAGATGCATGGAGGAGAATGTGGTGATCATTCAGGTGGTCAAACATTAGCAAAGAAAGTTCTCCGATACGGATATTTTTGGCCAGAAATTAATCGAGATGCTGCAGATTACTCCCGAAAATGTGACAGATGCCAAAGATTTGCCAAAATTCCTAGAGCACCTTCTACCGAACTCACACAGATGGTCAGTCCATGGCCGTTTGCGATTTGGGGAATGGATCTCATTGGGCCGCTACCAACTGCCAAATCAGGGATTAAATACGCTATTGTTGCAGTTGATTACTTTACTAAATGGGCTGAAGCTGAACCATTGGCTACTATCACTTCTAAGAAAATGATAATCTTTGTGACCAAGAATATCATTTGCAGATACAGTGTGCCTCAGAAAATAATCACAGACAATGGTACTCAGTTTGAAAGCGAGGAATTCCAGGATTTTTGCAAACGATTCAAAATCCAGAAAAGCTTTTCGGCAGTAGCTCATCCGCAGGCAAACGGGCAAGTGGAAGCAGTGAACAAGATCATCAAATCAACCATCAAAAAGCAACTCGAAAGAGCAAAAGGTGGTTGGGTCGATAAACTACCACTTGCACTATGGGCATACAGAACTACTCACAAAACTGCAACTGGGCATACTCCTTTTTCGTTAGCATACGGATCGGAAGCAATGATCCCGGTTGAAACAGAGGTCCCTTCACACAGAAGAATCCATTTCAATCAAGCAGAAAATGAAAAGCTACAACTTGAAGCGCTGGATCTCCTTGATGAAAAGAGAGATGAAGCTAACCTCAGAGTTGCAGCTCATCAGCAAAGGATAGCTAGACATTTCAATTCCAAAGTTCGTCAACGCAGCTTTGAAATTGGAGATCTAGTCCTGAAAAGAATTGTGACCGCGACAGGTGTGTTTGGGCCAAATTGGGAAGGACCGTATGTAATAGGTCAGAAGCTTCTTGACGGCACATTCAAACTCACCACTGTTGATGGAAATCAAATTCCAAGGGCATGGAACAGCAACCATTTGCGTCCATACTTTACTTGAAAATTTTGTTGAAACATTGTAAAAAGAATTATGGATGTATGATTCTTGTAATTGAAAGCAATTGTAAAACTGATGCAAGTAAATAATGAAAGAATGTAAAGTGGACGTAGGCCCAATTTCATGGCCGAACCACTATAAATCTTGTGTTCCTTATTATTATTACATGTTTGCTTTATTTTCGATATAAAAGTACATAAAATGTATTGCTGAAATGTCGATTTAAATTCTTGCAGACAATGGAAATAAAACTTGCGCATAATAAGACCGAGTGATTCTCACCATCATTCAACAAACAAATTTCAAGTCATAAAGGCCCCGAATTCAAATCCTAGATAGGAAATACTTCAATTGAACGGCTTATGATTTCGATAGAAACGAGCCCTTGCTAATAAATTGAGATTGTTTGAACGAACAAACATCCAATTAGGAAGCTAGTGCCCGTTCTCACGAACTTGCCTGACAATGAAGTACACTTCCTTGGATTAAACAAGCTACTTGCGAGAAAAGGGGAATGAAAACTTGAAAAGAAAAAAGAAAAGGATCGCTGAAAAGGCATAAGCAAGAAGACAAGAATACAACCAAAAACCATCATTGGCGGCACAAGTCCTCTTCGGAGGCACAACTCTTCGGAGGATAAAAACCTCTAATGGGTCATATGCCACAAAAAAGAAAGTTCTCTACTCAACAAAAAAGATTGGAGAAGTCATGACCCTCCAACCATGAGAGAGTAACTTCCAGGCGATGAAAACCCTCTTTGAGGCACATTTCACCAGGAGTTGAAGTGTAACAGCCGCTCTTCGGAATTTCACTTCACCAGAGTTGAAATGCAAACAAAAGAAAGACCTCTTCGGAGGCACATTTCACCAGGAGTTGAAGTGTAACAGCCGCTCTTCGGAATTCCACTTCACCAGAGTTGAAATGCAAACAAAAGAAAGACCTCTTCGGAGGCACATTTCACCAGGAGTTGAAGTGTAACAGCCGCTCTTCGGAATTTCACTTCACCAGAGTTGAAATGCAAACAAAATAAAGACCTCTTCGGAGGCGCAATTAAGAAGAAAGACCTCTTCGGAAACCTACGTTTCACCGAGATTGAAATAAAACTTCCAAGTGTTGAAACGTGAAAAGGATTTCTAAGGCAT
This sequence comes from Allium cepa, assembly GCA_030765085.1. NCBI lineage: Eukaryota > Viridiplantae > Streptophyta > Magnoliopsida > Asparagales > Amaryllidaceae > Allium > Allium cepa. The sequence goes on from CM060937.1 coordinate 2,585,068, forward strand.
AACTCTTTGGAGGTACACGTTTCACCGAGATTGAAATAAAACTTCCAAGTGTTGAAACGTGAAAAATCCCTCCTCAGAGGTACAACTTTCTATATATATAAAAAAAAAAGAACCTCATCAAGAGCATACTTTAACTTCCAAAGGAAGAGTAATTTACCTATTACGGAGAATGATCTTCCTCAAAAAAAAAAGGGGGGTTAAAGTACATTCAGAGGTCCGCTTTGCCACATAGAAGAATTCACTTGGCAAAATATATACATACGCAAAAAGAGAAAGTGATTTCTTCGAAGGACAAAGCGTAGAAACTTATATGAAGGAAGTTGCACTCTACGAAAATTCTTCTCGAGAATGAAGTAATTATTCTTTAGAAAACGAGAGTGCAAGTCCCCTTAAAGTATACGATATTGCAGTAAGCTCATGGTATAGGGGCAACATGGTATAGTTACATACAAAGCGGTATAACTATGTCGGTAAAGTACGCTCAAACAACATACCACAAGCTCACCGCAACATCGTATAAATAAAACTTGTGCAAAAAAAAAAAAAAGAACTTATGCAAAAATGAATAATAAATGCATTCTCAAATTCAAACAAAAGTCTGTACAAATAAAGAATCACTTTATTCAATTGCAGATATTGCAGATACAGGTTTCAAAATAAAAAAGCAGGGGCCGGTGCCTGCACAACATCCGACCATTACACAAAAAAGGAATCAAAAAGCTCAACTCTTCATTTCTTCTTGCCGCCTTTAGACCCTTTACCCGGCCGAGTGGTTAGCTTTTCGGGTCTTTCAGGTTGGTCTGAAGGCATAAGGGAAGAAGGGGAGGGAGGTGCAACTGGCGCAATTTCCGGTTCCTCTTCAGTGGTGATAATTTTCTTCCCCCTTCTCTTCGATGTCCCATGCTTCTTTCTTCTCTGCGAAGAAGACTCACTCCCCGGAGTAACGAGAGCGGACAAAACTACGTCGTCAGAAGGAGTCCGCTCCGGAGAGATCTCGCCTCCTTCGAGTCCCTCATCTTTTTGCTCCTGCGAGGCAACAGGGTCATCCAAACCATGAAGAGCCTCAATTTTCTCCTCTTGTGACCCAGGTTGTGAAGCAGAAGGAGGAGTCACCTGAAGAGATGGAGGAGGAATAACCAGAGAAGGCGAAGTCTGCACGGCACTTGTTGTTTCAACTGCAGAAGAAGAAAAATTGAAAATGTTAGTGTCTTCCCGAAAGAGGAGAGATATGGGTTCATCGAGATTCAAGAGGTAATCGAGAAGCTCATCAAATTTTTGAGGAATAAGCAGGCAATCCACCTGAATCGGACCAATGTCGAAATTACCTGAAGATGTTGGCTTCGTCAGTTCAATCTCATAATTCTGAGCCCCAATGTCCTCCAAAGCCTCTTCATCAGTAGGGGTGATTACCCCAGTTCTTGTAGGAGGCGGCAAATGAGCACGAGGGCCTGTAATGTCCACCTCGAGAGAAACTAGAGGACGTTCGGAGATGGTAGGCGGTACTTCTTTTTCAGAACGCTCCTCTTCCGCCATCCCGGCCCGCGCTCTGGCAAGCTGCTCCTTACCCTTGGCAAGAGCGGCACGGGCTTCGTCATCAAGATAATGCTCTTCAAGGGCTGACTCAGCATATCCAGCACCTTTACCACCGAGCATATCAAGTGCTGCCTCCCAAACTTCAGCCAGTGTGATTTCATACTTGGGGCCTAGAAAGGCAAGGCTTCCACGCCCCAAGACGCTGTGCAAGTAGAAGTCGAATAATGTTGAGCTGATGCTGTTTTTGGTCGCCTCATGAGATTCTTCAGCTGCGATTCTGCCGGCGACAGCCTCATCACGCTCCCTTTCAGTTTTGGCAAGCTGAAGCTTAAGCATTTGTATCTCCGCCTCCTGGGAGTTGTTTTTCTTTCGGAGCTCAGCAATATCAGTAGCATAGCCTTCACTGATTCTTTTTTGTACTTCGAGCCTGTCTTCGGCATCCCTTTGGCTAGCGTGAGCGTCTCTCACTTGTTTCAGGAGCACTTCTTCTTTTTGAGAATAGGAAGTAGAGGAAGCAGCAAGCTCATGTTTCAATTCCTCGACTTTTGCTTCAAGCTCCTCATTGTAAGAAGCAATGTTCCTCATTTCGGTGTCGTGTTGCTCAACGACCTTTTGCCATTCGGCCTTATCGTTTTCCATAGTAAGCATGGCCTCTATGTTGGCACGGTTAACTCTTTGAAGCTCATCGACAAGCTTCTGCCAGTTTGACATCCTCTCGATATCAAGTTTGACGGCGTCAAGATTGCGCAACATGGCAGACTTGTCGATGGGGACCAAGTCTAGGTCGAACCTCACTCCCTTAAGGCACCATTGAGGAAACCGGCTCTGCAGAGTAGCAGGACCGGGTCCAACTTGAAATTTGGGCCTGCTAATTATCGTTTGAATATCTGATTTCCCAAGAGCAGGAGAGTCAGAAGGAATGTCGAGCGAGGCAGGAGTAGTAACTTTCTCAGGAGTAGTAGAGGCCTGCTTTTCACTGTGACGGGCTCGTTTGCTTAAGTCTTCACCCATGTGACCTTTTCCTCGATCGTCATGAGATTTTCTCTTGTGGGAGTCATCGCCTTTTTGCCAAGAATCATGGCGCTCTTCTCTCTCCCTTCTTTCACGATGTTCTTCTTCAGTCCTCCTTTCATGAGCCTTTCGGGCAGCCCTCTCTTCATCTGACTCTCTGTAAGAAGGAAGGTAACGCCTGTAATCATACTGGCTACGCCTCCCGTAGCGCTGGAAATCATCATAGTACGAGCCGCTGCGCCCCATAGGAGAATCTGGAATTAAAATAATAAGCTTTAGAAATCTTTAAAGTACAAGAAGATAAGTGCATAGAAGTGATGAGAAATTCTAAGTGTGTGTGTTGTGCAAACTACGCGCATTAATCTACGAACCACTCTTTATTTGGGGAGTGGTTGTGGGTGTAATAGTTAACGTCAACTCTTGAGTCGACGACGACTGTTGCAAAATAGAAGTAGCTTCAACTACTGAAGAAGAAATCCCGGCAGTAGTAGGGTCATCTTTGAAGATCTCTTGTGAAGTAGCGAAGAGGTCGCTCAATCCTTCGAAGGTATCGTCCCTGCTTTGCTTGACAGGACTGGATTTCTTAGCCTTTTCACCAGATTCTTGTGAATGGTGAGAGGATCCCTGAGGCTCTTCTTCCTCGATAACCGGGGCAAGTTTACCAGATGGCCCCGCAACATCAACAGAAGTGGAGCACTTCACCAGCGAAGATTCAGGAGTCTTTATCGGAGAATCGGGGACTTCCGTTGGAACTTCATGAGCATGCATAGAGCGAGAAGTGTGTAGAAGCCCATGTTGATGTAAAAATTCATCCCTCAACAGAAATTTTATGCTCCTCTCTTCTGTGGCCACGGCACTCAACCTCTCAAAAACTTGCTTGTGAATTGGGTCTCTAGAAGGGAGAGGAAGTGCTGAAAGGAACAAAGAATGAAATTAGCAACTGAAAGTTCAGATCTCGAAAAAGTTTCAAAACGGAAAAAATAGAAACACTAATCTTACTTCCTACTCTCCAGATGGCATAAAACCCTGAGGGACAGCGGGCAAAGAAAAACTGGTTCAAAAATCCATGAACGCTTTCAGTAAGATCGGAAATGAGCTTGCGGTTTCTGGCACTTCTCACAATAATGAGGGAAGGATGATCTTTACTCTTTGCAAACGAGCACAGATAACGAATTTCTTCAAAACTCGGTAGGCGATTAAGGGTTCTTCTAAACAAAACACATAACCCCGTCAAGATGGCATAGCCATTGGGATGAAGTTGAAACGGAGAGATTGTCAACCGAAGGAGAAGAGTTCGAAGGAAGTCGTTAAAAGGAGGAATCGCCCCACTTAAGCACATTTGGCGATTGACTGCAACAAAGCCATAGGGAGGATTGTCAGCAGTATCACTTGGCCCAGGGAGAAGAACATCACTTTCAGCAAAGCCAAATTGAGTGCGCAGCTGGACAAACGCTCTCGAAGTTAGAATAGTCGAGGTTCTCTCCGGAGGATTCTCTATGGGAACAGCTATCGGAAAAGTTTCTTCCTCTTGAGTTACCACTTCTTCTTCTCGGTGGGAAGTCATTCTACATAAACAACTGGGTATTCAAACATGAAGGTGCACGTTTCCTAAAGTGTGTGAAGTGTTGTGTAAAATCAATCAAGCAGTGAACAAATATAACTGGAATGAAAACTAGCAAGCATTCGTTAGTTATGAAATTCAGGGACTATTGTTTTAAGCCTAAATATGCAAGTAAGATGTTGATGCAGATAAATCAGTTCAGATTATTGATACTTTGCATTAATGTTTAACTTTAATTGATTGATTCACAAACATTTCATGCAGTGTAATTAAGTTGCTTGTCTTGTCTTGACTAATCTGTCATCTGACATGGGCAGTCAATGGCAGTATTTTCGCCTTGGTTTTCTTTGTTTGTTATTTTCAGCAGGTTAGCAGCTTATAAGTTAATGCGATCTGTGAAATAATACACTGAGATTCAAGCAAATTTAAAGTTGGGGCAGTTCAAAATTTAGGCAACTTAGTTTGGCAGTTCAAGTTAGAAACTCAAAGTGGATCTATGCTCTCAAAAAGTCAGCATGCCCAAAGCTCAAGTGTTAACTCGGCAGCGGTTTAAGAGCCAACTCGGTCACGGTTTAAGGGCTTAGCTCGGTCACGACTTAGGGGTTAACTTGGCTGCGGTTCAAGGTTAAATCAGTAGAAGGTTAAATCGGCAGATTTCCCCAAGGATTATATCGGCCACGGTATAAGGCTTAGATCGGCAGAAGAATAGGTTGGCAGATTTCCCCCAAGTGCTAACACGGCCACGATTTAAGGATTGGGTCGGCCAAAAGCTAAGTCACTTCAAATCACCGGGTCGCATCTAAATCAATACCTCGCCCCACTCAACCCGTTAACCCGTTAGCCACTCCCTCAACCAAGAAACCCTCATTTCATTTATGCTATTTCATGCTATCGGATCATCCAATACACCATTTCGAAACCACTGCAAATTTAACGCCTTGCAATCCTAGCGTGAATCAAAATCAACTAGCCTGAATCAGTAAATCATCTTTATCGTCTCATCGGTCAGTTAAAGCCAAACCGAGCAATCTAAGCTCCATCAGCCATGAGTGTAATAGGATTCGTGATGAAGGATCATGCAAGGAAGTGGTTTAAGTGACGGAATTCATGAGCCAACAGTGATCGAAGAAGAGGGTTTACTTATGCAATGAATAGCAGAGGTTGTTAGTAGTTGATTGGAGTTAAATCGCCTTTTGGAGCTCGGGAAAATTTTAATGGCAGAATCAAAGGAGTAGGTAATGAGAAGGAAGGAGGAGATGTGACTTATACCCTGCAGTGGAAAATTTGGAGCAACACATACGGTCTAACTGTTAGGTCGCATACGACCCACCGACCTAAGAAGGGACGGGTTAAGGACTATCGAAGCACACGACCTAACATTTAGGCGTATACTTCGAGGGGCAAATGTTAACTCCGCCTCGACCATGACTTACCGATCTAGTGCATCAAGAGGTTCCGACCTAACAGTTAGAAGCATGCCGACCTAAGGCCTAAGGGGTATGCCGACCTAACATTCAACGTAGATACCGACCTAACTGCCTTATCAGGGAGACCGACTTAAGGCTCAAAGGGTTACCGACTTAAGGCTCAAAGGGTTACCGACTTAAGGAATACCGAGTTAAGGCTAAAACAGTGGACGACCTAACGTGGGTACTGGCTTAAGACTCAGAGGATGCCGACTTAATAGGAAGGCCGACCTAAGGCCTAAAAGAGATGCCAACTCAGTGACTTGACCGAGTTACCGATCTAATGTTTTACCAAGTTGGCGACCTAGAATAGTTACCGACCCAAGTCACAACCAATTTAGGACCAATGTTAGCTCGTTCACGACTCAAGAAAAGGAAGATGAGTTCAATGCAGCTACTCAGCACAGCAGCCTCTTAACTCGTGCACGATTCAGCTCCCAGTTATCTCGGTCACGACTCACGACCTAATTTGAGTCGTGAACGACTTAAAGCTATTAAATGCAAACCCGAGGCCGTATTACTAAGAAGGGGTAGTGTTGACTCGGAGGCGACCTAGGACTTGTGCAAGTGAACTCCTGTGAAGCCAGGAAGGGGCCAGATGGACCGGCCACGACTCATATTAAGTCGGCTACGACTTAACTTAAATCGGCCACGACTTAGGACTTGGCAATAATTCCAGACCGAAACTCTCTATAAATAGGCAACTACCTCCAACATTCAAAGGACTTTTTGGGGGGGCACATTCTCTTGAGAGACCGTTACCTTGCTGCATCGAGAACTCCATCAACACTTAGAGCTTTCGAGATCAAAGGAATACTTCGAAGAACTTCACGAAGAAACTACACATCTTCAATTTGAATTCAAGGATTTTAATCGACATAGAAGCTTGAGCTACTTGTTCCAAAACTCTTGTAACTTGAAATATATTGTACTTGAGAAGAATTGTATCAGCTTGTAACGAGATCATTAATAAAAGAACTTAAAGTGGACGTAGGCTATACCCTTAAGCCGAACCACTATAAAATTGTTGTCGTTTACCGCTTTTCTACTGTTTTCTGCTTGTAATCTGTTCCCGAGCTTTCGGGTGGTGCTTTCACAACTATAACTCATACACCGGGGTGTTAGCGTTCAAATTTTAGCGTTAACATTTGTCTTCATCAATTCAATTTTGATTTGATTTCGTCAATTCCAAGCTATCAGCTCTATTCGTCGAATTCGTGCCGATGTAGCTTTTCTTTGGGATTCGTTCTTGGATTTGTATCTCGTCTTGATTGTAGTAATCTATCTAGCCTCGAAAGGTGAGCAATCACTCACGATTAACGTTCTTATATTTATTAAATTTGATTTCAATTGAAACGACAATTGAAATATGTTGTTGTTAGTTATTTACACTAATATATGTGCTATCTGTTCACTTGTGACATCTGACACCATTATCTGTTATTTATATTGATGATATATGCATGTTTATTATTATCATATATGTTGTCACTCTGCAAGTTCCCTGTTAGTATAGAATTCACTACGGGTTGAAATGATACATATCCGAACGATCTGCAGAATAGGAGAAAATCGTTATGGGTTGAAATGATAGACCCAAGCGATTTTCATGGAATTGAATTTAGGATTGTTGGTTGAAATGATATATATATCTGTATATATTTAAATTGCGGATTGAAATGATAAATATTTGTATCACTTGACCATAGGTTTGAAAATTATATACATACACCGTTGGTCAATATATATATTTTTAAATGATTTCCAAGGTATTGAAATTGAATTCATTTAAGAATTATACTCAAATAAGTTTTATTTGAAATTTATTAAATTTTGGATTTTTAAAATATGATTTTATAACTTGATTTTGATTAAAAGTGATTTAAATGAATATCTCAAATTTACATAAATTGAAATGGTATATTTAGTTTATTTAAATTTACATAAATTTAAATGGTATATTTAGTTTATTTAAATTTGAAATTTGAAGTTTTATATAATTGTTATTTCATTAAGTAAATATTTCAAAGCTAAATAATAGTAAAACGAATTTGATATATATATATATGGAATTATCAAATGTAGTTTTGAAATGTATGAATATTTAAAGCTTTGAAAATATTGAAATTTTATTGGTTTATTTTGCGGTTAAAAATCTGTATTTGAAATCGATATAATTTTAAATGGTTTATTGAGAAACAGAAATAAATTGAAATTGATGATTTGTGATTTGGTTAAATTTGAATTTTTGGAATTCGCGTTGATTCGAGTTGATTTTGAATCGATTTGAGAAATTTGAGGAAACTGTTTTATTATATAAAGTATTTTTAAATTATATTTTAAACTATTTTATATTTTACTTTATAAATTATTTTAATATAAACTATTATAATATAAATCATTTTTAATATAAACAATTTTTTAATATAAACTATTTTAATATGCTAACTATTTTAATATAAACTATTTTAACTTGTAACTCTTTTATGTAAACTATTTTACTTTATAAACTATTTTATTATATATACTATTTTAATATCTAAACTGTTTCAGCGGTGGAAGTTATGTTTTCAAAGTTATGAATTTCAAAGTATTATATTTTGAAAGTGTTATAATTTCAAGTGTTTGGTTTTGAATGTGATAACTTTGAAAGTGCTATGATTTTGGAAAAGGATATATTTGAAATGGAAATGATATCGTATTTGGTTTTGAAACGGAAATGATATTGTATTGATACGATTTTGAAATGGAAATGATATTTTGGTTTTAAGTATAAACTATTTGAAGTGACTGCGGTGTTACAATAACGTTTGGTTGTTAAAGAGACTGGGATCGGAAGTTGTCATACTCTCTGCCAACTCTAAAAACCCCTTTAATAACTTTGTACGCAGTGGAGATTCCAGAATGAAGTAGGATGGTGGTGACGTCCTATTGAGGTATATACGTGGACCCGACTCCCGTGAGGATGCATAGGTGGCTAAAACAGGAGCAATCGACGGGCCAAGTGAGGTAGCTCCTCCGATCGGACACACTCCTTCGTATGCTATTCTATTACTTTGTGATTTAATTGGCGCGCACCCTTGATTTTTTTTGAGAGTGTGGCTCGAGGTGGGCGGTAGTGGCTGCTATGCGTTACCACCAGCTCGAAAGTGCAATTGGTATATTTACCCTGGCATTGCCTAGTTGTGACATGTCACCTACCCTAGAGCGCCTTATACGAGTTTGATTTGTGTCATACTTATGGAGTATCCTCTGGTAGCCTCTCGATCTGGAGGTATTACGGTACTATATAGACTATTTGCACTATAAAATGTGTTAAGGTGGAAAATGTAAAGCCTTAATGCTATTTTTAAATAGTATACTTTGCTGTAGACTTTATTATAATAGCATATATTACTACATAGTAGATAGTTTAACGGATCCTTCGAGGATGGTTATCCCAAAAATCCTTTGTATTACTTGTATTTCAGGTGATATTTCACTTGAGTTAGATTTATTGATATAAGAATGTTAATCCTGACTCGAGTGTTTTGTGTTTTGCTTTACGCTCGGGTCAGACTGAGTAATACAGCTTGTGAGACTCACCTTTGGAGTTGGAGCTTTGTTTGGAGATCTATCTACATCCTTTCAGCATGCAGTTATTCAGTTGGTTCCAATGATGTGTTCTGATCTTGTATTTTTCTATTGTATTTGAGACTTCTATTGTATCTTATTTAACTCTGTTATATATATAGTAGCTTCATGAACTATTATTCTTTTGTTTCTGTTGCTTATTGTTATATTACTCTTTGCCTATGATTCTGTGATTTATTTTTTTACTGTATATGCTTAGTTTTGCCAAATAATAAATTAAAATTCTGGTATTTTGAGCAATTCAAATACGGCATGTGTGGATGTGAATGGTAGAAAATATCAGTCTGTTACAATGAAAAAGTACTTTCGGAGAGAGTTGATGTGGATCCAAAGGAGTTGATGAAATATATTCTAGTTGATAAAAATCCTTAGGTGCTCAAGGAAGGACAGCTCTCCTAAGCTTCGAGTCAGCACTATTAAACAAGATAAAGTTGGAGAAAGCATGTGGACCACTCACTATGAAGCTACCACCAGTCAATCATCAGGTCGTGACGCTGCTTCTTGAGATCCTTTTGCTCAACATAGCTCTAGTCCCTCAACTACTCCTACTTCCTTTTACAAGTTCGAGCACAGCCCCGATCAACCCAATATGTAGAAGCCTACAGTTTCATCTTCGATCATGTAGTGCACTACCTTAACTCAAACAAAAGACCAAAATGATGAAAGTATATCTTTGGTTTCATCGGCAATCTAGAGGGTTTTAATATTGTGCTTGAACGCCATGAACTTCTCTTTTAAACTTTCTCAAATTGCAGGTAATTCCATAACTGTAAACATTCCTACTGGAGGTAATTAACTAGGACAGCGGGCTATAACCACCGAGTCTACAGTAGTGTCCACTTTAGATATGGTTCCGTCCACCCTAATCACTTAGACTCTCGGTCCTAATGCCAAGTGATTAATACCTAAGCCGAAGAGAAGAGTGATGATTATCAAGTCCATGGTGAGGAAGAAGATGATATGATAACCCCTGCCACCAAGTATACCGATAAGCTATGCTTAGCGGAGAGGATCGAGTAGAAAAACCTAATGGCCAAGGTTTTCAAGAAGGAGCCTATTGATAATGTTGATATTGGTTACATCCCTTATATTGGGGTCCGAAAATAAGTGCTACAGAGGATACTGTAATTTGTTGTATTAATCTCTATTGACAAAATGCGGGTATGTTATTTATATCCATAATACTAAAAGCATAAGAATATGAAATAATTTTAATCACGATTCCAAAGTATACTTTCACATTTCAATTCAAAGTCATAATTTCATATTCAGTACATGATCAGAATTGTTACTCGGGTTCAGTTAAAATATAGTTATTACAAAATACTCTAAGAGCGACATATGAAGATGCTCCTTTGGTTAAATTTAGTTACTAAATAGGTGGATACATCTACTGTCATTACATTCAAACAAAATACACAATGAATAATAATAATAAATATACTACCAGATAGCTAGCTTTTCCTTTTGCACGTCTCCAGAAGCTTTATTCGCTAAAATCTATTTAAATTGTAAAGTCCTTACTCCTGACATGCTCAAATCAAATTTTGAGAACCTAAGAGTTTAGAAGGAAAATAGAAACTTCAAGTTAGACAAAAAACCTAATGCAGATAACTTGCCGTCTCAGTTAATAGATAATAAATGAGACCACGCCACTGAGCATAATGGGTTTTCCCCTCATTGATATCCCTTTTTAAAATATATCTTTTGCAAATCAATTCCTACTACCTAGCTAGTTAAAATAAACAATATAAACAATAATGTGCATGCATTCTACATAGAAAATCATGACCATCAGTTAAATCAATTCCACCTTTCCGGAACTCTCAACGGTTTTTTTAACAACGACATTGCTTTAGATACCTTCCACACTGGGCCCTGCATCATCTTTTTTCATAGACTATTTCACATCCTCCCTTCTCAAGAACTGGGCTTCCTTGGAATATAAATGGTCCAATGATGCAAGGGGTTTTCTGGCCAACCAGTCGCCAAATTCGGAATCGGGATCGATCCCCTTAGTTAGTGCTATCAGAATTGAGTTGTCATTGGGATTACTAATCTCAGCGCATGCAGCAGAAACCTCTCCAGATAACGTCTGAGTGTCTCTACGGGAGCTTAAGTGACACTAGACAAGGTATTAACATCTTTCGGCCTTGTGACATGCATGCGGAACTATTCAACAAACTTCATTGCCAACTGGTCGAAACACGAGATAGATCGGGGTGTTAAATGAGTAAACCACATAGTCGCTATGCCGCCTAGGGAGATGGGGAAATTTTGGCATTTGACCGCATCATCAGCTCATGTGGCATTCATCAACCATTCGTACTTTAAAATGTGCTGGTTAGGATCAGAGCTCCCTTCATAAACAGGTAGGGTTGGCATTCTGAATCACCGAGGTGGTTTGGCATAGAGGATGTCATCAGTGAATGGGGTATGACTTTGAGAGATTCCCCATCCATCATTGGTGAGGCCCCGACTTTCGCGGATCATCTGACGGATCATTGTCGGGATATTCAGCATCTAGACATTCTAGGCATGTTGAGCCAAGGTGTGGTCAGGTTCCACAATGCGAGGATGGGCCGGTCACGGTCGATGCTCCATATCTCGCCTCCTTGGTTCTAGTTCTATAGGAACATAAGGTTGAGGGATATAATCGCATTGACGTTGAGTTGGATCTGTTCGGTTATGAGTGTCAGCTCTTAATTCATTAGCGGTGGCGGCAGCGTTGTTGTCAGTAGTGTGATAAGGAACAGTACCTCCTCGGGAGAAGGGGCTAGTCTGATGGCTGGTTGACGGGCCAACTCTCAGTTACCCAAGATTCAATGTGCGTTGATGTCAAGTAGCTTGTGTATAGCTTCCGTCCAATCGTGGGTGCATGGATCTATGATTGTAGTCAGAAGAGGCTGAACTTTCAATTGGTGAATAGGAAGCCCGGTCCCTTTTGGATCTCCTTCGTCTTTGATGATTCAGTTGATTGGTTAATTCCGCGTTGGCACGGAGTTGCTGAGTAGGCTGCTGGTGGCTTTGTGTCAGCTCTTGCATTAGCAGCTGAAACTCTTTCCTGGTGACAGAACCTTGTGGATCTGAGGGTCCGGCGGCATTCTTGTCGGTAGGAGGAAATTGCACGGGGTTTTGTCTGTCCCATCCTTATAGATCTGCAGCCGTTGAAGTAGTCCAAGTGTTGACCATGGCGGATAGCGAAGCTCTCTCCTAGACTTAATACAAATCTAAATAAGATGGTTGAACTTCTAGGCTTGAAATCTGGATCTTCACCTTAGATCGCATTCCAATATCGATAGTAGATCTAATGAGAAGGAGAAAAGCTGGCTTTTCTCAGTGAAAGGACCAAAGTGTTGACCATGGTTGGGCACAACACTCTTCAGATGTGTTTGAAGAGATAAAATGAAGAAAATAAATGTAAAATGAGGTAGATCTAACAAACACACCAAACTATAGATAAGGAAAATTGTAGAAACACACAGAGTTAGAGTGGTTCGGCATATTGCCTAAGTCCACAATGAAATGGCTGATGTTTATTGAACTTTACTTGTTGATTACAAAATATTACAACAGTACAACTTAGTATAGAAGTGATTTTGGAAGAGTGTCAGCGTAGAGAAGCAAAAAGTCCCTTCTCTTAAGGTCCAGGGTCACTATTTATAGGCATAGGCGGCAAATATCTCACACGGATCTCGAAAGACTTCTTCTCTCACGTGAGTGGGCCCACGGGAACGAGTTCAGGTGCTTTCGGCTCGATCTGGGAGAAATATGAATTGAATTCATATCATCCATAATTGGTACTCTGAGGCTCAAATTTGTCAGGTACATTCTTGGGGTTGTATGCAAGCTCTTGTGAAAATTTGGTGGCATTTGGACTTGTAGATCTCAACTTATGATCGATGCAAGTTTGAATTGTTGAAGGTTGTCAAGTTCGCATCGCTTCTAGGCATGTGAAGACCAACGATGTGGCGCTAACTTCTAGGATCGATCCACTTTTCAGGCCGAGTGGCCAAGTCTTTCCTTTTCCATGTGTCTCCTTCGTATCACTCTCATTCATGTACTTCGTATCCATGCCGTTCGTATCCTTCGTCGTCGTTTCATTCGTATTGCTTTTGAAATTGTCCCCTTCATATCACTTCTTTCAATGCTCATTCGCATCGGTATTCTCGGGTGCTGCTTCACATCGATCAACAAGGATGCCGCCCACATCGATCAGCCATGTAAATGGATCGATACGAATAAATTGGTGGGCAATGGATGCGAATAAAGGTAGGATAACACTTTTATAAAATAATATTGATGAAGTTCGAAGTCATTAAAGATCATTGCCTTACAAAATCATAGGATATAAAGCCAAAGCAAAATAAAGCCTTTATATTGATAAAACATAGCAATGACATAGTCGATGAGGGTTTGCCCCTCAAAACATAGGCCAAAACAACCGAACTTTGTGAATTGACAAAGCTCAGTGTCATTATCGCCATTGAGATTGTAACGGCCTGATATTTTCAACCATTCGCATCAACACACGTCGGACTTGAATTGTTCAAAATATCAGATTGTTAATTTAAATTTGGCAAAACTTAGCATATACAACAAATAAATCAATCATAGAATCACAGGCACAAAGTAATATAAAATAATGCAGAGGAATATATAAATAGTAGTTCATGAAGCTACTATATAAACATCAGAGTTAGAAATAAAATACAACAGAATATCTCAAATACAGTGAAGTCTCCAGTACGAACAGATGACTTCTCTGAACCAATCAACTGGAAAGCTGAAAGCTGAATCGATAGTTGGATTCTCAAATGAAGCTCTAACTCCAAAGGCGAGTCTCAAATGTTATATCACTCAGTCTGACCCGAGCGTAAAGCAAAACCAAAAACACTCGAGTCAGGATTAACATTCTTATATCAATAAATCCAACTCATGTCAGACATCAACTGAAATACAAATAACTCAGAGGATGTTTGGGATAACCATCCTCTAAAGATCTGCGGAACTATCTACAAGGTAGAAGTATATACTATAACACCGTGGTCATTTCAAATTACTTTATACTTCAAAACCAAAATATCATTTTCATTTCAAATATATCTATTTCCCAAAATAGTGTATATATACTAAATTTTTAATAAAGTAAAGTATTTGTAAGTTCTTCAAACTTCACAAATCGCTTCAACATTAACTCAACTTCCACATTCAAATTTAATTCAATCCCAAATTTAACAACTTCAATTCAACTCAGTTTCAAATAAACAATTTCACATTATATCGATTTCAAATCATTTAAATTCCAATATACTTCAACGCTTTAAATACTCAACATTTTCAAAGCTAAATTTACGGTTTCATATAGATCTTGATTTAACTTCATTATTTTTCATAGTCTTAAAATATTCACTTAATAAATTCAATATTATTTATATAGCCTCAAATTCTTTTTTTCTAAAAATTCCTTCAATTTTTTTAAACGTGAAATATCCATTACATTACTTAAGTCAAAATCACGCTATATAATCATATCTTTAGATCTCAAATTCAATTAGTTTCAAATCGATTTAATTAAATTAAATTCTTAATAAATACAACTTTAATTAAATTTCAAATTTATCTTCCCAACTTTAACTTATAAATTCATTATGAAATTTTATTTTAAAATATGGATTTAAATAAATACCTAAACATATCATATATTGATTAAATCAAACTTTATTAAATTAGAGTTTATTATTAAATCTACTGTATATTAAAAACTTATAGATATATAAAATAACTTCAATATTAATTAATACTATATATATATTTCTTTTCAAACCATAGAAACCATTTTTAAATATTTGTATATATAGACCAACGGTGTCTGTATATGATTTTCTATCCTATGGTCTAGTGATACGGATATTTATCATTTTAACCTGCAATTTAAATACATACGGGTAGATATTGTTTCGACCCGCAATCCCAAATTCAATTCAAATGAAAATCGCTTGGGTCTATCATTTCAACCCATCATGATTTTCTCCTATTCTAAAGTCCATTCGGGTATGTATCATTTCAACCCATAGTGAGTTCTATACTAACAGGGAACTTGTCGAGTGATAAAAGATATGATAATAATATAACAAATAATACTATCACAGGCATATATCATCAGTAATTAAATAAAATATAAATAATAGGATATGGTGTCATATCCCACAGTGAACAGATACAGATAATAGCATATCTAACAATAATTAAAAAATTAACAGTTCAAATTAGCAGCATATTTCAATTGTTGTTTCAATTGAAATCAAATTTAATAAATATAAGAACATTAATCGTGAGTGATTGCTCACCTTTCGTGGCTAGCGGGAATAGACAAAGAATGAGCTACGAATTCCAAAACAAGGCAAGATTGGCACGGAATTGGATGGACAAAGCTGATAAACAAGGAATTGATGGGATCGAATTAGCTCGATCAAAATTTGGACGAGATGTATATTATATTATTATCTTCCTTAAACCCAATATTCAATTAAAATACATATACATTTTTTTATAAGTCTAAATTGAAATATATATATATATATATTGTACAGTCTTCCATTAAGAATCGAACCAATTTCAAATCTACTTAAAATTCCAAAATCTAACGTTCAACAAATTTTTAAATAGATATAAATTTGGATAAAAATACTTATGAGTAGACCATATGACAATCACAAAAGATGCAGACGCTATTATACATAGCAATTGTTTGCGCCAAAATTGGTCACAAACACCCATAGTCGATTATTCACAATCGCAAATATCAGATGAATAATATGCATAGAATAAAAAATGAAGAACCTCAGAAAATTTGAAAGAAAGCAGTAAACAACACGGAATTTATAGTGGTTCGGCGATCTGGCCTACGTCCACTCTGAAGTTGATGACTTTGCTGATATTTACTTGGTGGTTTTAATCAATTGCTGCAGATTACAGCAGATTATAGCTTTGAAATTTGAGTATGAGAGTAGTGGTGAAGTGCAAAGTAGAATCCGGCAGAGTCTGGACGCTTGAGAGTTGAAAGATATCTCTTCTGTAGGCTTTGGGGCTCTATCTATAGGCGTAGGAGGCTAATATCGCGCTCAAACTTTGGGAGACTTGTTCTGGCACGGAGTGTTCCCACGCGATCGATCCCGTGGAGTTTCGACTCGATCTGTGATCGATACGAACCAATTTCATATCGATCAAGATTTGGTCCAACGGAGTCGAAACTTGGTGTGAACATTCTTTAGCTTGTATGTAGGCTCCTGTGAAAATTTAATAGCATTTGGACTGGTGGATAGTGAGTTATGATCGATGCAACCTTGGGTTTTTCATAGGCTGTCCGGTTCGAATCCATAATCTTCGCATCCATCTGATCATATCGATTGTTGCACGTGTCCAGGTGATGACGTGACGCATGACTTTCGAATCGATCCATGTTTTGTGCCGAATAGACCGAGTCACTCCCACGCATATGCCTCGCTCGTGTCGATCGCTCAGTACTAACTTTGTATCGATCGATGGATGTTTCCTTCGTATCGTTCATATGGCAGCGATTTTGTATCGATAAGAAGTGTCTAGGTTGATACGAAACAGACCCCCATGCTACTTTCGATGGATACGAAATGAAGTACATCTCGATGGATACAAATTGTCGTTCCATGATCGATACGAACAGTGGGTATGTGATGGATACGAATGTATCGATGCGAATGTGGGTTTCTTAGGCACGAATAGATGAACAATGCTCGGGTACGATCTCATCGGTTCGAAACCATGCACAGTAGATGGATGCGAAGCTCGACCGATACGAACAAGGCCCCTCTAGATCGATTCGAATAGTGTAGCCTTGATGGGTTCGAATCTGATCGATTCGAACAAGATCGAGTCGAACGTGATCGATTCGAAGTTGTTCATTCGTGATGGATTCGAAATTGATGGATTTGAACAAACCAATATGATGGCCTTCTGATGGATGCGAATGACGTAACTTTCCTAACTTACATCGATCATATCTCAATCATATGAACTCCGATTGTCCTGAAATTTAGGATGCTAGCTTTCTTGGCTTCGCTTGTCGTGTCTTGTCGGTTGTAGCTTGATTCGGACTGGGACAAAATTCATCGATATCCATAGCGAAGCAGTGTATAACCGATCATCGGGATGAACCATCTTTGGTTTTCGGTTAATCTTTTGGTATCACAGCCTTGCCAAAAGATGGGATAACACTTGCCCCCAAAACATGCCTTGCGATGGGAAGGTGTATTTTGTAAAGCCATAAGCCCGATGTTCATATCCTATTAATGACCTGCAAAGAAATGGATTGTCTTATCTGACCACGAATGATGATCGTTCGAGATCGTATGTCATTTGAGGTGATATGTGACCATTCGCGGTCTGATGCCGTTCGCAGCGAATGGTGACCGTTCGCGGCCGGGTGTCGTTTCAAACGAACTATGACTATTCGAAGCTGGACGTCGTTCTGGATGAGTCGCGATCATTCGTGATCGGATATCATTATAGACGAATTGTGGCCGTTCGCGGTCGGATGTCGTTCTTGACGAATTATGACAGTTCGCGGTCGGATGTCATTCTAGACGAATTGTGACCGTTCGTGATCTAGTGCCGCATGAGGCACGATGTGATCTTTCATGATCGGGTGCCGCACGAGGCAGAGTGTGATCGTTCGCGGTCGGGTGCCGCATGAGGCAGAGTGTGATCGTTCGCGATCGGATGCCGCACGAGGCAGAATGTGATCGTTCGTGATCTGATGTCGAGGGGGACTTAGCATTACTAAGGTCAGATATCACGTTCGGATGAATTTCTGAATCAATGACGCTGGTGATTCGTCGCCATACAAGGCATGCTCGTGGACCGTTCGTGATCCTATGCATATGCAAGTAACTTCATTTATGGAAGTGCAAATATCAAATTTATGTTCATATGAATTATATAACAGAAATGTCCAAATAAACCAAATTCAAATGTTCAAATCAAAACAAATCAGAAGCAAGATAAAGAGTCAAAGTGCAAACTCTTACTATGATATGGTCAATAGTCATTCAGAGCATGCATGTGGATCGTTCGCGACCCCGTATATGTGTAAATGATTTAAACGTGTTAGTAAGGAACTTACGACTTGTTCATTGTTATTCTAATCAATTGATAACCATCCGGTGTCCCGGTTCAGAGTCACCCCTATTTGATGTAGACGGTGGTCGTTCTGGCTCCACCGCTGGAGCTCGCCTTCTCACATACTGAAGTAGCCTACGGTTCCTGATATGCCCATCTACCTCATCCTTCAGATGCCCGCAGTCGTTTGTATTATAACCGTTCAGTTCGTGGAATAAGAAATATTTGTCTGATTTTCTCTCGTCAACAGTCGAATACCTTCTCATTGGTCTACGATAAGGAACTTGCTCTCTGGTGACTTTATAGATTCGCCCCAAACTCTCGTTCAGCTCTGAATAAGTGGTGAATCGCGGCTCCCTTCGTGGTCTATTTGACCTATCCTCATTATCTTCTTCTTTCCGCTTCTCCTTGCTCTTGTCAGGATCCTTCCTAGGTGGATTTCCGCCTTTTACTGCATAAAAATCGATTCCTTCTTCTTTTTTAGCACTAGCATCCTCCAATCATAAAAAAAATTCGGCTTTGATAAAGTTCTCCCAGATCCATAGGCGGATCTTTAGTTAATGAATTCTTGAACTCTGTGCCATCAGCTATCCCGGATACAGCTGCAATCATAACCATGGATGGACCTGGTCGATCCACTGATGTTGTCGTTGCGTTAAATCGTGTCAGAAAACTTCTTAATGATTCTCCTGCCTTCTGCTTCAATGTTGTCAAACTCATCACATTCTTAGGCCTTGAAATATGAACTCTGAACTGTCTCATAAACTTTTCAATCAACTTGGTCCATGTTCCAATGGAACCGCTCTCTAACTGCATGAACCAAAGTGCCGCTATGTCTGTCAAATACAATGGAAAGCATCGGGCCATGACTTCCTGTGATGCCCCCATCACTTCCATGTGCCTCATATACTTTGTCAGATGGACTGCAGGATCTGTCCTCCCATCATACATTTCCACTGTTGGTAGTTTGAATTCTGGTGGGTTTCTAGCCAGTCTGATTGTAGGAGAAAAGGACTCATGTTCACATCTTCTAAATCTCTGTTTACTAATCCGCCTCTCATGGCCCATCTGACCATTTCCACCAATCTATCACTATCTTTAAGATGAAATCTTTGTGTATTGCCTCCGATCTGCCTCCCGAGTTCGCGAGGGTCTTCGGGAATCTGCCCTCTTGGCTGAGCATCCATATTACCGCCAGGTTGCTTGGATCCCACTGACTCTCTTCTCGGGATTGAATCAACATGCTCAAGGTGAGTTCCCCCTTGTTCTGGCGCTACGCCAGATGGTCCTACTCCATTCTGAAATCTGGTAGCCCCTTGATTTTGCGCTCCAAGTTGCCCAATCTATCGAAACAAATTATGGATCATTTCCTCTTGTCTTCTCATCATTGTCTCCGTCTCAACCCTGGTGATAAAGATCAATGTTTGATTTTCACCTGAAGAAGCCTCTTGACTCCCTTCATATTGGCTTCTTTCTGCCCTTTGTCTTCTACTTGTTTGCCTTGTCATAGCGCTTCAGATTTGAATCTGTAAGCCTTCAAATTCAACTTCTAAATGATAGTACTCCTGAGTTCAATTCTCAGTGAAAGCACCAAAATGTTTGCGCCAAAATTGATCACAAACACCCAATAGTCGATTATTCACAATCGCAAATCTCAAATGAATAATATGCAATAAAAAATGAAGAACACTCAAAAAATTCGAAAGAAAGCAGTAAACAACACGGAATTTTTAGTGGTTCGGTGATCTGGCCAACGTACACTCTGAAGTTCATGACTATATTGGTATTCACTTGGTGATTTCAATCAATTACAGCAGATTACAGTAGATTATAGCTCTGAAATTTGAGTATAACAGTAGTGGTGAAGTACAAAGTAGAATCTGGCAGAGTCTGGACGCTTGAGAGTTGAAAGATCCCTCTTCTGTCGGCTTTGGGGCTCTATTTATAGGCGTAGGAGGCTGATATCGCGCTCAAACTTCAGGAGACTCGTTCTGGCACGTGAGTGGGCCCATGCGATCGATCCCGTGGAGTTTCGATTCGATCTGTTGTCGATACGAACCAATTTCGTATCGGTCAAGATTTGGTCCAATGGAGTCGAAACTTGGTGTGAACATTCTTTAGCTTGTACGTGGGCTCCTATGAAAATTTCATAGCATTTGGACTGGTGGATAGTGAGATATGATCGATGCAACCTTGGGTTTTGCATAGGCTGTTGGGTTCGAATCCATAGCCTTCGCATCCATCTGATCGTATCGATTGTTGCACGTGTCTAGGTGATGACATGGCGTTCAACTTTCGAATTGATCCACATTTTACGCCGAATTGACTGAGTTACTCCCACGAATATGCCTCGCTCGTGTCGATCGCTCAGTGCTAACTTCGTATTGATCGATGGATGGTTCCTTCGTATCGATCATATATAAGCCAATTTCATATCGATAAGAAGTGTCTAGGTCGATACGAAAAAGACCTCTGTGCTACTTCCAATGGATACGAAATGCAGTACATCTCGATGGATATGAATTGTGGTTCCATGATCGATGCAAACAGTGGCTATGTGATGGATACAAATGTATCGATGCGAACGTGGGTTTCTTCGGCACGAACAGATGAAATTGCACGGGTACGATCTCATCGGTTCGAAACCATGCACAGTAGATGGATGCGAAGCTCTACCGATACGAACAAGGCCCCTCTAGATCGATTCGAATAGTGTAGCCTCAGATGGGTTCGAATCTGATCGATTCGAACATGATCGAGTCGAACGTGATCGATTCGAAGTCGTTCATTGCTGATGGATTCGAAATTGATGGATTCGAACAAACCAATAAGATGGCCTTCTGATGGATGCGAACGGCATATTTTTCCTAACTTACATCGATCATATCTCAATCATATGAACTCCGATTGACCTGAAATTTGGGATGCTAGCTTTCATGGCTTCGCTTGTCGTGTCTTGTTGACTGTAGCATGATCCGGACTCGGACAAAATTCATCGATATCCATAGCGAAGCAGTGTATAACCGATCTTCGTGAAGAACTGTCTTTGGTTTTCAGTTAATCTTTTGTTATCACGGCCTTGCCAAAAGGCTGAATAACAACAATATGTGTCGATTACTATGGTGTATAGCCACTTTAATATGTAGATACTGTAAGCCTAAGTACATAGCCTAAGTACATACAACTGTTTTTTAAACTTAGCATATGGATAGGTATATTATAAATGCATATCAAAAAACATTATACTTCAAACCCATATATTTTATAAAAGTCAAAATCTATACAACCTGAAATATATATACACACTACAAGTAAATCATTTCCTGTAACCAACTATATGCAACACAAATGCTAATATGCAGATACGGATACTATTATAGACAAAATTAATATACCACTTATATTCTTCCTTGAACGAATACATCGTGTAACAAATTTCGAAATACCCTATATATATAAATGGCAAAAAGACCATATATGACTTGCCAGATCATTTACTTATGCAACTCATGGATATAAACAAACACTGACATACTTTACAATTCATAAAACCAAACACGCAGTGCACTCAACATATAATAGAATATATACTATACTTACTAATTGAAATTTCTACTTAAACTTTAATAACTCGGCACACTTACGAAACTTTAAACAACAGGCACTTCCCTTTTATACTAAAGTATGCACAGACACATAGATGAACTGCTAATATAAAACAAGGTATGACTGACATATGTAAGCGAGCCTATCCTATTGTTTATATAACATATGCATGCTCTAACAGAAAAAAAGATCTTTATATAACTCATATATTTTAGTCAACAGTCAAAACTCATGTATTAGTTAATATATTTCATATGTAGCAACCGAAAGAAAGTAACTAAGTAGGCTAAAAAAACTTTCAAATATATATATTACCAATATGTGACGAAGAAGGGATGGTGGCTGAGCAAGCTGGGTACGGCGGAGCTCGCGGAGGTGGGTAGGAGATCTCAGTGCTACTGGGATCGTGCCGCTGGTGGTGACGGGAAGTGTGGGCGGTGGACTGAGGAGAGGTGGAAGGGGAAGCACGGGACGATGGGGAAGTTGCATGCATGGGTTGCGCTGCCTGTTTATGAGGATGAGAAGGTGGAAGCTGCTTCGATTTCAAGGTGAGAGGGTACGAAATGGAATAGGAAAATGGAAGCTTCGGTAAATATGAAAAGTGACAGAACAACCCAAGATGGAGGAAGAGAAATGACGCTAAATAGGCTCAGAGACTAAACATTATATATATATTAAAATAGTTGAACGGTAGGAATGAGTAAACCAGCAACTAAAATTGGAACCGTGGGAATAGAGGGGTCAATCGCTATAATTCAGGAGGTATAAATGGTAACGGTTGTTTGAATTGTATACCTAAAATATATAACTTTATATTTTATTATTGATTGAATAGGAGAAATGAATTGGGTGGAGAATGAGCTGTCCATTTATGACATACTGTTACATATAATTAATTGAAGTAGAAACAGTAGAATAGGGATAGATTGGAATTATATACTGGTTTAATGCAATAACAACGGTCA
Organism: Allium cepa; assembly: GCA_030765085.1. Lineage (NCBI taxonomy): Eukaryota > Viridiplantae > Streptophyta > Magnoliopsida > Asparagales > Amaryllidaceae > Allium > Allium cepa. The sequence continues at coordinate 2,607,999 of CM060937.1, forward strand.
AGTTGTGATAAGGTGGATAATTAAAACAATTTATTGCTTGATTGGAAAGCACGTTTCATATTTGAAGCGTAAGTAAAGTGTAAAGCAACAAATTTGGTACCGTTACAATGGACCGCTATTATCGTTCAGTTGCTTATCGGACTTCAATACACATACTTAAATATACCATAGAGATCAGCACGACGAGACGATCAAAACGGTATACAGATATCAGTGGTATAATTGGATTATAAAAATTCGAATTTCTGCTAGCGGAAAAATGCAGCAAAAACGCAGAAAAATAAGATTGACGGAGCTAAAGAAGTCCGAGTTTGATGAAACGAAATTTGACATCTCACTCAGAAGATGATTTAGAATTTTTCTATAGAAAAATATTTCAGGTTTGGAAATTAATTTATCATCATCAATTATCAACTGATTTAAATTGAAATAGAATTATACAATAAAATAAACTTCAATATTTTTAGATATAAAATTTACCAGTTGCTATGTTTAACTAGACGTATTCCAAATAATAAATTTTTATTTTCAAATTCTATTGTTTAAAATTTTACAAAATTTCAATTAAATGTATAAATAAAACCTTTAAAATTTTACGGGCTGTTACACTCTCCCCCACTCAAAACTTTTCGTCCCCGAAAAGGAAGAAGGTAGGAGAATAGAACAACCAGAAAAAAAATAGATTGAAAGATAAGGATAGACAATAATTTTTAAACTATATAAATTCCACTTTAAGTTATTTAGTATTCAATAATTTGGTTGATATATCAAGTCATTTTGAATTTTTTTCCGCCATGGGGACCCTCATCCCTGTTTTTCCTTTTGCTTTCTCTGTCCCTCCCCATGCTTTGGCTCCTTCTCTCTCGTCCTATCACCATACCTCCTTCTTTACATCCCACATTCTTGTTCCGCCAGTCCCTGTTACCCCCACGAATTCTTCTGAGCTTCCTCCATCTTCCTCTGGTTCACCTCCCAAGCATGTCCCCCCTGACCATCTTCCTCCTCCTCCTTCGTCTCATTGTCTTCCTTCTTCCTCCACCCCTATCGCCCCTCCTCTCTGGTCTTCGCTCTTTAAGTCCAGGCCTCGTAATGCAGGAAGTTATGTTCCTCAAGTTATCCCTCTGACCTTCTCAGGTGATGCTCTTGTGCCTTCTGATGAGATCATCAATGCGGGTAATGATGTTTGGAAGGACTCTCCGGTGGGTTCTTCCTTGACAAACCGCTGCCTTATTCTTCTGTGGTGTTACACTTGAAAACAACATGGAAGCTGGAAGGTGACGTCTCTGTGAAATCTGATGGTTTTCTTCTTCTTTTTAACTTTTCATCTATGGACGATCGGCATAGAGTTGCTGAAGCTGATCCCGTTATCATGAGAAACAAATTCTTTATTTTGAAACCATGGGATGCAACCATAGGTAACAGTTGTGGCACTATAGGTATGTTCCTATTTGGATCAGATTAAGCAATATCCCTTTTTATGCATGGTCTCACTATGGAATTAACTGGTTAGCTTCAAGATTGGCGAAACTATTGTGTATGGATCGATCAACTGAGAAGTTAGAGAGGATAACTTATGCAAAATGTCTTGTTGAGATTAAACCAGATCATAAGCTAGTTGATAAGTTCCCTGTTAAGCTGTTTGATGGTAGTGATCAATTTGTCCAAGTTAGTTATCTATGGAAACCAGAAATATGTGTTTCGTGCTCTGAATTTGGTCACTCTGATCTATCTTGTCATGTGGTTGCTGCTTCTATGGTGATGGAAGACCCTGTGGTTTTTGCTCCTGATGTTGGGGATGAGAGGGGAGGTGTTTCTTCTGTGATTGAAGCCAGACCGGATAAATTAAAGCAAGTATGGAGAAAAGTTCCCCAGTATAAAAAGAAATTTAGGGTTAGCAAGGTTATGTCAAATGGTGAAAGGCCAAAGGAAAATGCAGTTCGTATTGCAAAGGAGGGTGCAGTTGCTAGTGTTAGGGTTGATACCAATAGTAAAACTTTAACTATTACTGACCGTGCAGCCCCTCATGCAGCTTCGGTTAAAATAGCTACAAATAAGTTTCAGGTATTGGCAAATGATGAGGAGACTGATATTGAGGAAGTGGAAGTTTTAGCACATGGTAAATGTAATGCAAATATTGATGTTGTTGAGGAAGGTGAATTTCTCGAAGTAGACTGCATTTTTCCTCACCAAAATACCGAAGCTCTTTCTGTTACTCCTCGTGAGGAAACTATAATCTCATTTCGCACTTCTGATGTTGCATGTGCTAATGATGACAAGGCTTTTTGCCCCGAAGGGATCAATGCTTTACCTAGAGAGGTCCCCGAAGTCACACCACTTTCTGCAAGCATAATTGATGTGTGCACTATGATACACAATCGACCTCTTGTGCATGTGCACAGTCATGCGGTTCTCATTGAGGACAGTAGCTTGTCCAATTTCCACCAACTTGAAACAGATCTTCATCAGATCGAAGGCCAAAAGTATAATAGTGAAGCATTTTCTGAATCTGACATCAGTAGGAATCTGGAAATTCAAATTTTGCAACTTGTGCAATCCATACATGAAAATATTGATCCTCCTTCCATTCCTTCCAACACATTACCATCAAACTCTTCTCATCTCAATCATTCTCAACCTTCTCTTCCATCCCATTTCCCCTACATCAACAACTCCTCCATCCCTGGATGGGTTGATAGGGATAAACACGTTCTTGCTATCAGGCCCCTTGACAGCTCCGGTCCCTCTACGTCTTCTCCAGCCTTGAAGAATGCCAAGCCCAAAAATCAGTTTATAATTCAGATTCTCCTATTACCAGGAGCAAGAAAATTTCCAAACACCTTTCCCTGTAAGTATGCTGGGTGTGGATTATTAGAGGAGCTCGCGGTCACTTGAAGCTTGATCAAGTCAAAAATCTCATTCAGGTGTACAACTTGAAAATTATTGCTATTCTAGAAACAAAGCTTTACCTTCCTTTAACTTTAAGAGCTGCAAACTATATTAGTCCCTCTTGGAATCTTTTTCATAATCTTAGTGATGCGAAGTATGGTAGAATTTTTGTTCTCTATGATCCATCCTTCTTTTCCTTATCAACAATTTTATCTTCAAGGTAGTTCATTCACACTCATGTCAAATGTCTCCTTTCATCCACCTCTTTCTACCTCACTTTTGTTTATGCTGATAACTCTTCTACCTTCAGGAAAAAATTTCTTGAATTTATTCCTCACCTTAGGCAAGACACTCACCCTTGGCTTGTTTTAGGTGATTTTAATTGTTGTTTTCATCTCGACGACAAGCATGGCCTTCCCCTCTTGCCTAAGCACATCCAGCCTCTTAACATTTCTGCATCTGACTCGAATCTTCTAAAACTTCCATCTTCTGGATCTAGATACACGTGGAACAATCGTATAAGAGTGGTGTGAGATCGTTCTCCACCATTGATCATGCCTTCTGCAATTTGATTTCCCTTTCTGTTTAGCCAAAACTATATGTTCTTGTTCCTCCTCCAATTCTTTCTGATCACTCTCCCTTGGTTCTCTCATTTGGTTCCCCTGTGGCTGAGGATAAAAGGAGCTTTAAATTCTTCAATGCTTGGACTCTCTCCTCTGATTTCATGCAATTGATTAGTTCTGTCTGGTCCACTAAATGTTATGGTAATCCAATGTTTATTTTGTACAGGAAGCTAAAACTTGTTAAGAATGCTCTGAGACCTTGGGCTAGCAACCTGTTTGGTGATGGTTCTAAGCAGTCTTCTCATATTAAAGAACAGTACATAAAGGCATAGGAATTCATGATGAGCCACCCTGATTCTACTCAAGCTGCTGATGAGGAGGGAAAATTATTCATTCTTCTCAACAACGCTCTTGATGTTGAAAGCAGCATGAAAGAACAACAGTTGCACAACAAGTGGCTCCAGTTTGGGGACAGAAGAACTGAGTTCTTTCATGCCTCGATCAAAATTAAGCAGGGTAAGGAAAATATTCATATGATTCGTAGGCCGGATGGCTCTCTTTTCACCACTCCTGATCAAATTGACTCTGCTTTCCTTGATTATTACATGGGTATCCTGGGTAATTCATCTAATTTTGTTCCTGACCTTAACTTGTTTGATGATATATCTCTTCCTTCCCTCAGCACTGAGCATTCTTCTTTCCTTGTTGAAAAAGTAACCAGTGAAGAAATAAAGCAAGCTCTTTTTGCGATGAATAAGAAGTCCTGTGGGGGACCTGATGGTTTCAATGTTCTCTTCTTCACATTTTGCTGGGATCTTATTCAGCATGATTTTTGCAAAGCCGTGCACAATTTTTTTGATAAATGTTCTCCCCTCTCTGAAGTGAATGCTACCAACCTAGTCTTGATTCCTAAATCTTCTGATGCTAACATGGTTTCTTCCTTCAGACCTATATCTTGCTGTAATGTGGTATATATAAGTGTTTACCCAAGATTCTTGCTAATAGGCTTGTTCGTGTTCTTTCTGACATTATCTCTCAAAACCAAGTTGCCTTTATCCCCAAAAGAAACAAAATGGATAACTTTCTTCTAGATCAAGAGCTTCTCTGTGGTTATGGTAGGTCTAATTCTTTTCCTGCTACTATGATGAAGCTTGACATTATGAAGGCCTATGATACTGTTCAATGGTCTTCCATTGTTAGGGTTATGGCTTTAATGGGTTTTCCTAAACCTTTTGTGGGGTGGATTTTTGAATGCATTTCAACTCCAAGCTTCTCGCTCATACTTAATGGTCATTCTGTGGGGTATTTCAAAGCAAGGCAGGGGATCCGTCAAGGCGATCCTATCTCCTCTTATATTTTCATTCTAGTTATGGACGCTTTAACAAGACTTTTCAACCGTAAGTTTTTTGCCAGTCTGATTTCCTTCCACCCGAAGTGCAAGTTCCATAATGTTACAACTTTAATGTTCGCTGATGATATCATGATATTTACAAAACCTCTGCTCTCTTCCATCCACTGTGTTCTGACCACTTTGTCTTCTTTCCACCCGATGTCTGGTCTTAAGATTAATTTGTTTAAATCCAGCATCATCTTCTCTGGTATTGACTCTAGCCTATCCTCCTCTCTTCTGCAAGCTTCGGGTCTTCGGCCTATGGATGCTAACATGTCATATTTAGGCCTCCCTCTGTTAACTTCCAGACTAACCACTTCTGACTGCCTCCTTCTTTTTTCCAGAATAACTTCTGTCATGGATAGGTGGTCAAATCATTTTCTATCTCAGGCTGGAAGACTTATTCCCATTAAATCAGACTCCTTTTCCATGCTAGTTTACTGGGCCAAGGCCTTCATTCTGCCTACTAAGCTCTTGAATATGATTAGAAGTGCTATGTTGCACTTTCTATGGTGTGGTTCTATTCATAGTAAGAAGCCTATTCCCAGCTCATTCAACCTTATTGAACAGCCCAGAGACAAGGGAGGTTTGGGAGTTATTAACGTTCTGAAGTGGAATTTGGCTGCCTTTAGTTCCCATTTCAATGCAGTTCTATCTAGGCATGGTAGTGTTTGGGTGAGATGGGTGTGGACTCATAGAATTGGTTGCAATAACTTTTGGAGTGTTATGGTTCCTCAATTATGTAGCTGGACTTGGAGGAAGTTTCTAGTTTAAAGATCTACTTTTCTTCCTTTCATTTGCATGAAGTTGGCTTCCTCATCTGATGTTAGGTTCTGGCATGAACCGTGGGTGTCCCCTGGCTTGATCCTTATCAACTTATTATCTCATCAACATGTCCATCAGTCTGGTATTCCTGTCAATGCTAAGGCTACTGACTTTTTATCACATGGAAATATTAAGCTTCCTTTCACTTCTAATCAGCAGCTCAGGGGTGTTTGGAATCAAATCTAGAGTGTTGATATTGAAATTATGGATGTTGATCATGTTTTGTGGAATGGCAGCCACATTCTATGTCTAATGCTTATAGTTTTCTTACTGGGATGAGCAGTATGCCCAATTACAGGTGGTCGAGGATAATATGGAATGACGACTCCAGCCCAAAGGAAAGCTTCATGTTTTGGAAAGTGGTTCATAATGCTTTGCTTACGAGATTTGTCATGCTTAATATGGGCTTGAATCATGGGAGTGTGTTTTTTCTGTTCTGACAGTCTTGAAAGTGTTGAGCACATTTTCTTTGAATGTGCTGCTAACCTTTCCATGTGGAGAAGAATGATGTTGGTGGTGGGATGCAGTGCTTTGGCTACCTCTTCAACTATTGATTTGAGCATATTTTACAAAGCTACTAGATAGAGAACCCTTAAGTCCCGACTGATAACACTTTGTATGAAGAAATATTTCTATGTGCTTTGGAAAGAACGTAATGCAATTTATTTTGAGAGGAAGAGGAGAGCTGGTGCAGTTCTATGGAATGACATGAAAAGTGATTCATGCTGCAATTCTGAGGTATCCATCTTTTCCTCCTTCTATGACTCTGAATTGGGGATAGGTGTGCTTTTCTTTGGGCTGCCTTTGTGTCTTCTTCTTTTGTTGTTTCTTCTTGTTTTCCCATGTGTGTTTGTGTTTTCCTTTTCTGTTTTTCCATGTGTGGTTTTCTTTTTTGGAGCTTGAAGTATGTTTTGAGCTTCTATTCCTTTTATTGTCCTTGCAATAAAACGGGTAGGGGTCCTGTCAACCCCGCTAGCCTTTGCTCAAATAATTTGGTTGAACCCGTTTGTTATGTCCATAAATAGTCATTTATAAACTTTGCAAATCAAAATATTTCCATTTATATGTTACTGAAACATTAAATCCATAATTCATAAATTTATTAATTTTATCTAAAATACCTTTCAGATATTATTAATAAATCAATAATTATTTACTTTAAATATGTTTTTATTTAATTAATACTTCTAAAATATTAATAAAAAAATTTCTATTAAACCATGTAGTATATAAATAACTAATATTTTAAACATTATATTCAAAAGGAAAAGAAGGTAGATTCGGAAACAGAATATAGGTGAATAAATAAAGCTGAGCACGTAAGGTAGATTCAAAAGAATAGTATCGGGCATGAGTAATTAATTCAAACCATAAGAATTTCAATTTCAAATATTAATACAAAATTTCTTTGTTGGTAATACTTGTATAATAAAATTCCTTTATAATAACATATTTTTATATCGAAACAAATTTTCCTTTCGAAAATTCTTTTATCACTCGATGTTTCAACAAGTTTATCCTCCTTGTTGTAGACTCTGGCCATGCGTCGATCAGGCGCAAAGCTAGAATTCTTCAAGTACTTAGTAGACCTATTTCAACACCTAGTGAAAATACTTTAAAAACCTTCAAAACCGATATGGAAAGTACAATCCCAAAAAAAATCACCTGGATCGCAGATACACAATGGTTACGCCTGGATCCCCCAGGAAACATCTGTACCTTTAAGCATTCACTGCCTTGCGAATTGCGCAATGATAACCAAAACTGTGGACCGTAGGATACGTAATAATGGTTATGCCTAAATCCACCAGGAAACATCCATACCCTTTAAGAAATCTCTACATTGCGGATTACACCACGACAACAAAACCGGCCGACCGCAGGATACATAACAATGGTTACGCCTGGATCCCCCAGGAAACATCCATACCCTTTAAGCAATCTCTGCCTTGCGGATTATGCTATCCAAAAAAACGACCATGGGTTACGCCATGGTAGGACACTCGAGTATCACATCTAGAAAACCAAAATCAGAGAGAATAATATCGATAGAATGAATCCACAATGTGGCCACAAAGCGGATATCAAGCAGAAGGCACTTTCCATATCTTTACTTCGAAAATATGTATCATATAGTACCTTTTCAAATTAACTTCAAATATCATACTTATATAAGTCCATTATATATAAGATCCCATTTTCAAATCAATACTTTCAAAAATCAATAGTATATCAAATCACACTTACATAGACTCCCATCATATAGGATTTCACTTTCAAGTTGAGTACCTTTCCAAATCAATAGTTTTTAAATCAGCTTCATACTTATGCAAATCAATTTTATATAAGTTCGATAGCTCCCAAATCAAGTATTTAGTAAAACAAGGTTCTCAATTTCAATTCCTTTCAATATCGTTTCATTTTAAAAATCATATATGATTTCATCAAATTATTTCTTCCAAATTTAATATCTTCAGTTTCAAAGTTTCTAAATAATGAGCTTAGAAAATAATCTTAGCTTCCAAATCACATAATTTACGTCCAACAAATTCATTTCCAAAATCCTCATATAAATACTGGGTTTTAAATTCCAATCTATTTTCGAAACCAAATATTTTCCTCAAAATCAATTATACCCAAATTTTATAACCATCCTTTAAAAACCTTTAAACTATCTATTTCTGTATGGAAGATCCAATTTACCTTTTGAAAATTACTTAGATTTGAAAATTAAATCTTGATTTGGAAGTGTTCGAACATTCAAAATAGACGGAGAAATCAATTTTTTTCAATCCAAGAGTTGGAAATCAGCAACAAATCAGTAAATCAATTTCAATAGATAAGGTTATATCAAAAAAAAATCTAAAACTCGAGGACTGAACACCGTCTTACTTTAAATCATTTCAATTATATATACATGTATCTTTCGAATATCAAATCATACTTTAGAATTTGAAATCAAATTTCATTTCACAAAATCACTCGCATAGCAAAGCTACTAGAGTGGCCTCTCCCCCACTCTGAAACTCGAAAATTACTGATGATGCGTGCACTCAACACCGAAATTATTTTCCAACGACATAAGTGAGTTCTGGACTTCTATTTTTTTGAAAGCTTCTTTGAAATTTCTTCAAAATCATTTGAATTCGTTTGAAACATTTCTTAATCGAAAAATACTTTTAAATCATGTCATTATATATTTTCAAAATCATAGAACCAATTTTCAAAATACCGGGGTTCAATCTCTCAAATTTCAAAAAACCCCTTTCAGTTATAAATCATTTTTATATAAATCACTTTCTTATATAATTTCAAATTTTCAAATCCTTTCGAAACTTCAAATTCTTGTTTTTAAAAGGCATATAATCCTTATTGAAAACATGTTAACTTTATATATAGAATATAATCATGCTTATCAAAATAATAATTTTGATATATAAAACAATTCCTAAAATTCAAACAAACCCGATTTTCAAAGGACGATTCAAGAATGGATTTTAAAACAAAAAAGGCTCAATCGAAGATGAGATGATAAAATTACAAAATAGAAGATGGGCATACTTATATAAATCACGGGTGGCCTTAACCGGGTCAACCGTGACTTCAAGAACAAGGTCGATGCAGAATTCCGAGGAAAAATCAACATTCAACCGCAAGAGATGGTGGCATCTAAACCACGGATATAGAAATCTCTGGTGAATCAATGCCTATTGTAAAGGAGTTTCACCCCTTTACAAATCATTCAAAGATTGGAGGGATCGCCTATTCTTATAGAAATCATTCGAAGTGGAGTTATGAGATACTCCAGAATTAAGAAACACGGATAAAGAGAGAAGGTAATGGATTTTGGAACCGCAGGGAACGTTCCGATGTCCAAAGGAAAACAAAATCAAAGAGGAAGAGATTCAAGCTCGAATGAAAGTGATTCGTCAAGCTCGAATGAAAGTGATTCGGCAAATAAATTTACTGCATATGCTAAGTATGCCTAGAGCCAAAGCTCTGATACCAACTGTAACGCCCTGATATTTTCAACCATTCGCATCCACACGTGTCGGACTTGAATTGTACAAAATATTAGATTGTTAATTTAAATTTGGCAAAACTCATCATATAAAGCAAATAAATCAACCACAGAATCACGGACACAGAGTAATATAAAATAATGCAGAAGAATATATAAATTGTAGTTTATGAAGCTACTATATAAACATCAGAGTTAGAAATAAAATAAAATAGAATATCTCAAATACAGTGAAGTCTCTAGTACGAAGAGATGACTTCTTTGAACCAATCAACTAGAAAGCTGAAACGATAGTTGGATTCCCAAACGAAGCTCCAACTCCAAAGGTGAGTCTCAAATTCTGTATCACTCATTCTGACCCGAGCGTAAAGCGAAACACAAAACACTCGAGTCAGGATTAACATTCTTATATTAATAAATCCAACTCAAGTGAAATATCAACTGATATACAAATAACTCAGATGATGTTTGAGATAACCATCCTCTAAGGATCTGCGGAACTATCTGTAAGGTAGAATTATATACTATAACACTATGGTCTTTTCAAATTACTTTATACTTCAAAACCAAAATATCATTTTTATTTCAAATATATCTATTTTCCAAAATAGTGCATATATACTAAAATTTTTATAAAGTAAAGTATTTGTAATTTCTTCAAACTTCACAAATCGCTTCAACACCAACTCGACTTCCACATTCAAATTTAATTCAATCCCAAATTTAACAACTTGAATTCAACTCAGTTTCAAATAAACAATTTCACATTATATCGATTTCAAATCATTCAAATCCCAATATACTTCAACGCTTAAATACTTAAAATTTTCAAAGCTAAATTTATGGTTTCATATAGATCTTGATTTAACTTCATTATTTTTCTTAGTCTTGAAATATTCACTTAATAAATTCAATATTATTTATATAGCCTCAAATTCTTTTTTTCTAAAAATTCCTTCAATTTGTTTAAACGTGAAATATCCATTACATTACTTAAGTCAAAATCACGCTACATAATCATATCTTTAGATCTCAAATTCAATAGGTTTCAAATCGATTTAATCAAATTAAATTCTTAATAAATACAATTTTAATTAAATTTCAAATTTATCTTCCCAACTTTAACATATAAATTCATTATGAAATTCTATTTTAAAATATAGATTTAAATAAATACCTAAACATATCATATATTGATTAAATCAAACTTTATTAAATCAGAGCTTATTATTAAATCTACTGTGTATTAAAAACTTATTGATATATAAAATAATTTAAATATTAAATAATACTATATATATTTCTTTTCAAACCATAGAAACCATTTTTCAATATTTATATATATAGACCAACGGTGTTTGTATATGATTTTCTATCCTATGGTCTAGTGATACGGATATTTATCATTTCAACCCGCAATTTAAATACATACGGGTAGATATCGTTCGACCTGCAATCCTAAATTCAATTCAAATGAAAATCGCTTGGGTCTATCATTTCAACCCATAACGATTTTCTCCTATTCTAAAGTCCATTCGGGTATGTATCATTTCAACCCATAGTGAATTCTACACTAACAGGGAACTTGCAGAGTGATAACAGATATGATAATAATATAACATATAATACTATCACAGGCATATATCATCAGTAATTAAATAAAATATAAATAATAGGATATGGTGTCATATCCCACAGTGAACAGATACAGATAATAGCATATCTAACAATAATTAAATAATTAACAGTTCAAATTAGCAGCATATTTCAATTGTCGTTTCAATTGAAATCAAATTTAATAAATATAAGAACATTAATCGTGAGTGATTGCTCATCTTTTGTGGCTAGCGGGAATAGACAAAGAATGAGCTACGAATTCCAAAGCAAAGCAAGATTGGCATGGAATTGGATGGACAATGTGATAAACAAGGAATTGATGGGATCGAATTAGCTTGATAAAATTTTAGACGAGATGTATATTATATTATAATCTTCCTTAAACCCAATATTCAATTTGAAATACATATACATTTTTTTTATAAGTCTAAATTGAAATATATAAATTGTACAGTCTTTCATTGAGAATTGAACCAATTCAAATCTACTTAAAATTCCAAAATCTAACATTCAACAAATTTTTAAATAGATATAAATTTGGCTATAAATACTTATGAGTATACCATACGACAATCACAAGAGATGCAGACACTATTATACATAACAATATGTGCCGATTATCTATGGTGTATAGCAACTTTAAAATATAGATATTGTAAGCCTTAGTACATACAACCCTTTTCAAAACTTAGCATATGGATAGGTATATTATAAACGCATATAAAACAACATTATACTTCAAACCAATATATTTTATAAAAGTCAAAATCTATACAACTTGAAATATATATACACTACAAGTAAATCAATTTCTGTAATCAACTATATGCAACGAAAATGCTAATATGCAGATACCTATACTATTATAGACAGAATTAATATACCACTTATATTCTTCCTTGAACAAATACATCTTGTAACAAATTTTGAAGTACCATATATATATATATATATATATATATATATATATATATATATATATATATATATATAACCGGCAAACAGACCATATATGACTTGCCAGATCATTTACTTATGCAACTCATGGATATAAACAAACACTGACATACTTTACAATTCATAAAACCAAACACGCAGTGCACTCAACATATAGTAGAATATATAGTATACTTACTAATTGAAATTTCTACTCAAACTTTAATAACTCGGCACACTTACGAAACTTTAAACAACAGGCACTTCATCTTTATAATAAAGTATGCATAGACACATAGATGGACTGCTAATATAAAACAAGGTATGATTGACATATGTAAGCTAGCCTATCTTATTATTTATATAACATATGCATGCTCTAAAAGAAAACAAGATCATTATATAACTCATATATTTCAGTCGACAGCCAAAACTCATGTATTGGTTAATATATTTCATATGTAGCAGCCGAAAGAAAATAACTAAGTAGGCTAAAAAAAACTTTCAAATATATATATTACCAATATGTGTAGAAGAAGAAGGGATGGTGGCTGAGCAAGGTGGGTACGGTGGAGCTCGCGGAGGTGGCTAGGGGATCTCAGCGCTGCTGGGATGGGGCCGCTGGTGGTAGCGAGAAGTGTAGGCGGCGTACTAAGGAGAGGCGGAGGGGGATGCACGGGACAATGGGTAAGCTTCATGCAAGGGTTGCGCTGCCTGTTTATGAGGACGAGAAGGTGGAAGCTGCTTCGATTTCAAGGTGAGAGGGTACGAAATGGAATAGGAAAATGGAAGCTTCGGTAAATATGAAAAGTGACAGAACGGCTCGAGATGGAGGAAGAGAAATGAGGCTAAATAAGCTCAGAGACTAAACGTTATATATATAAATATATATATATATATATATATATATATATATATATATATATATATATATTAATATAGTTGAACGGTAGGAATTACTAAACCAGCAACTAAAATTGGAACTATGGGAATAGAGGGGTCAATCGCTAGAATTCAGGAGGTATAAATGGTAACGGTTGTTTGAATTGTATACCAAAAATGTATAACTTTATATTTTATTATTGACTGAATAGGAGAAATGAATGGGGTGGAGAATGAGCTGTCCATTTATGATGTACTATTACATATAATTTATTGAAGAAGAAACAGTAGAATAGGGATAGATTTGAATTATGTATTGGTTTGATGCAATAACAACGGTCAAGTTGTGAGAAGGTGGATATTTAAAACAATTTATTGCTTGATTGGAAAGCATGTTTCAGATTGGAAGCGTAAATAAAGTGTAAAGACACAAATTTGGTACCGTTACAATGGACCGCTATTATCGTTTCAGTTGCTTATCGGACTTCAAAACACATAATTAAATATACCGTAGAGATCAGCACAACGAGACGATCAAAATGGTATACATATATCAGTGGTATGATTGGATTATAAAAATTCGAATTTCTGCTAGCGGAAAAATAAAGCAAAAACGTAGAAAAATAAGATCGACGGAGCTAAAGAAGTCTGAATTTGATGAAACGAAATTTGACGTCTCACTCAGAAGAGGATTTAGAATTTTTCTATAGAAAAATATTTCAGGTTTGGAAATTAATTTATTATCATCAATTATCAACAGATTTAAATTGAAATAAAATTATACAATAAAATAAACTTTAATATTTTTAGATGAAAATTTACCGGTTGCTATGTTTAACTTGACATATTCCAACTAATAAATTTTTATTTTCGAATTCTATTGTTTAAAATTTCACAAAATTTCAGTTAAATATATAAATAAAACCTTTAAAATTTTACAGGCTGTTACAGAGATCATCTCCCATCTTCAATATAAAAATATGTTAAAGTCTTTAACTTTTAAAGCATAGAGCCATAAGGCCGATAACAGTGACGTTGCACTTCGTAGAGTGTTGATGTCCTATGGTATAAAACTTAGTTTGCGTATTTTAAAGTTTTAAAGAAAAGCGGCTAGATTAATGGATCTCAACATCAATGCCTTAAGGAATAGACAGCATCATTAAAGCTGATGTTAATATAAATGACATCCTTTCCTTATTTTAAAACGTAGGACATTGAATATTAGTCCCATCGTTATTGTCGAAGTCGTCATAGATAAAAGCGGCATAGCTGCATATAGAGTCGGAGTCAATATGTAAAACATGCGGCTTTATTGCTTTTAAAGGGCCGACGACATTATAAATATGCAGCACCATGCCCTTATTTATATAAAATGGGGCACTTAAGACACGTGGAAATGCTAACATCGTAACATCCCATATCCCTTAATATACCCAAAAGGACACATTAAAAGGCGTGGTGCATTGTAGGTATAACTGAAACTAACAGAGACTAAGATTCACAAGACAAAATTAGGTAAAAACAGCGAAAACTAAAATAAAAACTTATTTAAAACAACAACTTCATTATTGCTTTATGAACCAGATAAGTCAAAATCCAAATACAACAAACAAGTCTAAAAAAGCCAACATGTCTCGTGAATTAAAAACTTGTGGTCTCAATCAGAGTACAAATATCCCTCTCAAGTGCCAGTACAATCTACTGCCCTCTCCCTTGATTGCCTGTGGGGGCAGGGGAAAATAGAGAAGTGGATCAGACTAAAAGTATGTTGAGTGATAGTAACTACTAGAATTTTAAGCAAAGTAAAAGTAATAGACTCTACAAAAGTTCTAGTACATAAAGAGGAAACAAAGGAAATAGCAAAGAGATAAACTGGAAATAAATACGATTAAACTATTTCAATTGATAAGATAGGTTAACTTTGATTGTTTGCACTTGTCCTTGATAGCTGCTTTGATTAGGCTGCCCAATCCTACTTTAATTAGGCCGAAGTCCTAATTCTACCCTTTGATCCTTACTACAGACATGATGCTATATAACTTCCTACACAGCAGCCAATGGCATCAATGAAAATTGCACAAAGCAACCACTTTGGATCCAGACGATACATTGCTCCCTACAAAGAAGGCAATAAATCCTAATTCTACCCTTTGATCGGCCAGCTACTCCATTGACCTTACTGCGGACCAGACGCTATATAAATCCCTACAGAGCGGCCAATGGTATGTAAGAAAGGTGCACAAAGCACCCATCGTTGATCTGGATGACATATATAGCTCCCTATACAGAAGGTAAAGGTGTCTACGAAAGGCACACATACTAAGCGCTTGGAATCATAGCGATTACTGAGCACCAGAATGGAAGTCGCACGCGTAACTACCACCATGCCCATGCTACCTTTTGCTCTACCTATTGGGTTTTCTTATTAACTCAAGCTGCAGCATAAGCATGCTTCTCATCTCACTTCAGGCTAATGTAATACCACCGTGTGTCCCTAGAAATTATATGAAAAGTTGTTGGCACTGGCCCGTCATCCAAACAATATCTATTTGCGCCCCTTATCCAAATCCCTTGTGATTTGTACTTCTAATCGACCAATTACTACCATTTTTAGCAAAAGCGTGCCCTCGTCTCACTTCAGGCTAATGTGAGACCGCCGTTTTGTCTAATAGGGAATACTATTTTATACAGGTCCTACTTTCATCTTTGCTTATTAAATTAGATAAATTATTTAAATAAGCCTTTATTACTATCTTTAGTTTCTTTGCTTATTAATGTATCCTATGTCATAAAATAAGCCTCGTTCCGTTCTTTTTCTTATTATAACCAACGTTATAATCATGCTTATTACTTAACCCAAGGTCTAAGTGTGAAAATGTGCCTCTTTCATCTTTTACTCTTTTTAGTTATAATTCTAAGTTATAACTAGGCCAGTCTTTTTAATTCAGTCCAATTAATGTCATAATTAGGCATAATTTTATTCCAATTTCATTTATATTACAGTATTTGTAATTTACATATTATATTCCATTATTTCAGGTTTCTTACAAATTAATTCATAATCACGTTAATCCTATTCTAATCCACACATGAAGAAGGTGGAATAAAAGAAAACTGAAAATAGAAGAAAACCCCAAAGCGTATAAAGAAGATGTAAATAACGTATAATTAACAGTAAATAAACTAAAATATTGTAAATAAATTGTAAATAAAAGAAAAAGCTATAATTAATAGAAATAAACTAAAATTAATGGAAAGAATAGCTGAAAGGAAATAGACTAAAAATAATTTTAAAAACTGTAAATAATCCGCAGAAAAGGTTATTCAAAAAATTGTAGTAAGACTACAACTATTGGAAATCCTATTATTTTGAACCACTGAAAGAAATCTTTAAAATAATTAAAATCACTCACCTGTGGTCCTTAGCTCATCCTTAGGTCTTCCCGGATCCACTTGAGTGGTTCGGCGCTGTAGCATACATCCACTTTGAAGGATTTGATTTTATTGCTGATGATGAAAAGAATTACAACAATACAATGACTATCTCTCGAATTACAGTGGAGTTTAACCCGAGCAGCAGCATAAAAGTCTTTCTTTCGTTGCAACTAGGGTGCTTTTTATAGGCGTGAAGCTGTAATTATCTGCCTTGAATCTAGAAATACCTTTTCTCGTACGTAGGTGGGCCCACATAATCAATCTAGAGCCACTTGGGATCGATCCCTGATCGATCCATATCAATTTCATATCGATCAGGAATTGCCCCCAATAGTGCTACGATCGGTCATGGATGTTCTTGAGGTGAAATGCAACCTTCTATGAAAATTTCATGGCGTTTGGAATAGCAGTTGAATAGATATGATCGATCCAAAATTGATTTTTCTAGTGAGGCTGAAGCCTTCGTATCGATACGTTTCATATCGATCTTCCCGTGTCGGTGATGTGGCGCAATCTCCGACATTGTTGTAGTCTGAGTATGGCTAGGGTGAGGTTGACAGCATGGTAAATGGCGATTTGGAGAAGAAGAAGGAGGGTGGCTGGGAAGAGTTGATGGACTCACTGGCTCTAGATCTATTTTTAACTTGTATCGATGCGAGGTGAATAGGGAATCGATTAGAACACTTTGAAGATGTTTAAAGGCAGTCCTTGCGATCGAGGCGAAGAGTAGTGATTTAATTATCGATCTAAGGTCGAGGATTAGTCCTTGAGATGATGGTTTTGATGACAACAACCTTAGAATAAGATTATAAAATATAAATACTAACATTATAGTTTAGATACATATGTATATGCAGGATCAAACCATGCAGGTACCAAGATTGAAGACATTATAGCATAAAGATTCAAGATACAAAGATTAAAGACTTATGAGTATCAAGAATATCAAGAGTTCAAGATTTCATAATTAGGAATTTTGTTAAAACTCCTAGAAAAGCACTGGCATCTTAAAATCCAATTTATTCGTGGAATGGAATCCACTTCGAGCCTGTTAAAGGGATGGACCCTAAGTAGGATGGAACCTACGAAAAATCTAGTGGAACATTGTTTTGTGTCTGCTAACTTTTTATTCAAATGTTACTACAAAATTATATCTTGTTTTCAAAACAATTTCAAAACCTTCCTTTTGAAAAAATCAAAAACATCTATCTGGTTTTAAATACTTTTAGCCACAAAATAATCTTTATTTTCAAAATCAAAATATCCTTAGTTTTAAACTATCTTTTAATAATATATTTAACTTTTAATATTTATACTTAGATTTAAATATAAAATATAGTAAAATTTTATATATATACCAAAATATTATTCTATATATTTACTTATGTATTTTAACTATAATTAAGTATATTTATAAAGTTTAAAATAGTTTTAATATAAGATAGAAGTTATTTTAATTAAGTATATTTATAAAGTTTAAAATAGTTTAAAATAGTTTAAAATAGTCTAAATCAGTTTGCTCAAGCCTGATAACCTGAAATCCAATCCATAATTGTCTGATTAATTGATTACTAGAGTAAGGGAATGTGACTCTACCTTCATTAATGCAATCAATTGCTTTAGCATTTCTGTTTATGCCAGTTTGTGAGATTTTTTTGTGGCATAGATTTTTATTTAATATTAAATCCGACTGCAACCCTGAGTCATCCCAAAAACTCACATTTCCACCAACTGCACCACCATAATAGAGTTAGGGAATGAAAGTTTCATGAAATTTCGGCAAGTTTCCCCAGGTACAGGTACAGTTTTGTAGGATATTCATCAACCAAAAGAATATATGTGTATGAAGTGTTTTAGGGACCAAGCCACCCAAATACTATGCCTTTTAGAAAGGATATCATCCATATGTTTACCAAATGTTGCTTTGTTCTATATGACTAGACTCTTAATCCGAAGCCCTCCATATTTCCTTGGTGTTTCAAGTTTCTTGAAGGCAATAGGGACATGTTTGTTGGTGTGGATGGAGCCATGACAGAAAAACTTGATCAAAGCACTAGGAATCATCTTGAAAAGCATGTTTGGTAAAATGAAGGTCCTGCACTAGTACATTGTCATTGAAAATATCACGGAATTTATAAGAACTAATCTACCTGACTAAGCAATCTACAAGGCCAATTTTCAGTTCTGGCAAGAATTTTTCCATGTAGAGCAAGACATGACGAGTGTAATTCCTAAGTAAGTTATAGTGTCATTTCTTGGTTGCAACGAAGTTGCAGTTTGGATAGTATTAGACTGCTGTTGTGAGACACCGCCACAAGGATATCAGATTTCTCAATGTTAATTTTCAATCCCTTTACTTTGCAGAAAGTTTGTAGACCAGACAAACTGGCTTAAACAGAAGACAACACTGGCTTAAACAACACAAGAAGGTCATCAGCGAACATAAGAGAGGTGATCTATGGGTCCTTACATTTTGGGCGAAGATGGTAACTGCCTTTTAAGACAAGAGAGTTAAGAATCTGCATTAGCACATCCATGACTATGATAAACATATAAGCAGACATAGGATTGCCTTGTCTGATGCCTTGCTTACTAGGAAAAAAACAATGGGAGATCCATGTATGATCAGAGAATACCTAGCAATGGATATACAAGCATATATCCAAGAAGTAAATTTTTTAGGAAAATTCATTTGATTCATAATTCTAATTATGGACACCCAGTGTATGGAATCAAAGGCTTTCCTAATATCAAATTTCATCATGGCATATGGAGATATATGAGTATTATTATAACCTAGTAATAGCTCATGGGAGATGAGCACATTATCCAAAATATATTTTTTAGGTAGGAAAGCAACTTGGTTAAGAGAGATTATGTTTAGTAAGATCAATTTCAATCTGGTAGCAATGATTGTGGACAGGCATTTGTAGATGGTATTGCAGCACGGGATAGGTCTATGTTGGTGAATATATTGAGGTGGCTTGACATTTGGAATTAGGGCAATGTTGGTTGAGTTGATAGATCCAAGAATCTTAGACTTGTTGAAGAAGTTGAGAACTGCTTTGTACACATCTTCATGCATGATAGGCCAACATAAAGTATAGAAGACAGCATTAAACCCATCCAGTCCACTACAAGATTTCCAGTTCATAGAGAAAATAGCTATTTATATTTCATCTTTGGATATTTCAGATAACAGAAAATTAGAGTCACCAGTGTTTAGTTTAGGCAGACAAATAGTTTCTAAAGGACGAGTATCTGCCAGGAAATCTTTAGCTTTACCAAGCAGTTTTGAAAAGTAGGAAAGGAAGAGCTCCTCAATCTTTTCATTATTGGTATGAAGCTCCCCAGATGAGTATTGAATAGCTGCTATGTTTTCTTTGGCATGTTTGGACTTGAGGTAGGAGTGATAAAATGTCGTATTACGATCCTCATGAGAGTTCCATTTGAGTCTTAGTTTTTGCTTTAGCATTCCTTCCTCATGAAGAAGAGCTTCCTAATATTGGGCAGAGGTAGCTGTTTCACAAGCTGGGATGGATCTTTCATGGATGTTATTTAACATTTCTCTCTGTATATCCTCAAGTTTAGATTTTAGTGCAGAAGACATTTTGTTACCATATCCAAACTTCAAGTGAGACCAGGACTTAAGTGCTTCCTTGGTAGCTTTGAGCTTATTATGCAAAACAAACATAGGATTACCGCAAAAAATATTAGTCCTAGCAGTTTTAACTATATCTAAGAAATCAGGTTCAGAAATCCAAGCGTTGAAAAAATTAAAACTTTTTTTCTCCTCTCATAGCATCAACGCCGAAGGAAAGAACTTGGGGGCAATGGACGGATAAAGATGGCACGGGGAGGAAGTTATGTATCTTTGGCCAGGTAGAAAGAGTAATTTGATTAGAGAAAGCATAGTCAATCTTAGAGAAAGTTCTCAAACCGGTTCTTTTACCATTGTTCCAACAAAAGGGGGCTCTTGCAGTCTTTATTTCAAGTAGAGAAGAAGAGGATATAGCATTGTTAAGGGGTTTAATTTCAGCAAGAGATAGAGTATTTCCACCCTGCCTATCAGAGAATCTGGTGGAGCAGTTGAAATTCCCTATAGCTATCTATGGGTGGGAGTCTTGTCTTAGAGATGGAAGAAGGTTAAGGAGAGATTGCCTGGATGTAAGAAGATTATCAACGTAGATGAAAGAGATATAGAATGAGGACGAAGTGGGGATGTGAATGATATGAAAGTACAGAAGTTGCCTAGTCGATAGGTTGGGGTATGGAGTATAGACTAGAGGGTTATGAATAAACATTATTCTACTATAAGGAGCTGCCTCCAAGTTATGGTTCATGTGCCAAGAGGGGTTGATGAGGCTGGCTGAACGGAGGATATGGATGTAATTATGCTTTGTTTCAAGAATGGCCATCAACTTGACATTATATGAGCTGATGGTATCTTTGCATACTTTTATTTGCCATTGCTATGTGCTCCTCTTATGTTCCATGCATAGATATTGTGATTCATTGATTAAAATCAATTGAGGTCTAACTTCTCAATTGCCTACCTCTAGTAATAAGGATGTTTTATTCTTTGTGATCAGGGAATGTTGTTGTGCAAGATATGGTAGTTTTGGGGTTGAGATCAAGGTTCTTTCCCTTGTTGTTGCCTTTCTTTTTACTAGGGAAGGGCGCATGGGAAGAAGAAAAGGTAAATGTGAGAGATGGAGATTTTGGGGATTTGGAATTGATGTTATGATCAGAAGGATGGTATTTGGTAGGAGTTGGTGAATTAAGTGAAATAGGATGATCGCGAGATGGGGTAGTTTCTATGTTTTGTTCAGGCAAACAGGGTTCCATTCAGATTTAGGCAATGTTGCATTATCCTCGTTTAATTGATTGTTTCTGGTTGTAGGAACAGTTTGTTTATTTTCTTGAGTCAATTGTTTTGGGAGGGAGATCAGTGTGACAGTGTTGGGATTATTCATTTGATTTTGAATTGGTACATGCATGCGCATGTTAGCATCTCCATGCATATAAGTGCCTTCATGCATTTCATTTAATACTTCATATTTATTGTTGGTTGACACAACTGCATGCACAGCACAGTTAACTAGCACTTCATTTTCATTTATTTCTATCACTGCTTCGTTATCATTTTGCTCAAACTTATTGGTGCATATCTCCCCTTCTTCCAAATTTGAAACCTTCACTTCTTCATTTTCTTTCAATTTTTTAAATGATTCTCGCTCCACTTCAACCATAGCAGGTTGAGTTACTCTTTCTTCGTTTACCTTTTTGATTCCTTTTCTTTGTCATAGGAAACAGTTGGGGAATTTTTTCTTTTTATTTTTGAGTTATTGACACTTTCCCATCTTTGAATCTTTTCTTTGTCATCTCAACATAGGTATACTTCCCCACGTTTTTCGTCTTACTCTTGAAAAGAGAAGTCCATTGCTGTTGAGAAGAACAAGAAGAAGGAAGCAAGTCTATAGAAAGAGACTGTGGCAAAACAAACGAAGGAAGAGAATGGGTAGGCAAAAGAGAAGGAGGAGAGATGAGAGGAGGAGGAGGAGGAGGAGGATATTGCACCAGTTGAGGAAGGAGGGTGTCTAAAAGGCTTGGAGGTGATATGTTGAAAAGACTGGGTACAGGGAAGGACGAGGTAAGGTTAGATGAAGGGATGGTAGAAAAGGGATGAAAAGATGCTTCTACTTCTACCATGAGAGGTGAATGATTAGAAATTAAAATTGTTTAATTAAATAAATTAATTAAAGGTTAATTAATTAAATAAAAATTACACGTACATGATATATTTGTGCTATACTATAATGGTTATAGTATACACTATAAAGGTTATAATAGATATTTCCAATATATAAGTTGTATTACTAATATAAAATTAATTAAAGAGTTAATTAATTAAAATTAATTATATACGATTTAATTAATAAAAGGTTATACATAAGATTATTGTATAAGTTAATTAAAATATAACAGTTATACAATAATGAAACTTATATAATATGAGTGTATAAACTAAAGGTGGAACATTAGACAAACCCAAATAGATTTAAAGAATAAATAGGTATGTAAATGTACACATACTATGATTTCTGATGTGTCTAACACTTGAATCACAGGGTTCTCATAAGAAATACATTATTCCATTAGTCGATATCACTCAATATAATATATTGAAGATTATGAATCTTCAATATTATGTTGTCATCTACCATATATATTAATAAATTACTTACACACCCCTTAGTTGTTGAGCAAACTCAAGCTAGAGATGTTATGTGTAGTACTGTTAATATATTGAATAGATGAGGTAAGATAACAATATGTATTTTTTAGCAAACTCAAGATACATATACTATACTTAGGTCATCATGATATGGTAGGTATGAGTGAATAATCTCTTTCAGTTTTTTGAGAAAACTCAAAGTCGAAATTGTATTAGGACAAGGAAAAATAGGTTTGGAGTTGTATGTGATACAACTGATAAGGAGTTATCCATCGTTTGTGGGGCTATAATTTTTTGAGCAAATTCAAGGTCAGAATACCAACGCAGACGAGTCCTAACACCTAATAGTGAATTCGAAAGACATCTATGTTTCATCTTTGGGTTCGGAGAAACATAAAAGACTAGTGGGAGCCTTATTAGAAAAATGAAACAGTAACATTTAACCTTTCTAATATTGTAAGAACATATGATAAATAATGTTACAATTATCCACAATGATAAATTTATGCATTTAATATTATTGGTAAAATGTTTATCAGTTAACATATACAAACAAACCGAATTGAAAGTTGACAACTGGAAATATAATACCCACTATTAAATACCTATTGCATGTCAACGTTTCAACACCCATGTAAGTGCCTGATTTTACAACTACTGAATACACTCGCGGTTTTGTCATGTATGCATTTATTTGGTCAAGACCATGTATTGCATTCTGTGAGTTTCGAACTCTAAAAGCAATACAAGATTATGGATATTTGATCCATATACAATTGCATATAAATGTTGTATGGTGAATGGTCAAAGTTGGTAATTTACAATATTTCGATGAAATTAGATCATCCGAAAATCAAATAAACCTTAGTGCAAGATTGAGTATTCAATCTGATTGATTATAAAATGTATCGTGTTGAATGTAACACTAGACCAAAACTACAATATAAATCTAAGAACTCGATCGCTGAAATCTCAGTCTAATCAGTTTACATAAAGCGGAACATATCTAATTTCCTTAAAAGCTAAGAATAATTGAATGCGCTTTTGTAAAGAGTATGTTATGTACTGCAGTATGGTTTTCTTTTGAATAGTTTGACCATTTGAAAGGAAAACGAATGTATAAGAATAGATGTAATTTATGGTTCAATTGGGGTGAAGAGAATGAATAGTCATCTACTTCATAGAGAAACATTGGAAACGAGAATTGTAATAATAATTGATACTTAATATTAGAAAAAGAAATATGATTTCTATTTCGAAGTGTATTTTCATATAGAAAATTGTTTTCTATAGGATTTATTTCTTTGAGTTTAAGAATTTGGACCGCCGAACTCTCTACTGCAAATAGTTGCAGTGCGTGAAATAAATAAATGGAATTAAGTGAATGATGGACCTCCGAATTTAGTACTATTATAGTAATGGTGGAAATAGTGGAAGCATGTCATATAGCACTTATTAATTGTATCATAGTACAAAAATTATTTCCGCAAAATTTACTATACATTATGTACGAAATAATGATTATTTTTCGTTATCGACTGAAGAAAAAAAATAGACATAGCTATATTCAATATGAATATTCTTTATGAAATAAAACTATAATGTGGTAAAAAAATTATAGCAAAAGTAATGCATTGGAAAATACAAAAATATCTATTATTATTTATGGTTGTTTTCGAATTATAAACTAAGCCATAGTTTTGAGATATAATTTTATTGTATGATTTTGAATCATATGATACTTGTAAATTATATATCAAACAATAACTATGCACCCATTCAGTGGGAGGATCATAAGAGTTGATGAACTCTTCGGATTGAGATATATGGGTGTATGTAATCGTAATTCTATAAATACCAAAACAGTTCTGCGTACTTCGTCATATTCACCGACGAGTTATCATCGTCATGGACATGTGTATTTGATACACATGTAGTATGTCTATGGTAAACTTATAGAATATAAAATAGAATTAAATAAACTAACATGCGACAGAAATGATTTGATTTGATCGAATGAGTGAGTATATTGGAAAATGTTTCGAACGTACCTAAAATGAATAAAGATTCGATCTCAAAATTAGTCCCCCATGTGATACATAATGATGCATCGATGTGGAATAAGAGAACTTTGTTGGACAATGTGCGATTAATTGTGAGTGAAGTTGAGTTAGTTTATTTCTATAAAGTAATGTATTTAAAGGTAGAATATAAGGTTGATGTTATTTCATCTGAATAACAGCTTACATAATTTTACAAGACAATGGTTTGTAAGAAACTCCAACATATCTTATGCCAAGGAGTTGGTAGATTATGCAAGTCGAAAGATTGCATGTAATAATTGTTCATGAGGGATCTTTTATGAATCTCATCAAAAAGATTTGGAAAAGAATGTCACTGGTTGACATATTTATATTTCAAACATCATTTTTGTAAACTAAAACCAAATCAGCTTTATAAATTGTTTGCACCAAAAATGGGCAAACACCTCCAATCCGTATAATTAAGTTGATTATATGTTATTTTCAAGGTTTTAGGTAACTTATGCAAATATGAAAAAAGCAGGGGCTAAACTGTAAAAGACACACAGATTTATAGTGGTTCGGCCAGAATGTGCCTACGTCCACTTTATATGTTATTCTCCTTTCTTTTTCAGATTACAAGTACAAATCTTTAAGTACAAGTGTAAGAAAGTTGTTTGAAAGTTCCTTCCTTGCTTGAGCTCTCAAACTTGTCTGCCATTGTTGTACCCCTGCCCCTCTATTTATAGAGTGAGGCTGGGGGCAGGGGTCTTGGATGTATATAGCTGCTGGTGGGCCTGGGCTGAAGCAATCTGGACTGACGCATCTGGTTCGGTGGCAGGAGATGAATGGATCGGTGGGGCTTTGGTTCGGTGGTAGATGATTCGGTGTTGCGTGGAGATGTAGGCTTGGTCTGGTGTTGGATGGTTCGGTGGTGAAGGAGAGGTGTTGGTTCGGTGGCCACCTGGTTCGGTGGAGCATGGAGAGGTTGGTCCGGCAGATAGATGGTCCGGGTGTAGTTGGTTCGGTATGGAGACGTGGTGATTGGTTCGGTCGTGAGGCCGGACCGATACTTGAATGGTGGCGTCCTGGTTCGGCGGCAATGGCTTTGCCTTGGTTCGGCAGGTACAAGGGAGGTGCTTGGTTCCTTCTTTTCTTTTGGTTCGATGGGGTTGGAAACACACCCAACATTTGCCCCCCAAAGTGTGGCATATGTCGCGCTTTGTTTTCTCGTGGTTTGGATAGCTTCATTCGGTTTTTGAGCGCCGAACCTGTTGGTCCGGTTCTTCTGCGCTTGTCTATATATAGGGGTTACACCCCTTAGTTATTCCTTACCGAATCAGAGAGAGAGCCGAATCAGTCCGAGTGCCGAATAAAATAAGTGCCGAATACACGTGCCGAATCAAGCAGGTGCCGAACCAAACTAGTACCGAACCAGGTATGTTTTCCTTCGCCGAATGAACACGGGCGAGACCGAATGTGATATGCCGAATGAGATATGTGATGTACTACTGAATGAATCTTTAAACCCTTAATGCCGATGGATTTTATGCCGAATGGGTTATGCCGAATGAGATTTCATATTTGAATCTTGCGTGGAACACTAATCCTATATTCACCTGCTTTCTTAGATTTTCATACTTCTTGTTCTAATACCATGTTTATCTTGTGCCGCAGATAAATGTCTCGCAAAGCGGAAACTCGATCGGATAGTAAGAAGTCCAAGGATAGGGGGGAGTCTTCTTCCATGCCCCCAGCCCAACCAGGACCGGCGCGACATGGACCTGCCCCAAGGTCGCTAGTGGATGGGTATGGTCCCCAAGAACTTCTGGTCTCCCCTCCCGATTGCTTTCGTAGCTCCTTAAAGGAGGAGCAACTTGATGCTATAGCTCGTTCCTTCGGGATAGATAGAGCGCTTATGCGGTTGCCGGGGAACGGAGTGATGCCGTACGACCCCCCCGAAGGCTACTTTGCTTACAGCAGATATCATTGCATGTGTGGTGCTATCCCGCCTCTCAATGCCTGGATAGTTAGCTTTGTCACATATCTGAAGATGGCTCCATTCCAGCTTCATCCTAACTCCTATGCCATTCTGCTGAGTCTTTTCGTCATCTTTCAGAGGAGATATGGGCGTCCCCCTTCCAACCGGGAGATCCGGTATCTGTACAACTTGAGAGGCTACAAGAAGGGGTCTCCATATATCAGTTTAGAAGCGGCCGTGCCCTTCAAGCCTGTTCTGGATCTGTACTCGAAGCTCGGTATGTTCAAGAAGGAATGGTTTTTTATTAGGGATGACTCTATTTCTTTCCGCCTTTTCACTTCCGGCTGTAAGTTGAACTCCATTTATATTTTCCTTGTCCCGATCACAATGCTTATTCTTATATGCTTTCATTTCTTGCTAGCGACAGGTGGTTTTGCGATCGTGGAGAATGATTCCTTGGTTCAGACGGCTGCGGAAATAAGAGCCATTCCGGCACGGGATCGGTCGGCTTCTTACTTGATCAGGAATGCCACTCTCCTGGAGTATAACTTGATTCTGCCACGTCAATCTGTGGTTAAACAGAGAGATACAGCCGAGGAGAGGGCTGCTAAAGCCAAGGATGGGACCACTACGAAGAGTAGCAAGAAGAGACCTTTCTCAGTGCCTCCAGCCGTTAGGGGAAAGAAGCTTAAGAAGCCTGATGGACCCTCTCCTAGTACATGCCCAGACATTCCGGAGGAGGAAGGTGGAGAGGAGGAAAGAGACGAAGAGGAGAGCGGAGGAGATGGAGAAGGTGAAGGACAAGGTGGTAGTGGTGCCGGCCCTTTGTCTTCTGAGCAGGCAGTGGAGGTCCAGGAGTGGACGGATGATGCCTTCCGCCAAGCTTTTGAAGGGTTGGAGGAAGGATCAGCCTCGGTGAAGAAGGCAAAGGAGGGTGACAAGGCTGGGGTTGGTGCCGATCCATTCCCTAAGAGTTCTTCAGCTGAGGCGGCTCCAGCGATTCAAGGTGAACTTTTGACTTCTGCAGACTCCATTTATGACAGGGAATTAGGAATATTTTATGGCTCGCCCCCGTCCTGGGACGAAATCCAGGATTTATTGCAGGATCCTACTCCTCCGCAGGGTTTGTATAATAGATGTGTTTTCTCATTCTTTTTTAACTTAACATATTTCTCGAATTATGGACCATTGTACACTCGTAACACTTGTTCTTTATTACAGGGGGCAGGCGAGGTGGCCAAAACTTTAGACGTTCGACACCGCCTTGAACAATTCAAATTGATGAGAGCTGCTACTAAGCCGCCAACTGGCCATTCCGGGGATGTAGTTAAATATCGCCCTCTTCTTGGAGTCATTGAGGAAGATATCCAGCAGAGGAAGAGGAGGCGTTCCTTATTTGATTCACCACCTGGTCCTCAGTCTCCTATTCAGCCTCCCTGAGATACTACGGAGAAGACCACGGAGTTTGTCCCCCCTCCGCCTCCTTCCGAGAACCCTACTGTGATCCGCATAAAACGCCCCGACGTGCCTCGCAATCCCTTTGCCGGCCACCGGATTTGGACCCAAGCCTTCAGGATATTTTATTTGACGAGGCCACGGGCAAGCATCTTCTCCCTCGCAATCCCATGGTTCGGGTTCTGGATGAGGCTAAGTCCCTAGATCTGGATCTGCTCACTACCCGGATAGCTGCTATGGGGGACGAAGCCAAGGCCAACATTGACCGGGTCGCGGAGGAGGTCAAGAAGTTGATGGAGCATCACGCCCTATTGGCCAAGGCTGGGGAGGAGATAGGGAGTGCCAATATAAGGTTGCGGTTAATGGTTGCTGATCAGGCCAAACAACTTGACGACCAGGCTATTCAGATTTCTCAGCACGAGGCAGCCTCCAGGCAGTTGAAGGAGAATCTGGAAAAGGCCAGCAGGGCAGAATTGCGAAAAATGGAGGCTGCTTGCAAGGGGCGGATTGATATGGCCATTGCGACGGTGGATGAGGTTCGGAATGCGGATCTCGAGCGGATTGAAGAGTTGTCTGGGAGGCTCGAAGCCGCAGAGCTTGCTCAGGCCAAGCTAAAGGAAGAGATGGAGGAAATGAGGAGGTCTCTCCAGGATGACCGCTTGAGATATCGATCAGAGAGGGATGTTGTCGTCGCTAAGTTGTTGTCCTCCGAGGCCCGGGTGAGGGAGTTTGAGGAGAATGAGGGGATGATGGATGAGATGTTGCAGGATATGTACTTCCGTACCTGGAAGCAGGGTAATCTATCCTGGATGGATGACTATCCCCGGATCATGGCTAGGATATATCTCCGGGCTTTGGAGGAGGCCAAGGCCGATGCGGATAAGGAAGGTGGAGCGGCATTCAGAATGGACGTGGTAACCGCCCAGTTCTCAAAGGAGGAGAAGGTAGCGGTGAAAGAGGGGATGCGGCTGCTTGCTGCGGAGGAAGCCGGTGTGCAGTTGGGGGATGAGGACCAAGAAGCGGGCGTCGGTGAGTTTTCCCCTTTTAGCTTTTCATAACTTGATCGTTCGCTGTTTATCTGATGGATTCTTCTTCTGAATTGGACAGGTGGTACCTCTGGTCAACACGCTGGGAGTTCCGATCCAGCAACCAAGTAGATTCGGAGAGCTGGTTCTGAAGTGTAGTGGTTAGCACTAATGCAGTTGGTTATTTTATTTGGTCTGCTTGACATTCCTGTATATGCTAGTTCAAAACATTAATGTATTGTAATAATGACTTTATGTAATTTCATAACATAAGCTGACTCCTTTATGTTGGAATTTTATCGCTATTTTGTTGTGCTGTGTAAGTGATGTAACTACGCATGTTACTAGTGACTTGACTGTGCCTGATGCCAAGTTTTTTTTTTCGCTTAAAGTATGATTTACTCATTTTGCAACGTAAATGTGATGTGTGAATTTGAACTGCAGCTATGCATTAATGTATAAAAGTAGAAGGTACTGCCCTTCATGTTTCGGCTGGGGACGGCAACTTCGTGCGCCCTGTAAGACTAAGCACGGAATGCTGTTGAGTGTCTCTTTATCTGATTGTGAGTTTCCGTTCCCATTAGCGAACGTTCCCTATTTCATGTCCTGTACTTTCAAGCACCGTTACGGAGAATAGGAGAAAAGTTTTAAATGAAATTGAAATATAGGAAAAGTAAAACTTCCAGTCACGGGAGGCCGTCGATGTGCTTAAGTTCGTGGCAAACGGGTTTTGTAGTCACTTTCCCTAGCTGTGGGTCTTGGAGACATTTGTCACCCATCTTACGCCTACTGCGGGGAGTTTTCTTTTTTACCACAGCCGCACTTAAGACACATCGGAGCCGATCGCGCACAGTAACTACCCGGGCCATTATGGCCCGTAATCGTGGGTATTATTCGATTTACTGTGGCCGGCTAGCGTGGGGGCCGATCGTCAACTGTGAACTGCCCCTGGCTGGCCACACCTTATGTTGGGGCTTATGATCGGTTCACAGTCGCCGGCGAGCCGAATCGCTGTAATGAGCTGCCATCGGCTATAGTCGGCCTTTTTTATGATGACTTATACTCGGCTTATTACAGTCGGCTTTAAGGGCCGAGGCAAACAATGAGTTAACTCGCGGTAGAGGGATACCGGAGCAAAGTGTCTCGTTGGCGAGGGCATAGGAGCGCAGCGTACATGTTAGATTTTGTCCAGGTGGAGTTGTGTTGTGAAGTTCTGGATTGAAATGTCATCTGCAAAGGATTTTGTTCAACAGCAAAGGATAAAGCTTAACAAGTAGCCAAGATATAATGGAACAAGTTAACAAGAGCCAATTTTTTTAAAGTGGTTCGGCAGGAAAATGCCTACGTCCACTGATTCTCTTTGTTAATTCACTTCATATGGGCAGTACAAGTTAAGAAAACTATCGACGGAGGTGTCGGATGTTCCATGCCCTCTAGAACATCTCTCCGTCCACTGTTGACAAAATATAAGCTCCGTTGTGGAGATCTTTATGAATTACATATGGTCCGTCCCAGATGGGGTCCAGTGCCCCGGGGCGCGAAAAGATTCTCTTGAGGACAAGGTCTCCTTCTTGTAAGCTGCGATGTTTGACTTTGGAGTTGTATAGTGCTGCCACTTTTTGTCTGTGAGCTGCTGCTTTGAGTGCTGCATCATTTCTTCTCTCCTCAATTAGATCCAAAGACATGTGGAGGAGTTCTTCATTTTCTTCCGGGTTGTAGTGGATCCTACGGTGAGAGGGCACTATAGTTTCAACTAGGAGCATAGCCTCCGATCCGTACGCCAAAGAGAAGGGAGTATGCCCTGTTGAAGTTCTGTAAGATGTGCGATAGGCCCAAAGTGCCGTAGGAAGTTCGTCCACCCAAGCGCCTTTCGACTTTTCAAGTTTCTTCTTGATTAAGGTTTTGAGAATTTTGTTGACAGCTTCTATTTGGCCATTTGCCTGGGGATAAGCCACGGATGAGAAGCTTTTGTGAATCCCGTGCTCTTGGCACCAGTCGGTGAATTCCTCGCTGTCAAACTGAAGTCCATTGTCTGATACGATTTTGAGTGGTGTTCCGTACCTGCACAGAATATTTTTGATTAAGAAGTTGATAACTTTTGCCGAAGATATTTTATTTAAAGGTTCCGCCTCCACCCATTTGGTGAAGTAGTCGACTGCCACTATAGCATATTTGGCTCTGCCTCGGCCCGTTGGCAGTTCGATGATTAAGTCAATCCCCCATATTGCGAAGGGCCAAGGGCTGGTCATCTAAGTAATTTTATTGGTTGGTAGTCGAGGGATTTTGGCAAATTTCTGACATCTGTCACATTTTTTGACGAAGTCTAAGGCGTCTTTGCTCAAGGTGGGCCAGAAATATCCATATCGGAGTATCTTTTTTGCCAGAGTCTGCCCTCGGGTGTGGTCTCCACAACTTCCTTGATGGATGTTGAATAGAATTTCCCTGGTTGCACCTCAATAAGGGGTTAGAGAAGCCGCGCCGATAGAGGATGCCTTCTTGCATCGTGTAGCGAGAAGCTTTCCTTAGAATTTTCTTAATTTCATTTCGCCCGTCTGGTAGGGTGTCGTTTTGTAAGTATTCTCGGATAGGGGTCATCCATGTTTCTTCTTTGGTTGCAGCTATCAGGTGTACTTGCTCGAAACTCGGGGTTAGCAGCCTTGAGACAGTTACCGCGCCAGAAGCGGTGTCATTTCCCATGCTAGCTTGCTTTGCCAGCTCGTCGGCCTCTCGATTTTCCTCTCGAGGAATGTGTCTGACCAAATAGTGATCCAGTTGGTTAAGTAGCAGCTTGGTCCTCTTTAGGTATGCTGTGAGTCGTTCTCCTCGAGTCTGGAACTCTCCTAGTATTTGATTCACAATAAGTTGAGAATCACTATGGAGACATAAAGAACTGACTCCGATTTCCAGTGCAAGTTCTAATCCGGCTATCACTGCTTCGTATTCGGCGTCATTGTTGGTGGTAGCGAATTCCAATCTTAGGGCGTAGCGCAGCTTCTTTCCCTTGGGGGTGATTATCACAACACCTGCCCCCGAGCCTTGTTCGTTCAACGCTCCATCTACGAAGAGATTCCACTTGATATCTTCTGCTATTTCAGATTGGTCCTTACCTTCGCCAGTAGTGAATTCGGCAATGAAATCAGCTATGGCTTGTCCCTTGATAGCGGTGCGAGGATGGTAAGTGATATCATATTGGCTCAGCTCGATGCACCACTTGAGCAGTCGCCCAGAGGTGTCGGGACGATGGAGCACTTGCCTCAATGGCTGGTCGGTTAGGACTCTGACGGGATGAGATTGGAAATAGTGTCGCAGCTTTCTTGATGTGATTAATAAACAGTACGCCAGTTTCTCGAGTTTGGGATACCGGGTTTCTGCTCCCGTGAACCTTTTGCTTATGAAGTACACTGATCGTTGTGTGCGGTTTTCTTCTCTTACCAAAGCGGCGCTTAGGGCATGGGATGACACAGCAAGATATAGGTATAGTTCTTCGCCTTCATTTGGTATTGAGAGTACTGGTGGCCGTTGGAGGTGCTCGATTAGGTTAAGGAAAGCTGCTGAACATTTGTCGGTCCATTCGAATTTTCCCTTGTCTCTCTTCAGTGCTTCAAAGAAAGGGATGCATTTGTCGGTTGCTTTAGAGATGAATCGGCTTAGGGCGGCCACCTTCCCGTTTAGGCTTTGCATTTCTTTCCGAGTGGATGGTATTTTGATATCTTGCAAGGCTCGGACTTGTTCGGGGTTCGCTTCGATCCCTCTGGCATGGACGATGAATCCCGAGAACTTTCCTGATGACACTCCGAAGGAGCACTTTAGAGGGTTCAGCTTCATTCCATATTAGAGGAGTACTTGGAGCATCTCGTCCAGGTGGCTTACATGATCGTTGGCTTTTCTTGATTTTACCAGCATGTCATCCACATAAACTTCCATAGTTCATCCTATCAGTTCTGCAAACATCTTGTTGACGAGGCGCTGATAAGTAGCTCCGGCGTTTTTAAGTCCAAATGGCATTACCTTGTAGCAGTACAATCCTCGGTCAGTGATGAAGCTAGTGTGGTCTTTATAGTAGGTGTGCATAGGGATCTGGTTATATCCTGAGTATGCGTCCATAAAGGATAAGAGTTCGTGTCCAGCAGTGTTGTCCACGAGTTGGTCGATTCGGGGGAGTGGGAATCAGTCTTTCGGGAAAGCGTCATTTAAGTTGGAGAAATCGATGCATGTTCGTCACTTCCCATTAGCTTTCTTTACCAGTACCGGGTTGGCGATCCACTCCGGGTAGATGGCTTCACGTATGAAGTCATTGGCAAGTAAGTTCTTTACTTCTTCCTCGAGGGCTGCTGATCATTCTGCCCCCATACTTCTCTTCTTTTGCTTTACCGGTACCTTGGTAGGATCGATGTTTAGTGCGTGGCATGCTATGTCCGGGGAGATTCCGGTCATATCAGCGTGCGTCCATGCAAATACATCCATGTTGTGGCGAAGAAAATCAATGAGTTGATTCTTCAATTCTCTTTTTAGCTGAGATCCGACTCTCAGCAGTTTACTTGGGTCGTGTTTGTCTACAGATACGAATTCCATAGCCTCTGCAGGCTCGTCGGTGGCCTCCTCCTCTCCGTCCCTGGGATCTAATTCGTTGAAGGGATCACTTGTATATCGAAGAGGAGGGGCTTTCTTTAGTTGCTATGCTTCCAAGCTTTTCATGCAGAGAGTAGTCTCTGCATTCTTCCCTTTATCTTTCTTGCGGTTATTGCGAAGTTCGGTTACATAGCAGTCCCGAGCGGCGTCTTGATCTCCTTCTACTTCTCCCACTCCATTATCCGTTGGGAACTTCATCTTCAGGCACCACGGGGCAAGGACAATTTGGAAGTCGGACAAGGCTGGTCTTCCTAAAAAGGCATTGTAGGCCGAGTGGTTGTCTATCAGCATGAATGTTTGTTTTCGAACGGCGGAGCGGGGATGACTTCCCAATTCAACAAAGAGGTCCAATTGTTCGAGGGGCATCTTTGCTTCTCCAGTGAAACCGTGTAGTGGTTTGTTACAGGGGGATACATCCTTCATTGACAGCTTCATTTTGTCGAAAGCATGCTTGAATAGGATATTTACTGAACTTCCAGTGTCTATTAAGATTCGAAAAACTTTGGCTGGACCGAACCAGGCAGAGATGACCATAGGATCCATATGAGGGTATTGCCTTCCTTCTAGGTCGCGCCCGCTGAATGTGATGTCATTACTTTCCTTCCGCTTAGGGTGGCGTTCTTCCATAACAGAATTGACGCAGTCTCCCTCGCTTCTGAGTGAATTTCCATATCTTTCCATTTCTGCCCAGCTCTTGTCAGCGATGTGTGGCCCTCCTGATATTGTATGGACCACTATCTTCTCTTGGCTGGAACCGCTGGTGTTGCGATTTCCTCCGCCTGTCTCTGGGTGGAGCTGCACTGGGTTTTCCTTGGTAGGAGCTGGGGTTCTGTCATGTCCCTTCACATAGCGTTCTAATTTCTTTCTCCTAATGTGTTCTTCAATTAGGTCTCGGAGATGGTGGCATTCATTGGTATCGTGCCCATGAGACTCGTGGAAACGGTAGAATTTTCCGGACTGGATTGCGCGATCTGACTCTTTCTTGTACGGGGGGCGCTTGTATGTGAGTTCTCCTGGGTGGCCAGGAAGATGTTCTCGACTGTTTCATTCAAGGGAGTGCAAGCGTCAAATCTCGGTCCTGGTCGGTACAAGCGCTTTTCTCCCTTCTTGCCCCCTGCATTGTCTCTAGAGTCGTTTCTCCGAATGTCTTTCGCTGCGGCAGGGGCATTTCCATGGGTCGTCTTAGCCTGTGGTCCTGTCTGCCTTTCAGTGGCAGCCTCTTCGAGTCTCATGTACTTCCCAGCTTCATGAAAGAAATCGGGCAAGGTAGCTGGTTTTTCTTTAGTTAGTCTTCTAGCAAACTTGGTATCTGGGTGCACACCACTACAGAGGGCCATTAGGGTGAGTTTCTCATCTGCATCTTGGACTGCGGCCGCTGCGGCGTTGAACCGGGTTAGATATTGTTGCAGTGTCTCTCCGAATTTCTGTTTGACATTGGATAGAGAATAAGCATCCTTGGGTTGTTCCACATGAATGCGGAACTGGCTAATGAACTTTTGCTACAACATTTCCCATGAACTGATGGATCCTTGGGGTAGATGGCAGAACCAGGAGGTAGCTAGATCTGCTAAAAATAGTGGAAAGCATTTGCATAATACTCCTTCCGTTGCCCCGCTCATGAGCATATGTTGTTTGTATCTCTGCAAGTGTACAACGGGGTCGGAAGTTCCCTTGTATGGTTCCATCGTTGGCATTTTCCACTCTCGAAGGGTGATGGCGGTTTCGATGTCGCGGGTGAAAGGGCTGGTTACCCTAGCGCCTATCCCTCGCTCCCTTTGCTCCCGTCGGACGCATTCCCTGAATAATCGTGTCATTCTTTCATTAGAATTTGGAGCGGACAAGAATGAGCTTGGTTCTTCCCTGCGGGATCGATCTCGTCCGGATGACCTGTAGGGATGGTATAGCCTATCACTTCTGACATTATCCAGTGGCTGTCTTTGGCTACTCGGATGCATGCTAGGACCAGCTACAGTTGCCCCCTGCCTTGATCTTCCCCTGCGGGGTTCTGTTCGAGCATTTCCATGGGGTCAACTTCGGGCTGGGTTCTAGCTCGGCTCCGTTCAGCGGGGTTTCTATGATTAGGTGGCATAACTGGCTCAGCTACATCCGACCCTCGCCTGGTGCCTCCCCCATTGGATTCGGTTCCAAGCGCTTCCTCGAGTCGGAGTTCGGGCTGAGTCCGGGCGCGGCCCCTATCACTGTTGTTCCTGTTGATAGCCTCTTCGAAGAGGGAAGACCTTTGTTGTCTGTGAGATCCTCCAGATTGAGACTCACCCCATGATTCAGTGTTGCGGTTGGATTCTTCAGCATCCCTCAAGCGTGACATGAGTTGGTTCACCAAAGCTTCTTGTTGGGATGCGAAGCGGTTAGTTACTTCAGTCACAACTCTGTCTAGATCTGCCCTAGTGATTGCTGCTGGTTGTTCCGCGGCAGGGGCTGTTGGATTTGCCTGATCTGCTGTCGTAGTGGGAAGGTTCTCTTGATCTGGATCCACTGGATCTGGAGCGCTGCTAGTTGCAATGTTCTTTCCCTTGTTGGTGTCTTTTCTCGGCCTGGAAGTCATGTTTCCTAGGCAATGAAAGGTGCTATCGGGAAAGAAGGTTGAATAAGGGAAGCTGAAGCTTCGAGTTCCAAGTTCTCAGTGAAAGCACCAAAAATGTTTGCACCAAAAATGGGCAAACACCTCCAATCCGTATAACTGAGTTGATTATATGTTATTTTCAAGGTTTTAGGTTACTTATGCAAATATGAAAAAAGCAGGGACTAAACTGTAAAAGACACACAGATTTATAGTGGTTCGGCCAGAATGTGCCTACGTCCACTTTATATGTTATTCTCCTTTCTTTTTCAGATTACAAGTACAAAGCTTTAAGTACAAGTGTAAGAAAGTTGTTTGAAAGTTCCTTCCTTGCTTGAGCTCTCAAACTTGTCTGCCATTGTTGTACCCCTGCCCCTCTATTTATAGAGTGAGGCTGGGGGCAGGGGTCTTGGATGTATATAGCTGCTGGTGGGCCTGTGCTGAAGCAATTTGGACTGACGCATCTGGTTCGGTGGCAGGAGATGAATGGATCGGTGGGGCTTTGTTTCGGTGGTAGATGATTCGGTGTTGCGTGGAGATGTAGGCTTGGTCCGGTGTTGGATGGTTCGGTGGTGAAGGAGAGGTGTTGGTTCGGTGGCCACCTAGTTCGGTGGAGCATGGGGAGGTTGGTCCGGCAGATAGATGGTCCAGGTGTAGTTGGTTCGGTATGGAGACGTGGTGATTGGTTCGGTCATGAGGCCGGACCGATACTTGAATGGTGGCGTCTTGGTTCGGCGGCAATGGCTTTGCCTTGGTTCGGCAGGTACAAGGGAGGTGCTTGGTTCCTTCTTTTCTTTTGGTTCGAGGGGGTTGGAAACACACCCAACATAAATAAAGAAATTCATAAAAGATTTATTAACACCTATTCAATTGCACTGAGAATCAATTGTTGTTTCAAGATATACCAACTTCATTGTGAAGAAATTTTTTTGAGGAATTATGGCGTAATGAAATTGGATATGATCCATTGATGGAACAGATTATATGAGATGAAATGAAACTAACTAACCTAAACGAACACGTAGCATTAGAATGTCTAATAATTATTCTCGCACATCTAAGAGAAACTACGAGTTTCTTATTAGTGTTGAAAATATATAATCCAAGATTGTTTCATTAAACCATTGAGAGTGTTGACTTTACATGGTATGATGCGCAAATCTGAAAGAATTCCAAGTAAGCTATCAAAATATAGTTTTTGGTGATCGTAACTGAAGGGATATGATCCATCGACCTCGACTGTGTCTTTATGACTAAGGCTAATGCAATTGGAATTGAATGAGCAATGTTGATAAGAATAATTTCATAAATTTCAATTGTTGAAATTAACGTAATAGATTCGTATTCAACATGTTCAAGTCATTTTGGATTTACTCGCAAAATTACTGATTGATAAGTCCTAATGTTTTAGTACATATGTATTGAAACAGAAAATTTTAAATAACAATTTAGAGTAAGCTGTTTACACATATTAACCAAAAATGTCCCAAAATCAATGGAATTGATATTAAGTTTGTGAGTCTTTGGATATGATCCAAAAAATGATACGAAAGTATCATTTTATAAGCATCAAGGTTGAATAAGTATTTTTGGTAGAAATATCAAATAGTTATATTTTTAATCAAATTCAGAGGAAGCATGTGTTCAAAGAAAGAACGTTAAAAGGTATATTGATATTTCTAAACTATAAGTAAACAAAACGTTGTTGATTTTAACGATGTATTTGTGTTAAAATCAACCTTAGTTGTTTTAATACTCAACATTAGATTAATAAATGATGCCTTTTATAGTAAGTACAAAAGATTTCAAGAATGTTTCAAATGATATGCAAGGTCACCTTATTAAAATGTTTAATATGGAACATGTAAGATTGATTCCTCTACATTGACAAAAGGAATTATCATACATGTTATATTGCCTACGATATCATGATTTGTTTA
Source organism: Allium cepa (assembly GCA_030765085.1). Classification (NCBI taxonomy): domain Eukaryota; kingdom Viridiplantae; phylum Streptophyta; class Magnoliopsida; order Asparagales; family Amaryllidaceae; genus Allium; species Allium cepa. Next base: position 2,646,421 of record CM060937.1, read on the forward strand.
TGTATTTGATACATAAAGCAGATATAAAATCCAAATTTATATCACTAAATGGTTGTTCGAAGTGTTCTCGTGTATTTATGAAATACTAAAGAATTGTTTATAGAAACAAAAAATCCTTATAAAGGAGCGTTCAAACTCAAACTTCATAAGTCATATTGAGTGTAGTATGTCAATAATAAATTCAAGTTAAGAATCTTTAAGTTGGAAATGTTCCAAATAAAAGACTGTGGCTTATTCAATGAAAAAAGGCTACGTACATCGCCTTGAATATTGCCGCAATAAAAATAATGTGTATAAAATTATAAGTGCACAAATTTATAACTGGGCCGATTCCAATTGTTGAGAATCTCATCACATTGTTATATGATAACAATGTTGCGATATGGTTCGTAATAGAACTTAGAGCTCGTTAGAGGTCGAGAGACATACTCTGAATTGTTCCACATAATGAAGCAGTTTATCACCGTCAAAGAGAGTTGATTGACAGAGTAGATAACTGAAACATGATAGCATACCCATTCACAAGGCAACTGACCCAACTTGTTTTAAGAAATCGATGGAGAAATTAGAATAAGAATCCATAATTGACCCCAAGTGTAAGTGGGAGATTAATAGAGTTATGGGTATGCCCTAGGGAAAATTATGTAATTTGTTACATATATCTAATTTGTTGAACAATTTTTTTCATAATAAAGGTATTTCGTTCTATTATATACTTGATATAACGTAGTTATATTAGTTAATTAATTTAATTAAAAGTATATTTAATAGAAAATGCATAAATGGCATATTTTTTGATAGTAGTTACAAAGTGTTGTAACCATGAGTAATTTATCACAATAAAACAAATATACCATTTTAAATGTTCCTAGTCAAGATGCATCGAGACTGGATATTGATGTATCAATTGAGACTAGTGTATGTAATGCTCTCCAAATGTTGGGCAATGTATTACTCATAACTGTTGGGCACCTAGGGGTTACGTACTGATAGTTATTGGATAACTATGGAACGACTTACTTGATAATTTTCTATTGGTTAATTTAACTAAGGTCAAATAGAAAATATCGATGCGACTGACTTACACAGTTCTCTCGATTTGAGAATATTGTGGATCTTCAATATGAAAGCTCCACTTTGATTATAGTCAAATCATGGCATGATGTTCCATCGAGTGACTATAGTTAGGTCGAATGGAAGTATTGAAAGTGAAGCACTATTCAAGAGTGGATTCGTCTCCTCGGTTATATGGGGTTAGTATCATGGTCAACTTAAGCCGACTCAAAGATAAAGTCTCTGGTCAGAGCATTTTGGTTAGTAATATTTGTTATTATTGAACCAACAACTTTTTGTTTGGATTATAAAGTTGAATGTGGACGATATTGGAATTTTGACCATTACCAAATTCCATAAGTCCTAATACGATATAGTTTTGACGAAGAGAATTGGTGTAAATAATGATCACTATTAGGTACCACTTATAATAAGTAAAATTGGATTTTACCAAAAGATGTGTAAGCAATGAATTCAGCCAAAATGTCACATCACCTACTAAGTGACGTGTGAACGTTAATATTTGAATCGTTTAATATTAATCGCTGACTGAATTTACACCTTGAGTCGCACAACCATAATGATGAATTCTTCGAAAAACCATATGACTTAACTAATTTATAAAAAAATAGTAAATAAATTATTATTTGAGAAATATTAATTATTATTTATTTTATATGATGTTTGGGAATTATTTGTAATTATTTGAATGCATTTATAAAAGTTATATTTTCGTGCATTGATATATGATATAATGTAACGACCCGTAATTTCGCTACTTCAAATGAGAGATTTCCGTGCATTGATATATGATATAATGTAACGACCCGTAATTTCGCTACTTCAAATGAGAGATTTCCGTGCATTGATATATGATATAATGTAACGACCCGTAATTTCGCTACTTCAAATGAGAGATTTTGTTTATTTTTAAATTTAAAAGTAATTTAAATCTAAATATGTTATATATGATAAATAATAATAGAGAAATTATTTATTCTTATAGTCAATAATTAAAAAGTATAAATTTGGATTTTAGAACGAATCAACAAAAGTTAAATTTTGTTAACAATAAATAAAGGCTTAAATAACTAACTTTAAATATTTATTTAATAAGTTAAATCTTTTTTAAAACATCTAATAAAGATAATAAAAGTTTATTAATATATTTGAAAGTATGTTAATAATCGTTTTACAAAAATAACCAAAATTTGTCACATTTTGTCAGTTTTACATACACTGTAAAATTAAAGATTTTAATATTATTTAAATATGATTTTAAAATATGAATAGACATATTTTAATTTATTTAAAAGAAGGAAAAAGTTCATTTTAAATTTGGTTTACATAAATGAATAGTTTAACTAAAACGCCAAAAATTACCGTAAAACATTTTGTCGAAAATCAACGTTTTGTCGATTAAAAATTATCGCAACATTGTTGTACCTTTATTTTCTTATATGAACATATATTCAAATAGTATAAGTATTATTTAATTCACTAATCAAGTTTACTATTATTAAACAAGTTTAGAAAACAATTAGCAAAAGTAAATACAAACGGACAAAACATGTCACATCAAATCCAACCTAATCTTTATTTTTCTTTACTTAAATATTAAGTGATTAAGACATAAAGTAATTATGTGATAAGGTGATGGTAAGTGTTGAAAAAGTAAGATAAAGAAAGTATATTTTAGTAATTTTGTAATGGGTTAGTTTTGTAATTTACCACTCCTTACTGTTCCTATAAATACGCATCCATTCTTTTCATTTTTTCAAACAAATCATTCTCTTCTTCTTCCTTTGAACTATTTTAATGGCTTCTCTCTTTAAGAGAGGTAGGAGGGTTAAAAATAGTGGAGTACTTAATCACTAATCCACTTGTCACTCTCTAATCCCTTCTTAATTCACTTCTTCTTCTTCTCTTCTTAAAAACAGCCTTAGGCTGTGACTTTGGAAGTTGATAGGGGGAGGATGTGAGCAATTCGAAAGGGGAAGGCTATGGCCAAGAGCAAGAAGGGATGTGGGGTGGTGGCGAGCACTTGGAAAAGGTGGAAAAATATTTAGGTGGTTGTTTGGTGAAGCGTTGAATTAAATGAATGTTGGTAGGGAGTTAAACGTTTTGGTTAAAGGTGAGAAATTCTCATCACTTTTGAATTTATATTTTGGTTATGTTAAAACAACTACATTGATACCCTTATGACATACGATTGTTTATACCAAAGTGATTGTTAATATGGATGATTGATAGTCTAGTTAGATAATTGAATTGTGATAATATATTCTGTTATGGTATTTATAGTGAATGTTGAATTTGAAATCATATGTTATGTGATTGGTTGAATAGATATTATGCTAGTTATAAATATGGATACTGGTTATGTTCATTTTGATTAAGTGATCCCTTTGTTAACGAGACCATATTTTAGTGATATGATATATTTTAAAAAAAATAAGTCTCTTTTCAATTAGAAGTGATATTAAAGTAAAATAGAAGAGAATTTAAAACTTGAAGTGAGACGCATTTGAAAACGATAGTTAAATTAAAATCGATTTTGAAAATTCAGTTTGAGATTAAGGTTGAATTGAAGTTTGAATTGAAACTGGATTCGAAATCTAAGTTTTAAATAAGTTTAATTTGAATTTAGAATTGAAATTGAACTAAAATTGGAATTTAAATTTAATATTAAAATAATAGGAATAAAATAATATTATAATATGGTAATAGTGAAAATATATTTTAAATACTTTAAAAAATGAAAATATTGATAAAATGATTTGTAATGATTTTATAAGTGATAAAATCAAATTTGGATAGATTATTTCAAGTATTCAAAAATAAGTTAAAACTAGACGCGTCGCGCAACGGTAGTTCGTAACTTTGTGCCGAAAAGTTCAAATGAATGTGTAGAGTGGAATATAGCTCGGAATTCTTCGAGATAAGAAAATTCTGGACTATTATATGCATATCTTCTAAACGAAGAAAGAAAATCAAAATTTCGTTAAATAGATTTTGAATTAAGTCCAAATTAATTTTCTGGAAAAATCACGCTAGTGTAGTTAAGTGACCATAACCGGAAATCTATTTAAATAAACGTTTTACTTATGGAAAAATATGGAATAAATTTGATAAGTCCATTTAAATAGTTTAAAAGAGATTTAAAGTGGAAAATATGAATTTTCAAATATTAAAAAGTGGTTTAAATTAATTAATCTCATATAGCACTTTCCACGGCACTTTTATGCTGTGAATTCTATAACTTTTGTAATATGAGTTTAAATATAACGATTTTTTCCAGAATCAATTGTGAATGTTTTTAAAAGGGAAGATGAGTGTTTGAAAGATAATTTGGAATCTTTATAAGTGATTTCAAAATAAGGTTGATAACCAAGTATGCGAAAACAACTAGTACATTTGTCCCACCTGTGAGATCCGGGAGGATAAAATAAGGTGTTTAACTAAGGTTAGGGGTGGAGAAACCAGTGCCCTGAACTTACCTGGACTATTTTTTCTTTTTATAGGCGAGAGGTGGAGCAGATCAAAAGGAAAGCCAAGATTCTTTTAAATAAAAAGATCGTATTGAGTTTTCAAAATAAAAGAAGTTGGTATTATCCAAAATTTAAGCAATCTCCAAAATGAATAAGTTTTATGATCCTATTTACTCAAAAATGTTAGCTCAAATTGATTTAGGGTTTATCGTAAATGATGTCTTAAATAAAATTGTTTTTGACCCGCCTAAAAGTTAAAGAATTTGGATCGAGAGTTAAGTTAGGAAATTTGAGATATTATCCAAAGCTAAAGAATGAATTACGTAGAATTATTCTAAGCCAAAAGAAAGAGATTTCAAAATCATTCGAAAATAATTAAAGTGAAAAGAGACTTAATAAATCCTTTATACTCATATTCACTTTTTATTGATAATTGGATTTCGAAGAAACCAGGGTCGGATTTGGGTGATTCCTATCCGAAAACCACTTTGAGCCAATATATACTTTCGAATGTGAAGATTTGTTAAAGATGATGATTATTGATGACCGTGTCTCACAGCGTGAAGACTTCTTGTTGAACATGCTCTGGGTAGCTCCCATTATAGAGTTATATATATCGGTGGTATCCTCATGATGGAGATTTTTCGGATTGCAAGGACTACTCGCTACTAGTGATAGTAGGAGAGTGCCTTCAGTTTTGTCCTATTTCTAGACAACTTGTGTGGACGTTTATCTGACATTGCATATCTAAAGATTACGTACATTGGTTTTTACAAACGTACATCAGTGGTGGAGGAGAAGGCAACTACTCTTAGCTTAACACCCTACTTGAGACGTACGAGCTCAAGGGTTGTATTTTTGTGGAAGGGAATTAGTAGTTAACGGAAATGGCAATGTGGCATTCAAAGATGTTATATGTGCTATGTGAAAAGGTAATCGTTGCCTCAAACCTCATCAAACCGGAAATGACCGAAACATGATTAGATGAGGCAAAGCTAAGTGGTTCATTCCCAAGTAGGGTATGGTCATCCCCTTATAGATATATTTCTTCACGCTATGACGTTCAGGATGTAAATTAATGTAGTGTACGGAAAAATGAGCGCTTGGTTAAAGGTCGATAACGACTAGGGGATGACATATTTGGTACTATCTAGTTACAAAGATAGGTCAGTCTTGTGTTGGCAGAGGTTCCTTTGTGTTGTTACTCGGGACATCCATCTAGAGATGTACCCATTCGGAAGGTAGATCCTTCACCTAGTCATTTGTATGGAAATCCATTCTCCAATAAGAACCTACGGTTTTGTTGTAGAGCCTAGTATGCTGGCATTTAATAATGGTAACAATTTCGGCTAAGATTAATAAGTTTATTTGCAAATATTGTCAAAGAATATCATTAGAAATAATATCAAATGTTTTGATATAAAAGTGTTTTAGTTATCATAAGGTAAAAACCCGTCTGTGTTTATGTGTGGGAGTGGTCTTATGAGATACTCTTTCTTTTCGAAGGATTTTTATCCAAAGGCTGAGATATGACACTATCATTCATTATTGAGTTTTTCTCACGTTGGTTTATCAAGCCTGATCCGGGTATTTTCAATACTCGGATCAGACGGTTGGAGTTTCCAGAGAAGAGTTGGAGATATTCATCTACGTATGGACATATTCTATTATCCGCTGTACTTAGTTTTTTTAGTTTGATGTTTGTCAGAAATTATAAGGACGGAGGTTTATAACTGTCCAGGCCGAATTTAGGTTCTGATATATGTATTTTAATAGTTTTCCGTTGTAAAGATATTTGTTCAATAATATATGTTATTCCATTCGTGTGATATTTTTTTCTGTCTTATTTTCTTTATTACCCTTCATGTTCTGTATTTTCTTGCAATTTAAGTTGGACATGTGTGATTTATTGTCGATTCAAAGGGTATGGAAAACAGGCCATGACATTTGGTTTCAAAGCTAAAGGTTAAGCGAGAACCTTGGCTTTGTTATGGGTAAAGACTCATTAGAGATAGGATTAGTAATATCCTATGATGAGTAACCCATTACAAATAGGGTTAGCAACACCCTAGAATGAGTTTGAGCGTATTATATATGAGTGCGTACTTGTTAATTTTATAAAAATGATTTTGTTTTAAAGAAATTGGTAAATGAAATAATGTTACCTTGGGTTTATATATTAAAAGGGGATATTTTTATTTTTGGTTAGAAATTACGGATTGTTTGTAATTCAGCTTAGCAAAATTAAAATATGAATATCTTATGATTAGAATTGTATGATTTGACTATAAGATATTCCATATAGAATCAGCTAGTTGAGAATTAGAATTTAGAATTTTAATCATATACCCTTACGTGTTTAGTATTAATCATTAATAATGATTAAGTGATTATCATAATTGGTGGATTTAAAAGCTAAGTACAAATCCTTGTGAAGTAAAATTCATAATTTGACTATAAGATATTTGATGATAATATTTAAGCTATAAGTTGTGAATGGAGAAAGTCAAAAGAAAATGCACAGACAAATTCTTATCAACAAGATATAAAAAGATAAGCCGAAATTGAGATTTTGGGTAAATATAATATAAAAGGGTAAGTTCTATAACTTATAAAGGAGATAAGTTAATTTGAAATTTAAACACCTTGATTAGGTTAAAAATCAAAATGAAATTTTGGAATAAGAGATATAAGAAATATCATTCTAATATAAAACTTTGAATTAGTGATACATTTAGGGTAACATTTGTAATTCAAAATGAAGTAAGATTAGAAGGAGATAATTTTGAATAATACGATTAGTAAGTTGATTGTTGGATGAAAATTTTAAATAGAAAATACCATGTGAATTAAGTTTCATAATTTGACCATAAGGTATTTTATGGATTTAAGGTTAAGAAATTTGATTTTAAAGAAAATGAAAGGTGCATAAGTTAAGTAATAATAATAGAATTAGTAAGGAAAAGATGTACACTTAGTAAAGTTGTCTTATTAATATATGGATAAGATAAAAAATATTAGTTAAATTGAGACCTTAGATAAATAGAGCTAAGGATTAAGTTTTATAACTTGTTAATTTAAGATAATAGTAGAATTCCACATTAGTTAAACAACATAATTGAAGTGATAACAGTTTGAAGTTTGGGGATATGTATACATACTCTTAGGAAGTAAAGTTATATTATACAAGTTTAAGTCATATTTGTAAGCTTAAATAATAATGGATTTAGTAGAAAGTAAATGGTCGTGAACCAAACTTAGGTCAATAGAAATCTTAAAGAAATTTATTAGGTAAAAATGAATGTGAATAAATACATAAGTTATACGTGATCATTTTGGCACATAAAATTTGATCTAAGATTTGAGTACGGAACTTTGAGGTGTTTGCACCAATCCGAAAAAGAATTTATCACTCGATTCTTGACGGCGAACATTGATGAGAGTTTATGATTATGTACACGAGTTTTCTATCATAGTTGAGAGCTATGCAAGAAAAGCAAGGGTTATGATTAGAAAGTCTGATCGAAGTCCGCACTAGAAAATCGAGGGATCAATACTAGTTCCAAAGTAAAGTTGTGGATTTGAATAATAGATCGAATCAAATATCACATATAGTATGATATTTTGGGTATGTCAACATACTAGTTGGATAGTTATCTTAAATAGTAGCCACTAAGAGATAAGGGTTAGACTTATGTTTTGATATGTGTGTATATATATACCACAGGTGTGGTACATGCTCAAGTTAGGGTATGAGTTATATGGATGTATTCAATTATATTGATATAGTATTAGTTTGGTTATTTTGTATGTACAGTCTTGTTTGATAGTTGGATGTATTATCTTAAGTATGCAGTACGCACTAGGATGGGTACGATAGAAGTCTAACTTGATGTATGTATATATAACCTTAAGTACATGATAAGTACTTAAGTTAGTGTAGGGAATCTCTGTATGTATGTTCGGCATCATTTTTTTTAGTGTTGATATCGACCTTCTTCTTTTCTATCATCAATATAAATAAGTCAAATAATTTGAGGATATGTGTAACGACCCAGAATTTCTATTAATTAAAATTCATTTATTTAATTGATTTTAAATAATTAAAAGATGATTTTATAAGTCGAATAAAATTTTATTTTGAATATCTGGATTTAATTTGGTAATTTAAGTCGATAATTTAATATTGAAATTATGGAAATAATTGGAAATTGGATTTAAAATGATTGAAATTGATTTGTAAAATTTTATTATATCATTTTGGAGTTATAATAATGTTATAGAACTTTTAAAATCGAATTAGAAGTTAAATTGTGAAAATTGAATATTTTAATATTTAATTGACGAGTTAAAATAGCCATTTTTCAAAAAGTCTCGGATTTTGACGAAACCAGTTTCATCGGATCCGTAATGTGATATTATTGTAAGATTTCAAATTTCGTGCCAATCGGATTTACGGTTTGTCCGGGGCGAGCAAAAACGCATAGAAAATCGTTTAATCGATTTAATTTAAAATCGATCGTTTACTGTCGTAACTCGCACAGACGATCGAATTAGACTCCGTAACCTCTTCCATTGTGTCTGGAACGCGGGGCAAACCTTAGAAACGCCAGCCGGCACGCTTCGTTTGGAGTTCGGAAAATCCGGGATGAATAATGTTCGTCGTTTTTTCTATAAAAGCCCCCAAATATTCATTTTTGCAAAGTAATACAAACCCTAGGGTTTTGAAGAAGCCAGTCGCCACTAACAGGATTATGGCCGAAATCTTCTCTCTTTCTTCCTCATTTTCCTTGCAATCCACTAACCAATTCGCGAAGTTGTAGAACACTTTGAGTTCTAGATATCCAACGGTGATGATGGATTTTAATCAAGTGGTTTGACGGCAAATCTCGTTCAAGTGTCGCAACTTCGTGCACACATTTCGAGGGATATACATGACCGAGCTCTACACGGTTTGGGGCGCTGGTGGTGTTGGCGATGGCGAGTTAAACGGCATTGATTGATCGGCCTGGAGGTGTTCGTATTGGGTTGCGTGATTAGGGTTAGGGCCGGCTAGTATGGGTTTCTCACACGTTCGAGTCACCTGGAGGAAGAAAGAGTTGCGTGCGGCTGGATCTGGGTAGAAGGAAATCGACGGCTCTGATGTGAGAGAGTTTAAAAATTAAATAAAAAGTTAATTGTTTTGTAATTATAATTTGTACAAACTTTAAACGTGTATAACTTTTTAATACGAGATCCGTTTTGGACGAAACGAATTGCGTTGCAATTGTTTTGTCGAGCACTACGCAATGGAACTGGATTGGAGTCGTTTGGAGCTAGTGAAAATTTCGGGTAAAATTAAACGCACGTTTAATTTTATTCAAAATAAAACACGGAAACTGAATTGAAAACGAGGTGAGAACTTCTCACTCAATCGAATTGTTTCGATTTAAATTTTAAATAGTTAGATTTAAAATTCTTGATTGTATGTTTGAATGATGATTGTTATCTATTGATTGTTAAAATAGACATTATACGCCGTTAGTAAGCGGATGTTATTTATTAAAAACATATACCGCGATAATTCCAACTTGTATGGAATTGGTATTATATATGTACTTGGAGTTGATTTTCCCGCATTATATAGCAGATGAGACCCTATTGCACCGCATAATAGCGGATAATATTTTATGAATCCCATATACTGCGATATTCCATACTGGAACTGAATTGGTATTGTGCTAATGTCTGTGGATGCAGGGAAACAGGTTGGAGGGATCCAACTGGATTCCTCACCGGTATTTATTTGATTACAGATATTATGATGTTTGTTGATTATCATATTGATATATGATATTTGGATGTCGTGATTGACTATTTGGTGCTGCTGCATCATCGGGTCCATTTTTGAAGTTTTAAAATAATGATTTTGATTTTAAAACGAATTTTAAAGTGATTTTTGAAAGTATGCGTTTTATTAAATTTTGAATTGTTAAAATAAATAAACATTATAATTTTATTGTTATAAAAGTTATATTTTTGGAAAATAGTACTTAAGTATGATTTTGGAGTTATATAAGTTTTAAATAACAATTTGTAAATTATTAAAAGGATTGGTTTATTTAAATTTAGATTTTTGAATTATTATAAACGATTTATATAAAAGATTTATAATATTGATATTTATAAATTTAAAATATAGGAATTATAAAACGAGTTTTATTAAGTGTTAAAATAAAGCATAAATGGATTTCGTAAGTAAATGAAATTTATAGATTTATAATTTGGAAAGTTATAGAATGAATAGATTTTGTAAAATAAAAGATTTATAAGTAATTAACTTATAAATTGGATTTTTGGCCATTTGATTGGGATATAAATAGAATTCGTTAATAAGTGATTTTATAAGTTGAAGTTGTTATAAAATATAAATGGGATTTATAAACATTATTTTATAAATCTGAAATCAATCAAATTTGATGAATTTAATATAGAAGGTTATTAAAGGAGATATATTCATGATTTTGGGATAGCGAATTATCCTTAATATAATATGTGTAATAATAAGATTTGATTGGGAATTATATCCACGATTTCGGATAGTGGATAAATTCTTGAAAATAAAATGTGTAGAGAACATTGAAATTTGGTTAGTGAAGTATATTCACGATTTTGGACAGTGAATATATTATTAAAGAAAATGGATATGTTTTTGGAAAAGTGATATCATAAAATGAAGTTAATTGTTTTAAAGATGTTTTAAAACGTGTTAAGTATCGAAACCATAGATTTCAACATTCATTGTTGAAATAGACGTTTTCGAAAAATAGAAGAAAATAGTGGACTATAACACTATTGTTATAGTAAATGATTTCCGAAAGGAAATGTTTTATATAGTATTGGGATTTATATATCTATCTTAATTTCGAATCCCTATACTAGTGATTTTGGATCGTCGTAACGATGTTTTACACAACATTCGTTTTGACTCAAATAAATGTGTTTAAGGGCATGTTTTCTTTAAAGAATGAAATATATACTTAATTTCGATTTAAGTATATTGAATATTTTCCAAGTGCTGAAAATAAATAGATTTGTGAATTACTTATTATTAAATGAGTATGGAAATGTTTTCCAATATGAAGTGAATATTTTGAGATTTTATCTTTTTAAGATAAATTGAAAATGAATATAAAAAATCGATTTGGAAATCGTATATTCATAGATATTTTGGGAATTGTAAATTCACTATGGAACTTATAAAAGAAATGGAAATTATTTTAAAAATAAACATTGATTTATTTTCGAAGTGTGGGGATAAATTTACGGATTTGGAACGTAAATATAAAGTAAATCGTTAAGGATTTATTTAATTGGTCTAAATGAACCATTTTGAAATGAAAGTATATCCCATGTAGGGAAACGATTCGAAATTTGTTTTCAAAAATGGTAAAGGTGAAAAGTGATTTGAAAATTTGTTTTCAAATGGTTGAAGTGTGGAAATTATATATCTAGTAAAGATATTTTGGAAAGTAAATAATTTGGGAAATTATTTGAAATCTGGTGATGTTGAACACGCCTATTGATAGTTAAATAACCGACTATCAATATTTACCTTTAAATAGGTATTTGTTGTGATTTGCTTGAAATTGAATGCCACACTTATTTTTGAATAAGCGCTCACTATTCGGGTTAGCTGGAAAAGGACCTTAGGGTCGTATAACCCATTCCGAATATGCGATACGTCATTATGGATTGCATTTGATGACCGGTGTTGAAGACCGGATATTTGTGAAAACGGAAGGATTACCGTCGAATGACTCTGCATCGACTAATCTCCGATATAGAGGTTTTATCACCCTTAGTGATGGGAAGTCCGGACGTGATTAGTGAATATGCGGATTGCAAGGACTTCTTTGGAAGTGCCTTCGGTTCTGTTCGAGCCCGGAACAGACTTGTATGGATTGTGTGCCTGACATTACAATTTGAGATGTAAAGCTGGTTTCTATCAAATATATTTCTGTTGGTGGCGGAGAATTTATTCTCTTAGCTTAACACCCTTCTCTGAGACGTACGAGCTCAGAGGTTATGTAGTTGAAGGTTATTAGTGATATACTCCCAATTTGGTAGTGTGATATGCTAAGTGGTGTTGAGCATTTGTTGAACAAAGCACAGCTTTTGTATAAAGCGTGGCTTTGTGGACGAGACTTCGTCGGACCTCACACCCCGGAAATGGTCAAAACAGGAATGATGCAGCAAGGTTATTAGGGGTAGTGCCCCTTTAGTGTATGTCATTCCTTCTGGATAGAGGTGGTATCATGGTATGGAGCCCAGATACTTAACCTATGTTGTTGTTGCAAATTTAATACTTTGTGGTTGTTGGAAATCGAGGATCGTCGGATAGATCGGTTACGATCGGAGGATGACATATTCGTGTCAGTAGTTACTCAGTTAGGGGTAACCCGGCCTTGTGTTGGCAGAGATCCGGTTAGGTTCTCGGGGCGTCTTTCCAGAGGCGTACCCATGTGGCAATGGGAAGTTCCTTGGCCTGACCATTTGTTGGAAATCCAAAGAAACAATATGAACCCTGTACGGTTTTAGTTGTATAACCTGCCATGGAATGTGGCGGCAACCTGCTATTGAACATGGTAGTTATAGTAGGCATAAGTGCGAAATGCCTATGCTGGCTAAGATTTATATCTTTACTTTCGAAATGATTTTTCCTACAGTATGCACTAGTAATAATATCAAATGTTTCTTTTTAATGTGTATCAAGCATCTTTGACTATCATAAGGAGAAATCTCCTCTGATTCTGCGTTTGCATTGTGTGTGTGTGTGTGTGTGGGAGGCCTTATGGTAGTCTCATTTTCTAAAAAGCATTGCGAATCTATTTTAAAATTATCTTGTTCCTTATTTTAAAAATAAACTATTTTAGCTCTCACACCAGTCACATGACTGACTCGGAGTTTATTGTTTTTCCTTCCTAAACTCTGGGTGCCCACCAATTTCCACACGGGCAGTCAAGAGTCAGGTTATCAGGATATTCTGGAATTCAGGAGTTGCTGGACGCAAGTTGGATGGCATGGCGTATTCACTAGTATATAGTATTTTTTTCCGCTGTTTGTTGTTGTTTGTTGTTGTTTGTTGTTGTACACTCTGATGATGTAATGTAATGAAATATGATGTAATGTAATAACTGATATAATTCTTTTGTTTAAAGTTTATTCATTTATCTATTATATGTTGTTCCGCTGGGATTGTGAGATTCTGATATTGTTCTGTTGTTTCTTTCTGTTCTGTTCTATCTTTTCTCTCTTCTTCTAGCTTTTTCTTCTTCTTAAACCCTAAGGTTTCAGTTTTCCGGCCTTCGATTTCTCGGCAGTTGATACAGTGGACGTATTGATGTCGGTTTTCGAGCGTCGAAAAATCGCAGTCGTTACATTTGGTATCAGAGCATATGGTTAAGCGACAACCATGGTTCTGTTGGGGATTACTCATTAGAGAAAGAGTCTATAGTACTCTAGAATGAGTGTGAGTGTAATAATAGATACGAGTGCGTATTTGTTAGTGAATATGAAATTGTTTTATATTATGTTTGCTTATCCGTTGAGCTGTTTATGAATTCTGGTCGGTGCGGGGTGTACAACCGTAATCGATCGGGGTTTCTAAACTCTTAAACGAGGCAAGTCGACATAGTTTCATTTTAAATTGAGTAAATGAAATAATTTTACCTTGATTATATTTTATATATAAAGGAATAATTTTTCAGAATTATTAAAGTGTATATAAATTGAATGTTTGGTTGTTGAAAATATAAATATATATAAGTCAATAAATGTTGTTTGAATAAGTTAAATGAAAACAACAGTTGTAAAAGAATGAATTGTATAAGCAAATGAATTATAAGTATGGAATTATAATTAAAATGATTCACACTTGTGAAATAATCTTATATATAAGAAGTGAAATTATATAAGTAAAAGGTTTGTAAATGTGATTTATAATCTGAAAATAAAATTCCAGAGAAGTGTTTTGAAAGAATTTGATATTTTGGAAAATTGTTTTGGAGAAATTAAAGCTCTAAACTCTTTTCGGTTGCTGGAAAATAATTCCGATGATGATCGCGACATCATTGGTGTTCATTTTCGGGTTTCCAAAAGAGGAATTGCTGCCAGATTATTTTAAATGAAAGTTGTTTGGAAAATTTGGATTTGGTTTTGGAAATTCAAAAGGTAATTTGAATTGATTTCAAAAATGGTTTCGAAAGATTGAAAGACTCTGGAATCCTATTTAAAATATTATGGGAATGATAAATGAGTTGATAACTTATACAATTTGAGTTTTAATAGAATAAATTTAACTTAAAGGATGGAGTATTTAAGTTAAATTAAAGGAAGTATAAGTGAATCAATAAAAAATCCAAGTGGTAATTGTTGAATATAAGTTGTATAACTTCTAAAATGAGAAAATGAAAGTGAAACAAACTGTTAAAAAATGGTTAAACAATTTGGTTAAGCAAAATAAATATGAATTTGAATAAGTGATGAATATGAACTTGAGTTATATAAATGAAATTCAACCTTATATTGTTAAAGGAATTAGCAATTGAATTGATAAATGGATGGAATATTAATCAGTCGAATGTAAAAGGATTGATATGAAATAATGAATGTAAGTGTAAATCCATTAGAAGCTAATGAAGTTGAGAAATTGAATAAATTGAATGGAAGTCATTTTAATATCAACCAATTGGAATTAAAAGTGTTGAACCAAATTGAACGTAAAGAAATGTAAATTGAATAAATTTGGTTATATTGGATATGCATTGGTTGTTATATGTTTGTTAATTGATTGTATATAATTCATTAAGTGTTAATAAAATTGAATTAGCGAAATTGGAAGCTAAAGTGATTAAATCCAACTTGGAAGAAAATGAACAAATGAATGTTAGTAAAATTCCAATGTTAATGAATCAAATGTGATTAAAATGAAAAACCAATTCATTGAATATTAATGAGAATATGAATGAATATTGATTGGGTTATGAATTTGTTGGATGATAATTAGATGATAGTTGATTGATGGTTGCATTTATTGTTTTCGTTGCATTTGCTAGGTTGGCATATGTAGTTGTTGTAGTGATATATGTTGTACATCGATATTATTTTCTATATACATGTTTCTCATGGTTTGTTGAGTGTTTAGTAGGTGCGGATTGTGCTTGCTTCGCATTTGGAGCTCGCTTTCGCGCTATATTAGCCGTATATGCTCGCTAATAAAATATAAGGTACATATCTCGGATTAAATATCGTACTTTTACACTTTTTTCCCTTCGGGATGCCTCATCACTTGATGAGATGTATATTTGTGATATATATACTATCATTTTTTTCGGATCAAGCCACGCAAAGGAGACTATGGCGAATTTTTACGAAAATTTAAGGCGTTAGAATATTTTTGAGAAAATTGGGAAATTTTTGAAAACTAAGTTTGGATTTGGAAACTTAGTAAAGCATTGTAAGAAGTTTAACTATGAATTTTGGGAAAGTTAAACACTTAAGAGATTTGAAAAATCCAATTTGAATGGTTTGTTATGGAAAGTTAATGGATTTTGTAACTTTTTCTTACTTGGTAATTTCGAGGACGAAATTAGTTTAAGGGGGGAAGTTTGTAACGACCCAGAATTTCTATTAATTAAAATTTGTTTATTTAATTGATTTTAAATAATTAAAAGATGATTTTATAAGTCGAATAAAAATTTATTTTGAATATCTGATTTAATTTGGTAATTTAAGTCGATAATTTAATATTGAAATTATGGAAATAATTGGAAATTGGGTTTAAAATGATTGAAATTGATTTTTAAAATTTTATTATATCATGTTGGAGTTATAATAATGTTATAGAACTTTTAAAATCGAATTAGAAGTTAAATTGTGAAAATTGAATATTTTAATATTTAATTGACGAGTTAAAATAGCCATTTTTCAAAAAGTCTCGGATTTCGACGAAACTAGTTTCATCGGATCCGTTATGTGATATTATTGTAAGATTTCAAATTTCATGCCAATCGGATTTACGGTTTGTCCGGGGCGAGCTAAAACGCATAGAAAATCGTTTAATCGATTTAATTTAAAATCGATCGTTTATTGTCGTAACTCGCACAGATGATCGAATTAGCCTCTGTAACCTCTTCCATTGTGTCCGGAACGCGGGGTACACCCTAGAAACGCCAGCCGGCACGCTTCGTTTGGAGTTCGGAAAATCCGGGATGAATAGTGTTCGTCGTTTTTTCTATAAAAGCCCCCAAACATTCATTTTTGCAAAGTAAAACAAACCCTAGGGTTTTAAAGAGGCCAGCCGCCACTAACAGAATTAATGGCCGAAATCTTCTCTCCTTCTTCCTCATTTTCCTTGCAATCCACTAACCAATTCGCGAAACTTTCTAAATGAAAGTTGTAGAACACTTTGAGTTCTAGATATCCAACAATGATGATGGATTTTAGTCAAGTGGTTTGATGGCAAATCTCGTTCAAGTGTCGTGACTTCATGCACACATTTCGAGGGATACACATGACCGAGCTCCACACGGCTTGGGGCGCTGGTGGTGTTGGCGATGGCGAGTTGAACGGCATTGGTTGATCGGCCTGGAGATGTTCGTATTGGGTTGCGCGATTAGGGTTAGGGCCGGCTAGTATGGGTTTCTCACACGTTCGAGTCACCTGGAGGAAGAAAGAGTTGCGTGCGGCTAGATCTGGGTAGAAGGAAATCGACGGCTCTGATGTGAGAGAGTTTAAAAATTAAATAAAAAGTTAATTGTTTTGTAATTATAATTTGTACAAACTTTAAACGTGTATAACTTTTTAATACGAGGTCCGTTTTGGATGAAACGTATTGCGTTGCAATCGTTTTGTCGAGCACTACGCAATGGAACTGGATTGGAGTCGTTTGGAGCTAGTGAAAATTTTGGGTAAAATTAAACGCACGTTTAATTTTATTTGAAATAAAATGCGGAAACTGAATTGAAAGCGAGGTGAGAACTTCTCGCTCAATCGAATTGTTTCGATTTAAATTTTAAATAGTTAGATTTAAAATTCTTGATTGTATGTTTGAATGATGATTGTTATCTATTGATTGTTAAAATAGACATTATACGCCGTTAGTAAGCGGATGTTATTTATTAAAAACATATACCGCGATAATTTCAACTTGTATGGAATTGGTATTATATATGTACTTGGAGTTGATTTTCCCGCATTATATAGCGGATAAGACCCTATTGCGCTGCATAATAGCGGATAATATTTTATGAATCCCATATACCACGATATTCCGTACTGGAATGGAATTGGTATTGTGCTAATGTCTGTGGATGCAGGGAAACAGGTTGGAGGGATCCAACAGGATTCCTCACCAGTATTTATTTGATTACAGATATTGTGATGTTTGTTGATTATCATATTGATATATGATATTTGGATGTGCGATTGACTATTTGGTGCTGCTGCATCATCGGATCCATTTTTGAAGTTTTAAAATAATGATTTTGATTTTAAAAAGAATTTTAAAGTGATTTTTGAAAGTATACATTTTATTAAATTTTGAATTGTTAAAATAAATAAACATTATAATTTTATTGTTATAAAAGTTATATTTTTGGAAAATAGTACTTAAGTATGATTTTGGAGTTATATAAGTTTTAAATAACGTTTTGTAAATTATTAAAAGGATTGGTTTATTTAAATTTAGATTTTTGAATTATTATAAATGATTTATATAAAAGATTTATAATATTGATATTTATAAATTTAAAATATAGGAATTATAAAACGAGTTTTATTAAGTGTTAAAATGAAGCATAAATGGATTTCATAAGTAAAGGAAATTTATAGATTTATAATTTGGGAAGTTATAGAATGAATAGATTTTGTAAAATAAAAGATTTATAAGTAATTAACTTATAAATTGGATTTTTGGTCATTTGATTGGGATATAAATAGAATTGGTTAATAAGTGATTTTATAAGTTGAAGTTGTTATAAAATATAAATGGGATTTATAAACATTGTTTTATAAATCCGAAATAAATCAAATTTGATGAATTTAATATAGAAGGTTATTAAAGGAGATATATTCGCGATTTTGGGATAGCGAATTATCCTTAATATAATATGTGTAATAATAAGATTTGATTGGGAATTATATCCATGATTTCGGATAGTGGATAAATTCTTGAAAATAAAATGTGTAGAGAACATTGAAATTTGGTTAGTGAAGTATATTCACGATTTTGGACAGTGAATATATTATTAAAGAAAATGGATATGTTTTTGGGAAAGTGATATCATAAAATGAAGTTAATTGTTTTAAAGATGTTTTAAAACGTGTTAAGCATCGAAACCATAGATTTCAACATTCATTGTTGAAATAGACGTTTTGAAAAATAGAAGAAAATAGTGGACTATAACACTGTTGTTATAGTAAATGATTTCCGAAAGGAAATGTTTTATATAGTATTGGGATTTATATGTCTATCTTAATTTCGAATCCCTATACTAGTGATTTTGGGTCGTCGTAACGATGTTTTACACAACATTCGTTTTGACTCAAATAAATGTGTTTAAGCGCACGTTTTCTTTAAAGAATGAAATATATACTTAATTTCGATTTAAGTATATTGAATATTTTCCAAGTGTTGAAAATAAATAGAATTGTGAATTACTTATTATTAAATGAGTATGGAAATGTTTTACAATATGAAGTGAATATTTTGAAATTTTATCTTTTTAAGATAAATTAAAAATGAATAATAGAAATCGATTTGGAAATCGTATATTCATAGATATTTTGGGAATTGTAAATTCACTATGGAATTTATAAAAGAAAGCGAAATTATTTTAAAAATAAACATTGATTTATTTTTGAAGTGTGGGAATAAATTTACGGATTTGGAACGTAAATATAAAGTAAATCTTTAAGGATTTATTTAATTGGTTTAAATGAACCATTTTGAAATGAAAGTATATCCCGTGTAGGGAAACGATTTGAAATTTGTTTTCAAAATTGGTAAAGGTGAAAAGTGATTTGAAAATTTGTTTTCAAATGGTTGAAGTGTGGAAATTATATATCTAGTAAAGAAATTTTGGAAAGTAAATAATTTGGGAAATTATTTGGAATCTGGTGATGTTGAACACGCCTATTGATAGTTAAATAACCGACTATCAATATTTTCCTTTAAATAGGTATTTGTTATGATTTGCTTGAAATTGAATGCCACACTTATTTTTGAATAAGCGCTCACTATTCGGGTTAGCCGGGAAAGGACCTTAGGGTCGTATAACCCATTCTGAATATGTGATACGCCGTTATGGATTGCATTTGATGACCGGTGTTGAAGACCGGATATTTGTGAAAACGGAAGGATTACCGTCGAATGACTCTGCATCGGCTGATCTCCGATATAGAGGTTTTATCACCCTTAGTGATGGGAAGTCCGAACGTGATTAATGAATATCCGGATTGCAAGGACTTCTTTGGTAGTGCCTTCGGTTCTGTTCGAGCCCGGAACAGACTTATATGGATTGTGCGTCTGACATTACAATTTGAGATGTAAAGCTGGTTTCTATCAAATATATTTCTGTTGGTGGCGGAGAATTTATTCTCTTAGCTTAACACCCTTCTCCGAGACGTACGAGCTCAGAGGTTATGTAGTTGATGGTTACTAGTGATACATTCCCAAATTGGTAATGTGGCATACGAAGTGCTGTTGAGCATTTGTTGAACAAAGCACGGCTTTTGTATAAAGCGTGGCTTTGTGGACGAGACTTCGTCGGACCTCACACCCCGGAAATGATCAAAACAGGAAGGATGCGGCAGGGTTATTAGGGGGTAGCGCCCCTTTAGTGTATGTCATTCCTTCTGGATAGAGGTGGTATCATGGTATGGAGCCCAGATACTTAACCTATGTTGTTGCTGCAAATTTATTACTTTGTGGTTGTTGGAAATCGAGGATCCTTGGATAGATCGGTTACGATCGGGGGATGACATATTCGTGTCAGTAGTTACCCAGTTAGGGGTAACCCGGCCTTGTGTTGGCGGAGATCCGGTTAGGTTCTCGGAGCGTCTTTCCAGAGGCGTACCCATGTGGCAATGGGAAGTTCCTTGGCCTGACCATTTGTTGGAAATCCAAAGAAACAATACGAACCCTGTACGGTTTTAGTTGTATAACCTGCCATGGAATGTGGCGGCAACCTGCTATTGAACATGGTAGCTATAGTAGGCATAAGTGCGAAATGCCTATGCTGGCTAAGATTTATATCTTTACTTTCGAAATAAATTTTCCTACATTATGCACTAGTAATAATATCAAATGTTTCTTTTTAATGCGTATCAAGCATCTTTGACTATCATAAGGAGAAATCTCCTCCGATTCTGCGTTTGCATTGTGTGTGTGGGAGGCCTTATGGTAGTCTCATTTTCTAAAAAGCATTGCGAATCTATTTTAAAATTATCCTGTTCTTTATTTTAAATATAAACTGTTTCAGTTCTCACACCAGTCACATGACTGGCTTGGAGTTTATTGTTTTTCCTTCCTAAACTCTGGGTGCCCACCAATTTCCACACGGGTAGTCATGAGTCAGGTTATCAGGATATTCTGGAATTCAGGAGTTGCTGGAGGCAAGCTGGATGGCATGGCGTATTCACTAGTATATAGTATTTCTTTTCCGCTGTTTGTTGTTGTTTGTTGTTGTACACTCTGATGATGTAATGTAATGAAATATGATGTAATGTAATAACTGATATAATTCTTTTGTTTAAAGTTTATTCATTTATCTGTTATATGTTGTTCCGCTGCAATTGTGAGATTCTAATATTGTTCTTTTGTTTCTTTTTGTTATGTTCTATCTTTTCTCTCTTCTTCTAGCTTTTTCTTCTTCTTAAACCGTAAGGTTTCGGTTTTCCAGCCTTCGATTTCTCGGCAGTTGATACAGTGGACGTATTGATGTCGGTTTTCGGGCGTCGAAAAATCGCAGTCGTTACAATATGAGTATGAGATAGATTCGTTTATCTAACTTTCATTTGGATGACGAAATGCTTTAAGTAGGGGAGAATGTAACGATCCATAATTTTGCTACTTCGAAAATGAGAGATTTTATTTATTTCTAAATTTAAAAGGAATTTCAATCTTAAATAAATATGTTATATATAATAGATAATAATAGAGAAATTTTTTATTCTTATAGTTAATAATTAAAAAGTATAAATTTGGATTTTAGAACAAATCAACAAAAGTAAAGTTTTGTTAATACTAAATAAAGGCTTAAATAAATAAGTTTAAATATTTATTTGATAAGTTAAGTCTTATTTAAAACATCTAATCAAGATAATAAAAGTATATTAATATATTTAAAGTATGTTAATGATCGTTTTACAAAAATAACTAAAATTTGTCGTATTTTGTCAGTTTTACATACACTGTAAAATTAAAGATTTTGATATTATTTAAATATGATTTTAAAATATGAATAGACATGTTTTAATTTTTTAAAAGAAGGAAAAAGTTCATTTTAAATTTGATTTACATAAATGAATAGTTTAACTATAACATCAAAATATGACCGTAAAACATTTTATCAAAAATCGACGTTTTGTCGGTTAAAAGTTGTCGCAACGTTGTTACACCTTTATTTTCTTATATATGAATATATATTCAAATATTATAAGTATTATTTAAGTCACTAATCAAGTTTACTTTTACTAAACAAGTTTAGAAAACAATTAGAAAAAGTAAACACAAAAGGACAAAACATGTCACATCAAATCCAACCAAATCTTTACTTTTCTTTACTTAAATATTAAGTGATTAAGACATAAAGTAACGACGTGATAAGGTGATGGTAAGTATTGAAAAAGTAAGATAAAGTAAGGATATTTAGTAATTTTGTAAAGGGTTAGCTTTTGTAATTTACCACTCCTTACTTTTTCTATAAATACCCATCCATTCTTCTCATTTTTACATACAAATCATTCTCTTCTTCTTCTTTTAAGCTATTTTGATGGCTTCTTCTTTAAGAAAGGTAGGAGAGTTAAAAATAGTGGAGTGCTTAAGCACTAATCCACTTGTTACTCTCTAACCTCTTCTTAATTTACTTCTTCTTCTTCTCTTCTAAAAAATGACCTTAGGTCATGAGTTTGGGAGTTGATAGGGGGAGGACGTGAGTAATTTGAAAGGGGAAGGCTATGAAAATGAGCAAGAGGGGATGTGGGGTGGTGGTCGAGCACTTGGAAAAGATGGAAGAATGTTTAGGTGGATGTTTAGTGAAACGTTGAATTAAATGAATGTTGGTAGGAAGTTAAACGTTTTGTTTAAATGTGAAAATTTCTCATCACTTTTGAATTTATATTTTGGTTATGTTAAAACAATCATATTGATACCCTTATGACATATGAATGTTTATACCAAAGTGATTGTTAATATGGATGATTGATAGTCTGGTTAGATAATTGAGTTTTGATAATATATTCCGTTATGGTATTAACAGTGAATGTTGAATTTGAAATCATATGTTATGTGATTGGCTGATTGGATGTTATGTTAGTGATAAATATGGATATTGGTTATGTTCATTTTGATTAAGTGATCCCTTTCTTAATAAGATCATATTTTAGCGATATGAGATATTTTAAAAAATAAGTCTCTTTTCAATTGGAAGTGAAATTAAAGTAAAACTAAAAGAGAATTTGAAATTTGAAGTGAAACGGATTTGAAAAGGATAGTCAAATTGAAATTAAAATTGAGATGAATAGTGAAATTGAAATTGAAATCGATTTTGAAAATTGAATTTGAGATTAAGGTTGAATTGAAGTTTGAATTGAAATTGTATTTGAAATCTAAGTTTTAAATGTGTTTAATTTGAAATTAGAGTTGAAATTGAATTGAAAATGAAATTTAAAATTTAATATATTAAAATAGTAGGAATAAAATAATATTATAATATGGTAATAGGTAAAATATATTTTAAATACTTTAAAAAGTGAAAATATTGATTTAAAATGATTTGTTATAATTTTATAAGTGATAAAATCCAATTTGAATAGATTGTTTCAAGTATTGAAAAATAAGTTAAAACTAGAAGCGTCGCGCAACAGTAGTTCGTAATTTCGTGTCGAAAAGTTCCAATGAATGTACAGAGTAGAATATAGCTCGGAATTCTTCGAGATAAGAAAATTCCGGACTATTATATCCATATCTTCTAAACGAAGAAAGAAAAACAAAATTTCGTCGAATAGATTTTGAATTAAGTCCAAATTAATTTTCTAGAAAAATCGCGCTAGTGCAGTTAAGTGACCATAACAGGAAATCTGTTTAAATAAACGTTTTTCTTATGCAAAAATATGGAATAAATTTGATAAATCCATTTAAATAATTTAAAAGAGACTTGAAGTGGAAAATATGAATTTTCAAATATTAAAAAGTGGTTTAAATCAATTAAGCTTATATAGCGCTTTCCGCAGCACTTTTATGCTGCGAATTCTATAACTTTTGTAATATAAATAAATATAATGATTTTTCCCATAATCAATTGTGAATGTTTTTAAAAGGAAAGATATGCATTTGAAAAATAATTTAGAATCTTTATAAGCAATTCCAAAATAAAGTTGATAACTGAATATGCGGAAACAACTTGTACATTTGTCCTGCCTGTGAGATCTGGGAAGATCAAACAAGGTGTTTAACTAAGGTTAGGGATGGAGCAACCAGTGTTCTGAACTTACCTGGCCTATGTTTTCTTTTCTTAGACGAGGGATGGAATAGATCGAAAGGAAAACCCGGATGTTGTTAAATAAGAAGATCGTATTGAGTTTCGAAAATAAAAGAAGATTGGTATTATCCAAAATTTAAGCAATCTCCAAAATGAATGATTTCTGTGATCTTATTTACTCAAAAATGTTTTATCAAATTGATTTAGGGTTTATCATAAACGATGTCTTAAATAACATTTTCTTTGGCCCGCATAAAAGTTAAGGAATTTGGATCGAGAGTTAACTAGGGAAATTTGATTATTATCCAAAGCAAAAGAATGAATTACGTAGAATTATTCTAAGCCAAAAGAAAGAGATATCGAAATCATCCGAAAAGAATTAAAGTGAAAAGAGACTTAATAAATCCTATATACTCATATTCACTTTTTATCGATAATTGGATTTCGAAGGAACCGGGGTCAGATTTGGATGATTCCTATCTGAAAATCACTTCGAGCTAATGTATATGTTTGAATGTGAATACTTGTTGAAGACGATGATTATTGAAGACCGTTGATCTTCGTAGCATGAAGACTGCTTGTTGAACATGCTCTGGTTAGCTCCTATTATAGAGTTATTTATATCAGTGGTCTCCTGGTGATGGAGATTTTTCGTATTGCAAGGATTACTTGCTACTAGTTGTAGTAGGAGAGTGTCTTAGGTTTGTCCTATTCTTGAGCAACTTGTATGAATGTTTGTCTGACATTGCATTTCTAAAGATTACGTACATTGATTTTTACAGACGAGTATCAGTGGTGGCGGAGAAGGCAGCTTAACACCCTCCTTGAGACGTACGAGCTCAATGGTTGTATTTTTTTGGAAGGCAATTAGTATTTAACGGAAATGGCAATGTGGCATTCAAAGATGTGATATGTGCTATGTGAAAAGATAATCATTGCATCAAGCCTCATCAAACCGGAAATGACCGAAACAGGATTAGATGCGGTAAGGCTAAGTGGGTCGTTCCCAAGTAGGGTATGGTCATCCCCTTCTAGATATATTTCTTCCCGCTATGACGTTCGAGATGTAAATTAATGTGGTGTATGGAAAAACGAGCGCTCGGTTAAAGGTCGGTAACGACCGAAGGATGACGTATTTGGTACTATATAGTTACAGAGGTAGGTCGGTCTTGTGTTGGCAGAGGTTCCTTTGTGTTGTTCCTCAGGACATCCATCTAGAGGTGTACCCATTCGGAAAGTAGATCCTTCATCTGGTCATTTGTACGGAAATCCATTCTCTAATAAGAACCTACCGTTTTGTTTGTAGAGCCTAGTACGTTGGAATTTAATAATGGTAACAATTTCGACTAAGATTAATAAGTTTATTTGTAAATGTTTTCAAAGAATGTCATTAGAAATAATATCAAATGCTTTGATACAAAAGTGTTTTAGTTATGATAAGGTAAAAACACGTCTGTATTTATGTGTGGGCATGGTCTTATGAGACACTCTTTCTTTTCAAAGGATTTTTATCCAAAGGCTGATATATGACACTGTCATTTATTATTGAGTTTTTCTCACGTTGGTTTATCAAGCCTGATCCGATATTTTCAATACTCGGGTTAGATCGGAGTAGTTTCAGGTTTTGTCAAAGACGGTTAGAGTTTCCAGAGGATAGCTGGAGATATTCATCTACGTATGGACATATTCTATTATCCGTTGTACTTAGTTGTTTTAGTTTGATGTTTGTTAGCAATTGAAGGACAGAGGTTTATAGCTGTCCAGGCTGAATTTAGGTTAGACTCAGATATATGTATTTCAAAAGTTTTCCACTATAAAGATATTTGTTCAATATTATATGTTATTCCATTCATGTGAGATTCTGTTCTGTCTTATTTTCTTTATTACCCTTCATGTTTCGTATTTTCGTGCAATTTGAGTTGGACATGTATGTTTTATTGTCGATTCAAAAGTTATGGAAAAACGGGGAATGACATCATTGTAATTAAATAAAAGATAATTACATGCGTTAATTTATGGAGTCGTATGTCATTTGATAGCATGTAATTTTTAGCCATACCATGTAAAGAAATAAGAGTGAAAAGAGAAAGTTAATCAAGAGAATTAATTAGAGAAGTGTTAATTAAAGAATGGGAACGCTTTCCTTCTTTCAAATAAAACACATTCTCTAATTCATTTCATAGGTATAATTGAGCTTCTCATTTTTCATTCTCCTTTCAATAACTTTTTTGGTTCTCTCTCCACATTTATAGCCTTCCTCAATTTATTATACATGTCAAGAGTCTAAAATTTCTCATGCTTAGTTACACAAATATACACTTCTTATATGCTACACTTATATTTCACAACATGAATGTATTTAATACATTCATTCCATTACACATAGACGCTAGACGCATGTGATGTGCTCATAATCATTTGCTATTGGTAAAATTAAATTGAATTAATGTTTTCCTAATAAAGCATTCAATTGAAATGTTAACTTGTTTATTCGACATGCTATCAATCTAATCAGAGATAGAGAAATATGATATTTCTCTCTCTCCAATTAATATTGTTTACTTTCTTAATTAATTGCATAACTATTGGAGAAGGAAACTAAAGGTTGATTTCTCATATTTGTTTTAATAAGTAATTACTACATGCATAAGTGCATTTGGTAAACTCATTCATATAAATATATTTAATATTCAAACCATTTTGAATTTTTTTTACCAAGTTAAATAAAATGTTAATTTTATTTAAAAGAAAATTTACATAAGATCTAAATGCATTTAGACTTCATTGGCCTGTTAATGATTGAAAATGGTAAATTTTTTGAAATTCACCCGTTTCTTCCGCTGCGGGCTGGTCTAGTTCCTTCAAAATGCAAATTAACACACCAAACAAACACACAATAAAATCAAAAAACAAGAATTCGAAGAATAGAAAATAAAATTTAATCAAATTCCCCGGCAACGCTACCAAAAACTTGTTTAACGACCAATTTCCTATCGGATTAGAAAATAGTCAATCAAATTTTAAATTAAAAATTACCATAAGCGCGCGGCGTGCAATTTTCGTATGTGGCGAGTATGGGTTGATCCGCTAGGAATTGTTTAGATTTTGAAATTCTATTCAATCGAATTAACCAAGAGTTTGAAATTGTTTGAAGATATAAATTTCTAGAAACTAACAAAAAATAAAAGTGGATAAAAATTTGAGAGTAGAAGGTGATTTAGAGGCAATGTCCTTCTCAAGGTCACATAAATAAACATATATGAAACTATCATCTCTCTTTTGGTCATTAGTGAGTTTAGTTGATACGTTTATCATAAGTATGGAATATTTATGCTATTAAGTATAGAATGTTTATCATAAGTAAGGAATGTCTTCATTGAAGCGGATGGTAGATGCAACATGCCCGAGACTCATGTTGGCCAGATCGAACGATTCAATCACATCTGGAATAGCCCCATAGGTGGCATAAGGATATTCGAAAGTTTGTACAGGAGTCTTGAGTACGGATATAACAGGAGGAGGCAGTATCACCTTTTTAGGAAGCTTAATCTTAAGGCTTTTCCTCTGGGGAGGTTGTTGATCCTTATCTTTGCCACCTTCTTCATCGAGCCTCCCCATTTCTTCCTCTCCACCTCTGATTTCACCCACTTCAATAGGCTCCTGAGCTTTACCGATCCCAACTATTGGACTTTGGACTAGGAGCGACGATGATTCATCTTCGTCACTCCCAGCTTCGGATTCATCCTCTTCACTATCCGTGACAATGAAAGTAGGGTCCAGTAAGTGGTGAGTCATGATTTTATCATTAGTAAGCAACAATTTGGCTCTTCTTTCTGCTAGTGGGAGTGCTTGAAGCTACTGCATAGCCTTGGTCGAGGTAGCATTATTGGCTTTGTGTGGACTGCCTACAAAATGCGAAATGTTATTTATAATTCACCAAATAATAGATATGGACTTGTATCTTAAAGGTATCGGCAAAGACCTACATCAGGTTAACTATCGCTGTGCAATTCTAAGAGGATGACGAATAAAAAAGAATTCTTCCTTGAAATAACTTACTTTGTTCCCAACGCCAACCATGACTTTGCACATCCTGGATGACTCTACAAAGATATGAGAAGGACTCCCTTTTTGACACTTGAAACTATACAAGTATCATATCTCTTGAAAAGTCGGGACCCATTGAAAGTGATGAGAAAAAATGATGTACAAGCAGTTGACAAAAGAATAGTTGTTCAGGTGGATTTGAATAGGAGCCAACTTCATTTGACATAGAATTTGTCTGATGAATGGATCAAATGGTGGAACTCCCCCTAACATGCATATATACTTGTTACAAGTCATATATCCTTCAAGAGAGTGATGTTATCTCTGAGATGAATTGGGGCCATCACATCATCCCATAGGATGTCATGATTCTCACATATCCTTCTATGCAATGCCTCATCAACTTTGGAGGTAACAGAATCAATGGCATCTTCCAATATAACCACATATGGGAGTGTATCCGAGTAGGTTCTATATCTGGTTCTTGTGCATGCTCTCCCTGGACTCCCTGAGCAAGCTAATCTTCTTGAGGAATATCGGGTTGAACATCAGGTTGCGCCTTAGTTTTTTACTTTAAAGAATCTCTCATCGAGTTGGAGTCGGTATCTGATCTGTTATATCTGATGGTTGATGGACCAACACTTTAAGAAGAGAGATGCTTGGAACGTCTAACGTCTATAACTATCAAAACCTCAACATAACAATCAATACTAGATAGATTAAAGTCAACACCCATGTGCTACAGTGAATCTAGTGCAGTGTTATGCAATGTTGTGAAATGTAAATGTTTGATACAATGCAATAGTCCATTTCAAATAATGGAGATCACCACAAGTGACCATCATTGCCGACCATCCCAATGAACCGTGTAACGTCAAACATATGTTAAGAATCTCTTGAACCTTGAAGCATCAAGTTCATCAGAATTTGTTCACATTCAAGCTACGGAGGAGAAAGAACCAAATTTCCACCGAGGGATACAGTTCAGTATCGAACCGTATCACGTAATAAAAATTATTCGGTTTTTCTTTCTTCCCCTTTTCTTGGCTCGACCTCCATGGGTCCAACCCCAATTCAAAAACGTGCATCGACTTCACATCTCCCCCCATCGCTGCTCCATCCATGTCACCTACCTGCTTAAGCCTGGATTCAAAGTTGAAGGGTTTTTTTGGGTTCATTGTTTCGATTTTGAAAAATTGGGTTTAACATCCGTGTGATTCAGGTACAAGCGAGGCAAAGGGACGATTGATTGTCAAGTCAACGGCGATGAAGTTCAGTTCAAGGATGGCAACGTTTGTGGTTTATGAAAAGCATTGAAGCTCCTTTAATGGAAGAGCATGAGTTCGAAAAGAATATAACAAAGTAAAGTGAGGGATGGAAATGGGTCGGTCCAATTTTTATAGGACTACAACCAAGTTTTTTGGCTATGGACCAGTTTAGATCCTAAGTCCTTTGGTCGGTATCGAACCATGGTTCAGTACCAACAATCAACTAAATAATATAAAAAATAAAAATAAAGAGAAAACGTAGAGGAGCATGACTCAACATACACACGCTAATCTATGCTCATATGCTCCCAAACCATAATGATCATATACGCACATTGTATATGTCTATGTGTGCAGAGTAAATGATGTAGAATTCGATCAGTGGAAAATCCTAACATGAAAATCCAAAAAGTGGAAATATTGGAGAATGCCAAACTTGGAACTATTAGAAACTGGGGTGGCTACAACACAATGTTGGATCTTAAGGCTATTCAGACACTAGAAGTGGTGAAACGTGTATTAACTACTTATGAATATAAAACTGTATTTACTCAAATTGCAAACAGAAAGAAGTAATCAGAGAATAAGTAAGTAATAAAGTAAAGTGCAGTAACGTAAATAACATTTGGATTTTTATACTGGTTCAAATTAACCAATCTTACATCCAGTCCTGCACTCTATCGTGCAGAATTCCACTATGATCGCTTGCTTTCCACGAGTGGCAAGAACACCTTTACAATCTTGGTTTCACGGGCTACAAGACACACCCTCTTGATTTCACAGGCTACAAGAACACCTTCTCCTTATCACCAACAACAAACTATGGCAA
This sequence comes from Allium cepa, assembly GCA_030765085.1. Taxonomy (NCBI): domain Eukaryota; kingdom Viridiplantae; phylum Streptophyta; class Magnoliopsida; order Asparagales; family Amaryllidaceae; genus Allium; species Allium cepa. The sequence goes on from CM060937.1 coordinate 2,676,851, forward strand.
GTAGTCGTATCTTTAATACAGATTCTTGCAGATTCGATGCACTGATCCTATAGACCTCCAATGGCAACATATCTTTGAATTCTTTGAGGAATATGATGAAATCAAAGAGAGAATTTTATGAACTAAAGTACAACTCTCTGATATTGCGTGGTTTGCAAATCAATGAAGAATTGGAGTGAAACAGTGTTGATTTGCAAGGAGATTGAAAGAGTATGCAATGGATTTCTTTTGCAACTGTTTAGAGAAGGAGTAAGAGAAAATAAGAATTCTTGATCTTAAAATTCATTTTCAGGGGCCTTTATATAACGGTTGAAGAGACGTGGCTTTTGGTAAAGAGGTGGAGGGAAATGTCTCTTCATTTAAAATTTGAGATTCTGAAAAACAGCTATATGTCGACAACCCCCTATCCCCTTGTCGACAAGGGTGTGTTGCAAAATGAACAGCAACACTAATAAGTGTTGAGAATTTTCAGCATTTCAAATTACCTTATATTTATGGATTTTTGTGATTCGGTTGAGGTCAATGGTTGATGATCTTCAAGTATAATTTCCATGAGATCTTTAACAAGATATTCTAAGGTTCAACCAACTCCTCATCACTTCAAACGCCTTTATCCTTCAGCATTCTTCTCTAATTGGGTTTTGTTCTTCAATTGCTCCGATTATCCTTCTTCTATAATTCATCTGCTTCCACTGTATTCTTGTTAATCTCTGTAAATGTCTCCATAATATATCTGATATGACTGCCTAACTCGAAGATACGTTAGTAGTAATATTTATGTGGTTGTTGTCATCAAAATCAATACCTAGGGTATTAACGATCTCCCCCTTTTTGATGATGACAACCATACAAATATTTAAGAGATAAAATATAATACTCATTATTTGACTCCCCCTAACTTTATGCACTCCCCCTAACATTTTGCCTAGTATATTTATAACTTTTCTCCCCCTTTGTCATCAACAAAATGGGCGAAAAAAGAGTTACTTAAATCACTGCTAGACAATATGTAAAGTTGTATATAGAGATAAATGCTTAAAAATAAAACACATGAGTGGAAACCAAATCAATTCAAAACATGAAATAAACTTATCTGATAATAAGATGATTTTTAGAGTTACCGACTTTCCTGATGCCAGTAACAAATCCTTTTCATATTTATCCAATGTTCAATAGATTTCTTGTCATATGCTTTGAGCATTTTCTATCTGATATACATTGTTTGTACCTAAAAGATTATAAAATATGCACACCGGTACCCTTTTTATTCTGGGGTCCATGGGGTTAAGTTTTGGGATGCCAAACCCAAGAAGAGTTTGAATGTCCCTTCAAAATATAATTATTAGATGAATGAACCTTATTAATAAAATTATCAATATATTTTTCTTTTTCAATATCATCCAACCTTTTTGGAACCCATAAATTAATGAATCTATTTGGAGGTTTTAACTTTAATTTCCTAGGTTTTGGTTTGAACTTGGTGGTTTGAACAAACTTAGTATTTTGAATACTATTTTTCTTTGATTTAGACTTAGGTGTGTATCCAAGTCCATGTTTATTCCAAGTGTGTTTAGATCCAGATAATAATTTTTCTAGATTATTCTTCCCTTTGTTAAATTTATCAATATCGATTTTCATTTTTTCAAAATCGTTATTACGATTAAGAATAACATTGTCCAAAGTTGTTATTTTGTCATCCAGATCAGTGATCTGTGACTTTATTGAAAGATTTTCTAGTTTTAAGGATTCATTTTCACTTTTTAGTCTTTCAAAACTTCCAAGTGTCAATTCCTTTTTGTTATTATACCATTAAGTCTTTCAATTTCATCTTTTTGACATTTTTTTTCTTTAGTTAACCTTTCAATAAATATTTTTAATCTATCTATCTCTGCCAAAATATTGTTGTACTCTTTTCTAAGTACTTTATATCCCTGATACATATCATTCAAACATTAGTAATTTCTTTATTAAAATTCCATACCTGGTCATCCTTTGCCATGAATCATATGTTGGCATTTTCTATTTTTGAATCACTATCACTTGACGATGTATCCGAATCATCCAATTTTGCATTGAATGCATGTTTCCTCTTCTTATTGAAAGTGTTTAACTTTGATTTCATCAGTTTGGGACAGTCCCTTTTCAAATGACTGGGTTTATCACATTCGAAATACAACATTTCCATTTCTAGAATTATTGTTGTTAGTTTTTCGAAGTTTGTTTGTTATCCAATACTTCAAGAATTTCTTAAACTTCTTGGTCATAAACTCGATATCATCATCAATAGTATCATCATCTGGTTCATCTTTGTCGATCATAGCATTGAGTGCTAGTGATTTCTTCTCATTTGCCCGATTCTCTTTTCTAATCTGCAACTTTTTTTCATAAGACATTAGGTTACCAATTAAATCTTCTATTTTCATAGTACTAATATCCTTGTCTTCTTCGATTGCCAGAGTCTTCTGATCTCATTCATTAGGAAGTGAATTCAAGATCTTTCTAACTTGGTCTTCTTCAGTAATTTTCTTTCCTAATGATATTAAGGCATGTACTATACTAGAATACATATCATAAATAGACTCATTTGGTTTCATTTGAAAGAGTTGAAACTGGTTAGTTAGCATAGATATCTTTGTTTGTTTTACTTTATTAGTGCCTTCATGTGTGACATGCTGAGTTCTCCAAATTTCATATGCAGAATTACAAATAAACACTCGATTAAATTCATTTCTATCTAAGGAGAAATATAAAATGTTCATGGCATTAGAGTTATTAAGTGCTTGTGACTTTTGGTCTAGTGTCCATTTTGAATCTTCAGTTTGAGGCTCTATGTATTCTATTTGGATAATGTTCCAAATATCCAAACCATTAGACTGCAAATAACATTTCATCCTACAAGCCCAATATGCATAACTACTGCCATCAAATAGAGGGGGTCTAGTGGTAGATTGCCCTTTTACAAAAGTGTTAAAAAATGTGTTACTAGTGTCATTAGCCATTTATACTTTTCAAAAACCAAGTTATGAATTTTTGAAAACCAATGCTCTGATACCAAATGTTAGAAACTGGGGTGGCTACAACACAATGTTGGATCTTAAGGCTATTCAGACGCTAGAAGTGGTGAAATGTGTATTAACTACTTATGAATATAAAATTGTATTTACTCAAATTGCAAACAGAAAGAAGTAATCAGAGAATAAGTAAGTAATAAAGTAAAATGCAGTAATGTAAATAACACCTGGATTTTTATACTGGTTCGGATTAACCAATCCTACATCCAGTCCTGCACTCTATTGTCTAGAATTTCACTATAATCGCTTGCTTTCTATGGGTGGCAATAACACCTTTACAATCTTGGTTTCACGGGCTACAAGACACACCCTCTTGATTTCACAAGCTACAAGAACACCTTCTCCTTATCACCAACAACAGACTATGGCAAGTAGTCGTATCTTTAATACAAATTCTTGCAGATTCAGTACAATGATCCTATAGACCTCCAATGGCAATATATCTTTGAATTCTTTGAGGAATAGAATGAAATCGGAGAGAGAATGGTGTGAATTAAAGTACAACTCTATGATATTGTCTGGTTTGCAAATCAATGAAGAATTGGAGTGAAACAGTATTGATTTGCAAGGAGATTGAAAGAGTATGCAATGGATTTCTTTTGCAAATGTTTGGAGAAGAAGGAGTAAGAGAAAATAAAAATTCTTGATCTTAAAATTCGTTTTCAGGGGCCTTTATATAATGGTTGAAGAGACGTGTCTTTTGGTGAAGAGGTGGAGGGAAATGTCTCTTCATTTAAAATTTGAAATTCTGAAAAACAGCTAGTATGTCGACAACCTCCTACCCCCTTATCGACAAGGGTGTGTTGCAAAATGAACAGCAACACTAATAAGTGCTGCGAATTTTTAGGATTTCAAATTACCTTATATTTATGGATTTTTGTGATTCGGTTGAGGTCAATGGTTGATGATCTTCAAGTATAATTGCCATGAGATCTTTAATAGGATATTCTAAGGTTCAACCAACTCCTCATCACTTCAAACACCTTTATCCTTCAGCATTCTTCCCTAATTAGGTTTTGTTCTTCAATTGCTCGGATTAACCTTCTTCTGTAATTCTTCTGCTTCCACTGTATTCTTGTTAATCTCTGTAAATGTCTCCATAATATATCTAATATGACCGCATAACTCGAAGATACGTTAGTAGCAATATTTATGTGGTTGTTGTCATCAAAAGCAATACCTAGGGTATTAACAGGAACAACAAGTCATAAAGGAAATTTCCTATTTTAAAATCTCAGACACCGTTGAAATGTCGTGAAAAATAGGAAAAGATGTAACTATTCACAAAAATGGATCTAAGGAAGGATAACAACTGTTCGAGAAAATACTTGAGAAATGACACGAAGGTCCTAACCTAGCTCGATTAAAAGAATATCACGTTTGCAACGAGATGCACTTTAAGGGACAAGTGTTATCCGGACTTTTGACCCAGCATTATTTTGTCATATTAGACAAGTCACGCACAAAGATGGTCAAAGAAATCATCCAGAAAGATAGCCAAAAGGCTTAAGAGAGCGGTCCAACCCAGTTTAGAAAGTCAAGCCCTGAGCCAACATGTAAAAAGCAGGAGATTGCCCACCAAACCATAATACTTTATGGATATGATCCCATTTTACTTCCACATGAAATTCATGGTCCTAAAACCCATTTCCATACTCTATATCATAGTTTGCATAAAGCTCTTCATCATTCTCCTCAAGTTTCAAATGGACAACTTTAACCTTCCACCAACCCATAAATTGGACTCAAAAGCAAGCTTATAATGACTCAAACAACTATGAAACCATAAAGCTAATGATCAAACAACCAATCTCCAAAAGTCTAGAATGATGATTGACTAAGTTTTATAGATTGATACCAACCCATATCCATGATTAGATACCAGCCATAGAGAATGTTGAGCTGGCCCCGTATTCTTCTTTAGAAACTACTGAGAGATCATGGAGAATGTAGGTTTAGATGTACCTGAAGCTTTCCCGCTTATCTACAACTATAAACAGACCATAAAAAGCTTTATTTGGAGGATCTTTTCTCTTTTTAGCACTTGTACTTACTTTCTGTAAGTTCTTATCGTTGGTGACGAACCAAAAGAACACTAGTTGTATTTTTAGTAATAAAAAGAGAAGAACCTTTAAGTGAACGTAGGCACATCTTCTTGAACCACTATTATATGTTTTTTATTTCTCATTTTCAATTTACTTTTCATCATTTTATTTCTCCACATAATTCTACAGGTGTTAGTGCCATTTTTGACGCTAACAGATTATAAGTCTTTCAGGCTAAGAACTCAAAGAAGGAATTTAGGGTTACCATAATATAGTTTAGAGACTCATTGTGCGTAGTAAAAATGATTAAATCATCCGCAGAGACTAGGGAGGTTACCATAAGAGATTTCCATTTGGGGTGAAGGATGAATTTCTTCTATTCAACTTGCTTCTATAAGTCCGCGGGTGCGGCGCAGTGGAAAGGAGGCTTGGGTTCTGGTAAAAAGACCCAGGTTCGATTCCTACCATGCGCTTCCCTATCCTATATAAATTTACCCGGGGGTATGGGGGCTTGGATCAGCGGACGGCTTTACTATACCCTCCTCAGGAGTTTACCGGTCCGCCGGGTTCTCCTGGGTATTAAAAAAAAAAAAATTGCTTCTATAAAGCATGAGTAAGTGTTTCCATGATTATAATAAACAAGTAATGTGAAATAGGATCATCTTGCCTCAAACATTGATTCCTTTTAAAATAACCAACAGTATGTGCATTGAAGACAAGGAAGTGACAGTGATATATATTGAAAAATCAAATTGGTAAATTGAGTAGGAAAATTCATCTTCTTCATGATACACATGAGGGCAGACCATTTTATTAAATCTAAAGCTTTTCTAAATCAATTTTAATCATAGCTCTTAGAGGTATCTATGGAGAAGAATAACCATTCAAAAGTTCATGGGTGAGGAGAACACTATCAAGAATATTTCTATTAGGAAGATAGGAAGCTTGATTAAAAGAAATTAAAGAGTTAAGGACCAGCTTCAGCCCAGAAGCAAGTATCATGGAAATGCATTTGTATATAATGTTACAACAAGCAATAGGCCTGGATTGTGAAACATTAGAGGGATTGTCAAGTTTGGGTACGAGGGAAAGGTTAGTTGAGTTTATAAATTTGAAGAAATTGTAGACTGCTTTTACTACATCAAAAGAGATGATATGCCAGCAATGACTGAGGAAGGTAGCATTAAAACCATCAGGCCTTTACAAGCAAACTTTTTCATAATAAAGATTGAGGTTTTGATTTTTGCATCAGAGATTGGTGAAGTAAGGGAAGATTGCATGTCTAAGGAGAGTTTAGATAGAGGAAGAGTGGCAATAAAAGATGAATCTTTAAAGGTATCGGTACTACAACCAAACAGAGATGAGAAATAGTCCAGAAAACCATTATCAAATCATCAGGATTATAATTAGAAGAGCCACTCGTATCAGAGATTTGGTGAATGAAGGATTTTGTTTGTTTGATTTTAAAAGAGGCATATAAAATTTAGAGTTCCTATCACCAAATAAGGACTAGCACTCTCTATTTTTCTGTTTAGTTATATTAGCTTCGGAGTTTAGGGCAACATCAAGTTGAAAAGCCAGATCAGACTCAAGTTGACTAAGATTAAGAATAAGGCTAGAATGCATAATTTGTTGTTGTGCATGCTTTAGTTTTACTTATTTCATAAGAAATGTCCGTACCATCACCATATTTTCTTTTAGCCCAAAGTCAAAGGGGAAGTTTAGTGTTTTTTAAACTTTACTGAAGAATAAATATAGGATTTCTAAAAGCCTAAATCTGCCAAGCATTCTTAACCTCCTATAAGACGTTGTTATTATTAATCCATTCATCAAAAAACCTAAAATTTACCTTTTCACTAATGACAGCACACCAAAGGAAAGATCAAGAGGATAGTGGTCAAAGAGTTTAGGCATAAGGATGTGGATTTGTAAGGAAGGATAAAGTGAGAGAGATTTGAAGTTTGTAAAGCCATGATCAATTTTTGTAAGGGTTCTAAATCCATGTCTTCTTTTATTGGTCTAAGAAAAGGGAGATCCACTGGATGGAATATCAACAAAGAGGCATTGTGCATAGTTTAATTAAGAGGAGCTAATCATCTAAGAGTTAAGGGATTGCCTCAATATTTATGTGAAGAGAGATAAGAGCAATTGAAATCACCGATTATAATACTAAGGTGAGAGTTCTGTCTAAAATGAGGGAGATAATAATGAAGAAGTTGTCTTTAGGAGGAGTTATCGATATTGATGAAAGTGATAAACATTGAAGTGGAGGAAGGGAGGTGAGAAGTATGAGTATGAATGAGTTGCTTATTAGATAATATAGGGCTTAGCATGAACATGGTAGGATCATACAAGATTATTAATCTACCATAAGGAGCATGCGAATGGTTGGTGAGAAAACTCCAAGCAGGATTGATGTAATTAGCAGCTCTTTGAAAAAGAGATAAGTTCAGTTTGTTTTGAAAATGGAAATAAGAGAAAGATTTTGTTCATGAATGAGAGATTTTATTTTATCAACCTTTATGTTTTTGTGGGCACCCTTAGTATTCCAATCAGCAATGTTGTTCATCATTAGTAAATTAATTGGGTTTCTTTATTTGAATTTCTAATACTTCTTTGAGAAGTGGAAAGAGTGTTATCAGGTTATACTTTGAAAGAATGGTGTGAGTCATCATCTGAGTTAAAGACAGAGGATATTGGAGATGAAATTCTCTTTTTTAATGTTGAAAGTTGTCTGTCATTATCGGAACAAAGTTTGAAAGAGGGTTTATTCTTTGATTTAAGCTTATTTTTGTGGTTCTTTGTTTTATGATTCTTTGGAATTTATGTGCATGTAATATCAGTTGCATCTTAGTGGTTCTTTGGTTTATGATTCTTTGGAATTTATGTGCATGTAGTATCAGTTGCATCTCAATGAGAAGACTTTTGATTTGAGGTAGGCTTATTAGGAGATATAGTGTTCATATCAAATGTTGCGTCATGAGAGTCAAAAATGGAGATATGAAGAAAAAGGAAATTGCTAGATTTAGAGCAAGGGGAGATAAATGAAGTATCAGTGAGCATGTCTTGTGCATGTTTCTATGAAGGAGTAACAGAGTGAATAGAAAATTGCTAAGAGGATGGGATGGGGGATTCAGGAATTTGAGAAAGCAAGTTTGACTTAGTGATGGGGGAATTTGAAACAAGAAGCTGATCTAAAGTAATAATAGGGGAGGAAGATGGATCAGCAGTGTGTTTAAGAGATGTATTTTCAGTAGAAGAAATGATGACTTCGGGAGGAACCAAAGATTGCAATAAGGGGAGTTATAGTGTCGATTGGAAGTGGTTTGGTGCACCAAGCCCATGTGGTTCATTAAGGGGTATTAGTTATACTAGTAGTAGAAACTGAGGGACTTATGTCTGTTTGATTGATCACTTTTCAGTATCATTGAGGCTAATCATAACAGAAGGATCTTTAACGACATCAGTCTCTTTGAGAACAACAATATCAGCACTTCCATTGACATCATCGATTTCGTCATCAATTTCAGCTTCTTCAATCAAATCAAGAGCTGCAAATTTATTACTTAAAGGGACATTCTCTGTAACACCATTCTCCTCAGACGAAGAATTAACGTTTGTATCAAAAATTATGCATTTGGACTTTTCACTTTCAACTTAAACATGCATAGTATTATCCTCATTTTGAACAACAGGAGAGCTTCGTTTCTATGTACCATATTTTTATTTTGGTGAACACATTTTTCCAGACCATTTTCTTTTCAAAACCAACAAAACTTTTAACACTTTTTTTCACTTCAACATCAGGAGCTTTAGATTTAACTTGCTTGCCTACAAAATTTTCATTATCAATGACATATCTTCTTCTTCCAAGCTGTTGTTTTGACGATTTTCATTAGAATGACCAAATACTTTGCAGTGAACACATATATCAGGTTTCCATTGGTAGCTTACATATATTAGCTAGGTTGAACCATCAGGGAGCTGCACTAAAAAGGAATCAACTAATTCTTGAAATAGGGTTATCCCAATGAAATATTATGCATATTGAACATGATCAAATCTCTTAGTTGATTCATCCAAACATATCGGTTAAAAAAAAATTTGCAAGCCAGTTTATGCCAAGTTGAGACCAAGCAAATATAGGAATGTTGTATAATTACACCCAAATAGGTACAGCCCTTATCGAACCATAAAAATTGCTGATAGAAGGATCCCATTGCTTCAAAATGAATAGTTTGTTCTTCAAGATAATAGGATCACTTTGAATAATTTTTCTCTCATCTGACTTATAAGAAAGCATGAATATGAAGATAGTGGTATCTGATTTTACCTTAATGTTGCATCTATGTTTCCATATCCTTTTCAAATTCTCAACTATAGAAGTGTAAGAAAGTGGCTTATCCAAGAAGAAACCCACCACGTAATCATTCCAAATAGCTAAACCAACCAAAATAACATCAAGAGGAGGGATAATTGTTTCACCACTGTAATACATGTCCATATAAATAGGCGTGTACTTTCCTGCATTACGGTGAAGATGCTTAAGAGGGAAGTCCTAGCTTGTTCAAGAGGAAGTTGGGAGAGGAGGAAGAAAGGAAAGCGAGATTGACCAGAGAAGAAGAAGAAATAGGAAAGGATAAAGGGTCAAACGAGAAAAGAGAATAAGAAGGGGGAGGGTCAAGAGTAGGCAAGAAGGAGGGGGGGGAATGGGCAAGGTAGGGGGGATGGGAAGAGAGAGAAGGAGAAGTGACGCGGGCCTGAAAATGGGATGAAGCTGCCATTAGAAATTGAAAAAGAGAGAATGAATGAATTCTTATGAAGTAAATAATATTTAATTTATTTTACATAAAATTTTATATTACTCATCTTAAACTATTTAAGATAGCTAATCGACTATAACATTTATAGTTTACTTATTTGTACAAATCAATATATGTATACATTCTAATTAGTTAACTTCTTATTAATTTCGTTTAACGATTTTTATTTAACAAAACAATTTAATTAAATAATTTTCATTAATTTAAATTTTGATTTAATTTATCATACATAATTTTATAATATAAAAATAACTACAACAATTATAGTCATACACATATATTAATATATATGTTTAATCAACTGACTTATAATTATTTTATTTAATTAATGTTAGTAATTAAATTTTAAATTTCAAAATTAGTTATTTAATTTCTAAAAATAATTGAAAATTTTTATTGTATTTTATTACTTCAATGGATTTTTACTTTTATATAAAAACTTATCATTTAAATTTAAAAATATTTTAAGTAACTAAATCTAAATTTCAAAATTATCCCAAGACCCAATATCAATTTAGACCTTTACTATTAGTGATAACTTTTTGGCTTATATCATCCTACGGGCCAAGCCAATAAGCAGGTAAGGCAAAGTACATGATTACCCAAACTCAACCTTAGACATTACCTTTCTAGACACCATACTAATGGGCAGCCATTAATAAGTTAGCCCTATTATTGTATTACACCATGCAGATTCATTGGAGATTTGTACCATTGATGAAACCAGGCCAGTCGGAGACGAGTTAAATAGGTTGATTTCACAATACATCTTATTTTGGAGATGTTGGGCCTATGAAGCCTAAATAGATTATTAGATCCAATCTAATATAGTTTAAATTAAACATTATTTTAAATATGAGTTTTAAAGGACTCCACTTTTAAATATGGTAGGGAAAAAAATTTGGTCAGACCTCATCGGAAAAAAAAATACGCTTTGCACTATGACCACATATTGAAAATACACACAAATTTGGTGATCCCCATACTGAAAACCTCTTCATATTCAAAAGTGAAGTCCCCTTAACAATGCCCTTAGTAAATTAATCTTAATATTGCTAATTAGACCATATAAATGATTAGGGCTCTTATACCATAGGCGAAATCGGGCCAGTCGGAAGTGGTAAAATATGTAGATTTCAAAAAAAATATTTGTCACAATCATCATCAACCACCCTATCTAATATCCATAATCTTAAACTTCTTCTTTACTCCTTCGAGCTTATCTCCGGCCTCACCATTAATTTCTCCAAGAGCTCCATCATCATGGTGGGTGGGCATGACCACCTCAGTCCCCATATTGCCTCCTCCCTCAACTATAAGCTTGCCAACTTCTCCATCTCTTGCTTTGTCATCACTATCCACCCCTTTTAACTCCTACTAGAAGATTGTAATTAATTAATCTATAAGATATCCATTTGTCTCACCTTCTGGAAAGCCTTCCCTTTATCTGCCACTAGCAGACTGATTCTTATCCAATCTATCCTCTTGGCCTTACCCACCTACTGGTTATGTTTCCATAAGGTCCCACCCTGGGTTATCTAGAAGATTGATAAAATTCACCACAATTTTCTTTGGTTTGGTTAGCCTGTCAAATATCTGGTTAGTTGAAACATTGTCTGCAAGTCTCCATTGCAGGGCAGTCTTGGTATTATTGGCCTCGAACTGTTTAAGGTAGCCCTTCTTGCCAAATAGATCTAGCGTTCTATAACTGATGATGCACCTCTTTGGAGATGTCGGGTCCGTCGTACCTACAATGATGATTTGCCTACCTTCATTCTTCACCACCCCTTAAGTTGCATTCCCTCTCCCTTCTAGAAATGAGACTCTTTCCTCTTTACCATGGGTTCGTCAACTGATTTTTGTTAGATTAGCAAGGGCAATCATTTCTACCTCTGGTGAGTCACCTAGAATTGCGATACTCCCTTTTACTGCTTCTATTCTAACCTCTTCTCTATCATTGACAACCACTCCATCTCCGCTAGGGATGCCTACACGTGGGTGCCGCTATCGTTAGCTCTTCTCATGCGATTACTGGCCCGGCTCTCCACCAATTCCACTCCCTCCTCTCTTTGATTTCTCATTCTCATCCATCGTATCCTCCTGGTCATTTTAAGTGGGGTCTTCATTCCAACGGCCAACTCTTATATCATCCCTTTATCATCATCTTTCGGACTCTGGCAGAAATTTGCTTTTCCAAAGCTTTGGAAGTGTAAAACCTCGCCTAGGGTTAAGTTTCTCATGTATCTCCTAGTGCACGAAAAAGTTAATGCGAAGGACCATCTTATCAAGAAAGGCATTAATGTTGACCTTAGCTGTCTTATGTGCCGCTTTAACTCCAAAAGTGTTCATCGCCTCTTCTTTGATTGCGATCTTTCCTTCTATGTCTAGACCTCTTACATAGCCTTGATATTTTATCCTACCCCCTCTATCCCTCCTTCTTCGACCACTGGCAATATAATGCCCTAATGCCATGTTTGACTCCCTACTCCTCGCCTTCAAGTGGACAATTTGGACCGAGTGCAACCGCAGATGCTTTAAGGTACACTGCTTGCACTAACCCATCCTTATGTTATAAAGTCTTACATTTATACTCTACTTACACATGTAATAGATCTCTCTACCTCTGCCCGTGCTTAGAGGCCCGCAATCCCGATAGTGACTCCATTGACAGCAGCATAGTTCCACCAGCTTTTGGATCTGGGAAGATTGATAGCTCCAATGTGAATTAGACTTTAGCTTCTAATGTTACCTACTTTTAGTTCCCATTTATTTTTCACCACTTTTGTCTTGTTTGGGTGCTTATTCCTGTTGTATGTACTTTTGCATTTTTTATGCTACTATCTTATGCTCTGCTACCACTGACTCTATTTTTCGGCCACTAATCCGGCTTGTTGATTGGATATATTCTATTAGTTTTATGATATCGACTGTGTAGCTCTGCATTACATATTATTTTTCTCAAAAAAAATTATTCTTGATCTATTGGGCATATGAAGTCTAAAAGGTTTATTAGATACAATCTAATATAATTTAAAACAAAATCTTATTTTATTTAATTTGTCTAGAAAGAAGTTATTTAATTTAAATTAAATGTATATTATAATGAGCGTATAAAATACACCCATATGTGTATAGTGTAAGTGTATCATATAAATAGTTTACATGATTAATCTGGATATTTATTGATGTTGGGATTTACATCACCAATGGACATATTCGCTATTTATATAAGTCTTTGTCGTCCATAATTTTATTTTAATAACATATAAAATAATAATATGTATATATACATAGCTTACTTATTTTTTAACTAATCAACAGTAGTTTACTTATATGTAGTAGGCATTTAAGAAGAGGAAAAGGTGGAGAGCTTTTCTGATTCCTTTACTCATCCACTCAATGTCATTTTAAATCAACATTATATTAAACCTATATATGTATTACATTTAATTATGACAATTTTTATATGTTTTGAAATTCAAAATTAACATTTGAAATCTAGTTCTTACTTAAGATGGATTGAACATTAGATATAATTTTAAACAAAAATCCTTTAAAAAAATTGAATTGAAATAATACATAGATACACACACACACACATATATGTATGTATGTATGTATAACTCTATGTTATGAATTTTGAAATTAACAATTTGAAAAAACATTTTGATTTAAAAGAATCCAAAATTAATTTTATAATTTTATACAAAATCCCTCTTATAAATTTTGAGTTGCAATAATATATATAAACATATGTGAATAATAACCAAATGTCAAAAAATAATTTATATAAAAATCCCCTTATTTAAATATTTGAATCCTAGTTAAATGTGATAGAATTGATTTGATAACAATGTTAAACTTCTTTTCATTAATAAAACATGATGAAAACTTATTTTTTGAATGCGTTTACAAAAATAAATATTTTGAATAAAAATCGATAATGTGGCCGAAATCGTTTTATTGATGAACGAATTTTTACTTGATAAAAGTTGTTCGAACTTTTTAGACATGCTTAGAAATGTAATATTGTTATTAATATTAACTAAAAATATTTTTTCTATTTAGGCTAACGAAATGTATTTAGTGGAGATATTTAGAGAATATATTTATAAGGAGATATTTTATAAAAGACATAAGATATTTTAAAGATAAGATATTTTAGAGAAGTTATTTTGGTGGAGAAGGTATTTTAGAGATAAAAGTTATGTCTTCATACTCCTTAGTCCTCCTTAACATTCTAAAAACAAAGTAAATCAAATCCAAATCATCTCAATCTCAAGCAAAGGACCTAGCAAAATATAGGAGCAAGGATTATCAACTCAAAGCTTGAAGGAAAGGAGCAAAAACCCCAAACCTACCCGAGGTCGTGAGCTTTGGAAGAGAAGGGGAAATGGCCCTGGGCAATTTGGAAGCAAGGGTGAAGTTGTTGGCTTGTTTGGTTGAGGTAAGAAGTGTTCTTGATCTCGAGGCTTATCTTGGAAGTAGACTTTTTAAATAGTGAATTAACTCACCATTTAAATATATATGGTGTGGTATAGTTAGGTTGCAAATCTATAGTAAAGTCACTAACTAATTAAAGTTATAAATTTGGACCCTTCTTGCTTTTGAAAGAAAATAACAGCTGTATATTGTGTATAATCACTTATATGACCTTCTAAAACATATGACATAGCCGATATTATGTATACATGTTTGGTTGGATTGTGTGTGGGTCACTATATGAGCACTTTAAATCCCTTGTTTTGTTGATATTTATAAAAGTTTATAAAGACATCCTTAGGGGTCTCTTGTCAAGGTTATTATTTATTCTAAGAATACTACTTAATGTAAAAAAATTAGATCCTAAATCACTTGTTAGCATTGAGAAAACAAGTCAAATTTTTAAGTATTTCTAATTGTTCTTAGATAGGACTTTTTGCATCACTTAAGCAGTAGGAATTTTTGACCCTACGAAGTCATTTTTGGACCTTTTATAGCGCTGGCATTTGCTGTATTGATTTTGTCAATTTATTGATTAAATGTGTTAAAAAATAATAATTAAATATATTATTTTTATAAAACATTTTTAAGCATTACTAATAGCATGTTTATAAATATTTAAAAAGTAATTTCAAGTTTAAATATGTTTTTAATAAAAATATTATTTAATTTTTGAAGCAAAGGATTTTCTTTATGACATTTATTTAAAATGGTTTTTTAGTGTAAAATTCTATATTAGTTAACTTTACATAATATTTTATATAGATATTTAAAATATATCTGTAAGTAATTTAAAATTAATTTAATATATATAGGAAATTAGTTAAATATTTCATAAAAAGGTTAAAAGGGTTTATGTAATGTTTTGTGATTTAAATCATTTTGGAAAATTATACTAATTATACTATCTTAATAAATAATTTATTATTCATGTATATATCATTCCCAAAAGATTTTAAATATGTATCTAAGTATTTGTAAAGGAATTTTATTTGATAAAACGGGATGGTAAGCTACATATATGAAATAAACAAGTAATTATTTTATACCAGGTAGTTTTTTTTATCAACTGTTGCACTTGATCAAAATTTACTTAGCAAGTATATAGAAGTTTCATGTATTTATACAATTTGGGATCCCATAGGGAGGACTCATTCATATGGACACGTCACTTGCTTTAAGAATGTATATTTAAGATCTTTCGAGGAGAACTCCTAGATATCATCCGCTTACTTCTCAAAGAACTAGAATTGAGTTAATCGAAAATTCCCCAATTTAGTTTTGAAGAGTCTGAGATCGGATAAGTATACTTAGGTATTACTAATACTTATCGAAAACCACTTCAAAACTGATGTAAGAGTTATATGTTTTGGAAGCGGTTATGGAGCAAAATGTTAAAGACTTGAATTGTATATCCTAATGGTAACTCCAAGGGAGAGGTCAGCGTTAACATTTCGAGCAATGATATCATATCGTGTTGTCCAACTTGAGGGTGATTCTAAGTGAGAGGACATCTTTAGCATTCGTCGGACAACTTGTACTGGAATGCATAGGATCATGAACTATTCGAGTGATGAAGACTCATGTGATGAGATGCTAAATGTGACTTCACCATCGAAAATGACAAAACAGAGTAGGCACATAGCCGGTGGGTTTAGCTAACCTAAGGATATATCAACTACATATTGCTATTGGGAGTTGATGATCATGTTAAGCAATGGACAAGCTATGTTTACCTTTGTGGTATATTTTATCTAAAGTTATACGTTGCTTCGGAAGGTAATTTCTGACCCTTGCTGGAGGCCTGCCTCGATGTATTGAGGGCAATTCCAACAGATACCCATATGCAAATGCAAACCTTAACGGTTTAGTTATATATCTATTATTGTTATGATTTGAGATGCAAGCAGCACAACTATTTCTGATTTATATTCTACATCTTAGACATTATCTATTATATCGCCTTATTTAGTTATCTTATAGATTTGATTTTTTTTGAGGGGAAAACCATTAACGTGATTCGAACTGTCTCAAAATTTACTGTTATATGGTGCGTGTATTTTTGAGTTTCGCATACAAGGCTTATGACTGACTTGTAGTTTTATTTTTCCCTTTAACTCCTTAATCTTTTGAGTAAGTTAAGCAGGAATTGCTATGGATGCTTCAAAGCTTTAGGAGACAAGATGGAGGCTTCCACTTATTTGCCTATTTTTATTTTTTATTTTGCACTATTAGTATGTACATATCAGCATTAGTGAGGACAAGCAGTTATAACTGTCCACGTTGATGATAGTACTTAGGACAGTAACTTTGTAAATATTGTATCTTAGAGGAACTTGTACTTTCTTTTTTAATATTATATATTATCATTCGGTTGTGGGATTCCAGTGTTTTGTTCTTTCTTGCTTATTCTTTTTTGTTCTGCATTTTCTTTTTATCCTAACAATCTAACTTTCTAGTACTTGGGTGTTGGGTACATGAATACCGTTGATGTATTAGTGCACCATTTGGGGGTCGAAAAATCGGGTTGTTCCATGAGATGTACAAGATATGGGGTCTAAACTATTAGAAGGTCACCCTTCATCTTCTACCTCTTATTTCTGGTCAAAAACCATTCCCGGTGTGTTTGTTTTACACCTCATCATTAACCGAAAAAAATATCTAAAACATTATTCATCACAATATCTCCTCCTTAAACCATTTGCTAATCTCTTTTTACTACTCATATTTAGCTAGCCATATCATAGAAAATATTTTTAGTTGCTAATATATTACAAATTAATATATTAAGAAAGCACAATAAGTTCAAACAACTGTTACGGAGAAAAAAGTTGTTTATTAATAAAACGATTCGGTCACATTATCGATATTTCTTCGAACTATTTATTTTTGTAACATTTTTTAAAATAAGTTTACCACGTTGGTTATTAATGAAAAGAGGGTTGACAAAAAGTTATTAAATCAATTTGATCATATTAAATTCAAGATTCAAATATTTAAATAATTCAGATATTTGAATACGAAACATACGAAATTCCGGGTCATTACAAAATTCATCAACGATTAATATCAAACAATGTGAACATTAATATTCACATGTCATTTTAGCTAGTGGTGTGACAGTTATGCCGAATTTATCGTTTACATGTCTTTTCGATAAAATCCAATTTTACCATTTTGAGCAGTACCGATAGTAACGATTATTTACACCAATTATCTTTATTAAAACTACATAACTTTAGGACTTATGGAGTTTAGCTTTAGTCAAAATTCCAGTATCATACACATTCAACTTAGTTTTCCCCAATACAAAATCTTTAGGTTAATAATAACGTTTATTATTAAGCATACCGCTCTGCTCAAAGACTTTGATTTTGAGCTGACAATAGTTGACCGTGATACTTAGCTCTTATAAAGGAGATGAATTCCCTACTGAATAGTGTTTCACTTTCAATGTTTCAACTCAAAGTCGCTCAACAAATCACAATGTCATGATTTAACTATAATCAAAGTATAGTATCCATATTAAAGTTCAATATTATTCTCAAGTTGAGTGAACCGTATAACATCATTACCTCAAGATCTCATGTTCAACCTTAGTTATAATTTACCAATAAGAAACTTTGAATGAGTCTTTCCATAGTTACACAATAACTATCAGTACATAACCACTTGGCGCATCCAACTATGAGCACTGCCTAGTATTTAGAGAGCATTGCATATTTTAGTCTCAATGGACGAATCGGTATCCATTCTCGAAACACCTTAACTATGAATATTTAAAAAAAAAATGTGATTAAATACTCGCTATTGTCATTATATGCAACTACAATTACATAACATTTCATTTAATGATGTTCAAATTTATATACTTTAAACTAATTGCTTAATTAATTATATCACTGTGTGTGTGTAACAAATTACATATTACCCCTATGGGCATACCCCTTACTCTACCAACATACGGGAACTGGTTCTCAGCTTTGGTTTTTGGTCATACCCATCACAAGGTATGTCAAAAAATTGAGGAGCGACCCCGTAATCAGACCGTCAGGATGGACACTAGTCTAATTTGGTTTACTACTTGAAAATTAATAGGAGTACATACTAAATAAATAGACACACTTATGACTCTCAGCCTGCTCGCTCTCAACTCACAACATCTTATATGTGAATGCTTCGTATGAGTGACATCTACTCACAAAAGGTAATCGAACAAATATCAGCACATGTGTCCCACATCATCCGGTGTTACTCACTGGTTTACTTAATGCTTATAAATTACACTTACTCCACAATAGTATTCGATGCAACAAGTCTAAAGAATAACCGAAGAAATATTACCAAAATTTACTGAAAGTTTCAGGAGTCTTTATATCCTTGATAAGTGGAAATCACCATTTTGTCCATTTATTTAAACTCAAAAATAAGGATTATGAATATTAAAACACATTTTAAAATCTCTTCACCGTATTTAAAATTATATAAAACTCATTTAAAATCAATTATTTATAATAAAAATCATACGGATGATTTTCTATAGTTAAATATGAATTTTAATTGAGTTTATTAACCACAAAAATCGATTCCATTTATTTTTAAACCATAGGATCTAATTTCAAATCTCTTCTTTATTTCAAAATCATGAGAAATACTTTAAGAATCAAATAGTACTTATTAGAACTCATTCCTTAATTTTACGAAATGAAATAAAAATTTTAAATGAATTTTTTGAATCCTAAAATCGATCTCTGTTTAATAAATCAATTTCTTTTATAAAATAAATACTATTTAATTCAAATAATTCTTTTTCCACAAAATAATTTCATATTTTGAATGTGTCTAATTTGTACTTTAAAACGTCAAATTTTTTATGAGTTTTAAAAAGATAATACTTTTTCCATTAAACAAACACAACTCACCACACTAGCCTGGTGCAAAACTCTAGGCCTCACGACTGGTGCACCGGTCTAACCAGATCGATCGACCGGTGTCGCGGCCGGGAGTAACGTTTGCTCCAGGTCGTGTGTCCCTCCGACGTTCCAACTTCCATTTGCTTACTCGTTCGAACCCGACTTCGTTGCTTCCAACTCCACTTCATTCCCGAACTCAAATTATACTCGATAACTATTTTAATATTATTTTGATTTAATCAATATATAACAATAATATGTTATTTTAATTAACTTTAAGCTTCAAATAAATAAACAAAAACCATAATAAGTTAATACAACATCTTGCAGTATTTTTATTCATTTTAATTTATAACATTTATCGATTAATTTGATTAAATTTGAAAATATGCTGACAAATAATGTCGTGTGACTCCTTGATGTGAATTCAACTCTCGGTAATATAGAAACATTTCAAATTTTGAAGTATGTAGAGAGTTTACTAAAGCACAATAGATGTTTTACAAACTATTTAGGTGATATCATATTTCTAATCAATTAAGCTACACCTTAAACAATGACCTACTTTGTGCATTTCTCTCCGTAATCACTATATCAAAACTCGAGTAGTATTCATAACTAACAGCGAAATGCAACACCAAAACGCAGATCTAAATTTGCCAGCATTTATAATTAGCAGATTGGCTTTGGTCGGAGAATTTGGAATAAGATTTTTAAGTCACAATTTTTTTATCTTCAGGTATCCACTTTTGAACCGTTTATTCAAATACATGTTTTTAAGTAATAAAATTAATTTTCAAATTGCTACTTTTATTTTTATTTTTTTGGTTAATTATACGGATCGATCACACATGTTGTCTGGCGGTGCACTGCCCGACGAACTGGCACATTTTCTTCCTCTTTTCATTCCAAGACCTCATTATCAAGTCATTATTAAGTCATCGTTTAACAAACTAGAATTTGAATGAAAAAAAGAGTAAAACAAGAATATAGAAATCTCAAATAGCAAACACATTAGCGGTCAAAGACAATACCTGTCACCAATATTGATAAACGAATCTTGTTAGAATTTAACAGGCTTTCGCAGAATATAGTTACGCGCCCCTTAAAAACAATGTATATTTATCATAGATATATTTGTTGGATTCTCTCTTGGATTCAGCAAATTGTGCTTTCTCAGCATGTTCATAAACTGCCTTTTGTCCTGAACCAACTCATCATCTGCTTAAAAGTTAGAAATGGGATTGCTTCACCTGCTTAAAAGCTGATGCTTAGTTTTCAGACTTACTATCTCATAAATCTTAGAATATATTTCAAAAAGTTCTAGATTATTTTTTACTTTTTTTTTTCCAAAAAAAAGGGTAATAAAATGAGAGTTTTCCGAATTTTATAAATATTAATATATATCTTGTTTGAAAAATTAATCAACATTTATATTTAAAAAAAAAACAGTCATCTGTGGCTACACATAATAATTTGGAAATAAAAATGAAAAATGATAAGTACGAATATTTCTATTGCTATTTTCGGTTATCCTCTCCTGCGATTTCCCAGTAAAGATAATGTATAAAAATTAAATAATTTAATCATATTCATGGTGCATGTGCATGGAGTTGCCAAAGTTAGTTTATCAACAAATTACATTTCCAAATGAACACAGCAGTAAAAGTTGCACATGATGTACTGATAACCCTAGTGTGTGTGTATGGAATCAAAATATCATGAAGATGGCATAAAAATTAGAGCTTGATGCATAAAACGAAACCCCTTTTTAATGACTTATTCCTGGATAATGGGGAAACTGCAATGAATGAAGATAGGTATATAGTATAGTTATGTCACCATCTTTGCTGTGTCTTTGCTGTGTCAAATGAAAAGGATGAAATGATCATATGGTATAATAATTATTTGAATGCATCAACCTGGTCCTATGTCTTCGTGTTCAGGTGTGACAACCAATGAAAACATTAAGTTTTATACAACTTTTGCAAAAAATCCTCTTTAGCAAAAAAGAGATTGAACTTTTTGCTAAATATATTTTTGTTTACATTGGTTGGACAGACCGAAACACAAAAAATAAGACTAGACGATCTCCTCCCTCGGTTATTATCCATATGAAAACAATCTCAATGAACTAACCATGATACAACTATTTCGTACTAAAACAAAAGGAAAATAGTAACAAGTAAAACTTTGGAAACTAATATAAGCTGACAACGTGTTTTTTAAGCAATAAAGAGTGATAATTAACTAGCAGTGAAGTGTAAAACTTAATACAATGTTGGATCAGAAAAAATTGAAAACTAAATTGCACTCAAATAAACATAGCAATACACTAGTAGACACTGATAACACAGTGCTAACATGGTTCCAAGTCCATAAAACATTATTTAACATCATCATATAAATCAATTTCAAAAGCAAAATAAGCTTCATTCGCTTCACTCAAAGTAGAACAGATCTCAATCAAGACTCAAAAAGTTGATGGATCCTCCGTTCATTTTTGAATTGCTCTCCAAATCTTTCAGTTGGATCTTAAAAGCAACCCAAGTCTAACATATATAATACAACTTGAAAATCAGAATCAAATACGAAATACAAGCAATAGGGGAAGTAAATTTACAAATGTTTGGAAGTGGAATTCTCTAGCAAGTCACAAACCTTTCAAATAAAAAGGGTTTGCAAGTTACATCATCCCATTTATCAGTTTCAAATATCTAATCAATAACCTAGACCCACCATATCATACATCTGATTAATCATGTATAAATTAATGGTTGTGACGTGTTTGGCACATGAAACAGAGAAATTGAGAACGGATGATCTGAACATGTTAATTAACCCAACGACAAGCAAGAATAAGTTAAACCAATAACACATCGAGCTAAAACAAAAGCTTCCTTCTTGAAATTGTCTTCCTCGTTTGACCCACAACCACATCCACGAAATCCCTGATCATCTCCCCGACCAAATCCCTAAACATCAACCTCTCCACATACAACACCGTATCTGGCACCTCCACCGAATAATCGCTCCATTCACGCGCTTCTCGTTTAAGGTCCTTCTTGATAATTTCACGCGTAAACTCGTTTAAGTTCTCCATCTCCTTCAAATCCCTTAAACCACTCATCCCAACCCACGCTTTCTTGATCATATCCTCCCTCGGTGAATGATGGTGGTTTCTGTCCAGCATCTCATTTATCGTGTCGAAGAGCAAACATCGGTTGAGAATTGATTCTTTTGATGCGTCGGTTTTGGTGTAATGTTGCTCTAAAAATAAGTAAATGTCCGATGCTCGCACATTTGGATAGTGGTTGAACGCGCTTACTATGTCGGACACGTAGACGTAGTCCGTGTATTCAGATTCGTTTACGTAGTTTGGTTTTGGTACGTCCACGCATTTGAACTCCCATTCTTCGAATTGATCTAAACAAAAGAACCATTTATTGAAAAACAAAATGTATTAGGAAGGGTATGGAGAATATGCTAAAACTTGTATAATTTGAGCACGATGAACTTTTATTAATAATGTTAGCATTTTCTAATATGCTGTTCAACAAACTAAATTGTCCTGATATCAACGTACTATTCACATTATAATTACATTGTTAAGGCTTAAAAACTTATGTCTAAGTCGACCATTTCAGTTAGGCTTAATCAATAAACGATAACATGAGACATTTTATATTTGCATATCTGATAATTTCTCCAAAGACTGGATCATCCATTTTGTATTTATTGCAATTCAGATAAAATATCTGTAGTATCATAACATGAATGGGAAATATACCTTTGAAGTTTAAGGAACATTTCTTTACAGGTGAAGGAGAACTTTCCTCGTTTAAAAATGTTGAATCAAGCACTGAAACTGGACTAGGTTGCTGCTCACTGTTTGTAATTTGATCAGTTGATGTGAATGCCGAAATGTTCTCAAGTAGTTTATTGCATCTCTCTAGTAAATTTTTTCCTGCTCTATTCTCCGATTTCAACCTCTGTGATTAAATTTGTAAACGTATGGTCAAAACCCAAATTCTATCTATTTAACACAATATGCAGCAATTCTGAGGTAAATTTCATGTGGATTTAAGACAAAACAAACATGAATGTAAGATGGTACTGATTTGGATAACAATTCATCAAAACTAATATAATATTACAAACAATGAATTTGATTGACAATTCTTCAAGAAAGACGTATGATCATGCTAAAGAAAATCCAAGATGGTACAAAGAAAATTCACTGGCCACTACCTACAACCAACGTAAAACGCTGGTCCACATTCACCCAATCCAATCAACACGATGTGTTTTAAAAACTATATATAGTACTATTTATCGCTGAAACTAGTAACGAAAATATTTACCTCAAGGTCAACTGTAGAAATCGTACTATCATCTTCACCTGGTGAAATTGTGCTATGCTTAACCGATCTTCTATTCTTAGGAGATTTATTTGTGACCAGACTCGCCTTAGGCAAAGAACGATTGGAGCCCAAAACCGGCCCATTTTTTCTCGGACTTCGAACCTGCTTCTCCTGGGTACTCCACCTCTTACCGGGTTTCGGACCCGGTTTCATAACCACAATCGGTTTATCCAATACCACATTACCACCAACTCTAGAATGCAGCAGCCCTTTCAGCTGCAAAGCTTCCAAAACCTGCTTTAAAGCTTCCAAATCTCTAGAAGATTCATTCGTCCTTCCCATTTTCAATCCCTTTTCAGCTTCTTTGTACATGAACATCTCAGATCTGTTGTTGGGCTCGGGATAAAATTCCATGGAGTTGAAATTGCTTCTTTTCTGAACAACGGCGGTTGCCTGTTGAGGAGATGTTCTTTTAGCTGTGGACTCGGATTTGAAATCGGGCTCAGAAAGGAAAAAGGGATTCAGATCTCGGGAAACTCTAGATTCCGATGCGGATCGTCGGAGTTGAGCAGCCGTTTCAAGGACCCCGTTGCTCCCCGGTAGATTCTCGAGCCCCATCAGCTTTGCGACCACGCTTGGAGACGGTCGATTTTTTTTCGTACAATGCTCAGAATTAGATGCCGGAGAATGGTTCGCCGGAGGCGTACGGATCTGGCTAGGTTTCAGTCGGCTATCGAGGGATAGTCTAGGAGCTTCTCGTAGCTTCCATGAGTTTTTTATCCCCTCTTTGAAATCGAAAGCTGATACAGGAGTCTTCAATGCCGGAGAAATTTTCAGCAAGTTTTCCGGCGTTGACGGCAGCATTTCCGAAGCTTCTCTGGCGGAGAAATCGGATCTTTGCGAAGGGGAAGAGGATCCTGCTGCCTGAATACATAACAACGGGAGTAAGATCTGCATAAAATTGGAAATATAGAATGAAATGATAAATTTGGAAACTATGAATCAGTACAAGAGATGAGATGCGTTTGGGGCCGTAGATTCGTTGGTTGAGGTTGAAGATCTCAAGAAATCCAGCCATGCAACCCATCTGCTTCTCCAAATGCCTCTCGAAGCTGTGGTCGTCGGAATCTGATCGGAGGACGCCGGAAGTCATTTTCTACGACGTAATAGAATGGAGTGAACTGAATTTGATGACTTCAGCTTTTGTTAGATGCGTTTAATGCATAATTTTTTAAGATGGCAACTCCCGCTTCTGAAAGATTTAAAGAGCCGATGCGTACGGTAATGACGAAAATAGCCTTGATTAGAAAGACGGATGTTTTAAATTAGTTTTGCTGTGAAGCGTTAAGATTTGGGTATATAACTTATAACATATATACATCCCTAAAACTTGTAGCATATATAACTTCCATGTAAAAACTCCATTCCTCGTGCAATATATGTCATTGGTTTATATCTGGATTCTGAATATTTGGGTGTTATGTAGCAATATGTCACATACTGCCTATGATATTGTAAATAAGATAAAAGCACGTTAATTTGTCAATAAAATATTTATAGTTCAACATAATTGAAAAAATAATAATGAATTGGGACATTATTTGTTACTTGAAAAATTCATATTTGAATCAAAACAAATTATATATTATATATTTACATATATTTATGTGTGTGTGCATGTATAATTCATTAAACATTACATCCTAATAAGTATTATCCAAAAATAATATAATTGTTTAAATATTAATATTGAAAATAAATGTTACTAGAATTAATACAAATATTCATTTGAATACATATACCATATATTTGACTAGTCATACTCGTTAACAAGCACTCCATATACCATGTGATAACCCTTCCATTCATGAGTACCTCCATCTACGTCTCTTAGTGGGTCGGACTCGATCTGAATTTTATAAACTGCCTATGGCCATTATGGTAACAGTAAATTTCTCATTACCATACTATTACCAGTCCATCGTTTATCATTTTTAAGTGAAATTGATATATCAGTTAAAGTAGCATGGTAACGGTAAATTTACCCTTTTTTACAGTAACATCGATAACGTTTCTTCAAAACAACAATCACGATGATTTTACCAATCAATTTATAACACATGTTTATTTGTGTAATATGCTTTATTACATTCATTTAGAATAAAAAAAATTAAATTTAGTTCGGTAATTAGATAAAATAATGCTAAATGCACTTCTTTTCTTTCTTATTTATGTCATTTTATAAAGTAACACTATAAATTGTATAATGAAGCAGTGTTATAGTGTAAAAACATGTCAAGTTACCAACATTTTTAGACTAAGGATAATTTACCATTACCAGTGTTACAGCTACCAGATTTTTGGTATACCAGTTTTCGGTATATCATCCTATTGGTAACGGTAATGGTAGGCAAATTTAGCTTACTAGTAAAAATGGTACGTTAATGGTAATGATAGTCATTACCGTAACATCCCTACTCAAGCCTGTGCCATGTTGGGAGAGTCTAAACCCAAACTCGGTGTGAACCTAGCATATATTGTTAATCCTGGACTCAAACTTAGCTCGATGAATAATCGGTAAAAGTTCGGTGTCATACCATAATTTTTACCAAGTTAATATGTCTTTGGAATTTGCTATGTAATAGATAAGAAGATTAAGTTTATAATTTTAAGGATTTGCAGTATTTCAAATATAACCAAGGCTATTGGTATGTTAATGAGTTAATAATGAATTTTAAAGGTAATATCAATATCTCATGTGGAAAAAATTTATTCGCAGTTCATGCTGCTTAAAATCCCAAATGGCATTAACATATGATTTTAGCTTTTGTAATTATTATAGGCAACTGTTAACGCCAAAAATGGATCAACCCAAAAATAGGTTGTAGAGAACCTATGAGATCTAGATCAAGCAGATAATAATAAAAATAAAAGTAAAACTATAGCAAATAAGAAAGAACGGCACAAGATTTTATAGTGGTTCGATAATCTACGGCATACGTCCACTTTATAGCTTTGTTTCTTATTGATTTGATGTAGTTTCCTTGAGATTACAAGGGATTTAAGAGAGAATGGGTCACAAGTACAGGAATTAGACAGATCCAAAATCCTAGAATAATTGCCTTGGTGACTATCGTATGGAGATAGAAGATGGAGAAGAAGCAGAGCTTCCGCTTAGTGATGGCAAAAACCGGATCATCTTTTGGTTGCTCAATGGTTTGTATTTATAGGAGTAACGGTCATATTGGGTCAGAAGCCCGCTACTAGAGAGGTCTAGAGATCAGCCCAGAGTTATATAAGATATTTAAGGTATAACTCGATTGAGAGTTATCCCTATAAGTCCATACCAAGTTCCTAACTTCATTTTGGGGTGCCCTTTATTTTTTTATACGTCAATGACTTATTTTGATAATCATTCCTCCCTAACTTGGTTTGTTTTGCGATTTATAGGACCTAACTCTTCAATTCTTGAGATAGGTCATCCAGAACTTTATGAAATCACTTGGGCATGCATATAAGAGCTAGAGAATAACTCGTGTGAAGTTTAGGATGCTAGTTCTGGAGCCTAATAAATCGGTACATACCTATAGTCATAACTCGGTACCGACTTATCTACTTAGCGTATTTTTGGTCTAAATTTTCCAAGCTATTTCCTTTGTCTATTTATGTGTGCCTTTCAAATTTAAAGCTTTTTTGCCTTCGTCTTGACGTTCTAACTTCTGTTGAACTTTTCTTGGTTAAAAACCCAATTAACATTTGCTCCCCCAGAGTATGCTTTCATTGAAAACAAATCATGCTCTAGATCGAGACAAGCTCTGAGTTGCTATCTTTCGGATTCTAGTTAATTGCTTGAATATCGTCTTGAGACATTATTCTCACTTGGGCGATTTTTCACTAACCATTCATTATGGATTCAGTTTGGATTTCAATTATTCATATTGGCTAAGTAATCTACATTCAGAGATTACAAAGCATTTACTTTAGCTTCCATGTTCTTTGCACTGATTTGGAGCCAATTCGGACCGATATGAATAACTCGGTACTGAGTTTAGCCTTTAACTCGATACCAAGTTATAGCCTATAACTCGATACCGAGTTATAGAGTTAAAAAAAATTGAATTTGTTTTCTCCACTTAAGTGATTGGGCCGAGTCTTTCCATTCACTTCTAGCCAAAACTTCCTTGTCCTGAGTTCTTCCTTATGTCGAGTTGAATCTTAACGCATCACCACCTAACAACATTCGTGGTCTGTCACCTCCACCTTTTTCAAACACTGTATGCCCTTGTCGTCAAAGCTGGTGCCAAGTTGCCATAACTAGATTCGCCACTCAGTTGATTTGGACCCGAGATAATCGAAACCCTAGCCTTCAATTTGGACTTTATTCGATTTAGAAGTTGGACTTTGTGGATCTTGGAATGGTGATAGCCACGTCATTGATTTGGACTTGGTAGATTTCAATTTAGAAGGGAGATGGTTGATTTTAGCGTGTACAATCTGGGGTGAAACTAGGGTTCCCCTGAATGAACGTGTATGGCTCTGGAAACAAGTCGTTCTCTCCGGTCTTTACTACTTGCTTCTGTGAAATCAGCCAAGTTTTGATCACTGAATAAATTATGATACAACGATTTGAACTGAACTCGGGCGTATCAGATGATTCCATCGCACTGCCTTTGCATTTCCGCACTTCCAGTGGTCCTGAAAAGAGAAGCTTTCCACATTGCTTCGAACAACAGATCCATTACCGATTTTCAATCAATAATAGGTAGTTACCAAGTGATAATCTCAAAATACGAAGCAGATCGTTTTTCTAATGCGTTCGAACTATCTACATTGGATGGTCCGTTTGTCGTTTACATGAAAATGGACTCACTTTGCATAGATGACACTCTGCATTTTCCCTGTTCAATACTTGGAATCTGATCGGTCAACATATGCTGACTTCCTTTGGATTCCAAATGTTAATCACATGGGAATTCTATTATAAATAAAGCAGACCTGACAATGTTGAACGTCGAGTTTCTCTATTCAGAATGGCTCGTTGATTTAATCATTTTAAGCACATCCATGGAAGTTCCACGACTTTAGAAGCTGGATCATCTACAGCTTCGTCTTTTCCTTTTATTCCAATCAGGCTAAACCAGTTGCGACCTCTCAATCTCAAGGTCAGTTAGTTCCAATTGGTCCAGTAATATGTCGACTACCTCTCGGGTTGAGAATCATAAGTAACCCACCATAGCATTCCGAAATATTTGCATTCAGCATGGCAAACTTAAAGGCAGCGTTTCGTTTGCCAACGAGAGACGATCTTGCTCAAAATCCTCCTCAAGGCTTCATAGCTTGTAATCGTTACATGTGCCTTGACGGTTCCATCCCACCGTTCAACTTGTTCCTGAGTTATTTCTTATAAGAGATTGGACTTACTCCATTCCAGTCCCATCCAAATGGATATGTGTTATTGAGCTCAATGTATGTTCTTTTCATGGATAGATTCGAGCAGCCTCCAACATTCAGCGAGCTGACATACCTCCTGAAGTTTAAGAAAAGGCAGGATTGCCCATCCTATGTGATTGTAAATCCCTAGAGAGGTTGTAAAGTGATCGAAGGATTGCACAATAAACGTTCGTATTTTAAGAATGAATATTTCTTCATGCATTGATCGAAGGGATTTAATCGCTTGTGGCTTACTAGAAATAAGATCCTTTTCTTTTGTCTATCCCATGCAGGAGCTACAGAGTTGCTAACTTAATGTGTATCTCTCTAGTCTTGCCGAGACGTGACTGTAGGGAAGAGCATAAGAAAACGCTTGATGATTTGAAGGCCATGGTAGATAGCCGGCTTACTGTTGAATTCTTTTTGACAGATGGCAACTTGCGGGAATATGGGCTGCTTCACCCGGGGAGATCTGCTGACACTGAAACTCCACCAAGTATGTAACACCCTAATTTTGATTAACATTATTCATGGGATTTAGTTACATAAATTAAATAGAATAATGTGATGTATAGTAAGATAAGGAGAATGAGATTCGATACATAACAATGCCGGGCCTTAACTAATTAGTTACTAAGATTGTTGTAGAACTTAACACATAAAAGAATGTATGAGAAGAGAAAAATAGAAATAGATCTACCTTTCATCCCTTAATCCCTCCCACTCCCATATCATTCTCATTTTACCCACATAAAAAACAATCAAAGAGAAAACAAAACAAGGCCGACCATTAATTAAGCTTAGAAGTGGAAACTAAGAGAAAATCAAAGGAAAAGTTAAGGAAACCATTCTCCATCAAATCTCAACTCCATTATCTAATCTCACGTGAATAATAATAAGACCATCTCATTTTTATACCTATTTGATTTCGAATCTTAATAGTTTTGATTCATTTATGATGTTATGTTATGCCATGTCGATTTTATAATTGTTTGGATAAAACGATGATTTATGGAAATTTTTATGAAATTATTTGGATAAGTTTTAAGGGTACAACCTTATATTTTAATCTCCGAAAGATTTTATTTTTAGATATGTTCTGTAAAACATGGTTTTGGATATGGGTGTAACATTCCGCCTTCTGACGTCCAAAACTAACCGCTATTGATGTGCAGTCATCCGTAATTGTTATTTCTTGACGACCGAATGCGGCATAATTAATACTGATACACTAGAACACATGAATATGAAAATATTTAAACATCCAATAAACAGAATTTCCTATTTCATGAAAATTACAATCTAAGATTTAATTACATAATCTCATACGTTAACCACGTTCAGATCATATATACATGTACAAAATACGATAAGAGCGACATTTGAAGATGTCCCTTTATTGTAATCCGAGAACTAATAAATATGAACTTTTACTTAGTACATCATAGCAAAAAACACAAAATAGCTCCTATATAGCTAACATTACCTCCTGCACGTCTTCAAAAGCTTACTCATCCAAAAACCTGAGAGTCTCCTACTCTCGGACTGCTCAAATTAATTTTGAGTACTTGAAAATTTGTGCAGAAACCCAAACTTAGAATCAGATAATAAGTCTAGTGTGAATAATCCCCTATCTCTTATCATAAATGAATAGCTAGTGAGATCACACTGCTTTGCGGAATGGGTTTTCCCCTCACCACTATCCAAAACAAAGATGCAAATCATTTACTATGCCCCTACACCCAAAATGATTTGTCTTAACATAATATGAAATAATAACATAAGTAATATATATTGGATATCTTATCTACCCATTTATTAGATATCCCATCTCAAAGCAATGTATTAAAGTTCTCCTCTAAAATCTTCAAAATGACTATCCGTCAAAACTTTAATAGGACTATCCATCCCAAATTCATCAAAATAAATGAAGATTATCCATCATACTTTATTTTATAAAATTTAGTGTGGGTTATCCACCGCACACTCTGTAATTTTCCTTGGATGACTATGATCCCTTGGGTGCCAAATCTCGAGGCTAACCACCTCTGGCAAAACGTTTTTTACTTTAGAAAGTTGATGTGGGATATCCACCGAACATTCCACGGTTTTCCTAAGTTAACCAAGAACCTAACACTTGGCCAATTAAAATATCATGGTCCCCATGATTGTGTATAAAAAACTTCATGATCGCCATGATTATTTATTTTCCCCAGGTATACCACTGTATAACCTATTCCCATTAGTAGCCCCAATCAGGTTAAATTAAATAAAAGCACATTGATGTATATTTTCGAAAGCATATTTCTGTTTATAACCCCAAACTATGTACCGAAAACATTAACCCTACCTTGGTGTCCCTAAGGTTTATTTACATCCATTTTAAACCTATCTCTTTTAAACCATTTGACAACGTCAAAAGCTATTTGTCGAAAGCTAGCAGGCATATTTTCTTTAAAACCAAAACAAAGTTTCATCTCCTTCGAAAGCTCTAACCTTTTATTCCTAAACCTTTCTACCCCTTTCAATTCACTATGTACCAGTCGCTTGATACCATGTTCATTGATTTTTGACCTAGTCGAATGGTTTGATACCTTTCGATCTTGTCGGAAGGTTTGGAATGAAGGCAGAAGCTCTTGCCGAAAGAGTTGAAATAGTGAAAATTGTACGTTAAAACAGTTCTTTTGTACCATACCTGCCTTGTTTGTCTAAATCTGATTGGTTGCCAAAATTTTATATTCAAAATTTCTGCCGGCTTTCCTTATTTGGAAATTTAAATAAATTTGAAAAATGCCTCTTTGTCCTTTATAATTATACAAACATTTAAGTCTCATACCTTAAATAATTTTATATAACTATTAAAACATCATGAAAAATTCTGAAAAAATTCTAGAAAATCAATTAATACGTACTCTTCAATGTATTAAAATTTCAAAGCATATGAAGATCAAAATCACTCAAAATTTAACAAAAACCGAATAAAAACGTGTTAATTAATCCATTAACATTTAAAACACCTATGTCTTATTCAAACAAAGGTTTAAATGGTTATATCCTAACCAAGACACAAACATGAATCGGGTATAATCCATAGCTGATCCAAACAGAGAAAAATGAGATGATAAACATGATTATTCACCATGATTAGTTGATTGGAGAATGAGATAATTTCCTAGCTTTAATTATTTGCTTTTTCTTCAATTTATGCTCTTCCTGGAGCTATTAATGGCCAGTCGAAAGTAGGTAAGGAGTTAATGAATGAGAAAGTGAAAATTTATTAAGGTAGAGGAAGAGATTTATACTAAGAAATGTAGCCCCATTTCCAATTTTACCCCTTAAGAAAATTCCTCCTTCTAAATTTAGTTAGTCTTATTTTAGTTCATTTATTAAGACACGACCATTTTATTTATTAATCTCATCTCCATAACTATGCACATTATTCTATTTAATTTATCCAATTAAATATCTCGAATAATGTTAATTAAAATTCAGGGGCATTACAGACTTCCTCCTTATAGAATTTCATCCCCGAAATTTCAATGAGGATAAAACAACAAGCATATAGCCCATGCAAGCAAAGCTAGTATAACTTAATAGCCAAATTCTATATAAATCCTATATAGAACATACCATCTAAAATAGCCCAGGAAAAGTAACCCTAATCATGTCTTCTGTCTCCTAAGTACAGTCCTTCACGTTGTCGCTCCACTGAACTTTCACCAACCTGACTGTCGTATTTCTTAACCTCTTCTCATCTTGTGCCACTACATGAACTGGTTGCCTCTCAAAAGTCTCTGGTTCCACCACTAAGTCATCCAGTACCGTCGGAGCGATAATAGTTTCTGTATCATGAACATATTTGTAAGATGAGAAACACGAAACACATTATGGACCCCGGCCAAACTGCTCGGTAAATCTACTCCATATGCGAGTCTCTCAATCCTCTCTGATATAGGAAATGGTCCAATATATCTCGATGCTAGCTTCCTGCTCTTGCCGAACCGAACCACACCTTTCATCGGCGATACCTTGATGAAAACTCTATCTCCAACTGAGAATTCTAGGTCCTTACGCCTTTTGTCTACGTTACTCTTCTGCCTAGACTGAGCTTCCTTCATTCTTTCCCATATCAACTAGATCTTTACCATCGCCTCTCTCACCAAATCTGGACCAATGACCAATCTACCTCTAATCTCCAACCAACATGCTGATGATTTGCATGACCTTCCGTACAAAGCTTCAATAGGCGTCATTCATATAGTAGTTTGATAACTATTATTATAGGAAAACTCCACTAAGTGCAAGTGATCTTCCCAAGAACCACTAAAATTCAGCACACAAGGTCTCAACTGATATTCCAGTACCTAGTTGACTCTCTCTGTCTGCCGATCCCACTAAGGATGATATGCGGTACTCATCTTTAGTTTAGTACCTAACACACTGTGCTGACTCTTCCAGAACTCACTAGTAAACAAAGCATCTCTATCACTAATGATACTACTAGAAATTCCATGCAGTCTAACGATGTTCTTCATAAACAACTGAGCCAAAACAGGTGTCGTCCTGTTTGACCTTACCGGAATGAAATGGGCACTCTTGGTCAATCTGTCCACTATGACCCACATACTTTCATTATCTCGGTTTGACCTTGGAAACCCATCAATAAAATCCATGGATATCGAGTCCCGCTTCCAAATTGGAACATCCAAAGGCTGAAGCAAATCACTAGGCTTCTGATGTTCGTCTTTTACTTGATGACGGTTCGAACACTATTTTACTTATAAGCAACATCCCTCTTCATTCCGTCCTAGAAGAAACTTCTCTTCATATCTTGATACATCTTGGTTTTCTCAGGATGAATCATAAACTTCGATCGATGACATTCCCTAAGAACTTCCTTCTTAAGGTCTCCAACATCCGAAACACATAACCGTTCCTTCTTTCTCAACCTACCCCCGCATACAAGAATAAAATCCTTTAAATCATCAATCTTAGATCCACCTTCTAAGCTTCTAATCCTCTCGACTAACACTGGATCCTCTTTCTGCCTAGAAGCAATCCATTCGATCAAAATTTGGTCGAACTTCCAAACAAGACATCATGGCGGTATTCCGAATAGATCTAGCAGTCGACCACAACTGCACATTTTAAGCAGCTAGTGCTTCTAAGTTTTTACATTCTGCCAACATAGCTAACACCACATTCTTATGTTTCCTGTTAAGCACATCTGCCACCTTATTTCCTTTTCCTAGTGTATACTCGATGCTAAATCATAAGCTGCAACAAACTCCGTCCATCTCTATTGTCTCATTTCAGCTCTTTCTGAGAGAATAAATGCCGTAGAGACTTATGATCCGTGAATAGATCAAACCTTTCTCCCAAAAGATAATATCGCCACACCTTCAATGTGAAGATTACCATTTCCAACTCTAAATCATGAGTAGGGTATCTCACTTCATGCGGTCTAAGCTGTCTAGAAGCGTAGGCAAAAACCTTTCCATTCTACATTAGCACAATACCTAACCCCAGTACCACATGCATCGGTGCAAAGTACCAACCCTTGATTCCCATCTGGAACTACTAACACAGGTGCATTTCTTAACAAATGTTTCAATCTAAGGAGAGGCAATTAGGGAAAATGACAAACTTTGATAAAAAATTTGTCTCAAGGACACCAAGATTCATTTTTTGGCTGAAGGATAAACTTTGGAAAAAATTAGGCTGAAGGACAATGCTAGGTCTAATTAGCATTATATTCAGTTTTTACACTATAAAAAATGCTAGTTCTAACGATCATTTAATTTAGTTTTTACACTATACAAAATGCAAGTTCTAACTAGCATTGTCCTTCAGCCTAATTATTTTCAAAGTTTGTCCTTCATCCTTAAAATGAAACTTGTTGTCCTTCAGCCTAATTATTTTTAAAGTTTGTCCTTATGCCTATTTTCCACATCTAAGGAACGCCTCCTTACATTTGTCAGACCAAATAAACTTCACATCCTTCCTTCTTAGCATAGTCAAGGATGCTGCTATCTACGAGAAATCCTTAATGAACCTTCAGTAGTATCCTGCAAATCCAAGATAACTTCTAATCTCATTTACCGTCTCTGGTCTCTTTCAGTTGTTGGCAGCTTCAATCTTATCCGGATCAACTGCTAAACCTTCTCGAAAACTACATGACCAAGGAACTTCACTTCCCTCTTCCAGAAATGACATTTTGAGAACTTCGCTATTAGTTGATGTTGCCTTAGCGTCTCTAACACTATTCTAAGATGATCTGCATGATCCTTTTCATTCTTAGAATATACCAAAATGTCATCAAAAAAACCAACACGAACCTACCAAATACTCTAGGAATACCCGTTTCATCAAATCCACAAAGAAAGATGGCGCATTAGTAAGACCGAATGGCATAACAAACCATTCATAAGATCCATATCTAGTCCTAAACGCCATCAAATGAATACTGTCCTATGCCACTCTTAGTTGATGGAAACTTGTCGCCAAGTCCAGCTGGGAAAACACTCTGGCTCCACTCAACTGATGGAATAAGTCGTCGATTCTCGACAAAGGATACCTATTCTTGATCGTCCTCTCGTTCAGCAACGATTTTCGATATACATCCTTATCGACCCATCCGCCTTCTTCACGAATACCACGGCCGTTCCCCAAGGAGAACTGCTTAGCCGGATGAAATTCTTTCCTTCCAATTCCACTAGCTGCACCTTCAATTGCTTCATCTCGATTGGTGATATCCTGCTAGGTGGTCTACTTACGGGTTCAACACCCGGTACAAGATCTATCCGAAAATCGATTTCTCTTTTCGGGGGCAAGCCCGAAATTGGTTCAAAAACATCTGCAAACTCTCTTGCAACATAAACATGCTTCAACTCTACTTTCGTTCCTGTGGCACCCAATAACACATAAGCATTTTCGTCCGAACTCCTTACTGAGTAAATAACTCGGTTATGGCTATTAGGGCGCTTCAATGATATTTCCCCCTCCTGGAAAACTATCCCAGCATCATATCTATCTAACCAATCCGTACCAATATGATTTCAAAATCCACAAAATCAAAAACATATAAACTACATGTAGACTTATGACCTAACAAATCAAGTTCTAACTGGTCATATCTCATTACCAGATTTGCATACCCTCTTATAGGATTCGCAATCGTTAAAGGAGTGATAAGGTATAAAGAGTCCACACATATGTAATCTACCAAATACTGAAATATGAACGAGTGTGATGCACCGATATCAAATAGTATCCTAACTGGAGTACAATGAATCATAAGCATACCTTCCATCACAGCTTTTCCTTTCTCAGCAGTTGTTGGTCTAGAGGATGAGGGTTCCAATGCAAAGACATTTCCCTTTCCAGCCTTAGCAGCCTCAAGACACTTGTCCTTGTAATGCTCCATCTGGCCACAGTTGTATCACTTCACATTCGGGCTTACTGCAATTGCCTTGAAGCAAGTCTTCTCTTCTGCATATCCATCAAGCCGGGATCTGCAAATATCCTTTCATAATGCAATAGTTATTACCAACTGGGGCCACCGGATTAGCTCCTCTAGTATTCCTTACAGCCATTCCCACAGCTGCTCCAACTTGCATCATATTCAAGAAGAACCGATACATTATCCCCATATCAACCGGCGGAATATCAGCACCAGCATTAGCATTTACATCTGGGTTTGCATTTGCTTGCCGACCCTGGTTGCTCCTAGTATTGGATCGAACATTTCCACTAGTTGCGGCGTGTCTTCCACCTTGATTCACTCTTTCATTTCCTGCCTCCATATCTTACTTCCTTACTAGCGGAATCCAATCCTTGTAGGATACAAAAGAATAGTCTAAGAGAGTGGAGAATACATACTTAGGTATTTGTAGCAAAGTACACATACATTACTATAACTCTTACCCAAATCCAACTATATTTTAGATTCATTAGATTATGCTTTAAAAATCTTTTAAGGTTTAAATTCCTTTTAAGTACATAAACCATGCTCTGATACCAACTTTGTAACATCACGTCTTCTGAGGCCTAAAACTAACCGCTGCTGATGGTGCAGTCATCCGTAGTTGTTATTTCTTGACGACCGAATGCGGCATAGTTAATATTGATACACTGGGACACATGAATATGAAAAATTTTAAACTTCCAATAAACAGAATTTCCCATTTCATGCAAATTACAATTTAAGATTTAATTACATAATCCCAGATGTTAACCACGTTCAGATCACATATACATGTACAAAATACGATAAGAGTGACATTTGAAGATGTCCCCTCATGATGATTAGAGAACTAATAAATATAAACTTTACAGTTCTTAGTGCATCACAGTGGAAAACACAAAATAGCTCCTATATAGCTAATACTGCCTTCTGTATATCTCTGAAAGCTTATTCATCCAAAAACCCGAAAGTCTGCCACTCTCATACTACTCAAATTAATTTGGAGTACCCGAGAGTTTGTGGAGAAACACAAAATTCGAGTCAGACAGTAAGTCTGGTATGAATAATCCTCTATCATCTCTTATCATAAATAGATAGCTAGTGAGACTATGCCACTTAACGGAACGGGCTTTTCCCTTACTATTATCCAAAACAAGACATGCAAATCATTTACTATGCCCCTGCACCCAAAATGATTAGTCTTAACATATATGAAATAAAACCATAAGTAATATATATTGGATATCCCATCTACCCATTCATTAGATATCATATCTAAAAGCAATTTATTGGAGTTCCCCTCTAAAATCTTTAAAATGACTATCCGTCAAAACTTTAATAGGACTACCTGTCCCAAATTTATCAAAATAAATGTAGATTATCCATCATACATTGTTTTATAAAAGTTTGTGTGGGATATCCACCGCACACTCCATAGTTTTCCTAGGATGACTATGAACCCTTGGATGCCAAATCCCGTGGCTAACCACCTTTGGCAAAACATTCTTTACTTTAGAAATTTGATGTAGGTTATCCATCGCACATTCCATGGTTTTCCTAGATTAACCAAGAACCCAACACTTGGCCAATTAAAATATCATGATCCTCATGATTATGTATTAAAAAAATTCATGATCCCCAGATTATTTATTTTCCCTAGGTATACCACATGTTTAACCTAATCCCATTGGTAGCCCTAATTAGGTTAAATTAAATGAAAGCTCATTAATAGCCCCAATGTATATTCGAAAGCACATTTCTATTTGTAACCCCAAACTATGTATCGAAAACACTAAACCCACCCCGGTGTCCCCAAGGTTTATTTAGATCCAATTTATATAAGGACCCCCTTACATATTCAAACAAAGATAAGTATTTTATGATATAACCCTTCGAAGTAACCCCTTCAAATTAGAAAAAAATTACTTAAGGAAAAATGGCTAAAACAGCCCTTTAAATCATTTCAAACGAAGCCATATTCGAAAGCAAATAAACATCTAAAGTTTTCTACTTCGGAAGCCTGCCTTTTGAAAGCATCACAAAATAATACCTTTTGACCTTGTCGGAAGGTTTCTTTTCGACCTAGTCGTAAGGTTCCATGCTTTCAACTTTGTCGAAAGCATGGGGTATCGCCTCTATAAAACCATTTATCAACTTTCCAAAAGCAATGAAACTCAAAACCATTCAAAATCATTGAAACTCAAAACCTTTCGAAATCATTGAAGGCAACCCCTTTGAAATCTTTAGAATCAAACCTTTCAAAATCAAAACCTTTCGAAACCAAAACCTTTCAAAATAAAAAAAATTTGAAATCAAAACCCTTTAAAACCATTCAAAAATGGTAAAGTGTTGGTGTTGGAACCAACGCTTCGAAATCAATGGAGAGAGGCGGCAAGTTTTATAAAACAAAAGATAACCTTTGACTCCATTTGGGTCGAAAAGTTTGAAAGCAGCAACTATGCTTCTAACCCTATTGAAAGCTAACCTTTCAGCTTTGTCGAAAGGTTTCATTTAAAACAAAAAACAATCCAATCGATACCTTTTTCTTTTAAACCATTTGACAATGTCGAAAGCTCTTTGTCGAAAGCCAGCAGGCGTATTTTCTTTAAAACCAAAACAAAGTTTCATCTTCTTAGAAAGCTCTAACCTTTCATCCCTAAACCTTTCGACCCTTTTCAATTGACTACATACCAGTCGCCTGATACCATATGCATTGATTTTTGACCTAGTTGGAAGGTTTGATACCTTTTGATCTTGTCGGAAGGTTTGGAATGAAGGCAGGAGCTCTTGCCGAAAGAGTTGAATAGTGAAAATTGTAATTTAGAACAGTTCTTTTGTACCCCACCTGCCTTGTTTGTCTAAATCTGATTGGTTGCCGGAATTTTATATTTAAAATTACAGCCGACTTTCCTTATTTGGAAATTTAAATAAATTTCAAAAAAATCCCCTTTCTCCTTTATAATTATACAAACATTTAAGTCTCATACATTAAATAATTTTATATAACCATTAAAACATCATGAAAATTTCTAAAAAATCAACTAATACATTCTCTTCAACATATTAAAATTTCAAAGCATATGAAGATTAAAACCACTCAGAATTTAACGATAACCGAATAGAAACGTGTTAATTAATCCATTAACATTTAAAAGACCCATGCTTTATCCAAACAAAGGTTTAAATGGTTATATTTCAACCAAGACATAAACATGAATTAGATATAACCCATAGTTGATCCAAACAAAGAAAAATGAGATGATAAACATGATTATTCACACTGATTAGTTGATTGGATAATGAGATAATTTTCTAGCTTTAATTCCTTAGCTTTTTCTTCATCTTATGCTCTTCTTTGAGCTTTTAATGGCCGGGCAAAAGTAGGCGAGGGGTTAATGAATGAGAAAGTGAAAATTTATTAAGATGGAGGAAGTGATTAATACTAAGCAATGTAGCACCATTTCTCAGTTTACCCCTTAGGAAAGTTCCTGCTCCTAAATTTAGTTAAGTCTTATTTTAGTTCATTCATCAAGACATGACCATTTGATTTATATCCCTAATTATGCACATTATTCCTTTTAATTTATCCAATTAAATATATCAAATAATGTTAATTAAAATTCAGTGGCATTACAATGGGTTATTAATTTCATAACTTTTTAAAGTAATAAGTATATTTTATGAACTTCCTAAGGAAGAAAGTGCATATATTTCAGGTTTTAATTATTAAAAATAATTAAATATAGTTTTTGGCCTCGAAATTTTTATACACTAAATAATAAGATATTTATGATTTCTGCTATTTTTTGGAGATTTCTCCCAAGTGGTTATGATTTATTATGAAGTTATTATGCTAGATAAGCATTTAAATTAATAATTAATTAAGGATATTAATTAATTAAAGTTGATATATGTTTTGGCAAAGTAAAACTGGTTGTGGCAGTTTTCTAAAAAGATTTGGACAAAATTATATTGTTAATCAATAGAAATTTGGCAAAGAATAAGAATTGGTGAAAATAAAATGCTTTTAATAGAAATAAAACAGTTTTTATGTTACTTACCTGATTGTTGTCGTCGTCGTCATTAATGCCGCAATCATCTATGTCGTGGCTATGCTTCTCGACATTAGCTATAGTGGATACATATGATATCAATCTCAGTTGGTATGGAATTAATTTGCTTGGTTGAAGTGAGAAGTATGAGTAAGGTCGGCATTCAAGCCTTCAGTGTCAATGATGCCGCATGTCTTAATGCCACATATCAGTATTGCATGGCGATGTTGCAAGTTTACACCATGTTTCGATACCAACTATATTAAGGTGGCAATGCCACATGTTTTCTACATCGATATCATACTTAAAGCAGGGATGCCTAAGTATTATTTTGATGATAACTATTTTTTGGCGATGATACCGCTACGATTTCATTTCGATAAAGGAAATTTGTATCATGGGATTTCAGTGTCGACGCCCTATGATTTACGGCATAGAGCCAAAGTACTATGTTTTTCGACATTATAGTGTTAATGCCGTAAATGTTTGATATCGACGATAATGCCAAGCGACATTGATGCTGCTACTTCTTACTTTCGACGCCGATGAGACCTGGTTTTATGCAAACTAAATGTAAAATTTAAAGGTGAGATAGCCTACGTCTTTAAAAAGGTCAATAACCTCTTGACTTTGGCATTTAGCCATATGATTTATAAAAGTCAATTTTTTTATAACCTTGGGTAGGGGTTCTATGTTGTTATCGTGGAATGAACGCCATATGTTTTTTATATTACTATATAAATGGTAGGGAGCCATATATATGATGGTCTCTACATTGTTCATTGCGAATACCAATATATATTGTTTTATTACTTCGACACCAATTATTGCGAATACCAATGTACATTATTTTATAATTTTTTTATCAATTATTGGGGATCCCAATGTATTTTATGTTGTAATTTTGATATGGATCATTGGGAATACCAATGCTTATCATTTTGAGAGGTGATAAGTTTAAGGGGTATTCAACCTAACTGGTGACACCAATAGACATAGGTTGAATACTTTGGTTAAACATGAATTAAAATTGACAAGTGATGGGTTCGTAGTTATTCTAGGAAAACTACGGGATGCGTGATGGATAGTCCAATCATGACGAAGATGGATAGTCTATATACGATTAATTAAGGGTTCATAGTCATCATAAGATAACTATTGGATGTGTGATGGACAGTCCACATCAATTGGAATAAAAACGTTTATATTGGAGATGGTTAGTCCACTTGGGATTAGTCCGCATATCCTTGGTAACGAAACCATGTGTGATGGGTAGTCCACCTGGGAGGGGATAGATAATTCATCAAACTATTTATATACGAGATGGGTATTGTACATGAATATAAGATAAATAGTCATTTGAAGTTAAGATAGCTAGTTAGGTGAAATTAAGACGAATAGTCTAATAGTTTGGGATGGATAGTCCAGCATATATTGCATGACTGCAAATGCTTATTTTCTATGTTCTAAACATTGTGGACGCAAGAGCATAATATATAATTAATATGTTTTGGTTAAGTTACCAGTGAGGGAAAACTCATTCCGCTCAACGGTGTGGTCTCATTAGATATCTATTTGGTTCGAGATGGTAGGTTATTATTCACATCAGACTTTTTATCAGACTTGAAGTTTTTGTTTTTCCCCTTAAACTCTTGTGTAATCATTGGTTCCTTGGTTATCCAGTTAGACGAATAAGCTTTCGGAGATGTGTAGGAGGCAATCTAACTATGTTAGGAGTTTCTATTTATCTGCTTTGTTGTTTTGGATGTAACGGAAAAGTTGTATAATTGCCAAGTATTAGACTATGATCAACCAATGAGACATCTTGATATGTCGCTCTTGGAGTATTTTGTAATAATTAAATTCTCTCTAAACGTGGGATTTCAAATGAGATGATGTAATGAAAATGAATTATTATTTATGAAATGAAATGTGAAAGTCTGTTATTAAGTTGTGTTTAAAAAAATTCATATTCCTATGCTTCTGATGTTGCTAATATGATTAACATAGCCACATTTTATCACCGCAAATTAATGCTACAGATGATTGCAGCATCCACATCGGTTAGTTTTAGGCCATAAAATGGGAGATGTTACAATTTGGCATCAGAGCATAGGTTTACGTAAAACTTAAACGAACTTTTAAACTTAAAAAGATTTTTGAAAATATAATCCAATGAATCAGAGAAGAAGATTGGGGTAAGCAATAATGTCATAGTAATGTGCTTGTATTTGCTATATATAAGTATGTATTCTCCCTTATCCTTTAGACCGTTCTTCTGTATCTTACTAAGCCTCGTATGCAGACTATGAGAAAGAAAGATGCAAAAGCAGGAAATGGAATAGTGAATCTAGATGGAGGAAGCATCATGACAAAAGGAAATGGTCGACCTGTACTAAAAGGAATCCGGGCCGACATGCAAATGCTAGACAAAATGTAGAGGCCAATATGAGTGCTAGAACCTACCAGTAGATATCGGGACAATGTATCGGTTCTTCGTCAATATGATGCAAGCTGGAGTAGCTACAAGTATAGTTAGTGGAAAATCCTACTAATGTAGGAGAAGCTAATCCCATAGGCCCAGTCGGCAATAACAATGATTCGTTGAATCGAGATTACAGCAGTCTTGGTGGAAAGCCTTTTCTTGGAACTGAAGATGTTATCGAAGTGGAGAACTGGCTGTTGCATTGTGAAAGGATTTTTTCTGATTTTGGTTTGAATAACGAATAGAAAAGGAGAATGGATTCAAGATAGTTGCAAGGTGCTACACTGTATTGGTGGAACAATGTGACCGTATGTGTACCAGAAGAGGAACTGGCTTGGACTGAATTCCGTAAGAGATTTGAAGAATTTTTTTATCTAAAGTAGCTAAGTCAGCCCTACTCAAAAAGTTCATGGAATTGGAACAAGTGGAAATATATGTGCTGCAATATGCTATGAGGTTTGACGAGTTGTCTAGATATGGATACGCTACCATCAACACTGTGATTAGGCAGAATGAGAAGTTTATTTGGAATCTGAAGCTGGAGGCAACCATGCCACATCTTCGATAATCGAGTAATGTAGTGGTGGAAATAACTATAAGGAATAAGGAGATGCTTACAAATTTTGTGAAAGAAAAGTCAGTGGAAACCCAGAGTTCTTCGAACAAGAAAATAAAGTTATTCAAGGGAAAAGAAGCTCGAAAGAGTGGTGTTGCCAAGAATGGGAAAGCTGATATTATCTGTTATAAGTGTGATAAGAAGGAGAACTATGCCAATGAGTGTTGATCTGGTGATGGCAAGATGGTTGTAGGAAGGCAGAATGTGAAGT
Source organism: Allium cepa (assembly GCA_030765085.1). Lineage (NCBI taxonomy): Eukaryota > Viridiplantae > Streptophyta > Magnoliopsida > Asparagales > Amaryllidaceae > Allium > Allium cepa. The sequence goes on from CM060937.1 coordinate 2,720,808, forward strand.
ACTTTAACTGCGATCAAGTGGGGCATTACAAAAACAAATGTCCAAAAGTGGCCAAGGCAAGAAAGAGGTCTTTGCTTTAGAACCATTATTATCTAAGCCAAAAACCAAGGAAAAGGGAAAGGCTGTGATGGGTGGTACACTTTTGATTCGTAGCATACCTGTTAGAGTATTATTTGATACCGGTACATCACATTCTTTTATCTCCCAATGTTTGGTAGATAAATTAGAGTTAGAACCATCATACCTTGTTACTTCCTTAAGGGTAGCTAATCCGATAAAGGTTATGCTACAGAGATGAGATGTGACTATCTAGCATTTCAGTTGCTTGGTTACACTTTTACCTACAGTTTGTTTGTGTTTGATTTTGCGAGTTTTAGGATTATTTTTGGTATGGATTAATTGAGCAAATACGATGCTAGGATATTTTGCCAAGGTAGAAAAATATCATTAAGACACACTAATATAGTGATTGAAATATTTACTCATTTTAGAATTTGAGTCTAGAAGTTTGTGCTTTACTGGGTGCCATAGAAGTGAAAGATGAGTTAAATCAGGTTTATATTGTAAAAGAATTTGCAGATGCTTTTGAGCTTGTTATAGGACTAGCATCGAAATGAGCTATTGAGTTTCGAATAGATCTTGTACCTGAAGCTAACCCGTTAGTAGACCACATAGTAGAATGATACCTACCAAGAAGAAGTAGATAAAGGTGCAGCTAATGGACTATGAAGGAAAGAATTTATTGGACCAAGTAGTCGCCCTGGGGAGCGGTCGCAATGTTCGTAAAGAAACCTGACATGTGGTTAAGATTGTATATTGATTATTATAAGCTAAATGAAAAAACGATAACGAATAGACATCCTTTATCGAGAATTGATGGTTTATTTGATCAGTTGAGTGGAGATAAAGTATTTTCCCATTCAGATTTGGTGACCGGGTTCCATCAATTAAGAGTGGCGGAGGATGGTATTCCATTGATGGCCTTTCAAATGAAATATTGTTAATTTTCATTAATGACATTCTGAAAACACTTGGACAAGTTTGGTTAGTATGCCATTCAAATTAACTAATATGCTTGCTTTCTTTGTGGACTTGATGCACCAGATATTCTGAGAACACTTGGACAGGTTTGGTTAATGTTCATAATGACATTTTGATTTATTCTAAGGATGAAAGAGACCTTGAGATTCATCTTAGAATAGTGCTTGAGAAGTTGAGGCAGCATCAACTGAAAGCAAAATTTTCAAAGTGTCATTTCTGGAAGAAAGAAGTGAAGTTTCTTGGTCATGTAGTTTCATAGAAAGGGTTGTCTATGGATCTAACTAAGATTGAAGCTGTCAATAATTGGAAGAGACCCAAGACGATGGCCGAGATAAGAAGTTTTCTTGCCTTAGCTGGCTATTACCGGAGATTTATCAAGTATTTCTCCCAGATATCAACACCCTGACTAAACTAACCAGGAAGAATGTAAAGGTTGTTTGGTCCGATACATATGAGGAAGCGTTCCTTAAGTTAAAGAATTTGTTGATCAATGTGCCCGTGTTAGTTATTTCGGATTGGAATAAGAATTTAGCGGTGTATAAGATGCATGTGGAACATGGTTAGAAATTGTGTTGATGCAAGGGGTAAAGTAATTTCCTACGCTTCTCAATAGCTCATACCATATAAAGATAGATATCTGACTCACGATTTGGAGTTGGCAGCAGTAATATTCACGTTGAAAGTATGGAGACACTATCTCTTATGAGAAAGACTCGAGTTACATATGGATTATAAGTCTTTGAAGTATTTATTCTCTCAAAAAGAGTAAAATATAAAACAACAGAGGTGGCTGGAGTTTTTGATGGCTTATGATTTCGGTATTGAGTATACAGCAGAGAAAGGAAATGAAGTGGCAAATGCACTTAGCAAAAAACATCAAAGTATGGTGTTATCTATGTTAGCAGAATGGAAGGATTTAGAGACACTGACCACTGTAGTGTGCAGTTAAGATCGACTGCTAGTTTCGGTCAAATATTGTCATATTGTCATGTTTTGAAGTTCAACCAATACTGATTGAAAGGATTGTTTCTAGGCGGAGAGATGATCCACTACTAGCCGAAAGGATTAGAAAATTAGAAGGTGGAATCGGGATCGATAATCTAAAAGATTTTAGTCTTGATTAGAGAAGATGGTTGAGGAAAAAGGGACGATTATGTTTTCCAAATGTTGGTGACCTAAGGAAGGAAGTTCTTAGGGAGTGTCATCGGTCGAAGTTTACTATTTATCTTAGAGGAACTAAGATATATTAGGATATGAAAAGAAGTTTCTTTTTGGAGTGTATGAAAAGGGATGTAGGATTTTAGGTAAAGCAATATTCGAATTGGCATAAGTGAAAGCCAAGCATCAAAAGCCAAGTGAATTGCTTCAACCTTTAGATATACCAGTTTGGAAATGAGATTCGATATTCGTGGATTTTATTGACAGGTTGCCAAGGTTGAATAGGAGAAATGAAAGTATTTGGGTCAGTGGATAGGTTGACAATAGTACACACTTCATTCCCGTTAAGTCGACAAAGATGGCACCTGCATTAGCTAAGTTTTTTATGAAGAATATTGTTAGACTACATAAGATTCATAGTAGTATAGTTAATGACTAAGATGCCTTTCTCACTAGTGAATTTTTGAAAAGTCTATAGGAAGTATTAGGTACAACCTTAAGATGAGCACCGCTTATTGCCCTCAGACAGATGAGCAGATAGAGAGAGTAAATAAGGCAATTGAAGACTTGTTAAGAGCTTGTGTACTGGATTTTAGTGGGTCTAGGGAAGACTATTTGCACTTAGTTGAGTTTTCCTATAACAATAACTATCATACTAGTATAGGATTGGCGCCTTTCGAAGCTTTGTATGATAGGCCATGCAAATCACCGACATGTTGGTTGGAGATTGAAGATAAATTGGTCTTTGGTCTAGATATGGTGAGAGAAGCCACAAAGAATATTGAGTTAATCCAGACTAGGATGAGAGCAGCTCAGTCTACATAGAAGCGTTATGTAGATAAGAGGCGTAAATATTTAGAGTTCTCAATTAGAAACCATGTTTTCATCACAGTATCACCCATGAAGGGTATGGTATGGTTTGGAAAGTCAGGGAAACCGGCGTCAAGATATGTTGGACTGCTCCCTACTATAGAGAGGAGTGGAAAACTCGCGTACCGGTAGAATTATCGGTTATTTTGGCATCAGTCCATGACGTGTTTCATTTTTTCATCTTACAAAGTATATGCATGATCTAGAGACTATTATTTCTCTGACTGCATTGGAAGATTTAGTAGTGAGACTGGATCTGACCTTGGTGAGACAACCAGTTCGTGCTTTGGCCAAAGATGGGAAGAAGTTAAGGAACAAGACATTCAAGTTAGTGAAAGTCCAATGGAGTGACAAAGAGTAAAACTGTACTTGGGAGATAGATGACATAATTAAAGAGACTTATCCTGCACCGTCTTGAGGGTTTGTTCTATATTTGTTGTATATTGAGTTTTAGCTAGTTAGGTAGGCTAGTATTGTTGTTATATGAGGTTATAGATATTTACATGTTTGATATGCTTATTTGGTAGCCCTTACTGAATTTCGAGGATGAAATTCTTTAAGAAAGGAAACTTGTAACACCCTAATTTTGATTAACATTATTCAGAAGATTTAGTTAGATAAATTAAATAGAATAATGTAATGTGTGGTAAGATAATGATGATGCGATTTGATAAATAGCAAGGTCGAGCCTTAACTAACTAATTATTAAGATTGTTTTAGAGCTTAACATATAAAAGAATGTATAAGAGGGGAAAAATAGGAATATATCTATCTTTCATCCCTTAAACCCTCACTCTTCTACATCATTCTCATTTTATTCACACAAAAACAATCAAGGAGAAAACGAAACAAGGCTGGCCATTAATAAAGCTTAGAAGTGGGAAACTAAGAGAAAATTAAAGGAAAAAGCTAAAGAAACCATTATCAATCAAATCTCAACTCCGTTATCCAGTCTAAGGTGAATAATTATAAGATCATCTCATATTTGAACCTATTTGAATTTGAATCTTCATTGGTTTGATTGGTTTGTAATGTTATGTCATTCCATCTTGATCTTACCATTATTTGGGTAGAATGATGATTTATCGAAATTTTTATGAAATCATTTGGATCGGTTTTAAGGGTAAAACATATGATTTTAAACTCCAAATGATTTGATTTTAAGATATGTTGTGTAAAACATAATTTTAGAGATGGATTTTTAATTCATAATTTTCCTAAGTAATAAAAATATTTTATGAATTTCCTATGAAAGAGCATTTATTTTGGGTTTTAATTATTAAAAATAATTAAATACATTTTTTGCCTCGAAATTTTTGTACGGCAAAGAATATGATATTTATGAATTTCTATAATTTTTGGATTTTTTCCCAAGTGATTATGATTTATTATGAATTTATTATGCTAGACAAGCATTTAAATTTTTAATGACCTAAGGATATTCATTAATTAAAGTTGATATATGTTTTGGGAAAGTAAAATTGGTTGTGGTAGTTTTGTGAAAAGATATGGACAACAGTATATCGTTATCCAATAAAAATTTGACAAAGAATAGGAGTTGGTGAAAAGAAAATGCTTTTAATTAAAAAACAGTGTTTATATTAATTATGGGATTGCCATCGTCATCGTCATTGATGCTCCAATAATCAACGTCGCAGCTATGCTTCTCAACATTAGTTTTAGTGGATGTATACGATATCGATCTCAGTTGGTATGGAATGAATCACTTGGTTGAAGTGAGAAGTATGAGTAAGGTCGGCATTCATGCCTTTAGTGTCAATGATGCTTCATGCCTTACGCTACATGGCATTGCCGCAAGTTTTAACCATAGTTTTAAATGACACCGCATACCACTATTTCAATACCAACTGTATTAAGGCAGCAATGCTGCATGTTTTGCACATCGACGTCATAGCATAAGGCAGGGATGCTGCAAGCATTATTTCGATTTTAACTTTTTATGGCGATGATGCCGCTATGATTTGATTTCGATATAAAGAAAATTTGTATGTGGGTTTGAAGCGTCGACACCAAATATTTTACGGTATAGAGCCAAAGTACTATGTTTTTTAATATTATAGTATTAATGCCGTAAGTGGCTGATTTCGGAAATAATGCCAGGCGATGTTGATGCTGCTACTTCTCATTTCAATGTTGGTTAGGCTTGATTTTATGCAAACTAAAAGTATGTTTTTAAGGCTGTATAGCCTATGGTTTAAGAAGGTCGATAACCACGTGACTTCGGCGGTTAGCCATATGATTTATAAATATCAAAGTTTTGTTTTCTAACCTTGGACAGGTGTTCATCGTTGTTATTACGGTATGAATGCCATATTTTCTTTATATTACTCTATAAATGGTGAGGAGCCATATGTATGATTGTTTCGACATTGTTCATTGAGGATACTAATGTATATTATATTATAATTTCAACATCAACCTTGGGGATACCAATGTAAATTATTTTATAATTTTGACATCAACAATTGGGGATAACAATGTATTTTATGTTCTAATTTCAACATATACCATTGGGGACATCAATGTATATCGTTTTGAGACATTATAAGTTTACGGAGTATACAACCTAATTAGGGAATCTAATAAACATAGGTTGCATATTGAGTTAAACCTGAAATAAAATTGATAGATGATGGGTTTATAGTTATCCAAGGAAAACTACAAGACGTGTGATGGATAGTCCACATCATACCGGAGATGGATATTCTCTTAATGAAGGGTTCATGGTCATCCTAAGAAAACTATAGGATGTGTGATGGATGGTGCACATCAATTGGAATAACATCGTTTATTGTGAGATGAATAGTCCATATAGGTAGGGATTGATAATCCATAAAATTGTTTACATTTGAGATGGATAGTCCACATAACATTGATAATATAACCATGCGTGATGGTAGTCTACATGGAAGAGGATAAATAATCCATAAAAATGTTTATACATGAGATGGGCGGTCCATATGAATATAAGACGGATAGTCATTTGAAGTTAAGACAGGTAGTCAGATGGAATTAAGACGGATTGTCTAATAAATTGGGATGGGTATTCTATGTTGCATGACTACAGATGATTGTTTTCTATGTTCTAACTATTGGGGATTCAAGAGCACAGTATATGGTTAATGTGTTTTGGTTAAGATACTAGTGAGGGGAAAACATGTTCTGCTCAGCGGTGTGGTCTCACTAGGTATCTATTTGGTTTGGGATGGTAGGTTGTTATTTACACAAGACTATTTGTCCGACCCAAAGTTTTAGTTTTCCCCTTAAACTCTTGGATTCTCATTTTAGTAGGTCAGAAGTAAGGGTTCTCAGGTTATCCAGTTAGACGAATAAGCTTCCAGAGACGTGCAGGAGGCAATTTAGCTATATTAGGAGTTCCTATTTATCTGATGTGTTGTTCTGGATGTAAAAGCAAAGTTATATAATTTCCAAACATTAGACTCTGATCAATCAAAAAGGCATATTCATATATTGTACTTTTAGTATTCTGTAATAATTATATTTTCTCTGAAAGTGGGATTTCGTATGAGATTATGTGATGAATATGAATTATTATTTATGGAATGAAATGTGAAAATATGTTATTAAATTATGTTTAAATTTTTATGTTCATGTGCTTTTGATGTTGCTAATATGATTAACATAGCCGTATTTTATCACCGAAAATTAATACTATGGAAGACTGCAGCATTCGTAATGGTTAATTTTGAGCCTCAAAATGGGGGATGCTACAAAGTAGCTCTAGAACAAACATTTGCTCCACTACCCCTACTCGTAGCTCCGATAAGAATGCTCAGGAGACGCAGCCAGTCCGTCGGGTAAAGTGCAACCTGGAAAGGCTCCCAATGTTGAGGTCAATTTTCATATCGAAGAATATATTCTAAGGGATAGGGATGAAATAGGTAGGATGTCTCCAATCCTAGAGGAAGATGTCCGATCCAGAGGAGAGATGGAAACAACCAACGATGGCAGAAGAGGAGGAAGAGGCTTCCGATGATGACAACGACAATGATTTTCACACCACCGAGGAAGGGGATGAGTCCAGCGGTGAATCATCGGAGATGAGCCAGGATCTGCCAAACTTACCTTCTTTGGAACATCCAACAACTAAAGCATTGAGTCTTGAAATTCCCATTTCTCCTCCTCTAGAACAGCTAACTATTGGAACTTCTCAGTCAGTTGGAGGCCAAGTTAAGGGAACTTTGGTGGGAGATACAACATATTTTCACCCTCTAGGAGACGTTTCCATTAGCTTAAGAAAAGTTGGGGACTTCTCAAATAGTTAGATGATAGGCGAGACTTGTTTAGATATCCATCACCGGGTGTTTTCATAAGCGAAGGTGGAGAGAGCTCGTCTTTGAAACCATGCTAATTTTGGTTGGTAGAGTATATATAGGGTCATCATCACTACTCACTTCATTTTTGGGTCATGTACACACATTCTGCATCAAGTAAAGTTTAAAAGTATTAATGTTTACATCACTCTTTTTTTCGATTCAGGTTCCATGGGTCGTGGACTATTTAAGCAGCTTCACCAATATTCTTGCTCTTATAGAGATTGGACTCCAGATTCAGCTCAACATCCTTATCGTGAAAACAATGAGGAGAGGATAAAGAGAATGGATAGAGAAGCTGAAGATGAAGCCCATCGTCTCTCATTCCCCCTCCTCCAACTATATAGGTTTCGGAAGCTGATGTCATCGTTACTTCTTCCACCACTATTTACACAGTGATTTTGGTTTCGATACCCGTTTCAAGCTCTAGTCCTGGACTGGATTCCGTGAAGATAGCAGCATTACAGAACCTGGAGGATTTCATTATGTCTCAAGAAGAAGACGTGGTGATGATTGGCGGGTTGGACTTGAAAAATAGGGAGATGATGGCGGAGCAACTGCAAAAAGGGACCTGAGAGAAGGTAAAGTTGAAGATAGAGCCAAGCAATGCCTAGCTTATAGTTTTACCATTTACGATCAAGGCTGACAAGCAGAAGCCTGGAGACATACATTATGGTGGATTTGAAGAACTTGATTCTGGTGGCCAGATTCCTTCCTAAAAGAAGAATAGAAAGAAGCAAAATAAGATTGTCCCTCGAACTGGTGGTAAGATGCAATGATATGATTAAGTGCTAGTGGAGTGGTGCACTTTCTTTCAAATTTTGTGTGTTGTTTTTCATGGTTGAATCTGCATAGAGTCTGTACTTTTTTTTTTGTTTTGTGATGTCCAAAACAGGTCGATATTGTATAGAAATGGCCCTCTTTGTTTGTACTACACATATTAATGATGAAAGATTAGCATTTCTGTTGTAATCTCTCTTGTGTACTTTCCTTGTACTCTATGTACTGAGCCTGTTTGTGTATCATTGCATGCATGTATATTACGATTGTCAATTCTGCAATTTCTATATTATATATTGGTGTTTTGTGTGATGCATTTATTTACCATAAATTTGTGCATGCAAATAGTGTAACTTGTTTATTTACCACAACTCCATGCTTGTAAATAATACTCGTGCGGTTATTTAGCATATTATATTACTTAGCTCTGTTGTGATTGCCAAAATACTTCGTTCAATGTAACATAACTTGTTGAGACTTGATTTTGATTCATGACACGAAGCTACTACAACATACAGATTCAGACTCGAAGACTGTTACGACAAAAAGAAAATATATACTACATGGAGACAAGACATCAAAATCGGTGCATCAACTTTTATATTATTTTATTATGAGTCTAAAGTAAATATTGTTAAGATCTCTCCTCGTTTACGTATATATTTTCAAATGATTTATACATATATAAGAATAATATATATATATATATATATATATATTACCAAAGTTTTAAAGTTAGAATCATATTATATATATCATATATACATGTGTAACCTATGCAAATTGCACAGATAATATCAGGTCAGTCGACTGACCTGCTAGTATCTGTGCAAAATGCACAGGTGCACAAGTATATATATAATTTATAATAAAATCGTTTGAATATTTAGTCGACTGACCCAGAAGCTCAGTTGACTGAATTTCTATAACAATTATATTTTTTCAAAAGACACGATCATTCGTAAAGAGTTACGAATCTACGAAGAGATTTGGATGCAACGCTTCAATCGGAACTCTTCGCCAATGGTCGCTGCTATTTATCGACTATAAATACATATCCTAACTTCATTCCAAATTACTGAATTTGCTTATCTCTCTTATCTAACTTTCTTGATTATTCTTGAAACTATAATCTCAAATATTCGGCGTTCTTTTCCTTTCTAATCTTCATAAACTTCAAATATACATATTTATACTCGAAGAGAAGATCATAAGAAGGGTGTAATATAAAAACACTTATCTGTGTTATCAGAACACAAAAAACCAAACAATATTTTGTATTTGTTGAAGTCATGTCCTGCTGCTCAGGTGTGTGAAGTCCTCTTCAGCTGTTGAGGCAAAATCCTGTTCGGCTGCTCAGGTCCCTGTTCGGCTGCTCAGGGGTTGTATAAAACTGTTCCTCCGGGTTAAGTGATGGTTGTTGTTTTAGTAAAATTCCAGAAGGAGTCTGGGACTGGATGTAGGACGGAGCTCCGAACCAATATAAAAATCTCTAGTGTTATTTTTATTATACTGCATTTATATTCCATACTATTTACTATATAGCTATCACCATTATACTCTGTATTATCGTATGTCCATATTACACGTTCCATAGCACACTTTCATTTGGTATCAGAGCAAGGATCTTCATATAACCGTAACGCGGTTATCTGATACAATAATAATATGAAAACTAACACTAGCACTAACGTTAACACTAGCTTCATAGAAGGACAATCCATTACAGATCCACCACTATTCAATGGCATAACTCACTATTCAATGACATGAACTATAACTATTGGGCCATACGAATGAGAATATATATGCAAGCAAATGGTTTTGACTCATGGAATATAACTCGGAAAGAATACACTATTCCTACTAAGTAATATTCTACTTAGACAAACACACAGAAACTAGATGCCACAGTAAATGCAAAAGCCATGAATATGATGTTTTATGCCTTAGATAAAAATAAGTTTAACCGTGTTAGCATGTGTAACACTGCATATGAAATATGGCATACACTCAAAGTTACACACGAAGAAACTAACAAGGTCAAACAAAGCAAGAAATTCATGCTCAAAAGTCAGTTTCAAAGCTTTAGAATCTATAAACGATATGTATTCAAGATTTCAGGATATCTATCATTCATTAGTAGGACTAGGAGAAAAATACTCAGATTTTGATATTGTATCCAAAATCCTTAACTCTTTAATGGAAGAATGGAAAAGAAAAGTTCTCGCTATTGAAGAAGCGAATGATATTTTCAAAATAACTTCGGAAGAGTTAATAGGAAATCTAATGTCCTATGAAGTGAATTTGCACGCTAAACGAGTGCAAGCTCAAGATAAAAAGAATATAGCATTCTATGTAGAACAAGAAGAATCAGATTCAAACAAAGATGACCTAGCATTTATTGCCAAAAACTTCAAGAAATTCTTGAAGTACAGAAAAGGAAACGGAAACAATGGCAAGTGAAACTCAAACAACTACAAACTACCGTCTTCATCAGTTCTGGAGTGCTTTAACTGTCACAAAAGGGGCATACACATAAGGATTGTACGGATCAAAAGAAAGAATATCACAACAAAAGGAAGGATAAATTCAGAAGGAAAGCTTTCTCAGTCACATGGGATGATTCAGACTCCTCTTCCTCCTCAGAAAGCGAGAGTGACAGCGGTAGTGAACAAGCCAACGTATGCTTTATGACCAAAGATAATGACGCTAGTGATTTAACTTTTGATGATATGATAGATATAAACTCATAATTGTTTGATACTCTAAAAAGTCTCAAAAGAAAATATAAAGAGGCTGTTGAAAATCAGAACAAGGCAGAATTCGAAAGAGATATGCTTAAAGACGAGAAGAAAATATTAGAGGAAGAACTTGAATCGCTTTCAAATGTTAATTCTCAACTAATGTTATCGAGGCAAGAAATTGAGACTCAAAAAGAAAAAATGATGTTCTTGTTTCTGAAAATCATGTTTTGGAAAGTAATATCAAAATGATTGAACTAGAAAATTTGAGTCTAAAGACCAAACTATAAGGAATCGATAAAAATGTCTCGAATTTTAATAAAGGTAGAGAGAATTATGTAGAATTATTGAAAATTCACAACCTGCTAACAATAAAAACGGACTAGGTAATAAGAAGAAAGTCAAGAATTCACAGTCCAGTCATTTAAATAATGTTAAATCTAATAAAACACCCATCTTTTCCAAAAGATCAGTTTCTAAAACTATCAATATATGGGTTCCTAAAACAAATAACAAGTTAACAAGGAATAAGCATATTAGATCCTTCATGGAAAATGTTCATAATAATAATAATAATTATATTTATAAAAGGGATACTAAACCCACTTGAGTTTGGTTTCCTAATATCTACCTCTTAGGACCCTATTAAAAAGGTGGGTACCAACGTCATCTCATATTTTGCTGGTCCCACTCAAGAAAAGAGGAAAATGGATATTCGACAGTGGTTGCTCAAAACACATGACAAGAGACAAAGATATGCTGAAAAACATTACATACTCTGATAGAGGTTCTGTCACTTTTGGAGATAATTCCATGGGATATATCATCGGCAAAGGCGATGTGAGAAATTACGGTACATCTAATTTACCTCTTATTACGAACGTTTTGTTTGCGCCAAAATTGACCACAAACACCCGATAGTCGTTGAAAGCACCCGTTCACAATCACAGATCACAGATAACAAATACGTAGAGAAATAAGTATTAAAATCGCTCAGCAAATTCACAATAATGCAGTAAATGACACAAGATTTATAGTGGTTCGACGGTCTTGCCTACATCCACTCTGACGTTGATGACTTTATTGATTCACTTGATGATCTCAATCAACTACAGCAGATTACAGTTGGTAATAACTCTGAAGTTTGATTACAAGAAGAGTAGAATTGAATCCGGCAGAGTCTGGACGTTGAATGGCCAAAAGATCCCCTTTCTGAAGGCTCCAGGGTGCTATTTATAGGTGTAGGAGGCTCAGATCTCGCTCAAACTTTGGGAGACTTTTTCTGGCACGTGAGTGGGCCCACACGACCGACCCCACCAAGTTTCGACTCGATCTGAGATCGATACGAAGTGATTTCATATCCATCAAAAATGATCCAATCGAGTTGAAACTTGGTAGGAACAATTTTTACCTTGTATGGAAGCTATTGTGAAAATTTCGTTGCATTTGGATCAGCAGTTTGGGAGATATGATCGATACGAGCTCGTACGTTTCGGTTGGCTGTTTACTTCGAATCCATCAACTCGAATCGATTCCTTCGAATCGATCACCTCACGTGGTCTTGTGATGATGTGGTGCGCATATTTCGCCTCGATCCGGTCTTTACTCCGAGTTGACCGTCTCGACTCCATAAAATTCGCCTTGTTCGTATCGAGGATGACACGTCACCCATGGATAGTTGTCCTGATGGATACGAACAAGCCTTTGCTTATGGGTTCGAACACGGTCTTGGGATGGAGACGAAGCAGCGAATCTCTGATGGATGCGAAGTTGGATGTTAGGTGATCGATACGAAGCCGATGGATACGAACCGAGCCATGACGATGGATTCTAATAAGACACTCTAGCCGAAGTTCGATCGATACGAAGTCCACCGATGCGAAGGCCTGGCCACTTCGATCGATACGAAGCCGATGGATATGAAACAGTACTATGGGATGGATACGAACATGCTGAGACGATGCCCATCTGATCGATTCGAAACCGATCGATTCGAAGTGTGTGGAACATGATGGATTCGAACAAGGCAATCATTGATGGATACGAACCCCATCGATTCGAAATGGGCATCTTCTCAATAATTTGATGGATACGAACTGTGTACTTTGGCTAACTTGCATCGATCATATATCGTTCATACGAACTCCGATTAACCTGAAATTTGGAACGCTGGTTCCCATGACTTTGCCTGTCATATCTTATCAATTGTAGCCTGATCTGAGCTCGAACAAAATTCATCGATATCCATAGCGAAGCAATGTGTAACCATTCTTTGAGACGAGCTGTCTTTCGTTTTCGATCGATCTTTTGGTATCATGGGTTTGCCAAAAAGTAAGATAACATTTGCCCCCAAAAACATGCCTTGTGGTAGGAAGGTGTGTTTTGTAATGCCATAAGTTGGATGTTCATGCTCTATCAACAACCTGTAAAGAACTTGATAATTTCATATGACCTCGAATGACGATCGTTCGGGATTGTGTGCCATTTGAGGTGAATTGGAACCGTTCACGGACGATGCCGTTCGTGGCGAATGGTGGAATGGGACCGTTCGCGGTCGATGCCGTTCGCGGCGATTGATGAGATGGGACCGTTCGCGGTCGTATGCCGTTCGCGGCTAATATCGATCGTTCGCGATCGAGTGCCGTTCAAGGCTGATTGTGACCGTTCCAGGTCGGACATAATAAGTGAATCGTGACCGTTCGCGGTCGGGTGCCATTCGAGACAAATTGTGATCGTTCGCGGTCGTCTGCCGTTCGAGGCGAATTGTGATCGTTCGTGATCGTATGTCGTTCGAGGCGAACTGTGATCGTTCGCGATCGTATGCCCTTCGAGGCGAGTTGTGTGTGCCCGGGGGGGACTTAGTATTATCGATGACGGAGTTCATGTTCGAGGGAGTTTCTGAATCAAAAACTTTTGGCGGTTCATCGCCATACAAGAGGTGCTCGTGGACCGTTCGCGATCCAACGGGCATACAAGTAAACTTTTTTCATAGAGTTGCAAATATCAAAGCAATAATTATACGAATCCTACAATAGAAATGTCCAAACAAGCAGAGTATAAATGTCCAAATCAACATGAAATAAAAGCAAAGTGAGGATGTCAAAGTGCAAACTCTCACTATGGTGCGGTTAGTAATCATCCAGAGCATGCCTTGGATCGTGCGCGATCGCTTACATGTGTAAACGATTTAACCGTGTCAGTGAGAGGTTTACGACTTGTTCATCATTATTTCAATCAAGCGATCAATTGATAATCAAGCGGTGCCCCGATTCAGGGTCGCCTCTAGCTGATGTAGATGGTGGTCGCTCTGGTTCCACCGCTGGAGTTCGCCTCCTCACATACTGAAGTAGCATGCCGTTCCTGATATGCCCTTCCACCTCATCCTTTAGATGTCTACAGTCGTTTGTGCTATGACCGTTTAGTTCGTGGAACAAGCAATATTTGTCAGATTTCCTCTCGTCAACAGTTGGATCCCTTCGCATTGGTCTACGATAGGGAACTTGCTCTCTTGTGTCCTGATAGATTCGCTCCAAACTCTCATTCAGCTCAGAGTAAGTGGTGAATCGCGGCTCCCTCCGTGGCCGCTTTGACCTGTCACCGTTATTCTCAGTCTTCCTTTTTCCTTCACTAGTCTCCGCACCCTTTCTAGGTGTATTCACGCCTTTGATTGTAAAAACAACAATTCCCTCTCCTTCCTCTCTTTCGGCGTTCGCATCCTCCAATCGTAAAAACTTTTCCGCCTCGTGATAGAATTCTCCTAGATCCACAGGTGGATCTTTAGTTAATGAATTTTTGAACTCTGTTCCGTTAGCTATTCCGGACACAGCGGCCATCATAACCATAGATGGATCTGGTCGATCCACCGAAGCTGCTGCCGCATTGAAACGTGTCAGAAAACTCCTCAAAGTCTCTCCAGCTTTCTGTTTTAGAGTTGCCAAAGTCATCACATTCTTGGGTCTTGCAATGTGAATCCTGAATTGCCTCATGAATCTCTCAGTTAAATCTGCCCATGTTCCTATGGAGTCGCTCTCCAGCTGTCTAAACCATAATGCCGCAATATCTACCAAGTACAATGGAAAGCACCGGGCCATAACCTCCTCTGATGCCCCCAGCACCTCCATATGCCTCATATATTTTGTCATATGAACTGTAGGTTCTGTCCTTCCATTATACATATCCAACGATGGTAGCTTAAAATCTGGTGGGTTCCTTGCTCGCCTGATTGCCGTGGTAAAAGGGCTCCTATTAACATCCTCTAAATCTTTGTTTACTAATCCGCCTCTCATGGCTCGCCTAACCATCTCCGCCAACCTGTCATTGTCTCCAAAATGCAATCCTCGTTCACCACTTTCGACCTGCCCCCTGAGTTCACGAGGGAATTCTGGGATCTGCCACTTTGACTGAGCGTTCACTCCTCTGCTACTCCCAGGTTGCGCAGATGCTCCTCTTTCTCTCTCCGGGATTGGGTCAACATTTCCATGTGTGTACCCCCTAATCTAGGTGCTACGCCGGATGGTCCTGCTCCGTTCTGAACTCCATCAGCTCCTCTGTTCTGTGCTCCAAGTTGCCCTATCTGTTGAAATAAACTCTGTATCAACTCCTCCTGTTTCTTCATCATTGTCTCCATCTCGTCCCTAGTGATGAAGACTGAAGCTTGGTTCGCTCCTGAAGAAGCCTCTTGACTTCCCTCATGTTGACTTCTCTATGGCCTTTGTCTTTTACTTGTTTGTCTTGTCATAGCTCTTAGATCTGAATTCTTAAGTCCACAAATTCAACTTCTCCTGAATCAGCTATTTCTCGTGAAAGCACCAAAATGTTTGCGCCAAAATTGACCACAAACACCCGATAGTCGTTGAAAGCACCCGTTCACAATCGCAGATCACAGATAACAAATATGTAGAGAAAAAAGTATTAAAATCGCTCAGCAAATTCACAATAAAGCAGTAAATGACACAAGATTTATAGTGGCTCGGCGGTCTTGCCTACGTCCACTCTGAAGTTGATGACTTTATTGATTCACTTGATGATCTCAGTCAATTACAGCAGATTACAGTTGGTAATAGCTCTGAAGTTTGATTGCAATAGCAGTAATGAAGAGTAGAATTGAATCCGGCAGAGTCTGGACGTTGAATGGCCAAAAGAACCCCTTTCTGAGGGCTCCAGGATGCTATTTATAGGTGTAGGAGGCTCAGATCTCGCTCAAACTTCGGGAGACTTTTTCTGGCACGTGAGTGGGCCCACGCGATCGACCCCACCAAGTTTCGATTCGATCTGAGATTGATACGAAGTGATTTCGTGTCCATCAAAAAATGATCCAATCGAGTTGAAACTTGGTAGGAACAATCTTTACCTTGTATGGAAGCTACTGTGAAAATTTCGTTGCATTTGGACCAGCGGTTTGGGAGATATGATCGATACGAGCTCGTACGTTTCGGCTGGCTGTTCACTTCTAATCCATCAATTTGAATCGATTCCTTCGAATTGATCACCTCATGTGGTCTTGTGATGATGTGGCGCGCATACTTCACCTCGATCCGATCTTTGCTCCGAGTTGACCGTCTCGACTCCATAAAATTTGCCTTGTTCGTATCGAGGATGACACGTCACCCATGGTTAATTGTCCTGATGGATACGAACAAGCCTCTGCTTATGGGTTCGAACACGGTCTTGGGATGGAGACGAAGCAGCGAATCTCTAATGGATGCGAAGTTGGATGTTAGGTGATCGATACAAAGCCGATGGATACGAACCGAGCCATGCCGATGGATTCGAATAAGATACTCCATCCGAAGTTCGATTGATACGTAGTCCACCGATGAGAAGGCCTGGCCACTTCGATCGATACGAAGCCGATGGATACGAAACAATACTCTGGGATGGATACGAACATGCTGAGATGATGCCCATCTGATCGATTCGAAACCGATCGATTCGAAGTGTGTGGAACCTGATGGATTCGAACAAGGCAATCATTTATGGATACGAACCCCATCAATTCGAAATGGGCATCTTCTCAACAATTTGATGGATACGAACTGTGTACTTTGGCTAACTTGCATCGATCATATCTCGTTCATACGAACTTCGATTAATCTGAAATTTGAAACGCTGGTTCCCATGACTTTGCTTGTCATGTCTTATCAATCTAGCCTGATCTGGGGTCGAAAAAATTCATCGATATCCATAGCGAAGCAATGTGTAACCATTTTTTGAGACGAGTTGTCTTTCGTTTTCGATCGATCTTTTGGTATCACGGCTTTGCCAAAAAGCAGGATAACACGTTTTATTAGTTAAGAATCTAAAACACAATCTATTAAGTATAAGTAAATTATGTGATAAAGGATTTAAAATATCTTTTGCTGAAAATAAATATAGTATCTTCGATCAAAATCAGATTCTTATTTTCAAAGGAAATAAAGAGAAACATTTACGTTTTAAATATGAAAGTTAATCATAACTCAGACATGTGTTTAATAGCCAAAGAAAATGATCTCTAGCTATGGAATAGACGATTCTGTCATATCAATTTCAAAACTATAAATAAAATTATATTTTCATATAAAATATACACAAAAACTTAATAAAAACAGATTTATTGGAAAAACTAGCACAGGTCAGTCGACTGAACCAGTGGGTCATTCGACTGACTCTGTAATCAAAATATTATTACAGCAGATTCAGTCGACTGCCACATCAACTGGACCAGAAGTTAAACTCTTCAACACCTAGATTTAGCCAACTGAATCAGGCCTTCAGTTGACTGAACCAGAATTTTGGAAAAAACAAAATTTATCTTCAATCGACTGACCACCTGATTCAGTCGACTGGTTCGTAGATCTGAGCCAAATTAACTGCTCCTACCAACCCAATCTCACCTTTTAGCCTCCAAACTCACCTTTTTTCTACACTTTTACTTCAGATTTTTCCCTTTTCCTCAAAACCTAAAACTTCGAAAACCAAATTTTGATCCTTAGAACTCAATTTCAATTGCTCCAAAACGAAAAGGTCAAGCAACTTCATCCTCTCAACCTCCTTCCAATGACCAAATCCAACAACGGATTTTTGACAATACCGCGGTTAGAAAATGGAGGAGAATGCAAGATTCTCATATTTTTGAAGGTTTGTTTATAAAAAAAATCGATTTCTCTCCTTATCATATACAAGAATTGGCTCGTCGTAGCAATTTGGAGTCTTTAATTAATATTGATGAAAACAAATACAAGATAAATCAAATTATGGTTAAGCTACTCTATGCCAATCTTAATTTGGCTCACCAAAATATACAAAACCAAGTTGATTGCATTTGGAGTTTGGTTTATGGAAAACCGGTATTCTTTTCTTTAATTCGAATGGCTCACATCCTAAAATCTAAAAATAAAGGAATTGAATTAAGTAATGTTGATTGTGACATGGTCGTTCTTGATCATATAAGTCATTTGTTTTTAGAAGGTGATATGCGTCATCTCAAATCTATGTCCCTAAAGCCTAAAGCTAGGATTATGCACCGCGCGTTGGTGAAAACCGTAACTTCGAGAACCGAAAGTTACGAGCGAGTTTATGAACACAATTTCAAAGCTTTGTATGCCATCTTTGGAAATATTAAAGTTAATTGGCTCCGATTAATTCTTGATGAATTTTTAAGTTTCAACAATGGCCACATGAATGTCATATATTATGGTGAGCACATTATGCTCTTACTAAAAGAATGTGAGATTCCGAAACTCAACTCACCGGTCTCTACCGTCGGCTACCTAAACTCCTGTACTATAGCATTAATGAAATTACCGGTTGCTCGACTTGCTCCCATCATTTCCTTTTAAGAATGGACTCAATGCCAAATACCTCAAGATCAACCACCTCAACAACAAGGTGAAGCATCACGTCCGACTCGCCAAAGATCAACTATTCGTCAAGAAGACGAAATTATGAATCCAAATCCGCATCTTCCTCCACATGAGTCCATTTCTATTATATGTTGTAACCAAAAAATTCTTGACACACATCACTAGAGTTGACAAAAAGATTGATAAAGTGAAAGGATTTTTCACAAAGTTATGGTAATTTACCTCGTGTTCATCCGGCTCTTCCACGACTACACTAGGTTATCCAAGAAAACAACCTGTTTTCACTTGGTCCTCCTCTTCCGATGATCAAGCGAGTAGCAGCGACAATGATGGAAATGGAGGCGATGGCGCAAATATAAGTGGTCAAAGTTCTCGTGGTGATAGGGGTAAGCGTATAATATAGTAAGTTGTTGCTTATCTTAGAATTTGCTTATCTCTCTTATATAACTTTCTTGAATATTCTTGAAACTATACTCTCAAATATTCAGCATTCTTTTCCTTTCTAATCTTCATAAACTTCAAATATAAATGTTTATACTCGAGGAGAAGATCATAGGAAGGGTGTACTATAAACGGACTTATCCGTGTTATCAGAACACAAAAAGTCAAACAATATTTTGTATTTGTTGAAGTCATGTTCTGCTGCTTAGGCGTGTGAAGTCCTCTTCGGCTGTTGAGGTGAAATCTTATTCCACTGCTTAGGTCCCTGTTCGGCTGCTCAGGGATTGTATAGATCTGTTCCTCTGGGTTAAGTGAGGGTTGTTGTCTTAGTAAAATTCCAGAAGGAGTCTAGGACAGGACGTAGGACGGAGCTCCGAACCAGTATAAAAATCTCTGGTGTTATTTTTATTGTACTGCTTTTATATTCCACGCTATTTACTATATAGCTATCATCATTATACTCTGTATTATCTACACGATCTATAGCACACTTTCATTTTATAACTACAAATTTTAGTCCTTCATTTTAAAACATTAAAACATGGCTTGTACTAAATAGCCAATGTTTCGTATTATTTGTTTTAATTGATGTTATTACCTTAAAACTCTTGTTACTGATGTTGCAATGTATGAATCCTTGTTTCTATTATTTCTATGATTTGAATATCTATACGTACATCATATGATTTTTCATGTTCTTTATTCCTTTTGGTCGATGACAAAAGGGGAGAAAATTATCATTAGCATTAAGAATGCAGGATATATATTGCCAAAGATTCAGGGGGTAAGTATTCATATTATATTATATACAGTTGAAATCTATATCTATTTACAGGTTGTCATCAATCAAAAAGGGGAAGAATGTTGAGACTTGGTTTTGATTCATGACACGAAGCTACTACAACATACAGATTCGACTACTGTTATGACAAAAAGAGAATATATACTACATGGAGACAAGACATCAAAATTCATGCATCAAATTTTATATTATTTTATTTTGAGTCTTAAGTCAATATTGTTAAGATCTCTCCTCGTTTAAGTATATATTATTTTCAAATGATTTATACATACATAAGCATATAATATATATATAATCAAAGTTTTAAAGTTAGAATCATATATATATATCATATATACCTGTGTAAACTATGCAAATTGCATAGATAATACCAGGTCAGTTGAGTGTCTTGGTAGGTCAATCGACTGACCTGCTAGTATCTATGCAAAATGCATAGGGGCATAAGTATATATATAATTTATAATAAAATCGTTTGAATATTTAGTCGATTGATCCAAAGGCTAAGTTGACCGAATTTCTATATAGCTATATTTTTTTGAAAAGACACGATCATTCATGAAGAGTTATGAATCCCTACGAAGAGATTTGGAAATGCTTCAACCGGAACTCTTCGCCAATGGTCGCTGTTATTTATCAACTATAAAAACATATCCTAACTTCATTCCAAATTACTGAATTTTCTTATCTCTCTTATCTAACTTTCTTGAATATTCCTGAAACTATACTCTCAAATATTCAACGTTCTTTTCCTTTCTAATCTTCATAAACTTCAAATATACATATTTATACTCGAGGAGAAGATCATAGGAAGGGTGTACTATAAATAGACTTATTCGTGTTATCAGAACACAAAAAATCAAACAATATTTTGTATTTGTTGAAGTCCTGTTCTACTGCTCAGGCGTGTGAAGTCCCCTTTGGCTGTTGAGGCGAAATCCTATTCCACTGCTCAGGTCCCTGTTCGGTTGCTCAGGGGTTGTATAGACCTATTCCTCCGGGTTAAATGAGGGTTGTTGTTTTAGTAAAATTCCAGAAGGAGTCTAGGACTAGACGTAGGACGGAGCTCCGAACCAGTATAAAAATCTCTGGTGTTATTTTTATTATACTGCTTTTATATTCCGAACTATTTACTATATAGCTATCGTCACTATACTCTGTATTGTCGTATATCCATATTACACGATCTATAGCACACTTTCAGAACTGTGGTGTGATTCGATTTAGCTAACTCCACGACTGTTTTCTGTTTGAGTTTGCGTGCTAGCATATGTATGCCCCCTACTCCATAGGGTAGATTACTCTGAATGCTTGATCTAAGCGCTTGATGAGAGATCGGGAATTATGGGCAATTTGTTTGGTGGCCCCTAGTATGAGGTGCAAGGTAGCTCTTATCTCAAGAAACTTGTGGTTTTGATGCTCGATTCTGAGCTTTTTGTTTCTTGAGTGTGATCGATTTCTCCAAGTTTAATGTTGAGATCCTATCCATATATCAGTCTCTATCTCTGGAAATTTACGAACAACTCAAGCCCTTAGACTTTCCTTCGATATTGCCTGTCTCCAGGCGATGTCATGTTTGGATAGCTATGAGTTGATTTCTCGACCAACTTGGTGGTTTACAGTTTCCTAGCCTAGCCAGGGCAACACCAATACTTTTCACCATCGATTTGACGGTTTAGATTTTCATGATACTACCAAAGCAAGGATAGATTCCACCAACACTATAAAAGAAAACTTTCCTGACGTTGCCGGAGCAACATTTGTACTTAGAAAATTTGACAATTTCTCTTAGTGCTACTGGAGTCCGGCAACATTTGTACTCAGAAAATTTGACAATTTCTCTTAGTGCTACTGGAGTAACACTGATAAAGTAGAAAACGGAAAGTTTTCCTAGAGTTGCTAAGGCAATACTGGTGTTTATTTAGTTGGGATTGATTTTCCCCGTCAACCCATTGGTTTGAGTCGATTTTCTCCATCGACTCAACGATTTGGAGAGCCCATACTTCTTATATGGAGATTGAGAAGTATTTTTTTTCAGTTGTGTGGCTTCTTTGGTGGCACAAAAGGAAATGGCTTACAAGAACGCAGTTCCATTGGTTCATGACGCTATGTGGGCTATTATGTGATGCAATGGAAGATTGCTTATAAGAACACATTTCCATTGTTTCAAGTAGCGACGTCCAAATTGCTGGATGGCACACAGGAATGTGGGTCTGCCAGTTCTCAAAAGGCATGGATCGATTTTTCCGTCAATCCAGCAGTTTGAGTCGATTTTCCTCGTTAATTCAGTGATTTTGAACCTTCTCGATGTTGCTGGAGCAACACCGATTCTTAGAAGGTTTGGATCGATTTTCTCCATCGATCTAGCGGTTTGAGTCAATTTTCCTGTAGACTCCGCGGTTTGCTTACAAGAATGCAGTTCCATCGGT
The DNA here is from genome assembly GCA_030765085.1 of Allium cepa. Taxonomy (NCBI): domain Eukaryota; kingdom Viridiplantae; phylum Streptophyta; class Magnoliopsida; order Asparagales; family Amaryllidaceae; genus Allium; species Allium cepa. Next base: position 2,743,269 of record CM060937.1, read on the forward strand.
TCAAGAAGTTAATTTTATATTTAAATGAAAGGAAAGGAAAGCCCTACTTATTCACAATGCCCTTAGTATCCCTGGATAGCTTATTTGCGAAAATAGGAAATACATTAAAAAATAATAAAATAAAGTAATGTTGTAGCGAGTTGCTATTCCAAGCACAGGGAATCAGAATTCCATCAACCATTGTTAGCTTGAATGTTCCATCTTCAAGTTTTAGGATGACCACGTAGGGTCCTTCCCAACTCGGCTAAGAGCTCCCATACCCGAGAAGATTCATTTCAGGACGAGATCTCCCGCTTTAAAGGTGCGATTACAAACCTTGGTATTGAAGTGTCATGCCGCTATTTTCTGGTAAGTAGTAGTCCTTGGTTCAGCTTCCTCCCATTTCAAATTGATCTGGTCAAGTGATTCAAGCAGCACTTGCCCGTTTTCTCTTTGATTGTAGTGTCTTCTACAATGAGAAGGGACTTCAAGTTTCACTATGATCATAGTTTCTAAATCATATGCGAAACCAAACGGTGAGTGTTCGACCATAGATTTGTGTGTCGTTCTATAAGCCATAGTGCATGCGAAAGCTCATTAACCCAATTTGCTTTAACTTTTATCAACCGTTTCTTTATGGTGGGTTTAATGATTTTGTTCACTGCCTCCATTTGCCCATTTGCCTACGTGTGCGCTAAAGTGGAAAAGCTCTTCTAGATCCGATAATGCTTGAAGAAATCTTTGCATTCAACACTCTCGAATTGAGTTCCGTTATCCATAATGATTTTCTATGGTAATTCAAACCTATAAATAACGTTTTTCGTTACAAAGTTAATCAGTTTTTTAGTAGTAATTGTGGCAGGTGGTTTTACTTTAGCCTATTTTTTAAGCAATCATCTGCAAAATGACAGCATATTTAGCTCCTCTTTTTGCTATTGGTATTGCTTCAATTAAATTGATTCTCTAGACTGAAAATGGCTGAGGGCTGAGCATTTGCTTAAGTTCTATAGATGGGGTTCATTATCCAGCTTTTTCGCTCGGCCATATTCAAACTGAATAAGCAAGTTAAAATCGATTGTCATCGAGGTCGACAAGTCAGATTAACAATAACAAGGCCCAAAGGTCGATCATATATGATAATACGAAGCAGAGGCGGAGTGAAAGCAGAAGACAAAGTCAATAGAACGATGAAAGTATAACGTGTGCTGAAAATGGATTGGGTATGATCCATATTTGCGTATTATGGATCGTACCGAATCGATATTATAGTTCAACACAATGGAAAACAATCGATATCTTGAAATCTACAGGTCAAATATAGATAAAACTTTAGGAGCATTAATATATTGAAGAGTGAAGCACACCATATCGATGCATGCCAAATATAGACAATATAACGATTGATACCGATTGTTATTCTAAAGGACTTAGGACCTACGATCGATATCATGACCTCTTTTGGATCTGGTACCTCCGTTGCTGAATTTTAAGAAGATATTTCACCGTCTTCCGCTATAAATATAGGCTTGTTCATTTGGGTGATCAATATGTTGCCTATTACTTTGCACTTCTTTATAACTATGGTTTTTACTCTGATCCGTCTTTCTATACTCAATAATTCAAGTGTTTAATGAAGTTACTTTTGAAAAGTGGACTTAGGTTGTGAACGTCGAAACACTATAAATCGTTATCTTCTTGTTATTTCTTATATTCTATTATTTAATTGTTTGATACCTCTATTTCCATTCTATATCCTTCATTTACTTCTCTATAAACTCTCTATTGGGTGTTTGTGCCAATTTTTGCCGCAAACATTTTATTGCTTTCACTGATAGTGAGATTCTCAGCCCTGTTTAGATCCCTTTGTTGCTACTAGATTGCATAAATCCCCCAAAGAGATATGGAATTACCTTCAATAAGCTTCTTCGTCCTATTTAGAATTGCAATGGTCCAAGAAAAACTATCAACAATGGTTAGGAACACTAGGTCTATCTCTCAAAACGCAGAAGGAAAGGAGAACGCAAGCATCCTATAAGGAGGCCAGAGAAATCCACCAGTAGATGATAATGCTACCATTCCAGTTGGAGTCCAGAATTCGGTTGATTCCATCACAAGGGATGATTTCAAGAATCTAATAAGAGAGCTCATGGATAGCCGTCGACAATTGAACCAGCAGACGCAAGCCAATATCGATTTGATGAATTAACTCAAAAATAAACAACGTGGGAAAGCTATGAGAGAGCTAACTCCCTATTCCGCATCGAAGAGATCAACTTCGTCAAATGTATATAATAAATAAAGGCATCGCAGAACCGACTGATACCATGCTAAAACATCGACCTGCTATTTCAACCGATCCATACAGACCGATAACAATCAGTATCGATCCATTTGGAATGATCGGTGCCGATCCAACTCTTGGAGGTGGCTCACATTAGATGATGGAAAGAACACACATCGGTGATGATGCGATCAATCTGAATGCTGGAATCTAAGTAAATGCATATCAATCACCTCTCTGGAATAATGACAACATAAATGCGTGCAACGTACATCGAGGGGATATTGAGCTAAAAAGGCATGGCATGACCCATAGACAACGAACAGACCATTCACGCGAGGTGGAGCATGACTACCGCTTGGCTCCAGCTATCTAAACGTTGGACTTGTCGGCTATGGTCTAGTAAGGGAGAACCAAGGTTTGATCAATGATGATTGAGGGATCTCAAGAAGTCATACCCCATTCACAGAAAATAGTTTACACGTGGAGTATCAAAGGAGATTTAGCATGCTATCGATGCCAGTCTACGAGGGAAAAACTCACCCCGAGCAGCATATTATAAGATATGAATGGTTGATGGATTCTACACACGCTGATAATGCCAAAAAATGTAGCTATTTTCAAATCACTCTTTCTGGCATAGCGATGATGTAGCTTTCGAGATTACCTCCATGGTCAATCTCTAGATACGGCGATTTAGCAACAAAGTTTATGGAGCAGTTCAGTATGCATGCAACTCACTCTAAAGATGTAATGCACCAATCAGGTGTGACCCAGGCATCAAGAGAATCGCTGAAAGATTAGTTAGAGAGATTTCATACGGCTATCACAGAAGTCAGTAATTCAAATGACCATTTAATATTGATGGCGGTAACAAGAGGGATTGATCCAAAATTTGACTTTTTCAATTGGTTGGCTAGCAAACCATTCGTGACATTAGAGTGTTTCTATGCTAAAGCAGCTCAGTATTTGAGGAAAGAGGAAGCTAGATGCTCTACGAGGAAGAATGTTGTCGGATCGAGTGGAGAGGGAGTGCAAAGCAACATTGCAGTGAACAGTTTGGGGAGAGTTTCGAAAAGGTTTAAGTAAATGTCCAAAATAATCCAAATCGCAAAAGAAAGGTGGTGATAGGAACCATAAACGAAAAAGGGATTCCATAAGAGGAAAGCCAAGGATTCCAATGTATGATACCTACACACCGTTGAATACATTTCTAGAAAAAAATTATTTACATGCAATGCCAGGCAATATAGGAAGCCACCTCCAAAGGAATCGATAGAGAAGCAAAAGCAGACTAGAAAATATTGCTTTTTCCATGAATGCCATGGTCATAACACAAATTAATGCAAGCATATCCATGATGTTATCGGGAAATTGATTCGAAAAAGAAAGTTGCAGCAATTTGTTAAAGCCCCACAGAATGGTGGGTGGGGGCATTCGATCCCAACCGAGGACAAGCACCGCATAGGGATGAGGAGCCTGCACGGACTGGTGGAAGGTTAGCGATCAATACAATACTCAAAGGACCGCATCCAGCTGATAAGAATTGGCATGAGATGGAGCACTATGCTAGCCCTATCAAGCATATGAATGTTAATTGTTGTTCGAGTACAGAAGATGGAGCTCCAGCAAAATAGCAATGCACAATGACAGATGGCATTGTGTTCAGAAACAGAGATACAGACAAGGTGCAGGTATCGACGATCGACCAATGGTCATTCCGGCCATGATCAGCCCTGCCTTAGTGAGGAGGATTTTTGTTACTTGTGGAAGTTCCATAAATATAATTTAAAAAAGGCTGACGATCAGGCGAGGATGGAATCCAAGGACTTGAAATCATCTAAAGCCCGTATTTATAGCTTTAATGGTGTAGCGGTTGAACTGTCGGATATGTCGAGTTACCTATAGAGTTGGGAGTAGTGATCATGGAAGAGTGTGTATGTTTCCATTCGTTGTCTTGGATGTTGATTCTCCATACAATGCTTTTCTAGGCCAACTAGCCCTAGCTAAATTCTGCGTTTGACTTTGAGTTCCCCACTGATAATGGTGTTGGAGTTGTGCATGATGATCAAGCGATCAGACATGCCGGCTATGTGGCCGAATTGAGAGACGTTCAATGGAAGGAGAACGGTAAGGGTGTGGACAAGTCTCTCCGCATCCAAACCACTGAAGATTGACAACCAGCACCTAGGCCTTGGCTCGGGCAAGATCCGAGGGATGACGAAGAGGATCCCAAAGAGACCAAGACAGCGCCGGCTAAGCTGACGATTGACATCACAGCCAGCAAAGACGACCCGTCAAGGGTCTTAAAGATCGTATCATAGCTTAACCCGTCGATGATGAAAGAACTTACTAGTCTTCTCCAAGCGAATCTTGATGTGTTTTCTTGGACTCATTCTGACATATATAGGATCTCGCCTGCCATTACGAGCCATATAGTAAATATCAACCCAAGGTATGTCCCGATGAAACAAAAAAAGCGTGGCATGGATCCGAAGAGAGGTTGATAGGCTCAAAAGCAATGGGTTTATTCATGACGCCCTCTACCCTAAATGGGTATCTAGTCCTGTATTTGTAAGAAAGGCAAATCGAAAGGGGTAGAAGTGCGTTGACTATTCAGACTTAAACAAGGCGTGTCCGAAAGAAAGTTTTCCCCTTTTGAGGATAAACCAGCTGGTGGACTCAACCGCATGACACTAGTTTCTATCTTTCATGGATGCGTATACGAGATATAATCAAATCTTGATGCACATTCCTGATCGGGAGCATACTAGCTTCATTACCAATATTGGATGGTATTGTTGTTATCCCGCCTTTTGGCAAGGCCGAGATAACCAGGAACTGACTGGAAAAAGACAAGATCACACGTCCTCAATTTGGAATGATTGATTTGGAAACTACAAATATCGATGAATTTTTCCCGAGTCTGGGTCGGACTACGGTTGATAAGACACGTCAAGCTAAGCTGTGGAAACCAGCGTTCCAAATTTCGGGGCGATCCGAGTTCGTATGCTCAAGTTGTCGCCAGTAGAAGGTGGAAGGAATAACATTATTTCGAACCCAATAGAGCCAATCCTCGAGTTCGAATCCATCAATACATGTGTCACTTCGAATCTGTGAGAAGTGGTCTTGTTTCGAATCCATCGAGCAAGCAAGCAGTTCGACTCCATCCAAGTGGCCATGCTTCGACTCCATCAACCACGCATTGGTTCGAATCCATCAGTAGTCAGCTATGGTTCGAACCCATCAGAACACACCTTACTTCGACTCCATCGAGCAAGCTTTAAGGTCGTATCCATCCCTCAAGAATATCATAGGTTCGAATCCATCAGAAGTAAGCCATGCTCCGAATCCATCGACCACACATTGGTTCGAATCCGTCCAAGTAGCCTCGCTTCGAATCCATCTTCACATGCCCACGTTCGAACCCATTATGGCTTCGACTCCATGCCGTAATTGTCTTCGAATCCAATAAGCAAAGGAAACTTCGTATCGATCAACCACGACCTTCCACGATCGATACGAAGGAACACGTATTTGACCGATTCGAAGGAAGCGACTCTTCGAATCGATAACCTCGAATCCATCAAGTCCACACAGCTAAAACCTAGAAATATGACCCAGAAAACTCAGAGAAAAAGGAGGATTGACCCGAAGCATACGCACCACGTCATCACTTTCATGTACAAAAGCAAGGATTCGACCCTATGGTTTCGAATCGTATCGATTCGAACGGATCCATGGGACGAAAAACTCCATCTTGAATCGATCATAACTCAAGATCTACAAATCCAAATGCTATGAAATTTTCACAGGAGCTTGCATATAAATAAAAGAATGTCCACGCCAAGTTTCATCACGATCAAATGTAACGACCCAGAAATTTTGATCATGAAATTTCCAGATAGTTAGTGAAAAGAAGAAAGAGAAAGAAGAAAGAGAAAAGAAACACACAATCTCACATTCGCAGCGGATAAAATATATATCACATAAATAATAGTTTTACAAGAAGAACTATATCATTACACTTATATTTTTATACATCAGAGTTACATCATTACACGAATACCGGACAGTTAAAAACTAACTTGTCCCAAATAAATACATTGAAACACCTCATACGTTCCTGCCATCCAGCTCGCCTCCTGAGCTCCAGAAAGTCCTTACCTAAAAATCTGTAATACTCGGTCTGACCCGATCCCAAATTGGGCCCGGATCTCCAGAATTCGGCCATGTGGCCCCCCTCACGTGCCAAAAGCGTTCTCCCCTGATTTTAGGCGAAATATCAGCCTCCTACAACTATAAATAGAGCCCCTGGTCATTCAGAAAGGGGATCGAAGAATTTTTAGAGTAAGAGAACACCCGGACGCTGCCAGAATTGCTTCAGAGCACCACCGCCGCCTTTGATTTTGAATTTTGGCTTACTACTTGCTGTACTTTGACATAGAAAAAGTTGTATTCTCCGAATATCAAGCAATAAAGTAACAAAACTTCATAGTGGACGTAGGCAATACGCCGAACCACTCTAAATCGTTGTCTCTCGTGTAATTTACTTCCTTTATTTGGAGTTTTTGTTAGATAATCCACTTTTTAATTTACTTTCTTCATTTATTATCTCTTCAAAAACTTCCGACGAGTGTTGTGCCCAATTTTGACACAAACAATTGCTATGTGGTAATGCCGTTTGGATTGAAGAACACTGGAGCAACCTATCAATGCCTAGTCAACAAAATATTTGAAGATCGGATTGGAAAAACAATAGAGGTATACGTGGATGATATGCTTCTGAAGTCATGAAGATCAGGCGATCATATTAGAGACTTAACAGAAATGTTTGATATCCTTCGATTTTACAAAATGAATATCAATCCTCCGAAGTGTTCTTTTGGCATTGCATCAGGAAAGTTATTGGGTTTCATCATCTACACTCATGGAATCGAAGCTAATCTCGAGAAGATTCACGCAATTTGCAACATCCAAATGCTAAAGACCATCGAGCAAGTACGAAGTCTAAATGGGAAGGTTGCAGCCCTAAGTTGATTTATTTCTAGAGCCACCGATAAATGCATTCCTTTTATTGATTTTGATTAGGAGAAGGAAGGGAACTTAGCATGGACACAAGATTGTGAAGACGAATTTTGGGTTTTGGTGAACCACTTAGAGCAGCCTCATATCTTGTCAGAGTCGATGGATCATGAAGACCTTTATATCTAATTGGCCGTGTTGGTACATGCTATAAGTACCGCACTGCTTCTCGAGGAGAATCGGATCAAAAGACCGGTATATTGTATTTGCAAATGATTGATAGCTGAAAGGAACTATGAAAAGATTGAAAAATTGGCGTATTACTTGTTGATTTCTTCGCGAAAGCTCCGCCCCTATTTTCAGGCTCATCCTATCAGCATTTACACCAATCAACCGTGGCGATAGGTCATGCGGCGACCTGAGACGTCTAGAAGACTCTTCAAATAGAACATCGAACGGAGCCAATTCGACATTTCTTATCCTCCTCGAAGAGCCATCCAAGGATAGTATCTAGCGGACTTTATAGCAGAATTCACTGCATAGGATGATCTCCAAGAGAGTGGTGGATCCCCTACACTTCGATGGAAAATGTATACGGATAAAGTATCCAATGATCACTGTTGTGGAGCTAGAGTCGTACTATAACTCTGGAGGATTGATCAATTTGCTACGATTGAAGCTTGACTTCCCTGCAACGAACAACGAAGCTAGTATGAAGCTCTGGTTGCTGGACTCAAACTTGCCAAAGAACCGGGGATAAAATCTCTCGAAATCATTTACGATTCCTGGTTGGTGGTATACCAAGTCATGAGAGGTTACCAGGCCGAGGGACAATGACTCGCTTAGTACCGTATCTTAGTCCAAGAACTATTGACTGGCTTTGAGTAATATGTCATCATGCACATTCCCCTGGATCAAAATAAAGAGACTGACTCATTAGCAAAGTTTGTTAGTACCAAAGATGCACAATAAATGGGCTTGGTTCCAGGAGAAGTACTATATGCTCCGAGCATAAACCAGCTAGAGATCAACTAGGTACTAGAGACGAAGCCTGAGAAAGAATTGTGGATGACCCCAACTAAAAACTATTTGTTATAGGGAGTCCTTACCAAACATAGGAATGAAAGGCGACAAGTCCTTCGCAAAGCTTCATGGTATATCATTTTAGGAAAGAGTCTTGTATAGAAAGGGTTTCTCCGTTCCCCTGCTCTGGTGTATTGCACAAGATGAAGTAAAACGGTCTTAAAGGAAATTCATGAAAGGGAATATGGAGATCACACCGGTGGGCAAACTCTAGTAAATAAAATACTCCGTTTCGAGTATTATTGGCCGACTGTCAACCGAGATGCTGTCGATTACGCTAGGCGATGTGACAAATGCTAGATGTATGCAAAAGTTTTGAGAGCCGCGTCAGCGGAAATTATAAAAATGGTTAATTCCATGGTCGTTTTCCATATGGGGCATAGATATTATTGGTTTCTTATTGATCTTTAAAGGTTGTACAAAGTACACCATTGTCGCAGTTGATTGCTTCACCAAATGGGCCGAAGCAGAACCTTTAGCCATGATCACAACAAAGAAAGTAATCACATTCATTGTCCTAAACATCATCTGTTATTTTGGCCTTCTGCAAACCATTATGACTCATAATGGAACTCAATTCGAAAGCGTTGAATTCAAAGACTTCTGCCATTGGAATCATATTGAGAAGAGATTTGGAGTTGCTCACCCTCAAGCAAATGGACAAGTTGAAGCTATGAACAAAACTATAAAGTCCATTCTGAAGAAGCATTTGGAAAAGGCTAAAGGCAAGTGGGTAGATGAAATCCCAATAGCATCATGGGATTATTGAACCACCCACGGGTCCACGACTGGTCATACTCCATTCGCCCTTGCTTACGACTCTAAAGCCATTATTACTATCGAACTATAAGTCCCTTCTCATCGAGTAACCTCCTACGATCCCAGAATGAATATAGATCTCCTTTTATATTCTCTAGAATTTGTAGATGAGACGCGCGTGGAAGCTGATTTGAGGGTAGTTGCATATCGACATCGAGTTGCCTGATACTACAACACTACAGACTGACCTAGAATCTTTGAAATCAGAGATCTCGTCTTGAAACAGGTTTTTCCTTCCCCATCTGTAACATACCATATCTAGAGGTCAAAAGCTAAGCGCTATGGATGCTGCAGTCATCCATAGTATTAACTTCTAGTGAGAAAATACGGTAATGTTAATGGTATCTATAATATCAGAAGCACTTGAATATGAAAAAATCATGGATTTCCAAAAACAATAGTTTCAGTGATTATATTTCAAAAATATCGTATCCAAGTTACAAAAATCCCAAACGTAATCATAGGCATTGATCAAATATAATTTACAACAATATGCCAAGAGAGATATATGAAGATGCCCCATTGGATGATCAAAGAAATATAGATATAATTGTCTTAATACACAGCGGAAACAATTTTAAAACAGAATCCCTATCCGTCAGCCACCTGTTCGTCTTCGGTTGCTTTATTCGCCAAAATCTACTAAAATCTAAAAACCTAAATCCTCAGCCTACTCAAATCAAATTTTGAAGATCGAGAGTTTAAAGGGAAACAAAAACTTCGAGTCAGAATTAAAGCCTGGTATGAATAATATCTGTTACATTTCTGTTTACTGATAACTAGTGAGATGCTTAGCGAAACGGGTTTCCACTCACTAACATCTCTTTTCAAAACATATATTTTGCAAATCCTTTCCTGCAACCAAACGGTTAATCAACTGATTATAATAATAATATAGCAATATCCATTATGCTAACACAGGAAATGAAAGAGACTATCTATCTAAAATCCGAACGATCTGTTCTAAATTCCGACCTATCTGCTCATTTCTGGACTGTCTGTCCCAAAATTGATTATAGCAATATCTTTTATGTTGGATAATGGGATATCTGCCCAAAAAAGGTAAAAAGGGTGGATTAACTGTCCTTAAAAATTTAGCAAGGTATTTTATACTAATAAATGAACTATTTGTTCATATCAGAGCTGACTGCTCTTTCTGGAGTAACTGTCGTGGACTAATTGTATTCTAGGCTAACTGCCCTCAAAATGGACTAATTGTCTGAATTTAAAATGAGCTGACTACCCGAATTTTCTTTTGGGTTAACTACCTTTCAAAATATCTGAGCTAACTGCTCTTTAAATTTTCCCTGAAACCTTTTCAAAATGATTTAATCCGTCAAATCATATATATACAAGGAAAATATATCTTTAGCTTTACTCTAAGCTATTTTTGCCATGTTATATATATATAATTTACTCAAACTAATGTTGATGATGTTCAATAAGGATTTTTTATCCTTTTAAAATAAGATGAAGTCCTTTGTGGCTTAAAACACTTAAGCTATCTACCTAGTTCTTTCATTCAAAACTTTTGTTTAAAACCTTTAAACAACATTTCAAAAACAACGAAGGTAACTCCTTCAAAACCATCTATAATACCCTTCGAAAGTATTGAAGGTAACTCCTTCATATCCTTCAATAAAACTTTCAAAATCATTGAAGATACCTCCATCAAAACCTTTTAAAATCAAACCTTTCGAAATCAAAACCTTTCGAAATCAAACCTTTCGAAATCAAAACCTTTTGAAATCAAAACCTTTCGAAGACATTGGGTTCAATTTAAAATAAGTGGACAAATAGTTCAATGTTAGCTACTTTGAAACCCTTAAAACATTCTGACTTAAAACATTTAGATTATACAAAAGGATCAGAAAAAAGATTGGAGTCGAAAGCAACTGCTTCGAAACATAAAACCTTTCGAAATCATTCAAAAACAATGAAGTGTTAATACCGGAATCAACCCTTCAAAATCAATGGAGAGAGGCGGCATTTTTTAGAAAACAAAAGGTAACCTTTGACTCCATCTGTGTCGGAAGGTTTGGAAGCGGCAAATATGCTTCTGATCTGGCCAAAAGCTATACATTTCGACTTTGCCGAAAGGTTTCAATCAAAACAAGAAAGCAAACCAATCGAAACCTTTTTGACAATTTCGTAAGCTCTTTGTCGAAAGTTAGCAGGCGTATTTTCTTTAAACCAAAAAAAAATCATAATCTCTTTCTATAACCTTTCATCCCTAAACCTTTCGACCTCTTTCAATTCACTACGTACTAGTTATCTGATACCTTGTACCTTAGTAGACACAGCCGGAAGGTTTGATACCTTTAGACCTTGTCGGAGGGTTTGGAATGAAGGCGGAAGCTCCGAAGGGTTGAAATATAAGAAAAATGACTTATTTGTACTTTAAATTAGTTCTTTCGTAACCCACCTATCTTATTTGTCTAAATTTGATCGGTTGCCAGAATTTTATATTCAAAAATGCTGCCGACTTTCCTTATTTGGAAATTTGAATAATTTTCAAAAAACCCCTTTCTACTTTATAATTATATATAAAACATTTAAGTCCCATACCTTAAATAAATTTATATTACTATCAAAACACTTTTTGAGATGAGAAATATGAAAACATCATGTAAATCTGCCAAACCGCTCGGTAACTCAAGCCTATATGTGAGCTTCCCGATCCTCTCAAAAATAAGAAAAGGTCCTATGAACCTAGGAGATAACTTCCCCGGCTTCCCAAATCTTAGCACAGCCTTCATCGATGATACTTTGATGAAAACTTGATCCCCAACTGAGAACTCTAAATTTTTCCGTCTCTTATTTGCATAACTTTTCTGCCTAGAATGAGCTTCCATCATCCTATCTCGAACGACCTCAATCTTTTATGCAGCTTCTCTGACCAAATCTAGACCAAGAATCAACCTATCCCCGATCTACAACCAACAAATAGCAGATTTGTGTGGCCTTCCATACAACGCTTCAAATGGTGTCATCCCAATACTAGTCTGGAAACTGTTGTTATACGATAACTCGATTAGATGTAGATGGTCCTCCCATGATCCCCCAATGTCCAAAACACAAGCTCTCAATATATCTTCCAAGATCTTGTTAACTCTTTCCGTTTGCCCATCTGTCTACGGATGGTAAGCGGTACACATCATAAGCTTGGTTCCCAAAAATTCCTCCAGACTCTTCCAACTAGTGAACAAGGAATCTCTACCACTAACTATGCTGCTAGGAACTCCATGCAGCCTAACCACATTCTTCATGAACAAGCTTGCTAAAATAGGTGCCGTCCTAGTTGGCTTAACTAGAATGAAATGGGCACACTTGGTCAATCTGTCCACTATAACCCATATACTTTCATTTCCTCTGTTCGACCTTGGTAACCCGTCTATGAAGTCCGTAGAAATAGAATCCCACTTTCACACTGGAATATCTAATGGCTAAAGCAAACCACTCGGTTTCTGGTATTCGGCCTTCGCCTACTGGCAATTCAAGCACTGCCTTACACACAACCCAATATTCCGCTTCATTCCTTTCCAGAAGAAACTCCTCTTCATATCCTGATACATCTTAGTACCTCTAGGATGTATAGTGAACTTCAAACGATGGCATTCATCTAAGACCCCTTTCTTATGTTTCCTATACTTGGAACACATAATCTTCCTTTCTTTCTCAACCACCCACTCCGGTCAAGACTAAAATCTTTCAAGTCATCGCCCTTGGTTCCTTCCTTTAGCTTACCGATCCATTCAGCTAACACAGGATCCTTTATCTTCTTAGAAGCAATTCGTTCGATCAAAATTGGTCGAACTTCCAAACAAGACAATAAAATTTTATCACCGCTAAACCCTGCCTCGAATCTCCACCACACTCTGCAATCTACTAATGCTTCTAAATCTTTACACATCATTGCTAATACTGCATTCTAATGCTTCCTGCTAAGTGCATCCGCAACCCGGTTGCCTCTCCCAAGAGTGTATTCAGTCCCAAAATCATAAGCGGGTATGAACTCTTACCATCTCCATTGTCTCATGTTTAGCTTCTTCTGAGAGAACAAATACTTCTATGACTTATGATCTATAAAGAGCTCAAACCTTTCTCCTAAAAGGTAATATCTCCACACCATCAAAGCAAAAATCATAGCAGCTAACTCTAAATCATGTGTTGGATATCTGACCTCATATGGTCTAAGCTGTCTAGAAGCATAGGCAATCGCTTTACCTTTCTACATGAACACAGCTCCTAATCTAGTTCCACACGCATCGGTATAGACTACCAAATCCTGATTCCTTTCTGGAACAACCAACATAGATGCATGGGTCAATAAGTGTTTCAAACTCTGGAATGCTTCCTCACACTTATCGGTCCGTGCAAACTTCACATCCTTCCTCGTCAGCCTGGTCATCATTGCTGCTATCCATGAGAAACCCTTAATGAATCTTCGATAATAACCAGCCAACCTAAGGAAACTCTTAATCTCGGTTACTGTATCGGGTCTCTTCCAACTATTCACTGCCGCGATCTTAGTCGAATCCACTGATAAACCTTCCTCTGAGACAACATGACCAAGAACTTCACCTCCTTTTTTGAGAAGTGACACTTCGAAATCTTTGCTTTCAGCTGATGTCGCCTCAGCATCCCAAACACTACTCTAAGATGAACTTTATGCTCTCTTTATCCTTAGAGTAAATAATGATATCATCTATAAAACCAGCACGAACCTATCCAAGTGCTCTTGGAAAATCTGCTTCATCAAATCCACAAAGAAAGTTGGAGCATTTGTCAGTCCGAACGGCAGAACTAACCATTTGGACGATCCATGTCTGGTCCTAAATGCTGTCAAAAATATACTATCCTCTATTACCCTGAGCTGAAGGAAACTTGTTGCTAAATCTAACTACGAAAATACCTTTTCTCCACTTAGCTGATCGAACAGATCGTCAATCCTGGGCAATGGTTATCGATTCTTTATCGTCCTCTCATTCAACTTACGATAATCGATGCATAGCCTTAACAATCCGTCCGGCTTCTTTGCAAACACTATCGTTGCACCTCACGACGAACTGCTTGGCCTGACAAAACTCTTGCCTTCCAGATCCACCAATAGCACCTTCAACTCCCTCATATCTGAAGGGGTCATCCTGCTTGGCGGTTTACTCACTAGTTCTGCTTGCGGAACCAAATCTATCTGAAACTCAATGGCTTGCTTCAGCAGCAATCCAACTACAGGCTCAAACACATCTGCGAATTTTATAACCATGAAAAGTCGACTCAACTCATCATTTGAATCCAATGCACCCAACAAAGCAACCACTGCACCGCTAGAACCTCATATGGTGAAAAAATACGATCGCTACAATCTGGGTGATAAAGAGATATCTTCCCACCCTGGCAAAATATCTTAGCATCATACCAACTTAGCCAATCCATACCTATGATGATCCCAAACCCCATAAAATCAAACACATGCAAACCTCATGAGATACAAAACGATAACCTAATAAAAGATAGACGGATGGAGTAAAGCGCATACATATATATAACAATACAAGTATGTTACTATATCATTAACCCAACCCTTAATTTTACTCCAATTTCCTCGAATTTTTGTTTTAAACATCAATTTTTAGTTAAATTTTTCATAAGCCTATGCCCTAATACCAAGCTATAACATCCCATATTTGGTGGCCAAAAGCTAAGCGCTATGGATGCTGCAGTCATACACGGTATTAATTTCGGGTGACGAAATATGGCTATGTTTATGGTATCCATAATATCAGAAGCACTTGAATACGAACAAAATCACAGATTTCCAAAAACAATAGTTTCAACGACTATATTACAAAAATATCATATCCAAGTTACAAAAATCCCAAACGTAATCTCAAGCACTGATCCAATATAATTTACACAATATGCCAAGAGCGACATATGAAGATACCCTCTTGGATGATCAAAGAAATGTAGAAAAAATTGTCTTCATACATAGTGGAAACAATTTTAAAACAGAATCCCTAAATTAGCCATCCGTCAGCCTCATGCTCGTCTTTGGATGCTTTATTTGCCAAAATCTGCTAAAACCTGAAAACCTAAACCCATGGCCTACTCAAACCAAATTTTAAGCACCCGAGAGTTTAAGGGGAAAAAAACTTCGAGTCAGACTTAAAGCCTGGTATGTATAATATTCGTTACATCTCAGTTTACTGATAACTAGTGAGATGCTTAGTGGAACGGGTTTCCTCTCACTAATATCTCTTTTCAATACATATATTTTGCAAATCCTTTCTTGCTGCCAAACTGGTTAATCAACTGATTATAATAATAATATAGCAATATCCATAATGCTAAAATAGAAATGAATGAGACTATCTGTCTAAAATCTGAACTATCTGTTCTAAATTCCGGGCTATCTGCTCTTTTTTGAACTATTTATCCTAAAATTGATTATAGTATTATCTTTTATGCTAGATAATGGACTGTCTGCCCAAAATAGGTAAAAAGGGTAGACAAACCGTCCTTAAAAATTTAGCAAGGTCTGTTATGCTAATAAATGAACTATCTATTCATATGAGAGCTGAATGGTCTTTCTAAACCAAGTGTCCTGGACTAATTGTCCTCTAAGCTGACTACCCTCAAAATGGACTAACTGTCCGAATTTAAAATGAGCTAACTTCCTAAATTTTCTTGTGGGTTACTACCCTTCAAATTATCTGAGTTAACTGCTCTACAATATCTGAGCAAACAGCTCTTTAAATTTTCCTTGAAACTTTTTAAAATGATTTAATCTATCAAATCATATATACAAAGAAAATATATCTTTAGCTTTACTCTAAGCTATTTTTATCATGTTATATATATAATTTACTTAAAATAATGTTGATGGTGTTCAATAAGGATTGTCTATCCTTTTAAAATAAGCTGAAGTCCTTTATGACTTAAAACACTTAGGCTATCTGCCTAGTTCTTTCATTCGAAACATTTGTTTAAAACCTTTAAATAACCTTTTGAAAACATTTAAGATAACTCCTTCAAAACCATCTATAAAACTCTTTGAAAGTGTTAAAGGTAACTTCTTCGTATCCTTCAATAAACCTTTCGAAATCATTGAAGGTATCTTGTAACGACCCGTAAATTTTCGATAATTAAAATAGCTAATTTAATAAGATTTCGTGATTTAATGTTAGAAAAAAATTATTAATTCGTTTGGAATAATAATAATTGGAATGAATTGCAACAATAATTATCCAAATAATTATTTATAGATTGAATGGAGTTCCAATCTAATTGAATTGACTCAAATGTTATAACCTGGTTATAAGGGAATATATGGAAAAATAAAGGTAAATAAGTGAATAAGGATTGTTAATTACTTAGGTAGAAATACAAATTTTAATAGATTGGTTTCGAAGATTTGAATAGTAATAAGTATTGAAAAATAAATGCTACTTAGTGAATGCCTTTGAAATCAATAGTCGGATAGGATAATATATGTTGAATTCATTGGGTATAATAGAGTAATTGATTGATAAGTAAAGTCTATTTAAAAATCAAATAATTGAATACTGCACGGGTAAATTGTTTAAAGTAAATATTTGAAACATATTGAATAATTGAATAACTGTAAGATGAAAATAGGGTTCTAAGATGTGAATTGGTTTAAAGGGTTGAATTATATAAGTTCGTTTTGAATATTTCAAAGGATAGTGATTTAAAAATAATCAAATTTATTTAAATTTAATATTACGAATGTTGAATAATTAAATTCCGAATGTGATATGATTAATTTGATATTGAAATTTAATATATGAAAATAGAGTGAATAATTGAAATTTGATTTAATATGATTCAAATTGGTTTCCAAAGTGAATGTAAGTTATATCGGGATTATAATAGAGTTAATTAGATTTTAAAATTAGAATTTATAGGAAAATTGAATAACGGGTTTAATATGATTAAAAATGATTTGTAAAATTTTATTTTATCATATTAAAGTTAGAATGAGGATATAGAACTTTTAAAATCGAATTAAAAGTAAATTTGTGAAAATTGAATATTTTAATATTTAATCGACGAGTTAAAATAGCCATTTTTCAAACAGTCTCGGATTTTGACGAAACCAGTTTCATCGGATCCATAACGTGATATTATTGTAACATTTCAAATTTCGTGTCAATCTGATCTACCGTTTGTCCGGGGCAAGCCAAAACGCCTAGAAAATCGATTAATCGGTTTAATTTAAAATCGATCATTTATTGCCATAACTCGCACAGATAATCAAATTGGCTTTCGAAACCTAGTCCATTGTGTCCGGAACATGGGATAAACCCTAGGAACGCCGGTCACCACGCGAGATTTGGAGTTCGGAAAATCCGGAATGAATAGTGTTCGTCAGAATTTCTATATAAGCACGATATTATCTTCATTCTTGCTCCAAAACCCTAAGGGCTATAACGCAGCCTCCATTATCATATTCAAAGGCCAGAAATTCTCCTCATTCTTCTCTTAATTTCTCTTAATCCACGAATCGATTCGAAAACATTTCAACTGCAAACTTCTAGATCTAGATGCGAGCTTTAAATCCTTACGGCTGTGATGTTCTATAATCAAGCGGATCGATGGGATTTTTGCCATGAAGGTGGGCCGTTCGTTCGTGATTTTCGGGTGATGGTGATTGCCAAGCTCGATGAAACTCTGGCCGTGGATGGCTCAGGTGATGGCCGTTCTGAGGGTGGTGAAGTGATGGAATTTCGGCGAACGTTGGGTGGTGTGTGTATTAGGGTTTTTGGGGCATGTTTGGGTTCGTGTACGCGTTCGAACCTGGGAAAGGAGAAGAAGGGATGGGCGGCCGTGATTTTGCATCAGGAAACGTACGGTGATGATGGATTAGGTTTAAAAATTAAATTAAAGCTGCAATTAGTTTATATAAAATTTCGTGTTAACTTTAAACTATCATATCTTTGTCATACGAGGTTGGAATTCGACAAAACTTTTTGCGTTGGAATCGTTTCGACGAGCACTACGCTATGGAGCTGGATTGGAGTCGTTTGGAGCTAGTTTGAATTTTGGGTAAAATTAAGCGCGCGTTTAATTTTATTCGAAATAAAACGCTGGATTGCATTGAAATCATGGTGAGTGTTTTATAACGCTCACAACATACTGAATATCTTTATGCTAGTTAAATTTGACATTATGAAGTGTTATGATTTTATTTGTCGTTGTTTGATAAATCTAATTGTCATATAGATTGTCATTTGAATTCACTGTTGAAAATTTAATTGTCGGTCAAATTAAAATTAAAATTGAATTGCGATTAAATTGCCTGACATTGATAACTATGAAATTTCCGTGAATTGTATTGTCTGTTGGATGATTTATTTCGATGAATGCTATTGGTTGATATTTAAATGTTTGGATGTTTATTTGCTTATATATATCCTGTTGGGCATACATATGAAACTGTGATTTGATTTAAGTGATATATATTCATCCCTGACATTTAATTGAAATAAATAATTACTTGGCCATAGGATAGAAATTTATATACGGACACCGAATTGGCTAAATTAATAAATTTTTAAAATCGTTGATTTGAAATTTATTTAAATGTTTTGATTTAAAAGTTATAAATAGAAATCAATTTATAGAAATCAATTTATAGAAATCGAATTTATCGAAAAATTGAGTTTGGAATGTTGAAATAAAATTTTGGTTAAAAGAAATTGTTAAAAATTTAAAGTGGAGACTTTGGAATTTTAAATCGGGATATGATTGAATTTCGAAAATTGATTTGTTTAAAGATTTAACCTTAATTCGAGCTTTGAATATTACTAAGTAGAAGTGATATAAAAATGATATTTTGAAATCGAGCTCGGAATTGAATCATATTTGAAATTTGGATTTAAACTTGAATATTGATGGAAAATTTTGTTAAGTGTTATAAATGGATATTTTGAAAATCAAGCTCCAAACCGATATAAATAGAAATTGAATTAATTGAAAGTGAATATAAAATTTAATAAATTTGAAGTCAAAGTTTGACATTGATTAAATCGAAAACGAAATTGAATCGGTAGAAGGGAAATTGAAATTGTTTTGAATTGAGAAGTTATAATTGAAATGGTTCGGTTTTGAAGCTGTTTTATTTGTTTTCCAAATTACTCAGTTATATAAACCATTTTTGAATACTTAAATTATTTTAATCTATTTTAAATCTACTTAACCCAATTTAAATTATTTTAAACTAATTTATCTATTTTAAATCCATTTTTAGATTTTAAGTATCTTTTACTATTTTAATTATTTAAAACTACTTTTAAACTACTTAAACTATTTTCTAAAAATTTCAAGCTGGTTAATAAGGTGAAATGTTTATGTTTAAATCTTGAATTTGAATACGAATTGGATTAAATGAAGTTGCAGCCTAAATTGAAAATCGAAATGAGATATTGATGCGGAAAATGACTTTTGAAACGGAATCTTACATTTGAATAGATACGATGATATTTGAAATGGATTTGATTTTTGAAGCGAATATGATATTTTGATATCAATTATGAATCGATTTGAAATGTAAAAGAGCCAACGGTGTAATAATACATAGTTATTAAAGAGACCGGGATCGGATATGGACATACTCTCTGTCGATACCGAACACCACTTTAATAACTATTGTACGCGGAGTGTTTATCCAGAATGAAGTGGATGGTTTGGTGAATGCGTTGATTGAAGAAAGAGAACGATATTGGATGACCCCTGACATGACTAAAACAGGAGCCGCGCTGGGCCATTGAGGTTCGCCATCTCTAGCGGACACACTTCTTCGATACCATATCTATTACATTTGTGATTCGATTTGGTGCACCCCTTGATTTGGGAGTGTTGTTTCGCGGTGTTGGGGTAGCTGCTGGCTATGCTCAACATCAGTCCGGATCATGCAACTACTAGTATCCTAGTTGGTATCGCCTCATGTACCTTGTCATACTGATTATCCTATTCGCGACCACTACGTTATGTTTTTTGTTATACCTATGGGGTACCATCTGATAACCACCAGTTTACGGTGGGGATTACGGTGCTGTATAGACTATGGCATTAAAAATATGTTAAGGGGGATTGTGGTAACGCCTTAACGCTATTTTGATACTTTATATTACTGATAGGCATTATCTACTTAGCGTACATTACTACATAGTAGATAGTTTAACGGATCCTTAAGAGATGGAAAATCCCGTAACATCTCTTAAGTTATTGCACGCACGTTGACACTAGATATGAGATGTCAAACCCCGTAAACATCTCTGACGCCGTTACACACATATTTATTTACGATTGATTTAACTTTCATAAGGATATTTTAGTCCTGACTCGAGTGTTTTGTCTTTTCATTACGCTCGGGTCAGTCCTGAATTTTCAGATTTTTGAAGATCTATTCTGGAGGATGAAGACGAAGATTTGGTATACTATTACTATTATTACCCTTGCATCATGCTATCTGCTGCATTATTTTAATTGTTCTGTTGTTTATGTATAACTATGATAAATGTTGTATAAATAATTGTCAAAGTATAGTAAACAGCTTCATGAACTATTTATTTGACTATTATATTTTATCGTTCCGCTGCGAGATTCTGTGTTGTTTCATTTTCTTTATTTCTCTTTCTTTTCTTTTCTTATTTACCCTAATAACCGTCTGCCCTTTTGAATGGTTTGGAATCAGCATGTGTATTTGATCGTCTGTTTAAACTGTCCAAAAAGGCGGGTCCTTACAGTTGGTATCAGAGCTTTGGTTTAGCGATAACCTTAGCTTTGTGGGGTCTGACTCTTTATAAATAGGGTAGTTATACCCTGTGATGAGTCGCTGAGTGTATATATATGAGAGAGCGTATTTGTTAGTGATATAAAATGTCTTATATTGTGTCGGTTGATTCGTTGAGTGGCTTATGGATTCTGGTCAATACGAGTAATTAACGTCATTTATAGGGATCTCTAAACACTTAAACAGAACAATTCAACATAGTATTGTTTTAAATTGGGTAAACGAAATAATTTTGCTCTAATTATATTTTGTATATAAAGAATTTATTTTCAAAAATTATTGTGATCTATCTAGCTTATTTGGTTGTTGGAAACGATAATATTGATTTTATTATTAATTGGATATTGTGTTTTAATAAGTAAGGTTTATTGAAAAATAAACAATAATAAAACAACTTGTGGAATGTTTTAAGAAAGAAAATCCTATAAGAATGTTTATAAAGGTAACTTATAAATTAAAATAGATTTAAATTGGAAAATATTGAATTTAAGACCCGGAGGTTTTGACAATGGTTTTCAAAAGCTTTGAAGAAATATATAGTACAATTAGCTGGAAATTGTTTATGGAAATATTTTGAAAAGATTTTTAAAAGAAGGAATGAATTCAGTACTCCTCTCTTATGTCGCTGGAAAATAATTTCGGTGATGACTGCGCAGCATCATCGACGTTCATTTTCGAGTCTGAAAGTGGGGGAGACTTCTAAGAAGCTTTGCTTTTCTTCAAAATTATTTTGGGTAAATGGGTTTTGGTTTAAACTCCAAAGGTATGATTTGATATATTAAGGATATAAGTGTATATGTTTATTTCAACGATTTGAAAAGAACCATGCATTTAAAATTCTAAGTTATGCAAATTAGTAATTTCAAATGAAATGTGAATAACCAAAATTCTAAAATAAGAGGATTAAGATATCTAAGCTTATGTTTTGGGAAAACTTTAGAGTTGTAGTGTACCTTTAAAGTTGAAAGGTAAAGCGGATTTTAACAAATTAAATTTGTGAACATTCTAATTTAGTAAAATGAAATTCTATAAATTTGTATAATACCAAAATTACATTCTGATAACTTATAACAGGACTTACCAAATGTTAAAAGTTAAAATGATGTTTTGGATATGTAATGAGATATTGTATGTTTGCACCAAAATTGGCCACAAACCCCAAATACCGTGAAAGCACCAGTGTATGAATACAAATCAGCAATATTCAAACACAAATCACATATCTCAGCAAATAACCCAAAAATGTTTGCACAAAAAATGGGCAAACACCTCCAAGTCGTATGATTTAGTTGATTTTATGTTGTTCGTAGTGATTTTGGTGGTTTATGCAAATACATAAAAAGCAGGGACTAAACTGTAAAAGACACACAGATTTATAGCGGTTCGGCCAGAATGTGCCTACGTCCACTTTATATGTTATTCTCCTTTTCTATTCAGATTACAAGTACAAAGCTTGTAGCACAAGTGTATGAAAGTTGTTTGAAAGTTCGGGCTTGAGCTCTCAAACTTGTCTGTCATTGTTGTACCCCTGGCCCTCTATTTATAGAGTGAGGCTGGGGTAGGGGTTCTGAATGTATATAGCTGCTGGTGGGCCTGGGCTGATGCAATCTGGCCTGGCAACGTTGGTTCGGTAACTCCTTGGTTCGGCGGTGAGTGGAGTGTTGATTGGACCAGTAATGTGTGGAGCGTGGGTTGGTTCGGCAGCTCCGGTCCGGTAGTGGTTGGTTTGGTGGAGGTTGACTCGGTGGTGAGTTGGTTCGGCGAGGCCTTGGACCGGTGGAGCTTGGTCCGGTGGAGGTGATTCGGTGGGACACGTTCGGTAGTTCATGGAGGTGGAGTTGGTTCGGCTAGGAAGGGAAGTGGAGTTGGTTCGGTGGGAAGGGAAGTGGAGTTGGTTCGGTGGTGAGAGGAAGGTGGTTTGGTCCGGTGGTGAGAGGAAGGTGGTTTCGAACAGTACGTTCTTCCTACCTTGCATCGATCATATCTCCTTCATAAGAACTCCGATTAACCTGAAATTTGAAACATAGCCTCTCCTAATCCTTATCATCATATCCAATCAATTTCGTCCCGATCGGAGCTCAAACAAATTTTGATGTCATCGATCGTAGTCTTGATTCCAATCGATCTCCAACCCCGATATTCAGCATTCCTTGCCAATTTGTTGATATTCCAGTTTTTACCAGAAAGTGGGATAACACTTTGCCCCCCAAAACTTGCCTTGTGATAGCAAGGCGTGTTTTGAATAATTCCGAATCCAATATCCGAAGTCCATAACCATATTGCCAGAGAATATCATCCTTGACTGCTCCGAGTCGATATCCAATTCCAAATCCAATAAACAAAGCTTGAGCCAATTCCATGTCCATCCGAACTCGACAACCGAGTCCCAAACCATCCTTATCCAATAGCCAATAACCGAATCCAGGATCTCTCCGGGTCGATATCCAAATCCATAACCTCTCCGGGCTCCTGCCAAGCGCAATCTACACCTGACGGCCGTGATCCTGTGTCCCTGGATGTTAAGCTAGCCTAATCGTGTTCTTGTCGAGCGTAATCCACACATGACGTCCTTGGTCCAGTATCCCCGGACGTTGAGCTAACCTCTCCGGTTTCTTGCCAAGCGTAATCCACACTTGATGACCTTGGTACAGTGTCCCTGGACGTTGAGCTAGCCTCTCCGGTTTCTTTCCAAGCGTAATCCACACTTGACGACCTTGGTCCAGTGTCCCTGGACGTTGAGCTAACCTCTCCGGGTTCTTGCCAAGCGTAATCCACACTTGACGACCTTGGTCCAGTGTCCCTGGACGTTGAGCTAACCTCTCCAGGTTCTTTCCAAGCGTAATCCACACTTGACGACCTTGGTCCAGTGTCCCTGGACGTTGAGCTAACCTCTCCGGGTTCTTGCCAAGCATAATCCACACTTGGCGACCTTGGTCCAGTGTCCCTGGACACTGTACAATGCCATGGCTTAAGTCCTAAGCCGAATCCTGGTCTCTCCGGACCTTGTTGAGCATAGTCCATACTCAACGACCTGATAATAACAATTGATAATAGAGGGCCTAAGTCCTAGGCCGAATCCTGGTCACTCCGGACCCTTGCCGAGCATAGTCCATACTCGACGACCCGAGTGAGCCAATTTACCATGTTCGGGCAAAGCGACTCACCCCTTGCCAGGCATAATCCATACCCGACGACCGTTTATCAAAAATCAGATAAGAATCCAATCAAAATCCAATCCAAAATCCAAATCCAAAATCCAAATCCAAATTCTAAATCCAAAATCCAAAATCCAAATCTGAAATCCAAATCCAAAATCCAAATTAAAACCAGAAAGCCAGAAATCCAAACCAGCGTCCAAAACCGAAAACAATCATCCAAAGGGAAATCCAAAAGCAAGCAAAACCAGGAGCTTAATCCAAGATCCAAAACCAAAAACCAAAAAGAAAAGCAGTGTCCAATCCAAAAGAAAAAGATAAATTTCACAAACCATAGCATCGTAGTTTATCATCATTCAGAGCATGCCTAGGGGCTATCTCCGTCCCCGTACATGTGTAAATGACTTGATTGCTTGCCAATAGTTCGCTACTTATTCCATATTATCCTGGTCAATGGATGATCAATTGACCATGTTCATGGGCCTCCTACTATCATAGCTTGAGGTAGGCGGCGGTTGCTCCTGCTCCGCCGTTGCATTCCAAGGTCCAACTTATTGTGGCAGCTGTCCGTTCCTTACATGCTCCTCAATTATGTCCTTTAGGTGCCTGCAGCTGTTGGTGTCGTGTCCATCCAAATCATGGAAGAGACAGTGCCTTCCTGATGTCCTTTCCCGTTCTATTGGTTCTCTCCTAGCCAGCCTCCGGTAGGGAAGGCGATTCCGAGTATCCAGGTATATCCGCTCCAGCGTCTCGTTCAATCCTGTGTATGTGGAAAACTTTGGATCCTTCCATTGCTTCCTAGCATTTCCAGAATCATCGTCCAACTTCCTTTTTCCTTTATCTTTACCCAAACCTTTGCTGGATGGTCCTCCAACCTCAACTGCATTAACCTTTTTTAACTTTAAATCCGTACTCGCATCTTCTTGCCGAAGGAAGCTTTCTGCCTCGTGAAAGAATTCGTCGAGATCCCGTGGGGGATCTCGTATCAGAGATACCTTATAATCCGAGTTCTCCCTGACTCCTGATACTGCTGCCATTAAAACCATCGATGGATCGGGCCGATCCATCGCAGCAACTGCGGCACTGAATCGAGTTAGAAAGGCTCTAAGAGATTCATCGATCCTTTGCTTTACCGATGTCAATGTCATCACGTTCTTCGGTCTCTTGACATGAACCCGAAACTGTCCCAAAAACCTTTCCACCAATTCCCTCCAAGTCCTGATAGATCCTTCTTCCAGCTGCCTAAACCACATCGCAGCTAAGTCCATCAAGTACAAAGGGAAGCATCGGGCCATCACTTCCTCCGATGCCCCCAGCACCTCCATGTGTCTGGTGTACCTCATCAAGTGATCCTTAGGGTCTGCCTTGCCATCATATACCTCCACGCTAGGTAGCTTGAACTTAGGTGGATTCTGAGCCATCCTTATTTCCCGAGCGAACGGACTCCTGTTCACTCCTTCCAAGTCTCCGCTAGTCAAACCACCTCGCACAGTCTTCCTGATTATATCTACCAATCCAGCGTTGTCTGTCGGGGGTTGCCCCCGAGGGAATTCCGGTACATACTCTTCATGTGGCTCGCTAGCAGCAACGTTGGCTCTAGCCTGTTGAACTCCTCCCAAAGGTCCTCCTGTATTGGATCCTATGGGCCTGCCCCCAAGCCCTTGTCAATTGCCCTCTGGCTCTGCATCCTGCCCTCCATTGGGTTCCATAACCCTAGCTCCTTGTCCTACACCACAGCCGCTGTAGCTGTTCCTAAGTTATGGGTCCCTGCAGCTCTCATTTGGTCCAAGAAAGTCTGCATCATCTCCTGTTGACTCTTCGACAACCTCTCTTGCAGTGAATTTGTTATGGCTTCCATTTCGTCCCGGGTTATGTAGATCGAAGCCGGTCCTTCCTCAGCCCCGGAGGATGCTTGTTGACTTCCTTCCGGTTGGCTTCTCTCAGCCCTTTGCCTTCTACTATTTTGCCTTCATTGTCTTCCAAATCCAAATTTCTATCCGATGCAGCGGGTGCTAGTCCCTCCCAGTGAAAGCACCAAGTGTTTGCGCCAAAATTGGCCACAAACCCCAAATACCGTGAAAGCACCAGTGTATGAATACAAATCAGCAATATTCAAACACAAATCACAGATCTCAGCAAATAACCCAAAAATGTTTGCACAAAAAATGGGCAAACACCTCCAAGTCGTATGTGTTGGGCGAATTCTCACCCAGGAGATCTCGAGACCAAGAAGTGTCAGTTTCACCCGGGTTCGCAACCTCCACTTCATTCGGCAAACAGAAGGCTCAATACAGACATAAAAGTCCATCCGGCATTCCCAATATAGAAGCCCATTCGGCATAAGACCATCCGGTCACAAGCATACTTCACCACCAAGGCCGTACCAACCCTCAAAGTTCTCACCATCACCGGTCCAAACCACTACCGGTCCAAACCACTACCGGTCAAACCACTACCCCTTCAATACCAAACCAAAGTAAGGCCGAACCATCCACAACCGAACCGAGTGCCTATCCCATCACCACCGGTCCAACACCATTTCCCACCATCACCGGACCACCATGACCGGACCAACACCACCGAGCCAACCTCATACCTCACCATCGAATGAAGCCTCGCCGAACCAGAACGCTACCAGGCCAGATTGCTTCATCCCAAGCCCACCAGCAGCTATATACATCTAGGACCCCTCCCCCCAGCCTCACTCTATAAATAGAGGGGCAGGGGTACAACAATGGCGAACAAGTTTGAGAGCTCAAGCACGGAAGGAACTTTCAAACTACTTTCATATACTTATGCACAAAGCATTGTACTTGTAATCTGAAAGAAAGAAGATAATAACATATAAAGTGGACGTACGCACGTTCAGGCCGAACCACTATAAATCTGTGTGTCTTTTACATTTCAGCCCCTGCTTTTTTCATATTTACATAACTCATCTAAATCATTAAGAATCACATAAAATCAACTAAATCACACGACTTGGAGGTGTTTGCCCATTTTTTGCGCAAACATTTTTGGTGCTTTCACTGAGAACTTCGAACTCGAAGCTAAAGCTTCCCTCATTCAACCTTCTTTCCCAATAGCACCCTTCATCGCCTAGGAAACATGACTTCCAGGCCAAGAAAAGACACCAACAAGGGAAAGAACGTTGCAACCAGCAGCGCTCCAAATCCAGTGGATCCAGATCAAGAGAACCATCCCACTACGGCAGCAGTGCCGCATGTAGATCAGGCAATTCCAACAGCCTCTGCCGTGGAACAACCGGCAGTAATCACTAGAGCAGACCTAGACAGAGTTGTGGTGGAAGTGACTAACCGCTTCGCATCCCAACAAGAAGCTTTGGTGAACCATCTCATGTCACGCTTGAGGGATGTCGAAGAATCCAACCGCAACACTGAATCATGGGGTGAATCTCAATCTGGAGGATCTCGGAGACAGCAAAGGTCTTCCCTCTTCGAGGAAGCCATCAACAGGAACAACAATGATAGGGGCCGCGCCCGGACTCAGCCCGAACTCCGACTCGAGGAAGCGCTTGGAACCGAACCCAATGGGGGAGGCGCCAGGCGAGGGTCGATGTAGTTGAGCCAGTCATGCCACCTAATCATAGAAACCCCGCTGAACGGAGCCGAGCTAGAACCCAGCCCGAAGTTGACCCCATGGAAATGCTCGAAATGGAACCCCACAAGGGAAGATCTAGGCAGAGGGCAACTGTAGCTGGTCCTAGCATGCATCCGAGCAGCCAGAGGCAACCACTGGATAATGTCAGAAGTGATAGACTATACCATCCCTACAGATCTTCTGGACGAGATCGATCCCGCAGGGAAGAACCAAGTTCATTTCTATCCGCTCCAAATTCTGATGAAAGAATGGCACGATTATTCAGAGAATGCGTCCAACGGGAGCAAGCGGACCGAGGAATAGGCGCTAGGGTCACCAGCCCCTTCACCCGCAGTATCGAAACTGCCATTACCCCCCGGGAATGGAAAATGCCAACCATGGAACCTTAAAAGGGAACTTCCAACCCCATCGTACACTTAAAGAGATACACCCAGCATATGCTCATGAGCGGAGCAACAGAAGGGGTGTTGTGTAAATGCTTTTCGCTATTCCTAGCAGATCTAGCTACCTCCTGATTCTGCCATCTACCCCAAGGATCTATCAGCTCATGGGAGATGTTGAAAGAAAGGTTCATTAGCCAGTTCCGCATCCATGTAGAACAACCCAAGGATGCTTATTCTCTATCCAATGTCAAACAGAAATCCGGGGAGACCCTGCAACAATATCTAACCCGGTTCAACGCCGCAGCGGCCGCAGTCCAAGATGCCGATGAGAAGCTCACCCTAATGGCCCTCTGTAGTGGTGTACACCCAGATACCAAGTTCGCTAGAAGACTAACTAAGGAAAAACCAGCTACTTTACCTGATTTCTTCCATGAAGCTGGAAAGTATATGAGACTTGAAGGCGCCGCCACTGAGAGGCAGTCAGGGCAGCAAGGTAAGACAATTTCGGACAAGGTTCCCGCTGCAGCTAAGGACACTCGAAGAAATGAATCTAGAGACAATGCTGGGGGAAGGAAGGTTGAAAAACGCCAATATCGACCAGGACCAAGATTTGACTCCTACACTCCTTTGAATGAAACAATCGAAAACATCTTTCTAGCCACTCAGGGCTAACTCGGATACAAGCGCGCCCCGCACAAGAAAGAATCTGATAACGCACTCAAGTCTGGAAAGTTCTGCCGCTTCCACGAATCCCACGGACATGACACCAATGAATGCCACCATCTCCGGGACTTGATCGAAGAACACATCAGAAGAAGAAGGCTGGAACGCTATGTGAAAGGTCAGAACAGGACTTCAACTCCTGCCAATGAGAACTCAAAGCGACCCCTCCCAGAAGTAGGCGGAGGGAATCGCAACACCAGTGGCTCTAGTCAAGAGAAGATAGTGGTCCATACCATCTCGGAAGGACCACACATCGCCGACAGAAGCTGGGCAGAGATGGAAAGATACGGCAAGTCACTTAGAAATGCTGAAGGCTATGTTAACTCCATTATGGAAGAACGCCACCCGAAATGGAAAGAGAGTGACGACATCGTATTCAGTAGGCGTGATTTAGAAGGAAGACAGTATCCGCATATGGATCCCATGGTCATCTCTGCCTGGTTCGGTCCAGCTAAAGTTTTCCGAATTCTAATAGACACAGGAAGCTCCGTAAATATCCTGTTCAAGCATGCTTTCGACAAAATGAAGCTGTCAATGAAGGATGTGTCTCCCTGCAACAAACCCGTGCACGGTTTCACTGGAGATGCGAAAATGCCCCTCGGGCAACTTGACCTCTTCGTCGAAATAGGAAGTCATCCCCACTCCGTTGTGCGAAAACAAACGTTCGTACTAATAGAAAACCACTCGGCCTACAACGCCTTTTTGGGAAGACCAGCCTTATCTGACTTCCAAATTGTACTAGCCCCGTGGTGCCTTAAGATGAAATTCCCAACAGATAACGGAATAGGAGAAGTTGAAGGAGATCAAGACGCCGCTCGAGATTGCTATGTAACTGAACTTCGCAATAACCGTAGAAAGAATAAAGGAAAAGATGCAGAGACTACTCTCTGCATGAAAAGCCTGGAAGCATAGCAACTAAAGAAAGCCCCTCCTCTTCGATACACCAGCGATCCTTTCAATGAACTAGACCCCAGGGATAAGGAGGAGGAGGCTACCGCTGAGCCTGCAGAGGCCATGGAATTCGTATCTGTAGACAAACATGATTCAAGTAGACTATTAAAAATAGGATCTCAGCTAAAAACAGAATTGAAGGATCAACTCATTGACTTTCTCCGCCACAACTTAGATGTATTTGCGTGGACACATGCCGATATGACAGGAATCTCCCCAGACATAGCATGCCACATGCTGAACATCGATCCCACCAAGGTACCGATAAAGCAGAAAAAGAGAAGCATGGGAGCAGAACGATCAGCAGCCCTCGATGAGGAAGTAAAGAACCTACTTGCTAATGACTTCATACGAGAAGCCATCTACCCATAATGGATCGCTAACCCGGTACTAGTAAAGAAAGCTAATGGGAAGTGGCGAACATGCATTGATTTCTCCAACTTAAATGACGCTTCCCCAAAAGACTGCTTCCCGCTCCCCCGAATCGATCAACTTGTGGGCAGCACTGCCGGGCACGAACTTTTATCTTTTATGGATGCATACTCCGGATACAACCAGATTCCCATGCACGCTCCCGATCAAGACCACACTAGCTTCATCACCGACCGGGGGTTATATTGTTACAAAGTAATGCCTTTTGGACTCAAAAATGCCGGAGCTACCTATCAGCGCCTCGTCAACAAGATGTTCGCGGAATTAATAGGACGAACTATGGAAGTATATGTGGATGACATGTTGGTAAAGTCCAGGAGAGCCGACGATCATGTAAGCCACCTGAGCGAGATGTTTCAGGTACTTCGCCGATATGGAATGAAGCTGAATCCTCTAAAGTGCTCCTTCGGAGTGTCATCGGGAAAATTCTTAGGATTCATCGTCCATGCCAGAGGAATTGAAGCAAACCCTGAACAAATCCGGGGTCTAAAAGAAATAAGGATACCTTCCACTCGAAAAGAAATGCAGAGCCTAAACGGAAAGGTGGCCGCCCTAAGCAGATTCATTTCCAAAGCAACTGACAAGTGCGTCCCTTTCTTCGAAGCTCTCAAGAAAGACAAAGGAAAGTTCGAGTGGACCGATGAATGCTTAAAAGCCTTCCTTAACCTGATCGAACACCTTCAGAGACCACCAATACTCTCAACTCCAAACGAAGGCGAAGAGCTATACCTATACCTCGCTGTATCATCTCATGCTCTAAGCGCTGCCCTGGTAAGAGAAGAGGACCGCACACAACGCCCGGTATACTTCATAAGTAAGAGATTTACAGGGGGAGAGGCCAGATATCCTAAACTTGAGAAATTGGCATATTGTTTATTGATCGCGTCACGAAAGCTGCGACACTACTTCCAATCTCACTCCATCAGAGTTCTAACCGATCAACCACTAAGACAGGTGCTCCATCGTCCCGACACTTCTGGACGACTCCTCAAATGGTGCATTGAACTAAGTCAGTATGACGTCACCTACCATCCTCGCACCGTATCAAGGGGCAAGCCATGGCCGATTTCATTGCCGAATTCACTACCAACGAAGGCAAGGATCAGTTTGAAATAGCAAAAAACATCAAGTGGAACCTCTTTGTAGATGGAGCATCGAACGAACAAGGCTCGGGGGAAGGTATTGTGATAATCACCCCCAGGGGAAGAAAGCTGTACTATGCATTAAGGTTGGAATTCGCGGCCACTAACAACGATGCGGGGTATGAGGCAGTAATAGCGGGATTGGAGCTTGCCTTAGAAATTGGAGTCAATTCTTTATGTCTTCATAGTGATTCTCAACTTATCGTAAACCAAGTACTAGGAGAATTCCAGACACGAGGAGAACGACTCACAGCATATCTAAAGAAAACCAAGCTGCTGCTCGATCAATTGGACCATTATCTAATCAAACACATTCCTCGAGAAGATAACCAAGAGGCCGATGAACTAGCAAAGCAAGCTAGTATGAAGAATAGCACCATTTTCGGAGCACTAGACATCTCAAGGCAGCTAGCCCCAAATTTCGAACAAGTGAATCTGATAACTGCAATCGAAGAAGGAACTTGGATGACTCCTATCCGGAAATATTTGCAGGACGGCACACTACCAGACAAACGTGATGAAGTCAGGAGAATTTTGAGGAAAGCTCCCCACTACACAATACAAGAAGGCATCCTCTATCGGCGTGGCTTCTCTAGCCCCTTATTCAGATGCATCGCTGGAAGGGAAGCCAAGGAAATCTTATTCAACACCATCAAGGAAGTTGCGGAGATCACACTGGAGGGCAGACCCTGGCGAAAAAGATACTCCGATATAGATATTACTGGCCCACACTAAACAAAGACGCCTTAGACTTCGTCAAGAGATGCGACAGATGTCAGAAATTTGCCAAGATTCCTCGACTACCCACAAATGAGATTACTCAAATGACCAGCCCTTGGCCCTTTGCTGTAAGGGGAATTGATTTAATTGGCGAACTGCCAACGGGCAGAGGCGGAGCCAAATATGCTATAGTGGCAGTCGATTATTTCACCAAATGGGTGGAAGCGGAACACCTAAATAAAATATCTTCTGCAAAAGTTATCAACTTCTTGATCAAAAATATTCTGTGCAGGTACGGAGTACCATTCAAGATCATATCGGACAACGGACTCCAATTTGACAGCGAAGAATTCGCCGACTGGTGCCAAGAGCACGGAATTCATAAAAGCTTCTCATCAGTAGCTTATCCTCAGGCAAACGGACAAGTCGAAGCTGTCAACAAAATTCTCAAAACCCTAATCAAGAAGAAACTTGAAAAGTCAAAAGGCGCTTGGGTGGACGAACTTCCTACGGCACTTTGGGCCTACCGCACATCTTTCAGAACATCAACGGGACATACTCCTTTCTCTTTGGCATACGGATCGGAGGCAATGCTCCCTGTTGAGACTATTGTTCCTTCCCACCGTAGGATCCACTACAATCCAGAAGAAAACGAAGAACTCCTCCTCATTTCTTTGGATCTGATTGAGGAAAGGAGAAACGATGCAGCGCTCAAAGCAGCAGCTCACAAACAAAAAGTGGTAGCACTATACAACTCCAAAGTCAAGCGTCGCATCTTACAAGAAGGAGATCTTGTCCTCAGGCGAATCTTTCCGCGCCCCGGGGCACTGGACCCCATCTGGGACGGACCATATGTAATTCATAAAGATCTCCACAACGGAGCTTATATTTTGTCAATAGTGGATGGAGAGGTGTTCCAGAGGGCATGGAACATCCGACACCTCCGTCGATACTTTTCTTAACTTGTACTGCCCATATGAAGTGAATTAACAAAGAGAATCAGTGGATGTAGGCATTTTCATGCCGAACCACTTTAAAAAATCTTATCTCTTTTTAACTTGTTCCTTTATATCTTGGCTGCTTGTTAAGCTTTATCCTTTTCTGTTGAACAAAATCCTATGGCATCTCCACTCAAGACGCACCACGGCCTCATCTGGACAAGGCCTAACAGGTACGCTACGATTCTATGCACTCGCCAATGAGACTCTTTTGCTCCAGCATCCCTCTGCTGCGGGTTAACTCATTGCTCGCGACTGCCCTCAAAGCCAACTGTAATGAGCCGATTATAAGTCATCATAAAGGCCGACTATAGCCGATGGCAGCTCATTACGGCGTTCGGCTCGCTGGCAACTGTGAACCTACTTTAAGCCCCAACATAAGGTGTGGCCAGCCGGGGTAGTTCACGGCCGACGGCACCCACGCTAGCCGGCCGCGGTAAATCGAATAATACCCACGATTATGGACCATAATGGTTCGGGTAGTTACCGTGCGCGATCTCGGCTCCGATATGTCTTAAGTACGGCCGTGGTAAAAAAGAAAACTCCCCGCGGAGGCGTAAGATGGGTGACAAATGTCTCCAAGACCCACAGCTAGGGAAAGTGACTACAAAACCCGTTTGCCACGAACTTAAGCACATCGATGGCCTTCCGTGACTGGAATTTTTACTTTTCCCATATTTCCATTTCATTTAAATACTTTTCTCCTATCCTGTATAACAAACTCTAAAGTACAGAAAACCAAATAGGGAGCATCCACTCATGAGAATCTAAGCCTGCGTACTGGGTGGCAAGGTACTCAGCTATATCCATGATCAATTACACAAGACGCTCAAAGCTACCACCTGCAACTAAAACATGAAGGGCGGTATTCTCTTCTCTTGTACATAAATATGTGACCATAGTTTATTCATACGTCACACTAACATTGCAAAACATGAAATTATATTTCAAGCAACAGCTTAACATCAAACACAACTAAAATCACAGGCATATGCATACTTCTCATGCACCACATCAAAATGACAACAACATTTAAACATAACAAAATCAGCTTATGTCATAAAATCACATAAAGTTATTCTTTGCAAATAATATTATTACAGTCACATCAATGTTTTGGACTAACATAAATAGCGATAAAGGGAAATAAAAAGGTGGCCAAATCCGGACAGGTAACCAGCCGCATCCACACTTCGCTCTCATCCTACCAACTCCCCCAAGCCTACTTGGCCGCAGGGTCGGAGCTCCCAGCGTGTTGATCGGAAGTTCCACCTGTTCAATCCAGAAGAGGAACTCATTAAACAAACGATAAAACAGTCAAGTTATGGAAACCCAGAAAGAAAAGGAAAAGAGAAGAATAACTCACCATCGTCCGCCGCTTGATCCTCATCCTCCAGTTGCACGCCCGCTTCCTCCGCAGCAAGCAACCGCATCCCCTCCTTCACCGCCGCTTGCTCCTCTTTCGAGAACTGAGCAGTGACCACATCCAGACTAAAAGCCACTCCACCTTCCTTACCCGCATTGACCCTGGCCTCCTCTAAAGCCCGAAGATATATCTTGGCCATGACCCGGGGATAGTCATCCATCCAAGACAAGCTTCCCTCCTTCCAAGTGCAGAAGTACATGTCCTGCAGCATCTCGTCCATCATCCCCTCATTCTCCTCAAACTCCCTCACCCGGGCTTCGGAAGCCTGCAACTTGGCGACAGCGACATCCCTCTCTGATCGGTATCTCAAGCAGTCAGCCTGGAAAGACCTCCTCATCTCCTCCATCTCCTCCTTTAACTTGACTTGAGCCATCTCCGCGGCCTCAAGCCTTCCAGACAACTCCTCTACCTGCTCGAAATCCGCATTCCGAACCTTATCCACTGTCGCAATGGCCATGTCGATCCGCTCCTTACAGGCGGCCTCCATCTTCCGTAATTCTGCCCTACTAGCCTTTTCCATGGTCTCTTTCAGCCGCCTGGAGGCTTCCTCGTGCTGAGAAATCTGAACGGCTTGACCGGCAAGCTGTTCGGCCTGATCGGCAACCTTCAGCCGCAACCGAATATTAGCACTCCCAATCTCCTCCCCGGCCTTGACCAATTGAGCATGATACTTCATTAACTTCTTGGTCTCTTCAGCCACCCGATCGATATTAGCTTTGGCTTCGTCTCCCATGGTAACTACCCGAGTGGTAAGCAGATCAAGATCTAGGGACTTAGCCTCGTCTAACACTCGTACCATGGGGTTGCGGGGAAGAAGGTGCTCACCCGTGGCCTCATCAAATGAAATATCCCGAGAGCTTGGATCTAAATCAGGATGACCGGCAAAGGGGTCGCGAGGCACGTCAGGACGCCTTATACGGATAACAGTGGGATTCTTAGAAGGAGGTGGAGGGGGGATAAACTCCATGCTCTCCTCCGTGATATCACGAGGAGGCTGAACAGGAAGCTGCGGACCAGGGGAAGGCTCAAATAAGGAATGACTCCTTCTTTTTCTGAATGCTCTCTTCAATGACCCCAAGAAGAGGACGGTATTTGACCACGTCCCCAGGACGACCAGTAAGAGGCTTCGGCTTATCAGAAGCTCTCATCAACTTGAATTGTTCAAGGCGGTGTCGAATGTCTGACGTTTTAGCCGCCTGGCCTGCCCCTGGAGTAAAAAACAAGTGTTATGAACATACGACAATCCATAATTCAAGAAACATGCTAAGTTAAAAAGAAAGAAAAAGTGAGAATGCACATCTATTATACAAACCCTGCGGAGGAGTGGGATACTGCAATAAGTCCTGAATCTCATTCCAGGACGGAAGTGAACCATAAAATATTTCTAAGTCCCTATCGTAAATGGAATCGACAGAGGACAAAAGTTCACCTTGCACCGCCGGAGTTACCCTTGCTGAGGAGCCCTTAGGGGATAGATCGGCACCAGCCCCGACCTTGCCAGTCTCCTTCGCCTTCTCCGCTTCCGATTCTCCCTCCGATTCCCCGAAGGCCTAGCGGAGGGCCTCATCCAGTTCAGAGTCTTGCCCAGAAGTTAAGGCACCAGCACCACTACCACCCTGACCATCTCCATCTCCTCCGCCCTCCGACTCTCCTTCCATATCGCCTCCTTCGCCCTCTTCCACACCTTCCTCCTCCGGGATGATCGGGCAAGTACTAGGAGAGGGGCCCTCAGACTCCTTAAGCTTCTTGCCTCCCGCGACGGGATGTTTTGCAAAGGGCTTCCTCTTGCCACTCTTCACCGTGGCCCCCTCCTTAGCTTTAGCGGCCTTCTCCTCAGCCGTGTCCCTCTGCTTAACTACGGACTGGTGCGGCTGGATCAAGTTGTACTCCAGGAGGGTAGCGTTCCTGATCAGGAACGAGGCCGACCTGTCCCGTGCGGGAATGGCCTTTATTTCAGCAGCCATCCGCGCCAAAGAATCATCTTCCACGACTGCAATGCCACCTGTCGCTAGCAAGAAATAGAAGCATGTCAGAAGAAGCACTACAATCAGAACATGGAAAATATAAATGAAATTCATCTTACAGCCGGAGGTGAAAAGGCGAAAAGAAACAGAATCGTCCTTGATAAAAAACCATTCTTTCTTGAATATGGTAAACTTTGAATATAAGTCCAAGACCAGTTTGAAGGGCACGGCCGCTTCCGGGCTAATATACGGAGACCCCTTCTTGTAGCCTCTCAGGTTATACAAATATCGAATTTCCCGGTTAGAAGGAGGGCGCCCGTACCTCCTCTGGAAGATAACGAAAAGGCTCACCAGAATGGCATAAGAGTTCGGCTGGAGCTGGAATGGAGCCACCTTCAAGTATGTGGTAAAGCTAACTATCCAGACATTGATAGGAGGGATAACACCACACATGCAATGATATCTGCTGTAAGAAAAGTAGCCTTCGGGGGGATTATGCGGCATCACTCCATCTCCCGGCAACAGCATGCGAGCCCTGTCTATCCCGAAGGAACGGGATATAACATCAAGTTGCTCCTCCTTTAGGGAGCTAGGAAAGCAATCGGGAGGGGAGACCAGAAGTTCCTGGGGACCGTACCCGTCCACTAACGACCTCGGAGCAGGCCCATATCGCACCTGCCCTGGTTGGGCTAGGGGCACGGAGGAAGATGACTCTCCTCTACCTTTAGACTTCTTTTTATCCGATCGGGTTTCCGCTTTGCGAGACATTTATCTGCAGCACAAGAAAAACATGGTGTTAGAACAAGAAGTATAGAAGCATAAACAAGCAAGTATCTAAAGAAAGCGTATAAAAGCCTAAGATTTCGCTCAAGATTCAAATTTCCGAGTCTCATTCGGTATATGCCTCATTCGGTAGTTCCATTCGGCATTGGAAGTTCATCCGGTATACGAATTCGTTCGGTAGTACAGTGCAAAGTTCATCCGGCACTAAAATCCCAGGTTCATTCGGTACAAAAATCATTCGGCATTAACAGCCTTACGCGTGTATTCGGCAATCAGATTCATTCGGTGGTAAAAATCATTCGGCAAAGGAACTTATACCTGATTCAGTAAAAGCTTGGTTCGGCTAGAGATTGATTCGGCACTCGTTGGTTCGGTAAGGAATAACTAAGGGGGGTGTAGCCCCTATATATAGACGAGGGCAGAAGCACCGGTCCAGCCGGTTCGGCATACCGGACCAACCAAAAACCGAATGAAACCATCTCAGCTAGCAAAAACCAGAAACAGGTGGCATGCAAGGCACCTCACACAGATAAGTACCGAACTCTAGGACCTACTAATAAAATAGAGATTATGATAACGATGAACAAGTCGTAAATCGCTCACTAACATGGGTTACCCATTTACACATGTACGCGACCACGAACGGTCCACAGGCATGCTCTGAATGGCTATTAACCCTATCGTTGTGAGAATCTACACTTCGACATCCTTTTAAAATTCATCGGTTGGGTGGATATTTAGCTCTGCTAATTCTGAAATGGCTAAGCTACTTAAACATGTACGGGGTCGCGAACGATCCTTAGGCATGCTCTGAGCTGGCGATAAACCATCTTCACAAACGATCCAGGAATCCACTCGAACGTGAGCCTGGCATCGGTAACGCTAAGCCCCTTCGGGGCACACCTACTCGCCTCAAACGGCACCCGACCTCGAACGGTCACATCTCTCCCTGAACGGCACAATTCACTTCGCCTCAAATATTTCGATCCCGAACGATCGTCATTTGAAATCACATTAAAACTGTAAATTCCTTTGCAGGAAATCAACAGGATATGGACATCCAGCTCATTGCATTACAAAACACGCCTTCCTACTGGGAGGCATGAGGACACTGACAGGACATGAATATCCAACCCATGGCGTTACGAAACAAGCTTTCCTACAATAGGGAAACAAAGCGCGACACATGCAAGCACGCGCCCCACTTTGGGGGGCAAATGTTGGGCGAATTCTCACCCAGGAGATCTCGAGACCAAGAAGTGTCAGTTTCACCCGGGTTCGCAACCTCCACTTCATTCGGCAAACAGAAGGCTCAATACAGACATAAAAGTCCATCCGGCATTCCCAATATAGAAGCCCATTCGGCATAAGACCATCCGGTCACAAGCATACTTCACCACCAAGGCCGTACCAACCCTCAAAGTTCTCACCATCACCGGTCCAAACCACTACCGGTCAAACCACAACCCCTTCAATACCAAACCAAAGTAAGGCCGAACCATCCACAACCGAACCGAGTGCCTATCCCATCACCACCGGTCCAACACCATTTCCCACCATCACCGGACCACCATGACCGGACCAACACCACCGAGACAACCTCATACCTCACCACCGAATGAAGCCTCGCCGAACCAGAACGCTACCAGGCCAGATTGCTTCAGCCCAAGCCCACCAGCAGCTATATACATCCAGGACCCCTGCCCCCAGCCTCACTCTATAAATAGAGGGGCAGGGGTACAACAATGGCGAACAAGTTTGAGAGCTCAAGCACGGAAGGAACTTTCAAACTACTTTCATATACTTATGCACAAAGCATTGTACTTGTAATCTGAAAGAAAGAAGATAATAACATATAAAGTGGACGTAGGCACGTTCAGGCCGAACCACTATAAATCTGTGTGTCTTTTACATTTCAGCCCCTGCTTTTTTCATATTTACATAACTCATCTAAATCATTAAGAATCACATAAAATCAACTAAATCACACGACTTGGAGGTGTTTGCCCATTTTTTGCGCAAACAGTATGATTTAGTTGATTTTATGTTGTTCGTAGTGATTTGGGTGGTTTATGCAAATACATAAAAAGCAGGGACTAAACTGTAAAAGACACACAGATTTATAGTGGTTCGGCCAGAATGTGCCTACGTCCACTTTATATGTTATTCTCCTTTTCTATTCAGATTACAAGTACAAAGCTTGTAGTACAAGTGTATGAAAGTTGTTTGAAAGTTCCTTCCGGGCTTGAGCTCTCAAACTTGTCGGCCATTGTTGTACCCCTGCCCCTCTATTTATACAGTGAGGCTGGGGGTAGGGGTTCTGAATGTATATAGCTGCTGGTGGGCCTGGGCTGATGCAATCTGGCCTGGCAACGTTGGTTCGGTAACTCCTTAGTTCGGCGGTGAGTGGAGTGTTGATTGGACCCGTAGTGTGTGGAGCGTGGGTTGGTTCGGCAGCTCCGGTCCGGTAGTGGTTGGTTTGGTGGAGGTTGACTCGGTGGTGAGTTGGTTCGACGAGACCTTGGACCGGTGGAGCTTGGTCCGGTGGAGGTGATTCGGTGGGACACGTTCGGTAGTTCATGGAGGTGGAGTTGGTTCGGCTAGGAAGGGAAGTGGAGTTGGTTCGGTGGAAAGGGAAGTGGAGTTGGTTCGGTGGGAAGGGAAGTGGAGTTGGTTCGGTGGTGAGAGGAAGGTGGTTTGGTCCGGTGGTGAGAGGAAAGTGGTTTCGAACAGTACGTTCTTCCTACCTTGCATCGATCATATCTCCTTCATACGAACTCCGATTAACCTGAAATTTGAAACATAGCCTCTCCTAATCCTTATCACCATCTCCAATCAATTTCGTCCCGATCGGAGCTCAACCAAATTTTGACGTCATCGGTCGTAGTTTTGATTCCAATCGATCTCCAACCCCGATATTCAGCATTCCTTGCCAATTTGTTGATATTCCAGTTTTTACCCAAAAAGTGGGATAACATTGTACAACTAAACAGAACCTGAAAACAATTGAAGTATACATGTAAGGAAAACTAAAAGGGAATTAAAATGTATATAAATGTAAAATTTGGTTGTGATAAAAATTATAAAAACTTAAATATAGCATGAAATGATGAATGGATAAATGGAACAAGTAAGTGAACTTAAGAAAAGGCCATTGAGTCAAGCAATGTCTTTGTAAACTAGTTGTAAAATTAAATATAAATTTGCAACAAAAAAATTATGTAAAGATAAATTTGTAACTTTCGAGATAACTATAAACTAAGAAAAGTCATATATGAGAAGTTAGACTTTTATGGAATAACTATAAACTAAAGTGATGATTAATAAAATGTTCCACAAATAAATTTTTATCAACTGAAACTATGAATATGGAGTAAATGTAAAACAAAGGAATTTCTTATAGCTAAGAATCAATTGGAAAATGAAATTGAATTTAATTAAATTATATAGAATGTTTAAAATGAACTTGAGTAGGAAAATTCTATGATATGATGTTTAAGAAAAGATAATGTTGAAGAATATGCCATGTAAAGAAATGGATATATTAACTGAATAATGGATTGTGAATAATAAATTGTAAATAAAATGAAAGTCAATAAAATAATTTAATATAGATAAATTGTATAGAAATCTATTGAAAGGTGATACATAAGTTGTACGAGTATTATTTTATTCGCATAACGATTTGATCCAAATTCGAGCATAAAATTTCGAGATGAGTTATATCGATCCAAGTTAGGATTTTTCACTCGATTTTCGACGGCGAACCCTAGATATGGATTTTTAATTCGATTCTGGAATTCTCTATCATAGTATATGGCTATGCAAGGAGAGTAACAGTTTCCAATCAAGGAACCAAATCTGAGTCCGCACTAGAGAGTCGTGTGAATGATACTAGTTTGGAAGTGAAATTGTGTGATCGAATAAGCGATTAGATTGATATTGCTCACGGATGATATATGTACGGCTTACAGACTTAATAAAAATTTAATATTGGAAATTTAAGATGCCAAATATGTGAAGATAAATTTGTAACTTTTGAGATAACTATAAACTAAGAAAAGTCATATATAAGAAGTTAGACTTTTATGGAATGATTATAAATTAAAGTGAAGATTAATAAAATGTTCCGCAAATAAATTTGTTATTAACTAAAATTATGAAATTGAAGTAAATGTAAACAAAAGAATTTAGTATGGCTAAGAATCAATTGGAATTGAAAGAGATAAACCAAATTGAATGTACAATTAAAAATTTGGTTATGTTAGGTATGATTTGGTTGTTATATGATTGTTAGTTGATTGTATATAATTCATTAAGTGTTAATGAAATTGAAAGCTATAAATCATTGAAATCAAATTGGAAGTTAAATGAATTTAAATAGAATTTAATTTGATTCAAATTGGAAGTAAAGTAATGTAAATATAAATTAATGAATATTAACTAATTGAATTGAGAATGAATGTTAGTAAAATCCAACGTTAATGAATCAACTGTGATTAAAATTGAAAACCAAGTCAATAAATATTAATGAGAGGTGAATTTATATTGATTGATTATGGATTTGTTGGATGATAGTTGGATGATAATTGATTTGGTAGATGCATTTGTTGTTTTGTTGCATTTGCTATGTTGGCACATGTAGTTGTTATGTTGCTACATTGTGTATATTGATATTATTTTCATATATGCATATTTCTCATGGTTTGTTGAGTGTTTAGTAGGTGCGGATTGCGCTTGCTTCGCATTTGGGGCTTGCTTGCGCTATATTAGCCGTATATGCTCGCTAATAATATATAAGGTACATATCTCGGATTACATACCGTATTTTTACACTTTTTCCCTACGGGATGCCTCATCACTTGATGAGATGTATATTTGTGATATATATACTGTCATTTTTTTTTCTCGATCGAGCCGCGCAAAGGAGACTCTGCCGAAATTTTCCATAAATCCGGGTGTTAGAAAAATTTTCAAGTTTTAAAATTTTATAACTTGTTTTGATAACTAACTTTAAAGTTAGAAAGCCGTTCGGAGTAACTTAGTGGAAGCGTAGTTATGACTTTATAAATGGAATTTCATTGTTTTATAAGTTGGTAACTTTGAATAAAATATATCTAATGTTGAATTCTATACGTAGTTTCTTTTCCCTTCTTTTTCCTTTTCGGGGACGAAAAGTTTTGAGTGGGGGAGAGTGTAACGACCCGTAAATTTCCGATAATTAAAATAGCTAATTTAATAAGATTTCGTGATTTAATGTTAGAAAAAAAATTATTGATTCGTTTGGAATAATAATAACTGGAATGAATTGCAACAATAATTGTCCAAATAATTATTTATAGATTGAATGGAGTTCCAATCTAATTGAATTGACTCAAATGTTATAACTTGGTTATAAGGGAATATATGGAAAAACAAATGTAAATAAGTGAATAAGGATTGTGAATTACTTAGGTAGAAATACAAATTTTAATAGATTGGTTTCGAAGATTTGAATAGTAATAAGTATTGAAAAATAAATGCTACTTAGTGAGTGCCTTTGAAATCAATAGTTGGATAGGATAATATATGTTGAATTCATTGGGTATAATAGAGT
Organism: Allium cepa; assembly: GCA_030765085.1. Lineage (NCBI taxonomy): Eukaryota > Viridiplantae > Streptophyta > Magnoliopsida > Asparagales > Amaryllidaceae > Allium > Allium cepa. Next base: position 2,786,171 of record CM060937.1, read on the forward strand.
AATTGATTGATAAGTAAAGTCTATTTAAAAATCAAATAATTGAATAATGAACAGGTAAATTGTTTAAAGTAAATATTTGAAACTTACTGATTAATTGAATAACTGTAAGATGAAAATAGGGTTCTAAGATGTGAATTGGTTTAAAGGGTAAAATTGTATAAGTTCGTTTTGAATATTTCAAAGGATAGTGATTTAAAAATAATCAAATTTGTTTAAATTTAATATTACGAATGTTGAATAATTAAATTCCGAATGTGATATGATTAATTTGATATTGAAATTTAATCTATGAAAATAGAGCGAATAATTGAAATTTGATTTAATATGATTCAAATTGGTTTCCAATGTAAATGTAAGTTATATCGGGATTATAATAGAGTTAATTAGATTTTAAAATTGGAATTTATAGGATAATTGAATAACGGGTTTAGTATGATTAAAAATGATTTGTAAAATTTTATTTTATCATATTAAAGTTAGAATGGGGATATAGAACTTTTAAAATCGAATTAAAAGTAAATTTGTGAAATTGAATATTTTAATATTTAATCGACGAGTTAAAATAGCCATTTTTAAACAGTCTCGGATTTCGACGAAACTAGCTTCATCAGATCCGTAATGTGATATTATTGTAAGATTTTAAATTTCGTGTCAATCGGATTTACTGTTTGTCCAGGGCAAGCCAAAACGCCTAGAAAAGCGTTTAATCGGTTTAATTTAAAATCGATCGTTTATTGCCATAACTCGCACAGATGATCAAATTGGCTTTCGAAACCTAGTCCACTGTGTCCGGAACGTGGGATAAACCCTAGGAACGCCGGTCACCGCGCGAGATTTGGAGTTCGGAAAATCCGGAATGAATAGTGTTCGTCAAAATTTCTATATAAGCACGATATTATCTTCATTCTTGCTCCAAAACCCTAAGGGCTATAACGCAGCCGCCATTATCATATTCAAAGGCCAGAAATTCTCCTCATTCTTCTCTTAATTTCTCTTAATCCACGAATCGATTCGAAAACATTTATACTGCAAACTTCTAGATCTAGATGCGAGCTTTAAATCCATATGGCTGTGATGTTCTATAATCAAGCGGATCGATGGGATTTTTGCCGTGAAGGTGGGTCGTTCGTTCGTGATTTTAAGGTGATGGTGATAGCCGAGCTCGATGAAACTCTGGCCGTGGATGGCTCAGGTGATGGCCGTTCTGAGGGTGGTGAAGTGATGGAATTTCGGCGAACGTTGGGTGGTGCGTGTATGAGGGTTTTTGGGGCGTGTTTGGGTTCGTGTACGCGTTCGAACCTGGGAAAGGAGAAGAAGGGATGGGCGGCCGTGATTTTGCATCAGGAAACGTACGGTGATGATGGATTAGGTTTAAAAATTAAATTAAAGCTGCAATTAGTTTATATAATAAACTATCATATCTTTGTCATACGAGGTCGAAATTCGACGAAACTTTTTGCATTGGAATCGTTTCGACGAGCGCTACGCTATGGTGCTGGATTGGAGTCGTTTGGAGCTAGTTTGAGTTTCGGGTAAAATTAAACGCGCGTTTAATTTTATTCGAAATAAAACGCTGAACTGCATTGAAATCAAGGTGAGTGTTTTATAACGCTCACAACGTGCTGAATATCTTTATGCTAGTTAAATTTGACATTATGAAGTGTTATGATTTTATTTGTCGTTGTTTGATAAAATTTAATTGTCATATAGATTGTCATTTGAATTCACTGTTGAAAATTTAATTGACAGTCAAATTAAAATTAAAATTGAATTGCGATTAAATTGCCTGACATTGATAACTATGAAATTTCCGTGAATTGTATTGTCTGTTGGATGATTTATTTCGATGAATGCTATTGGTTGATATTTAAATGTTTGGATGTTTATTTGCTTATATATATCCTGTTGGGCATACATATGAAACTGTGATTTGATTTAAGTGATATATATTCATCCCTGACATTTAATTGAAATAAATAATTACTTGGCCATAGGATAGAAATTTATATACGGACACCGAATTGGCTAAATTAATAAATTTTTAAAATCGTTGATTTGAAATTTATTTAAATGTTTTGATTTAAAAGTTATAAATAGAAATCAATTTATACAAATCGAATTTATCGAAAAATTGAGTTTGGAATGTTGAAATAAAATTTTGGTTAAAAGAAATTGTTAAAAATTTAAAGTGGAGACTTTGGAATATTAAATCGGGATATGATTGAATTTCGAAAATTGATTTGTTTAAAGATTTAACCTTAATTCGAGCTTTGAATATTACTAAGTAGAAGTGATATAAAAATGATATTTTGAAATCGAGCTTGGAATTGAATCATATTTGAAATTTGGATTTAAACTTGAATATTGATGGAAAATTTTGTTAAGTGTTATAAATGGATATTTTGAAAATCAAGCTCCAAATCGATATAAATTGAAATTGAATTAATTGAGAGTGAATATAAAATTTAATAAATTTGAAGTCAGAGTTTGACATTGATTGAATCGAAATCGAAATTGAATCGGTAGAAGAGAAATTGAAATTGTTTTAAATTGGGAAGTTATAATTGAAATGGTTCGGTTTTGAAGCTGTTTTATTTGTTTTCCAAATTACTCAGTTATATAAACCATTTTTGAATACTTAAATTATTTTGATCTATTTTAAATCTACTTAACCCAATTTAAATGATTTTAAACTAATTTATCTATTTTAAATCCATTTTTAGATTTTAAGTATCTTTTACTATTTTAATTATTTAAAACTACTTTTAAACTACTTAAACTATTTTCTAAAAATTTCAAGCTGGTTAATAAGGTGAAATGTTTATGTTTAAATCTTGAATTTGAATACGAATTGGATTAAATGAAGTTGCACCCTAAATTGAAATTCGAAATGATTTTGAAATCGAAATGAGATATTGATGCGGAAAATGATTTTTGAAACGGAATCTTACATTTGAATAGATACGATGATATTTGAAATGGATTTGATTTTTGAAGCGAATATGATATTTTGATATCAATTATGAATCGATTTGAAATGTAAAAGAGCCAACGGCGTAATAATACGTAGTTATTAAAGAGACCGGGATCGGATATGGACATACTCTCTGTCGATACCGAACACCACTTTAATAACTATTATACGCGGAGTGTTTATCCAGAATGAAGTGGATGGTTTGGTGAACGCGTTGATTGAAGAAAGAGAACGATATTGGATGACCCCTGACATGACTAAAACAGGAGCCGCGCTGGGCCATTGAGGTTCGCCATCTCTAGCGGACATACTTCTTCGATACCATATCTATTACATTTGTGATTCGATTTGGGTGCACCCCTTGATTTGGGAGTGTTGTTTCGTGGTGTTGGGGTAGCTGCTGCCTATGCTCAACATCAGTCCGGATCACGCAACTACTAGTATCCTAGTTGGTATCGCCTCATGTACCTTTTCATACTGATTATCCTATTCGCGACCACTGCATTATGTTTTGTGTTATACCTATGGGGTGCCCTCTGATAACCACCAGTTTACGGTGGGGCTTACGGTGCTGTATAGACTATGGCATTATAAAAATATGTTAAAGGGGATTGTGGTAACGCCTTAACGCTATTTTGATACTTTATATTACTGATAGGCATTATCTACTTAGCGTACATTACTACATAGTAGATAGTTTAACGGATCCTTAAGAGATGGAAAATCCCGTAACATCTCTTAAGTTATTGCACGCACGTTGACACTGGATATGAGATGTCAAACCCCGTAAACATCTCTGACGCCGTTACACACATATTTATTTACGATTGATTTAACTTTCATAAGGATATTTTAGTACTGACTCGAGTGTTTTGTCTTTTCATTACGCTCGGGTCAGTCCTGAGTTTTCAGATTTTTGAAGATCTATTCTGGAGGATGAAGACGAAGATTTGGTATACTATTACCATTATTACCCTTGCATCATGCTATCCGCTGCATTATTTTAATTGTTCTGTTGTATATGTATGACTCTGATAAATGTTGTATAAATAATTGTCAAAGTATAGTAAACAGCTTCATGAACTGTTTATTTGACTATTATATTTTATCGTTCCGCTGCGAGATTCTGTGTTGTTTCATTTCCTTTATTTCTCTTTCTTTTCTTTTCTTATTTACCCCAATAACCATCTGCCCTTTTGAATGGTTTGGAATCGGCATGTGTATTTGATCGTCGGTTTAAACTGTCCAAAAAGGCGGGTCGTTACATATCTCCATTAAAACCTTTCGAAATCAAACCTTTCGATGTCAAAACCTTTCGAAATCAAACCTTTCAAAATAAAAACCTTTCGAAGTCAAACCTTTAGAAATCAAAACCTTTGAAAGACATTAGGCTCAATTTAAAATAGGTGGAAAACCTTTCAAAAGCAGCCAAAGTTAGCTACTTTGAAACCTTTAAAACATTTTGATTTAAAACATTTAGATTATGTAAAAGGATTAGAAAAACATTGGAGTCGAAAGAAACTGCTTCGAAAACTTAAACCTTTCGAAATCATTCGAAAACAATGGAGTGTTAGTACTGGAACCAACCCTTCGAAATCAACGGAGAGAGGCGACTAGTTGTAGAAGATAAAAGACCTTTGACTCCTTCTGTGTCGAAAGGTTTGGAAGCGGTAAATATGCTCCTACCTGGCCGGAAGTTATACCTTTCAATTTTGTTGAAAGGTTTCAATTAAAATAAGAAAGCAAACCAACTGAAACCTTTTTCTTTTAAACCTTTTTAACAATTTCAAAAGCTCTTTTTCAAAAGTTAGTAGGCATATTTTCTTTAAACCAAAATAAAACATCATCTCTATCGAAAGCTATAACCTTTCATCCCTAAACCTTTCGACCTCTTTCAATTCACTACGTACCAGTTGCTTGATACCTTGATCCTTGGTATTTGACCTAGCTGAAAGGTTTGATACCTTTCGACCTGTTAGAAGGTCTGGAATGAAGGCGAAGCTCTGTCAAAGGGTTGAAATAGAAGAAAAACTATTTATTTATACATCAAAACAGTTTTTTGCATCCCACCTGCCTTGTTTGTCTAAATTTGATTGGTTACCAGAATTTTATATTCAAAAATGCTGCCGACTTTCCTTATTTGGAAATTTGAATAATTTTAGAAAAGTTCATTTCTCCTTTATAATTATATAGAACATTTAATTCCCATACCTTAAATAATTTTATACAACTATTAAAACACCTTCAAAAATTCTGAAAAAAATCCAAAAAATCAAATAACATATTCACTTCAACATACAAAAATTTCAAATCCAAAAAATAATTATTTTACCCGTAAATAATTTTATAATCCAAATTAACCTTTTCTTCCTTAGAAAATTCATAACAATTCCACAAAAGTTCTGAAAATTCTGAAAGCCTATCTCTAAAATAACCTTTTATATCATCATAAAAATTCACAAGGCTAACGAATGTCATCTACTAGATTTTTTATCTTAAAACATGTCATAAAATCTATATGAACATACATAACTCATCAACATGTATATATAATCTTTTATCATATAAAAACATGGCAAACATTTGCAAATCATTCAGAATTAACCTTAAAACCGAAACCAAAAATTTAGTGATGTAAACATTATTCACCTTTTGCTTTAATGATTAAGGAGCTTGAGATTTCAATGAGTTTGATTTGAATTTTCTTTTCTTAAGCTTCATTTTTGTTTCCTCTTCTTCTTCCTTCGTTAATGGAAGCCGACCAAGCTTTTAATTCTTAAAAGTAAGTATGAACGTGTGTTGAAAAACACAGCCTATGGAAGACAATATAGGAATGGACTTTTTCCCATAATATGCCTCCTCTAATTCATTTTAAACCTTTCTTTTAATTTTTAGTTAAAAGGCACGGCTAAATTATTTAAATCAAATCTCAATCCTCTTATCAACACATTATTTTATTTAGTTTATCTGAGTAAATCTCCTAAATAATGTTATAAAAAAGCTGGGATGTTACACCGTCACACATGAATCCTACTTGAGAAGGTCCATATGTCACAGAACAGAGGCTTGGAGAGTGAAATTTCAAGCTAGTGACTATTGATGTTGTCACACTCCTAAGGGCGTAGAATAGCGAACATTTACAATGCTATTTCACTTAGTTTATTGTTTTCATTTAGTTGTGTTAACCATAAAATGCAAATAGAGATAAAGAAGGCATGTCAGAAACCTTCTGTAGAGGCAAAGAGTAATAGAAGAAGTTACCTTTCGGTGATACCAAAAGGTTTGCATAACACCCGAGACAAAAAGCACATGGTAACTTCAGAGGAGGCGCATTCGCAGGTATAACGAGGAAAATAGCTATAAGGCCGCTTGACATAATGAACAAATGAAAGAAAAGAAAAGCACCCAAAGCCTTTTGAATAAGAAAGGAAGTAATGCAAGAAACAAGTTTGCCACAAATCCGAACCCTTTGGAGCGGACGAGGGGATTTAATCACTCATCATTCAAAGCAAATGTCTTCCAAGAAAGTTAGAAAGAATAGGACTAGAATTGATAGCACGATTGACAACCATTTCGAAAGCATAATAAGCCTTCCTAACCGGTTGAAGTATGTGTCCAATATCCTTCAACAGTATCAAAAGGTTTACATAAAGATAGCATTCATAATTCAACAAAAGGCCACTTGCCGACAGCATTCGAGAAAGGTGCGGTTCTAGACGGTAATTACACAAGGAAGCAACCTTCCGACAAGAGCGGAAGGTTCACAGTGTCTCATAAGGAAACAAACTTGCAAGAAGATGTAGAGCGTATAAATACATTACATGAGGCCTTCTATGATGCTCAGCGGGTCATGATAGTGTGTGAAGAGTAAACCTTCTGTTAAAAACGAAAGATTCACAACTGTATAGAAGAAGGAACCTTCTGTCCTGACGAGAGCATAGGGCCAAAAGGGAGGTCGCCTATATCTATAAATTAGACAAAAGGAGTCCGGTCTGAGGATCCGATTTTCTTCTCATTTCATCTACTTAAAAAAATTTGTTGCCACCGCTCAATACATTGTAACCCTAATTTTGAAATCATATTGGGGGCTATCTTCTAAAATTTTGTACCATATATATATATATATATATATATATATATATATTATGGAGAAATAAAGAAAATTATGGCTTGTGATCAACTTGGAATTTGGGGATAATCATAATCAGGCGTTAATGTTACATTAATGGCTGATCTCAGATGATTTATTTCCTATATTATTTGTTTATTTCAAGAATATGTCATGAAATTATTATCCGACAACCTCATAAGTTTCCTTTTCCTCTACTTAATATCAATTGCAAGAAGGGGGAATGAAACTTGTGAGACAGTTCCAAAATAAGTTTCATGGCATATTGACTCAACTCTTCTTATTTTCTTAAGACGTTTGAATCATGCATTCTATTCGAAAGGTTTTCATAAATGGAATGTCAACCTAAGAAGCTGAAAGTATAAAGGAATGGAAAATAAAGCAATTTCATCATTCGATGCCCCGGAAGGGTATTCTTAACCTTCTGAATGGTTTAAATGGTTTCTTGAACCTTCCGGACCATCGGAAGGTCTAATATAACCATCAAGGGATGTGAATTACTTTCAGCTTCTAAGGGAGATATAATGAAATGATATGGATGAAGTTCATTCGATCCAAATAAGTTGGCCGAAGGGTTTAAATGGTTTCCTAAACCTTCCTGTTCATCGAAAGGTTCAATAAAACCATCGATTTGATCAAATCGCAAGGGTTAAGATGTACTTGAACCCTTTGATGGGGGCCAAGTGACCTCTTGTAGCTTCTAAAAACCTTCTGGATTACCGAAGGGTGTGGCACTGTTATGGATCCCTTCCGGTTGAAAATACTTAGATCATACTTAAACCTTTCGGTGAGGTCGAAAGTAAGATGATTCTTTTTCCACCTCTATATAAGAGATAAACACTTGCTTAAAACCTTCCAGTATCGATGCCCTTCTATTAAGGTTAGAATTGTGGGTGCGAAACCTTCTGACTTAGTCGTTTCACTCAAGTAATGAAAAATCCACTCAATCGAAAGGTTGAATTCATATGAAACGGTCCTATGAAATGCATTGGGGATTTGACAGGAAATCTTGTCAACATTTTGGGTGCTAGAAGGAGGGCTAGAACCTCCGACCTTGTGGTTAATATAACTAATTATGAAATCTAATTTGCTGTAAGAAAATGAAATCAAAAAGACCTCTTACTATTAGCAAAAGGAAGATTAGACTACTTCTCTAGAGGAAAACATATCACATTCTTTCAATCTTAGAAATAGGTAGCAGAGGCAACCTTCCGCCCTACCTCAATCGACTCCACCTCCAGTTCAAAATCAGGTGTTCCACGACTGGCTCCAACTCAAGATCTTCAACCTGAAGAACATGTGGCCAAAATCTCGTATCTAGAACGCCAGACGGCAGAAATGAAAGATCTTTTGAACAAAGTGTCACCTCACCGATCGTAAATGAAAGCTACCACTGCAGAGGAAGAAGTTGAGTCTCCAAAAAGGAATCTGAAAACCAATCCAGGTGATGCCAAAGGAAAAGCTCACATTTCTCTATCAAAACAGAAGGAGGGCCTTCTACCAAAGGCAAATTATCAAGGAAGAGTTCATGCGGAAGATAAAATCTGTTCCACGAGTTCAACTTCAGATGGCTACCAACCTAATCAAAGAGACTACATGAATCATGAAGCTTATCTTAAGAATGTGGTAGGAAACATTGTAAAAGACCTACTAAATGCTAAGTGCAAAAGAATTAAAGACAAAAGAGTGAACAACAATGAAAGGTTGCACCCTTCATCGATGAAATTATGTCAGCTCTAATACCATCCCTTGTGAAGGTCCCCACCATGAAATATCAAGGGACAACTGACCCCGATGACCTTCTGATGGCGTTTGATAGCCAGATGGATTTATATAACGCTTTTGGCGCTGTGAGGTGTCAACTTTTTCCGGTCACATTACAAGGCGCCGCAGCTAAGTGGTACTGGCAATATTATGCGAATATGATATATTCTTGGAAGCGGTTCTCATACGAATTATTTGCTCAATTCTGCGTATGTAAAGATCCTTCTTTTGATTATACAATGCTCAATGACATCAGGCAAAATCATGGAGAGTCCATAGGTAATTATCTAAAGAGATTCAATACAGAAGCATTGAAGGCCAAAGGCATGAATAACAGAGATAAACTCATCGTTATCCACTCAGGACTCATAGTTAATTCTCCTTTTTGGAAGGATCTGTTCATTCATGGATGTAGGGATCTTCAAGATTTCCATTTTCAAGCTGACAAGTTCATCCGAATGGACGAATTGTATTTCTCGAAAAAGAAATTTGATCATAAGAAGGACAGCAGCAGATTTGGCTCGGAGAGAATTCTCAAGGAAGCTAGGAGGGAGGATACCAACACTAACGCGGTGGCGTTAAATCGACCAGTCTCCTACATTTATGCGATGACCCAGGATAAGGTTAATTTCCCCACTTCATTTAAGGCCAAATTATCCTAAGTAGAAAAAAGGAGACAATTACCGAGCCTACCACAAAGCTAAAGTCCATAGAACTAATGAGTGTAAGTTTCTGGCTAGGATAACCCAAAAGCTGATTCGAGAGGGGCAGTTGAAAGAATTCGTGATGAACTCACAGCAAACTCTCCCAACAAACATTGATGCGAGGAAGCCTGTAGGAAATATTGTAAATGTAATTGAAGAAGATGATTCCCTAAGCTTAAGTCCACCCCAGAACAGGATTGATGTCATAAATAGAGGACCACATCCAGTCGGTAGAAGTCAAAGTGCCCGAAGCAAGTACATTCGAGAAGCTAAAAAGGGTATATTCTCTATACAGGAAGAGCCGCCATTCAAAAGTCCAAAACACAACATCAATAAGCATACACCGATGATTAACCCATAGGAGCTAAGGAGGGGGATTCATCATCCCCACAACGATTCTTTAATGATCACAGCCCAAATAGGATCTTCGGTGGTCACGAAAATCCTGGTTGACATGGGAAGCGATGTGAATGTGATATTCCGCCATGCATTTGATTAAATGGGGATTTCCAAAGATAGACTTGAACCTAGTCCCGAGCCAGTCTTGGGGTTCAATAATAATGGGACAACTTTGCTTGGGCAGGTAAAGCTTTTTGTCCAATAGGGACTTCCTCCATGCTCTCGAATCTTTGAAATAACCTTCGTAATCATAGATCAGCCATCATTTTATAATACCTTCTTTGGACAGCTGGCGCTGGATGAGGTGGATGCATTCATCTCACCAAAATATCTAATTCTTAAATTCCTCACTAAAAGCGGCTGGGGAACTATACGGGGCGAACAATTCGCATCTCGAGAAATGTACTTTACAACCCTAAAACAATATAACAGGGAGTTTACTTATTACTTTGATTCTTCTATTACTATGCAGCCTTCGGAAGATGGGTTTCTACGTTCATCATTCGAAGCAAAGGATAAATATGATAAAACTAATAAACGTATTGCTGCAAGGTTTTTCGCTGTTTATGGAAAAATAAAGAGGGAAGATTCCAACTCAATCAAAGAAAGTGAAATCGTTACAGAATTAGATTGTTGAGGAGAGATGGAAAGAGTTAAGCCACTCGAAGAAACTGAAGAGGTTCTACTATATTCTACCGATTCCACCAAAATAGTCAAAGTGGAGAAGGGTCTTGAGGAACCTCTAAAGATAAGATTGACAGGATTCTAAAAATACAATAAGGATGTTTTTGCTTAGACCCACTCCGACATGGTTAGAATTAGTCATATGGTCATTAACCATGCCCTGAATATCAATCCAGACATTCCCCCAGTTCGATAAAAGAAAAGGCAGTTTGATAAGGTTAGGACTGATGCCCTAAAAGAAGAAGTCAAGAAGTTGCAACAAAATGGGTTTATCCAAAAAGTCCGATACCCTAAGGCAAATCCGTTTTGGTAAAGAAATCCGACGGAAAGTGGCAGACTTGTATAGACTACACTGATTTGAATAAGGCTTGTCCAAAAGATTGTTACCCGTTGCCAAGGATAGACCAGTTGGTCGACTCTACCAGTGGACATAAGCTACTTTCCCTAATGAATGCATATTCTGAGTATAATTACATTCCTATGTTTAAACCCGACGAGGAACATAATAGCTTCATTACAAATGAAGGAACGTATTGTTATAAGGTAATGCCATTCGGATTGAAGAATGCATAAGCAACTTATTAATGGTTGGTTAACCGAATGTTAAAGAACAAATTGGGAGGAATATGAAAGTTTATGTTAACAACATGTTGGTGAAATCTCAAGAGGCGGAAGATCCCCTCGAAGACCTAAATGAAATGTTTGAAGTGCTCCGCAAGTATCAAATGAAGCTCAACCCCCAAAATTGCAACTTTGGAGTCCATTTCGGAAACTTTCTTGGATATATCATGAGTGCACAAGGGATTGAGGCTAACCCAGAACAGATTGAGGCCATTAAGAATATGGCAGAACCAAGGAAAAATAAAGATGTTATGAGCTTGAATGGTAAAGTGGCGATACTAAGCAAGTTCATATCAAAAGCCACTGATAAGTGCATACCATTCTTTGAAGTGATCAAGAAAAAGAGGAATTTTGAATGGAACGGAGATTGTAAAAAGGCATTTCAAGAACTGAAGCTTCACTTGGAAAAGCCACCAATCTTATCTAGCCCCAAAGAGGGGGAAGGTCTATTCTCATATATGGCAATTTCTGAACATGCGGTGAGCTCGATATTGATTAGAAGTAGCAAGGGATTACAACTACCAGTTTACTACGTAAGCAGAAGATTAAAGGATGTTGAGATTTGGTACCTAGTCATCGAAAAGCTAGCATGCTGTTTAATTCTGATGGCTTAAAAACTAAGGCCCTATTTTCAAGCACATCCAGTAAAAGTTTTGACCAACTTCCCATTAAGGCAAGTCTTTGGAAAGTCTGAAACTTCTGAAAGGTTAATTAAGTGGGGAATTGAACTAAATCGGTACGATATAGCATATAAGCCTAGAATGGCTATAAAAGTTCAAGCACTAGCCGATTTCGTCAATGAATGTATAGGGTTCATTTCAGAGCAATCCAAAAAGAAAAAAGATACAAAACCCAAGAGGCAACTATTTGTGGACGGTGCATTAAATGAGCAAGAAGGGGGGCAAGATATGTGATAATTACCCCAGATGGGCACAAGTTACATTATGTTATGAAGTTGGGGTTCTCAGCAACTAACAATGTAGCAGAGAATGAATCTATAGTTGTTGGATTAACCCTTGCTTTACAACTTTAAATTCCAAGAATCTAGGTATTCGGCGATTCTCAATTAATGGTTAACCAGATCAAGCGGTATATCAAACCATGGATCGTAAATTTAGCCAGTATGTGAAGAATGTTTTGAAGATGCTCTTGCTTTTTGAAGATTCTCCATACATCAAATACAAAGAGGAGAAAATTCTTAGGCAGATTCAATGGATAAGTTGGCAAGCTCAAGAGGAGCTCCCGAAACTTGAATTGTTCCGGTAAGATTTCAAGCCAATTCCAGCATTGAGGAAAACAGACAAGAGAATGCTGCATAAATACTAGTATTAATCCGACCACAGGCATTGGCATCAGAATCAGAAGAGATGGACCAAGAGATACCGAAGCAAGAATATATAGCTCCAATAGTAGAAGAAAGTTACAAAACACTTGGATGACACCAATCATAGATTATATAATCAACGAAAAATTGCCTGTAGATAAAGTAGAAGCGTGGAGGCTAAAACGGCAAGCCTAGAGCTTTACCGCTATGGGTGGATCACTCTAATGGTATAATAAGGGAAGCACATAATTTTTTTTATAGGGATCACTCTAATGGAATAAAACTAGCCAAGAAGATAATGAGGTAAGGGTTTTATTGGCCACATCTAACTAACCAAGCTATGGAGTATGTTAAAAGTGTGAGAAATGTCAGCGTTATTCTAAGATACCACGTCTCCCGCAAAGTCAACTAACCCCTATTACTACCACATGGCCATATGACGTTTGGTGAATCGAATTAATTGGACCACTTCCAATCTCCAAAGGAGGAGGGAAATATGCTACGGTGGCAATATAATATTTCATAAAATAGGTTGACGCAGAGCCACTGTCAAAGATTACCTTAGGGAAAGTGTTAAGATTTGTCATCAAAAACATTGTCATAAGATTTGAGATACCTTATAAGATCATATCCGACAATGGGACTCAATTTTGAGAGTGAAAAGTTTCCATATTTTGCCAAAGAATGTGATAATAAAAAGCTTCTCCTCGGTCTCTCATCTGAAGGCCAATGGAGCCATCGACATAGCTAACAAAATAATCAAAACCATCTTAAAAAAGAGGCTAAACAAGGCAAAAGGAAATTGGGTAGAAGAGTTGCCCTTAATTTTGTGGGTTTATAGAACTTCAACTAGAACTGTAATGGGTCATACCCCATACTCTATAACATATAGATGTAAAGCAATGCTATCTGTAGAGATTGTGGTAACTTCTCATAGAAGAATTGCCTACGCCTTTAATCTAAACCAGGAATTGAGAAAAGAACCACTCGACCTGATTCATGGATTAAGAGATGAAGCAGCCTTAAGAACGGCTGAATATAAAAGGAGGATATCAAGATATTACAACTCAAAGGTAAAAGCCAGGCCATTTAGACAAGGGGATTTAGTACTTCAAAGGGTAATGGCCAATATTAAAAACCCATTGGATGGACCATTGGGACCTAATTGGGAAGGTCCATTGGTAATCTTCAAAGAAACTCCTTCCGGAGCCTACAAGCTATGTTACCCTAATGGAAATATAGTGTTAAGAACCTGGAGCGCGGAACGTTTGAGACTATATTTTCTAACTATGAACGAATAAAGTGTTCCCAGTAACACCTCTACTATGATTTAGTAAGGAAAATCTACATGATGGGGAGTGAAATTCTCCTTAAAAAACTTGGACTACCTAAGAAGGTAGGATACCAATAATGGTAGAAAGCTCTTGGCCACGTCAAGAAGGCCAAGTCAAGGCACCTCTTGGAGGGAGGGCTTAAGCCTTTATCCACACCAAAACCAAAAATGGCCAGGTTAAAGCAGCACAAGCCCTTATTCGCGTCACGCTATGGCCAAGATAAGGCACCTCTTGGAGGGAGGACGGGTAATCCCTTGGTCTCACCATGTTATGGCCTGGCCAAGGTTTCGAGCAAGCCCTTTACCGCGTCATGCTATGACCAGGCTAAGGCGCCTCCTAGAGGGAGGTCGGATAAGTCCTTGGGCCCTACTTCAGAAAACGCTAGCCGAGAGCACCAAAAGTTCGAATGAAATGTCCGATGGACTTAGAAAAGTCCATGCCTGAAACAGGCACTGCTAGAAATTGGCATAGCTTGAAACAACAACCACCAAAGAAGGACGGTACTGTCAGATATGACAAACAGCCTGAAATAGGCTCTTCTTAAATAAACACAAAATCGAACAAAAGAGTCACTGCCTAAAATAGGCCAGAGCAAATGATAAATAGACAAAGAAAACTCGGGCCTGAGAAAACAATAGCATGCAAAGCACAAACACAGCCGAAGGATGGCATATTCAACCAGAAAATAAGAGGAAAATCACTAACTTCTTCTTGCGAACGTTTTCCAAACGAGAGTTCTAGGCTCCTATTGCAAGAGATAATATCCTAATAGAGATAATATCCCAATCTTCTATTAATCGGTACTGGAAAGGGTATTCTGGTCTTTAAACAATTATTACCAGCAATGGTATTCTAGTCTTCAATTATCAATTGCCAACAATGGCATTATGGTCTTCTGTTATTAATTACCAAAATTGGTATTTTGGTCTTCTATTATTAATTACCAAAATTGGTATTTTGGTCATCTATTATTAACTTCCGAAATTGGTATTCTAGACTTCTATCATTAACTATTGGAAGATATCTCCCGACCCTTTCATTGTCAATTATCGAAAATGACATTCTTGAATTCCTGTTAGAAGTTGTCAGAAAATGGTGTCCAAAAAGTGGCATCCTAGACTTCAAGGGCTCCTGTTATCAATGTTAAATCGGGTCTTATGGTCTTTGGTTATTCATTGTCAATCGAAAAAATGCAGGGATAGTTTTGTGACCTCAGAGGTTTTGTCCTAAAGAACAAAAGCCTTCTTTGTACAAAATGGGGGAGGGCGCTAAATGTTAACCATAAAATGCAAATGGAGATAAAGAAGGCACGTTGAAAACCTTCCGCAAAGGCAAAGAGTAATAGAAGAAGTTACCTCTCGGTGATACCGAAAGGTTTGCATAAAACCTGAGAAAAAGAAGCGCACGGTAACTTCAGAGGAGGGGCTTTTGCATGTATAAAAAGAAAAATATTTATAAGGCTGCTTGATGTAATGAACAGATGAAAGGAAAGAAAAGCGCCCCAAGCCTTTTGAAAAAAAGGAAGGAATGCAAGAAACAAGTTTGCCGCAAATCTGAACCCTTCGGAGCGGACGAGGGGATTCATCACTCGTCATTCAAAGCAAATATCTTCCAAGAAAGGTAGAAAGAATAGGACTAGAATAGATAACACTGTTGACAACCATTTCATAAGCATAATAAGCCTTTCCAACTGGTTGAAGTACGTGTCCAATATCCTTCAATGGTATCGAAAGGTTTACATAAAGATAGCATTCATAATTCAATAAAAGACTACCTACCGACAGCATTCAGGAAAGGCACGGCTCTCAACAGTAATTACACAAGGAAGCAACCTTCCGACAAGAGCGAAAAGTTCACAATGTCTCATAAGGAACCAACCTTGCAGGAAGATGAGGAGCGTATAAATACATTAAGAAACACGAGGCCTTTATGACGCTCGGCAGCCCATGATGGTGTGTGAAGAGTAAGCCTTCCGTTAAAAACAAAAGGTTCGCAACTGTATAGAGAAGGAACCTTTCGTCCTGATGAGAGAATAGGGCATAAAGGGAGGCCACCTACACCTATAAATAAGATCCAAGGGGTTCGGTCTGAGGATCCGATTTTCTTTTCATTTCATCTGCTTAACAATTTTTACTGCCACCGCTCAATACATTGCAACCCTAATTTTAAAATCAAATTGGGGGCTATCTTCTTGAATTATGTCCCAGATTCCATTATAGAGAAAGAAAGAGAATTGTGGCTTGCGATCCACTCATAATTTGGGGAAAACCATGATCAGGCATTAATGTTACATTAACGCCTGATCTCGGATGATTTATTTCCTATATGCTTTGTTTATTTCGAGAATATGTCATGAAATTATTATCAGACAACCATAAGTTTCCTTCTCCTCTACTTAATATCAGTTACAAGAAGGGGGAATAAAACTTGTGAGACAGTTCTAAAATAATTTTCACGGATATTAACTCAACTCTTGTTATTGTCTTAAGATGTTTGAATCATGCAAACTTTTTGAAAGGTTTTTATAAATGGATTTTCAATCCAAGAAGCTAAAGATATTAAAGGAATGGAAAATAAAGCAACCTCATCATTTGATGCCCCCAAAGGGTTTCCATAACCTTCCTAATGGTTTGAATGGTTTCGTGAACCTTTCGGACCATCGGAAGGTCTAATATAACCATCAAGGGATGTGAATTATTTTCGGCTTCTAAGGGAGTTATAATGAAATGATACGAACGAAGGTCATTCAATCTAAATAAGTTGGCCGAAGGGGTTAAATGGTTTCCTAAACCTTTCGGTCCATCAAAAGGTTTAATAAAATCATCGATCTAATCTAATCGCGAGTGTTAAGATGTGCTTGAACCCTTCGATGGGGGTTAAGTGACCGCTTGTAGCTTCTAAAAACCTTCTGGATTACCAAAGGGTGTAGCAATGTTATGGATCCCATCCGGCCGAAAATGCTTAGATCATACTTAAACCTTTTGGTGAGGCCGAAAGCAAGATGATTCTTTCCCCAACTCTACATAAGAGATAAACACTTGTTTAAAACCTTCCAGTATCGATCCTCTCCTGTTAGGGTTAGAATTTTGAACGCAAAAACTTCAAACTTAGTCATTGCACTCAAGTAATGAAAAATCCACTCAATCGAAAGGTTGAATTCATATGAAACGGCCCTATGAAATGCATCGGGGATGTTGACAGGAAATCTTGTTAACAAGTTGTATTCTATTTTCGTATTTGCTTTAGTATTTGATTTCTTAGATATGTAATAAGACAAATTATGTCATTTCTTTCCATTTGGCAAATAATTTTTTAATTTTTCTTCATATTTGTGATTATCGTAGCATTACATATTAGTTACAATACTCGACTAACTAATATTAACATGTCCGAGTAAGTTTCCATAGTTTGGAGCTAGCCGATTACAAAAGTTCACGATTGAATTAAACAAAGTAAGAATGATCCAATCGTTTATTTGATGATTCTTGCTCATAACCCGATGGACGGAATACCTAACGAGGAATGGATTTGACTCGACCATCCAATAACCAAGTTAATCCAACGAGCAATGGGACGGACATGAATCAAAAGTGATCGTGACGTGACTGATCACTCGCTAAGTCAAACCCCAAACTTTGGGGTAAATCAATCAATTAAGGAAAGTATGATTCGACTACTTTCCAAAATAACTCTTAAGTCGCAGAGTGTGAGCTAGAGTATAAACACTAGTTGGGTGCGATTCGACCACCTGCCAACTAACTCTTATCCCCAGAGTGAATATGAGCGTAAACAAAAAATGAGTGTGATTTAACCACTCATTACTTCAGAAAATCCAACCTGAAATTGATAGGAGGAGTGTAAACTCACTAAAGATGGAGTTTGACCATCCACTATCAAATTTCACCAACCCGAGACTGGGGATAGGAGCATAATCACTCAAATCGCTTAATCCGACGGCGTAACACTAAGGCTTATGCCTAGTGTTTAATACAACTTAAGGCCACGACTACATGGAGGCCTTGAGTAGAAAATTAATGGACGATTGTTCGATTTAATAAGCAACAAATTACAAGTACATTGAATGGAAAAATAAAAGCTCGACTACTTGGAAAAAATTCACACAAGTGTTTAACAAAAGTATAAAAAACGTTATTTATGTAAGCTTGGAAAGTCAAGTACAAGTAGTCGCAGTAAAAGAATCAAAAAATAGGAATCGATCCCGTACAAAATTAGCCAACAAAAACCCAAAAAGACTTAGGAGCAAGGATGCAAGTGAAGAATCACTTCCTCGTCGGTTTTCCTTTCTTCTTCTTGGAATCATAAGAGATTTCACTTGAGCTTTCTCTAATCCTCTTCTTTCCTCTCTTCCCGTTTCCTTGACCTTTTACCGGAGTAGACTAGGTTGACCCAGTAGGTGCATCTTAAGAAATTTTTGGCTGAGGAGTAGAGGCCTCCACAATTTATCTAGGAAAAATAATTGAGATGGGAGGGGGAACGATCTGCATCCTCTCCTTCTTGACTTTTGCCTCATGGGCAATCCGCTTCAAGTTTCTGTGCTATTTCTTGCATAGAAGGGACTAATAAGGATTGGAAAGCTCAAATAATCACAACGTCGTCGTCAGCAGGAATCTCATGACGCGAATCACTTTCTTCCCTCAATAAGGCATCCACCAGGTGCTCTTCGATCATAAAAGTTTCCCCTTCTAGGACATTTTGGGTTGCTGCCGAAGCCGTGACAGTAGCGACATTGTGGTTAGCACCCGAGGTCCTGGTTGAGATTCTTCAGGAAGAGATGGAACTGCAACCAGCAAATCTAAAGCTGAGGAAACATGACTAAATAGATTAGATATATCAACCAGGGACACTCTAGCATTTTGAAGGACACGTGAGTATAAGGAAATACCTTCTCCAGATTGATCTCCAACGTGAGCTGAAGTTCCACCGGTACCTCCTTCTATAATCGGGAAGAGCCCACTAGATGTAGCAATATGCTACTTCTCCAGATTGTAATTGGGCTTGATAAAAGGATCCACAGTGGTGCTAGGGAAAGCTTGGTTCATCCAATTTTGATCATTTCTGACACTGTGTGATATAGAGCCAGAACCTTAACCAGCTTTATATTGAGAAGTTGTGGCATGCTCTTTTTGAAGTATAAGCTGGATTTCATGAAGAACTTTGGGTTTATCACCTAATAGAATTTTGCCTTCCATCTTATCAAATCAATTTTTTCGATGTTGAGAGCCTCCTTCTCCTTCTGAACAAGATGGTCCCAAGTGCGTTCAAAAGGATAAGGGTAGTCACTACCCCAGAGCCACTCCAAGTTTCTATACTTTGAGATGTTGGCATTATAAAGAATGAGCACTAGAGCCAATTCCTCCATAACCTCCTCCTGGACCTTTTCTTTCACGACTTCCATTTCTCATTTAATAAGGGCATCAATGTCTTTAGCCTTTTCGACAGCCGCGTCCCTTTCAAATCTGACGATAATCAATTCCTCATAGGCATCCTGATCAATTTTCTGTGCTTATTCTTTGTCTTTGGACTCACGCTCTAATTTAGTTTTATACTCAGATGCACATCTTTTGGCTGCATCCCATTCTAGCACCAGTTTATGATTCCAATGATGAAGTGTTTCAACTTCGACCAAGTGCCTGGCTTTCTCATCTTCAAGTCCCTTGATGGTTGTTTCTTCTTTTCTCTCGGCTTATGCCTATGAGGTCCTTAAAGATTCTAACTCATTAGTTAGAGTTTCAATGATCCAATTGTCCTAGGCATGTTGGCATTTCATTTTCTCAATCTCTGCCACTCTCTCCCAAGATACTTTGCAAATCCTCTCCACCGCTCTCATCCACTCATTATACGGCTTATGGATATTAGTTATATAACAATAGTAGTTCACTGGACTTTTTCAGCAACTTTCCTAAGATTAGGTACAAAGAAAAATCCGTTAAGACATACATTTGGGAAATTTGATTTAACTTGGGCTATTTAAGCGGCGTCATCGTCTTGTTGAGCTTCAATGACAACTTGAGTATCAGCACTTTCTTTGCCCGACCTCTGTTAGTGAATATGTTGATGCCGAGGATCACTGAGTCGTTGAGGATAAGATGGAACAATGGAATATGAAGCGATTGAAGTGGTTGGGGGACCATGAGAGGTGTCAATGGAAGGAACGTTGTTGCGACAGTCTTGTTGCCTAGAATCCTTAGGGCGAGGAGATCTAGTTATGAACCGATATTTGTCATGGAAGGACTTGTTTCTGTCGTTTGTATTTTGATAATCACGATCCCGGCTGGAGCGATAGCTAGGGTCATATTCACGACCACTACCTTAGCGATACGAGCCCGAGAAAGAACTAGGATTCTAGCATGATATTTCTTATAGAGATTGAAACATATGCTTCTTGCTTATCATTATTTCTGCAAAGGAAAACAAAGATCAAATCAGTTCTAAGCGTTGAAGGACTTGGAAAAGGTGCAATGCAATATTGTGAAGTGCCTACGAACATGTGTGTCCTTGTATCCCGCCAACAGAGTAGTTATCAAAGCTTTACTAGTAGGAGTAACCTCTCCATTAGCGGTAAGAGGGATTCTAGCCCTATCTCTGGAGGGAGATTTCGATCTGCCAATGCTTATGTCAGTAAAATGAAAGGCATCAATGTCATTCGGTATCGAAAGATCAGATAATGCCTCGAATCTTTCGTCTAATTGTTCTGATAGTTTAGAAGCAGAGTGATCTGGAATAACTTGTGGGTCGATGGATAGCTTGGGCTTTTTAAAGAGATAACTCTTAGGGAACCTGCACACGAGCTTCTTCCTTCTTCTTTTTTCAAGAGCAGGGGGCATTGAAGTTTGCAAAGATTCAACCGCAGCCTCAAAACTAGAATCAACGTTGTCACTGCCGAGGTCGTCACCCTTACCTCCCAATATGTCTTTATCATTAGCTTCCTGAGCTCCTTTAACCATGGGCATAACAAGATTGGCCCGATGGCCTTCATCACCATCTGCACCCCTCTGCTCAACCATTGTAACTCCAGCGGTGACCGGTAGCCCTATGCAATGACCTCTTCCATCGGGCTGTAGGTAATGAGACGTTCATCGGTAAGAAGATTCTCGGTATCTTTGTCTTCTAATGGGACCCTTTTTAGCATCGAGATCGCGTTTGAATATTTTTCCCTATTAGGTCGTGGATAAGAATCTGCACAAACTAGAGAAATTACTTAGTTCAAGATATGATCTGGATACAAGTACTCAAGAAATTAAGAAAGGAATGACACTTACGTACTTCTAACCACCATCTAGGAAAGCCCGGTGGGCAGCAGATATACAACCAATCGTTTTTGAAGGCACTCAGCTTGTTCCAAGTACCAGTTAGGATCTGGAACTTTTTGGCTGACTAGAGGAATGTGAATGAATGGCTTCTCTTTCAATGCTTGAAGGTGAAAAGAAATCGAGTGTCTTCAAAAGTTGGAAGGTGAATAAAAACTCCATAAATGCCATGTAGGTACAGTTAGGCAAGAGATAGCCATTTGGATGCAGTTGTGCCGATGCTAGCCTTATATGGTGTAACATTTCTCAAATGAATGTTTTAAAGGGTGGGACACATCCCATCTAACACATGAACTTGTTGCATGTAGTAGACCCTTCAGAGGCGATATGAGCTCTATCATCCTTAGTCGGGACTCTCACATCATCAAACGTAATCCCATGTCTGGCACAAATTCTACAAAGAGAGGCTTCATTAATCTTCAAAGCCCTAGAATCCTTCGAACATTCCAAAAGTATAGCGTCTTCTAAAGTGTCGGGAGCAGGGTATATCACTTATGCTGGAAGAACGGGAATGACATAGAAGAGGTTGAATGATGGACAGGAAATTTTTGGTTGTTCAACCTGATGACCAAGGGAAAATTCATTGAAAGTAGTCACGGAGCTCGATTTGACACTCGTATTTTTGTGCTATGAAACTTGTTCAGAAGACATGACAACCAAAAGCCCCGAGCTTCTGGAACCCATGACCACTAAACTCAGTAGATAATCATAATTAGAAAAATAACCTATTCCCTCATACAAAGTGCACGCTAGTGCAGAGTGGTGTTGTGTCATGCAATTCAATAAAAATAGTTCAAAATTAAAGGCTATGATTATGATGAGACTCCACGGTTTGAATTGGAGTGAACGTCATTTTTGGCCATGTTAATCAATTTTCTACATCAATGGCAAGGGGTTCGGTCTAGTCGTCGGGATCATTGTCGGCCTGTTGAAGTTCGACTTGTACGTTTTAAAGTGGAAGAGCTTCAAAAATTTATCCAAGGCAGTGTCTTGTATGACCATTCAAGTATTCAAAGATGAAGCTCATTACGAAGTTTAGATTGAAATTCGAGGATTTAAGTAAGCTTATCCAAGTTAAACCAACAAAAGTTGATCCAAAATAATGTTTGAAGATCGACCCAATGCCTATGACTGATCATTTCTGCACAACCATTTTGTGTCAATCATTTTACAACCAATTCATTCTTCAACCTTCGAATCTGATTTACACCTCACTCCAATTCGAAACTTGAAGCAAAATCCAAAATTGATCTACCAAAACCCTAACAAATAATGACCAGTCGAACTTCTCTTCATTTTTCCAAATGTTACTCCTTCATAACGATCGATCAAACTCCATTGCATTCCTATATGCCAACAACTTTGCAACATCCTCCTCATTAGAAACGATCGGCTGAAAACTATCTCCCCTCTCTGCTCCAACTAATCGAATCGCTATGGGTTGAATTATGCAATCTAGAACGAGATTCCATCATCACCAAATCCTAATAAGTGAGAGGAAAATCGAACCTACCTTTGTATCAAAGTGGGAAAGCGGTGGCGATTTGGATTCGAGTGTGAAGCAAAATTTGTAGGAGATGGCAGCGATGATGGTTGGAGTAGCAAGGGGTTAGAGATGGTTGCAAAATGAATTTGGGGTTGGATCAGAAGGCACGGTGGATCAACGTTGAAGAAGAAGATGAACATAGATCTTTCTTTTCTTTTTTTTAGTTCGGTTGGGGACGATTAAGTAATAAAGTGAAGAGAATGGTTTAATACACGAGTATATATATGAAAGATGCGATAAGAACCATCGAAGTTTGCAATTCAATGGAAGACCAACTGATGAACGATCGGGTACGATTGCTTTACACTGATCCCTACTTCAAAACAAACAATTATTTCAGGTGGCCAAACTAGGAAAAGATCAGGCAAGATCGTTCAACGATGGATTCATGCCGATCCATCCTCAAATAAAAAAAGAGGGGTATGAACGATCAGACCCAAATCAATCTCAAATGGATTTGGCCCGATCCATACTACAAGTGGATCAAGCATGATCCATTTATTTTATGGATTCATGCTAGTCCATTTCATTAGGAAAAAAAGAAGAAAATGCAAATAATTGAGTAACATTCAAACAAATTAGCAATGACCCATGAACGAATGAACGCGTCCGGGAGCCAACGATAAGAACATGAACACAAACGTGTACGTGTGCATCCTAAAAATTCGATTTCTTAAAATTGACAAAAATTGAATTCTCACTTGAAGTTATCAGAGAAAGAACCAGGTTAGATGACTGAGACCCACTAGCGCAATGGAAATGGGCACAACTATTAACTGGAAAATAACAATTCAGAATTTATACTATAGGAAATCATTCAATCATCAAGTCAAGCAGAAAGAGATTCGAATCTTCAAGGAAAGCGATTCATCGAAGGGTTGATAGCTATTCAAGAAGCTAAATGAAATCCTTTTCAACAACTTTAACTAGCATCGACTCAAAGCACATCATGTTGAAACAAGACATACTTTGGGGAGCAACTATTATCCAGTTTTTTGGCCAGCTATATTAGAACTGATTAGGCAAGTTAAAATTAGCAGTCATCAGGGTCGACAAGTCAGATTAACTATAACAAAGCCCAAAGATCAGGCATAAATGATAATATGAAGCAGTGGCAGAGTAAAAGTAGAAGACGAAGTTAATAGAATGTCGAAAGTATGAAAATCCATCGCGTGCTAAAAATGGATCGGGTACGATGTATATTCGCCTATCATGGATCGTACGGAATCGATACTATAGTTCAACGCAATAGAAAATGATTCATATCTCGAAGTTACAAGTCAAATACATATGAAACTTTGGGAGAATCAATATATTAAAGAATGGATCCCACTATACCGATCGCATGCCAAAGCAAGTCAATATAATGACCAGCACTGATTGTTATTCTCATGGATTTGGGACCTACGATCGATTTCATGACTTCTTCTGGATCTGAAACTCCATCGCTGAAATTTCAGGAAGATATTTCACTATCTTCCCCTATAAATATAGGCTTAATTGTTCATTTGGGGGATCTTTACACTGCCTGTTACTTTGCATTTCTTTGTAACTAATGGTTTTACTCCGATCCATTTTTCTACAGTTCAAGTGTTTAATAAAATTATTTCTCAAAAGTGGACGTAGGGTTACAATGCCGAACCACTATAAATTGTTGTTATTTTGTTATTGCTTATATTCTTTTATTTAATTGTTAAATTCCTTTATTTCCATTTTATACGCTTCATTTTTCCCCTACAATATTGGGTATTTGTGCCAATTTTGGCTGCAAACAGGGTTCTCGGAATCTTTGCAAATCTCTAGCATTGATCACCCCATCTGGAGTAATCTGCTGCATCTCGGTTTAATTTAGGACAAAATATTTCTAGCGGAAAGCTTTCTTCGCAAGTGTTAATCACCCGATGTGGCCATCGCAACTGCCTTTGTGGATCTCCATAAGGATCTTTCTAACTTCATCTTCAGCTATACACCCGAGCAAGGGGAAAGAGATTGCTCTCCTGTACAACACTTTGCACTATATTACAAATCGCAGTGCCTTCCGAAGGAGCTTCTCTCGTTCATTTGGGTCTATGTGGAGCATTCCTTTGAGAAGATAGTCCTTGATCAACGTCATCCACGATTCTTTCTTTTTCGTAGTCTCCAAAACTCAATCAACGTCCATCTAATCTATTCTTGGATCTATAACACTTCAGATGGAACAATCCCATTGATTGTGCATCTTCGGAACTAGCCAGTTCGGCTAATTAATTGACCTTCATGTTTTCTTCTTTGGGAATATGAGTTATCTCGTAGTGTTCATTGTCGTTGGACAATTCCCATGCTTTTGATAGGTAAGGGGCGAGATTTGACCCCTTGGCTTAGTATTCCCTTTTCACATGAAAGACAACTAGTTGTGCATCGCTGTAGATATGCAGAGCTTTTATTCACAATTCTTTCACAAGTTTTACTCCCTCCATTAATGCTTCGTACTCTGCCTCGTTGTTAGTAGCAGGGAATTCTAGTCTTAAAGCATAGCAGATTTATCATCCTTGGAAAGTCAGATAATAGTCTAGTTGAGCGGTAAATGAATCTCAAAATACAACACATGTAAATATGGTAAGGAACAAGAGTACTCGAACCATACTTGACATGTCCCTACAGCCAAAGAGTTAGCACATACCAGTATAATATGCCACTCTAAACGTCATAAAGGTACGATACATAATACCATAATCGATGTGCAAATATCCCTATCTCCAGTACTAACTTCCAATGACATTCCCGAGAGATAGCCTACTAAAAGAAAACAATCAAATCAACCATACATCCATCAAACAAGACTCACCATCACCCATCTCCGTGGTTCGAATGTATGATAACTCGTATGGCCTCCTTACTACTGGGGACTAATGAAAATCCTTGTTCTTTGTGCACTCTCATATCACACAGCCCAAAGCTCAATACATGTCTCGTAGCCCATAGCTTAACACTAGACCCAAACCCACTGGTCAAGGGTCTTCGAATTCTCGCTACCAATCCACCGACGTCCCCACTTACAATACCCTTGCTTCGAGTATGTAAGAAGACATTTTGAGTATCAATGATTCCTTAATACATACTCCCATTTGAGCCAGAATTTGCCTCATTCAGATTCCGATCCCTTCTTGCTGAATCCAGTTTCCATTATTCACGAGGAAGCTTCAACATTCCTCGATCCTATGGCTCCCTCCATTACCAAGCCTGCCACCTTTAGAACCTACTCCCAACACAAGCTAACACCCAAAGACTCTAACTTTTCATCATGCTGTTATATCGTTTTCCAACCTGATACGAATGGGCCACCACCTCCAACACAATCTATAAAACCTCTACACCCCAGGAGTTCCAACATCCACCCCTTAACCATGATGACTCGATGCCGACTCATCCCTATGAGTTGACACTATCTCATCTACTTAGCCTCCTAGTAGCTAAGTTTCCTTCCATGCCACTAATACTCTTCTTCATGTTCTTTAGACCCCGACTCATCCCTCCTTAATAACTCAACTCCTAACCTAAAGCCCCTTCTTCTAGTTCTAAAGATAACTAGGCCCACAACTCATCACTTAGCCAAATTTTCCAACATCCTGCTATAGAACGTCCCCTTGGATCAAGCTCTATCCAACCATCCAAGAGACTGCATCATAGCCATCAGCCCTATAAATTGTCACCGACTTACCAGGATGACTTGGTGTTGAATCTAGAACTTCGCTCCTCTCAAGGTGTGATTCATAGTGTAGGCTCCTAGTATGCTCAATCTATAACATAGATATATATAGCATGATTGTATGAACATAAACAAAGGTGATTACCAATCAATCAATATAATATGCATGGATTAATATGAAATTGGAGTTAGAAAAGGTTTTATTGCCAAAAATCAATTTAAAACATGTTAAATCCTATAATTCTACCATATAAACATGCGTAGTATAGTGAGAAGGCATAAACCACCCACCAATTACCAAATTCAATCAATTTGTGTATAGATCTAACCCAAAAGGCGAAGAAAAGCACTTCAAATCCAGCAAATCGATGATCTCAATTTTTTGTTGACAATCTAATCACTAATCAACAATCTAGTTTGATTTAGAGAGAAATTTAGATGAATTACGATGGATTTAGAGCTAATTAGGGTTTGGACCTGATTTCGAAATGAGAGGGAAAGTTTTAATTTAACTCCCTAGCCCTTATAGTGGTTCTCAAATTAGACTAATGAGCTCACTAATGGGTTTAACTAATCACATACTAATTCTGCCCAGTAGCTTTTAAAAATTAAAACACGCCTAATTTCCAAACCATAAGTCCATTTTTTATTATGACCATTCTACGAAGCGAGAAACCATCATCTAGAAGCAATTGAACTGGTTTGAGTCCTTAATTCGACTCCTATCAAAAGTTATAGATAAAATAAGGTTTCAAGGTCAAAAAGGTCACAAAATTTTTATAAAAAATTACAAGTGTGTAAAATATCCATAAGAGTCATATACCATAACTATAGAATCATACAGCCTTATACGAATAAAATAGAAATATTTTACGATCCTTCGATATGTAAAATAAAGGTCGTTACATTCTCCCCCTTCAGGAATTTTCCCCATAAAATCCCTAAACAAGCCAAAGCATAAACAACCAAAATTATCCCGCATGCATATCAATCATAAGCAACCATCAAACAGATCAAACATACATCCATGCAACTGATAGTATAGGTGACCTATCATAGCATGCGGAATACTAATATGTCGAATATAATACGTAATATGAAAGTAGATACGATAAATGTCGGGTCTTACCATTCAAAGAGCTCCAAACACATAGTCCTCACACTCTCCTCTTCCTTACATGTACAATCGTCATCACTTTTGCTCCATTGTGCCTTAACTAGTTTCACCATCTTTATCCTAAGCTGTTTCGTTTCTTAACCCAACAATATGAACTGGCCTATGAGACCTAGAAACTTCTACCTCTACCTCAACATCTTCTAGCTGATCTGGTGTAATCATCATGCCCGAGTCATGCACAAACTTTCGTAGATAAGAGACATGAAAAATGTTGTGCATGCCCACCATCTTTTGAGGTAAGTCGACCATACATGCTAGCTTTCGATCTTCTCAACTATCCAAAAAGACCTACGAGTCTTGGTGCTAACTTCCCCTTTCTACCAAATCGAACTACATTCTTTAGAGGTGAAACCTTTATGAAAACCATATCTCTGATAAAAAAAACTCTAAATCCCTTCGTCACTTATCAGCGTAGCTTTTCTATCAATCCTAGACAGCTTTCATTTGTTACCGAATGATCTCAATCTTCTCTGATATCTCTCTAATCATATCTGGCCCAAGTATCGATTTCTCGCTCGCTTCCTACCAACATGAAGAAGCGTTGCACGGTCTTTCGTACCATGCTTCATATGGAGCCATTCCAATGCTCGACTAATAATTGTTGTTGTATGCAAACTCTGCTAAATACAAATGATCATCCTACGATCCTCCAAAGTCTATAATGCATGCTAGCAAGAGATCTTCCAATATACGATTTACTCTTTCGGTCTACCAATCCATTTACAGATGACAAGCTATACTAATATGCAGCTTCGTCCTTAATGCCTCTAGTAAGATCTTTCAAAATCCACTAGTGAACAACAGGTCTAGGTCGCTCACAATGCTCTTTGGCAAACCATGAAATCGTACTATCCATTTTACTTACAACTCCGCCAACTTGGATGCCAATCAAATTGACTTGACGGGTATAAATCTTACACACTTGGTCAACCGATCAGCTATGACCCAAATGCCATCGTACCCTACTCGATCCTTCGACGGTCCATTATAAAATCCATTGATATACTTGCTTCCATTTCCACTCAAGAATCTCTAATGGTTGCAACAATCCACTGGGTTTCTTCTGCTCATCCTTTACCAATTGGCAGTTCATACACTTGGAGATAACTGCCACAGCATCCATCTTTATTTGTTCCCAGTACTAAGTTCGCTATATATCTCAATATATCTCATTATCACCAGAATGAATAGTTAATCTGGAATGATGACACTCTCATAACACTTCATCTTGCAATCCACCAACATTGGGAACAAACAACCTTCTGTCTTTATGAAGCCAACCTTCTCGGTCGAGTTCGCATTGCTTCATATCTTCAGATTATACTCCTTCCTCTGTTTTCGTTATATCTCCACTAGCTTAGCATCTCGTTTCTGACTAATATCAATCCTTTCAATCAGAGTAAGTCTAATCGATAAGCTTACCAACATTTTAGGTAATGACTCGCAATGAGGCTTGAAATCAAATCCAGCAATATACTGTATCTTCTTCCATTCCAAAAACATTGCTCTCAACCCAACATGTCTTCTACTTAATGCATCGGCAGCCGTAAATTTCCTTTTCCTAAAGTGTATGAAATACTGAAATCATAAGAGGCTAAGCACTCCAACCACCATTGCTGACGAAGATTGATATCCTTCTGAGAGAAAAGGTACTTCAAGGATTTATGGCCCGTAAATAGCTCAAACCTCTCACCTATAGATAGTGCCTCTATATCTTTAAAGCAAAAACAATTGCCACCAACTCCAAATCATAGGTCGGATAATTTCTTTCGTGCGACTTTAGTTGTCGACTAGCATAGACAACAACTTTTCCCTTTTGCATCAAAACCGCTCCAAATCTAGTACCACATGCATTTGTGTATACTTCCAACTCTTCATTCCTACTTGGAATGATCAACACAGGTGCACTCATCAACCTCTCCTTCGAAATCACAAATGCAAGCTCACACTTCGCATCCCAAACAAAAGGTTGATTCGTCTTCGTTAAATTGGTCAACGGTGCTACTACCTTCGAGAAGTCCTTTATGAAGCGTCTATAGTATCCCACCAATCTAGGAAACTCCATACGTCCATAGCATTCTTCAGCCGATTCCAATCTTGGAGCAGTGCCATCTTTGCACCATCCACTACTATACCTTGTCCCGACATGACATGACCCAAGAATCTCACTTCTTCTCTCTAAGAGTGACACTTAGAGAACTTCGCTCTCAACTTGTGCTTCCTCGATATCTCTAGCATTATCCTCTTGTGCATTTTTTTCTACTTCTTAGTTCTGGAGTAAATTGGAATATCATCCACGAATACAAGCATGAGATTATTCAACTGGTCTTTGAAAACCGATTAATGAGACCTACAAAATATGCCGGAGCAGTGGTCAATACAAGTGGCATCACCAACAACTCATAAAAACCCAACGATGTATGAATGCAATAGTAGGCACACTCTCCATTGCTATTCTAAGCTGGTGAAATCTTATTGCCTAATCCATTTGAGAAAACATGTTCACATTGTGCAGCGGATCGAATAAATCATCTATACACAGGAGTGGATACTTGTTCTTTCTCGTCGCTTTATTCAGCTCATGATAGTCCACACATAACATCAAAAACCATCTGTAGTTGCGAATACAATATGTGCGCCCCACTCAAATATGCTTCTCCAAATGAACCCTTTCCTTAATAGGTCATTGACTTGCACCTCCAATTCCTTCTGCTCTCTGCGTGTCATATGCCTTAAAGGCATAACTATAGGTCTGGTTTCCTTCACTAAGTAAATTTGAAACTCAATCTCTCTATGTGAAGGCAATCCAGTGACTACCTCGAAGACATCCAAGAAGTCTCTAGTAAGGATGGCAATGAGGCAGGTTTTCTATGCCCTAAACCTACCTCCTATTTTTAAACCATGCCCCTGACCCGCCCTATAGACCCAATGCGGGTCTGGAGTTTCGCCTCATACCCAAAACCTATATGGGTAAGGGTAGACCCGCTCTGCCTCAAGATCCGGTGAGGATTT
The DNA here is from genome assembly GCA_030765085.1 of Allium cepa. Lineage (NCBI taxonomy): Eukaryota > Viridiplantae > Streptophyta > Magnoliopsida > Asparagales > Amaryllidaceae > Allium > Allium cepa. The sequence continues at coordinate 2,816,852 of CM060937.1, forward strand.
ACATATTCATTCAAAATTATGTATCAGTATACATATATTTATTTATTTTATTTGTAAGAGGGATTTACACTAAATCATACAATAAATATAGGTATCAATATGTTCAATTATAAGTAAGGTAATAAAAATGATATGTGTGATAAAGTTTAAGAAAAACTTACATAAGTTATTATATAATTTTTAGTGATGCAACTTATTATTATAAAAATGAAATAACTTATTGAATGGAACATTAGAATATCCATGTTATAAATGCTTGTGTATAAAAGGATTAACAAATCATTGTTATAATAATGAAGCAATTTTATGAGATCTAGATAGTGCGAGTCGGGTTGGAGCGGGTCAGCCAAGCCTCGAACCGACTCTAGACCTGGAGCTCTTCAAAACGGGCCATGGATCTATTTGCCCTGATAACCCGGTAGAGTGGGTCTTGGCGGGTCGAAACAGGGTGGGCCGGTCGGATTTAGACCTTGGACCCATCCCATTACAATCCTTACACTATAACAATAGGCATTGATGTTAACCCCTCCTGTGGAACCTCAAGCGAATATAGAATACTAACCATCACCCCATCCTCTGGTAGGTAGCTAGTCACTATTGTTCGCCCATCCACATCTCCTATTATCACCAACAGCTTCTCACAATCCACTACAGCCGCATACCTCTATAGCTAGTCCATTCCCAAGCTAATCCCGAACCCGACGAAATTTAAAACAAAGCTCTCATAAAAAAGAGAGCATCCATTACTCGATAAGACTAAATCGCTACAAACCATGCACAGGCTAGTCGAGCCTCCAACAGTGTTTGTTACGATCAAAGGTCGGTCTACTATCTTGGATCTCAATTTCTATCTGTATACTAGGTCACTACATATAAATGAATGTGAAGCGCCGATATTAAACAAAACTCGAACATGAACATCATCAATAAAAAGCATACCTTGAATGACGATTCATTTCTCTTTCTCCTTCGACGAGCGAGAACTCGACGAAGTCAAGATTGCGTCTAAAGCATATGCCTTCACAACCTGTCTATCCTTCGTCGGTTCCAAGCAATCCTTCTTCAAATGCCCATGCTTATCATAGTTGTAACACTTCTTCTTATCACCCACTTTGCAATCCTTGATCATGTGACCCTTCTCCTTATACCCATAACAAATGGGTTCCCATTTACCCTTCTTCTTGTAACCCTTGCCCTGGGGTTGCTTCCGCTTTCGATTCCACTTCGTTTTACCTTCACCATCTTGCTACGGCTTTGGACCCTCTTTCTCAGCAGAAACAACAATACCAGCCTTAGCTTCAGGATACAAATTCTCATGGAAAAGAGCCTTCTCTACCAGCTTATCAAATGGCTCATCAATATGGTCCACCAGCTTTTCCCCAAAATAGTCATCTAATCCTATAACTAACTTCTCATTCTTTCTCAAGGGAGTGTCAATGAATGACATTCCATACTTAGACAAAGCATCAAATTCCAGCACATTTTCAAAACTTGTCATCTCTCTCTGCTTAGATAAGAAAATTTTCCAAACAACACCGACTTCTAAGCATCCAGAATGAACTTCTCCTCAAGCCTCATTGTAACGACCCGGTATTTTGGACTATTCGCATCCGCACATGTCGGGCTTGAATAATTCAAAATATCGAATTGTTAATTTAAATTTGGCAAAACTGAGATATACAGTAAATAAATAGTCACAGCATCACAGACACAGAGTAATAATATGCAGCGGAAATAAAAGAGATAGTAGTTCATGAAGCTACTATGTAAATATATAAGATACATCAGAGTTTACAACAAAAGAGTAATACGATACATCAGATATAAATCAGAATACATCACTAGAATCATCGAATACTGAAAGCAGAATAGATGGCTGGATCTTCAAGAAAAGCTCCAACTCCAAAGGTGAGTCTCGAATACTGGTACACTCAGTCTGACCCGAGCGTAAAGCAAAACACAAAACACTCGAGTCAGGATTAATATTCTTATATCAATAAATCCAACTCAAGTGAAATAGCAATCGAAAAACAAGTAACTCAAAGGATGTTTGGAATAACCATCCTCTAAGGATCCGCTAAACTATCTACTAGGTAGTAATGTACGCTAAGTAAATAATGTCTATCAGTAATATAAAATATCAAAATAGCGTTAAGGCGTTACCATAATCCCCCTTAACACATTTTATATTCCCAAAAGCATATACAAGACCGTAGTTTCCCCAAAACCGGAAGTCACCAGAGGGCAATCCATATACTCAAGGTACAAATCAAAACGTAGTGGTCGCGAATAGGATAATCAGTATGACAAGGTACATGAGGCGATACCAACTAGGATACTAGTAGTTGCGTGATCCGGACTGATGTTGGGCATAGCCAGCAGCCACCCCAACACCGCGAAACAACACTCCCAAATCGAGGGGTGCACCCAAATCGAATCACAAAAGTAATAGATATGGTATCGAAGAAGTGTGTCCGCTAGAGGTGGCGAACCTCAATGGCCCGGCGCGGCTCCTGTTTTAGTCATGTCAGGGGTCATCCAATATCGTTCTCTTTCTTCAGTCAACGCGTTCACCAAACCATCCACTTCATTCTGGATCAACACTCCACGTATAATAGTTATTAAAGTGGTATTCGGTATCGACAGAGAGTATGTCCATATCCGATCCCGGTCTCTTTAATAACTACGTATAATTACACCGATTGGTCGTTTAATATATTTCAAAACAATCAATTTCAATTTCAATTAGAATTCGTAAACCATTATTTCATTTGTCCTCAAAAATCAATTTCCAAAATCTACGTTCCAAAACTCCCAAATTACCATTTCAAAGTCTTACAGTTCAATTTCAATTTTATTTAAACGATTCAAATATTGATTCAAGTTCATATATAAGTTTTATTCCGAAAATCATTTAAATGATTAAATTCAACATTCAAATCAATTTAAACTTATTTATCGATTTTATTCAATATTCTTTAAGTTAATTCAACATCCAAAACCATTCTTTTTAATTTCCAAGTCATTAAAACAATCACTTAAGTTAACTTCATTATATCAAACTTACAAATTTAATTAAATTAAATTTGTCAAATCAAATTCCTGAAATTACAATTCTTACATTTATTTCAATGAAACGCATTTTTTCTTGTCAAAGAAATTCAATTTCATTTATTCACTTACTTAAATAATTTCCAAAACTTAATTAACAAAGAATCCCAATTTCAATTATTTACGAAGTTCCAATTTACTTATTCAAAGTTCAATTCCTCTTGTCAAAGAATTCAATTTTTATTCCATTTCCAAATAATTCAATCTTATTAAATAATTTCAATCTTAATTATTAATAATTTCAAAACTTAATTATTAATTATTTCAAACTTCGTTATTACTAATTTCAAGACTTGATTTTTAAAATTCCAAATTTAACTATTACTAATTTCAAACTTAATTATTAACAATTCCAAATTTAATTATTAATAAATTCAAACAACGTCCTTTCATCAGTCATTACATTAATATCTTGTTTCCGATTTTCAGTATTAACGTTTTCCTTTTTATCAAAATTTACGTTTCGATTTTATTCCAAAACTTTATTATTCAAATAAAATCTTTATTTTATTTCAAATCAAATTATTGACCAATCGGTTTATTTAATTCTCTATCCTAAGTCATGTTCATTTTTGGGTATTTATCATTTCAACCCGATTCCAATTCCAATTCAAAAATCAATGCATAGCAAAGGGAACTTGCAGTGTGATAACAGGGATGGTGTCAAAGTAAATAAACAAGCAATAACAACAATCAATAACAATTCAATAATCAATTCAAATAATCCCGAAATAATCGTATTAATTCACATTGTTATTTGTGCAAATTAATATAATTATTTCTAGAATCTACACTATCATTTCATGTAGATTAAAGATTATTACACTATTATTTTATACGGTTTCAAACTTGTCATTAAATTTCCATTTCATACTACAACAATCAATCCAATATACGTTCAATGGTTCAAAGTGTAATTTATCACTATTCTACATGTCAATTAATTTAACAATTAAAATGGTCAAATTTAACTAATCAAATTTCACATATATGTCGGTTCAACCTTTAGTTATCCTACGTCGAATTCAATTGCATAATATTTATCACTTTATACATTACAAATTTAACATCCAATATAAACAACAATCCATCAATCAATTATCAACCAAACTGTATTATCATCGCATAAATAATTAACAGATAATGGTGTCAGATGTCATAGGTGAACAGATACAGGTAATAGCATATAACAGTGTAAATAACTGACGGTCGCATATTTCAATTGTCGTTTTAATTGAAATTAAATTTAATAAATAAAAGAATATTAATCGTGAGTGAATGCTCACCTTTCGAGGCTAGAGAAAATAGGAGATGGCACGGATACGCACACTGATACGGACACTGAAATTGAGTTACAAATCCAAGCATGAATCTCAGAGCAAAGTAAGATTGGCACGAATCGACGAGCAAAACTGTTAAATAGGAATTGCCGAAATCAAATCAAATTATTCAACATAGCAATAATTACAAAACACGTCCTACGTCAAAGTTTAACAATATAATTCTATGTGCTACCGAGATCGAAATGGTCCGAAATTTGGTATGAATAAAGATCAAAACTTGTATTTCAAAACTGCGAAGAATCACTTGATTCCGACATAAGACGGAGAAGATACGATGCGTCAAACATGAACTCAGGTCGTGTTTGCAGCAGTGTAAAATAATTCTAAGTACCAAAGAATATCTGTCTGGGTCTAACTTCCAGATCCTCGACCACTAATCAAACGATGTCGGATTTTACTGGAATTTGACATGTACAAACTAGGTAACTTAAACTCCTTTTTAAAAATAGAATCAACCCATTCCGATAAAACATGAGTGAGATACGATGCGTCAAACATGAACTCAGGTCGTGTTTGCAGCGGTGTAAAATAATTCTAAGTACAAAAGAACATCTGCCTGGGTCTAACTTCCAGATCCTCGACCACTAATCAAACGATGTCGGATTTTACTGGAATTTGACATGTACAAACTAGGTAACTTAAACTCCTTTTTAAAAATAGAATCAACCCATTCCGATAAAACATGAGTGAGATACGATGCGTCAAACATGAACTCAGGTCGTGTTTGCAGCAGTGTAAAATAATTTTTTTTTTTTAAACACTTACATGTGGACTAGTTGTAAACAAAATTCTTGTATAACTAACAGGCTATATAATATCTCACATACTCAGTTATATATGCAGACCACCATGGTGTGAAAGGAACATAATTAAGTCTACTAAAGCCAATGTACAACCTACATGCATGCAAGCCAAAATGTGAAACATTTGTAGACCTTCCCTGCTTGCAACAAAATATGTAGGGAAGTTGTTCATCTATGCAGAGACTCCAAAATATATGCAGACCCATGCACATCATTTTTTTTGTACCTACTGTAATATATAATAGCACATGTCTACATAAATATAACAGTAACTTATAACAACATTCATATGCTAAAACCAATCTTTGCTACTTACAAGACTTCGGCCAAGGCTAAGGAGATGAAGGAGGAGGAGAATAGTTGACGCAGGTGGAGGCTGATATGCGAAGTCAGGGCAGCTCGGACACGGTGATGGGTTTGCTGCCGCGACAAGGAGGCTTGGTCGGTTGCCTGGAGATGGTGGCCGAAAGCTAAGTGTTAGGCGGTGTGGAAGATGGTGGATTGGAGTTTGGGTTCGAGTGGGCGAAGGTGAAGGAGACCGATGTGGGTCCTGTGCATGACGTGGGGAGTGACGAGGTCGCAAGGCTTCGGCTACAGGTAGTGGGGAGGCGGGGTTCGTGGAGGTGTAAGGGCGGTGAAGGAAGATGGGAAGCTCGGCTGTTCGGGTTGTGATAGGTGGTGGTGGTTCTGGTACTTAGTTTGGTGGAGGAGCTGTGCGGAGAGGGGTAGCAAACGGAGGGAGGTGCTGCTGGAGGAGGGGCGGTGGTTGCTTGGCAACGGAAAAAGGAGAGGTGGCCGAAGCACAGGATGATAGGAGAAGAGGGCGGCAAGGTGAGGGCGAGGGGAGGTGGCGGCTTGTGGGGCGGAGCTGCATGGTTGGGCGGAGCTGCATGGCGGAGGCGCTGGTGGTGGAAGGAGTGTGGCCGAAGGTGGCTGCTGGAGGAGGTCGCCGTGCTTTCTGGTGACCGAAGTGGTGAGATGAGGTGGTGTTGAGGCTGACGCGGAGGAGTGTGTTAGTTCAAGCATGGAATACGTGAAGAAGTAGGGAGGCAGGGAGATTGCATGTGGCCATCAGGAAGGAGAGTTCGGCAACAGTAATCAAAATAATGAAAGTGGATTTTTTTTTCTTGTTTTCTTATTTAGAGAATTGGTTCAAATGTTTTGGTGATGAAGACAAAATACTGGAAAGATGTGTTGCGTGGAGATCTAGAGGAAAGGCAAGAATCACAATAAATGCAAAACAATGAATAGTGACAGCAAGTGACAGCTGCACCATATTTAATATATATTATTTCATATTGTAAATCTTCTCAAGGCAATGAATAGGCTATAACAAATGAAGCTTTTAAATTTTGTTTCTCTTGGACCGAGATGGAATACGAATGATCAAAACCCTATAGTCATGAAAGGACAACTGATGCACGTTGGAACCAGTGGAAAAGCAAAAGTCTCAATCTAATAGCTGGCTGAACTCCTTAAATTTGAACGTTGGAAAGTCGGGTACCGGTCTGTGCTGCGTTAATAATTATAATTTGCAACGCCGAATTCCGATTGACGCAAATAAATATACCGTTTTGGTCAGCGCGACGAGACGATCAAAACGGTACACAGATATCAGTGATTCGATTGAATTATAAAATTTCGAAATTTCTATTGAAGGAAAACGCAGTAAAACGTCGAAAAATAAGAGCGACGGAGTCAAAGAAGTCCGAATTTGGAAAAACGAAAAATGACGTCTTGCTCAGAAGACGATTTAGAATTTTTCTATGTAAAAATATTTAGGTTTCGAAAATGGTTTATTTCCATCGATTACTAACTGATATAAATTGACGAAAGTTTACGCGCGAAATAAACTTTCATATTTTCGGACGAAAATTTACCAGTTGCTATGTTTAATTAGACGCATTCCAAATATGAAGTTTGAATAGCATCAGAATTTGTTTGTGAAAATTTGAAATTCTACACTAAATAAGCAATTTTAAAAATTTTAAACTGGGTCTGAATTTCAGGGTCGTTACATTCTCCCCCACTCAAAACTTTTCGTCCCCGAAAAGGAAGGAGGTAGGAGAATAGAAACAACCAGAAGAAATAGACTTAAATTACAAAATAAACGATTAATTTAAATCATAGAAATTTCAATTTAAATTAATTTATATTTAACCATTTGACTTTAAATTCAAGACTTCCATAAAATTTGGTTTGAATTCTCATATGTTAGGTACAAGAGATTCCTTTCAAATGAAGTTCAATTCAAGACTTCCATTAATTTAAGATATTCTCTTAAGTTGATTTAATTCAATGTATTAACTTCCAAAACAAAATTTTCTTCTATTAATATCACCTATTATTTATTTAACTCATTATTCTATTAAGTGAATAACATGCATTATACACACTCACATTTTATTTATAAAGACAATTTATATTATATATTATCCAATTTTCTTAAATTAGCAACTTCAAAGATCATAAATTTGAAGTCATTTATTATAATCAAACCCCCTTTGACAAATTTAATTCTTCTTTATTCCAAATTATTATTAATTTTATTCTACTTAATATACCCGATCACATATATATTAAGTATATTTACATTTAGTATAACTACTCAAATTTTTATTTAAAATTCCTTTGATAACCTTTATATTGTATAATATTCAATTACATAATTAACTTTTGAAAATTTTGGGTAAGTTAGATATAATGCAACTGAGTATTATCCAAATAAAATTTTCAATTCAGTTACTTCAAGTTAAGTATTTATATAAAATAATTTGGTTTCATTCATAATTGAAAATCATCCTTTAACAAATTTTAAGAATTAATTTCCGATTAGCTTCAAACAACTTGAGATAAAATAAATATATATATTCATAATATATCAAATCCAATTTAAATCTTCAATATATATTATAAATCAAGTAATGTTTTAGAAATCCAAATCAATTTATTTTTTTCAAAACAAACCGTAGCAAAGCTACAGAATAGTCTCTCCACTTCGAAACTCGAAAATGAATGTCGATGATGCGGCCGTCATCACCGAAATTATTTTCCAGCGACAAAGAGAAGAGCACTGATTTAAACATCTAAGATTTCTTTGAAAAGATTTCTATTCGAAAATACTTTAAGCAATATACCTTTTAAAACTTTTAAAGCCAAGTTCGAAATCACCGGAAATTAAATTCTCAAATTCTAATTTAAATCCATTTGAATTCCAAATCCAAATATAAACAAGCTTTATAAATTCATTTATTTATATTATGAAATAGTCGATTATTTATAAAACAATAAATGAAAATCAAATATTATCATTTCTGACAACAAATTCATTAATAATTTAATTTCAGAAAACTTATATTTATATATAATCATACAAAACTATTTTGTTTACCAAATTTGAAAACAATATTATGTCAGTTTGTTCTGTTCAAGTGTTTTGGAAATCCTATCGATAGCGTTGATCAGACGAATCGATTGAAAACCCAAATCAACATCAACAACTCAAACAACACGATATATATAAAACATTTTTAATATTAATTTTCAGAGACACTTCCTCGCTCGACAATACAAAATAGATTTCAACACAAGAATAGAGATTCAACCTTAATGGAAATCAAATCAAAGAGAATTTTGATTCGACAATAAGTTCGAAACAGAAGATGAGGTAATTATATAGCAAAATAGGAAGCCTGATAAGTTTATACACATCGCGGGCAACCTTAACCGGATTGACCTTGGCTCAAAGAATAAGATCGATGTTGAATTCCGAGGTAAATCAACATTCGATCTCAAGAAATAGAATTCAGGTGTTGCAGGAGATAGATAGCATCGTAAACTGAGGATACAGAAATCTCCGGTAAATCGATGTTTATTGTAAAGGAGTTTCACCCCTTTACAAATCATTCGAAGTTTGGCGAGACCGCCGGTTCATTATAAAGATTATTCGAAGTGGAGTTATGGAATACTCCAGAATTGAAAGAAGACGAATAGTGAGGGACGAGAATGAATTTTGGAACCGAGGGAACGTTCCAAATTCAAAGAAAACGAGTCAAGAAGAAGAGATTGAAACTCGAGTGGGAGTGATTCTGTAAATACATTTACCCTATATGCTGAGTTTGCCTAGAGCTACCAAAAGCTCTGATACCAACTGTAACGACCCGGTATTTTGGACTATTCGCATCCGCACATGTCGGGCTTGAATAATTCAAAATATCGAATTGTTAATTTAAATTTGGCAAAACTGAGATATACAGTAAATAAATAGTCACAGCATCACAGACACAGAGTAATAATATGCAGCGGAAATAAAAGAGATAGTAGTTCATGAAGCTACTATGTAAATATATAAGATACATCAGAGTTTACAACAAAAGAGTAATACGATACATCAGATATAAATCAGAATACATCACTAGAATCATCGAATACTGAAAGCAGAATAGATGGCTGGATCTTCAAGAAAAGCTCCAACTCCAAAGGTGAGTCTCGAATACTGGTACACTCAGTCTGACCCGAGCGTAAAGCAAAACACAAAACACTCGAGTCAGGATTAATATTCTTATATCAATAAATCCAACTCAAGTGAAATAGCAATCGAAAAACAAGTAACTCAAAGGATGTTTGGAATAACCATCCTCTAAGGATCCGCTAAACTATCTACTAGGTAGTAATGTACGCTAAGTAAATAATGTCTATCAGTAATATAAAATATCAAAATAGCGTTAAGGCGTTACCATAATCCCCCTTAACACATTTTATATTCCCAAAAGCATATACAAGACCGTAGTTTCCCCAAAACCGGAAGTCACCAGAGGGCAATCCATATACTCAAGGTACAAATCAAAACGTAGTGGTCGCGAATAGGATAATCAGTATGACAAGGTACATGAGGCGATACCAACTAGGATACTAGTAGTTGCGTGATCCGGACTGATGTTGGGCATAGCCAGCAGCCACCCCAACACCGCGAAACAACACTCCCAAATCGAGGGGTGCACCCAAATCGAATCACAAAAGTAATAGATATGGTATCGAAGAAGTGTGTCCGCTAGAGGTGGCGAACCTCAATGGCCCGGCGCGGCTCCTGTTTTAGTCATGTCAGGGGTCATCCAATATCGTTCTCTTTCTTCAGTCAACGCGTTCACCAAACCATCCACTTCATTCTGGATCAACACTCCACGTATAATAGTTATTAAAGTGGTATTCGGTATCGACAGAGAGTATGTCCATATCCGATCCCGGTCTCTTTAATAACTACGTATAATTACACCGATTGGTCGTTTAATATATTTCAAAACAATCAATTTCAATTTCAATTAGAATTCGTAAACCATTATTTCATTTGTCCTCAAAAATCAATTTCCAAAATCTACGTTCCAAAACTCCCAAATTACCATTTCAAAGTCTTACAGTTCAATTTCAATTTTATTTAAACGATTCAAATATTGATTCAAGTTCATATATAAGTTTTATTCCGAAAATCATTTAAATGATTAAATTCAACATTCAAATCAATTTAAACTTATTTATCGATTTTATTCAATATTCTTTAAGTTAATTCAACATCCAAAACCATTCTTTTTAATTTCCAAGTCATTAAAACAATCACTTAAGTTAACTTCATTATATCAAACTTACAAATTTAATTAAATTAAATTTGTCAAATCAAATTCCTGAAATTACAATTCTTACATTTATTTCAATGAAACGCATTTTTTCTTGTCAAAGAAATTCAATTTCATTTATTCACTTACTTAAATAATTTCCAAAACTTAATTAACAAAGAATCCCAATTTCAATTATTTACGAAGTTCCAATTTGCTTATTCAAAGTTCAATTCCTCTTGTCAAAGAATTCAATTTTTATTCCATTTCCAAATAATTCAATCTTATTAAATAATTTCAATCTTAATTATTAATAATTTCAAAACTTAATTATTAATTATTTCAAACTTCGTTATTACTAATTTCAAGACTTGATTTTTAAAATTCCAAATTTAACTATTACTAATTTCAAACTTAATTATTAACAATTCCAAATTTAATTATTAATAAATTCAAACAACGTCCTTTCATCAGTCATTACATTAATATCTTGTTTCCGATTTTCAGTATTAACGTTTTCCTTTTTATCAAAATTTACGTTTCGATTTTATTCCAAAACTTTATTATTCAAATAAAATCTTTATTTTATTTCAAATCAAATTATTGACCAATCGGTTTATTTAATTCTCTATCCTAAGTCATGTTCATTTTTGGGTATTTATCATTTCAACCCGATTCCAATTCCAATTCAAAAATCAATGCATAGCAAAGGGAACTTGCAGTGTGATAACAGGGATGGTGTCAAAGTAAATAAACAAGCAATAACAACAATCAATAACAATTCAATAATCAATTCAAATAATCCCGAAATAATCGTATTAATTCACATTGTTATTTGTGCAAATTAATATAATTATTTCTAGAATCTACACTATCATTTCATGTAGATTAAAGATTATTACACTATTATTTTATACGGTTTCAAACTTGTCATTAAATTTCCATTTCATACTACAACAATCAATCCAATATACGTTCAATGGTTCAAAGTGTAATTTATCACTATTCTACATGTCAATTAATTTAACAATTAAAATGGTCAAATTTAACTAATCAAATTTCACATATATGTCGGTTCAACCTTTAGTTATCCTACGTCGAATTCAATTGCATAATATTTATCACTTTATACATTACAAATTTAACATCCAATATAAACAACAATCCATCAATCAATTATCAACCAAACTGTATTATCATCGCATAAATAATTAACAGATAATGGTGTCAGATGTCATAGGTGAACAGATACAGGTAATAGCATATAACAGTGTAAATAACTGACGGTCGCATATTTCAATTGTCGTTTTAATTGAAATTAAATTTAATAAATAAAAGAATATTAATCGTGAGTGAATGCTCACCTTTCGAGGCTAGAGAAAATAGGAGATGGCACGGATACGCACACTGATACGGACACTGAAATTGAGTTACAAATCCAAGCATGAATCTCAGAGCAAAGTAAGATTGGCACGAATCGACGAGCAAAACTGTTAAATAGGAATTGCCGAAATCAAATCAAATTATTCAACATAGCAATAATTACAAAACACGTCCTACGTCAAAGTTTAACAATATAATTCTATGTGCTACCGAGATCGAAATGGTCCGAAATTTGGTATGAATAAAGATCAAAACTTGTATTTCAAAACTGCGAAGAATCACTTGATTCCGACATAAGACGGAGAAGATACGATGCGTCAAACATGAACTCAGGTCGTGTTTGCAGCAGTGTAAAATAATTCTAAGTACCAAAGAATATCTGTCTGGGTCTAACTTCCAGATCCTCGACCACTAATCAAACGATGTCGGATTTTACTGGAATTTGACATGTACAAACTAGGTAACTTAAACTCCTTTTTAAAAATAGAATCAACCCATTCCGATAAAACATGAGTGAGATACGATGCGTCAAACATGAACTCAGGTCGTGTTTGCAGCGGTGTAAAATAATTCTAAGTACAAAAGAACATCTGCCTGGGTCTAACTTCCAGATCCTCGACCACTAATCAAACGATGTCGGATTTTACTGGAATTTGACATGTACAAACTAGGTAACTTAAACTCCTTTTTAAAAATAGAATCAACCCATTCCGATAAAACATGAGTGAGATACGATGCGTCAAACATGAACTCAGGTCGTGTTTGCAGCAGTGTAAAATAATTTTTTTTTTTTAAACACTTACATGTGGACTAGTTGTAAACAAAATTCTTGTATAACTAACAGGCTATATAATATCTCACATACTCAGTTATATATGCAGACCACCATGGTGTGAAAGGAACATAATTAAGTCTACTAAAGCCAATGTACAACCTACATGCATGCAAGCCAAAATGTGAAACATTTGTAGACCTTCCCTGCTTGCAACAAAATATGTAGGGAAGTTGTTCATCTATGCAGAGACTCCAAAATATATGCAGACCCATGCACATCATTTTTTTTGTACCTACTGTAATATATAATAGCACATGTCTACATAAATATAACAGTAACTTATAACAACATTCATATGCTAAAACCAATCTTTGCTACTTACAAGACTTCGGCCAAGGCTAAGGAGATGAAGGAGGAGGAGAATAGTTGACGCAGGTGGAGGCTGATATGCGAAGTCAGGGCAGATCGGACACGGTGATGGGTTTGCTGCCGCGACAAGGAGGCTTGGTCGGTTGCCTGGAGATGGTGGCCGAAAGCTAAGTGTTAGGCGGTGTGGAAGATGGTGGATTGGAGTTTGGGTTCGAGTGGGCGAAGGTGAAGGAGACCGATGTGGGTCCTGTGCATGACGTGGGGAGTGACGAGGTCGCAAGGCTTCGGCTACAGGTAGTGGGGAGGCGGGGTTCGTGGAGGTGTAAGGGCGGTGAAGGAAGATGGGAAGCTCGGCTGTTCGGGTTGTGATAGGTGGTGGTGGTTCTGGTACTTAGTTTGGTGGAGGAGCTGTGCGGAGAGGGGTAGCAAACGGAGGGAGGTGCTGCTGGAGGAGGGGCGGTGGTTGCTTGGCAACGGAAAAAGGAGAGGTGGCCGAAGCACAGGATGATAGGAGAAGAGGGCGGCAAGGTGAGGGCGAGGGGAGGTGGCGGCTTGTGGGGCGGAGCTGCATGGTTGGGCGGAGCTGCATGGCGGAGGCGCTGGTGGTGGAAGGAGTGTGGCCGAAGGTGGCTGCTGGAGGAGGTCGCCGTGCTTTCTGGTGACCGAAGTGGTGAGATGAGGTGGTGTTGAGGCTGACGCGGAGGAGTGTGTTAGTTCAAGCATGGAATACGTGAAGAAGTAGGGAGGCAGGGAGATTGCATGTGGCCATCAGGAAGGAGAGTTCGGCAACAGTAATCAAAATAATGAAAGTGGATTTTTTTTTCTTGTTTTCTTATTTAGAGAATTGGTTCAAATGTTTTGGTGATGAAGACAAAATACTGGAAAGATGTGTTGCGTGGAGATCTAGAGGAAAGGCAAGAATCACAATAAATGCAAAACAATGAATAGTGACAGCAAGTGACAGCTGCACCATATTTAATATATATTATTTCATATTGTAAATCTTCTCAAGGCAATGAATAGGCTATAACAAATGAAGCTTTTAAATTTTGTTTCTCTTGGACCGAGATGGAATACGAATGATCAAAACCCTATAGTCATGAAAGGACAACTGATGCACGTTGGAACCAGTGGAAAAGCAAAAGTCTCAATCTAATAGCTGGCTGAACTCCTTAAATTTGAACGTTGGAAAGTCGGGTACCGGTCTGTGCTGCGTTAATAATTATAATTTGCAACGCCGAATTCCGATTGACGCAAATAAATATACCGTTTTGGTCAGCGCGACGAGACGATCAAAACGGTACACAGATATCAGTGATTCGATTGAATTATAAAATTTCGAAATTTCTATTGAAGGAAAACGCAGTAAAACGTCGAAAAATAAGAGCGACGGAGTCAAAGAAGTCCGAATTTGGAAAAACGAAAAATGACGTCTTGCTCAGAAGACGATTTAGAATTTTTCTATGTAAAAATATTTAGGTTTCGAAAATGGTTTATTTCCATCGATTACTAACTGATATAAATTGACGAAAGTTTACGCGCGAAATAAACTTTCATATTTTCGGACGAAAATTTACCAGTTGCTATGTTTAATTAGACGCATTCCAAATATGAAGTTTGAATAGCATCAGAATTTGTTTGTGAAAATTTGAAATTCTACACTAAATAAGCAATTTTAAAAATTTTAAACTGGGTCTGAATTTCAGGGTCGTTACACTCATCTTCAATTGATCCCAAGAAAACTTGTCCTCTGGAGTAATAATTTTAACAGCATTCCAACAATTCATAGCTCGTCCCTGAAGTTATGTCGAAGCCAATTTTCTCTTCAAAGCATCTTCCACCTCCATATCACCAAAGATGTTCTCACAAGTATCCAACCAATCTTCCACTTCTATGGCTGACTCCGTCTCATGGAACGAGTTTTGTTCAAGAGTACATTAATCCTTGTGCAACTTAGCAAAATCATCCTTAGGTGATTGCACTGGAGCACCTCCTCCAACCACACTATAAGGAGCATTCCTCATCATCGTTACCATCTCAATATTGAACACAGCTTGGAAATAAGGTGTCACAGCTCTTAATCCTGCTCCCTCTTCTACTTATGAAGCAGATCTCATAGTATTCCTTGTATGCTGGCTCATTTTTATCTGTTACAAGAATGATTAATCTCTCATAAGAAAAACTGTGTCTATGGTGCTCATGTGCATGTGACTTATAATATATAATATATTACTATATAGTTCTAAAAAACTAAATATATAACAAGTATGCAATCTCTCGTATATAAGTATACTTTAGATCTAGACTAAGCTGATAACTCATCCCTTATCTCTACTGGATCATGGTATCAACTTAGGTTAATCACGTAACCAAAGCTCTAATACCAATTATGACGATCGCCCTATACCACCGATACCAATAGTGTATAAATTGTGCGCAGCTGTCGTGCCCGACCAAAATAGGATGATCATCAAGATGAATAATAACAAACACAACATATAACATGTCGTATATCTCAAAGCGCACGGACAAAACATAATATCAAATAAACAACATAAGAGACAATAATAGCAATGTGAACTTAATCATCAGAGCATAATATGCACAGAGTTATAGATCATATGTTATAGAGTTTATAGAGTGAAAACAAACTCAGCAACTGTGTCTCAAATACAAATAATAAGCAGCCACTGCTAAAGCTCCCCAATACCGCACGGTGGAATAAGCATAGACTCGATGTTGGTAAATAATACAAGATAACACCATCCAGCTCGTCCTTTGAATAGCTACTGCATCATTTAGACCTGTTATCTACTCTACTTATTTAAGAGTACCTAAGATAATAGAAGCAAAACATAAAACCTCGAGTCAAACAACAGTCTGGTCTAAGTGGTAAATGAATCTTAGAATACTATAAAGGTAAAAAATGGTAAGGAGCAGGAGTACTCGAATCATATCTGACTTTTCCCTACAACCAAAGATTTAGCATATAATATGCTACTCTACAATATCATAAAGGTACAATACATAATACCATAGTGGATGTCCAAATATCCCTATCTCTAGTACCTACTCCCAATGATATTTCGAGTAATAGCACATTAAAAGAAAATAACCAAATCCACCATAACATCCATCAAACAAGACTCACTATCACTCATCCCTATGCTCCAAACATATGATAACTCATATGGCCTCCTAACTGCCAGGGACTAATGGAAATCCTAGTTTTTTATTTACTCCCATATCATGCAACCCAAAGCTCGATATAGCCTACAGCAAGACACTAGACCCAAAGCCACTATCTAGGGTATTCAAATCTTTGCTACCATTCCATGGGTATCCCCACTTACAATACCCATGCTTTAAGTACACAAGAAAACACCCCGAGCATCAATGATTCCTTAGCACGTACTTAGTATCAATGAGAGTAGTTCATGCCCTGCGGTTCCTTCAACGAGCTGCTCGATTTTAGGTAATGGAAAGCTATCCTTTGGGTAAGCCTTGTTTAAATCTGAGTAGTCGATGTAAGTTTGCCACTTCCGTTCGATTTGCAGACCAGCATGGGATTTGACACACATTTAGGATATGTCGCATCGTGAATGAAATCGTTGGCCAACAACATATCCACTTACTCCTACGGTGCAGCGGAATGCTCTAGAACAAGAGCACGTCTCTTTTACCATACTGATGTGAACTTAGTATCGATGTTATGTGCATGACATGCTATCTCTAGCGATATCCTGCACATATTATGATGTATCCAAGTGAACACATCCAAAATTGCGCAAATAAATTTTATCAATTCATTCTACATCTTGATTCCAAGCTGCGAACCTATTTTCAAGATCCGAGTTGGGTTTTCCATGTCGATAGGGACAACCACCATAAACTCCGACGGCTTTTCTTACCTCCCTTGAACTCTTCTTCCTAGGGTTCATAACCTTATTGAAACAACCATGGTTCCCAAGCCAGAGGTGGTTCTATAATTGCTACATCTACGGTTCACTAATATAGAGAGATTTCCCCACATTCTTTCCCTTCTCGTGTCATTTGGCTTCATACAATTCAGCTACATAACATTCTCTTGCAATTCTTGGTCTCCTCTTGCTACTCTAACCCATTCTTCATTGGGAATTTCATTGTGAGTCATCATGGAGCCAAAGCGATTCTATAATCAGTAAGGGATAGTTGATCCAAGAAAGCATTGTAAGCTAAATATTCATCAACTATCACGAAGGTATTAATGAGTACCATCCATCATTCTCCTTCTTCGAGTTCCACAAGTAAGTCGATCATCCCAACTGACTATTTTGGTTCACCCCTAAGCCCTTGAATCTCCATTCTACAAGCAGTTACATCCTTCATGCTAATCTTCGTTTGATCGAACATTTTTTGAAATAGGATGTTAACGGAAATTCTAATGTCAACTAACACCCGACGCATAATTTCCGGTCTGATCCCGACCATTATCACCATCAGATCAAAACTTAGCACCTCTATATCTTCCATATCCCAATTTTGAAATACAATGTCATCAGTTGTCATTTTCTGTTGTCTGGTCAGAGCTCCTTGTTCGATAGCGAAACAACTTTCCTTCAACGAACTAGCGTATTGCTCCATCTCGCCCTAGCTCTTCTACGTTGGGTGAGGTCCTCCAATTATGGTACTTATAATAAGTCTCTGATCCGTTTGTCTGGGCCCTTCTCCGCTGGCCCAGACTAATTTCCTCGAGTGTTGGAACTTGGGGTCTAGCAGGTTGGTCAGAATTCTATAGTTTCTTAACATACCGTTGGAGATTGTTGTTCCTTGTAAGTTCCTCGGTTAAGTCCTTCAAGTGTCATCGCTCATTCATGTTGTGCCTATGAGTTTTGTGGAAGTGGTAAAACTCCCTCAATCTCTTTTGTTGTTCGGATGCTTCCCTCTTGGGTGGTTTGTTGTATCACTCAGTCCCCTAAGTAGCAAGATAGATGTTCTCCAAACTATCTTTTAATGGCGTGTATTCTTTGGGTCTTAGATTTCTTATTCGCTTTCCATTCCGATCGTGCCTTCTAGAGTTCTGGTTCCTCTTCTTCTGATTCACTGTTTTCCCTGCATTTTCTACAGTAGCTCTTGGATTGTCTCCATCCTATTTGACCGTGACATTACTTTAGACTAATTCCTTTGGTTGTTGATCAACAACTCTACCTTCAATCATACTTGCCTCTTCTAGTCATAGAAACCGATTTGCCATTTGGTGAATTCTTCCATGGTAATCGGTTGTTTCATTTTAATCCATCTAACGAAATCCATATCCAGATGAATGGCTTGGACCAAATCCATAAATATCATGTCTTCCTTGGGATTGCTTACCTCCGTGACCGCAATGTTAAAATGATTCAAGAAAGATTTTAGTGAATTATTGGGTCCTTGGAAAAAAACAAGTAAGGACATTATGTCTTTTGGTTGTGCCGTATGGAGCCTAAACTTCCTTGCAAATTTGTCAAAGGTAGAAATGGATCTTGGTGGAAGTATAATAAATCATATGGAAGCAACTCCTTCCAAAAAGATGGGGAAACATCTGCAGCGAACGACATCTATAGCTCTAGCCCCATATGTATGCCATTTATACTTATACTAGTGCTATTTTGGATTCGTTGTGCCATTTTATGATGGCATGGTTCGCACAGTGAATTTTTAAGGGTATTCCTCTATCGGAACATTTTCAGTGAACGAGGTTCGACTTGGCGCGGAACCCCAATCATTCTTCCGGTCCCTACTTTCTTCCACAACCGTTTGACAGTGTTAGCAATGTAATATTCGTTGGCATGGTAATCTGCAGGTCGGCTGTCAAGGGCAACGCCAAGTGTTTGACATCACAAACGGTCTTGGTTTTCTAAATGAAGCCTAGGTTCTCCATTCTCCAGGAGAACCACTCCTGAAGAGTTCCATTCGGCCCGCGGTCGGCCTTACAATGGCAGTTTGGACCTCATTTCTGGCATTTTCCTTATTTATGTCAGCACTCAATTCCAATCCATCACCATCAAGTTGAATATCCTCCTCGGGATCAGAAGCAAGCAATGCAATATTCTCCTGAGAAGCATTCACTCCAAGATTTGGGTTAGCACAAGGTTGTCTTCTAGTAGAGGATCACTTCCATTGCCTCTTATAACAATCCTTGCAGCTCCACCAACTGCCTGTTTCTATTTTTGTTTGCCATTCCTCCCATTTAGTCTAAAATAGAGGAATTCTCCTGTTCCATAGCAATTGTAGTTTCTTGCTTAGCTGTTGGAGCCCTTGGCAGCTACAGTGCTAGCAAAGCATCAATCTTATCCATGAGAGTTTTTGGCTATCAGCCATTTATTGGTTAAGTTCATTAACTGTCTGGTTGAGCTCTCCTTTAGTTACAACTTCATAGTGGAGGATTCTACAACTATAGTTTAAGAGTTAACCTTCATCTGTTGTTTGTTGATATTGTTAACTTTAGTTTGGTGTGTGTTTGCTTTATCACCACCAAGTGTTGCTCCTATTTAGATTTTCCAGAAGTAGATTTTTGTATTTTAGGTGCCATGGATTTTTAACAACAACCCTTTAAACTTTTCAAAGCAAGTTCTATGGATCTAACCACTTAATCTCTTCTAATCCAGAGTACAAAGATATATCTAAGTCTAGATTAAGATTTTCTCGGTGAAACCGTAAAAATATTAACACCAAAAACGTACCAACATTCAAGAATAGGTTGTAGGGAACCTGTAGGACCTAGATTTAGTAGACAATAGTAGAAATAAAAAAAAGCAACATGAAATAAGAAAGATAGACACAAGATTTTATAGTGGTTCGGTAACCTTTGGCCTACATCTACTTTATAACATTGTTGCTTATTAACTTGACGTAGTTTGCTTGAGGTTACAAGGAATTTGAGAGAGAACGAGTCACAAGTATAGCGGTTAGATAGATTCTAAGTCCTAAAATTGCCTAGAGTAGATGTTCTGTTGACTATTGTATGGAGATAGAAGATGGAAAAGAGGCAGAGCTTCTGCGTAATGATGGTAGAAACTAGATCCTCTTGTGGTTGCTCTATGATTTGTATTTATAAAGGTAGTTATATTGGGTTAGAGCTCACTACCAGAGAGGTCCAGACATCAGTCTAGAGTTGTGTAAGAAATTTGAGGGACCCATGAGTTAAGGGTATAACTCGGTACCGAGTTATCCCTATAAATTCGTACCGAGTTATCCCCTTAAGAGGAAACTATGGGTTTCTTTTAGATCATGCTCCTAGCTTTATTTTGGGGTGCCCCTTATGCATTCATAAACCGATGACTTGTTTTGATGATCGTTCCTCTATACCTTGTCTTTCTACGGTTTACAGGAGCTAACTCCTTAATTCTTGGGATAAGTCATCTGGAACTTTATGAAATCACTTTGGCATGCATATAAGAGTTAGAGAATAACTCGTGTGAAGTTTGAGATGCTGGTTATGGAGCCTTATAACTGGGTACCGGCCTAAAGCCATAATTCAGTACTGACTTATCTACTTAGCGTATTTTTGGTCTAAATTTTTCCGCACTATTTCCTTTATCCATCTGACCATGCCTTTCAGATTTCAAGTCATTTCATCTTCATCTTGACGTTATAACTTCTATTGATATCTGTGAGGTTAAAAACCCGGTTAACAACAATCATGGCTAAAACCAAGGAGTATGAAGACAAAACCTATGAAGATTTCCTTACACTTTCGATATCCAGTATAACCTATAGAGTGCATCGTGATGGTACCCGGACGATGTAGGATGATTGTTAAGGGTAGACGCCAATAGATAAACTTGTCATATATCTCACAGCATAAGGATAAAATATATTAATCCGCACATACATAAAATAGGAGAGCCAATAATAACTAAAATGAACCACATAATCGAAGTGCAACAAGTTCATTATAGCTATATATACATAGATCATAGATTTCATACATCAAACAAATAAAATCAAATGTGCTGTCACTAAATAAAAGTAAAGGACTGATAAAGCTCACAATACTACATGGCTGGATTGTAATAAGCTCTAGGTAAGCGCCATCCTCCTACACTTCCAATGAACTAGTACATGGGCTAATCTATAGCTTGCTACACAGCTACTCATCTAAGTGTACCAAAGAAGCAAAGCATATAACCTTGAGTCAAACAATAGTTAGGTGTGAGCGATAAACCGTCACAAGATATCATAAGAGTCAATACAGTAAAACAGAGATATTGAGTACGTATAGTCATACCTGACTTATACCTACATCCAACAAGTTAGCACATAACATCATATATGCTACACTATCATCATCATAAGAGTATGTTATACTAAGTATAACATAGCTTTTAGGGTACCAAGCTCAATAGCACCTATGTCATAGACCTCCATCAAAATCACATAGCAATCAAGGTAATCATATCAAACACATGTCAAACACTTAAAATGACAACCACAACCAAGGTCTCACTTTATTTTGACCGTCACCAAGGTCTCGCATCACCACTAAAATGTGTAACATATCGGAAAAATATAAATAACTTATATTCAAATATATGGGTTCTTTTAATACTTGAATTATGAATTAAATATTAATTAAATGGGTTTAATTGCCTTTTAACTCATTTTAATTAATATATAGTAATGGTAAACTCATTTTGTAAATTAATTTAAATAATAAATAGTTTGAATAAATAACAAGAAAACCAATTGTTAATAAAAAACGACTTGATTTTTAATGATGTATTCTTAAATGAATTTATACAATTTTTCCACAATTTTTCATTTGGAAAATAGTTAAATCATTGTTTAACGTATTTTCTGGCAAACATTGGTATTTTTGAAATTTCACAGAATATATAACAACTATATTTTATTGTTGTGTTGGGACCATGTTGCATTGTTGTGCGCGTGGTACTTTTATTTCTGTTGTTTGTGATTCGTGTGTAAACGAAGTACTATGTAGCGAAGTGCCCGAAATCATAAAATAAACAGAACCCCCACCTTAGTCTATTCTTCATTTTTTTCCACTTTCCCTCTTCTCTCTCTTTCTATTTTCCATTTCCTAACCTCCTCCTTTCAAAAATCAAAATCAAAGTCTAGAGACCACAATAAATCACGATGTTCGATCCATTGTGTTCGTACAAGAAAGGGCTTCAAATCTATATACGTTACGACACATGCGGTTGTGTTTGGTCATGATCGACATTGTAAGGCCAATCTAGGGTTTGACGGGGGCGGGGATTTAGGCGCCGAAAGGCAAAATGAAGATTACCGTTGGCTTTCCTTTGGCGATGTTACATGCTTCACTTAAATCTTTGATGTTTCTTAATCCTAATCCTCCTGCTTTTTTGGCTTGCATACTATTTCCCATGCAACTTTATGCTATTTTCCTCTCTATATAAAGTTTGCATCTCTTAATTTCATGAGTTGCTTTTGTTGGAATGTTATCAGATTGTATCCAATACATGATGATAACTGTGATAACTATGTGTTAACTTCAATCTGCATGCCAATGAAAACAATTTGGTAGACCATCCTTTTAATTTTCTCTTAATAATGTCATATAATCTTGTGCAATTTCTATCATCTAGCTGATTCATGCTTGATGGTAGCCCCAAATATTTTACTACAATGAACCTTCTTTGAATTTTAGTATGCTCGATATTTCATCCTTTCTTGAGCATGCTTTGCTGAAATATATTTTGCTTTTGAATTCAGTTACTTGCAATCCATCAAACTCAATTAGTTTTTCATAGATTCCAGCAATGGTATTAGCACTTTGTATGTTTGCATTTAGAAACAGTAATAAATTATCTATATAAAATAAATGAGTATTACAAGATTTGGCTCAATTAGTAGGTTTTATGTTTCCATGAATTTTCTCTACTTCCATTATAATGGGAAAAAACTCCATAGCAAATGTCAATAGATAGGGAGAAAGTGGATCCTCTTGTCTAATTCCCCTATCACTATGAATGAAGCCATTGGAAGATCCATTAATAAGCACAAAATATGTAATATTATTTATACCTTCTTTCGCAAGACAAATTTTTTTCATTACAGCCCGTTTGTTTCATCATGTGTATAATGAAATGCCTATCAATTTTATCAAAGCCTTATGCAAATCGATTTTAATGCATGGCACATTTCTACTGTTTTGGTTAAAATTCCTAATTAGCTCATGTGCTAGTAGTATATTTTTTGTTACAAGTCTTATTAAGATAAAGGCACTTTAGTTTTTAGAAATCAGATATTTTAAAAAGGTTTTCATTCCATTACATATAAGATATTAGCAATAATTTTGTACACAAAATTACAACAGGCTATGGGCCTGTAATCCCCAATCTATTAGTGATTGCAATTTTTAGCACAAGTGTTATAAAAGTGTGATTCGTATTTTTTAGCAATTTTTCGGTCTTGAAAAAAATCACCAATTTCTTCAAAAAAAAAACTATTTTTAACTTGATCCTGATATGTTATTATATAATTTAGCTTCAAACCCGTTAGGTCCTGGGCTTTTGTCTATGTTTGCATTGAAAACAATATTCTTAATTTCATCTAAACTAATGGAAGCAGGCAAGATTCATTGACTTTTTTCATGCAGTAAATATTTGGTGGCTATATTTGGAAAACTAATCTTGCATATATCAGAATTATACAAGGTAGTAAAGTATTCTAGAGCTTCCTTCTCTATTTGAGAAGCTGCATTAATTATTACCCTATTTACATCAAGCAGTTTTCCTATGTCATTTTTGTATCTTCTATTAAACATTTTGGCATAGAAAAAATTTATTTGCTTCATCTCCAGTAGTTAATCATCCACCTTTGCTTTTCGCCTCATATTAATAGCTTGCACATATAGTGACTTAATGAGCTTTATTTTGCGTTTGAAAAAAACCATTGACATTATTAACGTCCGAGCTATTATTATGTCTTTCATTTTGCAAATTCTCATATTTCTATTTGATTTGTTGAATTTCATTCTTATTTCTACAGTTGTTCCAAATTTTTAGATTTTCTTTGGTTATTTGAAGCGTTCTATTAAAACTATATTGTGCAGTGCCCTTAACTTTAATAGAAATGCTATTTTTAACTGTTCATTTATAATTTTCTTCCATACCCATCCATTGAGAAATCTAAAAGGAAATTGCTCTTATTTAAACTAAATTGAGATAAATGTAATTGTATGAGAGTGTGCCTACTAGATGCCTGCATAAAGTGTAGCATTTGAAATCAACAAAAATATTTATGAATGTCTAATTTACTAAAATTCTATCTAATAACTTAGAGTTAATATTTCTAGATTCCACAGATTTCCATGTAAATTTATTGTTAAAAATTGTTGGTTCAACCAATCCAATTTTCAATATAAAATTATTTACTAATTCTAATTTTTTTTTAAAGGAATAGGTACGCCCTCCTTCTTTTTTTTAAAGCATGTAGAGTTGTGTTGAAATCTCCAACTATCACCCAAGTTTATCTTTATTAACAGCAAAGATACAGCTGTAGCTTGTTTACTCATAAGACGAGCATTGACCATGTGAATTTCCATTTAACAAAAATTGATTTTTTTAATTACATTTAATCATCACACAATGCTTAAATCGTGAGGTACATAAATGCATTCAAAGTTGGAATTCTTATCATGTATAAGTTGATTCTGTCTTTAATAAGCAAATATTTTTGCTAAAACCACTTTTGGCTTTTTATAAGTAAGCTTTAATCAAAGAAGCTAATGCCCACTCGATAACACCAGACCGTTTTAAAAATGTTCATATTCAGCTCATTGCTTTTATTTCTTTTCAAACTCTCTACAATCCATCATTCATACGGTAAGAAGAGAAATCAGTCATGGGTTGCAGTCAATCGTAGATCGAACATGAAGAGGCAGTGACAAGATGCAAAGACCACAAAGAATTCATGAAAAAATCCATTGCGTCCCGCAACGCCTTCGTCGCCACTCGCTCTACCTACGCTGTTTGCTTGCAAAGCATCGGCACCTCCTTAAGCTATTACGGCCAAGGCGAGGTTAATCTCTTATTTTGTCTCCTTCCTCCTCTTCTTTGAACAACAAAGTCGAATTCCTCCATCAGTTAAACGATCGCCATCGTCGTCATTGACTCCATCTGTTGAGTCACAAGTTTTATGAAGCTTTTGATTTCTGACAAATAACTAAAGGCGATCGACAAAACAAGGTCATTATGGCTATAAAGAGCTACATATGGTACTCTAGATTGTAGATTGATTATTTGATATTATATTAGTGATAAACTTGTTAAAATCTATCCTCAAATAATCATGCATTTTCAAGAAAATTAATATATATACGATTAGAATGTAGTTGCACATTCAGTGTGCAACTTTACAGGGACCGGTCGACCGGTCACAATATAGGCGGTCGACCATTCCTGCATAATTTGCACACTGAACATGCACACATGCACATAACGTATATATATTTAAATTCCTGTCTACTGGTCACTTTTTAACCTGTCGACCGTTTTTAAACAGAAAGCAATTTTTCCAAAAGACACTTCTCTTCTCCAAAGGTTGCATCTCTTACCTTTCACCAAAGATCATATCTCTTAATGGCAACTGCTCACAAAGAGTTACAATCATTCTTATCTATATAAACTCATCTAATTCGTTGATTAACAAAACATGATTATATATGATTTTTAATCTAATCTCTGAACTTACTACATACTCCTGCATTCTAAAAGCTCTCGATTATTTATTGAATCATTGAAACTATTTCATATCTTTTGATTCAATAAGTAATATACTTTCCTTAATCTTTTCAAAACATCATTCGCATACTTTGAGGATAAGATTATAGGAAGGGTGTACTACTAGTGACAAATCCGTGTTTTCAAGAACACAAGTTGTCAACAACAATTGTATTTGTTCTTGTGTTGAAGTCCTCTGTGTTGTAAGAGGCAAGTGTTGAAGTCCTCAGTGTATTAGAGGCGTGAAATCCCGTTCGGTTGTTCGGGTGTTGTAAACATGTTCCTCCGGGTGAAGCGAGGTAGTTAATAGTGAAAATCCAGATAGAAGTCTGGGACTGGACGTAGGATGGTGCTCCGAACCAGTATAAAAATCTCTGGTGTGATTTTTCTATTTTTTATTTACTATGCTATTATCATCTATTTCCGCATTTATATTGTAGTCCATATTACACGATCCGTGTGTACTATATTAGCACATATAATTGTATACACACCACTTTCATTTGGTATCAGAGCACGGTCATCATATAACCGTAACACAGTTATTTGATATATTATAGTAATATGGCAAATAACGTAAGTACTAGCACTCAAAACACTACTTACACGGAGGGTCAATCGACACAAAGACCTCCATTTTTCAATGGTCTTAACTATAGTTATTGGGCAACACGTATGTCATTCTTTATGCAATCAAATAGCTATGATGCTTGGAATGCCACTCAAAGAGAAATAGTGAATCCAACAACTGATTATTCAGAATGGACTGCAGCTGAGAAAACGGCAGCAGCCGTAAATGCAAGAGCAATAAATATGTTGTTCTGTGCATTAGACCAAAATGAATATAACCGTGTTAGTATCTGCACTACTGCATATCAAATTTGGCAAACACTAAAAATCACTCATGAAGGTACTAACAAGGTTAAACAAGCCAAAATAGCCATGCTAAAAAGTCAATTTCAAAATTTCAAAATGAAACCAAATGAGACAATCAATGACATGTATTCACGGTTTCAAACTATTCACCATGCACTTATTGGCTTAGGACAAAAGTATTCTGATTTCGATGTTGTTTCAACAGTCCTACATTCTCTGACTAGTGAATGGGAAGGAAAAGTATTAGCAATTGAAGAAGCTAATGACCTTTCCGTCATGAAGCCAGATGAATTGATAGGAAATTTAATGTCCTATGAAGCAAATTTGCAGGCTAGAAAAGAACAGAAAGAAGAAAAGAAAAATGTAGCATTTCATGTTGAGAAAGATGAAAATGAATCAGATTCTGAAGACGAAGATTTGGCATTCATTGCGAAAGGATTCAAAAAATTCCTAAAATATCGAAAAGCCAGTCGTTACAATAAAAGGAAACCTGGATCAAACAAACCATCTTCATCTGCTATAGAATGTTTCAACTGCCACAAAAAGGGACACATGCAGAAAGATTGTCCAAAACAAAAGAAGAAGTCAGAAAATGACAAATTCAAATATAAGAAGGACAAATCTAAGAAACGAGCTTTCTCAGTAACATGGGATGATTCAGAGTCATCTTCATCAGAAAGTGAAAGTGATTCAGAGAATGAACAAGCTAATGTTTGTTTTATGGCAACAGAAGATGAGGTACAAATTCCTACATTTGATGAATTACTTGATATTAATGCTGAATTAATAGTCAAATATAAAGACATAAAACGTCAATTAAAAGTAGTCAAAGCAGATTTAAGTAGAGCAGAGTTTGAACGAGATATGTTAAAAGATGAGAAGAAAATATTAGAAGAGGAACTTGAAAATATTCAA
Source organism: Allium cepa (assembly GCA_030765085.1). Classification (NCBI taxonomy): domain Eukaryota; kingdom Viridiplantae; phylum Streptophyta; class Magnoliopsida; order Asparagales; family Amaryllidaceae; genus Allium; species Allium cepa. Next base: position 2,844,761 of record CM060937.1, read on the forward strand.
GAATCATCATCTAATGTTGACTCTCAAATATCTCTTTTGAGTCAAGAAATAGAAGCTCAAAAAGAGAAAAATAATGCTCTCACTACTGAAAATCATGAGCTTAAAGCAAAAGTCAAAATTCTAGACCTAGAAAAAGCTAGCTTACAAACAAAGTTTGATGACATTACTCAAAATGTTTCTAACTTTAACAAAGGTCGAGAAAATTTGACAAAAATAATTAAAAGTTCACAATCTATTTTAGACAAACAAGGATTGGGATATAACAAACAAGAAACCAAGAAACATCTTGGAAATAAACAGAAGAAGAAAGTACAAAAAACTGAAGCTAAGAAAAATCTTAGTTTATTATATTCCAAACCAAAACCAGTTGTGAAATTTCAAAAGAAAAATGTCAAGACTATCAAAATATGGGTTCCTAAAACAAATAACAATTTGATTAGGAACAAATACATTCAGCAATTCATGAATACTGTGCATTTTAATAAAAAATATATATATAAAGGGGATACCGGACCCATATGGGTTTGGACTCCTAAGACCTATCTCTTAGGACCCTATAAAAAGTGGGTACCATGGACTTAATTCTATTTTTTGCAGGTCCCACTTAAGAAAAGAGGAAAGTGGATATTGGACAGTGGTTGCTCAAAGCACATGACAGGAGACAAGAGTCTATTAACAAATATTACATATTCAGATGGTGGCTCCGTCACTTTTGGAGACAATTCAAAAGGCTATATCATCAGCAAAGGCGATGTGAGCAATTGCGGTACATCTAACTTACCTCTTATTACTAATGTCATGCTAGTTAGAAATTTAAAACACAATTTGCTTAGTATAGTCAGTTATGTGACAAGGGATTTATAATTTCATTTTCAAATAATAAGTGTAGTATTTTAGATAAAGACCATAATTTGGTTTTCGAAGGTTATAGAGACAGAAATATATATATTCTGAATATGAATATTAATCATAATTCAGATATGTGTCTTGTGGCTAATGACACTGATCCATGGCTATGGCACAAACGCTTCTGTCATATAAACTTCAGAACTATTGACAAGCTAGCCAAAAACAATCTAGTTAGAGGACTACCCAAAATGAGTTTTAAAGTTAACAACATTTGTGATGCATGTCAATTAGGAAAATTGACCAAATCATCTTTTAAATCCAAGAAAGTCATATCAACATTACAACCACTTGAGTTACTACACATGGATTTATTTGGACCTACTAGGGTTCAATCAATAAATCACAGTCAATATGTGCTTGTAATTGTTGATGATTTCTCTCGTTATACATGGACAATTTTCTTAAAAAATAAAAGTGACACTTTCGATCATTTCAAATCTTTCGTCAAAAGAATTCAAAAATCAAAAGGGATTAAATTTAAAAATATAAGAAGTGATCATGGCGGAGAGTTTGAAAATAATGAATTTGAACATTTTTGTACAAAGAAAGGTATATATCATAATTTTTCGTTTCCCAGAACTCCACAACAAAACAGAGTTGTAGAACGGAAGAACCGAACTTTACAAGAATGTGCAAGAACATTATTGAATGGAACCACCTTACCAAAACATTTTTGGGCGGAAGCTGTGGCAACTGCTTGTTATGTTTTAAATTGTGTATCCATAAGACCTCTTACCAAGAATACTCCTTATGAATTATTTAACAAAAGGAAGCCTAAAATCTCATACTTCAAAGTTTTTGGTTCCAAGTGCTTTATTTTAAATACGAAAGACCAGCTTGGCAAATTCGATCCAAAAGCCGATGAAGGAATATTTGTCGGTTATTCGGAACGAAGTAAGGCCTATCGGATATTTAATAAACGAACCAAAACTATTGAAGAATCACTTCATGTCTCTTTTGATGAAATCTATCAGCACCCTCACACTATATCAGATGATGACGAATCAATAGTCACTGACAATCAAATCATCACAAATATTGATTCTGACTCGGAAATAATTATTGAGAATATTCCTCAAACATGTGAGTTACAATCACCACCAAGAATATTAAGAGACCATCCGGCTCAAAATATAATCGGTGAAATAACATCACATGTCAGAACAAGAAGTCAACTCAATCAAATGGGTCATGTCGCTTTTCTCTCAAATATCGAACCTAAGAATCCAAAAGAAGCTGCTACAGATGATTACTGGATCATTGCCATGCAGGAAGAACTAAATCAGTTTGAGCGCAATGACGTTTGGGAACTTGTTCCACGACCAACTGATCAGTCAGTAATTGGTACTAAATGGGTCTATAAAAATAAGGCCGACGAACAAGGAAATATCACCAAAAATAAAGCAAGATTAGTAGCACAAGGATATAATCAGGAAGAAGGTATCGATTATGAAGAAACTTTTGCACCAGTTGCTCGACTAGAAGCTATTAGAATCCTATTATCTTTCGCTTGTCACCATAATTTCAAACTTTATCAGATGGATGTCAAAAGTGATTTTCTCAATGGATTTATCAAAGAGAATGTCTATGTCGAACAACCTCCTTTGTTCGTACATGAAAAATATCCTGACCATGTGTTCAAACTTAAGAAAGCTTTGTATGGTTTAAAACAAGCACCTCGTGCTTGGTATGAACGACTACGTAGCTATCTTATTAACTCGGGATTTCAAATAGGCAAAGTCGATCAAACTTTGTTTATTAAACATTCTCGAAAAGATATTCTAGTTATCCAGATATATGTAGACGATATCATCTTCGGTTCAACAAACGATAAACTTTGCAAAGAATTTGCAAGTATTATGACCAAAGAATTCGAAATGTCTCATATGGGAGAACTATCTTATTTTCTTGGACTTCAAATAAAGCAACTTTCAAACGGTATTTTTATCAATCAAGAAAAATACTGTGAAAACCTTATCAAACGCTTCGGATTAGAAAATACATCTGGTAAACCAACTCCTATGAGTACAACTACACATCTTGAAAAAGATGAAAGTGGTAAGAATATTGACCATAAATTATATCGAAGCATGATTGGTTCTCTTCTTTATCTTACAGCTAGTCGTCCGGATATAATAATGAGTATTTGTTTATGTGCTCATTTTCAAGCCGATCCAAAGGAATCACATCTACGAGCAGTGAAACGTATAATTCGTTATCTTAATAATACCAAAGATTTCGGTCTTTTTTATCCAAAAGAATGTCCATTTGAATTAGTATCATATAGTGATGCTGATTTCGGTGGCTCACGAACGGATAGAAAAAGTACAAGTGGTACGTGCCATTTTATTGGAAAATCACTTGTCTCCTGGTTCAGTAAGAAACAGAATTGTGTTTCACTATCAACATGTAAAGCTGAATATATATCAGCAGCTCTCGATTGTACTCAAGTACTATATATGCAACAAACACTTCAAGATTTTGATATTCATTTATCAAATTCTATTATATACTGTGATAACACCAGTGCTATAAATCTCTCTAAAAATCCAGTAAATCACTCTAGAACCAAACACATTGATATCCGTCATCATTTCCTTCGAGATAATATTGACAAAGGAAATATATGTCTTGAATATGTTCATACTGACAATCAATTAGCAGACATTTTTACTAAGCCTCTGCTCGAATCTAATTTTATTAGATTACGAAGAGAGCTTGGTTTAATTTCAAGAAAAAATCTTGACTAAGTAATTTCTAAAGAACGTCTTCTTTTTAGTTATCCTTTAACCATAACTTTTGCATAAACTTTTTTTTTACATTAAATATAATCCACTGCTTTATTTAATGGTTAAATTCTCTTTACTCATTTTTTTTAGTGATCATCCTTTCCTTTCTTATTTTATAATTTCAGTTTTAAAAGAAGAGCTATTTTTAGAGTTAAAATAAAATTTCTGCTTATGTTTTCTTGGTTAAAATTTTCCATTAACTCACATCCATAGGTTTATACATAAGAAACTTGTATATAAGCTTGCACAAATTTTTATTTTGTTCATCTTTTTATCTAACCATAATATTCTATACAACATACACTATGGCTCACATTTGTGATAAATGTGCTCAAGAATCATACATTTCTATTACGAGTTCTGAGTCGGAGGAATATTATTCTCCTACTACACCCAAACAAAAACCAAGTTGTCATCATCAATGCTCTTGTATGTCTGATAAAACTCCAAATTCAAAATGAGTGAAGAGGACACTGTTCTATTCTCCTCGTACCAAAACACAAATCGATGAAATACACCACTACCAGAAACATCAGATAGACCTTCAGAGACAGCTCATTATGGGCAAAGTCAACTTTATCACGAGCAACAACGGACATCGGCACGATTATCCGTTTTAGAAAAGTTGGCAACATTTTTCTGCGGTTCCAACAAGCATGACGTGCATGAACCAATGCCGTCTAGGCCATCAACATCTAAAAGTCCTAACTCGTGGGATCGGAACTATGAGAAGAATGAAGGAGCTCAGAAACAATGGAGTCCATGGTCAAAACGTATTGAAGGAAACAACGATAATTCTAATGACGAACCTTCTCATTAGATTTATATATAGTTATTCTATCTTTATCTATCACTTGTGTATTAACGGTTATATTTTGTATTAAGAATGAAATATAATATATATAGGTTGATATATAATAAAAACTTGCAAAAAAAACATATTATTCTCAGCAGACCAGAACCGGTCGACCGCCCCATATATAGCCGGTCGACCGTTTACTCCCTGGTTGAAAACGGTCAACCGGCCATATTTCATAGGTCGACCGGTTGACGTATTTTCAGTTTTTATATATACCTATGCGTCATTTTTCCTTCTACCCTCTTTCTCTTTTGACTCAAGCTGTTCTTTTTCCCAAAATCACAAACCCTAGTTTCCTATTTTCAATTCCCAAATCTCAAATCTTCCAACAATGGCTCCTCCTCAAAAGAAATCTAAGAAAGGAACAACCTCTGAAACTTCATCTCTAAGCATCTCCGCCAAAAAGTGGCTTCAAAGTCCAATTGCTGTAACAAGATGGAATCAGATGACAAATTACAAGTTTCATCCAGGCTCTTTTATCAAATTTGATGATTTCACGGCTTATGGCGTTCGGAGGTTAGCCAATAATGCCAACATTACTCCATTGATAGATTTTTCAGAAAATAATGTGGAGATAAATCATTTGATGATTAAATTGTTTTACGCCAACATGAATCTCGATGAATATCAACCTGATAATCCAAACGGAGTAATCTGGTCTGTGGTCTGTGGTAAGCAAATTTTTCTTACTCATGCTAGAATTGCCTCTATACTTGGTATACCAAATCGAGGCGATGAGTTTTCATCTACCTTCTGCGAAGTCTTCACTCGAAATAGTACTAGTCATCAGTTCATAGAAGACAATAGTGATGGCACAAAGTCTATTGGACTTCGACCGACAGCTAGACTACTACATCGTGTTTTGATGCATTCTCTTTTTCCTAGACTTGGAAATTATGATGCAGTATATAAAGAAAACTTCAAAGCACTCTATGCTATTTATGGTAAAATCCAAATCAATTGGGTACACATGCTTTTTGATGAAATTCTCAAGGTAAATAACTCTACACGGCCTCATTTCTTCTACAATGAATATATCATGCGACTTTTGTTAGCTTGCGGAGTAAATCCTCCTGATTCTGCAACCTCAAAACCAAAATGCATTGATTCAATAACCATCAAACGAATGAAGCTTCCTCCACCTTATCTTGAGATTATGTCTTTTGAAGAATGGCAACAAAGAGGACCAAGAAAACAAAGAGCAACTTCCTCTCGTCCTCGTTCCGATGAAGTAAAACTATTAAAATCAAAATCATCAACAAAAGAATCACTTGAAACAATTGCGCGTAACCAATTTTTGCTTGAATCACGTCTCAAGCGAATGGACTCTAAAATTGATAAGCGCTTCAATAAGGTCAAGTCATTCTTTGGTATGCTATGGGATGCTATATCATGTTCCACATCCACCTCTGTTCAAGCACAAGACCCAGGAAAACGTCCTGCTGCTCCTGTTTTCACCTGGACATCATCTGACGAGTCTACAGGTATGAGTGGTCATGGAGATGGAGAATCATCTAGAGGGAACAATGATGAGGAAGAAGAAGAAGATGATGATGATGACGACGATGATGATGATGAAGAGGAGATACGATCTGCTTCATCCTAGATTTTATTATGGTTTAGCTCTTTAAAAACATTCATCGACACTTGTACTAAATAGTGTCGTTATTCTTGTTTTTCATTTGACATTATGATCTGTAGTATACTCTGTTATGTTTTGGATGTGTTAATGATTTATTTTATGCATATCATATTCATTCTACTATTCTAGTATCTGTTACTCCTTTTTGTCGATGACAAAGGGGGAGAAAGGGCTAACAATTGCTTGCAGGAACATACATATATAAGAATTCAAAGAGAGAGAGATCACATACTCAGGGGGAGATTCAGATTTGCAGATATATATATATTGTCATCAATCAAAAAGGGGGAGAATGTTGAGTCACAAGTTTTATGAAGCTTTTAATTTCTGACAAATAACTAAAGGCAATCGACAAAACAAGGTCATTATGGCTATAAAGAGCTACATATGGTACTCTAGATTGTAGATTGATTATTTGATATTATATTAGTGATAAACTTGTTAAAATCTATCCCCAAATAATCATGCATTTTCAAGAAAATTAATATATATACGATTAGAATGTAGTTGCACATTCAGTGTGCAACTTTACAGGGACCGGTCGACCGGTCACAATATAGGCGGTCGACCGTTCCTGCATAATTTGCACACTGAACGTGCACACATGCACATAACGTATATATATTTAAATACCTGTCTACTGGTCACTTTTTAACCTGTCGACCGTTTTTAAACAGAAAGCAATTTTTCCAAAAGACACTTCTCTTCTCCAAAGGTTGCATCTCTTACCTTTCACCAAAGATCATATCTCTTAATGGCAACTGCTCACAAAGAGTTACAATCATTCTTATCTATATAAACTCATCTAATTCGTTGATTAACAAAACATGATTATATATGCTTTTTAATCTAATCTCTGAACTTACTACATACTCCTGCATTCTAAAAGCTCTCGATTATTTATTGAATCATTGAAACTATTTCATATCTTTTGATTCAATAAGTAATATACTTTCCTTAATCTTTTCAAAACATCATTCACATACTTTGAGGATAAGATTATAGGAAGGGTGTACTACTAGTGACAAATCCGTGTTTTCAAGAACACAAGTTGTCAACAACAATTGTATTTGTTCTTGTGTTGAAGTCCTCTGTGTTGTAAGAGGCAAGTGTTGAAGTCCTCAGTGTATTAGAGGCGTGAAATCCCGTTCGGTTGTTCGGGTGTTGTAAACCTGTTCCTCCGGGTGAAGCGAGGTAGTTAATAGTGAAAATCCAGATAGAAGTCTGGGACTGGACGTAGGACGGTGCTCCGAACCAGTATAAAAATCTCTGGTGTGATTTTTCTATTTTTTATTTACTATGTTATTATCATCTATTTCCGCATTTATATTGTAGTCCATATTACACGATCCGTGTGTACTATATTAGCACATATAATTGTATGCACACCACACTTTCACCATCTTCTTTCGCTATGCCGGTTATGAGTCAAACTCCGATTGACAATACCGTTCGCCTCTATTTCTCGACAATCCAGCTCTATCGCTACAGGGGGCAATCAATATGCTGAACTTACAACTTTCGAAAAGCAGGAGAAACCCCCAATCGATGAGTCGATTCATGAGGAGGAGGATGGGGATGCTAACGATGAAGACAAGACTAATGCTGCTTCGTCCAAAGAACACGCTGCTTATTCATCTCCACCCAAATGTACGGTTTGGGCACAGGGCAAATGTGTTTGACCAAAGAACAACTGCTTACTTTATTCGATTCAATACTCATGGTTACGAACGCATTCGTAAACGTAACCAATTAAATATTTTTCATAGTGATTTTCTACATGTATGTATTTAATATATTAAAAATATAGTTTATATTCCAATATAACACTATATAAAATTAAATAAAACGGACAACTTACTTTATTTCGATTAGGATTTGCTATAATAGTTAAGTTATGTAATCACATTACATAATTGATCATAAAACCCACACTTAACTTTATAATTTCCTACTTCAAGCAGTAGTCGAATGGTGCACTTTTTCCCAATTTCTTGCTTTGAAAAATCCTAGAAATTCTCAAGATAGCTAGAGGATATTTTCAGGTCATGTGATAGAGTTTAGAGTGGTTTAAAGATCGTTTGCGGGTTTAAACAAATCATATCTAAATTGACTCAATAAGGACTCAATATACGACATACTCATCTGAAGCATAGTTGTCCATCTCGAGTGATTCATAAAGTGTCATTGACTTGTTAATCCCGTTATTATTACTTGAATGATTGTACTTCGGTATTTATTCTCGAATATAATGATATGACATTATTCTTCTTTTATTTTGTCTTTTATATATCTATATTCGTTTCTAGCATTTAACTTGCACTTGAAGATGCTTGATATGCTAATAAACAACTCAGTAAACTCCCTAACAACATTGTTGTAATGTTATTACCACCAAAACTCAAAATACTCGTTTTTACATATTGCACAACCGGAGCCGAACCAGCCAAATCCGACTTGAACCAAATTCCGAATTTGTCGAGACTACGTTTTGAAATGTATAGTTTAGACCCAATAAAACCCGATCCACCGGATCATGTCTGGATTCAGCCGACATGTCTAATTCCCGCCATTAGCCTTTCTTTTGTGCACATACCACACATTCTAATAAAAAAAAAAATACCTTTTGGGATATGTTGAATCGTATCGTCTTCCCGTTTGTTTTTTTGTGTTAATAACTTTTATCATATCCAAATCCGTTGATCTTTCACCGAAAGAATTTTTTTCCAGCAAGAAGTTGACATATTTTAAAACACCAATTTCCTCGTATTTTATGCAAACCATAGCTAATTTACATAAATTATTAGTATAGTACCCAATTTAGTTCTAATTATGTAACGATGACGATGATCCGAAGTGAATTTATAGCAAAACAACTATATACTATATATACGAGCGTTATACGCGCTTTGCGCGTGATCTTCACACTGAATTGGTTTTTTATAAACCATATATGTTTAACGCATTCAGAAGAAAATGATTTACACAAATATTTAATTATATTTTTACGCTGAAATCATGTATAATTAGTTTGAATTTTTATTTCTAAGTTGTAATATCTTATTTTTAATTTGTATTATTAGTTAATAAAAAATGATTTTGTAATTGAAGTTTATTTATTAGATCCTATAAACAAAGTGTAATTGTCAGATTCTATTTTTAGTGATATTACAGGATTATTTTTAACAGTTCACATTAACCTCAAAAAGTGCGACTGTTATTAAACTATTATTAAACATTTGCCCTATTTTAAAACTTGCGCAACTCCCTGGATCATTCTGTATTTAGGAAGACCATATAAATAAGTCAGCCAACCACACGTTTCTTCTTTGGTTTTGCAGTTTTCTTTCACGACACTTCGTCATTTTCTTTTTAAATTTATGCATCTGAAACTTGTCTTCGATGTAAGGTGGGCATAAACCATGTGAATTTCTTTTGGTCCGGCATTGAAATCAGACGCAAAAATAATATAAATTACCTAGAAACTAAAAATATGATCTAATTTTCATAATATGAGAGACTTTTTTTCCATCATCTTTCAATTCTAGAGGCTAGACAGTTATTCCTTGTTTTTTTATCTACAATTGAGTGACTGCGAAATTGTCGGCGAAGGATAAAATATAATATTTTTTTAAAGCTAAATTTCATTGGACCATAATACAATATAATGCCGAGTGAAAGTCGATAATTCAGGCAGTAAATTCTAATATGGTTCATTTAGCACCTTCTCGTCATCCTGTATAAGTTGATTCCGTCTTCATTAAGCAATATGTTTTCTGCTAAAAGCACTTTTGGCAGTGCTTTTATTAATAAGCACTAATAAAAGAAGCTAATTCCCACTTGACCCCACCAATCTGTTTTAAAAAAGTTTCTATTCAGCTCATTCTTTTTTATTTCCCTTCAAACTCTTTGCAATCCATCCTTCATGCGGTAAGAAGAGAAATCAATCATGGGTTGTGGTCAATCGAAGATCGAACACGAAGAAGGAGTGACAAGATGCAAAGACCGCAAAGAATTCATGAAAAAAGCCGTCGCGTCCCGCAACGCCTTCGCCGCCACTCACTCCGCCTACGCCGTTTGCTTGCGCAGCACCGGCGCAGCTTTAAGCGATTACGGTCAAGGCGAGGTCAATCTCTTGATTTTCTCCCCTTCCTCCTCTTCTTTGAACAACAACAGTCGAATTCCTCCACCAGTTAAACAGTCGTCGTCCTCGATTCCGTCTTCTTCCGCCACGCCAGTTGTTAATCAAACTCCGATCGACACCCCTCTTCCGCCTCCACCGCCTCCGCTTCCCGACTATCCGACTCCTCCGCTGCAGAGAGCAGCCAGCATGCCGGACTTGCAACTTCCGAAAAAGCAGGCGAAACCCCCGATCGATGAGTCGATTCGCGAGGAGGAGGATGGAGATGCTGACGATGAAGACGAGACCGACGCTGCTTCGTCCAAAGAACAGACTGCTTATTCTTCTCCGCCCAAACGTACGGTTAGGGCACAGGGCGAAAGTTCTAATCAAAGAAAGCCTGCAGCCGGAGGTACTGGTAAATGGTTAGGAGATTATATTTTTGACACTGAAAATATGCCTGTGCCATCTTTAATACAGCCTGAGATACAGCAGCCAGTGGAGGCTGTGGCTCAGGAGACTGTGCAGGAGAAGGAGAAGCCGCCTGCTGAGCCTATGCCGCCACCAGCTGCTTCACCTGCAGTTGCGCCTCAGAAGGAGCAGAAGGAGAAGCAGGTGAAGAAACAGAAGGCTGTAGAAATTAAGAAGGCCAAGGGGCAAAACGGAGTGGGTGTGAATTTGCTTCAAGTGCTTGTACAGTTGGATGATCATTTTCTTAAGGCTTATGAGAGTGCGCACGAGGTTTCTAAAATGTTGGAGGCAACGCGCATGCATTATCACTCGAATTTTGCAGATAATCGCGGTAATGTTGTATGATTCTTCGTTTTTTTGGTTAGTTTAGCCGAATATGTCTGTTGTAGGTGATATCTCTACTAACATTGCAAATAAATTAGGTGGAATTATTGGTTGATGAAGCTTTGTCTAAATTTTTTTGAACCAACTTTTATCAGAAAAGATTTTATGTAGAATACCGAGTCTTAGCAAAATGATAATTTTTGAGTAGTTTTTTAGTCAATAATAACAAAATAAAAATAAAATCGTTGCAAAATTTGAAATATATCATAAGCAAGTATATGTTGCTTATTACCTATTCACTTGTTTGCAATTTTAAAGTCAGACGAAGAAGTTGATGTCAACAGTCAACCACTTCAAATTAGAAAAGTAACTTATAAGCTACTTTTTCTACTCATAAATTTGTTGCCAAATACCCTTTAATGGGCAATGAAGAACAATTGAGACTGTTATGAGTCAAATACAACGCACCTTAGTGCTAGCTCGAATAATGCTAATACATGGTTGGGTACATATTAAAAGATAAGAAAAACTTGTAGATTGGTATCTGTATATATCTGAATACCAAATTCAGTAAGCAATTAATTTGTTAATACTCCCTAATCAAACATGATTCGAAAACTTTCCATTCCGACTTTTACTTTATTTGGTAATCATTATTAGTTTGAAGTTTTGTAACTGATATGGGGTACATTCGCGACAGAGAAAGGCACGCAAAATGGAAAAATGATAGGGGAATGAGAAAGGAGAACTAAAACGAAATAGGATTAAAAATTTAGTGTGCTTTTATGGTTTGAAAGAGTTTGGGAAGGGGGTATGGACTAGGGTTGGAAATAAAGTAATTAATTTAGTGATATGTTTTCATTTTTATTAGAGATTATTAATATTATTTCATGTGTGTTATTTGTGTAATATGGTATTTTTATTTTATATATGAAAACATTTACAAATGAATAACAATTTTTGATATATTTTCCAAGTGTTAATGATATATGTTCATATTTTTTGTGATTAATTCATTATTAGTAATCTTCTTTAATGCTTATTATTTATGTAACATGGTAAATTTTATTATATATATACAAAGGCTAAGAAATTTAATTTTCTTTATATAATGTTTGCCGGTGCCGAGGGGGCCTGGAGTAGTGGCAACACCAATGTTGGGGTGCAAAGGTCTAGAGGGTAACACAAGATAGCGCTCCATTGAAAAAATAGCATATGTTGAAATAGGTGGATTGCGTTTGAAAATTAGCGAGGTATATTTAAGTACAAAAATAACGAAGCATGTGATATGAATAACGTATAGAACTAAAATCATATTTTGTTTTCTATAAAATGTAGAACTAAAATCATATTTTGTTTTCTATAAAATGGTGAAGGTATTATTGTAAAAAAAAAAAAAACATTAAATCTTACGATTTAAATCCCATTTCAAATTGAGTTATTTTTTATGATTCAATATACATTCGATTTAAATCTAGTTAAAATCGCAGTTGTGAAAAGAACATTTGATTCACATTGAATGCAATATACTTAGATTCACAATTCTAATCTTAATGTTTTCTATGCAAATAAAACCGAAACATGGTATAGGCGTAGAAGTTAGACATCAAAATCAATTGCAAAGTGTATACTAACCTTAGAATATATGCATCTTTTGGATCTACAATTTTTATTTAAAACCTGTTTCAATTTAAAGTTTAAACTTTATGATTTACGATAGAACTTGATTTCGAATTCCTTGGGCGAAGGTTTATCAGAATATTGAATTGCCCAACTATTCATGTGCTAATTTCTTTTTTTCTATTTTTGATTGAATTTAAAGACTTCGTTGATAGCGACTGAAGAAACTTTCAACTCACAACAACTCGCTACCCGATCTGAATGGAACTACAAACGAATAAGTCTCCACTCTATGTGCTAATTTCTGTCATGTTAATCTGTAATAATCATATTTATAAACAGTTGCAAGAATGTTTTCATTACTTTGGATTGTAAGATGATAAATTATCTCTGATCAGCGGATGAAAAATACAACTTTCTACTTTAACAGATAGCATCAACATTCATATGGAGTGTGTTTCACATTACTTAACGAGTTTGAGCTTAAGATAGCTCTTAAAATAATCACTACCGAAGTTTTGAATACAGACTGTCAGCCCTAAATCTCGAAAATAACTAAATATTGATTTAAATTGACTGCACGATTCAATCACATCTTTAGCTTGCATCTGCATGCACATGTGTAAATATCAGTAAACATCCATTATTTGTTGGCGTGTTCTTTGCATCTGCATGCACATGTGTAAATATCAGTAAACTTCCATTATTTGTTGGTATGTTCTTTGCTTTAGCTTGTAAATTTTACTTGCATGTTGTTGAATGTACTTTTTAAAAAACAAGAACTTTGATAATATCAGCATTTTCATTTGAATCGGGTTGACAACCGATGCATTTTCATTTGAATCGGGTTGACAACCGATACATGAAAATTGTTCGATTGATATTTACAGTAAAGTACAGATACCAGTTAAAAGCATCTTTTAACTAATGCTGAGACTAAATTAAGGTATTTAAAATTAAATGCTAGCTGGACATATATTTGCAACTTTTTTTTTTTGGGCCAGTTTTGATTATGTTAGCGTTGTATGCTAAGCTTGACCTTTATCCATCCAGCAACCCAAATACCAATGACTGTATAATGTTATTGATATACCACTGTGTGAAGAATAAAGTTTCTTCTTCTATGTAGGATATAGAAGTATTGTGCTGTGCATTATTTGCGAGATCATTTTTTTTTCATATGCAAAGTGGATATTACTTATCAGTGATAGTACCATGATGCGTCTTTTGGTATTTTCAATCCAAATTCAATTTTTCTAAGGAGATATATTACATTTTTGAGATCAATTTCACATCCACATAACTAGCCACAAGTTCCGCATGTTTGACTATATGTTGGACTTGAAGTGATCAAAAACATGAAATTGCATAACTATACGTTGTTAAACTCCGCCAGCCAATTAGTTTAAGAAGTGACAATATTGAGAATTTTAACAAAATAGGGATGTTTGAGGTTTCGATCAAAATTTCGAGATTTCGGTCGTTCCGTTCTGGTTTCAGTAGGGAAGGGAACGAAATCAGATTGAGACTCTGATTTTTTTTTAAAAAACTATTGAAATTCAAATTTAAAAGAGAAAAAATAGAATCAATTCGAGTTTTTGAAATATATAAACATTCAAAAATATGAAATTTTAACTTTGGAGATATGCAAAATCACAAAATATACGAACTGTAACAAAAAAAAGTTAAGTACAAAATAATTAATATATATTTGTTAGCGTTATAAACATGTATAATTAATCGATATTGTTCATTTTTATCTTTTTTAAACTAGAAATAGATTGCGCATCTATGTCGGCCCACGTTATCGACACTGACAAACGGTGTTTCTTTTATCTTTGGATGACTTCACGCACCTATCAATATTTTAATCTAGCCTATATGGCTCCTCTCGTGGCTCGAACTTTCGTCGATGGTGGTTTGCTCGGATACCACTTGTAACGAACCAAATTAGATAGAACCCATACTTAAAAACTAGCTTGTAAAGGAAAGATATGCTTAATAGGTTTATACACATCACCTATCCTACATGAAGCATGTGAAACGTAACTTTGTGATTATATGAAAAATAAATAATGGAATCTGAAACCGATATTTAAGTGAAATTCCTGAAATTTACGAATTAGATCGAAAATTTTAAAAACATAAGACCGAGACCAAAACCGAGATCTCAAACGTTGCAAAATAGTCTTCATAAATTATTACCCCTTCTGTTTTCTAATTTTCTTCCCTTGTAAGGAAATATAATCACATTGTTATTCGTATTTTTCCAGGACATATTGACCATTCCGCTAGAGTTATGCGGGTCATTACATGGAATCGATCTTGTAAAGGACTGATGAAAGACGAGAATGAATTAGTTGACGATTTAGATAATGAAAAATTTGAAACTCATGCCACTATTTTGGATAAGATGCTAGCTTGGGAAAAGAAGTTGTTTGAAGAAGTGAAGGTAAATATATTTCCGCTTCTTCAGTTTGTTTACATTCTATTAGGCAATCATCTGTCTTTTGAGCTTTGGATTTTTCTCTCAGGTATTGCTAGTTTACTGTTTTTGTCTTATTCGATGTTAGTTTTTTTGCACGCTGTTTTTAAAATCGTCTAGTTATTTTAACAAGTTATTAGTTTCAATAAATTCGTGAAATGGTAATAATGCCAAATTTGTGGAATAGCAAGCCAATTATTTAACAAGCTTAATTTCGCTAAATCCGTGGAGTGGTAATTTTCAGATAAACTAATGTTCAATGAGCATATTTTTCTATGTTTGTGTTGTCCATCTACTGCTGTAAGCCAATTGTTCATTAGTCCCGATGGTATGTACACGTTTTGTTTTAATGGTTAATATAATATATACACACACATACATGTACATACACACATGTACACACATACATGTACATACACATGTACACACATACATGTACATACACATGTACACATACACATGTACATACACACATGTACATGCATGTATATGCATATACATGTGTTTGTATACAGTACATGTGTGTATGGCTTTCACACACACGCAGCGCACGCTTGCGCTCTTAAAAAAGCCGACTCATGTAGAAAAAAGAAAAAGACATATTACGTTCTGACAGTGTTTACAATCAGGTCTAATATGTATATGGGTATATGCAGAGTACATTGGTCCAACCAAGTGTAAAAGGAAAAAAATATCTTGTTTTTTCCCTTTCTTTTTGTTCAAAAAAGAAAAAAAGAAAAAAGAAAGGAAAAAGTTATTTTTTTTGTCTATTTATTGAGGTGTTTTTGAGTGAGATGAAGTTAGCTCCTATGACTATGTCTGTCAACGAATGCTTTCGGATGCGGATAGTGCCATTTCCGCATCCGCATTCAAAATTATTTTTGGATATCGGATAGTCGCATCCGTGGATATGCACGAATATCGAATAATTATCCTATCCGTTAATGACCGATAAATCAAGAATTGTAAAAGGAAAATTTTATTTTAACATAAATATTTTTCAATCCCATTGATTATAAGTGTTGAAAATTAACAAATATGACGATAATAAATAGTTTCAAGTAGTTAATAAGTATTAAATGTATATAAAATAAACTACTAATTTAACAAAATATTAAATGAATATCTTTCTTTGCATCAAAATGCACATAATTTGAACTGTACTTTTGACAAAAACCGGACAGATAACTTTCGGATGCGGATCTCTTCATATCCCCATCCGCATCCTTTTTTTCGGATATCGGATATTTATCCGCTTTTCGGATGCGGATGCGGACGTATTTTGGATTTTTCGGGTATCTATTGACAACTCTACCTATGACAAAACAAACTTTATTGTAGGCTATATATATAATGTAGGCAGGGGAGACGATGAAAATCGAATATCAGCGCAAGGTTGCATCATTGCATAAGCAAAAGAAAAGGAACGCAAGTCCTGAAACATTGGAAAAAACCAAAGCTGCTGTCAGTCATTTGCATACAAGATACATAGTTGACATGCAATCCATGGATTCCACCGTTTCAGAAATCAACCGTCTCCGTGACAAGCAACTCTACCCAAAATTAGTGGACCTTGTTGATGGGTAAGCACTAGCTATATTCATAAATTTAAACTAACCATAAATCAATCTCCACACATACACATATATGAGAAATTCTATTGAAACGTAAGTTGGTGACATAATTGATGACACAATGGATCTCAACCATTAGATTATCCTATGCTTTCAATGGAATTCAACCATAAATGTGAATGACGAGATCCAACAATCAACGTTTATTGTCCCAGTAGAATTTTATATACATACACTACTTTGCAAACTTTGAGAGAGTATGTACCAGGCTTCCAACCCATCCGTGGGTTATATTCACATGTACAATGTAGCCGGCGAGGATATCAGTGGTGGAAGCCGGCTACCTCAATGAACCGCATCATCCTCAGCCATCGGCTGTTTCCCATGGTTTGTTTGGCTTGTTGAACTACCAAACAAGCCATACGCGATCGTCCGGTTGGCAATGCTCTAACAGTAAACTGATTTTGATTTGCTACAGAATGGCGACAATGTGGGAAACAATGCATAAGCACCACACAGCCCAGTACAAAATCGCTTCAACCCTCCGAAACCTAGATACATCCCTTGCACCCAAAGAGACGACTGAGCAGCACTTCAATCGAACCAAACAACTCGCGGATGTCCTCTGCGACTGGCACGACCAGTTCCAACGCCTGGTGACCCACCAGAAGGACCATGTTCAGGCCATGAATGCCTGGCTCAAGCTCAACCTCATCCCCATCGAAAGCACCGCTGCCGCAAAGGAAGAAAGAGCCCCCCTTCCACCCATACACCCGCTCCTCCTCGCCTGGCACGACCTTCTCCAGAAGCTTCCGGAAGACCGTGCCCGTGGTGCCATCCATCAATTCAAGGAGGTAGTGCGCACCATACGCGTCATCCAAGAAGACGAGCTCAAACTAAAAGACAAGTGCGAGGGCACATACAAAGAGTACGTGAAAAGAAAACGCGCCTTCGACGAGTGGTTCATGAAGCACATGGAGAAGAAGAAGGCGGCAATGGAATCGAACGAGAACAATGGCAACAATGTCAACAATGACGATGTCCTTGTTGAGGAAGGAGATGAAATGATCAATGAGAAGAAGGCACAGCTCGAGACCTTGATAGCGAGGTTTAAAAACGAAGAGGAATTGTACCATCGAACGTGCAAACAGGTGAGGGAGAAGTCAGTAGGGAGTTTGAAGACGCATTTGCCTGAGCTCTTCAGAGCTTTGTCGGATTTTGCAGGTGAGTGCTTGGAGATGTTTGCGAAGTTGAGGGCGATTACGAATGGTGAATATGACGAAAACATTGAGGTTGTATAGGGTGTGTGTGCGCACTATACTGTATAGATTACTGTGTATTATTATTACATATTGGGGTGTATAGATTACTTGTGTGTATGAATTATGAAGCTTCATCAGGTTCTGAGTAAGAATAAAGCAGCCTAAAGGGAACGAAACTTTGGAATATGCTGGAAATGTTAAGTTTGTCAACCAAACTTTTGTAGGATATGATAGTAAATGGTATAAGAACTAATTTACAGAGTTTGTTTCATTGAGAACTGTACAGGTGTAAAAATTATTGATATACAGCATACGCTAAGACAATTTTGTCAGTGGCACAACTTCCTAGCAGATAGGCTAATTATCTGGTATTCGTCTGTATCCACATATGCAGATATTCTATATCCGAAAACAATTTAGGATACGAATATAACACCATCTGCATATGAAAGTATCCGTTGATAGATCTAATGAATAATATAGTTATTTGAACACAACATGGTGACATAAAAGATCTAAACCATTGGAATTTTTTTTGTCTTTGTGGGAAAGGTGGAATTTAGAGGGCAATCTAATGATGAAAATTCTTTGTGTCACTAATTGTGTATATTTTGTGTTTAAATAGATATTGAGGGGCCGACTCCTTATTTTACTCTACAAGTTGCTTGAAGAGATTATCAATTCAAGATGGTAGGTAGCTGTCACTTTATTTGACCTGTGACATTCATACGCATCCGAAGTGCATAATTTGCTTCCGTCATGTAGACTGCCTATATCCATCATTGTGTCACAAAGGTTAGGTGCTCCAACATGACTTTTTATGTCACATGATATACGGTGACCTTTGGTATTGATAAGAGAAAAGGACGGTTTGCATTCTGTCATGCTATAACGGTAAAGGATTGAAGAATGCAAGACATTCATTTTCAATAAATTCAAGATATTGTATTTTGCTTAGAACATCTCTAGTAGTTGTTAGAGATGCAAAAGTGGGAGCAGTTCCCATTTTCTTTATTTATTTTTCAGATTACAGCTGTAGAATTTGACCGTAGATAAGAAAAGAAGGTGAAAATTCTTTCTATGTTTTTATTGAGGTTGAGTTCTCTAAATGTAAATCTAAAAACTGTTTAGCTCTTAAAATGATTTTTTAGAAAACTGTTTAGCACTTAAAATACACTAGACAATTTTTTAAAAACCGTTTAATGAATTTTTAACAGAAAAATGAAATCCACCCTTAATTGCTAATGGATTTGGATTCTTTCAATTTTATCTTCGCTCAAAATAAGCACTCTCCTAGAGATGCATTTACAATATGTAAACTTGAATTGTACTTTTAGGAGCATCTTATAAACTTTTGGACAAATTACCCGTTAAAACAAGCATAAAGCAAGCCAGAAACTTTTATTCTCATACTTCAGTGGAATGACGGAGGGCTCTGATTTTAAATAGTTTAATGTAACAGCTGACATTGATTCGAACCTCTATAAATACTGTTCCAATCTCTCACTTTTGTTCTCGCATTTTCTGAGCGAAGATGAAGTTCATCATTTTCTCTTCTTCACAAATTTTTAATTATAAATATAATCGTAGTCTATATACGTATAAACAAGTAGAGAATATCAAAGGATAATTGAAAAGAACAATAATGTCAAATCTCATCTCAAATCTAGATTTATAGTACACGAGTGAATGTGCACGTGAGGTTATGTGTGTTATGAGTGCATGGATTATTAGCTTATTAACCTGATATTTCACTTTCTGTGTATAGCTGGGGATATAAATTTAATTTGTCTTATACTATTTTGTATGTGCTTAAGCAACAATGTATTAATTTAAGGTAAAAGCGAACAGTTTCAAATGTATATATATTTAAAGGTTTGAGCATATATATGCGAAAATATATATGCACATACATTGGTGCAGGCCCCATGAACTTGTGTTCAAGTTCCAGGTGCATGTGTGCGTGGATGGTGAGTGTGTTGTGTATAGGTATGGAGGTATGTGATGTTTGAATGGAAATTTATTTACTGCTAAGTTTACTCTGTTCATTCTATAGTTGAATTAAATTTTGTTGACACTTCCTTTCATATGCGAGAGTATGCTTCAGTTTGGCGGCCTGATTTGGGTTGCGTGCTGTGCCTTTTTGGGTGGAGAATGAATAGGCGTGTTTATTTTATTTTAATTTTTATGTGAGTTGCAGGTAATACGATGTGCATGTGTGAGTGTGTACTTCATGTGTGTAGGTTTGCATATATTTATGTATTGCATGTCAGTTTATATATACACCAGTAATCGTGTAAAGGCTAAAACATCTTAATTGTTAGTGTACATAACTTAAGAGAGAAAATAGTACGTTGTCTTGTTATATTGAACTTATAAATTTGTGATGAGGTGGAAAGGGTGCATGAAGTCAAGTTCAACTTGTAGTTGAAAAATGACATTTATGTTTATCAATCTTTATTGATGTAAATGGCATTTTCGAAATTTCAAAAAGACAAGGTTGAAACTAATGGATTGAATTCTCATTATTAATAGTAGAGATATATGTATATTTGCCGTATATGTATTCAAATAGGGTGAATGGTGAGAGTCATATTGGAATAACATATATTAGATTTGGAGATTTTAAAAGCTGAAAGTGTGAGCGAGAAATGAGATTTACTGTGTAATATAGGTAGCATCAAACATAGTTACTACAATAGTTGCAGGTAAGCTTTCCAATCAGATTTTCAGTTTTGCACATGAAGCTGTAATTTTTAGTGTATTTATTAAAGGAAGGATGACATCAACCATGAAAACTCGGCAACAGGTAAAAACATTGAATTAGCATTGGAAGATAAGTAGTGTTTATAGTTGTATAACGTCATGCATAACAATATTTAAAACGTTTAAATCAGAAAGTTTCAAGACATGCCTGCTTGAAAAGAACATGAGACCATGCCCAAAGTTCCATTGCAGGCTATCTATAGTATAATTGATCATATGAACTCAAATTGAGTTTTTTTTAGAGTTGGTGAGTATTTAGATTTGATATTAATATTATTAAGAATATTAATTTTTTTTGAAATGATACGTTATACACAACATGTCAATGAGGCAACATATCACGTATCAAACAACAGCATATACAATAATACAAACAACCCGTGTGCAGAGCACGGGCCCATACTAAGTAATAAGTATTATTCTTTCAAAAATTTTACAGGACTTGATAATGTTTGCTAATATTTACTTCATACCTTTCATATAGGTATTATCAAGTGTTTTCAAGAAAATTTATATTATTTTGAAAATGATGACAACAAAAAAGGAATGACAAATGTGGTTTTTTGCCTTGAAATGGTAGGTGCACTTTTTTTGAGAGGTGGTGTAACAAATTTTGAATTCAAGAGGGAACTATTAATATATATATATATATATATATATATATATATATATATATATATATATATAGATAGATAGAGACACACTAAAAAATGGTTATAGATTAGGAGATCCCCTGTCATCTGCTCCTACAAAAAAATTTCCCTTAAATTTGTTACTCCTTACCCAAAATGATTCTTCCTTTAATAATTATCTTAATTTAACAATTAGAAAATAAGTCAGTAGCTTCAGCTACATATACATTAAACATGATGATTGGTTTGAAAGTGTAGTAATTTGGGCTGTTGTAAGACAAATTTAGTGCTTGTGCTTCCATCTTTGATTAAATTCTATAAAGG
Source organism: Allium cepa (assembly GCA_030765085.1). NCBI lineage: Eukaryota > Viridiplantae > Streptophyta > Magnoliopsida > Asparagales > Amaryllidaceae > Allium > Allium cepa. The sequence continues at coordinate 2,866,538 of CM060937.1, forward strand.
ATTAACTAAATGGTATTTATTTGCTACATAAAGTAAGACATTATCCCTAAATTTATGGTCTTCATGGTCATGAACTAAAAGCATTTGTTATTATTTTCTGTTCACTATGGCAACAAAGTTCAAGTGATTATGCCTTTACCTATTTCTTAATAATCATATAGTTACTGTTTTATTAATGTCAAATTATCGCTCATGGATTTTCTGTTAGGCCTTTTTGATATAATTTTTTCACATTATTGTACACTGTTTTATGCAATCAAAACTTGGTTGTTTCTTTGATGTTATTGTTTAGCTTCACCTGAAACAAGTTCAAATCAAACATTTGAACATTGTTAAAAATCAGCAGTAGTGGATTTTGTAAAATGGTAACAGTATTATTGCAACGACCCAAAATTTTCGACCCCGAAGATTTGACACTAATACGTTCACTATAGAAGTGCCGAGCAATCGAACGCCGGAAATTTCAGATTGTTAAAGAAAAGAAGAAGAAGAAACAGAAAACAACAGCATCTCACATTCGCATCGGATTAAATATAATATCAAATAATAGCATTTATACAAAGAAAGGTGTAATTGTTACTTGACATACAATATATCAGAGTATAGCAATGCACAAATAAAAATGGACAGTTGAAATCAACTTGTTCCGGACTATCATCATTACAAATTCAAATACACAGCGGTAAACTCCATACGTTCTTGCCATCCAGCTCGCCTTCTGAGCTCCAGAACGTTCTAAACTGAAAATTTGTAGTACTCGGTCTGACCCGAGCATTACTTTGATATAACACCCGGGTCAGGTTGGAAACCAGCGTGAGTAAACTCAAATAATTTGAAATACTAAGCTATAAAACTTATATGAATACCAGGTTAACTCGTACTTTTCTACGAGTTCTTATCTTGTTATGGTCAATTACTTATCTTACAAAACAATATCCAAGTACCGTTCGGTTTACTTAATTTATTACATTCCAGCCTATTTGATTCTAAAAAGAATTTAGATTAGTCATCGAAGTGGTTTCGGGTATTAACTAATATCCAACCCGGTCTCTTCGAATTCAATGTCATCTTTAATCCAGGTTGTTTTTAAGTTTAAACAATTAATTCAATTCATAACATCATATTCACATAGCAACTACATCACAGATAAATAACTTATATTTATCACAACTATACCCAAAGTATATTACATCACAAAATATCACATATTATCATACTATAAATATCAATCAATTCAGACATTCTATACAATCAATCATCCATAAGCAAGACTTATTAATCCATAACTATACTTAATTTAATTTAACCAATTAAATTAATTACTTATGAATTAATTACTTAACCCAACTTAATTAGCATTAATTAATTACAAACCATTTGTTATTACTTTAATTAATTAACCATCCTTAATCACTTTCATTAATTAATTATCCCTTAATTGCTTATCAATTAGTTATAACCTTAATTAATTATCCATTAATTAATCACATTAATTAATTATCCTTTAGTTATTAATTAATTACCTTTAATTATTAATTAATTAATCAATAATTAATCTTTAATTACTCTCATTAATAAATCTTTAATTATTAATCATTAATTAATTAATTACCCTTTAATTACCTTTACTAATAAATCTTTAATCACCCAAACCTTAATTAATTAAAAGAATAAGTCATTTATCTTAATTAACTTCTTAACTATCATTTAAAATCTTATTTAAATAAATCTTGAAATTAATTATCATTAGCTTATTTACTTAAGACCTTAAGTTTATTAAATGATAAAAACAATACATCTTCTTAATTACTACTTAATTATATTATTAATTATGTTAAATAAACTTTAAGAATTAACCTGCATTAGTTAAAATAAAATATACAACTTTTAACTATCAAAATATTTAAATAACATCATTATTTAAAAGGAATAGTTTTAAAAAATTAGTTTTAAAACTTAATTTTTGTTTTGACTTAAAAACTTGATAACACCTTATATTTAATCAAGACAACCTAGGGTTTACTCGTGCTCAACCCCAAGCCTCCACCCTTCTTCTCTTTTTTTTATTTCTTTAAACTTTGTTTAAATTTTAAACAGTTATAAGCTGGATAACCCTCGCGTACAACATGAATACGAATCCGAGACCAACCCAATGCTCTGGAAATCATTACCCCCTCCATGGTCGCAGTTAAACCGATGGTTACGTTGTCATCCCAGCAAAATCCATAGATAACTGTAGGCACTCCGCGCCCCTCGATTATGCCATGAAACCCTCCGCAGATCGCAGTTACACCCAGGGATACGTCACCATCATGGAAAAAATCCATGTAACTGTAGGCATCAACGCCCTCGAATTTCGCTGCCAAATGAAACTTCACCACTCCTACAAAGATCGCAGACTACATCAGTCGAGTCCCAATGTAGTCTTAGGCTCTCACTGCCTCACGACTTTCGCTATGTCTTCATAGATCGCAGTCTACCGATGTTACGTTGCCATCACGAAAAAATCAAACGTAGACCGTTGGCTCTTACAGCTACACGACTTCCGCTATGGTCCGTAGTAGATCGCAGTGACATCGAGTTACACCGTCGTCACAGCATAACCCAAATGTCTCTGTAGGCATCAGCGCCCTCGACTTTCGCTACCCACACATAATCCTCAGGAATTTCAGTTTGTCCGGACTTCCTCCTAGGATCAAATTTAGAGCCTCCCTCTTAGGGCTCAAGGCAGAACCACCCCATAGTTCTCCTATGAAGTTTATTTTAATGGGAGCGCCTTTTTCCCCAGAGCCATTCTCAAAACATTTTATACTACACTTATAGTATCTTTCAAATCATACTCTTTATGATTCACATAAATCTCCTTTACTCAAAATCGATATCTCAAATCGATAGTTCCAAACTTGGCTTTCCAAATTCCCAAAATTGATTTTTTCCGAAAATCAAAAGCCTTTTCAAAATCCATAGGCTTCAAAACCTTTTTCCAAAATCACTCTTATAAAATCATTTATATTTATATAATCTTGAAAAATCCTGAATCACTTCATACTTATATAAATTCTCTTTTATACTTCAAATATTTCCAAAAATCTTTTCTTATGGCTATAAATTCAACAAGGGGAGTTTATCATATATAACATATATATATATATACACACACACTTCATTTATGCCAAATCAAATATTCAAATTTGATTTCTTTTATAAAATTATTTACCATATCACTTACTTTTCAAAAAGTGAATTCCATAAGATATCCCATTTCCATTTTTATTCATATATATTTCTCAAAATATACTTCTCTTCTCAAAAATCAATTTTACCTTTCAAAATTTCCAATATCAATTTCATTTAAGCACGTACGATGTACATATCATCCACACGCAATATCAAATCTGATCGCTCACTCGATCACATAATTCCACTCCTGAACTAGTATCGTCCACCCGACTTCCTAGTGCGGACCCAGATCTGGTTTCTTGATCAGAAACCTTCATTCTCCTTGCACAGCCTAACTATGATAGAGAATTTCCAGAATCAATCAAAAATCCATATCCAGGGTTCGAAGTCGAAAATCGAGTGAAAAATCCCAACTTGGATCTGTTTGCGCCAAAATTGGTCACAAACCCCAGATACCGTGAAAGCACCAGTGTATGAATACAAATCAACAATATTCAAACACAAATAACAAATCTCAGCAAATGACAAGCAACAAATCCGAAATAATGAACAGAGACACAAGTTTTATAGTGGTTCGGCTATCTCTGGCCTACGTCCACTCTAAAGTTTTATCCTTTTTATTAATTATCCTTGTTGGTTACAAGTGATTACAGCAATTACAAAGTCCAAATTCGAAATCAATGGTAGTAATGACGATATGGAATGATTCTGGCAGCGTCCGGGCGTGCTTTTCTCTCCAAACTCTCCGACCCTTTTTCTGAATGACCAGGGGCTCTATTTATAGGCGTAGGAGGCTGATATTTCTCCTAAAAATCCGGTAGACCGCTTGTAGCACGTGAGGGGGGCCCACGCGCCCGGCCTCAGGAAATTGGGCCCACTTTGGGATCGATTCGAACTCCATTCGAATCGATAAAGAAATCATCCAATTGAGCTGAAATTTGGTGAGAACATTCTTCAACATGTATGTAAGCTCCTGTGAAAATTTCATAGCATTTGGACTTGTAGATCGCGAGATATCATCGATTCGAATTAGCGTTTCCTGGACTTTTCGCTCCGTCGAATCGATAAATTCGAATCGATCCAAGCACGCGCTAGTAGGTTGACGTGGCACGCATTCTTCGAGTCGATCCACATTTTCGCCGAGTTGATAGAGTCGTCGCTTGAATTTCGCCGCTTTGACTTGATCGATTCGAAAGCTTTACTCATGCATGGATTCGAACTGAGACTCGTTCGTATCGATCATATCTCACTTCAGCTGATCGATACGAAACGACGACACTGGTTGGATTCGAAGAGAGGTGTCTTCATGGATTCGAAGCAATACAACCTGATGGATACGAAGGAGCCAAAATCCACCTACCACCGATACGAACGTATCAATTCGAAGCATCTCGTTTCTTCCCATCCTAACCGATGCGAACTTCACTGAGCCGAATCCATGGTGATCGATACGAAGTCCGTCACCCTGTTCTCGCTTTGATCGATGCGAACCTGATGGGTTCGAATCCGATGGATTCGAAACGAGCACCACCTTGACCTCTTGATGGATTCGAACAGTCATGCCTTCCCTACCTTGCATCGATCATAACTCCTTCATATGAACTCCGATTAACCTGAAATTTGAAACGTAGTCTTTCCTAATCCTTATCATCATCTCCAATCAATTTCGTCCCGATCGGAGTTCAACCAAATTTTGACGACATCGATCGCCGTCTTGCTTCCAATCGATCTCCAATCCCGATATCCATCATTTCTCGCCAACTTGTAGATATTCTAGTTTTGATCAAAAAGTGGGATAACACTTTGCCCCCCAAAACATGCCTTTTGATAAGAAGGCATGTTTTGAATAGTTCCGATTCCAATATCCAAAGTCTATAGCCATATCGCCAGAGTATGCCATCCTTGACTGCTTCGGGCCGATGACCAATTCCAAATCCCATAACCGAAGCCTTAGCTAATTCCATATCTGTAACAACCCGATATTTTCAACCATTCGCATCCGCACATGTCGGACTTGAATTTCTCAAAATACCGCATTGTAAATAAAATTTGGCAAATCTCAGAATATACAGTAAATAAAATCACAGATCACAGGCACAGAGTATTTAATAATGCAGCGGAAGTAAAAGAAATAGTAGTTCATGAAGCCACTATATAAATATATCAGAGTTAAATAAAATACAACAGACTAAATAAAGTACAACAGAACTCTTAAGATGATAACCAAGTACAAGCTGAATAGAACAACAGAACTGGAATAGATAAAACTAGATAAGCAGATAATCTCCAGCGATTCCAATCTCCAGAAAGTGGAATCCAAATCTATGAATAACTCAGGCTGACTCGAGCGTAAATAAAAATACAAACACTCGAGTCAGGACAATATATACTTATATAATGTAAACCAACTCAAATGAACTGTAATAAGGTACAAGTAACTTAAAGGATGCCTGAGACCGCCCATCCTTTAAGGATCCGTTAAACTATTTACTATGTAGTAATATTTCGCTATTATAATAATGTCTACAGTAAAATAAACTTACTTTTAAATAGCGTTCCGGGCTACCCATATCACCCTTCACACATAATAGTCCCAGTAGTCCATCCCATATCATGCCATCTCCACTCCGGGTGACTGTCAGAGGATACCACACGGGCTACGGGAGAAAAACAAACTCGTAGTAAAGGCTCGGTATGGTAGGTGACACGGCACACAAGGCAATGCCAGGGTAGATATATCAATTACGCACACGGGCTGGTGGTAACGCAGCAGCCACATACGCCCACCTCGGAACACACTCCCAATCAAAATCGGAGGATGGCCATCTAATCAATCACAAGTAAGAGTATAGTATCGAAGGAATGTGTCCGATCGGAGGAATGACCTCACTTGGCCCGAGATCGCTCCTGTTTTAGCCACCTTATGCCAACTCACGGGAGTTGGGTCCATGTAATATACCTCAAGAACGTCGCCACCATCCTACTTCATTCTGGAATCTCCACCGCGTACACGGTTGTCTAAGTGGTTTTCGGTATCGACAGAGAGTATGCCAGATATCCGATCCCGGTCTCTTTGCCAACCAATCGTTATTATAACCCGTAGTTATAACTTTTAAAATAATGTTTATACTTCAAAATAGGATATCATTTCAAATCCAAATCTTTATCAAAATAATGATTAAATTAATTCCAAACCATTTTAAAACATCATATCTTTCCAGAAATTCTTGTCAAATCATTTTAATATATCAAAATATCATATCTTTTCAAAACCACATTTCAAATCATTTTAATATATCAAAATATCATATCATTTCAAAACCACATTTCAAATCATTTTAATATATCAAAATATCATATCATTTCAAAACCACATTTCAAATCATTTTAATATATCAAAATATCATATCATTTCAAAATCTCATTTCAATCATTTTAATATATCAAAAATATCATATCCATTTCAAGTCATTTCAATCATTTTAATATATCAAAAATATCATGTCTTTCCAAAACTTCATTTCAAATCATTTTAATAAACCAAAATATCATATCTTTTCAAAACCACATTCATTTCAAATCATTATTCATTTTATTCAATTTAAAATACCATTTCAATTTACATTTCCAAACAGTTTATATTTCAAAAATCATTTTAAATCATTAAAATGAAGTTATTACATTTAACAATTAAATTATTAAATTTCCAAAAATTTCAACTTCCAAAGTTCATTTATTCACTTAAGTTTATCAAAACAGTGAAAATTCACTTTTCACAGCATTTAGAAAACGCTACGGAAAGTTACATTTAAAACAGTTCAATTTAACAAAAAACAGCATTTTTAAAAAATGTTGTAATAGGGTTTACTTAATATTTCAAATAAACTTAGTTAAATTCAACAATTATAGCACTTAAAAAGATTGCTATAACAGCCTTTAATTCAATTTAGCTTTTTAGTTCATTATCATCAACTACATCATTTACAAATGCTGTAATATCATTTAAATTGCAATTAATAGCATTTCAAAAATGCAGTTAATTAACTTCAATTATTCAATATAATTTCACAACCAATTATAATTTTATTTAAAACATTTTTAACTTATAAAATCATACATTTTCACATTTATAAACAACATTTAATTTTCCTTAAGTTCATGATTTTATAAAGTTAAATTTCCATTCAAAAATCAAGATTTAATAATAATTCACTTATTAAATTTCAACATTCAAATTTAAATTCATTAAATTAAATTTCAACTTAACACTTAAGTTTAAATTTCAAAATATAACTTAATTTCAATTTTATTCACTTAACTTAAAATTCACTTTTAAGCCAAATTCACAAATTCCCATTTGGTTATATTTCAAAATTTTAACTTAAATAATCATCCCTTTCATTTTTTAACTTTACTCAAAAATCATTAATATATTATAAAATAATTTTAAATTCATTTTAAATTCAAATTATCACAAATTTATCATAATTTCATATTCAATTTGATTTCCAATTATAATTAAATCAAAATTTCCAAAATAACTTACATTTAAATTTTCTAACTTTTCCATAATTTATTTAACCTATAAATTTCCAAAAAAATCAATAATACTTTACAAAAATCATTTTTAATTATGTTTTAAATCAAAATATTATAATATTTACATTTCAAACATATTTTTAAAAATTTTAGAAAAATATATTTTAACTACGAGTCTGTATATAATTTTCTAGCCTAGGTAAAGTGATACGGGTAATGTATCATTTCAACCCGTAATTTACAAAGAAAATCCGGGTTTTATCATTTCAAACCCGCCGTCCCAAGTAAATAAAATAAAATGAAAATCGCTCAGGCCTATCATTTCAGCCCATAACGATTTTCCCCTATTCTAAAGTCTGTTCGGGTATGTATCATTTCAACCCATAGTGATTCTAATCTAAAGGGAACTTGCAGTGTGATAAACTGATAAAAATAACAGAACAACATAATATAACAGTAACAGATGTTATAATAGGTGTTTAAGCATGGGTGAACATCATATAATCATAATATAGCATATGTAACATGATAATGCATTTTACAGATTCAAAAGGGGTCAATTTACTAGTTATATATGTACATATTGTCTGGTGAGGATAACTCACTTGTTTGAGCTGGAGACACAACAACGAATGCACGAATGAGATCCCAACAAGAACGATAACACGACACAAAGATGAGTGGGAGAGCCAAAGTATCAATTCCCTTAGATACATTCAACAAAACAAGTATAACAACACATAAGTTTCAACACAAAATACCATTAAACAATGATAGAATTGGATGCATAAACAAATCCAAAGTGTCTGCACTTGCTTTCTACCACCTATGCTTCAGCTCCAGATCTGAAATGGCACGGCTAAAGTCATGGTTTGGATCTGGTCTGGGTTCCTAAAGGTCGGCCTAGCATGGGAAAATGATGGAGCAAAGTATGGTAGAGAGATAGGTGCATGGAACTAACACTACAATGCAACTACCATGGATCCTATGCAACATATGGGTTCGGCCACAAGCTAGCATGGTGCGGCCATCACTGTAGTGGGCTGTAGGATGGTGTGGCAGCGGGTTCCAGGTCATCCATGGATGGTGGAGGTGGAGTAGGTGGCGGCCAACGGGTGGTTGAAAGTGATGAAGGCATAGGTGATTGGCTATGGTGCATATAGGTGAAGTTTGTGTAGATATTGTTGGATTTGGTCACATGGGTGCATGGCTAGTGGCTTGGGGCTGTAGAGGAGGTGGTGGAGGCTGGCTCAGGTGGTGGTGGTGGCAGCCATGGTGAAGGAGGGGCAAGGGGCTGAGCTACAAGGGTGAGAAAGCAAGTGAAAACAACATAAACAAGTAGAAAAGCAATGGAAAAGAAAAAGAATTTTACCAAACTCTTGGAGATAATGGAGGCTAAAATTTTCAGAGATGAGGAGGAAGAAATTTCGTGAAAAATGAAGAAAAAAAATACGGCTGAAGATGGTATAAGGAACAGCCCCAATTGAATGCATATGATGAAATTGAAAAGGCAGGGTGGTGAAAAGTCAAAGGTAAATGAAAGGTTTTAAACTCTTCATATTTCTCTAATTCTTTTTGTAATTTTAAATACATTTAAAAATACTAATAAATAAAGATAAAATAAACTCAGAAATAAATTAAACAAGTAAACAAAATAAATAAATATTAATTACATATAATTTAATTAATAAAACAGCAAAAATTGCAAACTAGTCTTGAAAATATGAAAAATAAATGCAATGAACTTTGGAAAATCTTTATGTACTTGTAAAAATATTTATAACAAAGATAATAACATAAACTAAAATGCATTCACAAATAAATATATAAATTTTAATTTAAATATAATTTAAATGAAGAAAATAGCAAAGAAAATAGAAACTAGGCTTTAAAAATAGAAAATAAATTCAATAAGCTTTGGAAAATTTCAAACATCTCTTTAAAAATATTTAAATGGTAAAAATATATGTAACATAACATATAATAAAATTTATAATAAGATATGACAAATAAAAATTATCTATATAATTTAAAATAAACAATATTGTTAAATAAAACAATTTACACCCAATTTTGTAAAAGCATAACTTTCACAGTATTATTCGGATTTCAACGAAACGAAAAGCATTGTTCTTGAAATTTTATTTAATTTCATAACAAAAGGTAAAATTTAAATTTTAAAACTTTTAAAATTTAAATTTAAAAGTCAAAGTTTGACCAGATTGACCAAAATTCACTTTTCTGGAAATATTCAATTTATGCATGATTGAAATTCAAATCCACATCAAAATCAACATTTGTATTTCAATTAACAAAATATATTCATTTTAATAAATAAAATAAAGTTTTTTTTAAATTAGGAATTTAAATTAAAATAATTAAAATATACAATTACAATAATCAGAAAATACAGGGTTGTTACACTCTCCCCCACTCAAAACTTTTCGTCCCCGAAAAGGAATGAGGTAAGGGAAAACACAGAAAAAGATAGAATGAAATAGTATTAAGACAAGATGACAAGAAGATTAAAATCATACCTGATAACTGTTGCTATAGGTAAGTTTAACAACGTGGAGATGATCTTTCCAAGATCTTCCAGAATTCAAGAACACAAGCATGGAAAAAAAAATCTTTTAGAATCTGATTCACCCTTCCCGTTTGACCGACGGTCTGTGGATGGCAAGCAGTGCTTAGATTCAAAGATGAGTACCAAAGATTTTTAAAGATTATAGAAAGATTTCTAAACAGACTGGTATATGCAATAGCCTCCCATTCTGTAGCAAGATAAGGGAAATTAGGACAACCAAAAGATAGTTTGAAAAAAAAAAAAAATTTGAAACCATAAAATTTCAACTTAAACTGAAAATTAATTTTACATAAGTCAAATAAATCTTAAGCATCTCTAATTTCATTATCTTATCATCCAATTATCTTAAATTAACAAATCCCTAAAATCATGTATTTGAAAAATCTTTTATTATACTCAAAATGTACCAAATAAAATTTAATTCATCTTCACTACTAATTAAAATTAAATTTATTCCTCTCAATATATTTTATCACCTATGTTAAATATATTTACACTCATTGTAACTGCCTTAAATTTATTCTTAGTTCCTTTATCATCATTTTATATTGTAAATTATTCCATTACACTTTTTCTTTATTTACCACTGTTAATCCTTTTATAACAAAAATTTAAGTATATAACATTTATAATAACCACTCAAATTTTATTTATAAAATCCTTTTTTTTATATTGTATATTATCCAATTACATATTCAACTTCTGAAAATTAAGGTAAGTTATATTGGAATGAAATTGTGTATTATACAAATAAAACTTTCTAATTCAATTATTTCAAGCTTGAATATTTATCCAAATCTCAAAATTATTCTTAGAAATTATCCTTGAAGATAAAATTTAGGAATTAAATTTCCGATAAATTCCAAACTATTTAGAGATAAATAAATGCTCATATACACTATATATGTATATATCCATTCAAATTCAAATCATATATCAGCATATATTATAAATCCAGTCTTATTTTAGAAATTAAAACCAACAAAATTTTCCCAAATCAAAACTGTAGCAAGACTACAGAATGGTCACTTTACTTCGAAACTCGAAAATGAATGTCGGTGATGCTGCAGTCATCACCGAAGTTATTTTCCAGCGACGAAGAGAAGAGCACTAGTTTTAAACTTTAAAATTCTTTGGAAACAAATTTCTATTCCAAAATACTTTAAATAATATATCCTTTAAAACTTTAACCACCAAGTTTGAAATCCATCGGAAATTAAATTCTCAAATTCTTGTTTTACATTCATTTTAAATTTCCAAATAAATTTATAACCATGTTTTATAGTTCAATTAGATATATGAAACAATAGAAAATGATATATAAATCAAATATTATTTCTTAACAACCAATTCAAATAAAAATCCAGATAAAGATTTTTAATATAGTTACAAAATTTATTTCACAAAATTTATTTCATTACTAAATTTTAAAAACATATTGTGTCAGTTTGCTATGTTCAAGTGTTTTGTAAATCTTATCGATAGCGTTGATCAGACGAATCGATTAGAAACCCAAATCAACATCAACAACTCAAACAACACAATATATAAAACATTTTAAATATTAGTTTACAAATACACTTCAAGAATAACTTGAAGATAAGTTGGAAACAAAGATGAGATGATTAAATAACAGAATAGGGAGATGGATGAGTATATATAAATCGCGGGCAACCTTAACCGGGTCAACCGTGACTTAAAGAATAAGATCGATGTGGATTTCTTGGGTAAATCGACATTCGATCTCAAGATGTAGAGTTCGAAATTATAAGAGATACTAGCATCTAAACCGAGGATATAGAATCTCTGGTGAATCGATGTTGTTGTAAAGGGGTTTTCCCCTTTTACAAATAAATTTGAGGTTGGCGAGACCGCCGACTCATTATGAAGATCTTTTGAAGTGGAGTTATGGGATACTCCAGAAACAAAAGTAGATAAAAAGTGAGGGACATGAATGGATTTTGGAACCACAGGGAATGTTCCAAAATTCAAAGGAATCGAGTCAAAAAGGAAGAGGTTTAAACTCGCATGAAAGTGATTCTGTAAATACATTTACCCTATATACTGAGTTTTGCCTAGAGTTACCAAAGCTCTGATACCAACTGTAACAACCCGATATTTTCAACCATTCGCATCCGCACATGTCGGACTTGAATTGCTCAAAATACCGCATTGTAAATAAAATTTGGCAAATCTCAGAATATACAGTAAATAAAATCACAGATCACAGACACAGAGTATTTAATAATGCAGCGGAAGTAAAAGAAATAGTAGTTCATGAAGCCACTATATAAATATATCAGAGTTAAATAAAATACAACAGACTAAATAAAGTACAACAGAATTCTTAAGATGATAACCAAGTACAAGCTGAATAGAACAACAGAACTGGAATAGATAAAACTAGATAAGCAGATAATCTCCATTGATTCCAATCTCCAGAAAGTGGAATCCAAATCTGTGAATAACTCAGGCTGACCCGAGCGTAAATAAAAATACAAACACTCGAGTCAGGACAATATATACTTATATAATGTAAACCAACTCAAATGAACTGTAATAAGGTACAAGTAACTTAAAGGATGCCTGAGACCGCCCATCCTTTAAGGATCCGTTAAACTATTTACTATGTAGTAATATTTCGCTATTATAATAATGTCTACATTAAATAAACTTACTTTTAAATAGCGTTCCGGGATACCCATATCACCCTTCACACATAATAGTCCCAGTAGTCCATCCAATATCATGCCATCTCCACTCCGGGTGACTGTCAGAGGATACCACACGGGCTACGGGAGAAAAACAAACTCGTAGTAAAGGCTCGGTATGGTAGGTGACACGGCACACAAGGCAATGCCAGGGTAGATATATCAATTACGCACACGGGCTGGTGGTAACGCAGCAGCCACATACGCCCACCTCGGAACACACTCCCAATCAAAATCGAAGGATGGCCATCTAATCAATCACAAGTAAGAGTATAGTATCGAAGGAATGTGTCCGATCGGAGGAATGACCTCACTTGGCCCGAGATCGCTCCTGTTTTAGCCACCTTATGCCAACTCACGGGAGTTGGGTCTACGTTATATACCTCAAGAATGTCGTCACCATCCTACTTCATTCTGGAATCTCCACCGCGTACACGGTTGTCAAAGTGGTTTTCGGTATCGACAGAGAGTATGTCAGATATCCGATCCCGGTCTCTTTGCCAACCAATCGTTATTATAACCCGTAGTTATAACTTTTAAAATAATGTTTATACTTCAAAATAGGATATCATTTCAAATCCAAATCTTTATCAAAATAATGATTAAATTAATTCCAAACCATTTTAAAACATCATATCTTTCCAGAAATTCTTGTCAAATCATTTTAATATATCAAAATATCATATCTTTTCAAAACCACATTTCAAATCATTTTAATATATCAAAATATCATATCATTTCAAAACCACATTTCAAATCATTTTAATATATCAAAATATCATATCATTTCAAAACCTCATTTCAATCATTTTAATATATCAAAAATATCATATCCATTTCAAGTCATTTCAATCATTTTAATATATCAAAAATATCATATCTTTCCAAAACTTCATTTCAAAGCATTTTAATGAACCAAAATATCATATCTTTTCAAAACCACATTCATTTCAAATCATTATTCATTTTATTCAATTTAAAATACCATTTCAATTTACATTTCCAAACAGTTTATATTTCAAAAATCATTTTAAATCATTAAAATGAAGTTATTATATTTAATAATTAAATTATTAAATTTCCAAAAATTTCAACTTCCAAAGTTCATTTATTCACTTAAGTTTATCAAAACAGTGAAAATTCACTTTTCGCAGCATTTAGAAAACGCTACGGAAAGTTACATTCAAAACAGTTCAATTTAACAAAAGACAGCATTTTTAGAAAATGTTGTAATAGGGTTTACTTAATATTTCAAATAAACTTAGTTAAATTCAACAATTATAACACTTAAAAAGATTGCTATAATAGCCTTTAATTCAATTTAGCTTTTTAGTTCATTATCATCAACTACATCATTTACAAATGCTGTAATATCATTTAAATTGCAATTAATAGCATTTCAAAATTGCAGTTAATTAACTTCAAATATTCAATATAATTTCACAACCAATTATATTTTTACTTAAAACATTTTTAACTTATAAAATCATACATTTTCACATTTATAAATAACATTTAATTTTCCTTAAGTTCATGATTTTATAAAGTTAAATTTCCATTCAAAAATCAAGATTTAATAATAATTCACTTATTAAATTTCAACATTCAAATTTAAATTCATTAAATTAAATTTCAAATTAACACTTAAGTTTAAATTTCAAAATATAACTTAATTTCAATTTTATTCACTTAACTTAAAATTCACTTTTAAGCCAAATTCACAAATTCCCATTTGGTTATATTTCAAAATTTCAACTTAAATAATCATCCCTTTCATTTTTTAACTTTACTCAAAAATCATTAATATATTATAAAATAATTTTAAATTCATTTTAAATTCAAATTATCATAAATTTATCATAATTTCATATTTAATTTAATTTCCAATTATAATTAAATCAAAATTTCCAAAATAACTTACATTTAAATTTTCTAACTTTTCCATAATTTATTTAACCTATAAATTTCCAAAAAAATCAATAATACATTACAAAAATCATTTTTAATTATGTTTTAAATCAAAATATTATAATATTTACATTTCAAACGTATTTTTAAAAATTTTAGAAAAATATATTTTAACTACGGGTCTGTATGTAATTTTCTAGCCTAGGTAAAGTGATACGGGTAATGTATCATTTCAACCCGTAATTTACAAAGAAAATCCGGGTTTTATCATTTCAAACCCGCCGTCCCAAGTAAATGAAATAAAATGAAAATCGCTCAGGCCTTTCATTTCAGCCCATAACGATTTTCCCCTATTCTAAAGTCTGTTCGGGTATGTATCATTTCAACCCATAGTGATTCTAATCTAAAGGGAACTTGCAGTGTGATAAACTGATAAAAATAACAGAACAACATAATATAACAGTAACAGATGTTATAATAGGTGTTTAAGCATGGGTGAACATCATATAATCATAATATAGCATATGTAACATGATAATGCATTTTACAGATTCAAAAGGGGTCAATTTACTAGTTGTATATGTACATATTGTCTGGTGAGGATAACTCACTTGTTTAAGCTGGAGACACAACAATGAATGCACGAATGAGATCCCAACAAGAACGATAACACGACACAAAGATGAGTGGGAGAGCCGAAGTATCAATTCCCTTAGATACATTGAACAAAACAAGTATAACAACACATAAGTTTCAACACAAAATACCATTAAACAATGATTAAATTGGATGCATAAACAAATCCAAAGTGTTTGCACTTGCTTTCTACCACCTATGCTTCAGCTCCAGATCTGAAATGGCACGGCTAAAGTCATGGTTTGGATCTGGTCTGGGTTCCTAAAGGTCGGCCTAGCATGGGAAAATGATGGAGCAAAGTATGGTGGAGAGATAGGTGCATGGAACTAACACTACAATGCAACTACCATGGATCCTATGCAACATATGGGTTCGGCCACAAGCTAGCATGGTGTGGCCATCACTGTAGTGGGCTTTAGGATGGTGTGGCAGCGGGTTCCAGGTCATCCATGGATGGTGGAGGTGGAGTAGGTGACGGCCAACGGGTGGTTGAAAGTGATGAAGGCATAGGTGATTGGCTATGGTGCATATAGGTGAAGTTTGTGTAGATATTGTTGGATTTGGTCACATGGGTGCATGGCCAGTGGCTTGGGGCTGTAGAGGAGGTGGTGGAGGCTGGCTCAGGTGGTGGTGGTGGCAGCCATGGTGAAGGAGGAGCAAGGGGCTGAGCTACAAGGGTGAGAAAGCAAGTGAAAACAACATAAACAATTAGAAAAGCAATGGAAAAGAAAAAGAATTTTACCAAACTCTTGGAGATGATGGAGGCTAAAATTTTCAGAGATGAGGAGGAAGAAATTTCATGAAAAATGAAAAAAAAAAAGATACGGCTGAAGATGGTATAAGGAACAGCCCCAATTGAATGCATATGATGAAATTGAAAAGGCAGGGAGGTGAAAAGTCAAAGATAAATGAAAGGTTTTAAACTCTTCATATTTCTCTAATTCTTTTTGTAATTTTAAATACATTTAAAAATACTGATAAATAAAGATAAAATAAACTCAGAAATAAATTAAACAAGTAAACAAAATAAATAAATATTAATTACATATAATTTAATTAATAAAACAACAAAAATTGCAAACTAGTCTTGAAAATATGAAAAATAAATGCAATGAACTTTGGAAAATCTTTATGTACTTGTAAAAATATTTATAACAAAGATAATAACATAAACTAAAATGAATTCACAAATAAATATATAAATTTTAATTTAAATATAATTTAAATGAAGAAAATAGCAAAGAAAATAGAAACCAGGCTTTAAAAATAGAAAATAAATTCAATAAGCTTTGGAAAATTTCAAACATCTCTTTAAAAATATTTAAATGGTAAAAATATATGTACCATAACATATAATAAAATTTATAATAAGATATGACAAATAAAAATTACCTATATAATTTAAAATAAACAATATTGTTAAATAAAACAATTTACATCCAATTTTGTAAAAGCATAACTTTCACAGTATTATTCGGATTCCAACGAAACCAAAAGCATTGTTCTTGAAATTTTATTTACTTTCATAACAAAAGGTAAAATTAAAATTTTAAAACTTTTAAAATTTAAATTTAAAAGTCAAAGTTTGACCAGATTGACCAAAATTCACTTTTCTGGAAATATTCAATTTATGCATGATTGAAATTCAAATCCACATCAAAATCAACATTTGTATTTCAATTAACAAAATATATTCATTTTAATAATAAAATAAAGTTTTTTTTTAAATTAGAAATTTAAATTAAAATAATTAAAATATACAATTACAATAATCAGAAAATACAGGGTTGTTACACATATCCATTCGAACTCGACAGCCGAGTCATAATCCATCCTTATCCAATAACCAATAACCAGATTCAGGACCTCTCCGGGTCGATATCCGAATCCATAACCTCTCCGGGTTCTTGGCAAGCGTAATCCACACCTGACGATCGTGGTCCAGTGTCCATGGACGTTGAGCTAACCTCTCTGGGTTCTTGCCAAGCGTAATCCACACCTGACGACCGTGGTCCAGTGTCCCTGGACGTTGAGCTAAGCCATGGCTTAAGTCCTATGCCGAATCCTGGTCTCTCCAGACCCTTGTTGAGCATAGTCCATACTCAACGACCTGAAACAATAATCGATAATATGGGGCCTAAGTCCTAGGCCGAATCCTGGTCTCTCTGGACCCTTGTTGAGCATAGTCCATACTCAATGACCTGAAACAATAATCGATAATATGGGGCCTAAGTCCTAGGCCGAATCCTGGTCACTCCGGACCCTTGCCGAGCATAGTCCATACTCGACGACCTGAATGAGTCAATTTACCATGTTCGGGCAAAGTGACTCACCCCTTGTCAGGCATAATCCATACCTGACGACCATGTATCAGAAACCAGATAAAAATCCAATCAAAATCCAATCCAGAATCCAAATCCCAAAAATCCAAATCAAAATCAAAGAATCAGAAATCCAAACCAGCATCCAGAACCAAAAACAATCATCCAATAGAAAATCCAAATCAAAAAGCAAGCAAAACCAGGAGTTCGATTCGAACTCCAAAACCAAATCCAAAAAGAAAAGAAGTGTCCAATCAAAAAGCAAAAGATAAATTTCACAAACCACAGCATCGCAGTTTGTCATCATTCAGAGCATGCCTAGGGGCTATCTCCGTCCCCATACATGTGTAAATGACTTGGTTGCTTGCCAGTAGTTCGCTACTTATTTCACATTATCCTGATCAGTGAATGATCAATCGACCATCATCCCTGGGCCTCACATCATCACGGCGTGAGGTGGTTGCTCCTGCACCACCATTGCATTCCGAGTTCCGACATATTGCTGTAACTGTCCATTCCATACATGCTCCTCGTTATATCCTTTAAGTGCCTGCAGCTGTTGGTATCATGTCCATCTAAATCATGGAAGAGGCAGTGCCTTCCTGATGTCCTTTCCCGTTCTGATGGTTCTCTCCTAGCCGGCCTCCGGTAAGGAAGGCGATTCCGAGTATCCAGGTATATCCGCTCCAGCATCTCGTTCAATCCTGTGTATGTGGAAAACTTTGGATCCTTCCATCGCTTCGTAGCGTTTCCAGAATCATCGTCCAACTTCCTTTTCCCTTTGTCTTTATCCAAACCTTTGCTGGATGGTCCTACATCCTGAGCTGCATTAACCTTTTTCACCTTTAAATCCGTACTCGCATCTTCTTGCCGAAGGAACCTTTCTGCCTCGTGAAAGAATTCGCCGAGATCCTGTGGGGGATCTCGTATCAGAGATACCTTGAAATCCGAGTCCTCTCTGACTCCTGATACTGCTGCCATTAAAACCATCGATGGATCAGGCCGATCCACTGAAGCGACTGCCGCACTGAATCGAGTTAGAAAAGCTCTAAGCGATTCATCCATCCTTTGCTTCACCGATGTCAATGTCATCACATTCTTCGGCCTCTTGACGTGAACCCGAAACTGTCCCAAAAACTTTTCCACCAATTCCCTCCAAGTCCTAATAGATCCTTCTCCCAGCTGCCTAAACTACATTGCAGCTAAGTCCGTCAGATACAAAGGAAAGCATCGGGCCATTACTTCCTCTGATGCCCCCAATACCTCCATGTGTCTGGTGTACCTCATCAAGTGATCAGTTGGGTCCGCCTTACCATCATATACCTCTACGCTAGGTAGCTTGAACTTAGGTGGATTCTGAGCCATCCTTATTTCCCAAGCGAACGGACTCCTATTCACTCCTTCAAAGTTTCTGTTGGTCAAACCACCTCGCACAGTTCTTTTGATGATTTCTACTAATCCAGTATTATCTGTTGGGGGTTGCCCCCCATGCCCCCGAGGGAACTCTGGCACATATTACTCGTGTGGTTCACTAGCAGCAATGTTAGCTCTAGCTTGTTGAACTCCTTCCAAAGGTCCTCCTATGTTGGATCCCATGAGCCAGCTCCCAAGCCCTTGTTGATTGCCTTCTGGCTCCGTATCTCGTCCTCCATTGGGTTACACGACCCTAGTCCCCTGTTCTGCATTCACAGCGGCTGTAGCTGTTCCTAAGTTTTGCATCCCTACAGCTCTCATTTGCTCAAAGAAAGTCTGCATCATTTCCTGTTGGTTCTTCAACAATCTCTCTTGCAAAGAATTTGCCATAGCCTCCATTTCATCTCGGGTTATGTAGATTGAAGCCTGTCCTTCCCCAGCTCCGGAGGATGCTTGTTGACTTCCTTCATGTTGGCTTCTCTCAGCCGTTTGCCTTCTACTATTTTGCCTAGTCATCGTCCTCAAATCCAAACTCCTTAAAATCTTCAAATCCAAACTTCAAATCCGGTGTAGCGGGTGCTAGTCCTTCTCCGTGAAAGCGCCAAAGTGTTTGCGCCAAAATTGGTCACAAACCCCAGATACCATGAAAGTACCAGTGTATGAATACAAATCAACAATATTCAAACACAAATAACAAATCTCAGCAAATGAAAAGCAGCAAATCCGAAATAATGAACAGAGATACAAGTTTTATAGTGGTTCGGCTATCTCCGGCCTACGTCCACTCTAAAGTTTTATCCTTTTTATTAATTATCCTTGTTGGTTACAAGTGATTACAACAATTACAAAGTCCAAATTCGAAATCAATGGTAGTAATGACAATATGGAATGATTCTGGCAGCGTCCGGGCGTGCTTGTTCTCTCCAAATTCTCCGACCCCTTTTCTGAATGACCAGGGGCTCTATTTATAGGCGTAGGAGGCTGATATTTCTCCTAAAAATCCGGTAGACCGCTTCTAGCACGTGAGGGGGGCCCACACGTCCGGCCTCAGGAAATTGGGCCCACTTTGGGATCGATTCGAACTCCATTCGAATCGATAAAGAAATCATCCAATTAAGCTGAAATTTGGTGAGAACATTCTTCAACATGTGTGTAAGCTCCTATGAAAATTTCATAGCATTTGGACTTGTAGATCGCGAGATATCATCGATTCGAATTAGCGTTTCTTGGACTTTTCGCTCCGTTCGAATCGATAAATTCGAATCGATTGATTCGAATCGATCCAAGCACGCGCTAGTAGGTTGACGTGGCGTGCATTCTTCGAGTTGATCCACATTTTTCGCCGAGTTGATAGAGTCGTCGCTTGAATTTCGCCGCTTTGACTTGATTGATTCGAAAGCTTTACTCATGCATGGATTCGAACCGAGACTCGTTCGTATCGATCATATCTCACTTCAGCTGATCGATACGAAACGACAGCACTGGTTGGACTCGAAGAGAGGTGTCTTCATGGATTCGAAGCACTACAACCTGATGGATACGAAGGAGCCAAAATCCACCTACCATCGATACGAACGTATCGATTCGAAGCATCTCGTTTCTTCCCATCCTAACCGATGCGAACTTCACTGAGCCGAATCCATGTTGATTGATACGAAGTCCTTCATCGAGTCGAAGTCCGTCACCCTGTTCTCCCTTTGATCGATGCGAACCTGATGGGTTCGAATCCGATGGATTCGAAACGAGCACCACCTTGACCCCTTGATGGATTCGAACAGTCATGCCTTCCCTACCTTGCATCGATCATAACTCCTTCATATGAACTCCGATTAACCTGAAATTTGAAACGTAGCCTTTTCTAATCCTTATCATCATCTCCAATCAATTTCGTCCCGATCGGAGTTCAACCAAATTTTGACGACATCGATCGCCGTCTTGCTTCCAATCAATCTCCAATCCCGATATCCATCATTCCTCGCCAACTTGTTGATATTCCAGTTTTGATCAAAAAGTGGGATAACAGGATCGATATACTATCTTGAAATTCTATGCTCGAATCTGGATCAAATCATTCTACGAATAGAATAATATACGTACATCCTACGTATTTATCATCATTGATTATTAGCTAAATAAATTTTCTTTCTATTCACCTTCAATTTTGATTCTATCACTTATTCACAATTTCTTCATTCTACTAGATCAATCACTTCAATTATAAACAGTTTGCACTCTGACCGCTTGATTTAGAAAATAGCTTGAAAAGTTTAAATTAGATAAGTAGTTGTAAAATAGCTATTAGTTGTAAATAGTAGTAAAATAGTTAAGTAAATTTTAAATAGTTGTAAAGTAGTTAAATAATAGTAGAATAGTTGGATAGTTGCAAAATAGTTGTAAAATAGTAATTAGTTTGTAATAGTTGTAAAATAGTGATTAGTTTGTAAAACAGATGTAAGATAGTAATTAGTTTCCAAAATAATTGTAAAATAAGTATAAGATAGTTTGTGTTTTAAAAAGAAATGTTGTATAGTAAATAGCTAGGAAAATAGATTTAAAACAGTTTATATTAAAACAATTTATTTGAAAAAAGTTTTCAGAGTCAAACCGGTCCAATTTCCCTAATCTCCCATTCCAATCAATTTCCAATTTCCACTTAAATTGATTCGATTCCAATTCAATTCTAATTATCCTCAATTCCTATCCCAAATTCAAATCAATTCCCATTTGAATTTAAACTTATCCAACTTCAATCACAATTTCAATTAATTTAAATCAAATTCAATTTGAGCTAATTTCAATTTCAATCTCAATTTTAAACCATCTCGAATTATATAAATTTGAGTTAAATTTTCAAAATTTTGATTTAATTGCTTAAATCAAGTTAACCTTTACCTTTAATTTAACAACCAAGGTTTTTAAACAATTTAATTCTGAGCCCAAATTCCAAATATTCACTACAAATTACCTTCACTTAACTTATTTCAAAGTTAAAATTAGAGTTCTAAACTTTTTAAATGATTTAATCTTCAGAGTCCAATTTATTACCTAAACTTTAACTTCGAAACCAATTCTTAACAAATTTTCAGCAAGCTCATTTCTAACATTTAAATCTTTAAGTTCAAAGCGATTTCCTTTTCATAAGTTCAATCTATTTCTATTTTATTTCAGTAATGGATGTATATTACCTTAATCCATTTCTTAATTCATTTAAAATAATCCAATTCTCAGTTTCATAGATTATTAATAACAACAGGATGATATCAGAATAATTCATGATAAATAAACATCCAAATTATTTAAAACATTCATCAATAGTATCCATTTCCAATTTCCAGATCTCAAACCCGTTTTGAGATCACATCTAACTCCCATTTCAAATCAACCCATTTAACTTCCTAAGTTAAATCTCAATTTCATTTTGAAATTTCCAATTCAGGTTGTTTATTCTAAACTCATTTAACTTCCCCTAAGCTAATTTCAATTCTTTTAGTCTAGTCAACTTTACCTAATTTTAATTCCAATTTTAAATTTTAAACTTAAAAATCTTCCCACCTATAAGTTCAAAAACTTATTTCACTTTGGGTTTTCACATCACATTCCAAGGAAAACTTCAACACTTAGAGTTTCTTTCAAATCATCTTTGATATTATGTATATCCCACATATATACATATTCATTTCTTTTGCACTTCAAGCCATACTTTAAATTTTAAACCACTCTTGGTTTTTAATTTCAAAACAAATTCTTTTTTAAATTTGTTCAAAACAACTCTTGTTTTAAAATTAGATCTTTACATTTAAAAATATTATTTGTTATATCTTTTAACATTTTGACTCAATTTTCAAATTTTATGAACTCAGATTTAAAACTTCACAATTTTAATTATCTTCAATTCTCATTTATAAGTCATACCTATCTAAATTATTACATCCTTAAAACATTTCACTCTTCTTAATCATTAACAAACATTCCATTATCAAGATACAACAAACATTTTAGGATAATAACCAAGGTTATCATAACTGGAAACCAATTCACTATATATTATCTCATAATTTATTGGATAATAAAATCAGGGTAACTTAATTTAGCATTCTGAAAACACTCTCACAAATTTCAGGATTTTATTCTCTTGTTTGAATCCATTTCTAGCTTATCTTATTTGTATAGTTCATATTATCCAATTCTTATTTTGTTGTATTTCTATTACCACTTAATTCTTATTCAATTTCATTAACCGACAACCAATTTCTTAATATATATATAATAATTAGAAAAATTATTTCTTTATATATCAAAATATAAACTTATATAAGAACTAATTTTAAAACCGTTTTAATTTTTTTATAAGAAAATAACAAATATGCCCTCATATATACTACATTCAACTCATTCTAAGGTACCATTGACCCTATCCTTAATGAGTAAACCTACTAGAACCAAGGTTCTCACTTAACCTTCAGCTCCGATACCAAAATGTAACGACCTAAAATTTTCGACCCCGAAGATTCGACACTAATACGTTCACTGTAGAAATGCCGAGCAATCGAACGCCGAAAATTTCAGATTGTTAGAGAAAAGAAGAATATTGAAGAAGAAACAGAAAGCAATAGCATCTCACATTCACAACGGATTAAATATAATATCAAATATTAGCATTTATACAATGAAAGCTGTAATTGTTACTTTACATATAATATATCAGAGTACAACAATGCACAAATAAAACTGGACAGTTGAAATCAACTTGTTCCGGACTATCATCAATACAAATTCAAATACACAATGGTAAACTCCATACGTTTCTACCATCCAGCTCGCCTCCCGAGCTCCAGAACGTCCTAACATGAAAATCTATAATACTCGGTCTGACCCAAGCATTACATCAAAGTAATACCCGGGTCAGGCTGGAAACCAGCGTGAGTAAACTCAAATAATTTGAAATACTAAGCTATAAAACTTAATATGAATACCAGGGTAACTCATACTTTTCTACGAGTTCTTAGCTTGTTATGGTCAATCACTTATCTTACAAAACAATATCCAAGTACCGTCCGATTTACTTAATTTATTACATTCCAGCCTATTTGGTTCTAAAAAGAATTTAGATTACTCATCGAAGTGGTTTCGGGTATTTTCTAATACTCGACCCCGGTCTTTTCGAATTCAATGTCATCTTTAATCCAGGTTGTTTTTAAGTTTAAACAATTAATTCAATTCAGAACATCATATTCACATAGCAACTACATCACAGATAAATAACTTATATTTATCACAACTATACCCAAAGTATATTACATCACAGAATATCACAGATCATCATACTATAAATACCAATCAATCCAGACATTCTATACAATCAATCATCCATAAGCAAGACTTATTAATCCATAACTATAATTAATTAATTTAACCAATTAAAATAATTACTAATTAGTTAATTACTTAACCCAGCTTAGTTAATATTAATTAATTACAAACCATTTGTTATTACTTTAAATAATTAACCATCCTTAATCACTTTCATTAATTAACTATCCCTTAATTACTTATCAATTAGTTGTCCTTACTTAATTTTATTAATTAATTAACCTTAATTAATTACATTGATTAATTAACCTTAATTAATTATCCATTAATTAATCACATTAATTAATTATCCTTTAGTTATTAATTACATTTAGTTATTAATTAGTTAATTAATAATTAATCTTTAATTACTCTCATTAATAAATCTTTAATTATTAATCATTAATTAATTACCCTTTAATTTCCTTTATTAATAAATCATTAATCACCAAAACCTTAATTGATTAAAAGAATAAGTCATTTATCTTAATTAACTTCTTAATTATCATTTAAAATCTTATTTACATAAATCTTGAAATTAATCATCATTGGCTTATTTACCGAAGACCTTATGTTTATTAAATGATAAAAACAATACATCTTCTTAATTACTACTTAATTATATTATTAATTATGTTAAATAAACTTTAAGAATTAACCTACATTAGTTAAAATAAAATATACAACTTTTAACTATCAAAATATTTAAATAACATCAATATTTAAAAGGAATAGTTTTAAGAAATTAGTTTTAAAACTTAATTTTTGTTTTAACTTAGAAACTTGATAACACCTTATATTTACTCAAGACAACCTAGGTTTTACTCGTGCTCAACCCCGAGCCTCCACCTTTTTTTTTAATTTCTTTAAACTTTGTTTAAATTTTAAAAAGTTATAAGCTGGATAACCCTCGCATACAACACGAATACGAACCCTAGACCAACCCAATATTTCCCGAGATCGACCCTGAGGCATTCCCCTTCTTCTTCCTCTCCAAGCAAATACTGATACCGCAGATACCTGTGCACATGCACCAACCATCGGCGACGTGCCGACCATCCAAGCCATCCCCAATAAGTCGTCTTCGACTTCCTCTGGCGATCTGACCACCCAGATATCCCAGCCGATCTCGAAAACAAAATTGAGTTCGATTGAACCCAAAGGAACAAAACTGGACACCCACAAATCCACCTCGTCTTGCCGGCTCAGACCACCGGAGGCTTCGAAACTTCGACCATAACCTCGTCGATGAGCCACGCTCCATTTTCCCCATGACCGATCAACTCCGATGCCTTGTCGTCAACGCAGCAGCCCAAATTCCAACCTCGACCAAAACTGAGCTAAAACCCTACTTTGACTTCGTCTGGCCACCATGATGTACAAGAATTCCTCCGACCATTTTTGTTGTGACCTCCGACCTCCCAGCTTGCTTCGGTAATGGCCTCGACCACCCAGTTCACTCCGATCACCAGAAACCGACACAAACATGAATTTCGTTCATCCCTCGACCTCTCTCGAATTACAACCTTAAAAATCATAATTCTTTCTTTAAATCATAGTTTTCGAAGATAAAACAGATTATATTCATGAAACAACAAATTATTTAGATCGAGATTTCGATATAATTTTTGTTTCACTGTACTTCTTTCTTCTTGTTAAAACTAGCTCCAAATTTAACTTGAAAATATTTTTAAAATTGGTATCTTGTTATAATAAACTGATTTTGTTTGTATATTGAAGACTAAAGAGAATCAGGGGAAGACATATGAATTTTTGATTAAGTTTTGTAACCTATACAACAAGAACAGAGCCAACATTCTATATATACACATGCACATCCATATATTTATATATATATATATATCATATATATGCATACAATTCATATTTAAAAATCGAGCAAACAATTATCACACTTTACTTTAGATATTTATTGCATGCATCTAGATTTTAAACAGATAATTTTTTTTACCCACCTTATATCCTGGAAAAGAGAACGCTGGCAGTGTTTTGAAATCTGGTAAAATGCTTTTGATTTTTGAACTGAAACTAGAAGCTTTTGATCTTGGAAACTACTGCTTGGATTTGAAGACTGAGACTAGATAAAACTGAATGGAACTTGCATGCTTTTGATTTTGCAACTAAACTTGAATTTACCACTTCAGGTTGAAAGAGTGGTTGTTGTAAATTTTCTGGTTTGCTAATTTTTGTTTTACAGGCTTTTGTTTCTTTGAGTTTGAAAAATGAAGATATGAAAGAAATAAAGAAATTAAAGCAGAGATATATTTATAACTTGATTTATCTAATATTTTTAAAAATAAAAGAAAATGAATAAATGTGACACTTGTTTAATTATCTAACATTTGTCATTTGCATGTGTTAATTAACTTACATTTGTCAAACTATTTGCCATAAATCTTACACTTGTATTTAGCATGTGTTAATATATTTTTAAATGTTTTTATAAAACTTTATATTTAATTTTTATTTAGTTAATACATTTCTTAATTTATATTTATAGCAAATCTTTTAAAAGAAAATAATATAAACCTAATTTTATACTAATAAAAATAATATATATATATATATATATATATATTTAAATCCAAATTATTTTAAGATATTTATTCTTTGAATTTCAAATTCAAATTCCTATATAAAATCAACTCATATATATACACACACATTTAAACGAACCCATATTTAAATTTGTTTGAAAATAATAATTTAGCTCATTTTAAACAATATATAAAAGAAATTATCACATATTTATTTGCTTGAAATTCCGGAATATCACAATTATCTTCAATTAAGTTCAACAGTGTAGTTATACGGTACACTGTTATATATTGTAGCTGCAGCTAGACTCCCGTTGCTTCCATCTACTTTATTTCCTGTTATATAACATCAAAGGATTCATATAAAAGATTTTTTATAATCCTAGCACTATATACTATTCAAAATGAAAATCCTCTACTTTGTTTTTTCCTTCCTTTTCAACGATGCTAAATATGCATTGTTTGAATAAATTCTATGGAACCGGTACCAATTTTTTTTGAACAGAGAGTATCCCATATGCCATCCTCTACCTCCTTCATCAGTAGCACCTTTAGTCTAACAAAAAATAATTTATACATCAATTTTTGTTGTTATTTTGTCAAAGGTTTAAAAGAAAAATGATTAAGAAAAAAGAAAACCTGATAAGCTAAAGTGGCGGCCCTAAAGATAAAATCAGTTGGAAAACTATTCCAAGCAACTGAATTTGGACTGAGTTGGCATTTTTGCAAATACGTGAAGCAAAACAAAAACATTATCAGCAGTAGATTTATAACTCATTTACATAGTTATTTGAAATGAGTTGTTTAATTTAATAGCAGCCTATCGGATATGTACTTTGAAATCCATTTAATTTCAAGGTTTTATTGAATTGAAAACATTGAATTGTAAAAGAGACAATAGATATTGAATTTCACAAAGGTGAACAATTTTTTTTATAGATTTTATTTGCTTATTTTAGGCTGGATCTTAAAATATTCATACTTCAACAAAAAATCAAACTGAAAATCGAGAACCGAGCTGAATGGCGATCAATCTTCGCCATTTTCAAGCTTAAGGTAATTATAATTGTTTGTACTTTTTTCAAAGCATAAATTGCAGTCATTTTAGCATAAAGTGTGAACCTTATTATTTTTGTTCAGTACTCCTATTTTATAGTTTCGATGCACATGTAAAACATGTATCCCATATTTTGCTATCGTA
Source organism: Allium cepa (assembly GCA_030765085.1). NCBI lineage: Eukaryota > Viridiplantae > Streptophyta > Magnoliopsida > Asparagales > Amaryllidaceae > Allium > Allium cepa. The sequence continues at coordinate 2,894,941 of CM060937.1, forward strand.
AAATGTGCATATATTTCAAGTTTTTTTTGTTAATTTCATTTGTCAAAACATATTTTTCTTATAGGGAATGATCATGTATCTCTGACACAATTCTCTTCATCATCAGATTGAGTCAATACCATAGTTTACTTAATTAACAATTAAGTTCTTTTTATCATCTCTGGACATGTCCTAGCTCTTACACAATTATCTGTGTTTGTAGGTAGATTTTCCGAGATATTGTATTTGCACCTTTTATTTTTTCTGATGATGTCAAGTTGCTTCCATAATCCATTCAAGTTTATGGATAATTAAGCACTTTAACATGTACTTCTTTATTGGGTTGAGGTTGACTATAATAAGGTTTGAAATTAGCTATTTATAAGGGTTGAAATATGATTATTTTAGCTTTTAGTTTCTTTGTTAGCATTTTTTTTGCGATTCTTCTGTTGAGGCATATGATAGGAAGTTACCTTTCAATCAGTTGAGTTGCTATTTTCTAATTGGTTCACATGTTTTTTTTCGTTATAGGTATTCCAACTTTTAGGCAAGCTTCAACCTGAGAAGTAAAACCGTATTTTTGCACTCACTTAGTCAGGTACTTAATCTTTTAGCAAGGCTATTACATACACTTCACGCAAATAATAAACTACCATACTGCCATGGATTAAATTCAATGGAATTGCCATCAACCTCTGTTGAGTTTGAGTTATTGATGTTAGCTTTAGATCTATGTTCTATGTATTTTCCTTTATACTCACACTCTTCAAGGTCACCCCAAGGAGTAGGAGTTATTTCTCAAGTTACATCAAAACCATTTAGGGGTAAATTGTTCTCCATTCGCTTCTCTCCATCCCTTTTCAGCTCTTTGCTCCTCCTCCAATCTAAACATTTGATCGAGCATAAACAAACCATGCAAAATTGTACAAATTTATGGATATATACGGTGACCATTTATTTCCCGTACTTACTCAGAATATTTGAATATTAATATATACTTTGTGCGATGTTCCAGAGCAAGCAAAAATAAATGTTATCATATTCTACTAAGGTATATTCAAAAAATAATAATTTTCCTCTAACCAAAGTATTGTTTATTATGAAGGTATTTCTTTAATTTTTTTTGAGGTGTTAATAAAGATCGTTCATAAATTCAAATGCTAATATACCGACTCTTCTCTGACCCGGCCTTTGACATGTCACCTTTTCCAAGTGCATTTCAGTCAGGCCTTACTCGAGAATATGAATTAACAGTTTCTTTGGTTCTGTGTCGTATCTATGTACTTTATGTACAAAAAATGTATGCTGAAATTTGTTGTTTGTAGGAGTTTTAGCAACTCTCCAAATCTGCAAAATCTGCAACAAAATATTTCATATTGATACAAACAAATATTCTTAACCGTATCATGTAGGGCATCACGATTGGTATGCTTGGACTTATGATTTGCTTAGCTTTATTTGGGATTGGTCTTCTTCTTTCTTAATAGTCATTTATGTAATAAAGGAAGTTGATTGTTGGTATTTTGTAGTAAAATACGGTTGTGTTTATCAGCATTACTTGCATTTCTCTTTAAATCAAATTGTAATGTTTCTCTTCGTTCATTAATAATATTGATGGTTAATGAACTTTGGTTTGTCACCATATGAGTTATAACACTATCTTAGATTGAAAATTTTAATCGGTATACAAAATTAGAAACACAAACATTTTTCATTTTTAAATCCTTTTATCATATTCCTAATGTTGAAACAATTGCTTGATAATAGATCACATTGAAATTAGTCGTATTGCTCTGTGCTCGTAACTCCTATCAAACTTGACAAATTTACGGAAGGAATCGTTAAGATTGCATTTGCTAGAGTGCTTATTGAAATTGACAATAATTTTAATTACCCAAGTAAACTTCCTATTGTAAATGAGAGAGATGAAATAACTTGGCAAGAAGTAGTTTATGAATGGAAGCCTGTTGCGTGTTCCAATTGCTTGAGTTTTGGTCACACAGATATTCACTGTCAATTCACTAAAGTATGGGTGCCAAAAAAGAATCATACCGCTGAAATGGGAAATTTTGAAATGATAATAGATCACATTGAAACCATCCCAAATAATTGTGACATTAACAAAGAAAATAACGGACAGTTCTGTGGAATGGAAAACATGAATCAGAAATAGCAATTGATTGACAATGCAACAGACCAGTACAAACAAAACAGTCCAGAGTTCAATATAGACAATCCAAAATCTAATCAAATCTCACAGAACAACATGTTTACAGTTCTTTCAAACAATGACTACATGACCAATGTTTCTACCGAAGATCACAATATGTCTGATGAATTGGACAGCTCGTCTAAAGATAAGAATGCAGATAACCTCAAAATGAATCCAGAAAGTAATTCTGTTGAATCCAACGCTACTGGAAATGCTGCTATCTTACAAGATAACCCTCCCACCAATCAGCGGACTGGTTGCTATAACTCGGATTCATCATCCATAGCTAGATCAAAAACAATTCGCAAATTGAGACCAGAGGAGGCTCCTTTTGAATTCAAAGCTTCTTCAAACTCTGATGTTGTGGAGAACCCTGCATGGTCAAATCTAGTTATACAGCTAAAAAATAAAGGAAAAAAAAACTAAAAAAGCCAAGACCACGGGGAAAGCTACTCCTCTAGAAGAAAGTAGCACTCCTAATAATGTTTGTTAATGGAGTTCCTAATCTGGAACATAAGGGGGATGAATGCCCCCTGCAAACAACTAGAAATTTTAAAAATCATTAATTCGAATAAGTGTTCCTTTATAGGAATTCTAGAAAATAAACTTTCTCTAAATTCTATCGAATACTTCATGAATAAAATGGATAATAAGTGGAAAATGTCTCATAACATTTCTGATCGGAAAAGTCGTATTATTATACTTTGGGATTCTTTGGTTTGGACTAATATCGTTCTTCACACCACAGAACAACACATAACCAGTATCATGCATAACGTTAATGATATTAGTGTTGTGTGCACCATTGTGTATGCTCATAATGACGAAGAAAATCGCAATGTTTTATGGGAAGATATCATTTCGCTATCTAAAATAGTTAAGCTACTGTGGATTGTGGCAGGTGACTTCAACTCTATTCTTTATTATAATGAAAGAATGAATAATGGTAGTTTTAATTCCAATGGTGATCCCTATTTTATGGACCGTATAAATTTATCAAAGTTGGTCGAACCTGACTTCACTGGCAATTTCTTTACTTGGCGAGGAGGTAATTATTTCTCTATACATAGTAAAATAGACAAAGTTTTTGTTAATTCTCTATGGTTAGACAAATTTGATAATTTTGGCATTAATTTTGGTAGTCATTCGCTGAGCGATCATACCCCTATCTCAGTTATGCTACAAATTCAGAATTCTAGAAAGAGGAAAATACCTTTTAAATATAAGAACTCTTGGCATACATACCCTGATTATAACACAATCATCACTGAAGCGATGGTTATTAATATCCCTGGTAGCCCTTTGTATAAGCTGATCTGCAAGATGAAAAAGGTGAAAGCAATATGAAGAATTGGTTAAGTACAAAACCTAATATGCAACTAATGATTAATAAGTTGAAAAATCACAATAACAACATATATAATCAATTAGTTAGCAACCCACTGGATGTCAATCTCCTGGAAATCTATACTAATGGTTATGATGCGTTGCATGAAATGATGAGAAGAATTGCCATTGATAATGATCAAAAAATGAAAATCAATTGGCTACTCAAAGGGGACAGGCCTACACATTTTTTTTACAGTAAAATTACAGTGTCCAAATCATGTCGAAGAAACAAATTTTCTATTAATAGGAAAGGAATATGGACATCAGCATTAAAAAATTTAGCCCAAGAAGCTGTTTCTTATTTCTCTGATCTGTTTCAATTGCCATAGGCCTCAAATCAATTTCCAATCATTACTTGCAAGAAAGTTATGTCAGAACATGCGAAAACCAATCTGTGTAAACCATTTTCGATGGAAGAAATCAAAGAGGCAATATTTCAGATTAATGATAATAGCTCCCCTGGTCCAGATGGATTTAATTCTAAATTTTATAAAATCCATTGGGACAGCATCAAAATGGATATTTTGGAAGCTATAAATGGTATTCTTCAAACTGGAAAAATCATTAGAGAAATTAATCATACTTTCATCTGCCTTATACCAAAAATTCCAGAAGCTAAGAACATAGTTGATTTTCGACCTATCTCGCTTTGTAATGTCACATACAAAATCCTAGCCAATCTGTTATGCAACAGAATGAAAGCATATATGAATGATTTAATCTCAATTAATCAGAATGCTTTCATCCCTAATAGAGTTATCTCTGAAAATTCACTTCTTGCCTATGAAATGGTCAGAAGCTTTAATAGGAAAAACTCAAGCAATTTTTGTTTGAAAATTGATTTACACAAGGCTTATGACAAGATCAATAGAGAATTTATCCATCATATGCTGATATCCATGGGCTTTCCTGTCACCTTTGCTAATATCATATATGAATGTATATCTACCCCTTCGTTTTCTATTTTAATTGATGGATCCCCACATGGTTTCATTAATAGCATGAGAGGAATAAGATAAGGGGATCCTCTCTCCCCTTACTTATTTGCTATGGTAATGGAATTCCTCACTCTAAATTTGGACATAGCTTTTATTAAAGGCAATATCAGCCCAATATATCAACTAGAGCCGATGATTACTCACCTTCTATATGCTGATGATATTTTAATTATGATCAAAGCAACCATTAAAAATGCAGAAACCATTCATCAAATTCTTCAAGATATGATGTAACATCCCGCCTTTTCGCACACTTTAAACCGACACACGTGCCAATTCAAAGCATACGCAAGGGCGGATTGTTATGGGGTAAATAAGAAAAACAGAGAAGAAATAAAACAAAATAGAATCTCACAGCGGAAGGATAAAATATAATAATCAATATACAGTTCATGATAACCGTTTACAAAATATTTATTTTACTTATACAATGAATATCAGAGTTACACATACCAATACAATCAATGCAGCGGAAATTTAGAGTGTGGTGCAATACTATAGATAATAATAATACGACTCCTTCGTCTTCGTCCTTCAAAGCTAAAGTCTTCGATCCTGAAACGCTCGGACTGACCCGAGCGAATTTGAAAAGACAAAAACACTCGAGTCAGACTAAAAGATCTTATGTGAGTTAAATTAACAGAAATAAATATGAGTACAGTAACTCAAGAGATGTTCGGGATTTACATCTCCTAAGGATCCGTTTAACTATTTACTATGTAGTATATTGCGCTATTATAATAGTGTCTATTTATAAAATAAACTTACTTTAAAATAGCGTTAAGGGGTTACCCATATAGCCCTTAACACAAATAATGCCAATAGTCTATACAGTACCGTAATACCTCCTGATCGGGAAGCTACCAGAGGATACTCCATAGGTACGACACAAATAGAAACTCGTAGTAAAGGCTCGGTATGGTAGGTGACACGGCACAACTAGGCAATGCCAGGGTAGATATACCAATTGCTATCCAGGCTGGTGGAAACGCGTAGCCGCAGTTACCGCCCACCTCGGACTAACTCCCCAAAATAAAAATATAGAAGTGGCCACTGAATCAATCCAAAATCAAAGTATAATATCGAAGAGGAGGGTCCGATCAGAGGAATGGCCTCATTGGCCTGAGAATCGCTCCTGTTTTAGCCACCTTGCCAACTCACGGGAGTCGGGTCCACGTATTTACCTTACAGGAAACGTCGCCACCACCTACTTCATTCTGGAATCTCCACCGCGTACACGGTTAGTCAAAGTGGTTTTCGGTATCGACAGAGAGTATGTCCATATCCGATCCCGGTCTCTTTGCCAACCCATCGTTATTATAACACCGCGGTTATTTAAAAATAGTTTATACTTTAAAACCAGAATATAATCCATTTCAAAACCATAATATTACGATATCATTTCTTCCTTTAAACCCAAAACAATTCCTTTTTGATATTAATTTATAAAAACCCAAATCAATGATATCGTTTCCCAAATATTTTCCTTTCCAAAATTTTGTCATCTTTTATTATTAAAATTCCTTGAACCAAATATTTGGAAACTTAACTCTTAATATAATACTTCGAAATCCATAGAACTTAAAGCCATTACCTTCAAAACTAAATGGTTTGGATATTCAACAGTATATAAAATAAGTGGTTTAACTTAAACGTTACTTTGAAAAGAAATATTTCTCGTGGCTTTACAATACATTTCTTTATTTAAAGTCAAAACCAAAATTTAATATCGCTTCAAGTTCCAAACCATTTTAATAAATTCATATATATACGTATATCCGTTTTGAGTATAAATATTTCAACTAAAGATGGATTTTATTCTTTCAAATCAAACGTTCTATTAATTAGTCTTGAATAAAAAATCCATAAACAAAACCTCAATTCTAGTAAAATATACATATATTTTTCCAATCCAAATTTTACTAGAATATTCATTTCAATATATTTTGGGAAAAATCCAATTATAAATATCATATCTTAAAATTTCCAACTTAACATTAAAACATAGGATATAAGTTATAAATCTCCATTTTCTAAATTTTCTTCCATTTCCAAATAAAGGAATTTGTGCACCTTTTAATTTCAAAATTCTTAACTCTACATGTATATGAATACGGAAGAAAATATTTATACAGTATAACTTTTAAGATTATTATAAACCGTATTCCATCCAAACCATAGAAATTTCATTTAAAATAGTTATATGTAGACCGCGGTGCCTGTATATAATTTTCTATCCTATGGTCAAGTGATACGGATATTTATCATTTCAATCCGCAATTTAAAAATAAACCGCGGTTGTATATCATTTCAAACCGCAATCCCGAAAAATGTAAAATGCATGATAACTGGCAGTTTAATGATATCCACATAAAACATCCATTCAACAACACATCCATCATCCAATCACACCATCAATCAATAACAATATGTGTTTGGTAATATACAAAAGGTAATAACTAGCAGTTTTATTCAAATTAGATTTATCAACTATTTATCTAACAGTTTATATTCCCCAAAAATTTATATAACTGTTAACTAGCAGTTCATATGCAACAATAATTTCCAACAGCCAAATAATACGCAATCAATCAATTTAATTAACAGCTAAATTCAATAAAATGCAATTCAACAGATATGGATGAAATAACATGCCAAAAGCTCATAAATAAATTTCTATTCATTTCTAAAATTTATTTAACAAACATAAAAGCTTCTAGTAATTGTGAGTGGGTTAAAACACTCACCTTTTGAATTTAAATCGAATTTAAATCCGATTTAAACCCAAAAATTCGCCCGTCTCAGAATTCGTCCAAACCAGCGTCATCAAGTCCGGAATTTTATTACGATCCTAATGAAAAAAATCTCGCGTTAATCGGATATCGTATGACGAAGTTATAGCGAAAAATCGAGTTGAAAATAAAAATTAATTTAAACAAGAATGGTACACATTTACTTACCATACTTGCCACATCACCCTACAGAACGCGCGCACCTGCTCCTCTCCTCCTTCAACACTCACGCAGCCGACACGCAACACCCCCCTTTTGACCAAGAATATCCATCGCCGTAGGCCACTAGGGGCTCAACCACCACCATAGCCGAACTCTCCAGACCGAGGCGCACCAAACCCCCATGACCGGACCTCCATTTCTCATGCCTAAGGCCGGCCGCCACCCCTCTCATCTAACCCTAACTGAATTATCTAGCACGATCCAGCCATCGATTTGCACGAATAACCACATAGATCGCCTCCCCTCCGTTCCCTCTCCGATACCCAGAAAGCAATTCTCGATCCGACGAAGTTTTGTGCGACGATGATGAACGGTTTTGGGGCTGTTTGAATTTATTCTGGATGAACGACAGCTCCAATTGAAAAACGAATTTCACCAGTAGATTACGCATATCGAATATTTCAACATATATTTTTTCTAGAATTTTCTGAAAATTTTGAGTTTTGACTTTTGATTTTGAACTGTGGATAGATCTGGAATTGGATCTGAGATGTATCCATTGAGGAAGAAAGAAGGTTGAAGAAAATGAACGTACAGTAAAAGAATAGAGACTAGGGTTTATGATCGCATATATATAGACAAATAGAAGAAGGCTAGGTGGGTACGGATAACGAACGCGCTAGACGGTAGTTGGCCCAAAAAGCCCGTTCTGGCCCCGGAACGAAATTTATCAAACCCATATATCCAGACAGGTATTTTAAAATATTCTGAACGCGATGGAAAAAGTTTCACGACCAAATTCGATCGTATGAAGAAGTTATGCTGAAAACAAGATTTCCAAATTGATTTCAAATTGATTTTTTTATAAAATCGATTTCAAGGCGTTTCGCGTCCGTACGATCAAACGACAAGTCCGATCGATACGAAACTTGAAACCCTATAATAATTCACCGATACGGATCCGATGAAACTGGTTTCGTCGAAATCCGAGTCCGTGACAAAAATGGCTATTTTTAATATTTATTAAATAAATTAAAATAACTTATAAATCCAATTTTTATATTTCAACTTCTAATATTGGCCAAATTTCATTACTTATATAATTCAATCAATTCCAAATGATTTAACAAGCTTGGATGTGGATTAAAATCTATAAGTATATAAATTTTGCAGTGTTAATTTCTGCACTTCTTATTATTTGGAATTATAATTTTTATTCTCAAAACCCAATTATTAATTCTTATACTCTTATACTCTCAACTTGAATCCAATTAGATAAATAGATTTGATTTCCATTCCAACTCATTTGAATGCAAATAAACTTTTTACCATACATTAAATTCCAAATTATTAATAAACTTTTATTCTCATTTCCTTTACACACAATCATCGTATTATAAAGGTATCTTCCATTGATTTGCCTTAACTTATTTAAGGTTACCTTACATTAATATCTATTGCTATGATTTCAAATTATTATCCCCTCATTTTTCTTAACTATTATTAATTCCAATCTTAACGAATTCAACATTATAAGTTTGATAAATTTATTAAATTCACTCAATTGTTTACAAATTCCATTTTAAATCCAATAACGTAATATTTTACGTTTAATTTCCTTTTACTTGTAGTAAATACCCTTTGTTGGATTTAATATTCAAATTATAGATAAAATCTTGCTTTCTGAAGTTATATCAACAATGTCCAACTAAATTTGAATTAGTTTTAACTTTATTCTATGGAATTAACTATTGCAATAAATCTAAATTACCATAAATTACATCCCAATAAATAAAGCTTGATTTCTATTATTCAACTCAAAATATATCAATTGTCAATTCCATAAAAAAAAAAATTAACATTTGGTTCATACTTTTTACAAATAACTCCCATTTCTTCCAAATAATAATTACATAAACTATTTGATATTAAATCCATTAAATTGCAATAAATTCAATTGATTGCAAACAAATTTGGGTTTTTATTTGGTTATACACAAAATTTCCGTCATCACTTGCCTAACAGAGTTATTATCACTTAAGATCTCATTGCATCCACATTTTCACATTTTCATTTCTTAGTTTCTATACTTTATTTTACATAAATTATTATAAATGGGATTTCCCTTGGTTACATCTTATTTGTATTTAACATTACTCATATACCAATCTATTCCACCTTAACTGCGGTAAATTGGCGGGTAAATTGAATAAATTCCCAAATTTAAATTAACAAGAAACAAGAATAGGTATCATACCATAGTCGTTTACTCTAAATTCTAATCACCTAAATAGGCTTTTATTACTTGCAAATAAATGTTACTATTTATTTTCATAGTACAAATCTCAATAATTATCCCATTTTAATTTGCTTAGGCCATTTATTTCACTATACATATCTACCTAAATGGACAATTTATTCAATTCATTAAGTATCAATTCTATTAAGCCCTGTTTATATTTTATGCATTCTTCTATTACCTTACAAAAAGGAATAACTTTTAACTCACACACGAAAAACCAAAACCGTTATAAATCCGATAAATTCCAAATCAAAGTTTGTACATTGTACACAACTATCATGATTTCTCACAGAACGTTGAATTTATTAAATGACCATTTATTAAAATTTAATTCCCTTAATTGAATCAATTGCTTATTATTATATATATTCATTTCATTCTACCATTCCTTCCCATTATAAATTCATTAACGTATTTACACATCTCTATCTTTCAAATATTAATAACCAAACTTGATTACAGACACTGTCCTTATCAATCTTCATAAATTTGTTTGTTTCTTAAAATTAACTTTAAATCAAATTGTGACAATTTGCATTATCCAAATTTATCGTCATAAAATTTATATTTTACACTAAATTTCAACTACTATACCCAATCTCTACATTTATTCCTCAACAAATTTGAAATTATATTAATTCAATTTATTAAATATCATAAATTTAACGGGTCGTTACAATCTCCCCCACTCAAAACTTTTCGTCTTCGAAAAGGAAAAGGAAGGGAGAAGGAAGAATAAAACAGTATATCTAATTTGAAATATTAACTTATATTTTACTGGATTAATTTCCTTTAATGAAATATACTTGTTTTATAATCAATCATATCCTTTAATACTTGAATTATTAAAGTTGGAAAAATATTTTAACAAAATTCTAAGTCCAAAATTTACAAAAAAATTTGGCAGAGTCTCTTTTGTACGGAAGGACTCTGGAGAAAATATAATATCCAAATATACAATATATTACATATATATCCAAAATAAAATATTCCAACACGGGAAAATATATAAAATAGCGCTTTAAACGTAATCCGGAAACGTACCTATTTGTCGGGCAATATACGCTTATTATTATGGAACCAAAAGTAGTAGCAGTTGTTTCCATCACCTGTATTCACTTATATAATCTAAAAGGTTAAATATTTATATTAAAGTGAAATGTTTAGGTGGTTTCAACCATTAACCAACCAATCAGTACAACAACCATCAACCTTACAAACAGCATACATACACAACAAAGCAACCATTTAATCCATCAAACAATTTGTTGTTTGGGTCCAAAACTTGAAATTTGTATAAAATGAAATTAACTATCAAGTGCATCTTTTACTCAACAGTCTTAGATGGAACATAGATAGATTATTTATTCATCCCACAACTTCAAATTCCTTACCCAACAACATAAATCAAACAATAACAATTCAAACCAACAACCAAATTACTTATTATACATTTATTTCATGCTTCAGGGGTTTGGTTTTCTTTCTTTCATTTATGGAGGGATTTCTTTATTTCTTACAAATTTTCATTTTCCATTTATTGTAAAATTCATTATATTTGTATTCCAATTTATTGACTAAGTTTATATCATCTATTTATACTACTTACCCTTACTTATAACTTAAGTTATACAATTTATTTTTATTAATAACAGTAAATTTGTTGAATACCTTAATCACCTCAAGCTTCACTTGTAAGATTTCCCTTTACATTTTCTTACTTAACATTGCAACTTTTTTATTATATGGTAAGTTATGTATGTTTTAAGAATGTAAGTGAAAATTTACAAGTTTCCTTTCAATTCCTTTTTATTAATTAATGGTTCACCAAACATATATTCGTTTTATAACTACAATTTCAACTTACCCTCAATTTCATTACTTTATTTAATGTTTACGTTTCTATAATATTTAATTACAATAACCCTCTACTTACACTTAATTTATTAACCTTATAACTTGCATTCCTATAGGTGAAAGATTTTACTTATTCATTATCTATGGATTTCAGTCATTTAAATTTTTCTACTTTCCATTATATTAGAATGGGGGAAAATTAAAACATACTTAAATTAATAATCCTACAATCAATTCTTATTTAGAATTTCATTTTATATACTTAAGTTCATATCACCCATTAATAATACTTAACTTTATTTTCAGTAAAATTTCAATTATAACCTAAGTTTATACCATTAAATTCTTATTTATAACAGTAGTTTATTGAATACTTCATTATTTCCTAAATTCCTACTTGTAAAATATTCAATTCTAGTTTTTATTTAACATTTCAACTTTTTATATTTGGTAAGTTATTTATGTTAAAGAAAATTGCAATTGAACTTATACAAGTTTAATCTAAATTCTTTTAATTCATTGATTTTTCAATAAATCTTTACCATTATTTATCAGTTAAAATTTTAACTTCCCTTATACCTAGAATTAATTTTCTTACTTAAATTAGAGGTTTTAATCCATTTATTACTTACTTTATATTTCCCTAAAAATAATTTAAACCATTAATTAGTGGAAAATTTTAGAATTAAATACCGGGTCAAATTTCAATTTATTTTGAAATAATAGATAAATAACTTCTTACACTTATATATATCTCTAATTATATTTAAAACAATTAAAATTTTAGATAATTTCAAAATAAATCTGCAGTAAAATTACCACAGTGGCCTTTCCCCTTCGAAACTCGAAAATGAAAGTCGATGATGCGGCCGCCATCACCGAAATTATTTTCCAGCAACAGAGAGGAAAGTACATAATTTAAATTTTTCCAAACTCTTCTTTTTAAAACATTTCTTCCGAATTATACTAAATATTTATGCAAGAAAATTTTATAAACCAAATCAATAGATTTCACAAATACTTTGAAAGCAGATTTGGAAAAATCCCGGACTTAAGTTCTAAAATCTCCAATTTGATTTATCATAATTTCAACTTAGCTTCAGTTATTATAAATATTTTATTTCCTAACACCCAATTTATAGCAACCAAATATATATATATATCTTTATAAAAATATTTTTATATATAGAAAATATAATAGGCAAAATTCTTTCATTCACCTATATTAAAACAAATATTATGTCGGTCTGTCCTATTAAGTGTTTAGAAATCCCTATTGATGACATAGCGTCCCATGCATCAACCAGAATTTATAAATACAAAGCGGAACAGATTAACACAATATAAAAATCTTTTTTATTAATACTAGCAAATACGCTCTCTTATATATATACACTCAGAGACTCCCATAGGATATTTCTACCCTATTAACAAAGAGTCAAACCCCACAAAGCCAAGGTTTATCGCTAAACCAAAGCTCTGATACCAACTGTAACATCCCGCCTTTTCGCACACTTTAAACCGACACACGTGCCAATTCAAAGCATACGCAAGGGCGGATTGTTATGGGGTAAATAAGAAAAACAGAGAAGAAATAAAACAAAATAGAATCTCACAGCGGAAGGATAAAATATAATAATCAATATACAGTTCATGATAACCGTTTACAAAATATTTATTTTACTTATACAATGAATATCAGAGTTACACATACCAATACAATCAATGCAGCGGAAATTTAGAGTGTGGTGCAATACTATAGATAATAATAATACGACTCCTTCGTCTTCGTCCTTCAAAGCTAAAGTCTTCGATCCTGAAACGCTCGGACTGACCCGAGCGAATTTGAAAAGACAAAAACACTCGAGTCAGACTAAAAGATCTTATGTGAGTTAAATTAACAGAAATAAATATGAGTACAGTAACTCAAGAGATGTTCGGGATTTACATCTCCTAAGGATCCGTTTAACTATTTACTATGTAGTATATTGCGCTATTATAATAGTGTCTATTTATAAAATAAACTTACTTTAAAATAGCGTTAAGGGGTTACCCATATAGCCCTTAACACAAATAATGCCAATAGTCTATACAGTACCGTAATACCTCCTGATCGGGAAGCTACCAGAGGATACTCCATAGGTACGACACAAATAGAAACTCGTAGTAAAGGCTCGGTATGGTAGGTGACACGGCACAACTAGGCAATGCCAGGGTAGATATACCAATTGCTATCCAGGCTGGTGGAAACGCGTAGCCGCAGTTACCGCCCACCTCGGACTAACTCCCCAAAATCAAAATATAGAAGTGGCCACTGAATCAATCCAAAATCAAAGTATAATATCGAAGAGGAGGGTCCGATCAGAGGAATGACCTCATTGGCCTGAGAATCGCTCCTGTTTTAGCCACCTTATGCCAACTCACGGGAGTCGGGTCCACGTATTTACCTTACAGGAAACGTCGCCACCACCTACTTCATTCTGGAATCTCCACCGCGTACACGGTTAGTCAAAGTGGTTTTCGGTATCGACAGAGAGTATGTCCATATCCGATCCCGGTCTCTTTGCCAACCCATCGTTATTATAACACCGCGGTTATTTAAAAATAGTTTATACTTTAAAACCAGAATATAATCCATTTCAAAACCATAATATTACGATATCATTTCTTCCTTTAAACCCAAAACAATTCCTTTTTGATATTAATTTATAAAAACCCAAATCAATGATATCGTTTCCCAAATATTTTCCTTTCCAAAATTTTGTCATCTTTTATTATTAAAATTCCTTGAACCAAATATTTGGAAACTTAACTCTTAATATAATACTTCGAAATCCATAGAACTTAAAGCCATTACCTTCAAAACTAAATGGTTTGGATATTCAACAGTATATAAAATAAGTGGTTTAACTTAAACGTTACTTTGAAAAGAAATATTTCTCGTGGCTTTACAATACATTTCTTTATTTAAAGTCAAAACCAAAATTTAATATCGCTTCAAGTTCCAAACCATTTTAATAAATTCATATATATACGTATATCCGTTTTGAGTATAAATATTTCAATTAAAGATGGATTTTATTCTTTCAAATCAAATGTTCTATTAATTAGTCTTGAATAAAAAATCCATAAACAAAACCTCAATTCTAGTAAAATATACATATATTTTTCCAATCCAAATTTTACTAGAATATTCATTTCAATATATTTTGGGAAAAATCCAATTATAAATATCATATCTTAAAATTTCCAACTTAACATTAAAACATAGGATATAAGTTATAAATCTCCATTTTCTAAATTTTCTTCCATTTCCAAATAAAGGAATTTGTGCACCTTTTAATTTCAAAATTCTTAACTCTACATGTATATGAATACGGAAGAAAATATTTATACAGTATAACTTTTAAGATTATTATAAACCGTATTCCATCCAAACCATAGAAATTTCATTTAAAATAGTTATATGTAGACCACGGTGCCTGTATATAATTTTCTATCCTATGGTCAAGTGATACGGATATTTATCATTTCAATCCGCAATTTAAAAATAAACCGCGGTTGTATATCATTTCAAACCGCAATCCCGAAAAATGTAAAATGCATGATAACTGGCAGTTTAATGATATCCACATAAAACATCCATTCAACAACACATCCATCATCCAATCACAACATCAATCAATAACAATATGTGTTTGGTAATATACAAAAGGTAATAACTAGCAGTTTTATTCAAATTAGATTTATCAACTATTTATCTAACAGTTTATATTCCCCAAAAATTTATATAACTGTTAACTAGCAGTTCATATGCAACAATAATTTCCAACAGCCAAATAATACGCAATCAATCAATTTAATTAACAGCTAAATTCAATAAAATGCAATTCAACAGATATGGATGAAATAACATGCCAAAAGCTAATAAATAAATTTCTATTCATTTCTAAAATTTATTTAACAAACATAAAAGCTTCTAGTAATTGTGAGTGGGTTAAAACACTCACCTTTTGAATTTAAATCGAATTTAAATTCGATTTAAACCCAAAAATTTGCCCGTCTCAGAATTCGTCCAAACCAGCGTCATCAAGTCCGGAATTTTATTACGATCCTAATGAAAAAAATCTCGCGTCAATCGGATATCGTATGACGAAGTTATAGCGAAAAATCGAGTTGAAAATAAAAATTAATTTAAACAAGAATGGTACACATTTACTTACCATACTTGCCACATCACCCTACAGAACGCGCGCACCTGCTCCTCTCCTCCTTCAACACTCACGCAGCCGACACGCAACACCCCCCTTTTGACCAAGAATATCCATCGCCGTAGGCCACTAGGGGCTCAACCACCACCATAGCCGAACTCTCCAGACCGAGGCGCACCAAACCCCCATGACCGGACCTCCATTTCTCGTGCCTAAGGCCGGCCGCCGCCCCTCTCATCTAACCCTAACTGAATTATCTAGCACGATCCAGCCATCAATTTGCACGAATAACCACATAGATCGCCTCCCCTCCGTTCCCTCTCCGATACCCAGAAAGCAATTCTCGATCCGACGAAGTTTTGTGCGACGATGATGAACGGTTTTGGGGCTGTTTGAATTTATTCTGGATGAACGACAGCTTCAATTGAAAAACGAATTTCACCAGTAGATTACGCGTATCGAATATGTCAACATATATTTTTTCAGGAATTTTCTGAAATTTTTGAGTTTTGACTTTTGATTTTGAACTGTGGATAGATCTGGAATTGGATCTGAGATGTATCCATTGAGGAAGAAAGAAGGTTGAAGAAAATGAACGTACAGTAAAAGAATAGAGACTAGGGTTTATGATCGCATATATATAGACAAATAGAAGAAGGCTAAGTGGGTACGGATAACGAACGCGCTAGACGGTAGTTGGCCCAAAAAGCCCGTTCTGACCCCGGAACGAAATTTATCAAACCCATATATCCAGACAGGTATTTTAAAATATTCTGAACGCGATGGAAAAAGTTTCACGACCAAATTCGATCGTATGAAGAAGTTATGCTGAAAACAAGATTTCCAAATTGATTTCAAATTGATTTTTTTATAAAATCGATTTCAAGGCGTTTCGCGTCCGTACGATCAAACGACAAGTCCGATCGATACGAAACTTGAAACCCTATAATAATTCACCGATACGGATCCGATGAAACTGGTTTCGTCGAAATCCGAGTCCGTGACAAAAATGGCTATTTTTAATATTTATTAAATAAATTAAAATAACTTATAAATCCAATTTTTATATTTCAACTTCTAATATTGGCCAAATTTCATTACTTATATAATTCAATCAATTCCAAATGATTTAACAAGCTTGGATGTGGATTAAAATCTATAAGTATATAAATTTTGCAGTGTTAATTTCTGCACTTCTTATTATTTGGAATTATAATTTTTATTCTCAAAACCCAATTATTAATTCTTATACTCTTATACTCTCAACTTGAATCCAATTAGATAAATAGATTTGATTTCCATTCCAACTCATTTGAATGCAAATAAACTTTTTACCATACATTAAATTCCAAATTATTAATAAACTTTTATTCTCATTTCCTTTACACACAATCATCGTATTATAAAGGTATCTTCCATTGATTTGCCTTAACTTATTTAAGGTTACCTTACATTAATATCTATTGCTATGATTTCAAATTATTATCCCCTCATTTTTCTTAACTATTATTAATTCCAATCTTAACGAATTCAACATTATAAGTTTGATAAATTTATTAAATTCACTCAATTGTTTACAAATTCCATTTTAAATCCAATAACGTAATATTTTACGTTTAATTCCCTTTTACTTGTAGTAAATACCCTTTGTTGGATTTAATATTCAAATTATAGATAAAATCTTGCTTTCTGAAGTTATATCAACAATGTCCAACTAAATTTGAATTAGTTTTAACTTTATTCTATGGAATTAACTATTGCAATAAATCTAAATTACCATAAATTACATCCCAATAAATAAAGCTTGATTTCTATTATTCAACTCAAAATATATCAATTGTCAATTCCATAAAAAAAAAAATTAACATTTGGTTCATACTTTTTACAAATAACTCCCATTTCTTCCAAATAATAATTACATAAACTATTTGATATTAAATCCATTAAATTGCAATAAATTCAATTGATTGCAAACAAATTTGGGTTTTTATTTGGTTATACACAAAATTTCCGTCATCACTTGCCTAACAGAGTTATTATCACTTAAGATCTCATTGCATCCACATTTTCACATTTTCATTTCTTAGTTTCTATACTTTATTTTACATAAATTATTATAAATGGGATTTCCCTTGGTTACATCTTATTTGTATTTAACATTACTCATATACCAATCTATTCCACCTTAACTGCGGTAAATTGGCGGGTAAATTGAATAAATTCCCAAATTTAAATTAACAAGAAACAAGAATAGGTATCATACCATAGTCGTTTACTCTAAATTCTAATCACCTAAATAGGCTTTTATTACTTGCAAATAAATGTTACTATTTATTTTCATAGTACAAATCTCAATAATTATCCCATTTTAATTTGCTTAGGCCATTTATTTCACTATACATATCTACCTAAATGGACAATTTATTCAATTCATTAAGTATCAATTCTATTAAGCCCTGTTTATATTTTATGCATTCTTCTATTACCTTACAAAAAGGAATAACTTTTAACTCACACACGAAAAACCAAAACCGTTATAAATCCGATAAATTCCAAATCAAAGTTTGTACATTGTACACAACTATCATGATTTCTCACAGAACGTTGAATTTATTAAATGACCATTTATTAAAATTTAATTCCCTTAATTGAATCAATTGCTTATTATTATATATATTCATTTCATTCTACCATTCCTTCCCATTATAAATTCATTAACGTATTTACACATCTCTATCTTTCAAATATTAATAACCAAACTTGATTACAAACACTGTCCTTATCAATCTTCATAAATTTGTTTGTTTCTTAAAATTAACTTTAAATCAAATTGTGACAATTTGCATTATCCACATTTATCGTCATAAAATTTATATTTTACACTAAATTTCAACTACTATACCCAATTTCTACATTTATTCCTCAACAAATTTGAAATTATATTAATTCAATTTATTAAATATCATAAATTTAACGGGTCGTTACATATGAAAAAGTTCTCAGGCCTTGAATTAAACACTGACAAATCCAAAATTTTCTTCAGTAAAGGTGCCAAATTTAAACAGGAGATAGCCGATCTTATTAAGTTCAAACTTGATAATCTGCCAATCATTTATTTAGGGATTCCTCTTTCTAATAATTCTTTGAAGTCTAGAGACTTTGGATGGCTTATTGACAAAATTAACCAAAAGTTTAATCATTGGCAAACCAGATTCCTCAATATAGGTGGTAGAGCTGAACTTATCTAAACTGTTATCCAACCATTGCTGATTTTTTGGCTTCAAGACTCCCAGTTCCCTGCATCAATTATTCAAAGGATAAATTCAGTTTGTTCAAACTTTTTGTGGAAATCCAAGTCACATAATATGAAATGGAATGATGTATGCAAAACCAAGAGTGAAGGTGGATTGGGTGTCAGAAAAATTGAGGACTTAAATGTAGCTGCTGCAACTAAATTATTATGGAACTACATTAATGGAAATTCTTTATGGGAAAAATGGATGCATAATAGATATTGCAAAAAGAATAACTTTTGGACTATCAGCATTGATAACAATGCTTCCCATACTTGGAAAACCATTCTACGTGCAAGAGAATGGTGTAAAGGATACATAGACAGGAAAATTGTGGATGGTGTTAACACTGACATTTGGTTTGACCCGTGGCTACAAGGCTATTCTCTAATTGACACTTATGGTTGGAACTGCATGAGAATTCTCAATGGTTGTCATAAACAAGTTTCGCAGCTCATTTCAAATAATAACTGGAAACAAAATCTTAATTTCATTCCCATGCAAACACATAATGATGTAAGGAAAACTACCATTCATCACCACATGAATCATGACTATTGGTGGTGGATTCCTAGCAAACAAGGGCAATTCTCTTTGAAATCAGCATGGAATACTTTTAGAAACAAAAATGTTGAACTTGAATGGACCAATTTTATTTGGGAAAAAGGACGTGCACCTAAAATGTCTATATGCTCCCTTCTTGCCATTAAAAACAAATTGAATACTAAAGACAGAATTAGCAAATGGTCCCCGAACATAAATCAAAAATGTGTTTTATGTGATAACCACAATGAGGACAGAGACCATCTCTTCTTTCAATGCACACATTCGAAGAGTATACTAATGGATATTCTATCCAAGCTTAATGTAACAGGTTATTCCAATTTTGAAATCAACTCTACTCTGACTGTTTTTAAAAAAGCTCAGGAACAAATGAAATCTTCCAATGCTAATATTTTTAGCATCATTTTCACTAATATTTTATGGAACATTTGGTGTGAACGGAATAACCAAGTTTTTAAGGGAATCGAACAACCATTCGAATTAAGAATCAAACATATTCTTCTAGATAGCAAACACCTTATTCAACAAAGGACTCAATTTGGTGAATTAAACTCAGAAGAAAGACTTATCTTGGTGAATCTCAACATGATGTCGGATCCCCATGTCCACTTCCGACCCCCTTGAACGACTGCAGATTGGTTCGTGGCGAGAGTTTGTAAACAGTGACTCTTTTTCGTTATAAATGATTTCGTCAGTTGCTTCATTCCCATGGCGAATTTTGACTTCGATCTGTGATTTTGGGGATTAGGTTTCCTCTCTCCTCCTTGATGGATAGCATCAGAAGTTATTTCGACTTGTTGACATGTCTTTTGTTTTTCTTATAGTAGTACTGTATTTTAGTGAGTGTTTGTTTCTGGTGCCAGCTGCTCGTACGGATGGTTTTGAGAGTGTTTCGTTTGTGTTATTTCTCCTCCATCTGTTTGACAGCTTGATCCAACAATTGGATTGTTGTATTGTTAATATATGGAATTGATATGTACTCTTTTTCCTTACAAGGTACCCATATAGGTTAGGGGGGTTGTAAGGTTTTAATGAGGCATATCAAGGAAATATATGCTGTTTTGTTTTTCAATATTAAGTACCTTTTATCAAAATAAAATAAAATGTTGAAACAATTTCTAAGTATTTCATTCTATTTACATGGTTCTAAATATGTTCATTCTAATTTTCTAGTGAAGATTAGAACTATAAAACTATATTATGAAAAGAAGGCTTAGTATGTAAAATGCTACACTCCGCAATTTTGACACTATCATCTTTGTTTAATCTTTTTTTAGCCTTTGTACTATGCCATTCTGCCATCAAATGAATTAATCAATTTTTACTGGATTCTACAGGAACTTGACGGCACCGTTGGAGGTCTGATTGCTATAACATAAAAAGTTATCAACATCTAAACCAATAACATCAAATGTAGTATGATATATTTATGTATAAACTCCAAATACCCAATTTATTAGATGTAAGCCAACATGTGTATTATCCTTTATCTACAGAGGTTTTTTTACCATACAAATTCACATAGAGACTGATTCATTTCATTCTCAAATTTTGTGTTCACATCAAACATATTTGTTATAAATGATAATATAGTGATTTACAAATATTTATGAAAAATTAGTCTTTATAAATATAATTTACAATATATAGTTCCCAAACTTATATCAATAATTCATTGATTTTTTAAATTGTGCGATTAATAATGTCAAAATTTATGAGTGCGTTCTGGTTTATTGATTATAGAGAAAAAACTAAATATACAAATAAAAAGAAAACCTCCATATTGTAAATAAAAAATAAAAAATAAATGGTGAAGTGACCATGACCAAGTGCAGGTCTAACTAGATGTGCATTTATACTCGTAAATAAGAAGGATGTAAATTGAAAATTTGAGAACTTAAATCCCGATGTTTCTGAAATTGGTTTCTAAGTATTTGGAATAAATAACAATAATATTGTTTGAAACTATTTTAACGACTAATGTTTTTAAAAGAGTTTTAAGATTTGTATGGGTTCGAGGTTACTCTCGTAATCAACAAGTTGATTCGAAAAACAAAGTATTTTTATGTCAGGTAGTTCGAGTGACTTGAAATTGACTAAAAATGGATAGGAGATGTATTCTATTAGAAAGCACTTCTCTTGAGTATTACCCTTCTTTGTAAAGGGGATATATGATACTATTTGGTAAAACCTAGTTCCTTGTATCATTTTGTTATTACTCGATCTATATAAATATTTTCCAAGGATTTTAAAGAGAATATTTTGGAAATTGGTTTTGAAAATGATTTTGGTTTAATCCCTAAAAGTATGATTTGATATTCAAAATATATATGAATATTATTTAAAATGATTTGAAATAAAACCTGGAGTTTAATTCTTATGTTTTCGGTTGAGATATATTATGGATGCATGCATCCCATGCATTTGGACAGTTTGGTTGTGCATCTTGTTTGATCTATTGATTGGTAGTTTCTAACTATTGAAATGAAATGGTGTTTTCAGCGATTTAGGATAGTCAGGAACTTTGGAATCAATATAGAAATAGAAGCTTAAAAAAAGTTGAATTTTTAAAACTCTTAATTTGAAAAGATTATAATTCAAAACAAGTTCAATTTTTTTTAACCATCTTTGATAAATATAACATTCGATGTTATTGGGCCAACCAATGAATGTCTTTACTTTATGTTTGTCTAAGGTAAGTAGAATCTAGATTTGAGTTTGGATACCAGAGTCCTACTCTACCTAGCTACTTGCCTGACCTGATGGATAAAAAAGTTTAAAAGGATGACTTGATAATAAAATTTAAATTTATTTTAGGCTTTCATCGAAATTTTAGTAAGTTAAATAAATATGAAAGTTTCTACATACTCTTGGGATATAACAAAGTATTATACAAATAATAAACTTAAGTCATAAAATGTTTTAATTTGAAATTGTGATTTAGGAAAGTTTTTAAAATAAAGAAAAATTGTTATAAAAATGTTTATAAACTTTGTTAACATTTTATGAAATGCTTTATAAATAATGTGAGTAGTAAAAGAGAATAATATTTGGGTAAAAGAATATGAACCTAACATAATGAAATGTTTTATAAATAAGGATGTAGCGTTTTGAAATGATTATGTAATTGAGTGATATTTTATAAGTAAAGGTATGTCTTTACATCATGTTTATAAACTTAAGTAAATTTTTTATGGAATGTTTCATAAATGAATTTAGTATCAAGTGAGAAATAATTAATGTGAAAATAAATATGATTTAAAATGAAAAGCAATTTGTGTAGATAAGAAACCAATAAAATTTAGTACGTTAGTTGTATGAGATTATTCTATTAACATGACAGTTCACAATCTAAGATTCCAGTGCATGATTTCGAGGTGATTTACACCAGTCCGATTTAGGATTTCTCACTAGATTTTTTGACGACGAATGCATGAAACTGATTTTGATCTGATATTTAAGTTTCCTGTCATAGTAAATGCTATATAAGGAGAAAAAAATATCTAATCAAAGAACCGGATCGAAGTCCGCACTGGAGAAGTCAAGTAAAATCTATGTGAATCCATGTGATCAAGCAAATGGTCGGATCGATATTGCATACAGATGATATTTTACCCGTATGGGCTTTAGTATATTCATATACTTTTTGCTTGTGAAAAGTTTGGAAAATGACCCTTCGAATGTTTTGAGGTAGTATGAATAATCGACTAAGTAATAACATAAGGCTGTTAAGTGAAATGTACACTTAGTAGTTTATTTGTCATCCTTGTGCAACAAGAAGAATTTTTACCTGGGCAAACCATTAGGCTTGTTTGCTGAAGATTGTAAGATTGTTAAATATTAATGTATTGTTGCTTCTTTGATTATTGGTGTTGGAATTTTGAGGAAGAAATATTCTAAGGGGGAGAATGCAACGATCTAGAATTTTGAACACTTGTATTTAAATACCTGAATTATTAAATATTTTTTCTAAGATTTAATGTGATTAAATATGATTTTATAACATTGTTAAACACTTTTTAATCAATAACTAATGATATAAAATTTATTTTTGAAATGTGTTTCCAAAAATATACGCTTTGGATAAGTACAAAAATGTGACCGAAAAACATTTTTTGGTAAAGCCAGCTGGCATTTAGCGTGTGCCATCCACATTTATTACCCCAAACAGTTAAAAGAACAGGTGATCGGAACAGGCTTCAGATCAGATAGGACAATAAATGGAAAACAGGAGTTAGACAAACAAGTCTAAACTACTAAAAGAGAAAGACAACTATATCTCAATGATAGGACAGGCGACCCGTCGGTCGTAGGACCAAGGACATGAAGAACCTGATAGAATAGCATAGCAAGAGAAGGCACAAGCGATCGTGACATGGAAGAGTATAGATAAATCTGATCCCAAAATGAGTCCAACAGTAATAGCCAATTGCGTAGACCAAATTCGCCACTAGTATGAAGATTCAAACCTTCACCTTCCACACGATAAAACAACCTCCTCGATTCCTCATCTTCGCCCATAAACAAATAATAGCTATTAAAAATCAATTTTTTATTCAATATAAGTTGTGTAAATATTTTACAACTTGAATAGTTATCATACGAACATATTAATGAGAATTAAGCATCTCTCTTATATTAACAAAAGGTTAATTAAACTAAATATTTATTTAAGGGAACATTTGGTACAAAAGGGATCCCTAAATCAAGGTACAAATCAAGGAAAGAATGCTTGTGTAAGGGTATGGCCTTACATGCTTGAGTCCTCTTTGCTTCATGGTTGAATAAAAGTGAGTTGTTCTCAATTTGAATGAAGTTAGTTACTTGATTGTAATGCTTATTGAAATATTGCTTGTTATCATATATAATAATGAATACTAACAACTTGAAGTTATAACCTTTTATTATTTGCTTCCAAAAGCATATGATTTTTTAAAGTAACTGCCTTATAGAGAATATAATTATGTTGTTTAAATTAAGCATATTTAAACATCCAAAATGGACATGAGTAAATATGTTAGCACATGTTTAGTAATGATTTGGTTTGAGTTTAGAATCATATATACATATGTGTATAAAATGGAATGACACTATATATTGAATTGAATACAGAATTGTCCATATACGGATAGTCGCTTTAAACGTACATTGAAATCCCTTAACTTTAATTTGTTAAAAGTGGTGATTTCAGAATATATTTTGATCAAACTTGTTTTGGTTGATTTATACACTTATATAAGTGTTTGGAAAATTAAAGTATATGTTCTGAAATGGTACATATAATATAAACAAAGCTAAGAAAGTTTAAAGTAAAAGGTCGCTATACCGACACTTTTAAATAACTTGTTTTTGGAAAATAACATTTATTTTCATAGACATTTTCTTTATCTTTTTAACAAGTTAATAATAAATTATTATTATTGTAAAAAATTTAAAGCTTAATTCATTTAATAGTTAGTTGAACGAAGGGGCAAAAGTTATAGCGAAATAGTCGCTAGATGAGCACTTTAGTAAAATACCTTATTTTCACACATTTCTATAAAATAGTTATAGAATATTCTTTGGGATTTTCCTTCATGTTATTCAATTGCATAAAGTATACTATTTATTGTAAAAAGAATGGATATAAAATTAATTTCTAAGGGAATGAAAACTAGGCGCAAAATTCTATCAAAAATGTGTTAAAAGTTGTATCAAAACGTTAGACAGCACTTATGGAAATGCGATCCATGCTATTTGAAACTATAAATTGTTTAAAAATGATATTTGAATTATGTATTTTTTCCTAATCTTTTTGGGGTTATTTTTATATTATAATAGAGTGATTTAAGATTGGTTTGAAGTTTAAATATATTTTTCACAATTAGTTATGAATTTTTAAACTAAGTGGCTTTTGAAATAAGACAATGTTTATTTTGGTTTTTCTATTTATTTCAAAAATTCCTTATTTTTATTTAATATTCTATATATATAATTATCATTTACTTTATGTAGTTTCAAAAAGTTTTTTAACATATTAATAAGTATTTTAAAGATATTTCTATATATATATATATATATAGGTTTTAAATATTAAATTAAGTATTTTAAAAATGTAATAAAGGATATTTAGGTTTTAAACATTTAAGTTAAAATATATGGTCTTGTGGAATTAGTTAAAAGTGTATTACCTTAATTAATAAGTGTAGATATGCTTTGATCTTTGAAATTAATAATAAGTGTAAATATGGTTTTGGGTTGTCGTAAATAGTGTTTTAGTAACACTTGTTTTTAACCCTTATTATAAATTATAGTTAGAGATGTTATAAGAAATTATCGTGAATATTTTAAAAATCATTATAAAATGGATGTTTTGGGTTTGTTATGACAAATTCTTAAGTAACGATTTTGTTTAACCCTTAAAATATAAATAAAATCTTTAAATGAGAGTTTTAAAGAGAAATATTTTCAATGTATGAAACGTGTGATGACCCACCTCCTCGACCCTCAGAAGTCGATACCAATACATCCTCGGTATACATGTTCCACAAATCCAAGTGCCAGAGAGGTAGATTATCAGGGGTTTTTAAAAGAAATAACAATACAGAATCTCATATCGTATTTAAAATAACTTATAGTTATACATTTGGAAATTATATACAATCGCTCCTAAGTGATTCATTAGAGTTATGGTACGTTCTAACCTTACCGGGACAATTATAACTACCTATCCCTTACAGGGGTTGGTGGATACCCAATACATATTACAAAATATGGCAGAAACTAACAATAGATAACCATCATCATAAGAACCTCCATGCTTCATGTTTCCCCCAAAATGCTCCATGCTTCTCCTAAAATGCTCCATGCTACCTAACTACTTGGCTGCCCAAAAAATAGGGTACCTAGAGTTTAAGAGAACAATAAAATAAACTCTGGGTTAGTCATAGGACTGGTGTGAGAAAACTCAAAAGAAAAGAATACTTTTGAAATCAAATGGTATCTCATAAGACCATGCCGTACATAAACATGGATGGATTTTTACCTTATGATAATTAAAACATTTGCTAGTAAAATCAGGGATATTATTATTAATGACATTCTATGAAAACTCTTTCAAATAAATATATAATCTTAGCCGAAATTGTTACGTTAATTAAATTCCATCATACTAGGTTCGATAACTAAAACCGTAAAGGCTCGTATTGGAGAATGGATTTCATACAATGACAAGGCAAGGGACTACCTTCCGATAGTACAACTCTAGAGTGATGCACCCGAGGCTCTAACCTCTTCTAACACAGAACTGACCTACCGATACCATCGATAGTACCGAATATGACATCATCCCTGTCGTTGCTGACCTTTACCAGATCCCAAATGTGATAACCCGCAAATCCGTACCCCTTGAATCAACACTATTCTACCTCTATTAACTCAAGTGGCACAGAACTACGAACCATTAGGGTTAAAGAAGAAGAGATAGAAGAAGAAGAAACTAAACAATATCAGAATCTCACAGTCGCAGCGGAATAAAATATAATAGTAAATAATAGATCTTTACACAAAATGAAATAGATCTTTACACAAAATGAAAACTATATCTGTTTTATACATCATATCATCAGGGTATCTCATACAAACAATATCCATCAGTCAGACAATCATACAATCACAGCAGCAGAATATATATATATATATAGGTACATATAATACGTCTCAGACTCCAGCTCCTCTCCAGCTCCATAGTATCCTGTCCTGTACATATAATACTCGGTCTGACCCGAGCATTATAATAAAATAACACCTGAGTTAGTCTGGAATACCAGCAGATTATAATGCATCCAAATTGATTATTAAAGTTTTAAAAATCCTTTGAAAATAAAAAGCATCTCGTAAGACCACACCACAAATAAACATGTCGGGTTTTTACCTTACGATAGCTAAAACATTTTTTATAGAAATCCTTTGATATTATAATAGGGTCTATTTACAAATACTTATAAAATAGCCGAAATTGTTACATTCATTAAGTTCCAGCTACTAGCCACAAAAGTGGGTAATACAAACAAAACTCGTACTAGGCTCGTAGGGAGAATGGATTTCCAACAATGACTAGGCACTGGGGTACCACCTGTCACAGTACGGGGCCTAGATCACCGTACCGAGGACCACTCCCAATCCCCTACAACACAAGGTTGGACCCATCCCTTACTGGACAGTTCCGAATAAGATCACCCCGCAGTTGGGATCAGCAACCGCACCACTAAGCCGAAATAAAAAGGGACATCTAGACAGGGATGACCTTACCCTCCAGTGGGGGCTACCTACGAAGCCTTGCTGCATATCTCCTGATTTTCATTCATTCCCATTTGATGAGGCTTGAGGCTAAGCGTTACCTTTAGAACGTTTCTCTTAGAATGCCCATCACCCTCCTGACGATGTTTCGAAAGCATTCGTCCATACAAGTCCGTTCCGGGTTCGAACGGAACCGAAGGCACTACTCCTACTACATCCATTTTGGAAACATCCTCAGGATTAGTAGCGACTAGCCCTTGCACTTCACTGCTCCATCTTCGACTCCGAACACGTTTTTCGTACGAAACGTACAAACCAGACCGAAGTGGTTTTCGAGAAATAAATCCCGATCCCGGTCTCTTCGAAACGATCAACGCATTTGTCCAATATTGATAGTCGGTGATTTAACTATCAATTATATCATTCACAAACATCCATCACACAATAAATAATTCCCTCATTATTTATTTGCCTCAAATATCTTTAAAAGATATATTTCCAAATTTTCAAAACTCTTTGAAAACAATTTCCCAAAGTTCTTCCTTTACAAGGTAAATCCTTTACCATATATTCCCACTGGAGATAACCAAGTTCAAAAACATTTAAATTTAAAACAGTTAAAACAATTAATACTGAAATACGCTTCAAAATACCTAAATTTACTTCTAGTTACTTACTCAAAAATATAAATTTAAAATAAGTGAAGTAAAACTATTTATTAAGATCTAAACTTGATTTTTTTACATAAAAGTTTAGTTAAACTAGATTTAAAGGTAGAGTTTAAAAAAAAGATCCTTAATAATTCAAATAACTTTATTCAAAACTAGCCTTTAAATAAACTCATTTGTAAAAATAATTACTAAGACATTCATACAAATTTACTATTGCTAATTTATTAATAGTTACTTTAAAATAATAAATTTCAAGTCACTCTTTAAAACAAGTTTGAACTTTAGACTTCCTTTTAATAAAATCTATTTAAAACTCGAACTAGGTTTTCCCAGGGAACTCATTTCCACTTAAAAATCCCAGAAATCCTTCTTAAAATTTCTGTCGATTTATTCAATTCAGATTTATGGTTTAGTAACATAAATTTACTTTCCACGTTTAAATAACTTCTTATGAAGCTTAACCACATTTCCATTCCCGGAAATTTACTTTCAAAGTGTAGTTTTTAAAAATTTCTTTTAAATAAACTATTATAAATTTATTTAATGAAATCATATTTAATTTCCAGGAAACATTATTATCAAAATACCCCTTCGTTATTTTTAACAATTTATAATTTCTTATTCACGTTTATCACCTGAATTTCCATACCTTCACATTTACCAACTAATACATATTCCACTTTATTTATATTTCCCAAATTTCCAAATTTTCATTCTTCACCCAACCCAGATTCCAAATTTATTCCCTTAAATTCTTTATTTCTCAAATTATTTATTTCTTTATAAACCCAATTTATTAAATTTTATTTCTTAAAATTCTGTGTGAATAATTATCCAGCGATATCATAGAACAATTTAATTCAGGGTTATCAATCTCAATATATAAACAGGTTACATCATCAATTATAAAATGATTACTATAGGGTGAGGAATCCAGTTAGATCCCTCCAACCTGTTTTTCCCTGCATCCACAATTTTTAGCACATCACATATATAAATATCAATCCAGATTGATAACAACAATTATATTCAACCAATCACACAGATATTTATTTTAATCAGCTAACATTCCAGATGTGAGTGAGATTAACTCACCTTGAGTTTCTGCGAGCGTTCGAAATTTAAATTAAACCGAACGATGTCCGATTTAACCTAAATTTCTACTTGCCCAGACTGATTCGGGATCTGCACCATCGCATAGTGCTCTTTTCTGCGATTCCAACGCCACCAAAATCGCCGAAATCTGACATCGTATGTAACCGTTATGAACATTTGAAGTTTGTATATTAAATATTAAACAATTTTTTTTTAATACCAAAGTAATCAAGGCCGTTACTTTAGCAAAAGGAATCAAGGCCGTAACCTGCTTCTTCCTCTACAACACGTTCGCGCCCAGCTAAATGAAACCGAACCCATCTCAAAAACTAGGGTTTCGAACCGCCTCCACTTCGTTGAGTTCGATGACGATCAGATGCCGTCACATGAAAGCTCGTCGCAACCTCTACCCTCTCCTAGAATTTCGCCGAACTCGGCCTCCCTCTGTACACAAGAATCATGCTCGAACGCAAGCACAACGCGGCCCCGTCACCCCTCCAAACGACGACAATACCTACGATCTACCGTTGGATGTGAAGCTCGCATCGACCTCTCCGTATCTCTAGTTGGAAGTTTCTTCTAAAACTCGACGGATTTTTGTAGATCTGAAGTGGAAGACGAATGAATTTCGGCCATTAATAAAGGTGGAGGCGGCTGATGAAGATAATGGCTAGGGTTTGCAAAATATAACGTTATATAATATAATTTATTATTATTTTAATATTGTCCCCAATTATTTTACCACTTATACAAACGACCTCCAAATCTCACGTACCAACAGGCGTTCCTAGGGTTTTTATGCGTTCCGGACACAATGGAACAGGTTTCGTAAGCTAATTCGATCGTATACGCGAGTTACAGAATTAAACGATCATTTTTAATTTAAACCGATTAAAACGATTTCTATGCGTTTCGAGCTGCCACGGTCAAACAACAACTCCGATTGCTACGAAAATTAAAATTCGATAATAACTAACTATTACGGATCCAATGGAACTAGTTTCGTCGAATTCCGAGACTATGCCCCGAAAGGCTATTTTAACTCGTCTATTAAATCGGACGATTTTCAAAAGTGTCGAAACCGCTTAAATATTCACTTTTAAAATTTTACTAACTTAACAATAATTCATATAAAATTTATAATCACATTAAAAATCATTCTGGTTCATTCCGGACTAAAATCGGATTAATTGCATTTTAATAATATTAAATTCATTTTTAAATTAATATAAAATCCCAAATATTAATTTATCAACTTTAAAATTCTTCTAAAATTCCCACCACGCTATTTACACTCAAATAGCTCAAAGTAAATTTTTAAAACCATTTTTACCACTATTTACATCCAAATTTACTTTTATTTCAGTTCCGAATATTTAAATTATTATTTTTCCATTATTCAAATTCAACCGGAATTACTAAAATTAAAAATTATAGCTTATTTCATTGATTGAACCCAAATCCATTCAGTTCAAAATCAATTAAGAGTGCACATTAAACATTTAAAACGAATTTAGTGCTCAAATTCATTGGCTTAAAAATACGGGATGTTACACCAAAGCATACAAAAAAATATGACATATAGAGGGTAATCTAGAAAGGTGATGACCATATTCTAATGGGTACGATCTACATAGCTCTACCGCATCTACCCTGTTTTT
This sequence comes from Allium cepa, assembly GCA_030765085.1. Taxonomy (NCBI): domain Eukaryota; kingdom Viridiplantae; phylum Streptophyta; class Magnoliopsida; order Asparagales; family Amaryllidaceae; genus Allium; species Allium cepa. The sequence continues at coordinate 2,926,404 of CM060937.1, forward strand.
TTCGTTCTTGGGTGCGAGGCTTAAGGTCACGTTTTACCTTGCATAGAATCATCAAATCCTACTTATAATGCCACATTTCCATTTCCATCATACTCTATTGATTTCCACAAATGTACAACCTCTGAGATCGTACTTCTCATAAAAAAGTGTTAAGTGTAAAAGAGGTTACCTTCTACACCACCAAACAGATGTATGTTTGTAGAGATCAATGTACATGTATTTTAGAAATGCAATATCTAACATTCGTCCATACAAGTTGTCCAGGATTAGGGAAAACTGAAGGCACTCTCCTACTACATCCTAATTTAGGAATCACCCCTAGGATTAGTAGCAAGAAGTCCTTGCATCAAAGATTTTCAAAATTAAGTACTATAGCCACCATATGTATATAACATGGAAATTGAGGGGCTAGTGGTAAGTAGCCTTTCATTGTGAAGATCTTCATCTTCAAATCATTGGCTTTATCATGTTTTCACTTTCGAAAGTACTTTGGTTCGAAGTGGTTTTCAGATAGGAATTACCTAAGTTTGATCTTGGTCTCTCCAAACCAATTATCGATAAACATCTTTTAGAGATATATCATTTATTTTCCGGTGTATACGAGATTATTAAACCTCTCTTTAACTTTGGAATACAACAAATCATTTCTCTTAAATTATGTTGTAAAACATTATTGAGTAAAAAGGATTCATAGAAATTATACTACCAATTTCCGTATTCAATGTGTACTATTCGTCGAATAATGGTGAGATCAACTTTTAAATTCACACCTCCTCAGAATTTAACACTAAGTATAAGAAGATTATTTCTATACAACCTAAGTTAAGGAATTAGTTATAGAAAGTAAATCTTTTATATTTGTCTCATTTCTGACATTTCGACCTTATCCATTCCTCACACAGGAATAGGCTAGGTGTGCCAGTGAATTGGTTGCTCCTAAACATGTCCTTAGTTTAAGCACTCCACATCTGGATCTCACGAATAGAAGAATCAGGCGTACTAATTGGCTTTTAGAGCCAAGATTTAATCATTTATTTATAACAGTTTTTCTTTTAATCATTTATTTAAAATCTTTTTAAAATAATTAGAAAGTTTTCAAATTATCTTTAAAAAACTCATTTATTTATTCGAAAATGTTTATAAATGATTTAGGAAAGAATAGTTAAGTTAAAATTATACTTTTCTTAAATTATTAAAACTGCTACGAAAAGTGCTGCAAATAGTGTTTTCAAAGCTTATCTGATCAAGACAACTTTTCTATTATTTGAAAGTCCATTTTTATAACTCAAATCCTTTTTAAAACATTTTAGTATCTTTTTAGAATTTATTCCATATTTTTAAAAATTTCAAAATAGCATTTCGAAGAAGTTTCCTTTTTGGATTCCGAATTGCCAAATCGGGACTATTTTGGAAACTTGTTTTGCTCATATTTCAAGATCTACTAAATGAAATCTTGATCGTTTTCTTTTGTCTGAATATATGATTATAAGAGTTTAGAAAATTCTTATTCCAAAGAATACCAACTCTGATTCCATTGTATAAATGGATTTAAAAAATTACGGCGCGAAACTGCGATTTGCCGTTATGCGACGCGTCTATTTTTGACTCCAATTTCAATTTTCTTCAAAACTTCACCAAATTGAGTTTTTGTGATTATAAAGCATTTATAAACCAATTTAAAGAGTTAGTCATCTGGTAACACTTTTATAATTTATTTCGAAAAGTGATTTCTATCATGTAATTTCGACGTGTATTAAACGTGAATTGTTTACACATACAAACAACCATATTTTTCGCTACCAAAACATGATGATAAAAACATAACAACCAAACATTCCAAACATATCATATCATCATCCATATCATAATATAAATAGTGTTTTCTTATCTTCACATGACATATTTAATTATATATCACTATTTATTTATTAAGCAACCATTAAGCATTACCAACCAAACATCACAACCATTTATAATACTTATGCTAACTTATTTATAGCCATTTTATAACTAATTTAGAATTGAGTTCTCACCATATCATCCACTCCTCCTCGAGGCTTCCAGAAATCATCTCGATGGCATTTCTCACCACAAATTTTACTCCGAAGCTCCTCAAATCTCCTCCTTGACTTCAAATAGGTTCGGCCTAAACCCTTGGGAAGGTGGTGTGATCGACCAAACATGAATATGGGGTGGGTCGTGGGTTGTAGAGGTGGTAGGTTGGATTTTTGACTTGTTTTCGAAGTGGATCAATATTATTTATATATAGAACTATTTTTGCCATTATTTCTTCATTATTTTCTTAGAGAAGGAGGCCATTAAAGCACTCAATGAAGGAAAAGAAGAAGCTTAGGAATGTAAAGAAATGAGAGAGAGTAAGGCCTGGTATTTATAGGCAAAAAGTTGAGATAAAATATCATGATATTTTAATATGCTTTCACATCATCATTTTGCACCTCCTCCTCCTCATCGTTTCACACGTTTACCCTTTCCATGTGCATCTCCATGTGCTTGTCCTTTCTTTGTGTGTTATGGTGCGTAAGGAGTTGATGGGTGAGGGTAAGTTGACTTTAGGATGCTTAAGGATGAATTTTAGGAAAATATCTTGGATATTCTGTAATATATATATATATATGTGTGTGTGTGTGTGTGTGTGTGTGTGTGTGTTTATATATGTTATATGTCTGTATATGTGTGCATGTGACATGTATTTGCATGCATATGTATATGCACAAGAGAATGAACAATGTTTCAACCACTTTGAACAACTTTCATTCGTTAAACTGTTGAAAATCTAAAATTCGATTCTCGGTCACCTTTTCACTTATTAATTAAATTACTTATAAATGTGAATAAAATTTTATTAGTCAAAATATATAAATGAACAGAATTAATATAGACATAGAAATATAAAATATACTTACCAATAAATCTTTTGGTGTGTTTTCAATTCAAGACCCATGTAAGAGCCAAATTGTACAACTACCAAATACATTTAGACCTTGTTAAATAAATTTTTTATTCGCTCGAGACTATATTTTTTCTTCCACGAGTTTTGGACCCTTAAGCAATGAAAGGATATGTAAATTCCGTCCATATTCGAGGAGGTATAAATATTATATGGCGAACAGTTGTACTTTATAATGTATGAAACTTCGATTAAATTAATTTATTGGAAATAAGCAAGTGAACCATAATGTGAGAACGTGTATGTAATACGATTGATTAATTATCTTGTTTTGTTAGATGTAACAATAGAGCAAAAGCTACAAGATATACCTAGATCATGATCACTGAAATGTGAGTTTGATTAGTTTATGTTAAATGCAACTTATACAATATACATAACCGTTAAGGATTACGAACGCTTTTTTTAATAAAAGTTCGTTACGGTCTTATAGCAAGGATTCCATTTTGAATGATTCAACCAGTTGGAAAAGAAAGTGAATATATGAGAGAGGATGTATTTAGGCATAGTTGGATTAAACAGAGTAAAGGTTTACCGTTCCTTCATGAAAAGACATTAGAATCAAGAATTGTCTAAAATCCTAAAAGATACTTAGTATGAAATGAGAAATGTGATTTCTGTTTCAAATGCATTTTCATATAGAAAATTGTTTCTTAAGAAAGTATTTTACTTTTGAGTTTAAAATATTTGATCTGAAGATATTATGATTAAATAATAAATATCTTCGGTATTGATTGAAAAATATACATAATTTTATTTACATTTGAATATTAATAATAAGATAAAACTATAATAATTATATGTGTTTTCATAGCAAGACGATGCGCTAGAAAATACAAATTTATCTGAAATTTTAGGTTTATTTTCGAGTTATAGACTAAGCCACATTTTTGAGAACTAATTATTTTATCCTATGATTGTGAATTACAATAATGTTGAATTGTATCTCGAATGAATTAGAGCAAGCACATATTAATCAACAATGGAATAAGAGACAGCGAACTCTTTGGATTGATACATGTAGATTTATGCAACCGTAAGTCTATTTGATACTGAACGATTCCTCGTACTTTGTTAAATTCACCAATGATTATCTCAAACATAAACATGCATGATACACATTTAGTACGCCAATGATAAGCTTGTATAATATAAAATAGAAGTAAATAAAATAGCATGAAAAAGATAACAAAACAATTTGATTTGATTGTGTAACGACCCATAATTTTATAGTCTTCAAAAATTGGATTTTTAATTTATTTAAATACGCAAATTTGAATTTTAAATATAATAAAACATATATTTCAAATAATTTCCCCATTTTTTATGACTTATTTTTAGTTTAATTTATAGAATTGTTCCAAATATTTTAATTTGGGAAATAATTAAATTTTCATTTGACGTATTTTATGGCAAACGTTGGTATTTTTAGAACTTTACAAGATAAATTAACCTGTATTTTTTATGGTTGCTTCATAACCTTCTCATATGTTGTGTATGATCATATTTTTATTTTTGTCGTTCGTAGATCGAATGCAAACGTGATATTGTGTGGCGGCATACTGTAAAACTAACTTTTTTCCAAAATAAACTTTTTAAACAATCCTTAAATTGATGTGGCTTTGATTTACCTGTTAATGTGAGGGAAGTGTGAAAATTCTGGTTTAGTTGCTTTAAAAAGATTTGTTTATATGGATTCACATGCGAACATATGGTTTAATACATGGACACACATTTTTATTCTTTTTTTCACCGCGTATAAAAGAATGAGCACACACAAGCACCACATTTCCATTTTCTTCTCTATAAACATATATACACATACACGCAACAGTTTTTTCATTTCTTTCATTTGTCCTTACTTTGACCTTTATTTCTTTAGCCTTTAATCATTTTCCATTATATATATATATATATATATATATTCACCTTCATCTCAACAATGCAGGCATGCATGAAACCAAATAGTTGAACACAAAAGAAAAACATTTCCCTTCCACCTTAAGATTTAATAGTTCCAATAATGCCTTAAGCACCAGGAATTAACAAACATCAACATGGAAGTTGTAGAGAGCATAGGGATCTACATTTTCCTTCAAAGTTGCGCTTGAGATAGCCGAGCCAAGAGGGAGACAGGGAGGGTGGAAGTTTCCACCTTGCTTGTAGTTGTGTGCATTTATTTGTGTGAGTTAGTGTATATGTTTGCATGTGTGTTGGATATGTGTGTGGTGCATGGGAAGCGGCAGTGTGAATTATATTAATAGAGGCTTCTAATATACTTATACCGTTGAGATAAGTATATGAATATTCTAAGTATCAAAAATGTAATGGTTTCTAATATACTTATACCGATGAGATATGTATATGAGTGTTTTCCCAAGTTAAAAGAGTATAATGGGTTGTGAATATTATTTTTTGCGAAGATATTTTAAATCAAATACTGAAAGAGATTTGATTAATAAAAGATTTATTAATAGAGGCTTAAAGGAACCCATATGGAATTAAATCTATATTGTTTGTTTCATTTGATAATTAAATTACCGACTATCAAATGTTGGCCAAAATGCAACTTTGGAAATATCTAGAAAAAACACGTGAGTTATATAATGATGTTGTATTGTATGTATAAATCTCGTTTTGTTCTCCTAGGATAAGTGATAAGGAAGTCTGTCCACATAAATGGGTAAGAGGTGATTTTCGGTCTTATGTATTGTCTGATTATTTTTTGAAGAACCGAGGTTAAGTTTTTCAGAATCTATAGAATGTTGTTTCGAAGAGACCAGGATCAGATAAGTATGAATTTTCTGAAAGCCACTTCAAACCAACTCAAGCATTCGAATTGAAGACATCTTGAAGATGGTGGACTTGAAGACAGAGCTCTTTGAAGTTCAAGGTGTTTGCTACTAATCCCGAGGGTGATTCCAAAATAGATGTAGTAGAGCCTTCGGTTTGTTCATATGCTGCACAACGTATATGGATTAATCCTGGCATTACATTTTTCCTAGAAGGCAGTGTTGCCATTCCAAGTGGAATTTGCTAAGAGAGGAAAAAGGTAATCGTGCCTCACAATCCTCACAACCCGATAATGACTAAAACATAGGATATGCGGCAGAGCTATGAGGTTCGCTACCATTAGGAGCATCATTCCTCGATCCAGATTCGATATTAAGGGATTTTGGTATGCGTGTGCATGGAAAGAGTGAGGCTAGGTGCAAATGTTTTGCAGCCTTAGTGCCCGAGGAATGATGTAATCCGATATCCCATGTTAAAGGGGCAGCTGGCTCTGTGTTGGTAGGGGTGCAAGTTGTTGTTGACCTCGGTACATTTTGTCTAGAGGTGTACTGTGATGGGCGGTACCCCAATATCCCAGTGATTAATGGAAATCCAATCTCCATTACTTGCCTCAATGGATTTAGTTGTGCTAAACCATATTGAAATGTGAGGTGCAAGCATTTCAGCTATTTTACATATTGTTTTCAACTCCAATTCATTATTGTAATATCATTGGATTTTCTATAGAAATGTTTTAGTTATCATAAGTTTAAAATCTATCCATGTTTCTGTGCGGCATGGCCTTATGAGATACCTTTATTTCAAATGGTTTTATAACATCAAGCAATCCATTTGATTGTGTTTCTCATGCTTTTTTACCAGCCTGACCTGGGTGTTGTTTTCCTATAATGCTCAGGTCAGCCCGAGCATATTTTCTAGATTTAGCTGGACACTTTTGAAGCTACAGGGGGCAAGATGGATCCTCTAAGGCGTATTCACGTATTTTATCTTCCGCTATGCTTTGTTCTTATTTTATTTATCAGCAATTGTAAGGACAAATTGTTATAATTGTCTTGGGATGACGATAGGATAACTGCACTTTGATTGGAGTTTGAATATTAAAGTTCATTTTTCTTTTTGTAAATACCATTTGAATATTATATGTAATTCATCATGTTTGTGAGATTCTGTTCCATCTTTTCTTTCTTCCACTCCAATGATCTGCCTTTTTGGCACTTGAAATATTCGACATGTGAATATCGTGGACATATTAGTATTAACTTCTGAGGATTGAAAATGCGGGTTGTAACACTTTGTATCAGAGCTGAAGGTTAAGAGAGACCTTAGCTTTAGTGGGGTAAACTCATTAGAGACTGGTTAAGTGACACCCTAGAATGAGTCTGAGTGTACTATATATAAGAGCATATTTTTTAGTGCTATAAAATTATTTTATATTGTGTTGATTAGTCTGTTGAGGGGCTTATGAATCTTGGTCGATACACTTGATCAACGTTATCGATAGGGATTTCTGAACATTTAAATAAGGCAAACCGACACGTATTGTTTAAAAATTGATAAATGAAATAATTTTACCCAGGGTTATATTTTATATATAAAGGGGTAATTTCTGAAATTTATGAAGATTTATGATAAATTTGTTTACTAGGAGATGGTAATATTCAATTATTATCATTCATTGTTCGATGGGTTGGGCTTGCCCAGTTTATGAGCAATTTTATTTTTTCACGGCATGGGTTGGGTAGATAGTAATTTTAGGGAACAGTGAAACGAACACCTTATGAATTCAATATAATTTGACTATAAGGCGTTTAGTGTTAATGTTGGGTTAATATTTACTTTTAATGAGAGATTTTTATTATAGTAAACTAGGATACACAATTGTGAAATGGTTTTAAATAAGAAAGTGGAATTATATAAGTATGGTTTTTAAGTATGGTTCACAAACAAAATTGGATTTAGACTGAGAATTTGAGAATTTAAATCCTAATGCTTTTGGATAATTATTTTTCAAGGTTTGAGAAGATAATAATCGTAGTATTTGAAAGTACTTATAAATACAAATTTTCTACAAAGATTTTAAAGGATATAGGAAGCATTGAACTCACTTTTATCGTTAGAAAATTGTTCCGATGATGACTGCAACATCATCAGTGTTTATTCTTGAGTTTCTAAGTGGATTGCTACCATAGTAGTTTTGTTTCAAATGTTTTAGTAAAACAATTTTTGAGTTTAACACCGAAATATGATTTGATATATTAAAGTTAGAAATATAAATATTATTATTTTAAAGTGATTTGAAATAAAAACCCGGTGTTTAGTTCTAAAATTTTCAGTTAAAGGAAATTATAAACCCATGTATTCTATCCATTAGGATGATTTTAATTGTCAATCTCATTTGCTATGTTGTTTGCTAGTTTTCATTGATTTAAATGAGATGAAATTTTAGGCAATTTTGGATAGTCGAAAAAATTCCAAATTAATTGAGAAGTTAAAGCCATGTGATTTTGTGAAAAAAATAAGAAAATAAGTTTTTGTAACTTATATATTTGAGGAGATGTGTTAATCGGCGGAAATTTCTATCGAATTAGAAAACATCGAAAAATTTAGAAATAAAATTTATACCGCAAGCGCATGGTGTACGAATGTAGCACGTATGCGAGTACGGGTCGATCCGCAGGGAATTGATGATTTTAAAATTCTATTCAATCAAATTAAACCGAAGTCGATTGAAAGTTAAGCTAGAGAATTAAAGAGTTAACTAACTAACTAAAAGAAGAGAGAAGCAAATATAAGAGTTAAGTGACAATTTAGGGAATTAATCCACTCTCTAGATCACATAGTTCAACACATGAAATCATGATTTTTCTTTTATGGTCATTAGTGCTTTAATTGATGTGCTTATCATAAGTATGGCATATTTGTGCTATTGATTAGCCAACATAAGCCATCAAACTATAACACATCCGTTAAAGCACTTACTAACTTTCATGAAACTTGACAAAGAAAATGAAAATGAAATCTATCTTAAGTATGGCCTATTAACTATTTATTAGAAATATAGACCATCAAATTTTTATTTCAAATCACTTTCTTTTGCCATAATCATATTTTGATGAAGAGGCATTTGTGTTAGTGATTGTTTAAGCATAGCCTATTTGATACCAACAATATAGGCTATCAAATTCAAAGAAAAAATAACAAAATAAAACACTTCATTAATCATCATTAAGCACAAAAGGAGAGCATGAATTAACAAATAGTTGAATCTACATAATTAAAGAGCTTTATTACCTCCTAAATTGAAGGGGTTTAGCCTCTCATATTTGTCATTTGATTAACAAATGTAGCTTGCATCATGAAAGAAAAAGAAAAGGAAAAGTAAGCAAAGCTAAATGAAAAACTATTGTAGTTGCATAAAATAAAAGAGATCTACACTACAACATGAAAGGAAATAAACAAGAAAAGAAAATGAACATGTATTAAATTGCATAAAAAAAAGAATTACATAAGCGAAGAAATGATTAAGTAGCCATGGAAAGAAAGTGAGATGAGAGATTTCTTTTTTATTTTGAGCCTAAACTAAACTAAAGAGAGAATAAGGAAGAGAGGGGTTGCATGAAACATAAGGGGTATATATACATGTGTTAAACCCTAATTCATAAATTTGGGGAATGCCCAAATTGCCCTTCAGGTAGTGTGGTGGCCAAGTAATCATTAATATCCACTAATCCCCCACTTAAATGTACATGAAGCTTTAATGTCCTTTTATCATGTGCTTAACTGCTAATTGAAAATCAAGTTAAGTGGGTGGGGCCCCCTTGATCATCACTTTGAATTATTTCCATCCTCATTTGTTCTCTTCACTCTTGTGCATGCATATGTTATCATGAAGCCACTTGTAAAATTTACCAAATTTCCTACAAAAAAACATAGAAAATTCCAAGTAAATTTTTACAATTTAATAAATGCATAAAATGACCATTTTGCCCCTATATGAAGATGAATATGTGACAATTTAAAAATAATTTGAATTTTGGTTTAAACAAGTTAAGATACCCGATATGATCATTTATTTAATTTAAATAGATTAAATATGGTGGTTAAAATGTGAAAATTTACCTGCACACCAAATACCCCCACACTTATCTTTTTATTCGTCCTCGAATAAAGAAAAACTCAGATAATTCCGTTTTCGTAGGGAGCACGACTGCATTGAGCGTATGCAACCAGTCGTTAAACCTCTGAGTGTCCCCAATAGGACGAGTGTTGTCTCGTAAGGGTTTTCAGCGGATACTACCCACAAAATCCAAATGCAGGATGAAAATATTTACAAAATGCAAGATTTATTTACAAAGAGACGAATGCAAGTTTTTGAAATATTTACAAATGAAAGATTTATTTTTAAATCGACACAGATAAGTTAAATATAAGTTTTGGTTATTCTCTTGAAAATTTATGTCATTTACTCGTCAAAATTTCCAACAAAATTTAATTTATCATAACAAATATACTATAGTTTAACTCGTTGTTTTGGTTAATAACACAGTGCAACTATGAAATGGATCCTAAGTTGATTACCAAAGTTTACCAAAATGGCATTTTCATTTCTCTTCAATAACAAATCAAATAAAATAAGTAAATATAGTGCTAGGATTTCAATTGCTTGTTCTCTCGTTATTTGCAAGAAAAATTACACACCTAGCTCAGGTATACTGAGGCCAGATATACCACCCATGCACTACCTTTCGGGCTTATGTGAGGGGAGTACAGAGCATGGCGAGTGCACACACTTTCGTGCATAGACCTATCGACCGTAGGTGGTTTTTATTAAGTCTGTTTCTTTACATATGTTCCATGCATGCATAACCGTGAGGACTTTTAAATGAGTATGAAAACACATAATCAAAGATTCCAAGTAATTCACCCATGCATAACCGTGAGGACTTTTAAATGAGAGTGAATACTTGGATGTTATTATTATTTTTTAAAAGAGAGAGAGAGAGTTTAAAATCATCTTAGCACCATTTAACTTAGAAGGCAAAAAAAAGTTATATCCTTTACTTTAAATCAACTACTTTTTAAAACAAAGATTTTCTTTTTTTTGGCAAAGCCGACGGGGTTGGATGGACCCCAACCATTTTATTGCAGCATCAAAAAAACACATACAACAGGGAGCAAAAGCTCAATGAAAATAGAGGAAAACAAGGTGCCACAAGCACCGAGGGAAACAAAACAAAGAAAGAATACCAAACAAAAACTAAAACAATTGGAAGGACAAATTTATCCCTGGGTCAAAGGAGAAATTAAGCATCCCCAGCGTATGTTTAATCTCATGCATAATCCACATCTTGAACTGAGCCTCAGATTTTGCTTTGGCGGCGTCAAACACTCTAGTGTTACGCTCTCTCCAGACTGCTGTGATGAAACTCTTATAAATCTTCCTAATTAACACATATGAATCTTCCTATATACTAGTTAAACCGTTATTATTTGTAATCAAACTACATTTTTATTTTTGTTAAGACAAATAAATTTTCAAAAATTTCAATTTAATAAACCAAAACCATATATTTATCTTATAGTGTTTCTTTTAATAATAAATCAAAAGAATTTTTTTTTTTGGGATTTTTTTTGAAATTTTAAAGCAAAAATAAACCATAAAAAATAAAAAAATGAAGACAAGTCTCCCCTACACTTGATTTTGACTGTTTCCCCACAGTCAACCCAAGTGGAAGGTGAAAAATAAAATAAAAATTCTATATTTACATGAAAGATTATTATTTACAAGAGATGAGAAAGTATATAGTCAAAAAGTAAGTGCAACGGTCTTCTAAAGACCGATTCATTTGTCTCGTCAAATGCGTGGGACAAATTTAAGCACGAAAAACCAAATCGTAAAAGATTTCGAAGTTAAATGTGGATTTGGAAAAACGAAAGTCGTTTTATTGAAAATCATACGAGTTGTTTTATTTTCGATGATTTTTGGGGTAGGTAGAATAGTTGATTGAAATTCAAGTTTATTATCACCAAATTGAAATTCAAATTCATCATCAACAAAATTTTCCAAATTATTATACTCCAAATTGAAATGGTGATTGAAATCTTCCCCTTGAGAATTTAACAACTCATTCTCAAAAAGTCCAAAGAAATCGTGTTCGTTGAATACATCTTCCTTATTTGGATTATCAATAATTTATTGTGTATCTCAAGTTCAAAATCGAAATTTGTTGTGTTCAAATTTTCAACATCGAGAAAAGGATGATCGAATTATGAATATGGTTCCACACCCTCAAAAGAATTGAAATCCAACTCAATTACCGTCTTTTCAACAACCTCGTTAAGATTGTCATTTTCAATTTCGAAAGCTGTTATTTGAAAATCGTCAATTTTGGTAAAAGATGGATTATCGTTTAACTCGTCACACGTTGGAATTTGATTTTGTTTTTCACGTTGTTTCACATAAGTTTCAAACAACGAATCCATGTGATCATCGTAAATTTCGTTCATTTGTTCAACAAAATCCAATTTGTAATTATTAACTTGAGAATTTTCGATTTGGATTTGTTGAGAACAAAATTATAAATCGCATCATAATCGAGATTATTCCTATTGCCAAAATTATTTTAAAAGTGGACCGCATTTTCGTTTTGATTTTGAAATTCATTTTGGAGTTCAAAATTGAATTGGCATGGGTTATCATCGAAATCATTTGAAATTTGAATTGAATTCAAATTTTGAAATCCTTGAGAACTTTGACTTGAGTTATCATAGAAATACAAATTACACAAATCATTTATCATTTGATTTTGTTGTATAGAGATTACAAGTAGAGATGAAATGCTATTTTCGAGACTCGAGGGTTGGTCATCGTTTTGAAAATTTTGCTATTCGAAATTCGAATTATTTACACAATAGTTGTTGTTAAATATCAATACGAATTTGGAGTGAAATCATATGGATTATATAGATTTTCACAACTATTGTAAAATTCAAGTGAATATGGAAACTCGAAGATTTTCAAATATGTTTTTAGTTTTTGTTTTTTTTTTTAATTTTTAAAGAAAAAGGATTTAAAATTTTCAAAGGAAAAGGAATATATACAATTTTTTTTAGATTTTGCATTTGATTTTTTTTTAAATAGGCGTGAACTAATGCAACTAAATGAATGCAGGAGTTAATTACAAATGATCTATCCTAAGTTAACCCAAAATTGAATATTCACAGTAACAGACATAATTTATCGGTGTACCACGAATCATTGTAGCAATTCAGCCGAAGGTTTAAGTACCTTCAGAGGAACAACCACTATAATATTTACGAATCACTGTAATATTTATAAATGGTTATTACTCTGCCGTAGCCTAGACACCAAGAATTTAAATTGTTCAAAGAAGACAAATTGTCAATATACAATTAAGTGTTACTAATTTCTAACCGTTATTATCAATCAAAATCTAGGATGAAATGCAAAATAGAAATTAAATGTGCATTAACAATGCAACAAAAATGAATTTTTTTATAAATGCAAGCAATCAACAATGCAATTCAAATTAAAGTAGAGATGAAAGCAGCAATTTTGTTCTTATAAGCAAGCCAGCAATTTTTTTTAGCAGCAAAGCGAAGCAAACAAATCTTTCAATCTGCTTTGACAACCTGAAAATAAAAACAGGTTATATACAAAAAAATTTAATATAAGGATGAAACGTAAGAGCAACTTGAAACGAGACAAAACAAATTTACAACTAATTTTTTTTTAAGATAAAGCAAAACTATCTAAAAACAAATTAAACAAAACAAACAAAGCAAACTAATTTTTTTTTAACTTTTTGCAAATGAAAACAACAAGTGTAAATGAAGCAAATGATTTTTTTTTTGAAATTTGTGTTTTTTTAATAATCAATGAAGAAACTCAAAAATAAAATGCATAACTCAAATACCAAAAAAAATTCTCCAATACCACAAACAAATCCACATCTCTAATAAGTCTCTGCCCGGCCCACAAAAATTTATCTACCTTTTTTATTAAAGAAAAGGAATTATCACAAAACATTCAAATTTCAACTTCCAATATCTCGCAACCAGTTATGTTCAGTTTCGAAAATCAAAATCCCTTTTTTTAATTAGAATCGGTCTGAGGGGAGGATTGAAGTCGCGGTGATTATCGTTCAAAGAGGTGGACAGATGAAGAAGATTGCTATGGGTCGCTGAAGGTTGCGAAAGGAGTTCTGGTGTCGTTTGGTGGAATTGAATTGAGCGAATTGAACAAGCAAAGTAGCGATTTCGAGATTTCGAGATTGGGTTTTCGGTTGTGATTCCGGCTGAGGTAAAAGAGTCGGTTTGGTTCGGCGACGGAACTACGGTGATGGGGGGTTTCTAGAGATGTATGGTGGCACCGTGGCAGTATGCGGTTATGGTGGTTGTCTGTTGTTGCTTGTATGAAGCAGTGAACTTCACTGAAGCTTGTTGATGTATGCAGACGAGCAATGGGATGGTCTGAAGTGTGACAGGTATCGTGAGTTGCAGACTATAGTCGGGGAAGCTTGTAGATGTTGTGATTGAGGATGGAGTTCATGGTGGTATGCGGTGGTACGAGGGGAGCAATTTTTGCTGCTGGTTCATGCACAGAGACTTGTTCATGAAGGTGAGTTGAATTGCAGTGAATGTTTTTGGCGATTTTCGATTGGGGTTTGGATGTGGAGTGAAGTGTAGTGGTCTGTTAGTTGTTTGAGCAGTAGCACAGCAGTGGTTTGCAGGCGAGGTGGAATGGAAGTGAATGCTGGTATTGAAGTGTTTTCTTATTTTATTTTGTTGAGTGAAGTGGTAGTGGATAAGAAGCAAGGGGATGGTGAATTTGTAGGCAAAGGTAGTGGCGGGAATGGGCGATACTGCAGTGAATGTGAAATGCGGTAGGCAAGGTAGTTATGCCTACGGGTGAACATGTAGGTCACAGTGGATGAAGGTGGGCGGTTGTAGCTCTGAAAGTAGTGGTATTGGATGACTGTGTCTGAATTGGGATGGAAGAATTGAGTTGATGGACGAGCAGTTGTGGCAGCAGGCAGTTGTATAGGGGCAGTATGTGATGATCTTGCGATTGTGATGGTGGATGTTTGGATGTGGAGTGATGTATGCTATTGGAGTATGATTAGTGTATTGTGTTGGTGGTTGTTAAATGAGTGGGGAGAGTAGTTGTAGGAGGATGTGGTATGGAAGTGTTTTGGTTGTAGAGGAAGTTTTGATGGTGAGATGTAATGGTTGACAGGTGTGGCAACTTGGGGTCTGTGTGGTTGTGACTGTGATGAAAGAAATGGAAGAACTGGAGGTATGTTTGAAAAATAATGATGGATGGTGAATGTTAAGGTAAGCAGTGGGTATGTATGTAACAGAGGTGTCTTCACAGAGAGGCAATGAACAGAGACCATTGGCGGGGGGATGCACCGTGCACTGATATGCACAGTGATTGTCAGGGATTAGAGGCAAGTAGTTTGATGACTGGTAGAAGGAAGATGGGTGGTTTGTGTGAATGAAGTAAGTGAAGGCAAGACAGTGGATAACAGGCAATTGTATGCAAAACAGACGATGTTGTATGCAGGGAGAACAGTGAATGTTAGTGTGCTGTGAACAGAAGTGAAGTTTTGAAATGTATTGCAAATGAAATTTGTAAGAAGGAAAATTGTAAATGTGTTGCAAAAGAGAAAAAATGAAATGGAATATTTATTTTTTTCAAATGAAATTGTGTGGTTTCTTTTTTTTAAAGGAAATATGCAAATGCAAAAGAAAAACACAAACACACAAACAAAATGGAAACAAAAATCACTCAAACACACAACACACAAAATTAAAAATACACAAGAAAATAATTCGAAGAATAGAGAATCAAAATTAAAAACAATTCCCCGGCAACGGCGCCAAAAACTTGTTAATCGACGGAAATTTCTATCAGATTAGAAACTCGCTGAAAAATTTAGAAATAAAATTTACACCGCAAGCGCACGGTGTACGAATGTAGCACGTATGAGAGTACGGGTCGATCCGCAGGGAATTGATGATTTTAAAATTCTATTCAATCAAATTAAACCAAAGTCGATGGAAAGTTAAGCTAGAGAATTAAAGAATTAACTAACTAACTAAAAGAAGAGAGAAGCAAATATAAGAGTTAAGTGACAATTTAGATAATTAATCCACTCTCTAGATCATATAGTTCAACATATGAAATCATGATCTATCTTTTATGGTCATTAGTGCTTTAATTGATGTGCTTATCATAAGTATGGCGTATTTGTGCTATTGATTAGCCAACATAAGCCATCAAACTATAACACATCCCTTAAAACACTTACTAACTTTCATGAAACTTGACAAAGAAAATGAAAATGAAATCTACCTTAAGTATGATCTATTAACTATTGACTAGAAATATAGACCATCAAATTTTAATTTCAAATCACTTTCTTTTGCCATAATCATATTTTGAAGAAGAGGCATTTGTGTTAGTGATTGTTTAAGCATAGCCTATTTGATATCAACAATATAGGCTATCAATATCAAAACAAAAACAACAAATAAAACACTTCATTGATCATCACTAAGCACAAAAAGATAGCGTGAATTAACAAATAGTTGAAGCTATATAATTAGAGAGCTTCATTACCTCCTAAATTGAAGGGTTTTAGCCTCTCATATTTGTCATTTGATTAACAAATGTATCTTGCATCATGAAAGAAGAAGAAAAGGAAAAAAGAGCAAAGTTAAATGAAAAACTATTCTACTTGCATAAAATAAAAGAGATCTAAACTACAACATGAAAGGAAATAAACAAGAAAAGAAAATGAACATGTAAAATTGCATAAAAATAATAATTACATAAGAGAAGAAATGGCTAAGTGGCCATGGAAAGAAAGAGAGCTTTCTTTTTTATTTTGAGCCTAAACTAAACTAAAGAGAGACTAAGGAATAGAGAGGTTGCATGAAACATAAGGGGTATATATACATGTGTTAAACCCTAATTCATAAATTTGGGAATGCCCAAATTTCCCTTGAGGTATTGTGGTGGCCAAGTAATCATTAACATCCATTAATCCCCCACTTAAATGTACATGAAGATTTAATGTCCTTTTATCATGTGCTTAGCTCTTAATTGAAAATCAAGGTAACTGGGTGGGGTCCTCCATGATCATCACTTTGAATTATTTCCATCTTCATTTGTTCTCTTCACTCTTGTGCATGCATATGTTATCATGAAGCCAATTGTAAAATTTACCAAATTTCCTACAAAACAACATAGAAAATTCCAAGTAAATTTTCACAATTTAATAAATGCATAAAAATGACCATTTTGCCTCTATATGAAGATGAATATGTGACAATTTAAAAATAATTTGAATTTTGGTTTAAACAAGTTAAAATACCCGATATGATCATTTGTTTAATTTAAATAGATTAAATATGGTGGTTAAAATATGTAAATTTACGTGCACATCAATATGGTAAGTTAAACCAATTTTTAAACTTGTTGAACATCTTGGTTAAGTGAAATAAATATTATATTATATATATACTCTTAGGATTTATATAAGCATTATATGAATATGAACCCGAGTTATAAAAATGCTAATAGACTTAAGTTAAGATTTTATGGAATATTTTCATAAATAATTTTAGAACTAAAAGAAATTTGTTAAACTAAGAACCAATAAGAACAAGTACGTAAGTTGTACGTAGATCATTTTGTTTGCATAATTGATCTTGATCCGAGAGTACATGGCTTTGAGGTGACTTATATCGATCCGAATAAGGATTTACCACGGATTCTTGACGAAGAAATTTTGGTAAGGGTTCTTGATATAGAACCAAAGTTATCTATCATGGTATATGACTATGCAAGGAGGACCGAGGTTGCTAATCAAGGAGCCTAATTGGAGTCCAAACTAGAGAAGTCAGGTGAGCAACACTATTTCGGAAGAGAAGCTATGTATTCAAGTAAGTGATCGAATCGAATATTACGTACGAATGGTCTATTTACATCATACGGGCTTTTACAAATATGTTAAGTATTGGATTATTTTTTTTCTTGGTTAGATAATGATGGAATTTTGAGGACGAAATTCCTTTAGGAGGGCAGAATGTAATTAATGACTCGTAATTTTGGAGTCTTCAAAAATTGGATATTTAATTGTTTGAATATTCGAATTTGAATCTTAAATATAATAAAATATAATTTTCAAATAATTACCCAATTTTTTGTGACGTATTTTTAATTTAATTTATAGAATTTTACCAAAAATTTAAATTTGGAATATAATTAAATTTTCGTTTGACATATTTTGCGACAAATGTCGGCATTTTTGAAAATTTATACAATAAATGAATTTGTCTATTTTATTATTGTTTTATGATTGTCTCACATTGTTGTGCACGATTGTATCTTTATTTTTACCGTTCGCAGCTCGAACGCGAACATGACATTATGTGACGGTGTACTGCAAAAACAAACATATTTCCAAAACAAACCTTTTAAACAATCCTCAAATTGATGTGGCTTTGATTTACATGTTGATGTGAGGGAAGTGTGAAAATTTTGGTTCAGTTGCTTTAAGAAGATTTGTTTATATGGATTCACATGTGAACACATGATATAATACATGGACGCCACTTTTACTCTCCTTTTCCACTGCGTATTAAATAATGAGCACAAGCAAGCACCACATTCCCAATTTCTTCTCTATAAACAAATATATACACACGCATGCAACAATTCTTTTCATTTCTTTCATTTGTCCTTGCCTTGATCTTTATTTCCTTAGCTTTTAAGCATTTGTCGTTATATATATTTGTTCACCTTTTTCTCAACAATGTACACATGTGTGAAACCAAAAGGATGAACACAACAGCAAAACATTTCCCTTCCACCTTTCGATTAAATAATTCCAATAACTCCTCAAGGACCAAGAATTAGCAAAAGTCGCCATGACGGAAGTTGTAGAGGGCGTAGAGATATACATTTTCCTTTCAAGTTGCACTTTAGATTGCCCAGCCGAGAGGGATATAGGTGTTTGAGATCCTAGAAAGTGTGAATGAACATATATGCCTAAAGTTCCACATCGCCAAAAATAAGTAAGTTTTCATGCTTATATAGCCTTTCCCTCAAACCCATATTGGCCCTTAGGGTCAGGTAATTTTATATGAGTGGGAGGACCTATATGGCCATGAACTAACGCACACGCCACATGCCCGTCCCATACCGAACCGTGTGCAAGAGTAGTGAACCATGTTATATTTTTTTTCTGAAATGTAAACAAACGTTTTTTCTATTTAAAATCAAACAGCATGGCTGTTTAAAGGGACACAAATTTTCAAACGAATGCAATCATTGCAAATAGGTGTTGTGAAATTTTTAAACAGAAATCAAAGTGTTGCAAATTACCAACGGATGTGACTATTGCTAATGACTCCCACATTCAAACAAACGGACGTGACCTTTCAAGAGGCACGACCATTGACTGTTGAAGGCTGTAAATAGGAACAAAACCTGATCACTTTTGTATCCAAAACCAATACTCTTCTTCTTCCTCCTTCTTTTGCCATTGAATCAAAGCAGTTTCTGTATATTACAAAGAGGTCGTACTGATCACAATGTCAAGTGGTATTTTGTTGTATCATGGGAAACTTGCGAATAAATGTTTTAAGGAAAATGGTAAGGCAAGCCTCATAATCCCCATTTCATTTCATTGCATTCTACTATAGTTTGCTTATGCTGCCACTGTTGTTCATTTTTTCAGTGCTAGTTGTTATTTTTATTCCCCTTTTTCTACATCTTAAACTTTTAAAAATTCGAGGAATTTTCCAGAAAATAGAAAGTTGCAAACTTCTAGTTGCTAATATGTTCGTAGGCTGGTTTATTTTCTTTTCAGTTTTGCATTTTTTGAAATGTTTTCAATGCAACAAGAAATGGCAGCAACAGAAATATCAAATAAAAGTGCTACTCACAGTGAACCTGGTCCTTTTAAAGGAGACGGTGATGACTTTCATACATGGCAGATTCAATGCTGTTCTATCTCACCACACTCGATCTGCAAAGGTATCTTGAGGAGAAGGAACCAGTGCCTACACCAGGCCAAACCAAAAAAACACACAAAGATGTGTTTCTTGCTATTGATAGATGAAAGCATTCCGATTTTTTGTGCAGAAATTATATTCTGAACTGTTCAGCCAAGATGATACACAAAGTATATCAGCCTCTAAAGATAGCAAAGGCCCTTTGGAATGCACTTGCCTCAAAGTACATGATGCAGAATGTCAGTCTGTAGAAGTTCATTACGGATAAAGTCATAGACTGCAGAATCATAGACTCCAAGACTACTCAAGTGCACGAACTTCAAATTATTTTTCATGAACTTGAATCAAAAGGCCATAAGGTTGGAGAATCTTCTTAGTTGAAACCATAATAGAGAAGTTGCATCCATCATGGAAAGGCTACCGCAATATTCTAAAGCATAAAAAGAAGGAAATCTCTTTACAGGATCCTATCGTTCGACTAAAGATTAAAGCAGATAATCGTGGAGTTATAAAACCAAACGAGGAGGCATTTGTTGCAGAATGGTCCAAGAACAAAGAAAATTAAAAAAACAAAAATAAGAAGTTCTCATAGAAGAGAGAAGCTCATGAAAACAAATCTAAAGAAAACAAACAAATCAACAAGTTTAATGGCGAGTGTTGGGTTTGGGGAAAAGCAGGACAACCCACAAGAAATTGTAGACACAAGAAGGAACATAATTCATAGGTAAATATGGTGGACAACATGGAAGTGGATGAGTCCAACTTTTCAGCAGTTGTGTCTGAGAGCAATTTAGTTTAGAACGCTACACAATGGTGGGCAGACACAGGCGCTACTCGTCATGTTTGTTCCGACAAGTCCATGTTTTCTACTTACAAGAAGTTCGATCAAGAAGAAAAACTCTACATGGGTAATTCTGCAGTTTCAATGATCGTGGGCAGTGGCATAGTAATCCTCAAGTTTACTTCTGGAAAAACTATTAAGTTGAATGACTTGCTTTATGTTCCAGAAATACGCAAGAATCTTATTTCTATCCAAGGCTGGAAGGATTCAAAATGGTCATCGAGTCAGAGAAGATGGTTCTGTCCAAGGCTGGAATGTACATAGGCAGGTGTTATTTATGTAATGGCCTATTTAAGGCTAATGTAGTTGTAGCCGGCAAAAACACTATGTATTTTGATTGTGCAACTAAAAAATTTGAAATTTCTTACTTGGTTGAGCATGAAACTTTATTATGGCATGATATGTTAGGACGCATAAATTTCCATAAAATGAAATCACTTGCCAACTTAGGATTGATTACTAAAATTCAAGTAGATAAAAAATACAAATATGAAACATGTGTAGAAGCAAAACGGTCCAAAAACCATTTCATATCGTTTATAGAAGAACTGAACTACTAGGGATGGTTCATACTGATTTACGTGATTTTAAATCATTACTAACAAGAGGTGACAAAAAGTATTTTATCACATTTATTGAGGACTATACACGATATTTCTATGTATATTCTTTTAAATAATAAAGATGAAGCAATTACATTGTTTATAAAATACAAAGCCGAAGTAGAAAATCAGCTTAATAGAAAGATCAAGATATTTTGATCTGATCGAGGTGGAGAATATGAATCGCCATTTGAACAAGTATGTGTTGAAAATGGTATAATTCACCGAAGAACAGCCCCATAGTCACCACAACGAAATGGTATTGCCGAGAGAAAAAATAGAATGTTAAAAGACATGATTAACGCTGTGCTTTTAACTTTAGGCATACCGACGAACTTGTGGGTGGAAGCCCTACATATGTCTAATCATATATTAAATGGGGTTCCTCACAGCAAAACAAGAAAAATTTCATACGAGTTATGGAAAGGACACCTACCTAGTTCAAATACCTCTAAGTGTGGGGATGCTTAGCAAAGGTTCCAGTTCCGCCCTCCAAAAAGGTCAGACTTGGACCTAAAACTGTTGATTTCTAGTCTCTAGGCCCTGCCGAAAATGGTAGTGCATACGGATGTTTAGTTTTGAAGTCTGATATAAATGACATCAATGTAAATACTATAATTGGGTCTAAAGATGCCTCGTTCTTCGAAGATGTGTTCCCACGTAAAAGAAACGTTGGAAATCTTACCCCAAAATGGACAAAAGATGACAAAGATAAACCACACAAAGATGAAACTCATCGGGACAAAGATGAAATTGAACCAACAAGAAGCGTAAGGGCTAGAACTTCCAAGTCTTTGGCTCAGAATTCCTAACTACGTACTAGAACATGAACCTCATACATATAAAGAGGCAATGTCTTCTTCTGAATCTTCATGCTCGAAAGAAGCAATCAAAAGTGAGATTGATTCAATTCTAACCAATAAAACTTGGGAAATAGTTGATATTCCACCTGCGATAAAACCAATTGACTGTAAATGGATTGTCAAGAAGAAAATGAAACCAAATGGCTCTATCGACAAATATGAAGATAGATTATTATCCAAAGGATATCGTCAAAAAGAAGGTGTACTTCTTTGATACCTATACACCGGTTACATGAATAACTTCTATAAGATTGTTAACAGCAATTGCATCCATCTATAATCTAGAGATTCATCAGATGGATGTAAAGATAGCATTATTAAATGGAGATTTCGATGAGGAGATTTACATGGAGCAATCTGAGGTTTTATTTCTAAAGGAAATGAAAACAGGGTATGTCAATTGGTGAAATCACTATATGGATTCAAACAAGTTCCAAAACAATGGCACGAAAATTTTGATAATATGGTGGTGGGAAATGGATTTTGTATAAATGAATGTGATAAATGTGTTTATTACAAACAAGTTGGACAATTATGTGTAGTGATTTGTCTATATTTGACGATATGATAATCTTTGGTCCTAACAATACAGTAATAGAGACCATAAAGAAGATGTTAATCAACAATTTCGATATGAAAGACTTAGGAGTTGCAGACGTTATTTTAGTAACCAAAATAATAAGAACACCTAATGGAATTGAATTATCTCAGTCACATTATGTAGACAGAGTGATTGAAAATTTTCAAGACTATGGAATTGAAGGATTTAGAACACCTTTTAATCCATCGGATTTACTGCATAAAAACACTGATGAGAGTGTAATGCAACTGGAATACTCTCATGTAATAGGATGCTTAATATATCTCATGAACTGCACTAGACAAGTTATCACTTATGCAGTAAGTCGACTAAGTAGGTATATGAGCAGGGTCAGCTCTATGCAAATATTAAAGGCTTAAATTCTCTATAAATCCTTGCAGAACCAAATTGTTCAGGACCGAAATGAACACAATCAAGAGATTGGATGAGAAGGGAAACAATGCTTTATAAAACTTATTGACTGGTTATACACTAACGATTGAAGGTTCAAGATGAAATTATTCACCAATTAGCTAAGTATATCCGATGAGATTTAGTTAAGAAAATTTTAAAGTGAAATATCTACTTATCCTCGATATAGCGTTATTTTCATATGAAGTCTGTGATATTACACTTTGTGTGGAAAAGACATATATCGTCATTTATGTGGGGGGGATTTGTTAGAGATCCCAGAAAGTGTGAATGAACATATATGCCTAAAGTCACACATCGCCAAAAATACGTAAGTTTGCATGCTTATATAGTCTTTCCCTCAAACCCGTATTGGCCCATAGGGTAAGGTAATTTTGTGCGAGGGGAAGGACCTATATGGCCATGAACTAACACATGTGCATGCCGTCGTCCGCCCGTTCCGTACTGAACCGAACCGGACCGGGTGCGGGTTCAATAGGAGTGAACCTTGTTATATTTCTCGCTAAAATGAAAAAAATGTTATTTCTGTTTAAAATCAAATAGTGTGATAGTTTAAAGGAACATGGTTTTTCAAATGGAAGCAATCATTGCAAATAGGTGTGGCGAATTCTTTAAACCAAACCAAAGTGTTGCGAATTACCAACCGATGTAACTGTTGCTAATGATTGCCAGATTCAAACAAATGGACATGACCTTTCTAAGAGGCATGACCATTGGCTGTTGGAGACTATAAAAAGGAACAAAACTTGATCACTTTTATATCCGAAACTAACACTCTTCTTCTTCCTCCTCCTTCTGCCATTGAATCAAAGCAGTTTTTGTATATCACAGAGAGGTTATGCTGATCACAATCTCAAGTAGAAATATTCCGCTGTATCTTAGGAAACTTGCAAAGAAATGTTTTAAGGAAATTTCTATGGCAAGCCTTGGAATCCCTATTTCCTTTCATTGCATTCTACTATTGTTTTCTTGTACTGCCACTGTTGTTCATATTTTCAGTGTTGGTTGTTATTTTGATCCCCCTATTTCTACAATAGGGAGGTGGAAGTTTCAGCCTTGTTTGTAGCCATATTTATTTATTTGTGTGAGTTAGTGTATGTGTTTGCATGCACATGTTGGCTGTGTGTAGGGTGCCTAGGAAGCAGTAGTGTGTTTGGTAGTGTGTTTGAAGATGTTTACATGGAAAAGTGAAAGTGAAGGGAGGAAGTTGCGTTTTGATTTCTAGTGATGGGGTTTTCGTTTGCTAGCGTAGAAGTTGAGTAGGATATGGCGGAGCTCTTGGAGCCAGTGGCAACGGCTGGCTATGAGGTAGAGGTGGCGGTCGTGGGCCATAAGCGGGGTTGGCGTGCGTGGAATACAAGGATACCTGGTACATGCATATATAATTGGAGAGATAGAGATGCTACTGTAGATTAAAAATGTATTTGAACTTAAGGCCATAGTGTTGTGGTCATTTGCACACATTGGAAGGAGACAGGGAAGGGTGCTGTAGCGTTGGACATGAGTCGGATTTGCTTGGTTAATGGGCTGGGTTTTAATTAATTTGGGGTGAGAAATAATATTTGATGTGTTTGATTTATATTAACTAAGTGCTAAGTTTAAAAATGTGAAATCTTGATCGTTTTAAATCCGATTAGCCTGTTGATTTTTGCATTAGACTTGTGTTGGCAAGTAAAATATTGTAGAATGACTTTTGATAAATATGGTGATGTTTAAAATATTGATAAAATAATAGGGACCAAACTTACTTGCTTTATTTAAAATAATATCATCGTTAAATAATTATACATTATTGATGATACCTATCTGGAAAAATATAATACCAATACGTTAAATCTAATTGGATGAATTATTTTTTACCATCTATTGAGCAGAATAAAACACCATTCTGCTATAAATTAATTATGTAGATTATTGATGACATCTATTAAGCAGAATAATTCCCCGTTTTGCTATAAATAAATTTGGCCATTTATTCATATACCCATAATTAGTACTAGATAAGTGATGTATTAACTAGTGATATGGATTGATGAATTTATTTACATATAGGATGCTTATGTAAATACCGATTAGTTAAATTGAATTAAATGGTAGTTTGTCTAAGTACCACTGTGGTCATTAAGCCTCCATTTGAATAGTATTCAAAGTTGGTAATTATCTTAATTAAAGGTGTTTAAAATTTATTAATTATTTTATTTAAATTGATTAAATATAATTAAATATTATATTATGATGTTTGAAAGAAAGTTAATTAATTATTTTTATTGAAGATGTTTTAAGTTATTGAATTTTTTTTATTAAAAAGCTTTAAAGTCATTCAATTTTGTTAGTACAGGTGTTTAGAGATATTATTTATATTAATTTTATTGCTTCGAGATATTTAATTATATTTTTAATGTAGTTTGAGCAATTAATTGATTTAATTAATGGTTGGTTAAGTTGATAAATTACTTTATTAAGGATATTTAAATTTAATTAATTATTTCACTTATGATGTTTAAAGTAATTAATTTATTTAATAAAGGGAGTTTATAAATGATAAATTGTTTATATAAAAGAGGACTATATTAATAAAAGGATTTATTTTAAAGGAGATTTACAAAATATATTTCGTAAAGGGGATTTATAAGTGATATTTTGATAAAAATATTATAAAGAATATATATAAAGGAGTTTATAAAAGAAGAGTTATAAGATTTTTATGGATAAAAAGGAGTTTTATAAATCATTTTTGAGATTTGTAAAATAGTTCTCTAAATAAATTTGGATATTTATAAAATGATTTGTAAATATAAAATAGGCTTATAAAAGGGAATTTTTATATAAGGAATGAAATTTGATTTTGATAATAATCCTTCTTAATCATAGTAGTATGTAATTTTCTTTCCATACTTAACACCGAAGGATGGGTGTTTGATTTTTTAGTGGAAAATGTTTTAAATAATATTTTTTTGGCCCATTTAAATATAAATTAATGAAAATGAGATCTTTCTTAAGTTTTGTTAATGTACTAATACTGTCGAGATAAGTGTAGGGATATTTTCTAAGTATTGAAAATATAATGGTTTATGATATACTTATACCGGTGAGATAAGTGCATGAATGTTTTTCCAAGAATTGAAAAGAGTATAATGGGTTGTGAATATTATCTATCGGGAAGATATTTTGAATCAAATAATTGAAAGAGTTTTGATTAATAAAAAGATTTATTAATGGAGGCTTAATGAATCCTATATGGAATTTAATCTATATTGTTTGTTTAATTTGAAATCTAAATAACCATCAAATTTTGGCTAAAATATACCCTAGAAATATCTAGGAGAACCACAAGAGTTATATGACATAGTCATCTTCGATGATGCCGTACTATGCGTATAAATCTAGTTTTGTTCATCTAGGACAAACGATGAGGAAATCCATTCACTTAAATGGTTAGGATGTGATCTACGCTCTTATGTATTTTTTGATTATTTCCAAAAGAACCGAGGTTGAGTTTACCATGAACTTTCGAATGTTGGTTCGAAGATACCGGGATCTAATATGTATCAGTTATCCGAAAACCACTTCTAGACAACTCAAGCATCCAAATTGAAGACATCTTGAAGATGGTAGAATCGAGACAGAGCTCTTTGAAGTGCAAGGGATACTTGCTACTAATCTTGAGGGTGATTCCAAAATGGATGCAATTGAAGCGGTGCCTTCGGTTTGTTTATATCCTGAACAACTTGTATGGATGAATGCTGACATTGCATTTTTGCTTGGAAGGCACTGTTAGCATTTCAATTGGAATTTGTTAAGATAGGAAAAAGGTAATCGTGACCTTACAACGCTTGCAACCCGATAATGACTAAAACAGGGGATATGCGGCAGAGCTATGTGATTCGCTACCATTAGGAGCATTATTACTTGATCTTGATTCGATATTTATATATTTTGATATGCGTGAGCATGAAAGAGTGAGGCCAGGTGAAAATGTTTTGCAGCCTTGATGCCCAAGGAATGATGTAATCCGGTATGGCTTGTTAAATGGGCAGCTGGCTCTGTGTTGGCAGAGGTGCAAGAATTTGTTGTTGACCTCGATACATTTTGTCTTGAGGTGTACTGTGATGGACGATACCTTAGTAGTCCAATCAATAATGAAATCAAATTTCCAATATTTGCCTTTATGGTTCTAGTTATGTCCAAATATGTTGAAGTGAGATGCATGTATTTCAACTACTTTGTATATCAACCTTAGACATTATTATACTATCACCAGTTTTTCTATAGATGTGTTTTGGTTATCGTAAGGTAAAATCTGTTCTTGTTTTTGTGCGGCGTGGTCTTGCGAGATACTTTTATATAAAAAGGTTTTGTAACATTAAGTAATCCATTTGATCATGTTTCTCACACTATACCAGACTAACCTAGGCTTGTTTTCCTATAATGCTTGAACCAGCTCGAGCATATTTTCCAGATTTAGCTGGACACTTTTGGAGCTTCAGGAGATGAGCTGGATCCTCCAAGGCGTATTCACGTATTTTATCTTTTGCTCTGCTCTGTTCTTGTTGTATTTATTAGCAATTGTAAGGACAAATTTTTATAATTTTCCAAGGCTAATAATAGGATAAGCGTACTCTGGTTGAAGTGTGTATATTAAAGGTTAATTTTCTTTTTGTAAAGACCATTTGTATATTATGTGTTATTCATGATGTTTGTGAGATTCTATTCTGTCTTTTCTTTCTTTCACCCCAACAATCTGTGATTCCATCACTTGGATGTTCGATACGTAAATACCGTGGATGTATTAGTGTCGAGTACTGAGGATAGAAAAGGTGGGTATTTACATATTGAATATGTGAGTATATTAGAGGGTTCCAAATGGACCTAAAGACTAATAAAAGTTCAATATCAAAAGCAACTCCTCCTTATGTTATATGATGATGCATCGATATATAGTAGTTATACTTTGTTGGACAAAAGAACAATTGACATTGAGTGAAACTGAGTTACCTTCTTTCTTTAAGTTTGTGTAATTAAGATTAAATACATAAGGTTAAAATTAATTTCATCTAAAGTGTAGTTTACAAAATCATACAAGATAAGAGATTATAAGAAATTCGATATGTCCCTGGGTCAAAAAATTAACAAGTTGTGAAAGTTGAGAGACCGCACGTAATATTTTTCATGGGGATCTTTCATGGTCCAATCTAAAGAAGTTTGGGACCATTCAATACTTATTAACTAACTAATGTTATAAACATAAGTTTCGTAAATTAATTCCAAAACAGTTATATATATAAAGACGATTCATAAATGTTTGTGAATACCTATTCTATTGCACTAGTAAATAGTTGATACTTTAAGAAATGCTAACTTCATGGTGAAGGAAATACTTTTAGAAATTATTGATTGTAAAATGGATTTATATATTCTATCAAGTTTTTTATTTTCAGACATGATCCTAAAACACATACGAAAGTTTCATTCAACAAACATTGTTGTTGAACAAGTATTTTGAAAAAAAAAAATCAAATCAATTTATTTTTAGTCAAAATTCAGCGGAACCGTGTGTCTGTAAGTAAGAGTACTAAAGGTACCATAATATTTCTAAAACTATAAATAAACAACAAATTTACGATTGTTAACCGTAGACTCATGTTAAATTCGATATTAATTTTGTCGTTTAATTCTTGGTATTGGATTAGAAATCATTTTTTATAATCATTGTAAAAGAATGATTAAAATGTCCTAAATGATATATATGGACACCATATTAGACGTTGATATGAAACACGTACGATGTCTCCCTTATGCATTGGAAATAGGAATTACCATACATGTTATACTGTCTAAATATCGCATTTGTTTATGTACTAATACATAAGGCAAATATCAATTCTGAATTACGATCACAAAATGATAGTTAAGAGTGTTCTCGAGTTATGATATACTAAAGATTATTTATGTAAACAATGAAATCCTCAAGAAGAAGTATTTGAACTCGAACCACATATGTAATATCGAGTATAGCATGTCAATCCTAAATTCATATCTAAACTTAGTTAAGAAGCTATTAGTTGGAAATGTTCCAAACACGAGGTTATAGCCTATTCAAGGCTTATACACCATCTTAAATAGCGTTCAAATGTAAGTAGTGTTCTTATAAATTCAAAATTTAGAACTGAGCTAGGATTAATTCTAATTGTTAAGTATACCATGACAGTATTATATGATAACTATACCGCACTTCATATTATAGAATAATCCAAAGCTCATTGGAATTCAAAAAACACATATAAAGAGTTTATCAATGTCGTGAAGAGTTGACTAACAAAGTGGATAACCAAAACAACATAGCATAACAATTCACTACGGGGCTAGCTTGATTATTTTGAGAAATTTAATCGGAGCTATAGGAATAAGACTCCGTAATTAACCTTAATTGCAAATGGAAGATCGATAGAGATAGAGGTAAGCCCTAGGTGATTTTGTAATTTATTATAAATTACCAACTCGATAATGAAATCTCATTCGAAGTAAAAGGGTATCCCCTTTCTATTATATACTAGTCATGTTAAGATATGTCCATTAGATTTTATTTAAGTATACTGAATATAAAATCCTTAAAATAAGTTTTATGACTGATAGAGTTAAGGGTATGCCTTAAGGGTAATAATGTAATTTGTTACATATATCAAACTCAGTACCCAATCCAGTTCATAATAAAGGTTTTTGATTTATATAATATACTTTTTTATATTATTATATAATGAATTAAATATCTAATTTGAATTATATCAAATGTAAAATCCTTAAATGATATGTTCTACAATAGTAATCATAATGTGCTGTGATCATGAGAAAATTATCATATTAAAACAACATATTTTTTTGAATATTCCTAGTTAATATGTTTTAGGAAAGGATATCGATTCTTCTGTTGACATGGAATTACTTATGACTGCTCAGGAAATTACGTAGTTACGTGCTATATTGGGAAAACTATGGAATTACTAACTTGAAAGTTTCCTACTGGTTATTATAACTAAATTCAAATAGGATATCCCGAATTGGCAATGTCGCATAGTTCCTTCAACTTGAGAATACCATGGAACATCATTGTGGATACTCTGCTTTGATTATAGCTAAATTATGGCATAGCAATCCATCGATTGACTATAGGTTGGTCTGGGTTAAAGCAATAGAATAGAAACATTATTCAATAAAGGATTTGTCTCCTCGGTTATAAGAGGTTAGCATCATGGTCAATTATAGTCAACTCAAAGTCAAAATCTTTAGCCAAAGCAGTATGATTAATAATGAATATTATTACTGAACCAAAGATTTTGTATTTTGACTAACAGAGTTGAATGTGGATGTAACTTGAGTTTTAAACAAGACTAAATTTCATATGTCCGAAAATGGTATAGTTTGGTCACAGAGAATTGGTGTGAATAATTATTACTATTGGGTATCGCTGATAATTGTAAAATTGGATTTTACCAAAAGATGCTTAAGTGATAAATTCAGCAAAAATATCACGTCGCTAGCTAAAGTGACGCATAGACGTTAATATTCGAATTGTTCAATACAAATCACCAACTAAATTTATATATTTGAGTCGCACAATAGTAACGATGAATCTCCGAAAACACACAAGTTAACTAATATTTGATAAATATTAATTGTTATTTAATTTATTTGATGTTTGGGATTTGTTTATAATTATTTGAATGCATATGTAGAAGTTATATTTGTTTACATTGATATATGATATCGGTATATTTTAAATTTGTTTAAATTAAAGATAATTGTATATTATAGAAATTTTTGCTATGTCATGACAAGTAGTTTTGTCTATACGAGAGCAGAGCGGAGAGAGAGAGGAGAGAGAGAAAATTAAGAGAATCCATTAGCAAAGTTTTAATTGATAGAATGGGAGAATTTTAATTCTTTCAACTAAAAAAAGTCCATTAGTTTATTTCTTATAGATTTTCTGTTTTCGTTCACTTTTCTCTTCTCTCCTCCTAAGTCCAGATCTCCATGGCTGAAGAAAATGAAGGTTTTCGAAAAAAATTCAATTTCAAATAAAATGCAAGCATCAAATAAAATGAAACATAAGCGGTTCATCTATCTATACAAGGATTGGGTGTGGTCTTAGAGATCGGAGGAGATTTCATCATTTAATGTGTGAATTTTAGGCTACATCATAAAGTAATCACATTATGATTATATGTTGCATCATGCTAGTATAATTTAGATCCCATATCTTATACATCTAATCTGATTATATATTACATCATGTTTGTATAGTTTAGATTTCATATCTTATATAACAAATTTATATATGCCTATATTGTACAATCTATTATTTACTATTGTTTGTAAATTATTGTTTGATAAAAAATTTAGATCAAAAATAAATTTTAATTATTTGAAATAATTTGGCAACTTATTACGTATACAAATGTAAGTAAAGTACATATATATTAGTTACTTGAAATCACTTTATGAAATTGAATATAAGTTTCATGTATGTATGTTATTTTCAAAATATAAAATACATTTGGTTATTATTTATATATATTTATATATATATATATATATATATAACTTTTGGTGCTTCCTAATTAAACCTAATTTTCTAATTTTTAATTTTTAATTTCAAAACATATAAAGGTATAAGTTTTATACAAATATATTATTTTGAATTTGGAATATAGTTAATTATTATTTCTAGGGGGTGCGCGCTTGTGTGTGTATTATTTAAATTCACAATTTCCAAAAGATTTTTATTTTAAATCGTAAATCTAATGTTGAATCCTCCCTAAGTCAAATGTAGATTCAAAGTTTTAACTTCAAATTTCAAAACACTTAAAACTAGTTAAATGATTAATTTTAATGCATATAATGGTTTACGAGTTTAAATGTCGATTTGCCATGGCATTGATGGATGAGTAAAAGAAGGAGAAAAGTCATCTTCATTATCTAGCTATAGGCTTTGCTTAAAGAATGACGTAAGCCCATATGTTATCCCAATATAAAGGTTTAAATTGATTTGGGCCTTGGGCTGATTTTCAAATTCAGTTTAAAAATTATATTTTGATTTTAAATGTTAAATTTAAAATATAAAAATAAATTTTATAATAGTTATAAAACATTTTTTAAATTTGTTTTGAAAATA
The DNA here is from genome assembly GCA_030765085.1 of Allium cepa. Taxonomy (NCBI): domain Eukaryota; kingdom Viridiplantae; phylum Streptophyta; class Magnoliopsida; order Asparagales; family Amaryllidaceae; genus Allium; species Allium cepa. The sequence goes on from CM060937.1 coordinate 2,958,704, forward strand.
AATTAATATTTTTCAAAAATTATTTAATAATTTAATTAATTGGATTAATTAATTTAAAGTTAATTAATTAAAATAAACATATATATATATATATATATTAATATATGTATGTGTGTGTATATATGGGTTGATATGCTAAAGGTATATAAAATATTAATTTTTGAAATTTATTGAGAAATAATTTAATTAATTTTTTTATATAAATGAATATTGATTTGATAAATATATATTAATTAGAAGATAATTAGTAAATCATTATATGTATGTAATGATATATGTCTATAATTATAAATGTTATAGTTAATAATTATATTAAATTATTTTAGATGAATAAATAAGATCTTGTAATAATTTAATTTATTTATTTATTAATAAGAATTAAAATTATTAAATATGATGTAATTAATAATATAAATAAGTATATCATATAAGGGGATTAAATTATAAGCGGTTATAAATGAATTAAATTTATATAATTGGAATGTATAATTTTTGGTAGAACTATATGAAACTCAACTTAGATTTAATGAATAAGTACAGGTGTATTATAGTTTACCATGATTTCAGATGTTTTTGACACTTGAATCCCGACGGTATTTCATAAGAAATATTTTTCCTTAAATCGATATTACTCAATGTATGTTATATATATATATAGACACACACACTAAGATTGTAACTTCTTAATATATAAGTTGCCCTCTATAATTTATATATTAACAGATAACTTGCATACTCTTTAGTTGTTGATCTTCCTCAAGCTAGGAGTGTTATGCCTCATACTATTAATATATCGACTAGGCGAGGTAAGATACATCTACATGTTTTTTATCTTCCTCGTAGTACGTGCATTATATTTAAGCCATCACGAAATGGTGGGTATGAATAATTTTTCTTAATTTGTCGAGCTTTCTCAAGGTCAAGATGAGATTAGGACAAAGACCACGGGTTAGTAGTTTTATATGATACAATCGATAAAGCATTGTCTATTACTTGTGGACCTATGATATGTTGATTACCCTCAAGGTCAGAATGCCAAGGCTAGAAGACCATAATGTCCATTAGAAAATTAAAAGATCTCTATGATTTTTCTAAAGGTTTTGAGAAACTTAAAAACCAGTAGGAGACTTATTAGACAATGAAATGAACACATTTTTCCATTTTAATATTATAAGAATTTATGTTATACAAGATAAAATAATATACTTCGATATATTTGTGTATCTAATATAATTGATCAAATATTATCAATTAAATTATACAAGTAAACTAAACTAAGATTAACATAGAAGAATAAATATATACAGACCAATAGATCTTTTGACATATTGTCACATTAAGATCCATGCAAGAGCTAATTTATACAACTAGTAAAACGTTCATGCCACGGTCGCTTAAGTGTTTATTTGTATGAGGCTGCATATTGTCTTCTGTGAGTTACTCTAAAAGCAATACAAGAATATGGATATTTGATCCATATTTGATCACACATAAATTTTATATGGTAAACTATCATAATTCGAAATGTAAGAAACTTCGATGAAATTAGTTCATTCGAAACAAACAAGTAAATCATAATGCACGATCATGTATTTAACACAATTTATTACAACAAGGAACTTATTGCATTAGATGTAGCACTAGAACATGAGTCCAAATGTACCTAGAAATTCGATCATTGAAATCATTTAATTAGTTTATATAAATTACTTATTCTCTATCCTTAGATGATAAGGATGACCAAATAGATTTTTGCTAGGATTTCATTACGGTCTTAAAGAAAGGGTTTCTTTTAATAGTTCAATTTTTTTGAAAGGAAAGCGAACATCCAAGAGTACATGTAAGACAGGAAACATGGGATGAAGAGATCGAACTACCCCTCTTCTTCGCGAAGAGATATCGAAATTAAGAATTGTATAAAATACTAAAATATACTTAATATGAAATGAAAAATGTGATTACTATTTTAGTTGTTTTCATATAGAGAATCTTTTCCATAAACTTTATTTACGTAAAATTGTTTTCATATGGAATGAAAAAAATGTAGCATGTCTGTGATAAGTTAATAGAATATAAAAAGAAAGTAAATTACATGGCATGCAAAAGAAATGAAACGATTTGATTTGAATCAGTGAGTGTATTAGAAACGAGTTCCAAATGTACATAAAAAGAAAAGGTGTAACAACCCTGTTTTGGAGATTACCTATTATAATTACAAATAAAATTTTAAATTTTAAATTGTTTATTTGGAATAAACAATGAATTTTGGAGATAAAATGAGAAAAATAAAGTTTGGAACTTTATTTTATTATTTGGGATAATAATGATTGGTAAATGGTTTTTATTAGGAGAAAACGCAATAATTCTATTAATTATTGCCAGTTACTCCTTTTGATAACTTTTAAAAGAAATATGTAATTATTAAAGGGTGTTTATTTAAATAAATAAAATGGAGGAGATAAATTGGGTAAATATTTTTTGATTTTAAATAAATAATATTTTTGAGAATAAATATTGGGCTTGAAATTTGATTATTAGGGATATGGTTAAATAAGATGAAAATATTGGAATTTTGTTAATTTGAGTTAATAAATTAATCAAGAGATGTATTTCAACATTAAATTGTTGAAATAAATATAAATTAATGGAAATAAAGTTTTAAAAATATTATTTTTAGAATTTGGAGTGAAAATAATCAATTTGTAATTTTATTTGGATGAATGCAATAATATTGAAAATTAATGCAAGTATTAACCATTTATTGATTTTAAAAAGGAGAAAAATGAAGTAAATTTGTATTTTATTAATATAAAAGATGAAATACGGTTTAAAAATAGTATTCTGATGATAAAGTAAAATTGGATTGATTTATTGTAATTTATTTGATAGGAAAACAATTTTTGTACAAGTTATTACATTAAAAATGATGTTTTACACTAAAATAGTGTAAATTGTGTAATATTGACAAAAATAAGGTTTTATGGTTAAAAATGACTTTTATAATTAAAATAAATTTTATTTTGTTACAATAACAATTTTATGTCATTACAAATAGATGTGTGCATTTTATTTGGCTTTAAAATGAAGAATTATGTGCATTTAGTGTTAAAATAAGTTGAATCCATTAGCCCTAACCTAGAAGCTTTTGGTATGAGAGAAAATTACAGTACGTAGCTAATTTTCTCCTTCTTCTCAGAAACTAGAGTTTACAGTAAAAAGAAAAAGAAAATCAATGGCTTCCTTAAAGTAAATCCAATTTCCACCCAAATTGCTGTTAAAAATAGAGATAATTTTTCAAACTAAAGATTATACAAGGAAATCTCCAATAATACTATAAAAGATTTCATCAAAAATTCATAGAACTTGATATAATTGTCTGTAACCAGTTTGTTTGTACTACATGCTTCTTTTTCAGCAAATACTGGTGCCTAAAGCTCCATTTCTCCGCCAAAGATCATTGCTTGCACCTAAATTATTTTCTAAATCATCAGGTGAGTTTAAAGCTCACAGATTGCTAGCTGAAAAATGAATTTCCTATGAGAAATTTGGCCAAATCTTTTACTATATAGGAAGTTTTCTCCGTTCATATTTCTCTATTTATATCTAATTCTGGTTGCCACTTTGAGTGGTTTTTGTTATCCCAACTTTTAGCAAAGTTGAGATACCCATAATTTACTAGAAATCAATGATTACTATTCATGAATATCAACCATGCATTACAGGATAACCATGGATATCGATGAATTTTGTCCGAGTCCAGAACGGGCCACAGTTGATAGGACACGACAAGAAAGATCATAGGAATCTGCATTCCAAATTTCAAGACAATCCGAGGTCGTATGCTCAAGTTATGATGGAATCAAGATAAGAGGAATTGACATTGCTCGGTTCGAACCCATAGTGTTCGAACCCATCACATTCGAAACCGTCTGGTTCGAACCCAAGAAATAGGTCCGCGCCTCGAATCCATAAGCATTTGCCCCAGTTCGAATCGATGGAGTTCGTACCCATCGGTTCGAAGCCATCTAGTTCGAACCCACCTGCGTTCGAACTGATAGCCCAGCCATGTCACACTCGAACCCATCGGGTTCGAGTCCACCTAGTTCGCATCCATTAGCCTCGACTCCACTTCGAACCCACCAAGCCATTGCCTACTTCGAACCCATCACAATGTCCTCTCTTCGAACCCATCACAGAGCCACACTTCGAACCCATCCATGATATCGTCTTCGAACCCAACCTGTGTAGCTTCATTCGAACCGACTGAGTCAACCAATCACGATGACGTGTCTTCCATCGGTTCGAATGCGCCGAGATATATGGAGTCGAAGCGGTCAACACGGAGAGAAGTCCGGATCGATTCGAAGCTTGCGCTCCACGTCACCACGAAGTCGCGTGCCACACTGGTTTCGAAACCATCGTTTCGAGTAACAGGGGTTCGAAATTAACAGCCTGGCTATGAAGTCAATTTCGAACCCAACATATCTCCTAACTTACTGATCCAAATGCCATGAAATTTTCACAGATGCTTGCATACATGATGAAGAATGTCCACGCCAAATTTCACCTCGATTGGATGAATTCTTGATCGGTTCGAATGGAGTTCGAACCGATGCCAAAGTGGGCCCAAACTTTCCGAGACCGTACGTGTAGGCCCCCTCACGTGCCAGAAGAGGTCTCCCAAGTTTTCAGCGAGATAGCAGCAGCCTACGCCTATAAATAGACCTCCAGGTCATTCAGAAAAGGGATCTTTCCGCGATTGAACGCCAAGACTCTGCCGGATTCAAGTTTAACTATCAGAACCACCGTTGTACTTGAATTTCAGAACTACAATTCATTGTAATCCGCTGTAATCGATTGTAATCAGCGAAGAACATCAATAAAAGGAAAAACCTTTGAAGTGGACGTAGGCCGGAGATAGCCGAACCACTATAAAATCGTGTGTTCTTGTTTACATTTACTATTTTGCTACTTAGATCTGCGATTTGTGTTTGGATATTGCTGATTTATATTCCAACACTGGTGCTTTCACATTCATCGGGGTTTGTGACCAATTTTGGCGCAAACACTTTGGTGCTTTCACTGAGAAGAACCAGCACCCGCTACATCAGATTCAGAATTCAGATTCAAAAGTTTGAAGAAACTCCAATCCGGAAACAATGACTCGACATACGAGACAAAGAGTTGATAGAAGCCAACAAGGAGGAAGCCAAGAGGCATCCTCCAGATCAGGAGAAGGACAAGCTTCCGTCTATATCACCAGAGACGAGATGGAGGCCATGGCTAATTCATTGCGCGAAAGCATAATGAAGAGTCAACAGGAGATGCTGCAGAATTTCCTCGAGCAGATGAGGGCGGCAAATATGCAAAACCTTGGACCAGCTACAACAGCTACGAGTACGGGACAAGGAATAAGGATTGCAGATGCAAATGAAGGACAGGCTCAAGGCCAGAATACAGGGATTGAAGGTGGTCAACAAGGCCTTGGGGGCAGACCCTCAGGGTCCGATACTGGAAGGCCAACAGACGGAGCCCAACAGACAGGAGCCAATGCATACGCCAACGAGCCACCAGAAGAGTACATACCGGAATTCCCTTCAAGGCTCGGGGGGCAGGACAGAAACTTGACAAGGGGGCAACCCCTAGACGGAGATGAGAGAATGATAGGCCTAATGCGACGAATCATGAGAGGAGGATTGCCTAGCGGAGGCCTAGAAGAAGTCAGTCGGAGTCCATTCACTCCGAACATCCGAAATGCAAGGAACCCTCCAAAGTTCAAATTACCAGCGCTAGATCCCTATGACGGAAGATCAGACCCAACCGTACACATCACAAGATATATCAGGCACATGGAAGTACTGGGGGCATCCGAGGAAGTGATGGCACGATGCTTCCCTCTATATTTATCAGATTTAGCTTCACTATGGTTCAGACAACTAGAGACTGGATCAATTGGAACATGGAGCGAGCTCGTTGATTGCTTCATGAGACAGTTCAGGGTCCACGTGACGCGACCCAAGAGTGTGATGACTTTAGCAACAATCAAGCAGAGGACCGGAGAGTCCATAAAAGATTTTCTACTCAGATTCAACGTGACAGTGACTTCTGTGGATCGCCCGGATCCATCAATGATTTTGATGGCGGCGGTGGCAGGAGTCGCGGAAGGCACCAAATTTAAGGATTCTCTAACTAAAGATCCACCGCAAGATCTTGGAGAATTCTTCCATAAAGCTGAAAAATTCATTCGATTAGAAGAATCACGAGTCGAAAGTCGTGAAATAAATGCCACGAAAAGCATAGGAACCTCTGGAGAACAGTCCAGAGCGGACAAGGGAAAAAGGAGACAGGATGACAGACATGATGGTCCTGATAAACGGAAGAAATCCCGAGAACCAAGATTCAGGCAATACACCGATCTGAATACAAGCCTAGAAAGAATCTACACTGAAACTCGGGGGCAAATCCCCTATCGAAAGCCACCTATAAGGGATCCCACCGAGCGGGAGCGCAGGACTGGAAAATATTGCCTATTCCATGAGCTGGATGGGCACACCACAGATGAATGCCGTCACTTGAAGGATGAGGTGGAAGAACACGCTAGGGGTGGTAGATTACCGCAGTATGTCAGAGAACGGACAACAGCGACAAGGCATGAACAACTACCGCCTCCACCTTGCAGGAACGATCCTGGATCGGGATCACGACTCGTCATCAACTGATCAAAGATGGCAAGGGCCAAGTCCGCGATCTGGACTTCGGTCGAATAATTTTATTTAGATTTATTTTCAGAATAAAACGGTTACTCCACTTACACATGTACGGGAACCGGAGAGATCCCTAGGCATGCTCTGAGATGGAGATGAACCGCTACGCCCGGAGAGGCAATCCTTAGTTTTTTCTGATGTTTGAGATTGAACATCTAGAACTTGAATTTTAATAATTAAATTTGAACTTCTTGCAATAAACCTTTTGACCGGAGAGTCAAAGGATGAACATTGAACACCAGTATAAACACGATCGCTTTATAACCCCATCCGGAGAGACGGGGTCCGAAGGCAAGAAGTGAGTTGCTTCGCCGGAGAGCGACAGGATCGACTCACTTATCGTCGTTTCCCCTTCACCAGAGAGTGACAGGATGGGATCCGACAAGAGTCCGGAGAGACTATGATCGGCTGATGATTCAGGTCATGACATCGCTTAATGTTCAACTGCTTTGAACCGGAGTGCAAGAAGTGGGTTGCTTCGCCGGAGAGCGACAGGATCAACTCACTTAAGCGCTGTTTCCCCTTCACCGGAGAGTGACAGGATGGGATTCAGCAAGAGCCCGGAGAGGTTATGATCGGTCCCGAACGACCATGATATCGCTATACGTCCTAACTGGGACCAGAGTGCAAGGGATAGAAGGCAACGCCAGAGAGCAATGGGATCTTTCTATTCAATCACTGAGTCTAGAATGAGCTCAGTAAGGGTTTAGAGCAGCCAATAATAGTCCAGAGAAACTATGAAACTTCATTCTCAACTCCTACGGGAAGAACAAACATTGATTTGGCTTCGAACAGCCACATACTTGATCGATAATGCCACAGCTATCAACGAAACATGAATTTATTACACTTGATATAAGACCGTTCAAAACATACCTTTTACAAAAAGGCATGTTTTGGGGGGCAAAGTGTTATCCCAACTTTTAGCAAAGTTGAGATACCCATAATTTACTAGAAATCAATGATTACTATTCATGAATATCAACCATGCATTACAGGATAACCATGGATATCGATGAATTTTGTCCGAGTCCAGAACGGGCCACAGTTGATAGGACACGACAAGAAAGATCATAGGAATCTGCATTCCAAATTTCAAGACAATCCGAGGTCGTATGCTCAAGTTATGATGGAATCAAGATAAGAGGAATTGACATTGCTCGGTTCGAACCCATAGTGTTCGAACCCATCACATTCGAAACCGTCTGGTTCGAACCCAAGAAATAGGTCCGCGCCTCGAATCCATAAGCATTTGCCCCAGTTCGAATCGATGGAGTTCGTACCCATCGGTTCGAAGCCATCTAGTTCGAACCCACCTGCGTTCGAACTGATAGCCCAGCCATGTCACACTCGAACCCATCGGGTTCGAGTCCACCTAGTTCGCATCCATTAGCCTCGACTCCACTTCGAACCCACCAAGCCATTGCCTACTTCGAACCCATCACAATGTCCTCTCTTCGAACCCATCACAGAGCCACACTTCGAACCCATCCATGATATCGTCTTCGAACCCAACCTGTGTAGCTTCATTCGAACCGACTGAGTCAACCAATCACGATGACGTGTCTTCCATCGGTTCGAATGCGCCGAGATATATGGAGTCGAAGCGGTCAACACGGAGAGAAGTCCGGATCGATTCGAAGCTTGCGCTCCACGTCACCACGAAGTCGCGTGCCACACTGGTTTCGAAACCATCGTTTCGAGTAACAGGGGTTCGAAATTAACAGCCTGGCTATGAAGTCAATTTCGAACCCAACATATCTCCTAACTTACTGATCCAAATGCCATGAAATTTTCACAGATGCTTGCATACATGATGAAGAATGTCCACGCCAAATTTCACCTCGATTGGATGAATTCTTGATCGGTTCGAATGGAGTTCGAACCGATGCCAAAGTGGGCCCAAACTTTCCGAGACCGTACGTGTAGGCCCCCTCACGTGCCAGAAGAGGTCTCCCAAGTTTTCAGCGAGATAGCAGCAGCCTACGCCTATAAATAGACCTCCAGGTCATTCAGAAAAGGGATCTTTCCGCGATTGAACGCCAAGACTCTGCCGGATTCAAGTTTAACTATCAGAACCACCGTTGTACTTGAATTTCAGAACTACAATTCATTGTAATCCGCTGTAATCGATTGTAATCAGCGAAGAACATCAATAAAAGGAAAAACCTTTGAAGTGGACGTAGGCCGGAGATAGCCGAACCACTATAAAATCGTGTGTTCTTGTTTACATTTACTATTTTGCTACTTAGATCTGCGATTTGTGTTTGGATATTGCTGATTTATATTCCAACACTGGTGCTTTCACATTCATCGGGGTTTGTGACCAATTTTGGCGCAAACAGTTTTATCTCTTTGTTTTTGCCCCCAAAATTCTCCAGAATCTTTTCTGCATTGTACTTTGAATGTCGCTCTATGTGCATGTCAATTTTCATTGCCTGAAACAACATGTAGTTATTTCAAAATTTTGCTCAAAGATTGAATCATGCTTGAGAAACGACCTGGAGCCAAAAGGAACAAATTCCCGTATGCATGGTCGACCTTGAGGTCGACCATAGCCTTCCTCAGGTCGACTGTATGGTCGACCTGAGGCTCCTCATGGTTGACCTGGCGATCGTCCTGAGGAAGAGTGTGGTCGACCTGATATTAGCCTTTATGCCTTTGTTTTTGTGACTTTACTTCGCAGCTTTTGCCTTTGAATTGCTATGGTTTTGTCACTTATTTTGATGCAAATTTGAGAGGATTTTCAAGGGCTATAATCTATCAATAGATAAGAAAAAGTTATGGTTAATTTGAGTCTTGGATTGATGAGTATTTGAGTTGTTTTCGAATGTTGAATTTCAGTGGTTTTTATCGATTTTTGTCGTTTCAAAAGCAAGTTTTTCTGAAACAATTTTACAAATCAAATGACTTTGAAATAAATATTTTACAACATTTATAAATTATTTTTAAATTATTTTAAAGTATTTAAAATATATTTATTTCCTATAATATGGAGAATTTTCAAATAAATGCTTTCAAAATGTTTTCGAAAAATTGTTTTAAAAATACCGTTTTCTCAAGTAAATTATTTTATAAATAATATACACTATTTTTACATCTTTCGGCCGTATGAAAAAGAGAATTAAACAATTTAGTAAAACATGTTGTGTGGGACACGTGAATTTAATTTTTTAGTTAATTCCATACTTGTACGACTGAAACCATCCGAGTCTATTGTTTTGAGTTGATAATTGAGATTTGCCATTTTATGGCATATTTTGAGATTTATAATTCTTATTCATAGGAATTATCTTAGATAGCCAATATTCGGCGAGTTTAGTGGTTCGAGATTTCCTATTTTAGGAATTGTAATCGATGAGAACCATATACATATTTAGTTTCACTTGCCGATGAGATGAAGCGAGCCTTAATTTGAGATTTCCTTATTTCTGGAATTATGGTTTATGAGAAACCATTATGAGATTTTATTGTACTTGTCGATGATACGAGGAAAGAGATCTCTGAGATTTGTGACTTATTTTTTTATGATGTGGAATTAATTAGTGGTTTGTAAATTGTTTAGTGCAAGTGTGTGGTATGGAACACACGTTAATACTTTTCGGGTTCCTATCCAAGAGTTTGTGACACATCCACGAGTATGCCAGTGCTATCGACCTTTGGGTCATTTGAATTATGTGACTTCGGTCATCACGAGTTACGTGACTTCAATCACCACGAGTTATGCGGCTTCGGTCACCAAGAGTATGACCTTCGGGTCCACGAGATAGGTACCTAATTTATAAATAACACTGGGCAAGAGTTTGGCATGTCCAACATTGCTTTAGCAATGCAAGTGGGGATTTGGCCAATCTGGGTTTTCTGAGTTTTTTGAGTTAATTATGATTCCACCATTTTTGAGATTTTTTTATTACATCGATAGCCTAGAGCTAAATGAGATGTTATGTATATATGGTGATTTCATTTTTATGGGATTTGAAATCTTTTCAGATTTCCATGAGATTCTACTTTGGAGATTTTGATTATTTTCTCATATGGCTTTTTTATGGTTACTTTCATTTATTTTGAATGTCCTGAGTATAATTTTTTATGATGAACTAAATCTATTCATGCGACAACCTTTTGTGAATCTATACCATGGCATTGTAATTGAACCATACTTGCACCATTCCTTTATAATTAACGGGAGATTTCCCTTATGCACTTATATCGCTCTTATATCTAGCTAATTTCATTTTCTAGCTAGCCTGACCCGTGTATTTATTACTCGGGTCAGACTGTTTTGTAGGTTAGGGATATTTGAACCTTTGCTAGCTTTACTTTCGGATTTCACCTTCGACCTTGGATAGATGGCATAGTTTTTGTATAGTAGTTGTTTTGTTGGGAACCTTATGATGTATATATTCCTGTGGGGATGTATGTACATATTGTGGTCATAATACCACTTGTGACATGTTGTATTACATTCGATGTAGATGTGTATGTATATCATCTCTGTTTGTTGTTCTATGATTCATGATTGATATTGTTATTATGTTTTGTTTCTGAATCGATTCTGTAGCCACCATAATAGTGTATTAGACAGGAATTAAGTACGTCGAATACTTGAGATGAAATGAAAAAAAATTGAGTATTAAATTGACATACTTAGCTCTTATCTAATGCAAGACTATGATAATCGCTCTTAACCAGCCCTATTCTCTGCATTGGTAGACAAACTTACTCGGTAATTCTCTTTGTTAATGTGGATCTTTGGGTGGGGCATCACAAAAGGATTCAATTTGGAAAGTCGCTCCTTCCTATGATACCTAATGATGTATCGATAAGTAGTAATCAAACTTAGTTGGATAAAGTACAGTTAATAATAAGTGAAGTTGAATTAACTTCATAAAGTTGAGTTAACTTCTTTCTATAAGGATGTGTACTTAAGAGTGAGTACATAAGCTTGGATCTAATTTAAGTTGAAACGAAGTTTACAAAATCATGCAAGATAAAAGTAAATGAAACAACCCCTACATATACTAGGTCATACAGCTGATAGGTTATGCGAGTCGAGAGATTGCGCGTAATACCTGTAACGACCCGTAATTTTTTTTTACTATTTTAAATTATTGTATTGAACAAAAATGGTTAGAAATAAAATTAATGATTTACTAATGTAATTTATTAGATATGAACTTAGATAAAATAAAAAATAACAAGATTCAATATGAGAAAGATGATAACTTATTTTAGAAAGTAAATTAAATCATATTAAGTTGTAAGTAATGATAACAAAAATTGAAATGATCAATGTCCAGTAAGTAAAGAGTCGAACGGATGTTCATTTAAAAGTAAAAGACTAAATTTATTTATAAGAAATTTTATGTATTGAATGTATTTATAATCATTTTGATAATAATAATAATAGTCAATTTAATAAACCGGTTTTTATAATATCATCATTTTGTTTTAATTGGATCTCAAATCCTAAACATAGATTAGCTAGAAATAATCATTTCAAAGAATATCTTAATAAGGTCAGTAATAGTATTAAGATTTTTAAACATAATAATAATATTTTTAACATTAATAGTTACAACTTTAACATTTTTTCTAATTTGAATGATGTTTTACTGATTATCATAATGTACTTTTGATTAAAGGAACATAAGAATAATTTTTAAATCGTTTTAGTTTATAAGAATTTAAACTTTATTTTGTTAACTTTTTTACCATTTTTATTTTGATATCTCTTTTGTATATCTTTAGTGTTGGTTAAGATGATGCATTATGAGTTTGGATTCTTTTTTAGTCTGGTTCTTATTTTTGTTGCTTTTCCATCTTATAATTTTAGATATAGTATTACAACTTTTGCTTCATTAATACATATATGTGTGTGTGTGTGTGTGTATAAATTTCATTTATATGCATATATATGTATTGCTTTTATAATTTTATTTAGTTCCATTTACAGATACAGGTTCAGAAAAGAAATGGTGCTAGATTACTATTTGCAGGTTCTCAGGATTTCCGTTGGCAGGATTTTAGCGAGACGTTTCATTCTGGACCTTCTTCTTTCGTAATAAGGAGTTCTTCTGCGTCTACAATGTGGCGCTCTTCATTCTGTATCATACGCATTAGCAGTGAGATGTTCTTTCTAGTTCTTCCACATCGACAGAGTGGCATACTTCATTCTGGATCATTCCCATTTGCAGCGAGGCGTTTATTCTGGATTTTTCGAGTTTGCATCATGGCGTCTCTCTCTCAGCTGGAGCTATCTTCTGATATCATCTGCACTGATTTTCTTCATGGTTTTTGGGTACTTTTAACACCTCATTACGGGCGGTGGCCTTGCCGAAGCTCGATAATGAGGTATAGTGGACGGTGGCCTTGTTAGAGCTCATTATAATTGTACCTGAGTCTTTTTCATTGTTTTTTGTATTTTAATTATCTACCTGCCAAGCATGTTGGCAGCACCTTTATTTCAGTGATACACACACATACACATGTATGCTCTCCTCTACTATAGAGGATCACACATTTCTCTCAAAAAAAGAACGCGTTTATAATCAATAGCTAGAACTGAAAAATAAATGTTGAATTATTAAGAAAAAATAAAATAATTGTTGATAACTAAAATTATCTGAAATTCTAATATTGAAATTCATCGTAATTGAATTATCTAAGTGCTTTTATTTATAAAGTGTAATCTTTGTATTTAGTGTAAGAACTTTTGTTGTTCTAGTTTTGAACGAACATTTTATTTTAAAGGTGAACTTGTTTATGAATTTAAATGTAAGAGCATTGGTTGTGACATTTTTGAACAAACATTTTGATTTACATAATGGTTTAATATAAAACTAAATTTAAAATATTTATTTGAATTTAAATATTGAAAGATTAATTTGATAAGTTAAATAACTTATATTTCAAATATAGTGACAATTTAATCGTTATATCTAATATTGGAATTAAAATAATGGCGACAGCTTCGTTCTCATTTCCACGATCCTCTTCCTTTATCTCACCTTCTCTTACTTAATCTCGTAATCTCCATTCTTTTTCTCTTAATGATGGCGATCCACCCGCTTATATTCTTATGCTCAGTTTGTTAAAGGATCTAAAGTCTCTACTTCTCAAGTTTTCTCTCGAACACCTAAAACCAAGAATTGGATCGATTCAAGAAAGGGGAGAAAATATTGCTTTTGTTGTAGGGATTATTCGCATATAACTATGGATTGTCGCGACCCTATAAGATGTTTCGAATGTGGGTTCTTTGGGCATAAAATGTTCGAGTGTTCGATGAGATGTGCTAACAGGCGTTGTGATCGTTCAATTACTAATCGCGGTTTCATTTTGTCTTGAAATGTATCATGCTCAAAAGAATTTTGTTAGATCACTTATGGGTGTAGAGGAAGGAGGAAATTGGCTTCTTGGAGAAACTATTATGTCATTTTGATGTTATAAATGAGGTAAATATAGGCAAGAATTACAAAGAGAAATTTGGTGATCCTAAAGACTATTTTGGAGATTACGCTTCTTCTGTGATCGATGAGGTCTCGACTATAAATAAGATGTCTGATTCCAAAGGGCATAATGGTGAATCGATTAATTCTAATGTTATCAAGGATATATCTGATTCTTTTGTTGCTTTTCATAGAGAAGATTCAATCTTTCTTGATCCATGGCTTTTAGATCCTTACATTGTGCGCGGTAAATTGGATGCTTCTTCATTTGAAATCAAGGAATCATTATAATAATTTCAGATATGCTGTCTATTCAAAGAGGGTTATTGATTCTTCATCTCATGGGAGAGATTTGAATAGTGACTGTGTCCATGTTCATAGTAAAAGATCCAGATCTAATTCATGTGTAGTGGAAAGGTTTGAGTTAGTCGCCTCTAATCGATTTGATTGTCTTAATTCTTTGGAGCTTTCTGAAAAGAAATCTGAATTGGTTGATAGTATTAATAATGTTAAATCATCATCATTAGAACCATTGTCGTAAGAATATAGGCTGGTAAATAAGATACTTGAATGCCAAAATACTTTTGACAATTCGTTGTTGGATGTTGGGAGTGGTATTGTAAACAAGGAGGATGGAGTAGGTTGTTCTACAAATAATTTTAAGGTTGGCTTCGATCAGTACAATGATGACCAGAATGTGTACACAAATGAAGTGGTAAAGAGTGGTTTGTCTATTGGGGATGGGGATATTCTATTTGTTGATCAAGGTGGCTCTATATGAGCATTATCGTGCATGTCCTCGAAGTTGATTTTAACAGGGAATTCTATGATGATATGTATAAGGTGGTTGATGTGCACAAGAACATGTACATGGTGAAGGATGTTAACAATGGCAGTTTTGGATCTGTTGCTCGACTAGGTGATCAATTGCTTTTGGTTGGAGATGAAAGTGATTCGATAGATGGTGATGTTTGTACAAATGGAGATGGATATGCTCTGCTTTATGATGTAAGTGATACTATCAGTAGTGGCTATGATTTAGGCATTGTTGTTCATGTCCCTGACATTGATAACAGATTTAGCATTTCCAATGTGTTTTAGGATAATATTCACAAGGTGTTGATGTGCACAAAAACATTTGCATAGTGAAGGATATTAAAATAAATAGTTTGTTCCAATATGGTGATGGTTTGAGTGGTATGGTCGGGAAGTTAGATGTAGAGAAGTTGAGCTATTTGTTTCGAACAATTGCTCGACTAGGTGATCAGGTACTGTTGGTTGAAGATGGAAGTGATTCCATAGATGATGATGTTTATATAGATGGGGATGGAGATGCTCTGCTTAATGATGTAGGTGATGTTGTCAGTAGTGGATTTGATCTGACCATAATTGTGCATGCCCCTGACATTGATAATAGATTTGGCATTTCTAGTGTGTTCTGGGATGATATTCACAAGGTTGCTGATGTGCACAAAAAATGTACATAGTGAACGATATTAACATAACAGTCTGTTCCAATATGGTGTTTGTTCGAGTGATGTGGTCGAGAAGTTAGATGGAGAGAAACAGAACAATTTGTCTGGATCAGTTGCTCGATTAGGTGATCAGTTGTTGTTGGTTGGAGATGGAGGTGATTCAATAGATGGTGATGTTTGTACAAATGGGGATGGAGTTTTCAAATGTGATAGTGCGGGCTTCAATGAAGGTGTTGGTTTTGTAAGTTTGGGAAATGAATTTCAGGCTGATAATAATCTCATGTCTATGAAATTGGAGTGCACAATGAACACCTCATCGGTGAATGGTGAAGAGTATAATTTTATTAATAGAGATTTAAACTTATCTATTTCATCAAAGAGAGGCAGGCGTCACAAATTATTCATTACCAACGGTGTTGTTCGTCATAGTGCTAGGGTCCATAGAAGTTTTTCTTCGCGTATAGGTGAGTCACTTGATTCGAGTGCTAAGAGTAGCACTATGAATTCAGGCTCAAGTATGGTTCTATTTTAGGTAGTACTTATTCTTCCTATGCTCTTGGTAGTTTATCCACAAGTGAGCTTTGTCAGTTAGCTAGGGATACAGTTTTATACAGTTTTTGTTTTTACTGATGACGAATTAGATTCTGCTTATATAAGAAGTAGGGAAATGGAGAGGGTTAGATCAGCTAGATTATATGGATTATCGGTGGGAAAATTCATGGTCTTAATGATTTAAATAAATGTGATAAAATTAGAACACTTTAAAGATTATTTTATCGATATTGAACTTTTAAGAGAAATGAAAATCGATTGTCCTGATCTTAGTTTTTATAGAAGATTAGGCGGTTATCGTTTTAGTCATTGGTTTTATTTACCTTCAGTTGGAGCTTCTGGGGTTTACTTATAGGGTGGCGTGATAATTCATTTAAACTTCTTCAAACTATTACTAAGAAGCACTTTATACATATAATTCTCATCAACCTTAGCAATAACTCTTTATTAAATATTTCTATATTTATGGACCGAACTCGAAAATTGGTCGTCGAGTTCAATGGAGAGAATGTCTAGAATTCAGATCATTCACTCTTGGATCTTGGATTTTGGGAGGGGATTTCAATGGGAAGGAGATTTATCTTCCATGGAAGAGTTTGATCAATTTATTATTTGTAGTAATTTGATAGAAATGCCTTTATCTAATAGAGAATTCCCTTGGAGTAACATTAGGTAATCTCCTTCTATGGATCTGTTAGATAGATTTTTATCAACAACGAAATCAAAGATAAATTTCCTAATTGTAGACTCATTGGTTTGCCTTATACATATTCTGATCATTGCCCTATTCTTACGTGTGATCATCATAGAATTATTAATAAATATTTTAAATTTGAAAAAATATGGTATTAGAATCCAATTTCTCTAACCTATTTAAAAATAAATGGGCATCAATGAATTTTTATAATATCAGGAATACGAATAACTCGGCAATTTTTTTTAAATTTCAACGGTCTTAGAAATTTTCTTAAATATTGGAGTAAGAATGTTTTTGGTAGTATTAAAATTAAAAAGAAAATTTACTTTCTAAAATGCTTAAAATTAACAAAATAGAACAAAACTGGACAACTTAATCTAGGGGAACGTAATGTTCTCGCTAACCTAAAAGAAGAACTTAATTCAATCTTATAAAAAGAAAAGATTATATGGAAATAGAGATCTAGACTTCAATGGATTAATGCAGGTGATAATAATACAATATTTTTTCATAATATGGCTAATGGGAGAAAACATTTCAATATAATAAATTCTATTTTTGTCAACAATGTTGAATTGATCGATTAAAGGAATCTTAATAAGACCTTTACTGGTTACTATAGGGATATTTTTGGCCATAGGAATAAGCATAGGATAAACGTTAGATGGAAGGAACTCTATTCTGTTGATTCTTGAATTAACCTTACTGACTTTGATAATCCTTTCTCTGAAAAGGAGATTTTGAAGGCTATTAACGACATGCCTAGTGATTAAACCCCAGGTCCCGATGGGTTTCCTATTTTATTTTAGAAAATATTTTGAGATTTTTTAAAATTCGATTTAATTAGAACGTTTAATGAATTTTATAATGGAAAATTACAATTAGGAAGATTTAATTTTGCAAACGTAATTTTATTACATAAAAAAGTCATTACTAATAATTTAAAAGATTTTAGACGTATTTCTTTGATTAACTATTCTGTTTAAATTATTTCAAAAGTTTTAGCTAATAGACTTAGCACCATAATGGATTATCTAATTGATTGTCCACAAACCGCTCTCATTAAGGGTATCACTGATGGAGTGGCTGCTGTTCAAGAATACATAAATCACTATTGTACGAATAACATTGCATGTGCGATTATAAAACTAGACTTTGCGAAAACTTTTGACTCGGTGGATTGGGATTTTCTTATTGATATGTTTCTAGATAGAGGTTTTAGTAGCAAATGGAATAGTTGGATTATGACTTTGCTTAAAACTAGTAATTCTAGTATAATTGTTAATGGAAAATTAGGAAATAAAATACAATCAAAACGTGGTTTAAGACGGTGATCCTTTATCGCCTCTTTTGTTTAACCTAGCTGCAAATGTTTTCTCTATGATTATAAAATAAGCAGTTGAAAATGGTTCTTTAGGGTACGTTGGAAATGAAATCTCATGCAATGGTCTCTCTGTTCTCCAATTTGTGGATGATACCTTATTAGTTACTTCTCATTTGCTAATCATGTCATTACCCTTAAATTTATTTTATACAGCTTTGAACTTCTTTCAAGGCTAAAAATTAATTTTGATAAAATTCTATTTTATTATTAAATGACGTTGATAAGATTGAAGATTTAGTTGCTAATATGCTTAATTATAAAACTATGACTTTTCCTTTTGATTATCTTTGATTTTCTATTAGACCAACTAAACTTAGGCATAATGACTGGTTAATTATAATAGATAAAATTAAAATAAATTTCCAATTGGAATGAGAGGTTTTTATCGAGAGCGGGTAGATTAGTTCTCATCAACTCTGTTTTATCTGCTCTTCCAATCTATTGGATGTCTATGCATCTTTTCCCTGATTAGGTGATCAATAAAATAGATAAAATTAGAAGGGTTTTCTTATGAAGTGATGATAATCCCACCAGTAGTCTTAAATGTTTAGTCAATTGGGAAACAGGTTGTAAATCGAAAAAGGAAGGTGAGTTAGGAGTTATTAATTTACGTAACATGAATTTATCTTTATTAGGAAAGTGGTTATGGAAATTTATGGATATAAATGATAATTCTATTTGAAAAAATTATTTCTAACCATTATTATAATGGTAGTAATAATTATACAAATTACACCTATAGTTATTAATAAGTTGTCTAATTTTTGAAAATCAATTTTCAAATGTCATGAGATTTTTAACCTTGGTACTAATACGATTGTTCATTCACTTCTTTTTGGTCTGATCGTTGGTTATCTATTGTTCCTCGTAGGATAGAATTTAAAGAGCTTTTTGATATTTGTATCTTTAAAAATGCTTTAATTATAGATGCCTTTTCTCCATATAATGATCCCCCTTGGAACTTTAGTTTTAACAGAATCTCAAAAGGTACCACTCTTAACCGATTTTCTTTATTATGTGCAAGATTGAATTTATATAATATTGATAATGGAAAATGATATTATTAACTTGGAATGGGAAAAAAGTAAGAAATCACTTCTAATTATTTATATAAATTTTTTAATTTATCGGGCGTTAATTATAACTCTTTTAATTTTGTTTGGAAAGCTAATGCTTTGCCAAAAGCTAAGATTCATATGTGGTTGATCGTGCATGGGAACTTAATGCTATTGAATTTCTTAAAATAAAGAATACGTGATTGGTAATAACTATACATTTTGTGAACTACATTCTGAAGATATTAATCATATTTATTATGCTTGTATGAATACTTATTACATTCTTAACAATACTCTTAAAGTCTTTAACTTTAATCTTACAACTAAGGTTTCTGATTATGGCTTCTACTGGAATAATTTAAGATTAAAGTTTAAAAAGAAAAATAGATTTTTACTAGATACTTTGTTCATCATAATATGTTGCCATATGTGGTTTGAGAGAAACCAGAGTCTTTTTAATCATAATCACATTAATAGATTGATATTTACAATAGCATCATTTTGTTTCAATTGGATCTCAAATCCTAAATATAGATTAGCTAAAAATAATCTTTTTAAAGAATATCTTAATAACGTTAGAAATAGGATTAAGTTATTTAAACAAAAATAAATACTTTTAATAAAAATTATTATAACATTAACATTTTCTTGAATTTAAATGATGATTTACTGATTTCATAATGTTCTTTTGACCAAAGGAGCATAATGTTAATTTTTTAGATTTTATAGTTTACAGGCTTTTAGTTTCATATTTTGTTCCTTTTTATGCCTTTTAGTTTTTGTAATCAGTATTTCATAACTTTAGAGTTAGTTAAGACGTTGCGTAATGAACTTTTATCCTTTTATTAGTCTTTCACTTATTTTAGTTTCTTTATTGTTTTATAATTTTAATTTTAGTTTTATTACTTTTACTTCATCAACATATGTGTGTGTGTGTGTGTGTGTGTGTGTGTGTGTGTGTAAATTTCATTTATATATATATATGTACTATTGTTGTGTTTTCCTTTAGTTCCATTTATAGATAAAGGTTTAGGCCAGAAATGGTGCTAAATTACTATTTGCAAGTTTTCAGGGTTGCTGTCGACAGGATTGCAGCGAGACGATCATTCTAGACATTCCGCGCTGACAGTGAGGCGTTCTTTCTGGTTCTTCCACATATGCAATATGGCATTTTTTTTCCATGGTGGAACTACTAGTTTATCTCCTAGGTGCACTTGGTTTCATCATGGTTCATCTGCTTTTTGTGGTGAGACGTTCATTCTGGATCATCCACATTTGTAGTGAGGCGTTCATTCTGCATGTTTCGCGTTTGCAGTGAGGCATTTTTCTCTACTGGAGCTGCCGATCGATCTCATCTGCACTGGATTGCATCATGGATTCTTTTGGATACTTCTAACACCTCATTATTAGGCGGTGGCCTTGCCGGAGCTCGATATTGAGTTGTAATGGGCGGCGGCCTTGCCGGAGCTCATTCTAGAAGTACTTGAGTTTTTTTTCATTAATTTTTATATTATGATTTGTTACCTACCAGGCATGTTGGCAGCTCCTTTGTTTTCAGTTATATTACACACACACACACACACACACACACAGATATATATATATGCATACACATGTGTGCTCTCTCCTCTAGTTTTGAGGATCATAAATTTCTCTCAAAAATCTAATATTGGAATTATTTCAATAATTGAATCCTGAATTTAATATGAATGAAACGTTTTCAAAAGTTGATTTAAATTCTATTTAAATTAGAATGAATTTAGTGAACTTTTAAAATTGGCTTTAAAAGTGAATAAATTGATTTCGAAAAAATTTCGTTTTAATTTACGTATAAAAATATTCTTTTTGGGCACTGTTATCCCGCTTTTTGGAAAAGCCGCGATACTAAAAGATCGATCGAAAACGGAGAACAGTTCGTCTCAGAGATTGGTCATACTTCGTTTCGCTATAGATATCACTGAATTTTTTCCGAGTCCAGATTGAGCTACAATTGATAGGACATGACAAGAAAGATCATAGAAGTCCACATCTCAAATTTCAAGTCAATCCGAGTCAATACGCTCAAGTTATGATCGATTCAACTTGAAGGGAAAAACACTGGTTTCAAATCCATCGTTATAGGTGCCTTCGAATCCATCACCGAACACCGTTCGAACCGACCACCTTCGTATCGATTAGCTTCGAATCCATCGGAGTGCCTTGGTTCGACTCCATCAACTTCGAATCCATCGAGTTCGTACCAATGGACCTCGTATCCATGGAGGAGTTGCAAAGCTCGTATCCATCAGGGAAACACAAGGTCGTATCCAGCAAGCATCGGTCGTTCGAACCCATCGATGAAGCCTTGTTCGAACCCATCATTGAAGCCATGTTCGAACCCATCTATGAAGCTTCGTTCGAATCCACTGGGTCAACTAGCCATGGTGACGTGTCTTTCATCGGTTCGAATGCGCCGAGATATATGGAGTCGAAGCGGTCAACTCGGAGCGAAACCCGGATCGAGGCGAAGTGTGTGCTCCACGTCAACACGAAGACACGTGCCACCATCGATTCGAAGCCATCGGTTCGAAAGGATGGTTTCGAACCAAACAGCTGCATGAAGAACATCATTTCGAATCCATCATATCTCTCAATCTAATGATCCAAATGCCACGAAATTTTCACAGAAGCTTGCATACATGTTGAAGAATGTCAACACCAAATTTCACCTCGATTGGATGATTTTCTGATCGATTCGAATGGAGTTCGAATCGATGCCAAAGTGGGCCCAAATTTCTTGAGGTCGGGCGCGTGGGCCCTCTCACGTGCCAGAAGTGATCTCCCGAGTTTTCAATGAAATATCAGCAATCTCGCCTATAAATAGAGCCCCAGAGCCAACAGAAAAAGGATCTTTGGACTCTCAAGCGCCCAGACTCTACCGGAACGAGATCTCCATCATCCTACATCATAATTTTGCTGTTGATTTCGAATTTCCAGTTGTAATTCGTTGTTGATCGCTGTAACAACTTGTAATCATTGAGAGAGAATCAATAAAACATCAAAAAACTTAATCATTGAGAGAGAATCAATAAAACATCAAAAAACTTCACAGTGGACGTAGGCAACACGCCGAACCACTATAAATCGCTTGTCTATGCATTTACCTTATTGTTGATTGGAGTTTTTGTTAGATAATATTTGTTTTGAATTTACATTCTTCATTATTGTCTCTTCAACGACTCCCGATGAGTGTTGTGACCAATTTTGGTGCAAACAGGCACTATCTCTGATTTCGACGAAATAGGTTTCACCGGATTCATAATAGTGAATTATTATAGGATTTCAAGTTTCGTAGTGATCGGATTTATTGTTTAACCGTGGGAGCTTGAAACACGTTGAATCAATTAAAGGAATTTAAGTTAAAATAACTCTATTTGAAAAGCTATTTTCTGAATATGATAGAATTGGCTCTCGATACATATTCCACTATATTCGAAATAGGGGTATAACATATAGAATGCTAGGCGGCACATGTTGTTTGAAGTTTGGAATTTTCACGGATGAATAGTGCCGTGAGATTCCTATATAACCCTTCTTTTTTCCTCTTTTACAAACCCTAGTCCAAAAACCTCACCCTCTCTTATTTTTCTTTAATGGCCGAATTTTTTTGATTTTCTCCTCTCATTTTCTTCCAATCTGCTCAACAAATTCGAACGATTCCAACAGGCAAAATGAAGATCTCTATCTCCTCTACGAGATGTGCGTTCGGATCTAATGGTTCGACTTGAACTCACCAGGATTGAAGCTCGAAGGTTGCATAGGTTTTCTCAAATCGAGTGTAGATGATGGCGGCAGAGGGGACGCGATCGCAGGTGGTGGTGGAGCATGGAGTGGCGGTTGCAGTGGTGGACTCGGATCGAGGTCCAGCGGGGTCTGGTGATAGGCGGCTGTCCATGTTGGTCGCATGAATGGGTTCACTTGTGTTCATAAAGGAGGAGATGGGTAGGTTTTTAATATTTAATTAAGTTGTTTAATTATTATTTTAATTATATCGTTGTCAATCGTTATAATAATTACAGCGTAACTTTTCATACAAGGTCCGATTCGAGCGAAACAAGTTGCTTTGGGATGGTATCGACGAGAACTATGACATGGAGTTGAATTGAAGTTTATTTAACACTGAAATTTTTTTAGTTTCAAATAAAGGTGAGTGTTTTAAACGCTCACGTAGTATTAAATATTCTTATGATTAGTTAAATCGAAATCATGAAATGATTTACATTTATTTATTATTGTGTGATATGATTGAATTGGTTAAATTTGAAATTGATTGACAGTTAAAACCGACATTTAAATTTGATGGATAAATTTGATATTAAAATTGATAGTATAAATTGATAGTTAAAATTTATAGGAATTTGACTATTAAATGGGTAGTTGGAATTGATGATAAATGTGACATTTAAATTTGATAGGAAAATTTTGACATTTTATACACTTAATAGATCGACATCTAAATTTGATATTTAAATTGATATTGGATTGCATATCACCTTTAGTTAAACACCTTGACTGTAACAACTCGCATATTTTACGTTTGTATATTTAAATGATTTATCTAAATATAGCATCGTTAGTCGGATTAAAGTCCGAAATGTTATTTTTGTAAACTTTCGAATTAGGACTCGAGACTACTTCCATTGAGTTCAAAATGGCGTTTGCGGCCTTTTTGAGTATAAACATCGATGTGTTTGGAGCTGAGTTGAATTTTGCTATTTTTCTATTGGGCTTTGGGTTTGGGTTTCAGCCCATTAACCCAGCATAACACCCTCACTCCACCCCCCCCCCCCCCCTCTCCTCTTCATTCATTCTATTTTTTCTAACACTTCAAGCTAAAGTAAAAATGGGGAAAGAGAAAAGAAATCAAAATTCCTAAACCCTATTTTTGCTAGGAAATTCAAATTTAAGCTCCAAAATCAAAGAGAAGCTTAGGTAAGCATCTTCTTCTACTTCTCCACTTCAATCTCTCTTCAATTTTCATAAATATCTAAACCCTAACTTAGGAAATATTTGCATTTGATCATAGATTGGAGCTTCTAGAGTTGAACTTGAAGAGTGGTTGATCTTTCCTTTTTTTTAGAGCTTTTCAGTGGTTGTGTTTTGAGTTTAAAGGTGAGTTCTTGAACTCACATCTATGTCTATACCATTGAAAGTTGTTAGGTACGAATTCCTAACACATATTTCATGTTCATTTGCTTTGATTTAAATTGGATTGGTGAATTTTCCAATTTTCAATAGGTCAAAATCTATGAAAATCCTTTATTGGATGTTTGAAATGTTGTTTGGAGTGATTGGAGAGCCTATAGGACAAGGTCGTCGCTTGGCATAAATCCCTAGCAATCGTCGCTCGTTCAATCGCCTCTGAGACAATTTGGCCATCAATGGCCTAGGCAAAATATTGCCCTGAGCTTCAGCTCAAACGTCTGGTATTAAGGTCAGATGTCTGGAGCTATGGGAATAAAATTCTAGATTCCCAGCTCAGATGTCTGAGCTTACTTCCCAAATGTCTGGACGATCTGGAAGAAAATTCCAGACCATCAGCGTAGATATCTAGGGAAAGCACCAGATGTTTGACACTGTAAATTGAAGGAAAACCGCCTGTTTTCTTTATGGCTTTTCGCTTTATCGATTTTTCGTTGATCCAATTAGTTGTTATCACTTTTATCTACTTTGATGACTTCTTTTTATGGATTTTTTGGAATGTCCATTTTGATGGATTTGGTATCGATTTCTAAGGATTTGATTCACACCTTCGAAATGTGAATTTTTGGTGATCAATTGTTTTTACAGTCGTTTTTGTGATTTGTCACTTTAAAATTCAAAGGTTTCTATACTCGTAGTAAATATCCAAACTCTTTCATAAAAAATGATTTCAACGTTACTTTTAGCACACAGCCCATTTTCAAAACCGTTTTCCAATCTACTAGTATATGCAAACCTTTGCCTCATTCGTATAAGAAATCTAATTAAACAACTTAGCAAAATAAGTGGTATGTAATGTTTGCATTTACTTCGTCAATTAATTCTTGGACTTGTTCGATTGAAATCTTGCAATAATTTTTGAGTGGAAATCTATAATTTGTTCGTAAATACTCAAATTAAGCCAGTGGTTATGGGACATGAAGCTAAACTCATTTATTTACTAGCTTACTGTAATTCACACTTTTTGTTGATCAATGGTGATCGTTTTTATGGTTTAGACTAGCGATATGCGATGTCTCTTTGTCCATGTAGGGGACTGTACCTCATTTTATTGAGCTTCGTCTCATTTCTTTTATAGACTAGCGGCCTATGGGTTCTTTGGAGTTTCGACTCATTTTTATGGGCTAGGACCCATGTTCTTTTATGGAGTTTGGTTCATCGGGCATACTGTTATTGTACTACATCGTTGTTCCAGCTTATCGGGTTCATCGGGAACACCGTTATTGTAATACGTCGTTGTTCCAGCTTATCAGGTTCATCGGGTGTACCGATATTATACTACGTTACTGTTTCGAATTTTTTGAGTTTCAGGTTCCTCGGGCGTACCGTTATTGTACTACATCATTGCACCGGCTATATGGTTAGCGACTATGGGATAGCGACTTGTTTGTGATGCACGTGTTAGTGAGTTTACATGCTCCCCTTTTTGACAGGCTTCCCCCTTTCTTATGATTTCTGGATTTCTAATGGATGATTTCTAAGTGTTTGCGCCAAAATTGGCCACAAACCCCAAATACCGTGAAAGCACCAGTGTATGAATACAAATCAGCAATATTCAAACACAAATCACAGATCTCAGCAAATAACCCAAGAATGCTTGCACAAAAATGGGCAAACACCTCCAAGTCGTATGATTTAGTTGATTTTATGTTATTCGTAGTGATTTGGGTAGTTTATGCAAATACGTAAAAAGCAGGGACTAAACTGTAAAAGACACACAGATTTATAGTGGTTCGGCCAGAATGTGCCTACCTCCACTTTATATGTTATTCTCCTTTTCTATCCAGATTACAAGTACAAAGCTTGTAGTACAAGTATATCAAAGTTGTTTGAAAGTTCCTTCCAGGCTTGAGCTCTCAAACTTGTCTCCATTGTTGTACCCCTGCCCCTTTATTTATAGAGTGAGGCTGGGGGCAGGGGTCTTGGATGTATATAGGTGCTGGTGGGCCTGGGCTGAAGCAATCTAGCCTGGCAGTACTGGTTCGGCAAGGCCTTGGTTCGACGGTGAGTGGCTTGGCTTGGCTTGGCATGGAGTTGGTCCGGAAGTAGTTAGTCCGGTAGTGCATGGAGTTGGTTCGGTAGGGTTGGTTCGGCGGTAGGAGGGAAGTCGGGTGGTTCGGCAGTGGAGGGAAGTAGGTTGGTTCGGTTATGCTTTGGACCAGCCTACTTGGAAAGGGTTTGGATCGGGGGTACTTTGGTTCGGTCTCGGTACTACCGAATGGATGTTATACTGAGAATGCCGAATGAGCCTTCATATTTGAGAATGCCGAATGAGCCATGTGGAGTTCGAATAGTATGTCCCTCCTACCTTGCATCGATCATATCTCCTTCATACGAACTCTGATTAACCTGAAATTTGAAACATAGCCTCTCCTAATCCTCATCATCATCTTCAATCAATTTCGTCCCGATCGGAGCTTAACCCCGATATCCAACGTTCCTTACCAATTTGTTGATATTCCAGTTTTGACCAAAAAATGGGATAACACTTTGCCTCCCAAAACATGCCTTGTGATAACAAGGCGTGTTTTGAATAGTTCCGAGTCCAATATCCAAAGTCCATAATCATATTGCCTGAGTATGTTATCTTTGACTGCTCCGAGTCGATGTCCAATTCCAAATCCAATAACCAAAGCTTGAGCCAATTCCATGTCCATCCGAACTCGGCAACCGAATCCCAAACCATCCTTATCCAATAGCCGATAACCGAATCCAGGA
Organism: Allium cepa; assembly: GCA_030765085.1. NCBI lineage: Eukaryota > Viridiplantae > Streptophyta > Magnoliopsida > Asparagales > Amaryllidaceae > Allium > Allium cepa. The sequence continues at coordinate 2,986,041 of CM060937.1, forward strand.
CCTCTCCGGGTCGATATCCAAATCCATAACCTCTCCGGGCTCTTGCCAAGTGCAATCTACACCTGACGGTCGTGATCTAGTGTCCCTGGATGTTAAGCTAGCCTCATCGTGTTCTTGTCGAGCGTAATCCACACTTGATGATCTTGGTCCAGTGTCCCTGGACGTTGAGCTAACCTCTCCGGGTTCTTGCCAAGCGTAATCCACACTTGACGACCTTGGTCCAGTGTCCCTGGATGTTGAGCTAACCTTTCCGGGCTCTTGCCAAGCGTAATCCACACTTGACGACCTTGGTCCAGTGTCCCTGGACGCTGTACGATGCCATGGCTTAAGTCCTAAGCCGAATCCTGGTCTCTCCAGACCCTTGCCGAGCATAGTCCATACTCGATGACCTGAAAATAACAATTGATAATATAGGGCCTAAGTCCTAGGCCGAATCCTGGTAACTCCGGACCCTTGCCGAGAATAGTCCATACTCGACGACCTGAATGAGTCAATTTACCACGTTCGGGCAAAGCGACTCACCCCTTGCCAGCCATAATCCATACCCGACGACCGTTATCAAAAAACAGATAAAAATTCAATCCAAATCCAATCCAAAATCCAAATCCAAAATCCAAATATAAAATCCAAATCCAAAACCAGACAACCAGAAATCCAAACCAGCATCCAAAACCGAAAACAATCATCCAAAGGAAAATCCAAATCAAAAAGCAAGAAAAACCAGGAGCTCAATCCAAGCTCCAAAACCGAAAATCAAAAAGAAAAGCAGTGTCCAATCCAAAAGCAAGAGATAAATTTCACAAACCATAGTATTGCAGTTTATCATCATTCAGAGCATGCCTAGGGGCTATCTCCGTCCCCGTACATGTGTAAATGACTTGGTTGCTTGCCAATAGTTCGCTACTTATTTCATATTAACCTGGTCAACGGATGATCAACGGACCATCATTCCTGGGTCTCCCACCATCGTAGCTTGAGGTAGGCGGCGGTTGCTCCTGCCCCGCCATTGCATTCCGAGGTCCAACATATTGTGGCATCTGTCCATTCCTTACATGCTCCTCAATTATGTCCTTTAAGTGCCTGCAGCTGTTGGTGTCGTGTCCATCCAAATCATGGAAGAGACAGTGCCTTCCTGATGTCCTTTCCCGTTCTGTTGGTTCTCTCCTAGCCGGCCACCGGTAGGGAAGGCGATTCTGAGTATCCAGGTATATCCGCTCCAGCGTCTCGTTCAATCCTGTGTATGTGGAAAACTTTGGATCCTTCCATTGCTTCCTAGCATTTCCAGAACCATCGTCCAACTTCCTTTTTCCTTTGTCTTTATCCAAACCTTTGCTGGATGGTCCTCCAAATTCAACTGCATTAACCTTTTTCAACTTTAAATCCGTACTCGCATCTTCTTGCCGAAGGAACCTTTCTGCCTCGTGAAAGAATTCGTCGAGATCCCGTGGGGGGTCTCGTATCAGAGATACCTTAAAATCCGAATTCTCCCCGACTCCTGATACTGCTGCCATTAAAACCATCGATGGATCGGGCCGATCCACCAAAGCAACTGCGGCACTGAATCGAGTTAGAAAAGCTCTAAGCGATTCATCCATCCATTGCTTTACCGATGTCAATGTCATCATGTTCTTTGATCTCTTGACATGAATCCGAAACTGTCCCAAAAACCTTTCCACCAATTCCCTCCAAGTCCTGATAGATCCTTCTTCCAGCTGCCTAAACCACATCGCAGCTAAGTTCGTCAAGTACAAGGGGAAGCATCGGGCCATCACTTCCTCCAATGCCCCCAGCACCTTCATGTCTGGTGTACCTCATCAAGTGATCCGTAGGGTCTGCCTTGCCATCATATACCTCCACGCTAGGTAGCTTGAACTTAGGTGGATTCTGAGCCATCCTTATTTCCCGAGTGAACGGACTCCTGTTCACTCCTTCCAAGTCTCCGTTGGTCAAACCACCTCGCACAGTCTTCCTGATTATATCTACCAATCCAGCGTTGTCTGTCGAGGGTGGCCCCCGAGGGAATTCCGGTACATACTCTTCATGTGGCTCGCTAGCAGCAACGTTGGTTCTAGCCCGTTGAACTCCTTCCAAAGGTCCTCCTGTGTTGGATCCTGCGGGCCTACCCCCAAGCCCTTGTTGATTGCCCTCTGGCTCTGCATCCTGTCCTCCATTGGGTTCCATAACCCTAGCTCCTTGTCCTGCATCCACGGCTGCTGTAGCTATTCCTAAGTTCTGGGTCCCTGCAGCTCTCATTTGCTCCAAGAAAGTCTGCATCATCTCCTGTTGACTCTTCAACAACCTCTTTTGCAGTGAATTTGTTATGGCTTCCATTTCATCCCGGGTTATGTAGATCGAAGCTGGTACTTCCTCACCTCCGGAGGATGCTTGTTGACTTCCTCCATGTTGGCTTCTCTCGGCCCTTAGCCTTCTACTATTTTGCCTAGTCATTGTCTTCCAGATCCAAACTTCTATCCGATGTAGCGGGTGCTGGTCCCTTCTCAGTGAAAGCACCAAAGTGTTTGCGCCAAAATTGGCCACAAACCCCAAATACCGTGAAAGCACCAGTGTATGAATACAAATCAGCAATATTCAAACACAAATCACAGATCTCAGCAAATAATCCAAGAATGCTTGCACAAAAATGGGCAAACACCTCCAAGTCGTATGATTTAGTTGATTTTATGTTATTTGTAGTGATTTGGGTGGTTTATGCAAATACGTAAAAAGCAGGGACTAAACTGTAAAAGACACACAGATTTATAGTGGTTCGGCCAGAATGTGCCTACCTCCACTTTATATGTTATTCTCCTTTTCTATCCAGATTACAAGTACAAAGCTTGTAGTACAAGTATATCAAAGTTGTTTGAAAGTTCCTTCCAGGCTTGAGCTCTCAAACTTGTCTCCATTGTTGTACCCCTGCCCCTCTATTTATAGAGTGAGGCTGGGGGCAGGGGTATCGGATGTATATAGCTGCTGGTGGGCCTGGGCTGAAGCAATCTGGCCTGGCAGTACTGGTTCGGCAAGGCCTTGGTTCGGCGGTGAGTGGCTTGGCTTGGCATGGAGTTGGTCCTGTAGTAGTTAGTCCGGTAGTGCATGGAGTTGGTTCGGTAGGGTTGGTTCGGCAGTAGGAGGGAAGTAGGGTGGTTCGGCAGTGGAGGGAAGTAGGTTGGTTCGGTTATGCTTTGGACCGGCCTACTTGGAAAGGGTTTGGATCGGTGGTACTTTGGTTCGGTCTCGGTACTACCGAATGGATGTTATACTGAGAATGCCGAATGAGCCTTCATATTTGAGAATGCCGAACGAGCCATGTGGAGTTCGAATAGTATGTCCCTCCTACCTTGCATCGATCATATCTCCTTCATACGAACTCTGATTAACCTGAAATTTGAAACATAGCCTCTCCTAATCCTCATCATCATCTCCAATCAATTTCGTCCCGATCGGAGCTTAACCCCGATATCCAACGTTCCTTACCAATTTTTTGATATTCCAGTTTTGACCAAAAAATGGGATAACACTAAAATTTGCATTTCATCAATATTTTTGTGATTTATATTGATTAGCTGTATCAATATTTGTGGTTTGGTGAATAAAATAAAGAGTATGATATTCTTTTTGGTGTATGAGATTCTTGAGGTATTGTATGATTTTTGTTGATTGTTAAATGTATACTTGTCATAGTATGACATTATTGTTATCATACATTTTTGTTATGTCTCTTATTCTGTCTTTATCTGATATTTATAGCTAGACCGTTCCGTTTATTATTTTCTTCTTTAATAATACTCGGGCCAGACCGAGGTATTTCAGGTGCTTCCACTTGACTTCTTAGCTGGGACCAGCTTTTGACTTTTGGCTAACTACATTGCTTAGTAGTTTTTGCTTTTGTACATTCGAGACAGACTCCTTGATGTATACATATTCTTTTGTCAAGCACTTGTACATATTCTTTTGTGTTGTAGTGGAATCTATATGTCCACTATTTGATAAACACTTTTATGTGTTTTATTCATATCTGTTTCCGCCTTTGTGATATGAATATTTGTGATCGGTTTATGTTATGCTTATTTTATATTTGTTTTCGAAGATCACATAGCCACTATGTAGTAGTTTTGAGTTTGTAATTGATGTGTCAGATTTCTTCTTGAAACGAAATGCATGTAGTACTATCTGATATATCGATACTCGAACAAAGCAATTACACAGATGGTTGCTCCTCAATAGCCATATTCTTCGTACTAGTTGACGGCATTACTCCTGTTTGCGCCAAAATTGGTCACAAACACCCGATATCGCGAAAGCGTCCGTTTACGAGCAGAAACCAGCAACAACCAATATAAGACTCAGATCTAAACAGTAGCAAACATGGTAACTCAGAAATAACAATAACAAACACAGGGTTTATAGTGGTTCGGCGATCTTGCCTACGTCCACTCTGAAGTTTATGACTTTATTGATATTCTCTTGATGATTACAGTTGATTATAGCAAATTTCAATGGATTATAGCTCTGAAACTTGAATGCAACAGCGATGATAAGGTGTAGAATTGAATCCGGTAGAGTCTTGGCGCTTCAGAATTTCCATCCTCTTTTCTGAATAACATGGGCTCTATTTATAGCTGTAGGAGGTTGATATTTCGCCTAAATTTAGGGAGACCACTTCTGGCACGTGAGGGGGCCCACGAGCCCAACCTCAGGGAATTTGGGCCCACTTTGGGATCGATTCGAAGTACGTTCGAATCGATCAAGAATTCATCCATTCGAGGCGAAACTTGGCGTAGACATTCTTCAACATGCATGCAAACTTCTGTGAAAATTTCGTGGCATTTGGACTTGTGGATCTCGAGTTATGATTGATTTAAGATTGTATTTCTGGTTGATGCATTCTGTTCGAATCGATTGGGTCGAATCGATGACACTATGTGCCCAAGTGATGACGTAGTGCGCATTTCCAAGGTCAACCCATTCTTTGCTCCGAAACGACTGGGTCGACTCCATGCTTTCCGCCGCTTCGACTTGGTGGATTCGAGGGAATGGATTCGAGGCAAGTTGCATTCATATCGATCGTGGCCTATAACAGTTGATCGATACGAAGCCGTCTCAACCGTATGGATCCGAGGCCAGGCACAGGATGGGTTCGAAGTATAGTTGTTTCATGGACTCGAGGTACTTTGCCCTGATGGGTTCGAAGGAAGGCCATGGGATGGATATGAAGCTTGGCCACCTGATGGATTCGAACCTGGTGGATTCGAATGGAGCGAGGCGTTGATGGATGCGAACTATATGGAGTCGAGCTGAGACATGAGGATGGGTACGAACCTCATGGATTCGAAGTACTCCAAGACGATGGATACGAAGAGGAATGACTCCATGGATTCAAAGTAGGAGGAACTTGATGGATTCGAAGGACTTCGAACCTGGTGGATTCAAAGTAGACGGAGTCGAACCGATGGATGCGAACATGATTCCTGGCCATCGATTCGAACTATGAGGTATCCTATGGATTTGAATCGAACAAGGGCTATCTCTCTCAATTCATCATATCTTGAGCATACGAACTCGGATTGACTTGAAACTTGAAACGTTGGCTCTCGTGGATTTGCTAGCCATGTCCTATCAATTGTAGCCTGATCCGGGCTCGGACAAAATTCATCGATATCCATAGCGAAGTGAAGTACAACCAATCTCTGAGACGAACTGTCTTTTGTTTTTGACAGATCTTTTGGTATCACGGCTTTGCCAAAAAGCGGGATAACATTTGCCCCCCAAAATATGCCTTGCGGTAGGAAGGCATGTTTTGTAATGCCATGATCTGGATGTTCATATCCTGTTGATGCCCTACAAAGGAATTTATAGTTTTATGTGACCTCAAATAACGACCATTCGGGATCGAGATATTTGAGATGAAGTGCGACCGTTCATGGTCAAGCGCCTAACTTCAAATGACGATCGTTCGGGATCGAGCCATTTGAGGTGAAGTGCGACCGTGCGCGGTCAAGTGGCAGACCACAGATGACGACCGTTCGTGATCGAGCCATCTGAGGTGAGGTGAGCTGTGCCGTTCGGGGCGAGTTGTGCCTGTTTGAGGCGAATTGTGACCGTGCGCGGTCGGGTGCCGTTCGAGGCAAGTTGCGATCATTCGCGATCATGTGCCGTTCTAGGCGATTTTGTGACCATTCGAGGTTGGGTGCCGTTCGTGGTGAATTGTGGCCGTTCGAGGTCGGGTGCCGTTCGAGGCGAGTTGTGACCGTTCGAGGCCGGGTGCCATTCAGGCGAGAAAGTGTGCCCGGGAGGGCTTGGTATTATCGATGCTAGGGTCACGTTCGGGTGAGTACCTGGATCGTTTGTGTGCTATTGGAGGCGAATAAGTGTGCCCGGGGGGGAGGAGGGAGGGGCTTGGTATTGTTGATACCAGGTTCACGTTCGAGTGGGTCCCTGGATTGTTTGTCAGGGTGGCATTTCGCCATCTCAGAGCATGCCTAAGGACCGTTCGCGACCCCGTACATGTGTAAGAAGCTTAGCCATTTCAGAATTATCCAAACCAAATATCCATTCAACTGATGAGTTTTAAAATAGAAATGTCCAAACAATCGACGTCTAAATGTTCAAATCAAAACGAAACAAAAGCAAAGCAAGGATGTCAAAGTGAAAATTTTCACAACGATAGGGTTAATATCCACTCAGAGCATGCCTGTGGACCGTTCGTGATCTCGTGCATGTGTAAATGATTAACCCACGTTAGTGAGAGGTTTACTACTTGTTCATCGTTATTTCAATTAATTGATAACCAAACGATGTCCTGGTTCAGGGTCACCCCTAGCTGATGTAGACGGTGGCCGCTCTGGCTCTGCGGCTGGGGCTCGTCTCCTCACATACTGAAGCAGCATACCATTCCTGATGTGTCCTTCTACCTCGTCCTTTAGATGCCTGCAGTCGTTAGTGTTATGACCTTTTATTTTGTGGAATAAGCCATATCTGTCTGATTTTCTCTCATCAACAGTGGGGTCCCTTCGTATTGGCCTACGGTATGGAACTTGCTCTTGTGTATCTCGGTAGATTCGCTCCAAACTCTCATTCAGCTCTGAATAGGTGGTGAATCGTGGCTCCCTCCGTTGCCGCTTTGACTTGTCGTTATTATCCTCAGCCTTCCTTTTTCCTATACTATTCTCCGCACCTTTTCCAGGTGTATTCCCGTCTTTGATTGTGAAAACATCAATTCCCTCTCCTTCCTCTCTTTCGGTGTTCGCATCCTCCAATCGTAGAAACTTTTCCGCCTTATGATAGAATTCTCCTAGATCCACGGGTGGATCCTTAGTTAATGAATTTTTGAACTCTGTTCCGTCAGCTATTCCGGACACAGCTGCCATCATAATCATGGATGGATCTGGTCGATCCACCGAGGCTGCTACCGCATTGAATCGCGTCAGAAAACTCCTCAAAGTCTCTCCAGCCTTCTGTTTCAAAGTTGCCAAAGTCATCACATTCTTGGGTCTCGTAATGTGGACCCTGAATTGCCTCATAAATCTCTTAATTAAATCATTCCACGTTCCGATGGATCCATTCTCCAATTGTCTAAACCACAATGCTGCAATAGCCGCCAAGTACAATGGAAAGCAACGGGCCATAACCTCCTCCGATGCCCCCGACACTTCCATATGCCTCATATACTTCGTTAGATGAACCGTGGGGTCCGTTCTCCCGTCATATATGTCCAATGATGGTAACTTGAAATCCGGTGGGTTCCTAGCTTGTCTGATTGCTGGACTAAAAGGACTCCTATTAACATCCTCCAAATCTTTGTTTACCAAACCGCCTCTCATAGCTCTCCTAACCATCTCCGCCAACCTGCCATTGTCTCTGAGATGCAATCTTCGTTCATTACTTTCGACCCGCCCTCCGAGTCCACGAGGGAATTCTGGGATCTGCCCCCTTGACTGAGCGTTCATTCCTCTGCTGCTCCCAGGTAGTGCAGATTCTCCTCTTTCTCTCTCCGAGATTGGACCAACGTTCTCTATAGGTGTGCCCCCTAGCTCAGGTGCCACGCCGGATGGTCCTGCTCCGTTCTGGACTCCATCCGCTACTCTATTCTGTGTCCCAAGCTGTCCTACCTGTTGAAATAAACTCTGGATCAACTCCTCTTGTTTCTTCATCATTGTCTCCATCTCGTCCCTAGTGATGAAGATCGATGCTTGATTCGCTCCTGAGGAAGCCTCTTGACTTCCTTGGTGTTCACTTCTCTCTGGCCTTGGCCTCTTACTTGTTTGTCTCGTCATGGTTTCTCAAATCTGAACTTTCAAACTTTCTGAATCAACTTCTAATTGGTAGAACTCCTGAGTTCAACTCTCAGTGAAAGCACCAAAATGTTTGCGCCAAAATTGGTCACAAACACCTGATATCGCGAAAGCGTCCGTTTACGAGCAGAAATCAGCAATAACCAATATAAGACTCAGATCTAAACAGTAGCAAACACGGTAACTCAGAAATAACAATAACAAACACAGGGTTTATAGTGGTTCGGCGATCTTGCCTACGTCCACTCTGAAGTTTATGACCTTATTGATATTCTCTTGATGATTACAGTTGATTATAGCAAGTTACAATGGATTATAGCTCTGAAACTTGAATGCAACAGCGATGATAAGGTGTAGAATTGAATCCGGTAGAGTCATGGTGCTTCAGAATTTCCATCCTCTTTTCTGAATGACCTGGTGCTCTATTTATAGCTGTAGGAGGCTGATATTTCGCCTAAATTTAGGGAGACCACTTCTGTCACGTGAGGGGGCCCACGAGCCCAACCTCAGGGAATTTGGGCCCACTTTGGGATTGATTCGAAGTACGCTCGAATCAATCAAGAATTCATCCATTCGAAGCGAAACTTGGCGTAGACATTCTTCAACATGCATGCAAGCTTCTGTGAAAATTTCGTGGCATTTGGACTTGTGGATCTCGAGTTATGATTGGTTTAAGATTGTATTTCCGGTTGATGCATTCTGTTCGAATCGATTCTCTTCGAATCGATTGGGTCGAATCGATGACACTATGTGCCCAAGTGATGACGTGGTGCGCATTTCCAGGGTCAACCCACTCTTTGCTCCGAAACGACTGGGTCGACTCCATGCTTTCCGCCGCTTCGACTTGGTGGATTCAAGGGAACGGATTCGAGGCAAGGTGCATTCGTATCGATCGTGGCCTATAACAGTTGATCGATACGAAGCCGTCTCAACCGTATGGATCCGAGGCCAGGCACAGGATGGGCTCGAAGTATAGTTGCTTCATGGACTCGAGGTACTTTGCCCTGATGGGTTCGAAGGAAGGCTATGGGATGGATATGAAGCTTAGCCACCTGATGGATTCGAACCTGGTGGATTCGAATGGAGCGAGGCATTGATGGATGCGAACTATATGGAGTCGAGCTGAGACATGAGGATGGGTACGAACCTCATGGATTCGAAGTACTCCAAGCCGATGGATACGAAGAGGAATGACTCCATGGATTCAAAGTAGGAGGAACTCGATGGATTCGAAGGACTTCGAACCTGGTGGATTCGAAGTAGACGGAGTCAAACCGATGGATGCGAACACGATTCCTGGCCATCGATTCGAACTATGAGGTATCCTATGGATTCGAACCGAACAAGGGCTATCTCTCTCAAACTGAATTCATCATACCTTGAGCATACGAACTCGGATTGACTTGAAACTTGAAACATTGGCTCTCGTGGATTTGCTAGTCATGTCCTATCAATTGTAGCCTGATCCAGGCTCGGACAAAATTCATCGATATCCATAGCGAAGTGAAGTACAACCAATCTCTGAGACGAACTGTCTTTTGTTTTTGACCGATCTTTTGGTATCACGGCTTTGCCAAAAAGCGGGATAACAACACCGTAGTGTCCTTGGCTAGTGTGAGTATAGAAGTGGGGCGTCACAGCTTGGTATCAGAGCCAAAATTCGGAACAATGGAGAATATTATAGCAAGGATCATCATCCTAAGCCTTTCTTAGAAATCGTGCCTTAGGATTTATCCGAGTCTTAGGACCGATTCTATCCTAATTCCTTTTATGTTGCCTTGTTTTATCAATAAAGTTCGTTTGATATTCATTCTGAGAATAACTTTTCCTCTTCTTTCTTTCTTAAAGAAGCGAAATGGTTAGACCATACCGTCCCAGCGTCGATCGATCCGGTGCTACTCCTCAGGATAGAGCATATATGTCTGCCCTGCAACTTTTAGATCTTGTAAAGAATGCTCAAGCTGTCAGACCTATTCCTGAGCCTACTCACCCTAAATCTGGATTTGCATGCTAGTGCAGTGATTATACCAATTTCGGTGGAAATTCATTCAAAGGTTCTGAAAATGTTATAGAAGTCCAAGCTTGGCTTAGATCATGCGACTGCATCTTTTCTTGAATGAATCTTGTTGATCTCCATTGAGACCAAGTGGCCTCTAGCATGCTCCAATAAAGAGCATTAGATTGGTATGAGCTTTTGATTTCTGAGATTACCGAAGCGGATCTTACTTAGGAGTAATTTCGGGAAAGATTCGAGTTAAAGTTTGTGTCGGATGCTGAAAAGGTAACATTGGCCCGACGCTTTATTGACCTTGTACAAGGTGACTCTTCTGTGATAGCTTATGTCGCATCTTTTGAATCTCTCTCTAAATATGAGGTCAAGTATATTAATACCCCATTAAAGAAAAATCAGAGGTTTATTTATGGGTTGAATAAGAACCTCAAAAGGCCATTACTTCCAAAATTAGAAGTTTCTTTCGATCAGCTTGTTGACATCACTCTTCGACTTGAAGAGGCTGACAAAAAAGTGATGTTGAAGTTGTAGGTGCCAAACAGAACTTCAACATCAACAAGAAGAGGCATATTAAGTTCAAGCCTAATCCGAACAAGAAAGGGAAGCAAGCAATTTTGGTAGCAAAGACTCCTACCTTTAATCGTGAGGAATGCTACAATTACGGTGCTAAGGACCATTATGCAAATAGGTTCCCGAAACCTCTTTTCTATCGTTATTGCAAAGGTTCGTGTCACGACCTCAAATTCGGCATTCGAAAATCGACATCCATACTTCACTGGCATTCGAATGCCGCAGATTAAAACGTCAAACTCCAGTTCGGATGTAGCTTATAACACATTAAGTACAACACAGCGGAAGAAAAATAAATAACTATCATTGATACACAATGTTTGATACAACAATGATACAATATCTGATACGGTAAGATACAACAGATCCAAAAATATCAGAGCAGTGTATGACAACAGAATATGACACAGCGGAAAGAAATCTCCAACTTGATCTCCAAGAGAGAAAGAAAGAATCCAAAACTGCAACTCTAATGCCAAGGCTCAAAAGACTCCAAACTCCATATCGAAAAGCTCGAACCACCATCACGTTGGACTTAAGCAAGGTCAGTCACTCCAAATGTTGAAGTGAAACAAATGTGATCGCCAATCCAGATACGTCAAAGATATCAAATCTACATCTACTTTTTGATTATCTGAAAATCTAACTCTAGGCTGCACGTGTGGAAATTGTGGGCACCAAGAGTTTAGAAAGGGAACAATAAACTCAAGGTCGGTCATGGGACTGGTGTGAGCAAACAAAAATAGTTTATCTTTAACAAAAGCAAAACAAAAGAATTTAAAAAGAAATCCGCAATGCTTTTTTTTAGAAAATGAAACTACCATTAGGCCTCCCGGCACACACACAATGCAATCGCACACTTGGGGGAGATTTCTCCTTATGATCGTCAAACATGCTTGATACGCAAATCCTTTTTGATAATATTATTATTAGTGCATAGTGCAGAAAAAAATTTGAAAGTATAATATTAATCTTAGCCATCATAGGTACCATTATATTGTGCTTGCTATAGCTACCACCTAAGGTGGTAAGTTATAAAACTGCAATCGTAAAGGGCTCGTATTGTTTCTTCGGATTTCCAACAAATGATCAGGCTAAGGAACTTCCTGGGCCACATGGGTACGCCTTTGGAGGGACGCCTCGAAAACCTAACCGGATCTCTGCCAAAATAAGATCGGGTTACCTCGGTAACTAGGTAACTAGCTGTCACGAGTATGCCATCCCCCGATCGTAATCGACCTTTATCCGAGGATCCTTAACCATAAAGCAACAACCACAAAGTAATAAATTTACAGCAACCACATAGGTTATGTATCTAGGCTCCATACCATGACACCACCTCTATCTAGAAGGAAATGGACATACCCTCAGGTGGCACTACCCCCAAATAACCTTGCTGCATCCTTCATGCTTCGACCATTCCGGGTTGTGAGGTTCGACGAGGTCACGTCCACAAAGCTACGCTTTATAGTAAAGCCATGCTTTGATCAACAAATGATCATCAACGCTTCGTATGCCACATTACCAAATTAGGAATGTATCACTAGTAACCATCAATTACATAACCTCTGAGCTCATACGTATCAGAGAAGGGTGTTAAGCTAAGAGAATAAATATTCCGCCACCAAATAGAAATGTATTTGATAGAAACCAGCTTTACATCTCAAAGTTTAATGTCATACGTACATCCATACAAGCCTGTTCCGGGCTCGAACAGAACCGAAGGCACTTCAAAAGAAGCCCTTGCAATCCGGATAATCCCTAATCACATCCGGACTCCCCATCACAAAGGGTGATCAAATCTCTATACCGGGGCCTTTCGGTGCAGAGGCATTCGACATGTCATCCTTTCGTTTTTGATAACATCCGGTCTTCACCACCGGTCTTCACCACCGGTCTTCAAATGCTATCCATAATGTCGTATCATTATTCCGAATGGGTTATATGACATAAAGTCCTCTCCCATCTAAACCGAAAAATGAGCGCAAATTTTAAAACCATATAGATATATGGGATCCTAGTTAAGTCACAACTTAAAGCCCAAGACTTTTTCTTCAAATGGTTTAAACAAATTACCATTTACAAATCTTTAAACAAAAAGACTGACTTCACAAAGTTCACCAATCTTTCACAAAGATTCATTCATGGCCTTTTAAAACTATTTCGATTTTAAATATTTTGTACAAAAGATACACCTTTAAAATCATCTTCAATTTGAAAACAAAGTTCACCAATCTTAAATAAAGATTCATTTATAGCTTTCAAAATAAATCCATTTCAAATTTGAAATCTTTTCACACAAAAACCGAAAATCCTTTCTTTAATTGAAAGCTATTATCATTTGAAATCAAAGAGTTTTCGTTTCGGAAAAATCTGATCAAATATACACAAGTTATAACCTTTAAAAGTATAATTCTAGAAAATTAGTGAATTGTCGTATCATCGGCAAGTTCTATTTGAATTAAATACAAATTTCCCAAAAACAATTTATTTAATACACTTCAAAATGGTTTAAAATCTATATATACATTATATAACTTGAATAACCATTTTAAACCATAATTTCCAAATAAACATACATATATATGTATACAACTTCAAAATCTTGAACTCGAATTCAGATCAAACTATTTAAATTTCAAAACTTTATCAAGTTATTAAAAATAATTTTTATCTTTAGACTCCTTTCAAAAGCTTTTCATGTTAACCCCAATTCCAATTCCAAACCATTTTTTTGATTCAAATTCAATTTTCAAAACCATTTTGAATAATATTAAATTCAAATATCTGTGACTTAACCGATTCTCTCATGCAATCCATATTTGTGTGTGTATGGTGCAGTCCAGGGGTTTTGCACAATAGTGCAATATCATCAATCATCATAATCCAAACACAGCAATATCGATAAGCGGTATAATTCTATAATGCTTATCATCATTCACAGGTTCACAGATAAATAAAATAAATTCATCACAGATAAATAAATTACGTTCGTCGCAGCTCAAATCACACAATCCATATCGTAGAGCATCACACATCAGAGATATCAATCAATTCAAGGTATTCAATAAAATTCAATCATCTATAAGTAAGATCGATTAATTATCTGATTAATTTAAATCAGATTAATTACTTATGAATAAACTACTAATCCTGGTTAATTAATATTAATTAGTTACAAACCTTAATCATTAATTATCATTTATTAATCAATCTTTAATAATTAATTAACCTTTAATCATTAATTAATCAACCTTTAATTATTAACTAATTAACCTTAGTCATTAAATAATTAATATTTAATCATTAAATAATTAACCTTTAATCATTACATAATTAATCTTTTATTATTTAATTATCTTGTAATTAATTTTCCTTAATTAATTACAATAAGTGATTATCCCTAATCACTTAATAAATCACAAATTAATCTTAGTCACTTGATTAGTAAACTTTAATCATTTATTAATTACTTTTAATTAAGTAATTATTTTTAAGTAATTAGTTACCTTTTATTACTTACATAAATTAATCTTTAATCACATCAATTAATCAACTTTTAATTACATTAAAGTAATTAACCTTTAAGTAATTACCCTAATAAATGATCCTTTAATTACTCAAGTCATTAAAAAATCAAAGATAAATCGTCTATCTTTATTAGTCACTTAATCACATTATTAAATTTTCATTTAATAAACCTTTTGAAAATAATTTATCATTAACATATGAGTTAACTTAAGATCAAAAACATTTTTACTTTCTTAATCAACTAATTAAGTACACCATTTAAATTAACTTGATTAATTTAAATAAAAGCAAATTACACAATTCTTATTTATCAAACATTTAGATAAACATCAATTATTTACAAGAAAACTGGTTTTAACATGATTGTTTCAAAATAAACTTGATTGGTTTTAAAGTTTAAAGTTGTTTTAATATTAAAATCAACAGACCCGAGACAAACGAGTATAATCCCCGAGACACTTGTCACCTGTCTTCGAGACAAACCCCAGGAACCACCTCTTCTTCCCAACATCAGATACATGCGATACTTCGTGCATATGCACGACTAGCCTATCGACCTCCGACCATCGCCGATCCTCTCAACGAGTCACCGACGTCACCTACTATCTTCGCAAACACCCAGAATCGCAATTTTTTGCCGAAACCCAAAATCAAGTGATTCGATCGAGTACTGGAACCCAACATCCTCCAAAGAATTGCCCCGACGTCGATGATTTGACCTCCTGGAATCCTACCACTCTAGCCAAAGCAATGTCATACTCCCATCTATCCTTTCCCCCACGTGCGATCCCCCCGAAGCTTTCTTGATGACGTACGAACACGATGAATATCAACGACCATATCTGTTAACAAAACCTTAGTTTGACTCAGACAGGTCACCTCAATGCATTAAAAATCCCTCTACCATTTTTGCCAGATCCACTAACCTTCAAGCAACCCTCAGCCGTGATCCCGTCATTCCAAACCACGCGATCGCCAATATTTTCCCAAAACATCATTTCCATTGATCCTAGAAATTCTCGACATTTACTTGCTTAAAAATCACGAGAGTTGTTTCTAAAATCACTATTTCATAATACAAACATGCTTATGTAACCAAATCTCAAAATTAAAATGTTCGTTCTTGCTGATATATATTGATTTTACTGTAAATTGTTATTTTCAAAATATTTACCTAATATTTTTTTTTAAAATAACCTCACCCTATTATAAACAACTTTCTTTCAGGAATCATAGTCTGAAATGTTTTAAACATGAAGATATAATTTTTTTTTCTTTGGTGGATTTTTTTTGGGTTTGTTATAAAAGAGTATGTACATATGTACATACACAGGCATGCATAACACAATTCACACATTGTATACATATATACGCAGATATATTATCATTTTTCATAACAGCCACATCACCATCATCAAAATATATCCAGATTCAAACTAGAACAGGTCAGTTTGCTCACCTAGCTTTGAAGATAGAGAACCTGACTTTTGATCCTGGAACTGGAATTGGCATTTGATATTTAAACTGATCTTGTATTAATTGATCTGGGACTTGCATTGATCTTGAGTTGCATCTGATCATTGTTTTATTTTTAACCAACAATGTGTGTTGATCTGGAAATTATTTTGATCTGTACTTGATTGTGTTGAGCAACATTTGAACTGAATTTGATCAGGTTGCTGTAGTTTTGATTTCTTTGAATTTTGCTTTAGATCTGAATCTTACAAGCTTTTCTTCAGGTTTTATTTGATTCTCTGGTTTATGTTTTGTTTTCCAGGTTTGAAACTGAAGCTTTTAATTTCATTTTTGATTTTCTTTTTCTTTTGGGTTTGTAATTTTTGTTTAGGTTTGAGAATTTTTCTTTTGCAATTTGATTTCCAGATTGAGGAATGAAGAGAATAGCCTGGTTGATTTTCTTAAGCCTATTTTACTTAAAATTCAAATTAAAAGAAAATACTAGTTTTTCCACTTGTTCATTTGTGAATCAAACTAAGTTACACTTGTAAATTGTTTGTATTAATATTTTACAAATGTCACAAATAAGAAGTTTTATGTTTTAAACCCTTATGTTATTATATTTATAAATCATGATTTTATAAATATTTATCTCATATATATACAAACAATTTTCTTTTTCATTTTCAAAAGATATATATATTTATTTATTTATTTAAACTAATGCTTTACCTTTTAAATATATATACATATATTTATAACTTCAAAGAATGTGATTTAAAATTAATCAAACATAAATAAATAAATAAATAATATGTATATATTTGAATTTAACTCTTTAAATACCTTTTGTAAATTAATTTATATCAATTTCAAATATAACTTTCAAATCATCATATTATAGATACAAAACAATTTTTTTCTATTAGAATTAGATTATAGAGTTTCCAAACCCAATATATTATTCAAAACAATTATTTTTGAATTTCAAATAAAAAAATAATATATAATCAATTTGTATTTATAAATGAGTAAACAACAAATATCTTTTTATAAAGAGTTAATTTTTTTTTCAAATTAACTCACAATTAATCCAAAATTTCATATTAATTACTAAATTAATTTTAACTTAAAAACCGGGATCGTTACAGATTTCCCCCTTAAGAAAATTTCGTCCCTGAAATTTGCTAGGCAGGGAGACAACAAAGAACAGATGGAGAATGTTTTCCCAGATCAAACTGAATATTTATTCTGCATTTGGCTTACCAAATCAGAATATCAACAATAAATAAGAGAACAACTTCTTCAATGCTTCAAAAGATACTCGGGTCATCCGATCTACGAAATGTGCAAGGGATTGATTAGTTTGAAGGGATAACTAACCACTCATAGAATATATCTAGACCCCAAAGAATAGACAAACAAATTCAATTTAATTCATCTTCATATTTTGTTAACCAATTCATTTCAATTAAAATTTCAAATTCATTAACGTTTAAAACAAAACGTTGATAGGATATGACGAAAAGAATACGAAATAAGAACTTATCTACAATGATTCGTAGAGCCATCACCACATCAAAGCTTCTTCGTGTAGCTGCCACGAAGCCATCAAAGAATTGATGATCAAAGTTATTTATAGAGAAAAGATTGTTTCCGTTGTTGATGCAGGTATTGACCATTTGTGGTGGTATTTCCCCGTCCCCTACCTCGTCCTTATCTTGCACTCATACACACTATCATTGGATAGTAAGAGAATTCACGAGGCATACAGACAGATATCTTAGGGATATACTCATTCTAGATTATTTGTAACCCTATCCCTAATGAGTTACCTAATGTCTTATACTCCTAAGCTAAAGTTCTTACTCAACCTTCAACTTTGATACCACTTGTCATGACCTGAAATCCAACGTTCGAAAATCGACATCCATACTTCACTTGTATTCGAATGTCGCAGATTCAAATGTCGAACTCCAGTTCGGATGGAGCTTATAACACAATAAGTACAACACAGCAGAAGAAAAATAAATAACTATTATTAATACACAATGTTTGATACAATAATGATACAATATCTGATACAATAAGATACAACATATCCAAAAATATCAAAGTAGAATATAACATCGGAATATGACACAACGGAAAGAAATCTCCAACTTGATCTCCAAGAGAGAAAGAAAGAATCCAAAACTGCAACTCTAATGCCACGGCTCAAAAGACTCCAAACTCCATATCAAAAAGCTCGAACCACCATCACGTTGGACTTAAGCAAGGTCAGTCACTCCAAATGTTGAAGCGAAACAAATGTGAACGCTAATCCAGACACTTCAAAGATATCGAATCTACATCTACTATTTGATTATCTGAAAATCTAACTCTAGGCTGCACGTGTGGAAAATTGTGGGCCCCCCAGAGTTTAGAAAGGGAACAATAAACTCCAGGTCAGTCATGAGACTGGTGTGAGCAAACAAAAACAGTTTATCTTTAACAAAAGCAAAAAAAAGAATTTAAAAAGAAATCCACAATGCCTTTTTTTATAAAATGAAACTACAATTAGGCCACCCGGCACACACATAATGCAATCGCACACTTGAGGGAGATTTCTCCTTATGATAGTCAAACATGCTTGATACGCAAATCCTTTTTGATAATATTATTATTAGTGCATAGTGCAGAAAACAATTTTGAAAGTATAATATTAATCATAGCCAGCATAGGTACCATTATATTATGCCTTCTATAGCTACCACCTGAGGTGGCAGGTTATACAACTGTAATCATAAAGGGCTCGTATTGTTTCTTTGGATTTCCAACAAATGGTCAGGCTAAGGAACTTCTTGGGCCACATGGGTACGCCTCTAGAGGGACGTCCTGAGAACCTAATCGGATCTCTGCCAACACAAGGCCAGGTTACCTCTGTAACTAGGTAACTAACTGTCGTGAGTATGCCATTCCCCAGTCGTAACCGACCTTTATTCGAGGATCCTCAACCACAAAGTAATAAATTTATGGCAACCACATAGGTTAAGTATCTGGGCTCCATACCATGATACCACCTCTATCCAGAAGGAAATGGATATACCCTCAAGGGGCGCTACCCCCAAATAACCTTGCTGCATCCTTCCTGTTTCGACCATTTTGGGTTGTGAGGTCCGACGAGGTCATGTCCACAAAGCAACGCTTTACACAAAAGCCATGCTTTGATCAACAACTGATCAGCAGAGCTTCGTATGCCACATTACCAAATGGGAATGTATCACTAGTAACCATCAACTACATAAATGTGAGCTCGTACGTATTAGAGAAGGGTGTTAAGCTAAGAGAATAAATTCTCCGCCACCATGTATTTGATATAAACCAGCTTTACATCTCAAAGTGTAACGTCAGACATACATCCATACAGGTATGTTTCGGGTTCGAATAGAACCAAGGGCACTTCAAGAGAAGCCCTTGCAATCTAGATAATCCCTAGTCACGTCCGGACTCCCCATCACAAAGGGTGATCAAATCTCTAGGCCATTCGGTGCAGAGGCATTCGACAAGTCATCCTTTCGCTTTTGAAGATATCCGGTCTTCACTACCGGTCTTCAAATGCTATCCATAACGTCGTATCATTATTCGAAATGGGTTATATGACATAAAGTCCTCTCCCGGCTAAACCGTATAATTAGCGCAAATTTTAAAACCATATGGATATATGGGATCCTAGTTAAGTCACAACTTAAAGCCCAAAACTTTTCTTCAAATGGTTTAAACAAATTACCATTTACAAATCTTTAAAAAAAAGATTCACTTCACAAAGTTCACCAATCTTTCACAAAGATTCTTTCATAGCCTTTCAAAACTATTTCAATTCCAAATCTTTTGTCCAAAACATACACCTTTAAAATCCTCTTCAATTTGAAAACAAAGTTCATCAATCTTAAATAAAAATTCATTTATAGCTTTCAAAACAAATCCATTTCAAATTTGAAATCTTTTCACACAAAAACTGGAAATCCTTTCTTTAATTGAAAGCTGTTATCATTTGAAAGCAAAGCGTTTTCGTTTCGGAAAAATCCGATCAAATATACACAAGTTATAACCTTTAGAAGTATAATGCAGAAAATCAGTGAATTGCCGTGTCATCGGCAAGTTCTATTTGAATTAAATCCAAATTTCCTAAAAGAAATTATTTAATACACTTCAAAATGGTTTAAAATCTATATATACATTACATAACTTGAATAAGCATTTCAAACCATAATTTCCAAATAAATATACATATATATGTATACAACTTCAAAATCCTGAATTCAAATTTAAATCAAACTATTTAAATTTCAAAACTTTATCAAGTTATTAAAAATAATTTTTATCTTCAAACTCCTTTCAAAAGCTTTTCATATTAACCCCAATTCCAATTCCAAACCATTTTTTTGATTCAAATTCCATTTTCAAAACCATTTTGAATAATATTAAATTCAAATATCTGTGAAACCGATTCCCTCGTGCAATCCATATTTGTGTGTGTGTGATGTAGTCTAGGGGTTTTACACAATAGTGCAATATCATCAATTATCACAATCCAAACCCAACAATATCGATAAGCGGTATAATCCTATAATGCTTGTTATCCCACTTTTTGGCCAAAACTGGAATATCAACAAATTGGCAAGGAATGATGGACATCGGGATTGGAGATCGATTGAAAGCAAGGCTACAATTGATGACATCAAAATTTGGTTGAGCTCTGATCGGGACGAAATTGATTGGAGATGATGATAAGGACTAGGAGAAGCTATGTTTCAAGTTTCAGGTCAATCGGAGTTCAAATTGAGGAGATATGATCGATACAAGGTAGGAAGGACATACTGTTCGAATCCATCATAGGGTTGAGGTGATGCTCATTTCGAATCCATCAGATTCGTATCCATCGGTCTGCGGTATTGGTTCGAACCGATACACTTCGTATCGATCAGGAAGTGTGGATTTCGTATCGATACCGTTCGTATCGACAGGCTTCGAATCGACCGGTTTTTGGTTCGACTCGATAGGGTTCGCATCGATCAAAGGTAGAACAGGGTGAAGGATTTCGAATCGATACTGTTCTTATCGATCAATGTGGGCACGGCTCAATGGTTTCATATTGGTCAAGATGGGAAGAGGTGGCTTCCTTCGAATCGATACTCTCATATCGATAGCAGATGGACTTTGGCATCCTCGTATCCATCAGGTAATGCTTCGTTCGTATCCATCATCGAGTATGGTTTCGTACCCATCTGTTGGCCTTCCATTCGAATCGATAGCATTCAACATTTTCATATCAATCAGATCGATACGAAATACTCCCCTGCGATCGATGCGAAAGAAAACAGTTGGGTACATGAAGGAGTGATGGACACATGCAAGCGTGACGCGTGGATACGTGCGCGTCTCTAGGAAGGAAGTGTTCAACTCGGCGCATCAAGTGGAGTCAACACGCCGCGATATTCGAATCGATCCGGGAAGGTAGGGCCACGTCATTGCGCGCACGCGCTTTGGATGGAGTCGAAAGTGATGGATTCGAAGCAGTGGATTCGAAGACGACAGCCAATGGACAACCCAAACTCGAATCGATCATATCTCCTACACCGATGATCCAAATGCAATGAAATTTTCACAGGAGCTTGCTTACATCTTGAAGAATGTCCACACCAAATTTCATCTTGATTGGATGGTTTTATGATCGATTCGAATGGAGTTCGAATCGATCCCAAAGTGGGCCTAAATTTCCTGAGGCCGGTCGCGTGGGCCCACTCACGTGCCAGAAGAAGTCTCCCGAAGTTTGAGCAAGATCTGAGCCTCCTACGCCTATAAATAGAGCCCCAGAGCCTACAGGTAAAGGATCTTTTGGCTATAAAACGTCCAGACTCTGCCTGATTCATTTCTACACTTCGATATTGCTATTGTACTGGAAATTCTTCATATTCACTGCTGTAATCATCTGTAATCATCAAGGATAATCAATAAAAGGATAAAACTTTGGAGTGGACGTAGGCCGAAGATAGCCGAACCACTATAAAACTTGTGTCTCTGTTCATTATTTTTGAATGACTGTTTGATATTTGTTGAGATCTGATGTTTGTGCTTGAATATCATTGGTTTGTGTTCATACGCTGGTGCTTTCACGGTATTTGGGGTTTGTGACCAATTATGGCGCAAACAACGCTTATCATCATTCACAGATTCACAGATAAATAAAATAAATTCACTACAGATAAATAAATTACATTCATCGCATCTTAAATCACACATTCCATATCATAGAGCATCACACATCAGAGATATCAATCAATTCAAGGTATTCAATAAAATTCAATCATCCCTAAGTAAGATCAATTAATTATATGATCAATTTAAATTGGATTAATTGCTTATGAATAAACTACTAATCCTGGTTAATTAATATTAATTAATCATAAACCTTAATCATTAATTATAATTTATTAATCAACCTTTAATTATTAATTAATCAACCTTTAATTATTAATTAATCAACCTTTAATTATTAATTAATTAACCTTTAATCATTAATTAATCAACCTTTAATTATCAAATAATTAATCTTTAATCATTAAATAATAAACCTTTAATCATTAAATAATTAACCTTTAATTATTTAATTATCTTGTAATTAATTTTCCTCAATTAATTACAATAAGTGATTATCCATAATCACTTAATAAATCACAAATTAATCTTAATCACTTGATTGATCAACTTTAATCATTAATTAATTACTTTTAATTAAGTGATTATTTTTACGTAATTAATTACCTTTTATTACTTACATAAATTAACCTTTAATCACATCAATTAATCAACTTTTAATTACATTAAGTAATTAACCTTTAAGTAATTGCCCTAATAAATGATCCGTTAATTACTCAAGTCGTTAATAAATCAAAGATAAACCATTTATCTTTATTAATCACTTAATCACTTATTAAATTTTCATTTAATAAACCTTTTGAAAATAATTTATCATTAACAAATGAGTTAACTTAAGATCAAAAACATTTTTACTTTCTTAATCAACTAATTAATTACACCATTTAAATTAAGTTGATTAATTTAAATAAAAACAAATTACATAATTCTTATTTATCAAACATTTAGATAAACATCAATCATTTACAAGAAAACCATAGTTTTAACAAGATTGTTTCAAAATAAACTTGATTGGTTTTAAAAGTTTAAAACTGTTTTAATATTAAAATCAACAGACCCGAGATAAACGAGTATAATCCCCTAGACACTCATCACCTGACTTCGAGAAAAACCCCGGGAACCACCTCTTCTTCCCAACATCAGATACATGCGATACTTTGTGCACGTGCACGACTAGCCTGTCGACCTCCGACCATCGTCGATCCTTTCAACGAGTCGTCGACGTCTCCTACTATCTTCCCAAACACCCAAAATCACAATTTTTTGTCGAAACCCAAAATCAAGCGATTCGATCGAGTACTGGAACCCAACATCCTCCAAAGAATTGACTCGACGCCAATGATCCGACCTCCTGAAATCCTTCCACTCTAGTCAAAGCAACGTCAAACACCCCTCTATCCTTTCCTCCACGTGCGATCTCCCCTGAAGCTTTCTTGATGACGTACGAACACGATGAACATCAATGATCATATCGGTTAACAAAACCCTAGTTTGACTCAGACAAGTCACCTCGATGCATTGAAAATCCCTCTACCACTTTTGCTAGATCCATTAACCTTCAAGCAACCCTCAACCGTGATCCCATCATTTCCAAACCTCGGGATCGCCAATATTTGCCCAAAACATCTTTTCTGTTCATCCTAGAAATTCTCGACATCTACTTGCTTAAAAATCACGAGACCTATTTCTAAAATCACTATTTTGTAATACAAACATGATTATGTAACCAGATCTCAAAATTAAAATGTTCTTTTTTTGCTGATATATATTGATTTTACTGTAAATTGTTATTTTCAAAATATTTACCTAATATTTTTTTTAAAAAAATAACCTCACATTGTTATAAATAACTTTCTTTCAAGAATCATAGTCTGAAATGTTTTAAACATGAAGATATAATTTTTTTTCTCTGGTGGACTTTTTGTGAGTTTGTTATGATAGATTATATACATATATACATACACAGGCATGCACAACACAATTCACACAATGTATATATATACGCAGATGTAATATCATTTTTCACAACAGCCACATCACAATCATCGAAATATATCCTGATGCAAACTAGAACAGGTCATTTTGCTCACCTAGCTTTGAAGACAGAGAACCAGACTTTTGATCCTGGAACTGGAATTGGCATTTGATATTTAAACTGATCTTGTATTAATTGATCTGGGACTTGCAGTGATCTTGAGTTGCATCTGATCATTGTTTTGTTTTGAAACAGCAACTTGAGTTGATCTGGAAATTATTTGGTCTGTACTTGATTGTGTTGAGCAAGATTTGAGCTTGAATTTGATCAGGTTGCTGTAGTTTTGATTGCTTTAAATTTTGCTTTAGATCTGAATCTTGAAAACTTTGCTTCAGGTTTTTATTTGATTCTTTGGTTTATGTTTTGTTTTCCAGGTTTAAAATTGAAGCTTTTAATTTCAGTTTTGATTTTCTTTTGGGTTGTAATTTTTGTTCAGGTTTGAGAATTTTGCTTTTTCTATTTGATTTCCAGATTGAGGAATGAAGAGAATAGCCTGGTTGATTTTCTTAAGCCTATTTTACTTAAAATTCAAATTAAAAGAAAATACTAGTTTTGCCACTTGTTCATTTGTGAATCAAATTAAGTTACACTTGTAAATTGTTTGTATTAATATTTTACAAATGTTACAAATGTTACAAATAAGAAATTTTATGTTTTAAACCCTTATGTTAGTATATTTATAAATCATGATTTTATAAATATTTATCTCATATATATACAAAACATTTTCTTTTTCAATTTCAAAAGATATGTATATATATACATATATATTTCTATTTTTAAACTAGTGCTTTACCTTATATATATATATATATTTAACTTTAAAGAATGTGATTTAAAATTAATCAAACATAAATAAATAAATATATAATATGTATATATTTGAATTTAACTCTTTAAATAGCTTTTGTAAATTTATTTATATCAATTTCAAATATTACTTCCAAATCATCATATTATAGATACAAAACAAATTTTTTCTATTAGAATTTAATTATAGAGTTTCCAAACCCAATATATTATTCAAAACATTTATTTTTAAATTTCAAATTCAAAAATTTATATATAATCAATTTGTATTTATAAATGAGTAAACAAAAAATATCTTTTTATAAAGAGTTAATTATTTTTCAAATTATCTCACAATTAATCCAAAATTTCATATTAATTACCAATCTAATTTTAACTTAAAAACCGGGATCGTTACAGTTTGAGTCATCTTTTATCTTCATGTCCCAAATTTCAAGGCAAGAAGAAGGGAAAACTAAATGTTGTACAAGCGCCTAATAACACTTCTCTTGGTCAAGGTATTTCCCATTCTATCCTCGATGACATTATTATGTTTCGTGATCATCCTATCCAAGTTCCTTTTGACACAGGTGCATCCCACTCTTTTATATCAAAAGAACTCGTTGATACTTTTTCTTTAAATGTTATGGCTTTGATGACTATATGAGAATTGCGAATTCAGTTGGTGGATCCGCAACACTCAATTTGCTTTGTAAAGATGTCGAGATTATTTTAGGTGATTATTCTTTCCGAGCCGATTTGCATGTTATATGCTACTTAGGCTTCGGAATGATTTTGGGAATGGATTGGCTTAGCCGTTATGAAGCCCACATCCTATGTACTGAGGGGACTATTCATCTTTGACATCGTCAATCTGTTAAGCAGATTTCTATTGTTCTTGAAGATTCGGATTCCAATTTGGTGGCATCCTTATATTCTCTAAATCCTCATGATGACGACGACGAGGAAGATGTCATTTCCCTCATCACGATGTTTTTGAATTTTCCGACATATTTAATCCCGTTTTAGGATTACCACCTAAGCGAGCAACTGAGTTCAGAATTAATCTAATATCTGGAGCTCTACCTATCACTCGTCCTCCTTATCGTATGTCCAAAAAGGAAAATGAGGAGACGCGTAAACAATTATCCGAATTGGAAGCAAAAGAGTTTATTCATTCTAGTTCCTCTCCTTGGGGAGCTTTAGATATCTTTGTGAAGAAATCTGATGGTACACTTAGGCTTTGCATTGACTACTGCAAGCTTAGTGATGTCACCATCAAGAAGAAATATGAGTGTTTAAGCTCTAAAAATGAAATTTTGGAGCATCTAAGCTCGAAATCAGAAAACGTGCTAAACTACAAAGTTGTAGACACTGGAATTTTAAATGGTTTAAAGTAAAAGAAAAACATGATTTGGTGAATTATGGAGGAAGTTAAGGCCATGAGAAAATGAGGAAAAATGGAGGAGATGATGTGGACTTTTAAACAAGTTTATGAATTCTTAAAAGTGGAAAAATGAAACATTTAACACTTGGAAGCCATGGAAATTATATTACAAGCTTAAGCAAGACACAAAGAAGGAGAAAGGAGTGGAAATAAATGTGAAAAAAAAGAATTAGAAAATGGGTATATATACAAATGGTTATGCTAAATTACCGAAATGCCCTTCGGGTACACACCCTCCTCTCATGCTTTGGCACATCACCAAGCATGTTCCCTCCCTCCCTAATTGCAATAAAAACATGAAAAGATGGCTATTGTACTCTTGTCCCTTTGAGCTGCCAATATGTCACATCTTTGTCTCCCCTGATGTGACATTTTTCTCTTTTGATTTTATTATATTTAAACTTAATTAAATTATACTTAGTCCTAATTAATTCACTAATCCATGATTATAAATTTTCATATATGTGAAGATTTATTTACAAATGTGTGCACAACATTCCAAACAATTTTTATATGATGAAACTTCGAATATTCGGAAAACGGTTTCCGGTCACATTTTCTGTTTTTCATCGAACTATATATTTTTGTAAACAAATTTTGAAAACTATTTCACCATTATTATTTATTATTTGAAAGAGTTTTATTTTAATTATAAAACTATTATTTGAATATTTAAAGTTAATTAAATATTCATAAATCAATGTAGTGAAATTCCGGGTCGTTACACTCTCTCCCCTAAAAGAATTTCGTCCCAAAATTATTAAGGAGTGGAAAATGTAATAACCGACCAAAGAAAATCAATTTACCTATTTGGTTTTCAGTAAATTTGATTAGTTATATTATTTCTATCATAAACACATGCAATATGAACACTATAACATCCATATGCAACTAAATCCAGAGAATATTCTGAAATAAAATACTACACATCTAATCATATAAAAGATAAAATTAGAACTAAATGCTTGATTTTTATATTAAAAAGGTTTATTTTCAAATTCTTCCAAAAGGGAATGTATTAAAACAAAAATCCAAAAATCACTAGGACTCCTAACAAAACATGTAAAACTCTAGAATTAAAACAACATGGAGCATCCAATGGTATTTGGTTCCTCCAAATACAACGACTAAAGTGAACAATCAATATTTCTTTCCCAAAAATATCCAAAATCGCATTTCCAAACGCACCAGGATTTAAGTCCTAGTAAACAAAAATTCAAAATCCATTGTTTATAAATTTAAACTTCATATACTATGGTATATACATAATTACATAATCAATTAAACCTTATCAAAAAAAATTCCGTAAAGGAATAAACTACACTCAGCGTTATTCTGAATGTTAAATGACTAACACCTAAATCCAACTAAAGTTCAAAACTTTCTTGATTGTCCAAAAATATAGATAATTATCCCAACTAATTTGGACAAAATTGAAAGTTATACTCCACTATTATTGGTTTCTTAATTATACCAATATTTATAAACTACTTAATTATTTAGTATTTTATTCAATACCAAAATCATTTATGAATTACTCCATAAATTTTCACCAAAGTATAATAATATTTTATAAATTCTTTTCTTTATAAAACACTAAATAATAACTTATTCTACCTTTTTTACTTGTATAATACTCTTATATATATCCTAAGAGTATATACAAACACAAATTTTATTAATCATTAACAATTTAGGTGAAGATCCAATCAGAATTTGGGTCTTTTAAAACTAATCCAACTTCTTGACCTTTTTAATTTAGAGTGTTAAAATGGACGATATTTATGGGTTGACCCAAAACCATAAATAGTTTACACTACTTAGATGTTTAAATAAAATCTATGGTTTTGATAAAACAATGTTATCAAAATCTTCCTATCCAATCTAACAAATTTAAATTACTATTAAATCATCACTCATCTTATCTATGGGTACAAATTCATCTATTAAAACAATCACTTATTAGAAATACTTTTTATTTGGAAATCAATTCCCTTTAAGGGAAATTAAATTAATTACCCGGTTTTATTTCAAAACTCTTTTTTTAGAGCATACTTTATGTTATCCCACCTTTTAGTCAAGGCTGGAATTTCAACAAAATGACAAGGAATGATGGATATTAGGATTGGAGATCGATCGGAAACAAGGCTGCAATCGATGTCGTCAAAATTTGGCCGAGCTCCGATTGGGACAGAATCGATTGGAGGCGATGATGAGGATTAGAAGAGGCTATGTTTCAAATTTTAGGTTAATCAGAGTTCGTATGAAGGAGATATAGATGGATTACGGTGTGCAGGGAATGGTTCGTATCGATGCATTTTGCATCGATCAGGGATGGTGTTCGTATCGATACCGTTCGTATCGATCAAAGACAGAACATAGTGGTGGACTTCGAATCGATACCGTTCGTATCGATCAGCATGGACTCGACTCAATGGTTTCGTATTGGTCAAGATGGAAAGAGGCGGCATGTCTGGAACCGATACTCTCGTATCGATAGCAGAAGGATTTGGCACTTCCGTATCCATCAGGTAAACCTTTGTTCGTATCCATCAGGTAAGGTCTCACTCGTATCCATCCCGAGGACGAGTTTCGTATCCATCCTCCGTTTCATCACAGCCACTTTGTATCGATAACCCCCATGGTCATTTCACATCGATCAATTCGTGAATGATCGATGCGAAGTGTACTCCTGGAATCGATGCAAAGAGAAACACGAATTGATGTGTATGAGCATACCGTTGCGAAGTTATGGATATGAACGAGCATAAAACATGGAGGCAAGTCCACGTCTCCAGGAAAGAAACGGTCAAAGCGGCGAGGTGTATGGATCGAGCCTTGGAAGTAGTGCCACGTCATCGATGCGCACGTGCTCCTGATCGAGTCGAAGAAGAAAGATGCGAAAGCCTGGATTCGAAATCTGCAGTCCACGAAGAACATCAACTCATATCGATCGTATCTCCTAAACCCCTGATCCAAATGCAATGAAATTTTCACAGGAGCTTACGTACGAGGTAAAGAACAATCCTGCCAAGTTTCAGCTCGATTGGATCATTTTTTGATGGATACGAAATTACTTTGTATCGATCGCAGATCGAGTCGAAACTTGGTGGGGTCGGTTGCGTGAGCCCACTCAAGTGCCAGAAGAAGTCTCCCAAAGTTTTAGCTCGATATCAGCCTCTTACGCCTATAAATAGCCCCCTGAAGCCTACAGAAAAAGGATCTTTTTGCCTGCTCAACGCCCAGACTCTGCCGAATTCATTTCTACACTTCAATATAACTATTGTACTCAAAATTCATCATTGCTACTGCTGTAACCGTCTGTAACCAGCAAGGATAATCAATAAAAGATAAAACTTTGAAGTGGACGTAGGCCGGAGATCGCCGAACCACTATAAATCGCGTGTCTTTGTTTATTATTTCTGGATTGTTGTTTATTATTTGATGAGATCTGCAACTTGTTCTTGAATATTGCTAATTTATATTCATACTTTGATGCTTTCACGATATTTGGGGTTTGTGACCAATTTTGGCACAAACACTTTTTCGCTTTCACTGAGAAGGACTAGCTCCCGCTACGTTGGATTGAAGTTGAGGTTTGAAAGATTCAGATTTAGAGAAAATGACTAGACAAAACAGTAGAAGGCGGAGGGCTGAGAGAAGCCAACAGGAAGGAAGTCAAGGAGCGTCCTCCGGAGCCAGAGAAGGACAAGCTTCGATTTTCATCACCAGAGATGAAATGGAAGCTATGGCGAATTCATTGCAAGAGAGGTTGTTGAAGAGTCAACAGGATATGATGCAGACTTTCTTCGAACATATGAGAGCTGCAGGGATGCAGAACTTAGGACCAACCACAGTGGCTGTTAATGTGGAGCAAGGAGCTAGGGTTATGGAACCCAATGGAGGACACAATACAGAACCGGAAGGCGATCAATGAGGGCTTGAGGGGCAGACCCGTAGGATCCAACACAGGAGGACCTTTGGAAGGAGTTCAACAGGCTAGAGCCAACGTTGCTGCTAATGAGCCACATGAAGAATATGTGCTGGAGTTCCCTCGGGGGCATGAGGGGCAACCCCTGACAGACAATGCTGGATTGGTAGAGATAATCAGGAAAACTATGCGTGGAGGTTTGACCAATGGAGATTTGGAAGGAGTGAACTGGGGTCCATTCGTTCGGGAAATCAGGATAGCTCAGAATCCACCTAAATTTAAGTTACCTAGCGTGGAAGTATATGATGGCAAGGCTGGCCCGACCGATCACTTGATGAGGTACACTAGACACATGGAAGTGCTGGGGGCATCGGAGGAAGTAATGGCCAGATGTTTCCCTTTGTACTTGACGGATCTAGCTGCAATGTGGTTTAGGCAACTGGAAGAAGGATCTATCAGGACTTGGAGGGAATTGGTGGATAGGTTTTTGGGACAGTTTTGGGTTCATATCAAGAGACCTAAGAACGTGATGACGTTGACATCGGTAAAGCAAAGGACGGATGAATCGCTCAGAGCTTTTCTAACTCGATTCAATGCGACAGTTACTTCGGTGGATCGGCCGGACCCATCAATGGTCTTAATGGCAGCGATGTCAGGAGTCAGGGAGGGTTTGGATTTCAAGGTATCTTTAATACGAGACCCACCACTGGATCTCAGGAAATTCTTTCACGAGGCTGAGAGGGTCCTCCGACAAGAGGATGCATGTGCATATTTAAAGTTGAAGGAAGTGAATGCAACTGAGGGTGGAGGACCATCCAACGGAGGCTCGGATAAAGATAAAGGAAAAAGGAAGTTGTATGACGATTCAGGAAAAGCTAGGAAGCGATGGAAGGATCCAAAGTTTTCCACATATATAGGATTGAATGGGACGCTGGAGCGGATTTACTTGGAAACCCGGAATCGCCTACCTTACCGAAGGCCGGCCAGGAGAGAACCATCTAAACGGGAAAGGGCATCAGGAAGACACTGTCTCTTCCACGATTTGGACGGACATGGTACCAACAACTGCAGACACTTAAAGGACATAATTGAGGAACATGTGAGGAATGGAAAATTGAGGCAGTATGTTGGGACATGGAATGCAGCGGTGGAGCAGGAGCAACCATCGCCCACCTCGCACCATGATGATGTGAGGCCCAGGAATGACGGTTTATTGGTTATCAATTGACCAGGATAATATAAAATAAGTAACAAACCATTGGCGAGCAACCAAGACATTTACACATGTACGGGGATGGAGATAGCCCCTAGGCATGCTCTGAATGATGATAAACCACGAAGCTATGGTTTGCGAAATCTGTTTTTTGTTTTGGATTGGACACTTGGTTTTCTGGTTTGGTTTCGGAGTTTGGTTTGAACTCCTGGTTTTGTTTGCTTTTCGTTTTGCATTTTCGTTTGGATGATTGGTTTTTGTTTTGGATGCTGGTATGGATTTCTGATTTTTTGATTTGATTTGGATTTTGGATTGGATTTTGGCTGGATTTTTTGTTTGGGTTTTGATAAACGGTCGTCGGGTATGGATTATGCCTGGCAAGGGGTGGGTCCTTTTGCCCGAACGCGATAAAGTGACTCATTCAGGTCGTCGAGTATGGACTATGCTCGACAAGGGTCCAGAGTGACCAGGATTCGGCCTAGGACTTAGGCCCCCTATTATCGATTATTGTGTCAGGTCGTTGAGTATGGACTATGCTCAACAAGGGCCCGGAGCGACCAGGATTCGGCTTAGGACTTAAGCCACGGCATTACTTACGTCCAGGGACACTGGACCACGGTCGTCAGGTGTGGGTTGCGCTTAGCAAGAACCCAAAGAGGTTAGCTCAACGTCCAGGGACACTGGACCACGGTCGTCAGGTGTGAATTGCGCTTGGCAAGAACCCGGAGAAGTTAGCTCAACGTCCAGGGACAGTGGACCATGGTCGTCAGGTGTCGATTGCGCTTGGCAAGAACCCGGAGAGGTTAGCTCAACATCCAGGGACACTGGACCACGGTCCCCAGGTGTGGATTGCGCTTCGCAAGGACCTGAAGAGGTCCTGGATTCGGTTATTGGCTATTGGATAAAGATGGATTAAACTCGGTTGTCGAGTTTGGATGGACATGGAATTGGCTATGGACTGTGGACACCGGATTTGGAACTATTCAAAACACGCCTTCTTATCACAAGGCATGCCTTGGGGAGCAAATGTTATCCCAACTTTTAGTCAAGGCTGGAATATCAACAAAATGACAAGGAATGATGGATATCAGGATTGGAGATCGATTGGAAACAAGGTTGCAATCGATGTCGTCAAAATTTGGCCGAGCTTCGATTGGGACAAAATCGATTGGAGGCGATAATGAGGATTAGGAGAGGCTATGTTTCAAATTTCAGGTTAATCGGAGTTTGTATGAAGGAGATATGGATGGATTACGGTGTGCAGGGAATGGTTCGTATCGATGCATTTCGCATCGATCAGGGATGGTGTTCGTATCGATACCGTTTGTATCGATCAATGACAGAACATGGTGGTGGACTTCGAATCGATACATTTCGTATCGATCAGCATGGACTCGACTCAATGGTTTCGTATCGGTCAGGATGGAAAGAGGTGGCATGTCTCGAATCGATACTCTCGTATTGATAGTAGAAGGATTTGGCACTTTCGTATCCATCAGGTAAAGCTTTGTTCGTATCAATCAGGTAAAGCTTTCTTCGTATCCATCAGGTAAGGTCTCGCTCGTATCCATCCCAAGGATGAGCTTCGTATCCATCCTCCATTTCACAACAACCACTTCGTATCGATAACCCCCATGGTCATTTCGTATCGATCAATTCGTGAATGATCGATGCGAAGTGTACTCCTAGAATCGATGCAAAGAGAAACACGAATCGATGGGTACGAGCATACCCTTGCGAAGTTATGGATATGAACGAGCATAAAACATGGATGCAAGTCCACGTCTCTAGGAAAAAACCGGTCAAAGCGGCGAGGAGTTTGGATGGAGCCTTGGAAGTAGCGCCACGTCATCGATGCGCACGTGCTCCTGATCGAGTCGAAGAAGATGGATGCGAAAGCCTGGGTTCGAAATCTGCAGTCCACGAAGAACATCAACTCGTATCGATCGTATCTCCTAAACCCCTGATCCAAATGCAATGAAATTTTCACAGGAGCTTACGTACGAGGTAAAGAACAATCTTGCCAAGTTTCAGCTCGATCAGATCATTTTTTGATGGATACGAAATTACTTTGTATCGATCGCAGACCGAGTCGAAACTCGGTGGGGTTGGTCGCGTGGGCCCACTCACGTGCCAGAAGAAATCTCCCAAAGTTTTAGCTCGATATCAGCCTCCTACGCCTATAAATAGCCCCTTGAAGCCTACAGAGAAAGGATCTTTTTGCCTGCTCAAGGCCCAGACTCTGCCGGATTCACTTCGACACTTCAATATAACTATTGTACTCGAAATTCATCATTGCTACTGCTGTAATCGTCTATAACCAGCAAGGATAATCAATAAAAGATAAAACTTTGAAGTGGACGTTGGCCGGAGGTAGCCGAACCGCTATAAATCGCGTGTCTTTGTTTATTATTTTTTCTGGATTGTTGTTTGTTATTTGCTGCGATCTGCAACTTGTGCTTGAATATTGCTGATTTATATTCATACTTTGGTGCTTTCACGATATTTGGGGTTTATGACCAATTTAGGCGCAAACACTTTATATATTTCTTTCTGAAATAATTTCAAACAATTGATCTACTAAAACTCACTTTGGGTTAGCTTGGTTTTGAACTAATTTCGATCCACAATAATAATGAGGATAATTTACTGAGTATTCTACAACATTCGCTTAAGTAAACTTCTGATGGTTACTTTGAAGATTATTCAGATTACCAGAAAACTAACTGAAATATTTCCCTCCAAATTATTCAAAGAAAAAGAATTCTACTTAAAATTTCTTTTCCAAAATATTTACACTTTAGAAATATTTCAAAATAGTAACGCTATTACTTTTCTCAAAAAATTTTGAAATCATTTTAAACAATTCCAAGATTTATATTTTCCAAAAAACTCTTTCAGTGTTATTTGGAAAGACAAATTTATAATACTAATTGTATTAAAACAAGGGACAAAAGAATTGCATTTTAAACACCGTTTACTAAAATCCCGAAACGATTTACACTTAGCTTTATTTATAAAAATTCTATTTAAAAGTTTTCAAAACCATCATTTATTAATTTAAAACATATTTATTATCTCAAAGGATAATAAAAAAATTTAAATTCCTTTTATATTTTGAACCATGTTAATTGTCCTTGAGATGATTTATGATGTTCCTTTTAAAACCTTAAGACCATATAAATTTTCCAAAGAACATAAATCAAATTTAAATTCTTTTACTAAATTTAAAATAATATTAACTATCCTAAAAGATAATAAATCACTTTTATAATCCCTTTTACAAATATAAAATAGTATTAACTATCCCAAAAGATAATAAATCTAATTTACAATTTTCTTAACAAACAAAGCAATTATCTTTAATAAAATAGTTAATTACTTCCAAAACACATTTATCAAATCAATTGCTTTATTTTAAACTTACTTATTAAATCAATTAACCAATTAAAAATATTATTATCAAACATTTATTAAATTCAAATAATCATTAATTAAAAAAATAATTTCAAATATCATTAATTAAGATGATTATTAATATTCAAATATCATTAATTAAAACAATTAATTAAATTCGAATATCATTACTTAAAATGATTAATTAAGCCTAAATCTCATTAATCAAAAAGATTAATTAATTTTAAACATCATTAGTTAAAATGATTAATTAATTTTAAATATTATTAATCAAAATGATTAATGACGTTAAACATCTGCTTTTGGGAAAACACAAGCTCAATTCAAACATACAAGGTTTCGGGGATGATATTCAAAAAATGACGGTATTGCGGAAATTGCTATAATGACGCTTAAACATTTTAAATGGAATATCCAGATTGATTTCAATTAATTAATCAAACAAATCAAACTATCATCTAAGAAAGCATAAATAGTTATAGCATCATAGATATGATATAACAAACTTGGATGTGAGTTAAACTTACATTTAAATGATTCTCCTTTATTAAAATTAAATTTTCCCAAATATTATCCTCTAAATTTTATTACATTACATTATTATTATTATTATTATTATTATTATTATTATTTTATACCATTAAGATTATGTTAAACAACTTTTTATTACAAGTTTACTTTTAGCCTAACATTATTAACAGATGACTTTTAACTTAACCCTTTCGCCGAACACCTTATAATCAAACGGTGAAACATAATTCACAATTGGTTCATTTTGAGATTCCCTATTTCCCATTTACTTGACCTATATCTTACTAAGGAAAATTCCTTATGAATTATTCGACAATAGTTAATGCTCAAACTGGAATGAGCATAACTAAACAAATCCTAAATGATATCGATAAAATATTATCATTTCTAAATAATCAACTCCACTATACAACTATATTAATTTTGAAAATCATTCTTATATATGTAAAAATATTCCTAGATAAAATTATTTTATTTACCGTTTTAAAACAATAATGTATTGGTAGATTTGTTCAAGTGTTTAGGAATCCCAATCGATAACGCGGATCAGATGTATCGACCAGAATTCATACACCACTCAATGGATCAAACAACACAATATAAAATATTTTTATAACACTCACAAATGTGGATTCGAGATATACTTATGCTCAGACTTATTGACGCAGCGGATTAATCAAACAAAACTTCAATCGATGAAATGTAGCAATCGGTGAGTTGAAGATACCAAAATGCCCAAGTTCGTTGATCCAAAGATACCGAACTCTAGCTATCTCAAACACGTTGATAGCGCACTATACCGTGTTCAAAGATCTACGATTTTTCGCACGTTGATCTAGCGCACTAGATTCCGTGAATCGGCTTCTTCGATCGTTGAATCGAGCGCACTCGATCAACCGAAAGAGGAGATAGGAGATTACACTCAACTACCAATTGGTATGAAAGCACAAAGCTAACAAAAGAGAATTTTATTCAAAAATCAACCTCCTCAAAAATTACAACACACACGCTATTTATAGGCACTACACTCAACACAACATTCGTCACCCAACTCTTAGGTCGGCACCGACTCAACATACACGACTCATCTCGGCCGACTCATCATAAGTCGTTACCGACTCAACACACGTAACTCCAACCCTTTACAACAGAACACAAAGCCAACGACTCATGTCAGTTCCGCCTCCGACTCAAGAACAATTTACGACTCAACTTATAAACGACTTAAGTCTCAACCGACTCATGGTTACAACATATCAGTCAAAGTACACGACTCATACTAGGTCGGCAACGACCTACGACTCACGACTCAACATCCTTCCTTCGACTCAAGTTCCCATCAGTTGAACCCTTCTCCTTCTTGATGCTATCTCGGCCACGACTTATGGATACGTTGTTAAGTCGTGTACGACTCATCAAGTATGAGCACTCCAAGTTTCCCTTGAGTCGTAACCCTGTTACATTATCCCGTATACGACTCAATCTCGAACGACTCAAACCCGATGCCTCTTTTATGTGGCTTAAATTGTTGTTAACTCGAAACTTGCTATCCCGTGCACCATTAAGTCGGAAACGACTTAACCCTTCCTTCCTAAGTCGTGTACGACTTAACCTCTCTATGAGTCGTGTACGACTCATCCTTGTTAGAAATTTTGGTTGCATTACTTCTCTGTTCTGAGCTGCATCATCCTCCCCTGGTTGAGAAAAATTCGACCTCGAATTTGTAAATTCTTCCTCAACAATCTCACCTCCATGATATGGAATTAAATGTTTGATGTTAAAAACATCAGAAGTATAGACATCATCTGGTAACTTTAATCGATAAGCATTTTCATTTATTTTCATTAAAACTTCAACTGGACCAATTTTTCGCGCTTTCAACTTGTTATAAGCACCTACTGGAAAACGATCCTTTGTCAATATAGCATAAACCAAATCTCCTTCTTTAAATTCAACATTTCGACGTTTCAAATCTGCAGACTTCTTATACTTCTCATTCGATTTCTCCAATCGTTCCCGAACGATTTTATGACATTCAGTCAGCTCATCAACAAAATCAGCAGCTCGTTTAACTGTTCTCTTTGACTGTGGTACAACTGCTAAATCCAACGGCCC
The DNA here is from genome assembly GCA_030765085.1 of Allium cepa. Lineage (NCBI taxonomy): Eukaryota > Viridiplantae > Streptophyta > Magnoliopsida > Asparagales > Amaryllidaceae > Allium > Allium cepa. Next base: position 3,023,575 of record CM060937.1, read on the forward strand.
CCTGGGTAAATTTGAATAAACAATCTGAAACGGACTGAATCCTGTGCTTCGATTTACTGCATGATTATGAGCAAATTCTGCCTGGCATAGCTTCATGTCCCAACTTCTCAAATTATCTTGTACAAGACAACGCAACAAATTTCCCAACGACCTGTTAACAACTTCTGTCTGCCCATCAGTTTGTGGATGATAAGCACTGCTAAATTTCAGTTTCGTTCCCACCATCTTCCACAAACTCAACCAAAAGTGACTCAGAAAACGAGTATCTCGATCAGAAACAATAGATTCTGGTAAACCATGAAGTCGATAAATCTCCTTGAAAAATAACTGTGCCACTCGAACTGCATCTGCTGTCCTTTTGCAAGCAACAAAATGTGCCATCTTTGAAAACCTGTCCACCACAACAAATATCGAATCATTTCCCCTTTGAGTTCGCGGCAAACCCAAAACGAAATCCATGCTAATATCAACCCATGGCTTAGTCGGTACAGGTAATGGCATATACAACCCTGCATTTGTTGCTGTCCCCTTTGAAACTTGGCAAATATGGCATCGCTCCACAAATCTTTCCACCTCTTTCCTCATCGACGGCCAAAAGTAAGATTGCGAAATCAACTGCAAAGTACGATCACGGCCTACATGTCCTTCCTCGTGCAACTCCTTCACAATCTTCATCCTCAAACTACAATCCGGAATACATAAACGATTTCCTTTAAACAGAAAACCATCAACTAACATGAATTCATCGGTACTCCCATCCTTCACTTTCTCAACATATTTCTCAAAGTAAGGATCTCCTTCAATCATCTCAGGCAACATTTCGAACCCCGTCACTTCCATCTTTATTGTCGTTAGTAAATGACTCCTCCTACTCAAAGCATCAGCTACCCGATTTGTCACCCCTGATTTGTGCTTAACGACAAAAGTAAACTGTTGCAGATAAGCAATCCATGATGCATGTCTCGCTGAAATTTTATCCTGCCCCTGTAAATGTTTCAAAGCTTCGTGATCAGTGTACAGAACAAATTCCTTCTGAAATAAGTAATGTCTCCAATGCTTAACAGCCTGAACAACAGCATAAAATTCAACGTCATATGTACTGTATCTCATCTTCGCCCCTGACAACTTTTCACTGAAATATGCAACTGGCTTCCCATTCTGACTCAGAACTCCTCCAATACCAACCTTCGATGCATCAGTATGCAATTCAAACAATAACTGGAAATTAGGTAGAACAAGAATTGGTGCAGACGTCAACAATTCCTTGATCTTCTCAAAGGCAACCCCCGCTTCTTCTGACCACACAAATTGTTTCCCTTTCATGCAATCAGTCACTGGAGCCATCACGCTACTGAAGTGTGGGATGAATCTTCGGTAGAATGACGCTAGCCCATGAAAACTTCTCACTTCTGTAATTGTCTTTGGCTGTGGCCAATTCCTGACTGCTTCAACTTTGCTCTGGTCAACTTGGATACCTTTCCCTGAAACAACATAACCCAGGAATAAAACACTGGGTGTCATAAACACACATTTCTTTGTAGCAGCATAAAATTGTTCTTCACGAAGAATAAGCAACACTTCCCTCAAATGTAGAACATGCTCCTCCGTACTCCTGCTATAAATCAAAATATCATCGAAATAAAGCACGACGAACTTTCCAATGAATGGTCTAAAGATTTGATTCATCACCCTCATGAATGTACTAGGTGCATTTGACAAACCAAATGGCATAACCAACCATTCGTACAACCCCTCTCTAGTTTTGAAAGCTGTCTTCCATTCGTCTCCAGGTCTGATACGAATTTGATGATAACCACTCTTCAAATCAATCTTTGAAAATATAGTTGCCCCACTCAACTGATCCAACAAATCATCCAACCTCGGCATAGGAAATCTGTAACGAACAGTGATCTTATTCAAAGCTCTACTATCTGTGCACATCCTCCATGTTCCGTCTTTCTTTGGTACTAACAATGCTGGCACGGCACAAGGACTTAAACTTTCCTGAACACGTCCCTGTTCCAACAACTCTTCCACCTGCCTTCGTAATTCCTCATGTTCCTTCGGACTCATACGGTAATGTGGTCGATGTGGTAACACTGCTCCTGGAACAAGATCAATTTGATGCTGAATGTCTCTAAGTGGCGGTAACTCCTTTGGCAACTCCTCTGGAAAGACATCTTCAAATTCTTTCAAAACTGCCTTTGTTTCTTCCGGGATTTCAACTTCTTCACTACTCTCTCTCCCAATCAACAAAAACACTTCCGGTTCTTCTTCCACTTCTTTGACAAACTCCTTCAAAGTCAACAGAGTTTTCAATTCTTCAATCTCTTCTAGTTTGCTCTCCTTCTGCTGTTGTTTCTTAGGAACCAAAGTGATTTTAGTACCCTCGAACATGAAACTGTAACTATTGGCACGACCGTCATGTTGAACTGCTCTATCAAACTGCCATGGCCTGCCCAATAACAAGTGACAAACATCCATGTCCACAACATCACACCAAATTTCATCTTTGTACTTCTTCCCAATCGAAAAATTCACACAAGCCCTTCGACACACTTTCACTTCACCACCCTTCCTTAACCATGCTAGCTTGTATGGTTTTGGATGCTTCTCGGTCTTCAAGTTCAACTTTCTAACTGCTTCTGTAGAAATAATATTATCACAACTTCCTGCATCAATAACGAACTTGCAAACTTTCCCCAGAATAGTGCATGTCGACTGAAAAATATTGCTTCTCAACCAACTACAATCCTCCTCTTGCTTTGGTGTAAGACATGACCTCCTCATCATAAGATTACAACCTTCATCTCCAAACAATTCTTCTTCCTCCTCAACATAAGGTGTATTTGAACATTCTGCCTCCTCACCATCATCCTCCTCAACTTCTGCAACCATGGTTCTCTTCTTCGGCTTTGGACATTCGTCACTCTTGTGACCCAACTCCTGACAGTTATAACATCTGAACCCACTACTAGCCTTCGCCTTCTCAGCCTCCTTCACCACTGGCTTTGAAACAGGTTTAGGAACATTAGAACTTCCACCAACACCCCTTGCTTGATTATTGGAATTAGTAAACACACCACCTCCACGCCTTCCTTGTTTCTCCCAAGCCAACGCTTTCTGATGTGCCTCTGCAACTGATCTAGGATCAAACATATTAACCATATCCTGGATCTGCATTCTCAATCCCCCAATGAATCTAGCAGTTAGCTGTTCTTCTGTTTCCATAATATCATTCCTGGCAATGAGTTGGTAAAATTCATCAGCATAATCACTAACAGACTTCGTCCCTTGCCTCAGATTCTGCAACCTTTGGTACATAAGTGACTGGTAATTATAAGGTAAGAAAGTAGATCTCATCAACTTCTTCATCTTCTCCCAAGATTCTATCTTTGACTTCCCCATCCGTTCTCGAGTAAGTTTAGTTTGCTGCCACCATGCCAATGCTCTCCCCCTCAGCCTTGTAGCAACTAACTTCACCCTTCTATTCTCCGGCACGTCCTTGAAATCAAAGATTTCCTCCACGTTAGACAACCAATCTAAGAATTCCTCAGCAACCATCCCGCCTTTAAACTCCGGAATCTCCATCTTCATACCCGATTCCCAACGTCGATCATCATCAATAACCCGATACTGACGTTGTCCCTGATCTCTGTCTCTGTAATGAACACTTCCTCTTTCACCGTCAAACTCATCCTCAAAGTCAGGTGTATAGCGTTGTCGATCTCGTCTTCCAACATCTCTAACACCACTTCTACTACCAACATCCCTTCTATCGTGATCATCAACATTCCTCCTACTTCGATTGTCAACACTTCTATGCTCTTGACTTTCTCTTCTTTCCCGTTCCGAATGTGATGAAACTCTACTATTTCCACGGTTTGATTCAGGTGAAATTCTCCTTCTATCCTGACTCATATCAATCATTAATTTCTCCAATTTACCAATGCCTTCATCAAATTTTTCATTAATACGTTGTTCCAAAAGCTCGGCTTCTTCTCTACGATACAAAGCTTCAACGTTTTGATGTCGGTTAGCTCTCCTTGGTGGCATGGTTGTAAACTTCACAAGACTTCAAAAATTCAACACAAGACTTCAAGCTTTCCACTCAACAAAGCAATCTAGGCTCAACAATACACGGCTATGCTTGTCTCGGCTCACACTAACTCGGCAACGAGTTAACGATTCAAGTAAAGTCGGCTCCAACTTGTCTCGGCCTTGACACTTCACGGCTTGGCTTCACACTTACTCCAAAACCCTCCAAAAATTGGCGCGCAAACACCAATTAAAAATCCAAACAAAGTTCAACTCCTCGATCCGAAATGAAATGGATCAAACACTCCAAACTTGATGCAACTTCAATATGAACACGATGAACTCCTTCAAATTTCAAAACTTGGCTCCAAGAATCAACCTAGCTATGATTGGCTAAGTATGGCTCTGATACCAAAACTGATGCAGCGGATTAATCAAACAAAACTTCAATCGATGAAATGTAGCAATCGGTGAGTTGAAGATACCAAAATGCCCAAGTTCGTTGATCCAAAGATACCGAACTCTAGCTATCTCAAACACGTTGATAGCGCACTATACCGTGTTCAAAGATCTACGATTCTTCGCACGTTGATCTAGCGCACTAGATTCCGTGAATCGGCTTCTTCGATCGTTGAATCGAGCGCACTCGATCAACCGAAAGAGGAGATAGGAGATTACACTCAACTACCAATTGGTATGAAAGCACAAAGCTAACAAAAGAGAATTTTATTCAAAAATCAACCTCCTCAAAAATTACAACACACACGCTATTTATAGGCACTACACTCAACACAACATTCGTCACCCAACTCTTAGGTCGGCACCGACTCAACATACACGACTCATCTCGGCCGACTCATCATAAGTCGTTACCGACTCAACACACGTAACTCCAACCCTTTACAACAGAACACAAAGCCAACGACTCATGTCAGTTCCGCCTCCGACTCAAGAACAATTTACGACTCAACTTATAAACGACTTAAGTCTCAACCGAGTCATGGTTACAACATATCAGTCAAAGTACACGACTCATACTAGGTCGGCAACGACCTACGACTCACGACTCAACATCCTTCCTTCGACTCAAGTTCCCATCAGTTGAACCCTTCTCCTTCTTGATGCTATCTCGGCCACGACTTATGGATACGTTGTTAAGTCGTGTACGACTCATCAAGTATGAGCACTCCAAGTTTCCCTTGAGTCGTAACCCTGTTCCATTATCCCGTATACGACTCAAGCTCGAACGACTCAAACCCGATGCCTCTTTTATGTGGCTTAAATTGTTGTTAACTCGAAACTTGCTATCCCGTGCACCATTAAGTCGGAAACGACTTAACCCTGCCTTCCTAAGTCGTGTACGACTTAACCTCTCTATGAGTCGTGTACGACTCATCCTTGTTAGAAATTTTGGTTGCATTACTTCTCTGTTCTGAGCTGCATCACTTATCCTAGGATTTTACTAATCCAATCCTTAGAGAGTTTACCCTACCAGGGCTCAGGGGTTCGCTAAACCTAAGCTCTGATACCATAGGTCATAACCCACCTTTCTAATCCCAGGAAATGACACTTAATACATCCTCAGTATTCGTACGTCATTGCCTAAGCATCTGAAAGATAAGTTTTCTTGGGATGAAACAAAGAACAAAACAAGATAGAATAGATAAACCTCACAGTGGAATGGTTACATATAATATAAAATGATATAGTACAAAAGGTTACTCCTTATAAGGAGTTATCATAGTTATAAAAAATACTAAACCTAACAGATTGACATCTATAAATTCTGACTTTTCATTTTTAAGATACAAAATACACCTACATAATCATGCAGCAGAACATAAATAACTAGATAACTAAGGAGCTTCATGCTTGATCACCATCATTAAAAAGCTCCAAATAAAACGTTATTCTCGAATTACCAAAATATAATTAAGTACTTGAAAGTTTAGGGAAACAGCTTGGGTCAAAAAAAATGTCTGGTACGAGTAAAACTTTGAAACAAAAGGCGGTGCATTTTACGCTAATATGTGGGACCCCGCCACTAACGCGGAATGGGTTTTCTCCCACATAAACAACAACCAATCATAACAAAAATGGAAATGAACCATAGGAAATAAATTCAAACACAGATGATAGGCACAATTTGTATAACATTCAGATTTAAAAGATTGGAAATAGTGTGAATTAAAAACCAAACTCGATAGCATGGATAAAACAAAACAATAGTCCGGACTCGATAAATGGACTAAACATTATAACTATCCAAACTCGATAAAATTGACAAAACCAATAATTGAACACCGGGAAGAGTACTCAACTCTTCCCGTTGTAATTAGAGAAAACAGATTTAAATGTTCGAATCAAATAAGAAAAGAAAATTTTCCAACAATGACTAGAAAAGTGCACCACCCTTGAAGTATACCTCTAATATTATACTTCTAAGAAGCTCATTTACTCAGTGACACTTCTCGGACAATACCAAGCCGGACCTGCCAACCTTACCGAGTATCCTAATTTTTCACATCTAAATCTTAACCGTTTTTCCCGTGACGGTGCACAAAAATCTAGACGAGATGTGAAAATACCCTAATGGGAGCAACCCCACATAACTTGGCTTCCTCTCACACTTTTGGTTTAGTCATTTCCGACAAAGGATAACAAAGATCAAGGGAGCAACACATCATCTTAGAATGACGACAGTAAAGAAGCTGAGGTAACCTATGACGACTTGCAAATCCGTACCCTTTGAATCGACAATAATCAACACATGTCTAATCCAAAATGTACCGACTGACGGAAAGTCATGAGAAAGAAAAGAAAAGGAGAAAAGGAGAAGAGAAGAAAGAGAGAAGATAGAACCAAATAGAACAATACAGAATCTCAGATCACAGCGGAAAACATATAATATCATATCAATGATCTTTATAAAACAGAAACTGTATATATACATACATCAATCAGAGTTCAACAATCAATCAATAGTCATCAGCCTGGACAGTTATAATAACCTGGCCTCATAGTTGCTGACAATATACAACAACTAAGTAAAGCACAATGCAGTGGATAAACAAAAAAGATACGTGTATATGAAAATGAAGACTTCCAGCTTGCCTGCTGAAGCACCAAAGGCACCAAATCTGAACTTGTAATACATACTCGATTTGACCCGAGCATTGAAAGGGAAGAACACCCGGATCAGTCTGATAGACCAGTGTGAGAAACACACTTAACTGAATTTATTAAATTACCGAACTTTTCCTTTATCAAAACAAAATTATTTCATAGGGCACGCCCACATATAAACACAGACATGTTTTTACCTTACGATAACTAAAATCACATCAAATCCTCTTATATTATAATAGGGTCTATTGCACAAATAGTATTAATCATAGCCGAAATTGTTACATCGATTAAATTCCAGCATATAGCCCAAAATGGGTAATACAATCAAAATGGAAGGTACATAGTGGAGTTTGGATTTCCATACAAATGACCAGGTGAAGGGACTACATTCCGGTAGTTCATCTCTAGAGGAATGTATCGAGGACCATCACAAAGAATCCTCTACCAACACAAGACCGGCCCACCTCTATAATTAGATGGTACCGAATATATCATCCTCCGGTCATTATCATCCTTTACTAAGGGCCCTCAAAGCATACAAACCATAATAATCAGGTACACGACGCCATAGCGTGTAAAAATATATCTAGAAGAGGATGATCATACCCTACTTGGGAGCGACTCACTTAGCCTTGCCGCATCTAACCCTATTTTGGTCATTTTCGGTTGATGAGGCTAAAAGTAACGATTACCTTTCACATATCACATCATTTTTAATGTCATACGACCATTTTCGTTGATTACTAATTGTCTTCATATAAATACAACTCTTAAGCTCATACGCCTTAAGGAGGGTGTTAAGCTAAGAGAAGTTGCCTTCTCCGCCACCACTGATATACGTTTGTAAAAATCAATGTACGTAAGTTTTAGAAATGCAATGTCAGACAAACATCCATACAAGTTGTCCAAGAATAGGACAAACCGAAGGTACTTTCCTACCACATCCTATCGGAAAATCCCTAGGATTAGTAGCGAATAGTCCTTGCATTGAATATTTCATAATGAAGAGACCACTGCTACTATATGTATATTGGAATTTGAACCCCAAATGATCAATAAGCAGTCTCCCACTATGAAAATCCGGAATCTCAATATCATCACAAGCAATCTTCATAATCGTTGCATATGCGTTGGTCCGAAATGGTTTTCAGATAAATTTGATCCTGGTCTCTTCGCACCTATAACGCAAAAGCGTTTCTCAACCTCATACAGAAACTAAGTCACATAGACTTATTATGTCTCCAACTTTCAATTTGCCATCCTTCGGGCCAAGAAGGAAGCTTGGTAGATTGGAGTAATACTTCGCACTATACGAATCAACATCCTCAACACAAATGATAATCAAGCCTACACAGAAGGCTAAGTACTAAGTGTACGGCTAAATAGTTCCCACAGCAAGTCGAGGAACTAAAATGGCCAAATTTGATAGTCGATTATTTACTATCAAAGAAAACAAACAAATATAAAGTACCATAACAATCACTAGGCCCTTTTAATTAATTTTTATTAATTAAATCACTTGCCAAATATTCACTTCAAATTATCTTTAAAAAGATATAATCTTAAACTCATTTCAACATTGGAAAACATTTCCATATACTTATTTAATAATAAGTAATTCACAAATCCCTTTATTTTCAACACTTAGAAAATATCCCAGATACGTAAATCAGGATTAAGTACATATTTTATTCTTTAAGGAAAACATTCTCTTAAAACACTTTTATTTGGGTTAAAATGAATGTTGCGTAAAACATCGTTACAACAACCCAAAATCACTAGTATAGGGATTCGAAAATAAGATAGATAAATAAATCTCATATACTATACAAAACATTTCCGTTTGAAAATCGTTTACTATAACAATAGTGTTATAGTCCATCATTTCCCTACTTCTTGAAAACGTCTATTTCAACAATGAATGTTGAAATCTATGGTTTCGATATTTAACATATTTTAAAACATCTTTAACCATTTTACTCCACTTAAACATATCTCTTCCCAAAACCTGTCTTCAAATATAAAAGATCACATTCCAAAGTTATCCACTGTCCAAAATCGTGAATATAATTCTCTTACCATATCCAATATTTCCACACATTTATTAAAAGATAATCTACTATCCAAAATCGTGGATATACTTCCCTAACCAAATTTAATACTTCTACATATTTATTAAAGGATTATCCACTGTCCAAAATCGTGGATGAATTACCTTTAGTAAATTTTCATACTTACTTATCAAATTCAGTTGATTTCGGACTTATAAAATAATGTTTATAAATTTCATTTATATTTTATAACAACTACTATATATAAAATCCCTTTATTAATCAATTCCATTTGTATCATTTATATGCCAAAAATCCAAATTATAAGTTAATTCACTTATAAATCTCTTATTTACAAAATTTATTCTTTTATAACTTCACAAATTATAAATCTTATTCGCTTATAAGATCTATTTATAACTCAATTTTAACATTTACAAAAACTCCATTAAAATCCCATTATTCTGATTTATAAAAATTCAATTTTATAATCTTATATAAAAGCCACTTATAATAAGTCAAAAATCCGAATTTAAATTATTTTACAAAGTAATTGATTTCACATTTCAAAAATCACATTTCAATCATATTTCACAAAAAACATAATTTTTATAACATAAAAATTATAACTTTTATTTATTTAAAATAAATCCATTCCTTTAAGCATTCCAAAATTAATAAAACATCTATTTTCAAAATCACTTGAAAATCCTTTAAATATGAAAATCATCACTTTAACATTTTTAAATTTCAAAAATAGGCCCAATGCTGCAACAGCACTAAATACATCAATTGCGGCATCCAATACATCATATATCATATGATAACAGCATATATCACAATATCTATTAGTAAATCAATACTGGTGAAGAATCCAGTTGGATCCCTTTAGCCTATTACCTGCAACAAATGTATATATATATATTAAAATATGTGTACAATGTCCGCTTTGACGCAGACATGCGTACAAAGGGTCATCCGCTCATACGTGCATACGTATAGGGTCTCATCTGTTCTAATAGGCAGGAATATATCCAAATACCAATCAATATATATACAATATATCATATATCATCCAAACAATCATCAATCGGCATAAATAATATTTATTCCCACTTATATAAAAATATCAATGAGTCAGAAAGAGTGAGTTGTATTCACTTTGGTTCCAATAGCAGTTGTAGTGTTTAATTCTGAATAAAAATAAACATACGTTTAATTTTGCCTAAAATTCACACTAGCTCCAATCAACTTCAAACTAGCTCTATAATATACTCATCAATACAGACCCAATGCAACTCATTTTGTCAAAAAGGGACCTCGTATGACAAAGTTATGGTATTTTAAAGTTTATACGAATTTAAATGATATAATTTACACTTTTTTTTAAACCTTAAAAAAATCGAGCCGTTGATTTCGAAGATAGCAGGTCTCGACCGCTCATATCCTTCTTCTTCCCTTCGTGAAAACCATGCATGTATAACCCATTGAACCACCAATTCTCTTCGAATTATTGTGCCACCCTCGTCGATTTAAACGTTAATTAGAGGCCATCGTTCGAAGCGCCTAAGCAAGCTCCACCATCGACAAGAACGGTACAAAGGTCGACCGCCCTGATGCTTCGGAAAACGTGCATGAATGATCGACATTTGGACGAAGATTGTCGCTGTTTCGCCAAGCCTTTGGCGATCGTGACCGTTGATCGTGGAGAGCTCGACGAGCTCTCCAACATTGATGTTGGAACTGAAGCTTGATAGTGAAGGGATTGAGAGAAAAACGAGGAGGAAGGTGGGACATTTCTGGCCATTAAAATTTGGTGGCGGCTAGGGCTTAAAACCCTAATGCTTGTGAAAAATGAAATGATGGAGGGCTTTTATAGAAAATTCTGCGACACTATTCACCCGAAAAAATTTTGACTCCAAAGGAAGCATGCCGCCTGGCGTTTATAATGTTTTATCCCTATTCCGAACACAGTGGAATATATATCGGGAACCAATTCGATCGTAATTGGAAGATAGGTTTTCGAACCAACTATTTAAATTTAAAATTCACTTAAACAAATTTTTACGCGTTTTAGCTTGCCCCGGACAAACCGTAAATCCGATTGACACGAAATTTGAAATCATATAATAATATAAAATTACGGATCCAATATAAATGGTTTCGTCGAAATCCGAGACTGTTTCAAAAATGACTATTTTTAAATGTTAATTAAATATTAAAATATTCAATTTCTACAATTTAGCATTTAATTCGATTTTAAAAGTTTACTAACATCGTTCTAATTCAAATAGAATTTAAAACAACTTTATAAATCATTTTTATTCATAGTAGATCCAATTTTCAATTCTTTCTGCAATTTCCAATATTAAATCAACAATTTAATTATCCAATTAAATCATTATATTTGGAATATAATTTGTTCAGCTTATAAATTAACTTATGAATATTTGAAATCAATTTAAATACACGAATTTCAAAAGACTGAAATTCTGGGTCGTTACATTCTCTCTACTTAAAAGAATTTCGTCCTCGAAATTACCGAGTAAGAAAAAGTCACAAAATCCATTAATCAAACTTCTTATAAAAACTTTACTAAGTTTCAAATCATACTTAGTTATCTTTTCAAAACCAACTAATATCGTTTAACTTTTAACTCAAAATCAAAATTTCTCCAAAATTCTCAAAAAAAAATTAACGCCTCAAATTTTCGAAAAATTCTCCATAGTCTTCTTTGCGTGGTTCGATCGTTCTAGGATCACAACACACACACACACACACAGACACACACACATATATATATATATATATATATCACAAATATACATCTCATCTTTATGGATGAGACATCCCGTAGGGAAAAAGTGTAAAAGTACGATATGTAATTCGAGATATATACCTTATATATTATTTAGCGAGCATATACGGCTAACATAGCACGAAAGCGAGCTCCAAATGCGAAGCAAGCATCATCCGCACCTACTAAATACTCAATAAACAATGAGAAACATGTATATATGAAAGTAATATCAATATACAACATATGCCAATACAACAACTATGTATGCCAATATAGCAATTGCAAATGATAAGAAACAATTCCAACCATCAAACAACCATCATCCAACGAACATCCAATCAATCCAATATCTATCCAATCGATCCATAACCAAATCAGCATAAATTCACTTCTCATTAATATTCAATGAGTTAGTTTTTTCAATTTAAATCACATTTGATTCGTTAACATTGGATTTTACTAACATTCATTGATTGATATTCAATTAGTTTACATTCACTAATTTACATTCATTTTAGTTCGTTTTCAATTTAAATAAAATTCTATTCTATTCTATTCATGTTCACTTATTATCAATTTGAATTTGATTATTTAGCTTTCAATTTCATTTTTTCAATTTCATTAACACTTAACGAATTTCTATACAATCAACTAACAACCAATGCATATCCAACATAACCAAATTGATTTAATTTACTTACATTCAATTTTCATATTTACTTGCATTTGATTGATTTGCATTCAATCCATACTTCATTTAACATTACTTAAGTTACATTTCATTTCATTCTCACTTGCATTTACTTTCACTATACAACTTAAGTTCACTTTAATTCAATTCAAATTCTATTTTATTTAACTTTTACTTAAGTCAAATTTTAAATCACTATTCAAATTCAGATTTCATTTTCTTAACAAAATTGTTAAACCATTTTAGCAACTGGTTTTACTTATATTTTCTCCTTTTATATGTTATAAAACTTATTTATTCAAACTTCCATGTTCATACTATGTAATCACTTACTACTTGAGTTTAATTTTTCATTTCAATAACTTATCTAATCTGGTTCCAATTATTTAACTTTCCTTTAGTTAAATTTCGAATCATATATTTATTATGCTAACTCAAATATATTTCAACTTTACTAAAGCTAAAAATATTTATTTCATGTTGTAAGTCCAAATTCATTTCACTTATATTTATCACTTTCAATTTGGATTTTAAATTCGAATTTGTTTATCACAACAAAACTTCAGTTTTCAATTTATTATTGGTAGCAAATCCATCACACAAAAACTTGAAAATGATATCGATGATGCTGCAGTCATCACCCTTATTATTTTCCAGCAAGGGAGTGAATGAAGTGCTTAATTTTTTTTTAAGATTTCCTTTTATTTATAAAACACATTTATAAATCTTACTTATATAATTTCACTATTTCACTTTACTTATATAAGACATTCAAAATTCATTGGTCTTATTTAGATTTACAATAAAATAATCTCTTTAAACTTTGAAAAACAACTTTCAAAATCAACGGGATTCAAATTTTCAAATAATTATTTTAAATTCATTTTTTATTTACAACTCATATTTATAAATATAATCAGGTTGTTTCATTTCTTATATATAAGACTATTTCACAATTGTATGTCACTTTAATTATAATTCCATACTTATATATATATTCACTTTTTCAAACAACTAAACAATCAATTTATATACACTTTAATAATTTCTGAAAATTTGTTTCATTTACATACAAAAATATAATCGAGGTAAAATTATTTCATTTACCCCATTTAAAATAATACTATGTCGACTTGCCTCGTTCAAGTGTTTAGAAATCCCTATCGATAACATGGCGTCCCACATACCGACCAGAATTCAGAAACAGCTCAATGGATAAGCAAACACAATATAAAACATTTTATATCACTAATAAATATGCGCTCATATATATAATACACTCATACTCAATATAGGGTGCTACTGCCCCTATCTATACTGAGTACACATTAAAGCTTAGGAATATACAAAATCTAAGCTCTGATACCAAATGTGACGAACAGGCAATTCCATACCTGCCCCGGTAGGATTTTCAACCATCCCACTACCCTTTTGCTTTTCAACATGGAGGTGACCATAACTGGTACCTTGGATATGCTTTTACGGCAAGCCTCTTGACTATCAACCAACCCTTTCACACTAGGAACATGTGGGGGTAAGAGCCTAAGCTTCATCACCGTTCGCAAAGCTATAACCCTTTATCATGCTGAACATAATCAAGAAAATCTAATACCCTTAATATCGATAATAATCCACACATGTCCGACCTAAAAAGCACCGACTGACAGAAATTCATGAGAAGGAAAAGAAGAGAGAAGAAGAGAAGAGAGGAAAGGGAGATGATAGAACCAAACAGAATAATATAGAATCTCACATCGCAGCGGAAAACATATAATATCATATCAATGATCTTTACAATACAGAAATTGTATATATACATACATCAATCAGAGTTCAACAATCAATCAATAATCATCAGCCTGGATAGTTATAATAACCCGTCCTCACATTTGCTGACAATATACAATAACTAAGCAAAGCACAATGAAGCGGATAAACAAAACAGATACGTGTATACGAAAATGAAGACTTCTAGCTCGCCTGCTGAAGCTCCAAAAGTACCAAATCTAAACCTGTAATACATACTCGGTCTAACCCGAGCATTTAAAGGGAAGAACGCCCGGATCAGTTTGGTAAACCAGCGTGAGAAACACACTCAATCGAATTTATTAAATTACCTAACTTTTCCTTTATCAAAACAAAAGTATCTCGTAAGACACACATAAACACGGCCATGTTTTTACCTCACAATAACTAAAACATTTCATATCAAATCCTCTTATATTATAATAGTGTCTATTGCACAAATAATATTAATCGTAGCCGAAATTGTTACACAGATTAAGTTCCAGCATATAGCCCAAAATGGGTAATATAATAAAAATGGCAGGTACATAGTGGAGTTTGGATTTCCATACAAATAACCAGTTGAAGGGACTACCTTCTGGCAGTATATCTCTAGAGGAATGTACCGAGGACCATCACAAAGGATCCTCTACCAACACAAGACCGGCCCACCTCTATAACTAGATGGTATCGAATATATCATCCTTCGGTCGTTACCGACCTTTACTAAGGGCCCTCAAAGCATACAAACCACAATAATCAGATACACGATGTCATAGCGTGTAAAGATATATCAAGAAGAGGATGATCATACCCTACTTGGGAGCAACCCACTTAGCCTTACCTCATTTAACCCTGTTTTGGTAATTTCTGGTTGATGAGGCCAGAGGTAACGATTACCTTTCACATATCACATCATCACTTTGAATGCCACATGGCCATTTCCGCTGACTACTAATTGCCTTCTACAAAAATACATTCCTTAAGCTCATACGTCTCAAGGAGAGTGTTAAGCTAAAAGAAGTTTCCTTCTGTGCCACCACTGATGTACGTTTGTAAAAACCAATGTACGTAATCTTTAGAAATGTAATGTCAGACAAACATCCACACAAGTTGTCCAGGAACAGGACAAACCGAAGGTACTTTCCTACCACATCCTATAGGGAAATCCCTAGTATTGGTGGTGAATAGTCCTTGCATTGGATATTTCATAGTGAAGAGACCATTGCTACTATATGTATATTGTGATTTTAACCCCAAATGATCAACAAGAAGTCCCCCGGTATGAATATTCGGAATCTCAATATCATCACAAGCAACCTGCACAATCGTCGCATATACGTTGGTCAGAAGTGGTTTTTAGATAAATCTGATCCCTGTCTCTGTGCATCAACAACGCAAAGGACACTGGAATTTTAAGTGGTCTTAAAAAAGGAAAACATGATTTTTTGAAATATGGTGGAAATTATGGCCGTGAGAAAATGAGGAAAATGAAGAAGATGTTGTGGATTTTGAAACAAATTCATGAATTCTTAAAAGTGGAAAAATGAAACTTTTAACGCTTTGAAGCCATGGAAATTATCATGCAAGCTTAAACAAGACTTAAAGAATGAGAAAGAAGTGGAAAACGAAATGAGAAAAAATGATAAAAGAATTAGGCAATGGGTATATATACAAATGGTATGCTAAGCTACTGAAATTCCCTTCGGGTACATACCCTCCTCTCATGCTTTGCCACACCACCAAGCATGTTCCCTCCTTCCCTAATTTAAAAAAAAAACATGAAAAGATGGCCATCGTACTCTTGCCCACTTGAGTTGCCAATATGTCACATCTTTGTCTCCCTTGATGTGACATTTTTATTTTTTATTTACATTATATTTAAACTTAATTAAATTACACTTAATCCTAATTAATTCACCAATCCACGATTATAACTTTGCATATATGTAAACATTTATTTACAAATGTGTACACAACATTCCAAACAACTTTTTTACGATGAAACTTTGAAAATTCAGAAAGCGGTTTCCAATCACATTTTCTGTTTTTCATTCAACTATATATTTTTATAAACAAATTTTGAAAATATTTCACCTTTATTATTTATTATTTAAAGATTTTTATTTTATTTATAAAACCTATTATTTTAATATTTAAAATTAATTAAATATTCATAAATTAATGTAGTGAAGTTCTAGGTCTTTACCGGAACAGAAATTATTAATAATGGTTTAGAATATGTTGTTTGCACTTAACCAAAGTGGCTTGAAGTCCATGGGAGCAATTCTTAGTTATGGGTTATTAGATACGATCGAAGAACAGATACGAAATCATTCAACAATCATTAGGGTTGAGAAAATATTTTGATGGGAAAATCAAACAATTTGAATTATGGGCAAAATGCACAAGAATTGTATGTTTGTAAGAAAGCACTTTGAAGATACTTGAATATTTCAAAACTACAAGTAAATAACAAAATTATGATTATTGATGATGCACTCATGTCAAAATCATTTTTGGTTTGGTTGTTTAATTATCAATATTAGATTTGAAATTAACACCTTTCATAATTAATATAAAATAATATTGGAATTTCCCTAAAATGATATACATAGACACTATGCTAAAAGTTTAATATAGAGCATGTAAGATGGATTTCTTATGCATTGAAAATCGGAATTACCATACACATTGTATTGTTTGATATGGAGTGTGTAAGATGGATTTTTTATGCATTGACAATAGGAATTACCGTACATGTTGTACTGTCTAGGGTGTCCCATTCTGCTTATGTATTTGATACGTAGGGCAACTATCAAATCCGAATTAAGATCACTAAATGAAAGTTTAGAGCCTTCTTAAGAGTTATTTATAGAATCAATGAACTTCATTAGTGATATCGAGTATGGTATGTCAATCCCAAATTCTTGTTCAATCTAAAATTAAGAATTTTAAGTTAGAGATGTTCCAAACAATAAGTAGTGGTTGATTTAACCAACAGCTTAGCATATCACATTGAATAATGCTGCAATAAAAGAAGTATAAATAAACACACAAATTCATAATTGAGCTAGGGTGACTCCAAATGTTGAGAGTCCCATGACATTGTTATACGACAACAATACTGTAATACAGCTCATAAAAGGACCTAAAACTTACTAGAAGTCGAAAAACATACTCTGAATGGTTCCACATGATGAATGCGGTCAATTAGCATCGGAGATAGTTAATTGACATTGTAGATAATTAAAACAATATAACATACTTATTCACTAAGGAATTGGTCCAACTAGTTTTAGAGAAAACCATTCGAAGGATTTGGAACAAAATTCCATAACTAACCCAAGTGCAAATGGGAGATTGATAGAGTTGGAGGTATGCCCTAGGGTAATTATGTAATATGTTATATATGTGCAACTCGATAACCAATCTTATTCATAATAGAGTTGTTTGATTTCTATAATATACTTTTATATATTGTGATACAATTAATTAAGTAATTAATTTAAAGTATATTAAATTGATATGTTATGTGATAATAATTATGACGTGTTGTAATCATGAGTAATTTATCACACTAAAATAACATACTATTTTAAATTTAGTCAAGATGTTTCGAGAAAGTATACCGATTCATCCGTTGAGACCAGAGTGCATAACGCTCTTCAAATGTTGGGTAGTGTTACTCATGGTTGTTTTGGGCACCAAAAGGTTATATATTTATAGTTATTGGATAACTATATAATGCCTTACCTAAGAGTTTCTTATTCGTTAATTATAACTAAGATCAAACATGAGACCTCCAAGTGGTGATGTTACACGATTTCTTCGACTTGAGAACACCATGGAACATTAATGTAGATACTCCACTTTGGTTATATTTAAATCATGACATGACTATCCATCGAATGATTACATTTGGGTCTGAGTTGAAGCATTGGAAGTAAAATAAAAATCAATAAATAACCTATAACACCCAAAAAATATACATAATAATTAAAGTAATAAAAAGAGTGAAATCGTTATTATACATAAAATAACAAAATAGTTAGTTTTTGTAGTGACTAGAGTTAGACTACGAGACCTATTTCATTAGGTCCATAACGCTGTTAACATAAAAGACTTGCCAAATTTGGCAAAAGAGGCTAAAATCTGTGGAAAATAGAGCTAGGGGAATTTTGTTAAATAATTAGTATGGCCCAAACTTAGGAAAACCTAATTTTTCACCTATAAATTGCAACAATCCGCATTTTTTTACATTTCAAATTGGAATATTTAATTTATTTAAATATTCAAGTTTGATTCAAATTTAATAAATAATAAGAAAATAAATTATTAACAAGACGACTCAATTTTTAATGACATATTTTTAAATGAATTTATAGGATTTTTCCATAATTTTTAGTATTGGAAAATATATTAACTATCATTTGACGTATTTTTCAATAATCGTTGGTATTTTTAAATTTTTATAGAATAAGATAACCAGTGTGTTTTATTGTTGTTTTGGGATAATATCTCGTTGTTGTAAGTGATCATATTTTTATTTATGTCGTTTGTGATTTGTGCGTGAACGAAATACTGTGTAGTGAAGTATAGGAAATTATAACATAAATTTAACACCATACTTAGACTATTCACTACCTTTTCAATTTCCCCCTTTCCCTCTTTCATTTTCATTTATAATGAAAGAAATAACCTAGCCTCTCCTTCAAATTTATAAATCAAAAGCCTCGCTTCACAAACAAATCAGATCTGTTAAGCTCATGTAAGGCTTCAAATCCACGTTGGCATTGAATGGTGTGACATTGATTGGGGATGTTCGATGTATTGAGTGGCCACTAGGGTTAGGGATTCATGGCGATTGGGGAGGAGTTTGGAAAAATTGAGGGTAATATCGTCTTTCTCTTAGCAAGATGCATATGTGGAAGCAACAGCTCGAGCTCCAATTTCCTAGGGAAAATCTCAACCCATGTACGGTCGTGAATGGAGGTTGAAGCTGCATTGGGCTATGGGGGATCGAACTGCATGATTTAGGGTCCGTGGTGAAGAGTAAATGAAGTGGAGTTTGCACGAATCGACAAGGTTCGATTTTGTTGAGAAATGGATGAGTAATTGGAGGTGGAAGGGTCGACAATGGTGTGTGCATGTACAGGGAATAAGCATGAGTTTGAGGAAGATGGTTTAGAGGGAGGGATTAGTTTTAAATGGGTAATTAGCTTCTAATTAAAGTAATTAATTAAAGTTTGAAATTAAAATCTTATAAAATTAATAACTTCTTCATACGAGTTCCAGTAGAGATGCAATATTTTGCACTGCACTCGTAGAAGTATTATCTACTGGTTTCGTCAAGTTTGGGAAAAGTGGAATTTAGGCAAAAATTGAACGCCGTTCGATTTTATACCATACCGGAATGCTTAAGCGCTAACTTCAATTTTTGTTAGTTAACTCACCTTAGATGAACATTATATGAATATGGTAGATATAAGTTATTATTTTTATACTGAATGATTTATTGGTTTGGTGCGGTTGAATTTCTTGTTTTGAAAAGCGAATGACATATGAAATGAAATACAAAGAATTTTGTAGAGGAATTCGGATTTCTCACCATTGTTGATTTTAAGTTTTAGTTGTATACTTGTTTTATAAATAGTTGAATGTTAAAAGTTTTATATTTGGCTATATTTGATATGAAATTGATACATGTTAAAAGTTAAACCTTTTCAGTAATAAAGGTAGCAACAGCATTGGTTAAGTGTTATGGTAGTATAGGCCTCGTTACAGTATTTTTGAAATACTAATATTTGCTGTTTGGATTTGAAATTGGTTTTGATTCAGAAAATGATTTTTAAATGCAACTTTTGGAATTTTCGATGGTAATTTTGTTTAAAAATGGTTTTTGAACTTCTCTATTTTACTTTAACCTTTTTATAAATATTCTAAAAGTACTTCGGGAAGTATTTATTTTATAAAAAGGTTAATATAAAAATGGATATTTATTTTAAAGAAAAAGGAGAATTTATCTTTTATAATAAAGTGATTCTATTTTAAATGAAAATAGAAATATTTTGGTATAATTATCTGTGAAACGGTTTATGTAAAATGTTTTATATCTACTATTAATAATGAGAATTCCATGAATAGGATTCAGTCGTATCCTTTTGAATTTCCTAAAATACCTTTTATATCTCCACCATAATTAAAATTATTGATTCTCAATTTGCATGACATCTGTTCATGGGCCGTATTATCAAACTTCACGGCATCATCTCAGCTCAATTGGATGTTATTGGAACAACTTCTTTCTTCATTCCTTAGCTTATATACAACAACATTAATGTATTTTTGATGATGTCGGTCAAGCTAATACAATTAGAATGTGTTTAATATACCATCTTACTTAATCATCAAGTTTGGTAAGTTTCTAGGCATTGTAGATGACTCCAGTAATAAGGCTTTAAAAAGAGATTTTGTATGAGATGTTTAATCATATACCGCCTATGTAAAAGTATATTATATGCATGCTTCAATCTACAACTAATTTATAATACTATTTATAAAGGCA
Source organism: Allium cepa (assembly GCA_030765085.1). NCBI lineage: Eukaryota > Viridiplantae > Streptophyta > Magnoliopsida > Asparagales > Amaryllidaceae > Allium > Allium cepa. Next base: position 3,044,637 of record CM060937.1, read on the forward strand.
TCAAGTCTGTTTCTAAATCCAAGTTGCATCATATGGATCTGTTGAGAATATATAATTGTATGAATACTATTCTGAAAGTATCCAAAATGTTGAAAGTTTCATAATTATATTTGATTAAATGTAACTATGATGGCTTGGTTTTAGTGTCTTATATTATATGTATATTTTCTTTCACATAATAGCTATATTAATGTATGCAAACTGTATTTTGTTGGACTTTTTGTTCGAACATATCACATTCGATCTCTATGTAATATTATATTGGTATTTTCTTTAGGGAAAATAAGGGACACATCCCTAAAATCAAAATTAATACACAAAAAATCCTCCTCAAAAAAATAATATAAATTACATCCATATTTTCAAATACTACAATTTTCTTCCATACAATGCCCCTCTTCTTTATTGAAGCAATATTATATGTGGATGTTATTCTCACATCCATAACAAGAGTTTACACCCATTAATTATCAATCTTTAAAATGAAATAATTTTTTGTAGAAACGACGGATCAACAAACCGTTTTGACCATTAAATCACAAATTTTATTATCTTTCTAATGAGTGGCATTGTGTATATGTAAAAACAATGGCAGTACAGACTATTCGTAATAATTGCTGAAATGACTGCAATTATATGCAATAATTGCTGAAATGTCTACAATTATATAGTATGATTGCAAGCAATTCAGAAACTATATGCCATTGTTGTAGAAATGTCTGCAGTTAAATAGTTGCAGAAATGTCTGCAATTATACGCAATAGTTGCGGACAATTCAACAACTATATGCGATTGTTGCAGACATGTCTACAATTATACGCAATAGTTGTAGAAATATCTGCAATTATATACAATAGTCGCAGACAATTCGGCAACTATATGCAACTGTTGCAGACGTGTTGGCAATTATACGCAATAGTTGTAGAATGTTTGCAAGTATATGCAATAGGTGCAAACAATTCAGCAACTTTTTGCAATAATTGCAGAAATGTCTGCAAGTATATGTAATAGTTGCAGAAATATCTGCAATTATATGCAATAGTTGCAGACAATTCAGCAACTATATGCAATAGTTGCTGAAATCTGAAGAAAAATCGATGATGTTCAAAATTTGCAGAATTCTCCTCAAACATATGGAATAATTGCACTCTTAGTTTAAATATGTTTTTTTGGTATCAACAATGGATCTTATTTTAAAGATCACAAAATTTGTGATTTTTTGGTGAAAACGGTATGCTGATCCGATTTTCTATATAAAGTAATACGCGTTTGAAATGTTAAAAACATAAAGGGTATTTGGGTCTTTTTGCATGCGCGAATTTGAAAATAGGGACCAAAAATGTAAGTTTAGATTGGAAAGGATGTTTTCTCTATTTTGAAACTTATCAGGGATGTGAGCTAAACTAACCCTTTTCTTTATAATAATGTATGCAAACTGCATTTTGTTGCACTTTGAAATATATATATAATTTATACTTGGGTACTATTATATTGTTGTTTTCTTTTATAGAAAAACCTATAGTCAAATAAAGTTCCAATGGAACATGATGATAAATAACATATAAGGGTAGTACACATGAACAAAATAAATGTTACTACTAGGTTACCTTCAAATCTGAATCTCATGGTTTCATAAGAAGAAAAATCAACTATAGGACTAAGTCAATAAACATTGTGATAGTATAATGAAATTTTATTTTTTTCCTACATATATTAAACTACATTTTAATCTCTTAACTATGAAATAAGGAGTTGAATAGTGGACAGGTACAAAGTATGACAATCATCCATATACGAGCATGGCTAATTTTCAAACCAGGTAAAAACTGCATAAAATTCCACATTGTCTTCAATGTATTCGACTTAATTTTTTTTATGATTTGCTATAGATTAAAAAATCCGTTTCATATTAACTAAAATTAAAAATATGTGCCTAGGAAACTATAAAAATTTCTTTTACTATGCTCAGGAGAACCCGTCAGACTGGTAAACTCCTTAGAAGAATTAAGTTGTGCCTGTCCGCTTTAACTCATGACATATATAACCTCCCTAGTACTATATTTTGCAAGAAGTGTGTGGGGTAGGGCTCGAACCTGAGTATATTAATAGCTCTAAGTGCCAATTTTCCATTTGCCATGCCTTCAGACGAAAATATGAAAACTTTGTCATGTTAAACTAAATATATATGCATTCTATTATGTATATTTATGCATGCATGCATTTTGCATTTAGATAAATGAACGAGAACTTAGACTATGTACACATTTATTATATTTTACAAAGACCAATCTCATATAATATTATTGTTCTACTTTAATGTAGGGACAATTTTCTATCGATCAAACTTTGCATTCATGCAAAGCATAATGGCATGCTATAATGCTATATGGGAAACGGAACTTAAACCCGTGCCATCGGTGCGGGCTTCATACTAGTAGAAAAATAGATTTATGAATATTGTATTATAAATAAAAGAATATGTTTGCAGATGATATTTTATAAAAGTTAAATTTACATCATTTTGATAAAGTTGAAAATAAATCACATTTGTGAATTTATAATGATATATATGGAATGACCTTTTATGTCAAGTATTCAGTCCTCTCATGAAACCAATGATTTGTGATAAGTATATGAGATTTACAGAAGAACTTTTATAAAAAGATTTATAAAAGATGTTTTATAAAAAGAAAGGAGATTTATAAAAGGAGTTTTATAAACATAAGAAAGATTTGTAAAAAGTGCTTTATAAATATAAAAGAGATTTATAAATGATTTTTTGAAAAAGGAATGAGATTTGATTTCTATAAATGATCATTTTAAATTATAGTGGTATGGAAATTATTCTTTTCATACTTAACACCAAATTCCGAGGTATGAAAACTCGTCCCTATCCTAAGAATTAAGAATGTATGTCGAGGCAAAAATAGTGTGCTAACTTGTCCAACTACACTATTGATCGAGGGAACATACAAATCTGAAATCGAAAGGTAGAGGTAAGTATATTTGGTTCAATTTTTATATAACTATTTACCTACACTAAAAAGATAGTTGTTTGGGTTAGTAGTAACAATTTTTTTAAAATGAAAATTATTTTGGCCCAATTAAATATGATTTTGAAAAAATGGAAATCTTCCTTAAGGCTTGTGAATCTGCTTACACCACCGAGATAAGTATATAAATACTTTACAAAGAATCGAAAGTGAAATGATTTGTGAGTACACTTATACAGTTGAGATAAGTATATCAACATTTTCAAGTATTGAAAAGAGTTGAGAGGGTTTGTGAATATATCTTTTGTAAAAAGTATTTTTATACAAATATTTACAAAGTGATTTAATTAATGAAAGAATTAATTAAAGAGGCTTATTGGTTGAATATATGCTTAATAATGCTTGGTTAAATCTTTGATCGAACTTGTCTGTTTATTTGATAGATAAATAACCAATTATCAAACCTTGGCCAGTTTTGAAACTATTGATTCTTGGTTTGAAAGTCCGGGATCAAATATTTTATCCAAAACCAACTTTAAACTAGCATAAGTTTTCGACTTGGAGACATCTTGAAGATGATGGAATCAAAAATGGAGTTTTTTGAAGTGCAAAAGCTACTTGCTACTAATCCTGAGTGATTCCAAAAAAAAAGGATATAGTAGAAGCAGTGCCTTCAGTTTATTCATATCCTGAACAACTTGTATGGATGAATGTTGGCATTGCATTATTGCTTGGAGGGTAATGCTAGCATTCCAAGTGGAATTTGCTAAAAAAGTAAAAGGTAACCCCAAGCCTCATATCCGGTAAAGAATAAAACATGGAATATGCAGTAGGGCTATATGGTTCACACCATTAGGGTATGGTCATCACCCGATCTAGATAGATATCGACCCATTTATGTATGCTAGTGACTCAGTACAGTTGTTGGCCAACAACCGGATTGGTTATATGGTACATTTTTCTAAAGGTGTACTATGGCAGGCGGTACCTCAGTAGCGTAGTCATTGTATGGAATCCATTCTTCAATACATGCCTTTACGGGCTTAGTTATATACTTAATATGCTGGAAACTAATTAATGTTACCATTTCAGTTATGATTAAATATTTATTTTAAACCCTAGATATTATTATAATATCACAAGTTTTCTTACAAAATAGTTCGGTTATCGTAAGGTAAAAACCCATCTGTGCTTATGTGCCACGCAGTCTTACGAGATATATTTATTTTTGAAAGTTCTATGACATTAAAAATCCATTTGATTTGCGTTTCTCACACTGGTTTACCAGACTGATCCGGTTGTTATTTCCTTATAATGGTCGTGTCAACACGAGCATATTTCTAGATTTAGTTATAGGTGCTTTGGAGCTTCAAGAAATGAGTGGATGCCTCCAAGACGTATTCACATATCTTTTATTTCTGCTACATTTGTTGTTTGTGTTTATCAATGTTTATGAGGACATGCTATTATAACTTTCCAAACTGATGATATGTTAGTCTACTCTGAATGATGTATGTATATTATAGTTTTCTTGGGTAAAGATCATGTCTGTATTATATATTACTCGTCATGGTGTGACATTCTATTTTGTCTTCCCTTTTCTTTTACCTGCACAATCTATCTTTCTGGCACTCAGATGCTCGTCACGTGAATAGCATGGACGAATTAGTGTCGACTTTTGAGGATAAAAAAGGAAGCCTTTACAGTTGGTTTCGGAGCTTAGGTTGAGAAAACACCTTGGCTTTGGTGGGGTAGACTCATTAGGGATAGGGTCAGTAACACCCTAGAATGAGTTTGAGTGTATATATAAGAGTGCATATTCATAAGTGTTGTACAAATGTTTTATATTGTGTTGATTGATATGTTGACTGTTTATGAATTTTGCTCGGTACAGAAGGAACAACTGTATCGATAGGGGTTTCTAAACTTTTGAATAAGGCAAACCAACACAATATTGTTTGAAAATTTAGTATATGAAATAATTTTACCCATGATTATATTTTATATATAAAAGAATAATTTTTGTAAATTGATTCGTTATTTATGATGTGTTTGGTTGTTAGGAAATGATAATATTCAATTATTATTTTTTATTGTTTGGTTAGCGTGCTTGGCCAGTTTATGAGCATTTATTGTTTGATTAAATTAAATACAAAGGCCCTGTGAATTAAGTTTCACTATTTGACTATAACTCATACGATGTTAATGTTGAGTTAAAATTTTATTTTAATAAAAGTTGTCTATCATAATCTAAGCAAAGATATACATATGTGAAATGATTTAGATAAGAAAGTGAACTATATAAGTATGATTTATAAATATAGTTTATAAATAAAAAGGTTTTAAAATCGGGATTTGAGAATTTAAATCTCGATGTTTTTGAAAATTATTTTTCAAATTTTTGGAGAAAATATTACTAGTATTATTTGAAAGTATTTATGAATATAAATATTGTTAAATGGATTTTAAAGGAGATAGAAAGTACTAAACTCACTTACGTCGTTGTAAAATAATTCTGGTGATGATTGCAGCATCATTGGCCTTTATTTATGAGTTTCTAGGTAGGGATGCTACCACAGTAATTTGCTATAGAGTTGTTTTAGTAAAACATATTTTGATTTAATCCTATAGTATGATTTTATATTTTCAATGAATTTCTTCGTTAACCCCAAAAGGTGTGAGAAAAGTGAAACTTGGTTGGATAGACACTTAGTCTAGGCTAGTTTGCTACAAAGGCACATGCTCCATTTCGAATCCGTATTGATCATGGAGTCATGAGGTGTTTGGGAATTCAAAGCAAGTTATGATTGAAATCACAAGTGCTTGAGAATTCATAAAATGTCATGATTCAAGAAATCTTTATTAATATGCTATGTAAGTACAAGTCCTTATTTGCAAATATCACAAGAGTAACATTAGCACTAAAAATCCCCAATTGATTTAGGGTGACAAAATTTAAAAAGTGAGAAATAAGAGAAGAATTCATCGCCCCTAGGTCTTTATTTATAAGGGTTGAAAGGTGTGGCATGACTACCATGTGTCACTTTTTGCATGCTTGGCTTTCGGCATCATCAACCATCTCGGTAGTATTTGTGCTATGCTTTGCTTTGGTGATTTCCAGCATACCTTTGCATGTTGATAACCTACAGCATTGGCATCTACACTTGCTTCGATAACTCTCGGTATTACCTTATAAAGGAGACTTATGACATTCTTTATAGGCTGTTGAGCTACAAAATCCATTGTGGGTTGATGATTCATGACATCACTTACACCACATTTTTTACCTAATGTTATTCTTCAATAACCTCGTATCATGTTGTTAACATGAAGCATCATGATGGATTAATAGTGTAGGATCTAGATTAACCCTAGAGGGGGGGTGAATAGGGTTATAGCAAATTTTCTCGAATTAAACACAAAGACAAACTGCAGAAATAAATATGCTGAAAAGTAAATCACACACAAAATTTACCCAGCTTCGACAACCCCTGCCTACTGCTGCATTCCCAGATTTCTATTAGAATTAAACAGTCTCCCGCTTACAAACACTCTAACAGACTCGCACACCCTGCTACCGCCTATAGAGTTTTGCAAACTCGCACACCCTGCTCACTGAACTAATTCTAACTAGACAATCTGACACAACCTAAAACCTAGGTGGTGATTTACCAAGATTTGAACCTTAAAAGAGAATTTAAAACAAACTTAAAACAATTTTGAACTTAAAACCCTAATTGAAAGAATAAACTAAAAGCCTTTCAAAAACAACAAGGCCGGCCCAATTTTTATTTCTCTAGCCCGTTCTCTTTTCTTTGGCTTGAAAAAAAAACATGGCGGCTTTGAATCTTTGATTATTCCTCTTTACGCACCGAAATTAGGGCTAGTGTTCTTCGATCCAAATTTGGGCTTTTCGATGCACGCCTATATTGATCGACTCTCTGGTTTGAATGTTGGCTTGCTCGCTACTTCTCTGATAATCGATTCTCTGGTTGCTTTACTTACGCTCATTCGCTGCTGCTCCTCTATTGATCGAGTTCGATAGATTGTGGTATGTATTCTCTTCCCTTTCGTTGCTGGTTTAATGCTTGCTTGAACTCGATGCCGATGATGAATTTGGGGTTTGGTATTTATATGAATTCTGAGACACTTGAATTTGTTCGTATCAATTCGATGCTTTCCTAATTCTTGCTTTCCTGATATTGTTATAACTTGATACACACGGTTTTGATTTTGAAGCGTTCGATTTTTACTTGAATGATATGGCAAAAACATTCCTCTTTTGATTTTTGACTTTTTCAAAGATTGCATATACGCACTTGATTTTTTTTGATTTGGTCATCTTTGCACTTTTAATCTTCTGTCATCTTCGACTTCACTGTGAATTACGACTTTGATTTTCTGGCCATCTTTGTTACATTGTTTCTCCGCATTGAATTTGTCATGTTTGACTACCACTGGCTCTGACTTGGTTACACTGCTATGTACTTGTCAGTCTTGTATTTCTCGATGAACTTGGATAGTTTTCATTTGACCTGTTCTCTGTATCATATATACGTTTACTTTGTAGACTTGAGCCTTGTGTTCTTCATACCATGTGTACATGCTGATGCATTTGCTAGCATACCCATTACTGCACTGTTTACAGTATATTGATATTATTTGATAAGTGAAATCCTGTTTGTTATTTGAACTTGATGTTGTTTCTCGACATTGCATACTGCTGTTGAGTTGTTGTTTGGTCTTGCATTTGGTCTGGAGTTGTTTCTTTGATAGTTGCACTCTGGTTGTCATGCATATGAAGCAGTTTGCATTCTGGACATTTGCTGTAGTCTTCATTGTTGTGTCTGCATTGTCATGTTTGGTTGAAGTTCTGATCATTTGTATACATACATACATGAATGTATATATGTGTATGTCTGCACTCATATTGCCTCGAGCTTGTATTGTTTGGTTCATCTTCTCTGGTTGGTTTAACTTGTACTTGCTTCACTTGAACTTTTGTGTAGTTGGTATCTTTACTTGAATTTATCTCGGTGGTCATTACTGCACTCATGTTGGTATGGATATGCACTTTCTTGGGTTTCACTGAGCTTTGGCATTTTGTTGTTGCATTCATGTTGTTGTCTGGACATTTGCCTGAGTCTCTATTGCATGCAATGTTGTTGGGTTGCTTTCTTTGATGTTGTTTGTGTCGGCATCTTGTGGTCGAGTCTGTATAAGAGAATTGAGTCTTTGTTCAAAACTGCTGTGTCACTGCATACATGTGTACTTGCCTTGTTCATCCAATTCATTGAGATTGTAGCTTGCTGTACATATGAACTTGCATTGCTTCGAGTTGTATTTACACTACTTTCTGTTGCATTCATGTACACTGCATAGTGGTCTTGTTGCAGTTTGGTCTTGTCTCCATGTATTTGATGTTCCTTTGATTCAGTGAGGCTTGTATATGACTTGGTGCTACACTGATTTGTTTGCTGTGTGGTCTGATTCATCATGTATTGTTTCACTTTAACTTGTTGTTGCCAGTTTGCCTTGTATCACTGCAAAACTGCATGTTATATTTCTTGAATTAATCTGAACTTTGTTTTGCTTCATGGTCAGTGGTGCACTGTGCCTTGTACTTGTAGTCTTGGCTTTGGTTGTTGCAGTATTCATGTTGTTGTGCATTTGTATCACTTGAGACTGCTTCATGCTTCAGTTTTATTGTGCCTTGTGTTGAACCCAGTTTTAAAAACTCGGGTTTGACCTTGTGCTCGTGTCGTGATTTTAAATATATTGCACGTGAGTTGAACCCGGCTTTTCATTTGGGTTTGACTGTGCTTACATTTCCCTATAGCATTGTCAAGTGTATATCGATGTGCACGGCCTTGTGGCATGTACAGTGATGCACTGTGCATGTCACATTGTTCGTGTATGATGAATTCAATTGTGAATGATGACGAACAACCCAAATAACTGAGGCAAATAATATTTTCAAAATCCATATTTTATTTTATATTGCAAAAATATTTCTTTTTCAATTTTTCTGCGTTAGTGAATATTTTTGCAGATTGCTCAGATGCTGGATTCTAACTGGAATGAAGTTGAAGATAAACTACGAGTGTGAGTGATATGTAGGGAGGAATTTATGTAAATAGAATTGTGATGTAATTAGAATCAAAATTGTATATGTATAGTGAGAGCTTGAATTTGTACTATTCAAAATTGTAATAAATATTTGTTTGAATAAAATTTCTGTTTGAATTCAAATTCTGTGTAATTTATTTTATTCAACAAATATATATTTATCTATGAAAAATAAAATAGTACATTAACAAATACATTTAAATGAATATATATATGTTTATTATCATCAAACAAAAATCATATAAGCGCATATTCAACAATCTCCCCCTTTTGATGATAACAAACATATAATTAAGATTTTGATTGTGTTAAATGTATTTGAAAAATGATATACTCTAATTGCTCCCCCTATTTAAATGCTTCCTCTCTACACGATGCTCCCTCTACATATATGCATACAAATAGAAATATACAATTGAGCCTAGAAGCAAATGGAAATTATTTGACCTTTGCTTGATTTTATTTGACAAAATCTTAACTTTTCTCTCCCCCTTTTGTTATCAGCAAAAGAATAATAGTGTTAGAGAAAATAGAGATAAAGTGATCGATATTAATCATTAAAACTCAATTGAATATAAATATTAAATTTCAATTAAAAAAATCAAACAAAAATCATAACTACCCTCGTTAGGCGCATATTCCACTTTTAGAAGTAATGGAAATGATGTCATCTTATAAAATCATACAGTTGTATCTACTTGTGGTACATTTATATCAGGAATTTGAATATCTACTAATCATGCATAACCGTTAGGACTTTTAAATGAGATTAGCAGTATTCCAATTCAATTTTTAAAAATGAATTCAAGTATCTTCTAACCACGCATGACCGTGAGGACTTTTAAATGGGATTAGAATCAACTTGTCTATTTAATCAATTAAATTTGATATGCCTTCCATACATGCATAACCGTGAGGACTTTTAAATGAGTATGGAAGCACATAATCAAAAATCCAAGTAATTCACCCATGCATAACCGTGAGGACTTTTAAATGAGAGTGAATACTTTGGTAATTATTTATTTTTACAAAAAAATGTGAAATGAAAAACAAATGATCCCTGATTATAGTACCACATATCGACAAATTATATTTAAGATTTGATAAACAATGATCGATAGAAATATGATAGATATAGAAATGGTCATGGAATCTTTACCCAACAAAAAGTTTTATAACTCTTGTTTGAATTCCTAAAGAAATTTTCCAAATATACTATCTTGAGTAATGTATGTTAAATATCAACACTTATCACCTTTTCAATCACTATTTATCTTTTTGATAATTAGTAGGGAGTCGAATTAGTCAAAATTTGTCATTTAAAATCAAATAAAAATGACTAATCTGAAAATATAGTCAAAAAATGATTTTCTTGAAGGGGTTATATGAGAGAAAAATTTCTGCTATTTGAAAATTATTTGTAATGAAAAATATGCAGATATTTTCTTTGAAAAACGATGCAGTTACTAAATGTATCACCATAAATCACGTTCAACTAGTAAGTTTTCTATCAACTAGATTACCAGTATGATCTGCATCTAAATTTCTCTTTCACTCCAAAATATCACTAATTAAATTTGATAAACCAGACCACGAAGTGTGCATAAAACTCAAACTCAATTTTTAACAGCATTCTTGAACTTGAATTGAAGTCGTGTAGATAATCAGAAACTGTGAATATAGAGTTAGCCGTATTATAACCCAATGTATTATCATCCAACAAAACACTATGTTTTATCCAAACGTATATGTATGAAGTAATTCAAAGAATAGTGTTCTTGGCATAAATATAATTGGCCAACTATGTTGAACAAGTCAGAATCAAAAAAACATCATCTTTACAACATCTCAATATTGGTTGATTTCATTCAGAATATGGTGCAGATTATCACATTTAATATATCGATCAAATAAATATACCTTCACCTGTTTTACCTTTACGATAATTTTTCGTGGTTGCCCATTGTGATTCTGTCACCTTTGTACTAGGCTAAGGAACTTTGCTTTGTTGCCTGTTGTGTTTCTGGAACAGCCAAAATCTAGAGAACACTGTTGTTGTTCCTTAGCCTGCCACCATACCTACACGATGAAAGATTTTTGTGACCTATAGGTCTATGATTGTTAGTGGCTGAAGCTTTGTGAACAAACAATCCCTTTGGAACCCAAACTTGTTTAGTCCTTTCATTCTTGTTCCAATAGACATGAAATTTGTTTGTAGAATTCTTAGGAGCCCAAACTTGTATAAATTTTGTGTTCTTGTTCCTATGACTACAATTTTCAACACGATGTCCAATTATTTCATATCTAGCAAAGACACTCTTACCTTTTGCATTATTATCAGCTTGTGTTTTCCCAACGCCTAGTCCTTTTCTGTTGTTAGCAAAAATTTGATTTCCCAATAACATGTTGAATGATTTTTCTCCTCTTGAAAAATTATTCAGAGATTTCTCAAGATTTTGGACTTTGGTTTTGAGTTTTGTGTTTTCAGTTACAAGTGAGGTGCATCTATTTATAAAATCCTTTTTCCTAGTGTCAATGGTTTCCTTAAGACTCAAGTTTTCTTTTTCAAGATTCTCAAAGCTATTCTTTAGTCTTGATAATTCTGAATCTAAAATTTTACATTTTTTACAGTCTAGGTTTTGAATATTTTCAAGTTCAGTTTCTAACCTAAAATTTTCACGAGCAAGTTCTCTCCTATCAGATTTCAGTTTTTCAATTTTAGATTCAAGAGTATCAACTACTTTAGTAAGGTCACAACACATAAAAACAATTTCTTTATAAGAATAGTCACCTACCTCACTAGATTCCTCTGAGCTTGCTTCTGAATCTGATTTTGCCATAAGACAAAAGTTAGCCTCCTCTAAGCTACTATTCGAAACTTCCTCTCCTTCTTCATCATCCCAAGTCGCTGCAAAGGCCTTCTTCTTCTTTTTCTTTCCTTTGTTGTTTTTGAGAAGTGGGCATTGTTGTTTGAAGTGGCCAGGCTTGTTGCAGTTAAAGCACATCAATTCATTATCGGAATTGTCAGAATCTTTTGTCCTATTACCATTTGTTTTCTTCTTGCGTGGCTTGAATCTTGACCATTTCCTAAGATTATTGACAGCCGTTGCAAGCTCTTCAATTGGATCTTCTTCTTCTTCATCGCTCTCTTCTTTGCTCTTTAAGGCAATCGTCTTCTTCTTTGATTCGGAGTTGTTGCGTTCCTCCTTTGCTTTTAGCTCAAGCTCATATGTCATCAAGTTGCCAATCAACTCCTCCATGCTTAGTTTACTTAGACCTTTCGATTCTTGTATTGCCGTGACTTTTGCCTCAAAGCTCATCGGTAAGACTCGTAGCACCTTCCTCACAAGCTCTACCCCAGTGAATACATTCCCAAGCGCTCTAGTGTTGTACACCAAAGTAGAAAAGCGTCCAAACGTGTCCTTTATGCTCTCGCCTTTTTCCATCACAAAGTTCTCATATTCATTGCTGAATAGGGCTAGACGAGACTCCTTGACTTGAGAAGTTCCTTCATGTGTCACCTCCAAGGTATGCCAAATTTCCTGTGCAGTTTTACAATGAGAAATTCTATTAAATTCAGTTTTATCAAGAGCACAGATTAAAGCATTCATGGCTTTAACATTTGTAGTTTTTAATCTCTTATCGTTAGCATCCCACCTATCCTTAGGTTTAGGAATCTCAGTATCACCAAAAATTATAGTGGGAGATTTATAGCCAGTTTCAATAATGTCCCAAACATCATAATCAACATAACTAAGATAAATACCCATCCTAACTTTCCAATAAGCACAATCATTCCCATTAAACATGGGTGACCTAGCAATAGATTGCCCCTCAGAAAAAGCATTATTTGGTGGATTCATGACTCTAGAGTTAAAGAAAAATATCGTGCTCTGATACCACTTGTAGGATCTAGATTAACCCTAGAGGGGGGGTGAATAGGGTTATAGCAAATTTTCTCGAATTAAACACAAAGACAAACTGCAGAAATAAATATGCTGAAAAGTAAATCACACACAAAATTTACCCAGCTTCGACAACCCCTGCCTACTGCTGCATTCCCAGATTTCTATTAGAATTAAACAGTCTCCCGCTTACAAACACTCTAACAGACTCGCACACCCTGCTACCGCCTATAGAGTTTTGCAAACTCGCACACCCTGCTCACTGAACTAATTCTAACTAGACAATCTGACACAACCTAAAACCTAGGTGGTGATTTACCAAGATTTGAACCTTAAAAGAGAATTTAAAACAAACTTAAAACAATTTTAAACTTAAAACCCTAATTGAAAGAATAAACTAAAAGCCTTTCAAAAACAGCAAGGCCGGCCCAATTTTTATTTCTCTAGCCCGTTCTCTTTTCTTTGGCTTGAAAAAAAAACATGGCGGCTTTGATTCTTTGATTATTCCTCTTTGCGCTCTGAAATTAGGGCTAGTGTTCTTCGATCCAAATTGGGGCTTTTCGATGCACGCCTATATTGATCGACTCTCTGGTTTGAGTGTTAGCTTGCTCGCTACTTCTCTGATGATCAATTCTCTGGTTGCTTTACTTGTGCTCGTTCGCAGCTGTTCCTCTGTTGATCGAGTTCGATAGATTGTGGTATGTATTCTCTTCCCTTTCGTTGCTGGTTTAATGCTTGCTTGAACTCGATGCCGATGATGAATTTGGGGTTTGGTATTTATATGAATTCCGAGACACTTGAATTTGTTCGTATCAATTCGATGCTTTCCTAATTCTTGCTTTCCTGATATTGTTATAACTTGATACACACGGTTTTTATTTTGAAGCGTTCGATTTTTACTTGAATGATACGGCGAAAACTTTCCACTTTTGATTTTTGACTTTTTCAAAGATTGCATATACGCACTTGATTTTATTTTTGACTTGGTCATCTCTGCACTTTTAATCTTCTATCATCTTCGACTTCACTGTGAATTACAACTTTGATTTTCTGGCCATCTTTGTTACATTGTTTCTCGGCATTGAATTTGTCATGTTTGACTACCACTGGCTCTGACTTGGTTACACTGCTATGTACTTGTCAGTCTTGTATTTCTCGATGAACTTGGGTAGTTTTCATTTGACCTGTTCTCTGTAGCATATACACGTTTACTTTGTAGACTTGAGCCTTGTGTTCTTCATACCATGTGTACATGCTGCTGTATTTGCTTGCATACCCATTACTGCACTGTTCACAGTATATTGATATTATTTGATAGAAATCCTGTTTGTTATTTGAACTTGATGTTGTTTCTCGACATTGCATACTGCTGTTGAATTGTTGTTCGGTCTTGCATTTGGTCTGGAGTTGTTTCTTTGATAGTTGCACTCTGGTTGTCATGCATATGAAGCAGTTTGCATTCTGGACATTTGCTGTAGTCTTCATTGTTGTGTCTGCATTGTCATGTTTGGTTGAAGTTCTGATCATTTGTATACATACATACATGAATGTATATATGTGTATGTCTGCACTCATATTGCCTCGAGCTTGTATGTTTGGTTCATCTTCTCTGGTTGGTTTAACATGTACTTGCTTCACTTGAACTTTTGTGTAGTTGGTATCTTTACTTGAATTTATCTCGGTGGTCATTACTGCACTCATGTTGGTATGGATATGCACTTTCTTGGGTTTCACTGAGCTTTGGCATTCTGTTGTTGCATTCATGTTGTTGTCTGGACATTTGCCTGAGTCTCTATAGCATGCAATGCTGTTGGGTTGCTTTCTTTGATGTTGTTTGTGTCGGCATCTTGTGGTCGAGTCTGTATAAGAGAATTGAGTCTTTGTTCAAAACTGCTGTGTCACTGCATACATGTGTACTTGCCTTGTTCATCCAATTCATTGAGATTGTAGCTTGTTGTACATATGAACTTGCATTGCTTTGAGTTGTATTTACACTACTTTCTGTTGCATTCATGTACACTGCATAGTGGTCATGTTGCAGTTTGGTCTTGTCTTCATGTATTTGATGTTCCTTTGATTCAGTGAGGCTTGTATATGACTTGGTGCTACACTGATTTGTTTGCTGTGTGGTCTGATTCATCATGTATTGTTTCGCTTTAACTTGTTGTTGCCAGTTTGCCTTGTATCACTGCAAAACTGCATGTTATATTTCTTGAATTAATCTAAACTTGGTTTTGCTTCATGGTCAGTGGTGCACTGTGCCTTGTACTTGTAGTCTTGGCTTTGGTTGTTGCAGTATTCATGTTGTTGTGCATTTGTATCACTTGAGACTGCTTCATGCTTCAGTTTTATTGTGTCTTGTGTTGAACCCGGTTTTAAAAACTCGGGTTTGACCTTGTGCTCGTGTCGTGATTTTAAATATATTGCACGTGAGCTGAACCCGGCTTTTCATTTAGGTTTGACATGTGCTCACCTGTCCCTGTAGCATTATCAAGTGTATATCGATGTGCACGGCCTTGTGGCATGTACAGTGATGCACTGTGCATGTCACATTGTTCGTGTATGATGAATTCAATTGTGAATGATGACGAACAACCCAAATAACTGAGGCAAATAATATTTTCAAAATCCATATTTTATTTTATATTGCAAAAATATTTCTTTTTCAATTTTACGCGTTAGTGAATATTTTTGCAGATTGCTCAGATGTTGGATTTTAACTGGAATGAAGTTGAAGATAAACTGCGAGTGTGAGTGATATGTAGTGAGGAATTTATGTAAATAGAATTGTGATGTAATTAGAATCAAAATTGTATATGTATAGTGAGAGCTTGAATTTGTACTATTCAAAATTGTAATAAATATTTGTTTGAATAAAATTTCTATTTGAATTCAAATTCTGTGCAATTTATTTTATTTAACAAATATTTATTTATCTATGAAAAATAAAATAGTACATTAACAAATACATTTAAATGAATATATATATATATATATATATGTTTATTATCATCAAACAAAAATCATATAAGCGTATATTCAACAAACAATTCATGACTGCACTCTTACTTTGATGATATGCGACATCTGAAATACACGATAACTCTTATGAGCACCATAACCTTTGACATCCATGTTGCATTGATGACTTACGAAATTCCCTAAGACATGACATCTTACTCACAATGCTATATTTCGATATCTTTTGCCTGATTGATGTCATGTGACATGCTCCTATTCGATATCCCTACTATATACGACATCTTCTTTTATTGACGAAGAGCGACATTGGTGGAATCCTTTATCACACTGATGACCAACAATATGTTTTCCTTCGACATCATCACTTTCCTGATGGCATGCAAAATTAATGGTATACAACATCATTATAGGCTTTCAATGTTCTTCCACTTGCTAGTCTTTGACATTGGCTTTCATATCGATGAAGTGCAACATCATTCCTTGTAGTTAACCCACAACGTCAACTTTCATTTGGCTTTCTTGCTTTTGTTGATGCGCATCAAACCATATCATCCTTGAGTTCAACATAATGTTTCCCTATGGATAGCAGGTGAAGTGTAGAATTGGTGATGTACGAGATGCGATATGCTTTATAATGACGTGAGATGCTCTTCTATTCGTCAATCCTATTTTCATGGATTCAACATCATAAGTTTGCAATTATTCTATGTGATAGCGCACTAGGCCTTTGAGTTTGACATCCTTATTATGCTTCATACCTTTGAAATCGTGGTGTGTAATAACATTTTCCCCTAATATGAAGGAAACATGGACTTTTTAAGTCATTGCCACGATATTGGCACTTGCCTCCTATTGGCATTCTTTTCAAGATCTAGCCATTTATTTAAATCTGAATCAATGGTGCCTGTTCTTTTACATCTTCTTTCCTATAAATACTCGATCTTTTCCTTCCTTTCTCTTTTACTTGTAGCTTTAACTCAAGAAATTTTTTTAGGATCCTCAAAATTATTTAAAAATCTTCATCTTTCAGCATTCAAATTCAAATCGAGTTATAATTTTCATTTTAATTGATTAAATCAATAAGAAAATCAGGAAATTCTACATTCGAATTTTTGTTAAGATTTTAGTTGTGGTTTTTCAATTTCGAATCAATGCTTGTGGTTTATCAACTAGATTTTTATTGTTAATCTTTGAATTATTAATTTAATCATAAACTTGTTTCACTTATGAAACGACTTAACTTCACATTGCTGTGTTGCTGGGGGACTTATTGGGTTAATTGAAGATACGCGGAATGATTTAGAAATCTGGGGGTTTCTAGTTTGATTACAAAATGAATAGTTTATGATGAACCCAAAACCCGTTATTAACTCGTTTGATTTTGAAGTTAATGCCCTATGAAATCGATCTGATTTTCGATATCAAATAATTTTACATTCTTATTATTGCCCCGATAAAAAGTTCAAAGTCTAAAAGTTATTATAATGCGAAATCCCTACTATGTTGGCAAACAATCAGTACAACAACCATTCATGCATTCGACATCAATTTAAATGGTTGTTATATGAATTCGATATCCTTACTATGTGTTGTTATTCTTTTTTAACAACTATTTTCAATGTTATGATTTAAATTTTATGCAATATCACTAACTTATGTTGTAGTTATCGTAGCAAATTCATGAACTACTTATGCACTCAATGTTTTCATAAAAATAATTTTTAGACCATTTTGACATCACTCATCGGTTGTGATTATTTATTATTTTGAGATTGGGTCATCATTACAACATCACATTATAGTTTCTGATAGTGACCACTAATACGACATTCTATAAATTTAACATCAATCTATTATTTTGACATGCTATCTAAGATGTGTTTAGGATGATTTTTCAATCAGACTTCTTTTGAATAACTCTAAGATTATTTTCCCTTCATGGATTTAACAGCCGTTTTCATACTTTTAATATCCAAGCTACCACCTCGACATGGATTATTTAATGGCTAACATCTTGTTGTAAGAATAATAGTAAACTTGGGCTTAATACTCTATTATTAATGCTTGGGTAATTTTTAATTAGCTTACTACCTTTGCCTTAGCATATAATTGTCCATTTTCTATTTGTAAGCATTCCAGGTTTCATAAAATATTTATCACTTCCTTAACTTTGTACGGTATCACCTTGCAGGGAAATGGAAGGCAAGAAAGCAAGTAAGAGCTCTAAGCCATCTCCTTCCACCAAGAAAGGAGATTCCATCTCAATCAGTCATACATTACCACTTAAGAAGAAGTGGACACCATTCCCCAATAATATGGGATTGTAAACATAGAATCCATGCCGACCAGTTCTTTTGGCAGGATATACAACCCTTTATAGGAGTTATTTTCTTTCACTCCAATCCATATCTAGCATCTGGGGTACTTGCCTTTCCTCGATTTTCATTTGCGATTCCTGGAGCACTTAAATATTGCTCTGATTCAGCTGATTCCCAACCCATACAGTTACTTGAGTTGCTTGTAAGTTCTTTCTAGGGAAGCCAAGCTCCCTTCTTTGAGTGGTTAAATTTTCCATACCTTAGCCACCCCTGTGAGGATAAATGAATAGCCAAATAGTCTATTATATCACCTTCATCCATTCCCAAAGAGCTTAATCACCCATCTTATTAACAAGATGAAGGAGTGGGAGAACCAATTGTTATATGTTAGATGCTACTCCCCTAACATCTGGGAAACTTTCTCTATTTTCAGTAAGTTTCTATTCTCTATAATTTATGCTATATATGTTATTTTCTTATGATGAATGTTTTCTTTAGATCCAGCTTCTAAATAGCCAAGCTCATCTATTGACGACACTATCCAATCCCTGACTTTGGGATCTAAGAGCATGGGTGATAGACTCACACTTTTGATGGAGGTGAAGATCCATGATTATTCTCTAATTCTAGACCATCATAAAATATTAGGAGTATCCC
The DNA here is from genome assembly GCA_030765085.1 of Allium cepa. Taxonomy (NCBI): domain Eukaryota; kingdom Viridiplantae; phylum Streptophyta; class Magnoliopsida; order Asparagales; family Amaryllidaceae; genus Allium; species Allium cepa. The sequence goes on from CM060937.1 coordinate 3,063,621, forward strand.
CGAGGACAAAAGGGAATGCTTATGGGAAACAATCCTTAATCCATAGTAACCAGAAGACTTTCTCTATTTCTTCTCCATTCCAACTTAAATATCCCGATAAGTTTTCATTATATCTTAAATGGTTTCTCTTGCATTAAGCTTCTTTATTTGATTCAAGCATATCTACTCTTGTCGTGGCTTCCAAAGAGATGGAGGCTAAAGATGATGTTCTTATCTTAACCAAGTCAATAAAATTTTCACTTGTTGAGGATTCCGTTGCTAAGGCGGTGGAGGAATATAAAAGGAAAGCGAGCATTGATGCCCTGGCCGATACCCTAACTCCTCCCTTGAGTAAAAAGCCTAAGCTCGGTGGTGACAAGACTCCTATTGTTGTAGCCGAGGAACCATATGTTAATATTGATCTCAGCCTCCTCGTGCTAAATTTAGTTTATCATGTTCATGATGCTTAAAAGTGAACAAAGGAAGCACATACTCCTGTGTGCTTTTAAATATTTCCCTTGCTACTTCTCCAATAGCCCTTTGTTGCTTATATGCTAATCTTCGTCTGCCTCCTTTTTCGAATGATCCTCTTCCTTCAAAGGCTCGGGCCCCATATTCAGTTGTAAGCTTTGATGATCTCCTTCGCCTGGCCACTCAATCTCCTTCTTTGATTTCAATCATGCCACTACATCCTTCGATTTATTCAAACATCTTTGTGCCATTTATAAGCAGCTTCTGCTATTTGCATTCTTTTCTGTTTGTTTAATCTAAGTTTTTTAGCTTTGTATATCTTGTTCTGACTTGAGTTTGCTACATATTTCAAGAGGCCAAGCATATATTCTTTCTTCAAGAGGCTGCTCAAGGGCCTTCTAATGAAGTGGCCAGGCATAAGGAACAAATCTCTTCACTTAACAATAGCGTATTTGATATCACTACAACTAGAGATGAAGCTAATACTAAAAAGAAAAACTTGGTTCTTTCCTTGATGTGGTGAAGAAAGCTAAACAATTATTTAAGGAAGTGAAAGCATTAAAAGTGGATCTCGAAAAGGCCAACAAAGAGAAGGCCAAACTAATCGATGAGAATAAAACTTTAAAGAACAATCTAAAAAGGAAAGCACAATCCTATCTTATTCAAACAACACCGTCTGGGATACCAAGAAGAAAGTCTCATTTTTCCTTAATAACGCTCTTACCACCATTACTGAAAAATGCTACAAGGGTGCTTTATTTATGGCGTATAGCAACGACATCCAAAAATGTCCAGATTTAGATTTTCCTTCCATGCTAACTTTAAATAAAAAGTTCAAGAGGAAGTTTAGCCTTATTTGAAGGAAAGCCCAGGGGTCTCTTTACAAAGAGTTTTCTATTGAGGAAAAGGTCGACACTTGGAATATGTTATACTTTGATGACCCCCTATTTGAAGAGGACACAAACTCTGATGAAGAGGGATATAACGGTGATGACCATGATGGCTATGATGATGATATTGGTGGAGGCAATGGCGGTGGCAAGGATCCCTGAAGGACCAAAAGACGGGGGAGATGGATCATAGGCTCTTAACTCAGACTTATCTACCCAATATGCGAGCTTTAGTTAACTTCCTGAACCTCAAGGTGCTAAGGAAGGATTTTTTTTCAAAAAGATAATGCTTTCCCTGGTGATTAGTCCAAAGAGAAAACTCAAGCTCCAACTTCCCATGTTCCAGTCTCTCAGGTATAGAGTTCATTATTTGAATGCTTAAGACTACCTGCTAGCCTTTAATCAATAAGCTTACTATTTTAGTTAAGAAAAATGACCAAAAACTATTACTAGACTCTTTATGAAAAGAGTGTGAGGGAGGAGCACCGAAAAATCGAAAGGCCAGTTAAAGAGTATAATGACTTATCTGACAAATATAAGCGCCTCTGTGCTAACACTGTGCGGTTAAGTTTTTTTTATTAGGAAAAAGCAGGTTGTCCCTTGTTTGAATAGAGCTCACCTTCACCGGGTAGAATCATGAGAGAGAATGTAGAATTAATGACTCTCTTTTGGATGCTTATTGATGATATGGAGGCCCTAGTAGTGTTTCTATGTACAATTTATTCTAGGAACCTCCATACCGACTTTTCTTTTTAGGAGAAAAAAGTAGAGGCTTATTTAGGGGACTTCACAAAAGATACTTAGACAAATGTAGAAGGGACCCTCAACCTAAGGCTTGTTGGAACCTTCCTAGCCTTACTAGCATTCCACTCTTTCCTAACACTCTTCCCCCCAAGAAGATTAAGTATAGCAAGGAGAAATTTATTTTTGAATTTTAAAAGGGATCAATATTGTACTAACCCAAATTATTGAATGATCGTAGTATATTATTTAGACAGTGTTATGAATTTTAGTATTTTCATTTCTTTGTGACTTAGCTTATATTTTGTATATTACACGGATTAAAGGAAAATCAAGTGGTCCTATTTCCATGGAACTCTTGAGTATATCAAATTAAAGAGGGATTTTAAAGAGGAATCTTTAATTCTCAAAACATCTCAGTTAGCAAAACATTGTTTTCTTAGTGATCTACCAAAATTTACACACGATTGCCACACTTTTGTTTTGATTTCCTAGGCAATGAGAAAGATAGATGCTTTATAAAATTTGAACCAATCCCACTAAATTGCTATGCGGAAAACCATCCTTTTGATTGACAAATGAGACCATCATCAAATCCCTCCATAATTTTTAAGCTTTAAGGATTATAATTCTTGTTGTCAATGTAATTTCAAATTGCTTATGCCGGTTGTTCGCGCCAAAATTGGGACAAACACCCAATTGCCAACGAAAGCACCAATTCACAATCATATATCACAGATAACAGGTAGATAATTAAGAATGACGAGCACTCAGAAAATTAAGAGGAAAATAATAAAAAACACAGAATTTATAGTGGTTCGGCAATCCGGCCTACGTCCACATTGAAGTTGATGACTTTATTAATGAATGCTCGCTAATTATAGTGGATTACAATAGTGAAATTCGAGTACAACAGGAGTCTTTGAGTACAATAATGATTTTGGCAGAGTATGGACGTCAAAGAACCAAAAAGATCCCTTTTCTGAAGCATTTGGGATGTTACTTATAGGAATAGGCTGCAAATATCTTACTCAAATATCGGGAGACCTCTTCTAGCATGTGTGTGGGCCTACGCGATCCATCCTATGGATTTGCACTCGGTCCGTGATCGATACGAACCAATTTCGTATCGATCAAGATTTTGCCCAATCGAGTCGAAATTGAGTAGGAACATTCTTTAGGTGTATGTAAGCTCTTGTGAAAATTTGGTAGCATTTGGACTTGTAAATCTCAAGTTATGATCGATATGAATTAGAGCGTCCTTGAGGTGTTCAGTTCGTATCGATCAATTTTGTATCGATAATTATTCGTATCGTTACCCATGCGTGTGCTCGTTGGTGACATGGATCTATTTTCAAGGCTCAATCCATTTTCCATGCCGAACTGAATGCTTCTTCCTTGGAATAATGCTTGTTTCTTGTCCGTATCCAAAATGTGCTTCGAATCCATTATTTCACATTCATTAGTTCGCATCGGTCTTATTCGCATCCATCAATTCGTGTCAGCTGCTTCGTATCGGTGCCAATGGTGTACTTCGTATCGTTCCTATACGTGTTGATCAATATAAATTAACGTTAGGTGATTCGATCGATATGAAGTAGGTGTGGGAGGATGGATACAAAATATGGTTTTTCATGGATACAAACAAGGCCAAGAGATGGATACGAAGACACCGAGTCGAACATCCTCGAGTTGAACAAATCATCACGTGCCTGTCTATTCCATCCAAGTTCATAACCATCGAGTCGAAGTCCACTTCTCCCTCCTCCCTCATCAATACGAACGGTGTTTTCTTATCCTGTTGATGGATATGAATTCGTATCGATACGAATGTGAGATATTCTTGTGCATGCATCCATCAATTTCTTGAACAAATGAACTCCGTTTGACTTGAAATCTAAAACGTTGGCTTTTACAGCTTTTCTTGTCATGTCTTCTCAATAATAACTCAATCCGGACTCGGACAAAATTCGTCGATATCCATAGTAAGTCTGCATATAACTGGCAATCGAGGATAACTATCTCTGGTTTCCAGTTAATTTTTTAGTGTCACGGCCATGCCAAAAGGCGAGATGACACTCCCCCCCCCCCCCCAAAACATGCCTGCCATAGAAAGGTGTGTTTTATAGGCCATAAGCTGGATGTTCATATCCTGTTGATGATCTGCAAAGAGATTGATAATCCTGTCAGACTGTGAATAATGATCGTTCGCGAACGGATGCCGTTTGAGGCGAATTATGACTGTTCGAGGTCGGGTGCCGTTCGAGGCAATTTGTGACCTTTCACGGTCGGGTGCCGTTCGAAGTGAATTGTGACCGTTTACGGTCGGGTACCATTTGAGGCGAATTGTGTGTGTGCCAGGGGGACTTAGTATGTTTAACGTCAGATTTCACGTTCGAGTGAGTTTCTGAACTACTTGTTATGGCGGTTTATCGCCATCTCAGAGCATGCCTAAGGATCGTTCGCGTTCCCGTACATATGTAAGTGACTTGGTCGTTATAGAATTATTAAAACCAACTTCACATTCAGATGAGTCTTTTAGCAAAAATGTGCAACAAAATCAAGTCCAAACATAAGAAATGGAAAATAAATGCAAAACAGAGACGTCAAAGTGAAAACGCCCATGCTGATTCGATCGATAGTCGTATTAGAGCATGCCTGAGGATCGCTCGTAATCCTGCATATGTGTAAATGAATTAACCACATTGGTGTGGAGTTTGTCACTTATTCGTCATTATTCCAATTAATTAATGCCAAGCTGACGCCTCGATCCGGGGCCACCTTCATTTGATGTAGGGGTGGTTGCTCTCGCTCCATTACTGTTGCTCGCCTTCTCACATATTGCGATAGTAGACCATTTTTGACATGTCCCTCAACCTCATCCTTCAGATGCCTGCAATCATTCGTGCTATGAGCGTTCAGCTTATGGAATAAGCAATGCTTGTCTGAAATTCTTTCATTGTTGGTCGGATCCCTCTTCATTTCGATAAGGAATCTGCCCCTTTGTGTCCTGGTAAATACGTTCCAAAGTTTCATTCAATTTCGAATAAGAGGTGAATCTCGGTTCCTTTCGTGGTCGCGCTGGTCCATCACTATTATCTTTGGCCTTCCATTTCCCTTTATTAGTTCCTTAATCTTTTTTAGGAGGATTTCCACCCTTGACTGCATAAAAATCAACTCCTTCTCCTTCCTCTCTTTCAGCGTTTGCTTCCTCTAATCGTAAAAATCCTTCAGCCTCATGACAAAATTCTCCTAGATCCATAGGGGGATCTCTTGTCAATAAATTCTTGAATTCTGCGCCATCAGTTATGCCAGATACAGCTACCATCAAGACCATGGATGGATCTAGTCGATCCACTAATGCTGCCGTTGCATTGAATCGCGTTAGAAAGCTCCTCAAAGATTCCCCGGTTCTTTGCTTTAGTGTTGCCAAACTCATCACATTCTTGGGTCTCGAAATGTGAACTCTGAATTGCCTCATAAACTTCTTAGTCAAATAGTCCATGTTCCAATGGAGCTGCTCTCCAATTGTCTGAACCATAGCGCTACAATGTCTGTTAAATACAATGGGAAGCACCAGACCATGACCTCCACCGATGCCTCCAACACCTCAATATGCCTCATGTATCTTGTTAGATGAACGGCTGGATCCATCTTTCCATCATATGTCTTCAATGTTGGTAGCTTGAATTCTGGTGGATTCCTAGCCCGCCCAATAGCGGGAGCGAAGGGGCTCCTGTTAACGTCTTTAGAATCTCCATTCACCAGTCTGCCTCTCATGGCCCGTCTGACCATCTCCACCAATCTGTCACCGTCGCCAAGCCATAGTCCTTGTACGTTACCCACGGTCTGCCCCCCGAGTTCATGAGGGAATCATGGAATCTGTTCTCCTAGATGGGCATCCATTCCTCTATCAATGCCATGTTGAACAGCTCTGCCTGGTATCCTGCCTGAGGTTGGATCAACACACTCCTAAGGTGTGCCCCCTGGCTCTAGGGTCGCTCCTGATGGTCACGCTCTGTTCTGGGTTCTGATTGCTCCATGTTATTGACTCCTATCTCAAGCATCTTTTGCAGCTGCATTAGCTTGATCTGCACTCCATTTTGTCGAAGAAAGTTCTGCATCACCTCCTCTTGCCTTTTCAGAAGCTCTTCATGCATAGCTCCCATCATCATCTCCATCTCATCTCTAGTGATGAAGGTTGAGGCTTGATTTGCTCCTAAGGAAGCCTCTTGACTCCCTTCATGTTGACTCCTTTCAGTTCGATGTCTTCTTGCCGATTACCTTGCCATTACTTTCTAGATGCATGTCTTCAAGCTTTCAGATCCGAAGTCCAAGTTATAGAATTCCTGAGTGCTAGCCTTCTCAGTGAAAGCACCAAAATGTTCACGCCAAAATTGGTCACAAACACCCAATTGCCAATGAAAGCACCAATTATCAATCATAGATCATAGATAACAAGTATGTAGAGAATTAAGAATGAAGAACACTCAGAAAATTAAGTGGAAAATAGTAAAGAACACAAAATTTATAGTGGTTCGGCAATTCGGCCTACGTCCATATTGAAGTTGATGACTTTATTGATGAATGCTCACTGATTACAGTGGATTACAATAGTGAAATTCGAGTACAACAGGAGTCTTTGAGTACAATTATGATCTTGGCAGAGTATGGACGTCGAAGAACCAAAAAGATCCTTTTTTCGAAGCCTTTGGGATGCTATTTATAGGCGTAGGCTGCAAATATCTTGCTCGGATCTCGGAAGACCTCTTCTGGCGTATGTATGGGCCCATGTGATCGATCCCATGTGATTTGCACTTGGTCCGTGATCGATACGAACCAATTTCGTATCGATCAAGATTTTGCCCAATCGCGTCAAAATTGAGTAGGAATATTCTTTTGGTTGTATGTAAGTTCCTGTGAAAATTTGGTAGCACTTGGACTTGTAAATCTCAAGTTATGATCCATATGAATTAGAGCGTCCTTGAGGTATTTGGTTCGTATCGATCAATTTCGTGTCGATACTTATTCGTATCGATACCATGCGCATGACATGGATTTATTTTCAAGGCTCGATCCATTTTCCATGCCGAACTGAATGCTTCTTCCTTGGAATAACGCTTGTTTCTCGTCCGTATCCAAAATGTGCTTCGAATCCATTATTTCACATTCATTTGTTCGTATCGGTCTTATTCGCATCCATCAATTTGTGTCAGCTGCTTTGTATCGGTGCCAGTGGTGTACTTCATATCGATCCTATACGTGTTGATCGATATGAAGTAACGTTAGGTGATTCGATCGATACGAAGAAGGTGCAGGAGGATGGATACGAAATATGGTTTTTCATGGATACGAACAAGGCCAAGAGATGGATATGAAGATCGAACAGCCTCGAGTCAAACAAATCATCATGCGCCTATCTATTGAATCCAAGTTCATAACCATCGAGTCGAAGTCCACTTCTCCTTTCTCCTTAATCGATACGAACGGTGCTTTCGTATCCATGCCGATGGATACGAATTTGTATCGATACGAATGTGAGATTTTATTGTGCACGCATCCATCAATATCTTGAGAAAATGAACTCCGTTTGATTTGAAATACGAAATGTTGGCTTTCACGGCTTTGTTTGTCATGTTTTGTAAATTGTAGCTTGATTTGGAATCTGATAAAATTCATCGATATCCATAGCGAGCCCGCGTGTAAATGGCAATCGAGGATAATTGTCTTTGGTTTCCAGTTAATTTTTTGGTGTCACGACCTTGCCAAAAGGTGGGATGACACCTGTAAAGTTTCATTATTAATAAAGAAGATATTTTCTTTGCATTGATTTCTGTTAAAACATTTCTTTGTTTATCCCAAGAAGTGCAAGGAAATTAAGACTTAAGGAAAGGTTGAAATGATCCTAGGCTAGGTTGCTAGGAATCCATATATACCATGTCAAATCTATCCTAATGTCATCATAAGTGCTTTAGAATTCAATACAAGTTATGACCGAAATCAAAAGTGCATAGGAATTCAAAACAAGTCATGATTCAAGAAATCTTCATTGATATTATAATCATTAGTCACCAAATCTTTCCTTTTTATTGATTATGCTATGTGATTGTACATGTACATGCTCTTATTTACAAAAAGGGTTGCAAGATTACAATTAGCACTAAAAATTCCCAAATTGATCTAGGGTTACAAAGTTTAAAAAGTAAGAAACGAGAGAAGAATCAATCTTCCCTTTCTCCATGCCCTAGGTTCGTATTTACGGGGATTGAGGGGTGTGACATGGTTGCCATGTGTCACTTTTGGCATGCTTGGTTTTTGGTACCATCAGCCATCTCGGTGGCATTCGACTTCATGTTTTATTTTAAGGGTTTTTGGCAACCCTTTGCATATTGATAGTTTACGACATCATCTTAAGAAGCGAAGGCATATGGCATCCTTTGTTGCACTATTGAGCTACGAGAATAATTGAGAGCTTATGAATCTCGATATCACTTATAGCATTCCTCCACTCATTGTTGCTTTCCAATAACTCCCATTATGTTATGTGGCATCATAATGAGTTAATGATTTATAACACCCTCTCTTGCTTGGATGATGTGCAACATCATGACAACTCTTGTAAATACTGATGATTTTCGACATCACTGCCACCTTGCGAAAGCTGATAATTTGCGATATCAAAGGAAGGTGGCATCACCTAGAAATCGACATCAATCCTTCTCATAATGGAGTGAAGCGGTGGTTTCATACGACGTCATTTACACGATATCTATGTGATGCGACATTGATGGCATACGGTATTCTCGGTCACTCCGATGACTTGTGAAATTATCCATTTTCCTTTATTGATAAAGGGTGGCATCAGTGGTATGCGACATCATTGTAGGCTTTCGATATTGGCTTTCAGACTAATGAAGTGTGGCATTCTACCTTGTAGTTAACCTATGACATCAATTTGCCTATAGTCTTCTTGATTTTGTTGATGACATATGATATTGATGTCGTGTGTATTGTTTGCATTTGATGTTGTTTGACGTCCGACATTCTATATAACATTGATGGCATGTGATTTCCCTTAAGGCGTAGTATTGCCCATGATAGGTTTGACATCAAACATTCTTTTATTAGTACGAGATGCTTTCAATTGTGTGACATGCTTTATATTCGATAACATGCTTTTCATCGGTTCAACATCCCCTTCATCTTTGATCATTAGATCCTTTGATTTTGGTGCTCTTGTTATCGACATGATTTCATGCGCTTGGAATCAAGAATGGTAACAACATTTTCCCTCTAGTATGAAGAGTCATTGACTTTTCAAGTCATTTCTTTAGCATTGGGGCTTGCCGCCCGTGGTGTTCTACCAAAATCCGACCGTTCATTCAAATTTGATCTAACAACAATTGTATTTCTTCAATTTCCCAATGAATAATCAAGATTCTTCTTCCTTCTTCTTTTACCTATAAATCAAAGCTCAAGAAAAAATTTCAAAATCCTCAAAATAATTCAACAACCTTTAATCTTTTAGCATTAAAACTTAAATCAAGGTATGATTTTTTTTTTAATTGATTAAATCGACAACTTAAACTAGAAAATTAGTCACTCTTTTTACTATCATTATCAATCCTAAAGTTATATGACATGTTGACATAACGATGATGTTGTATCAACAAGAAATGTCAAAAGTATGAGGATAAATCAATGCCAAAATCATGTAATGCCGCTTCTCATCAACAAAAGTAATAGGCAATGTCGATGGTCATTAAGGAAGTTAAGGATGATGAATGCCATCAATTTGACATACCGCTTATAGTGTTGAATGAGAGATGATGAGTCTCTCATATCACTAAATGATATCAAATGAAACCTATTAGGAAATCAAATCTACGGTTTCAATGACAACAACTATACAATGGAAATTGAATATGCATATATATATTTCTATTTACAGATAATTGCTAAAGTAACATCACTAGAGAGACAAGAACGAAGCTCAAAGAACATTACAAGAGACGAAAAGTCGATAGAATCAATGGAGCAATGACAAAAATACACAAAAAGCAACATGCATAGGATCAGACGTCTGGGTGCACTAGCCAGACGTTTGAATAAATCCTCTGGATTACAAGCCAGACAGAATCAGATGTCTGGTTAATATACTCAGACATCTGAAAGGCTACTATATACAAAAAATATATAGAGCCAAACGTCTGAGACATATTCCAGACGTCTGGAACTGAACTTGAATTTTGAAATTCAAATAACAACTGTCGCATTTGAAAAGACATCTTCGCTTCTCTTTGCTGCAACTCTTTATCACCCTCAGAAGCGACCATAGAACACTTGTTAATGGATGCAACTACTCAAGTAATCACTCTACCACTATAAATAACATCAAGAATCCAAGATAAGAAGTTACCTTACTTATTTGTGCTCTTTACTCTTATACTCTGACATATTCTTGATCTATAGCAACTATATATTTGTATTTCACTCTTCCATATATTCAGAACTCTTCAATCAATATTCTCTAGACTTTCAATTAAAGCATTTGTACTTAATAGTCAATATTCGTGTTATAGAACACACACTTTACAAGAACAAGCTATTGTAACCAAGCCTATTCCTCCGGGCGAAGTGAGGGTGTTTGATAGTCGAATTCCGAACGGGGGCTTCGAGACTGGACCAAGGACGGGAGGTCCGAACCAGTATAAAATCCTGGTGTGCTTAGTCTATATTTTACTAGATTATAATTAGTCACATATACTTGCATATACACTACACGATCCATCCTATAGACTTTCAAAACCAATGTCATGATTCATCAAGGCAGCGATGATACTAGAAACTCTATGTCAAAAGCCATCAATTTTATAGTGAAACGATATAACATTGATGCCGCATCACATTGATGAAGTGCTCCTTCCATGAAGGTAGGAAAATCAATGTCGCTCTAGATTAAGGCCGCATCTCTTTGATCCTACCTTATTCTAATGTCACCCTTCAAAGCAATGTCACATCTCATCTATCAGGGTAGAATGGTTACCACATCTCGTTAACATCGCCTTAGGTAGATACCACATCTCTTCAATATCGTTTTCTTTTGATGTCGCTCATTACCATTGCCATCTCTTATTAATGTCACTCATCATCAATGCTACTTATTGACAATGCCACTTGTTATCGATGCCGTCTGTTATCGATAATGCCTGCTATCAACACCGATCATTGCCAATATCACCACTTATCAATATCACCACTTATTGATATCGTGCCATGGCAATGTCGCACTTCATTAACCTTTAAAGGATACTGCATATCCTCAATACAATGTTGAAACCAAATGTCATTAACAAAGACTATCAAGGCGGAAGGATGTTGAGCGTCGAAGTTCACCATTGTGTAAGCGGATGCTGAAGTTCATTATTAACCAAGGCATAGTGGCATGTGCCATCAATACGGTTAATGGCGCATGGACACATGGAAACCATGCTGCATGGACACGTGGCAACCATGCCGCACCTCTCATACCCTTATAAATATGAACCGAAAGGCATGGAGAAAGGAATCGAACCATTCTTTTCCAAACTTCTTAAATTATAAAATTTGTAACACTAAATTGATTTGGGGATTTAGCGCCTATTGTGATTTTTACACATAGGACCTTGCACTTTCCACAAATATATGGAATACAAATAAATATGTCTTGAATTATGAGTTGCTTTTGAGTTCCAAGATCTTGATTTTTGTCATAACTTATTTCGAATTCCAAAAGCACTTATAGTCACGATTTCTATTGGAATAAGATTGTTCTATATTGATGACATAGCGTCAACATGGATTTGAGCAAAATTCAACATAAATAAAATCATGACTTCATTATGGAGTTGGAACTTCTAAGCCTATTACCCTAAGCCCTTTCTCAACCAAATATTGCTTTTCCAATACTTGTTAAGGCCTATAAAGGGACAACCAAGCCTTACTCATCCAACTTCCTCTTCTCTTGTACTTCTTTGGTGTTAGCAAAGAAATTCATTAACATTTTGGCGCTACCAGGAGGGCTTGAACTTATGACCTCCCTATTTCTTCTTCTTAAAACTAAATATAAATGGAAAGAACCAAGAAAGATAGCATCCCAAATAAAGAAGTTATCGATAAATAACTTTGGAGCAAAATATCATTCCAAACTTCAATTTAGAGAATATGGAAGTTGGACAACCTTCGACCTTAACAAAGCTCATGATCAGTGAAGGTAATGCCTTAGATTTGACACAACAACTGATAGTTATACAAAAGCCCTTTAAGAAGGCTCTATCTCAAGAATCTTGTGAAACGACAAAGCCTATGGAAAAAGAAGATGAAGCGGCTTCTCCAAAAAGAAACCTCAAAACCTTAGTATGGAAAAGTCAAGATGAAAGTGTTATGAAGTCATTGGGAAAAAGAAAAACCCAAGATAAGGAACAAGAATGCATTCTCCAAGGGCTAGGGTGGACCATCGAAAGGAGAATCAAGGAAAATTGATAAGATTCCTCGAGCAATCGGATGCTTGATTCCATACAAAGAATATTAGTCGTATGAAAGAAATTACTATAATGACGAAATCTACCAAAAGGACACGCCTAACCAAATAATGGCAAAGAATATACTTGCCCTTAAGGAAGAAGGTAACCTTGACCAAGGAAATAATAATGGTTTTCAAAAATCTACTTTTACAGAAGAAATAGTGGCTGTTAGGATTCCATCCCACATCAAGATTCCTTCCCTAAAGTATGATGGAACTACTATTCCAAACAATCACCTTTTATCTTTCAAAAGTCGAATGGATTTGTGTAACGCTTTTGAGGTTGTATGTTGCTAGCTATTTCCTATAACTTTCCATGGAGTAGTTGCCAAATGTTATAGGCATTACCAAGAAAAGACCATTTACTCTTAGGACTAATTTTCTCATGAATTCATGGTACATTTTTACATGTGCCTGGACCTTACTATAAATTCTAACGTGTTAGCTAACATCAAGCAAAAGTAAGAGGAATTGCTAGGCGAATACTTAAAGAATTTTATCCAGCCATTTGACTAGGCGATATTTAGACAAACGGGAAGAATCAAACTCGGAGCTATCCAGGCAGGAAGCCTAATGAGTCTAAAAACTAAGTATGAATAGAGTCATAGGATAAAAGCAAAGCCAACTCAATCCAAAATAAACATGTATCCACTTAAGTGGTGGGTTGGTACCGACCCAAACCCCTAGGTCGGTACCAATCCGTATTTTCTCTTCCATATCTGCCCATCTTCTGCCTACACACTCTACTCAATGCTAGAAGACTATTCCAAACGTGGTTTTGTTCATCCAGTGCAAATCTCCATCGATCTCCACGAACTCTTGAATTGACAACTTTACTCTTTCATGGATCCATCATTTGGACTTAGAAATAAGCTAATAGTAATGCCAACAAACTTGGAATCATGAAGCTAACTACAAGGTGAGCCAAAACAAGGAGTTTAAAGCACTTTCCAAGGAATTATTACAGGTCGGCATCGGTCTAACTCCTAGGGTCGGTATCGATCCACGAACCTCGCTATGATGTCCCCCTATTCTCTTTAGGATCTTCTAGGTAAAATTTTAGGCTCCTTACCTCTAGGTGGGTAGGGCTCATTTTTAGGATCCCTGTCGGAGTTATACCGACTTGTAAGAACTTCTGCCTCCAAGTCAGAATATAAGCAATAAAATCATAAGTGGACGTAGGCCTTGATTTGTCGAACCACTATAAATTATTGTGTGTTCTTTCTTACTCGTTTTCATTTAGTTTTCTTCACTTTTTATTCTCTACTTATTCTTCTGGGTGTTTGTGCCATTGTTGGTTCAACCATTTCGGTGCTTTCATTGAGAACAATATTTTCAGGCTACTTAGATACATTATCTATTATTGGATTTCTTAATTCCAAGAGATAGATCCAATTTTTCAATCTTACCTTTCTACTATTTAGATTTTTAAATCTAAGACAAACTATTTGCAATGACCCCATCAAGAAGAGATCGTTGTATCAATTCTAGAGCTACAACTGAATTTGAGAACTAGAATGCTCAGCATTTAGATGAAATTGTCCAATCAACTCAACCGGAGATCCGGAATCCAACTAATGTCGTGACAAAAAAGGAGATGGATCGGATGACAAAGCAGATGGAAGACAGATTCCAAGAGATTCATAATGAGATAAATCAAACAATGCAGCAGATCTTGAGACTGTTAAATGAATTGACATAGAACAACCATAGGAGGAGCATGAGAGATTTCAACTTAAAGTCTGAAAGTTCATCGTCATCTGAGTAGAGACAAAGAGATAGGAAGCAGAAGAAGACTCACAACACAGTTGGAACTTCATACCGAGGAGGAAGGCAAACTCATGGCATGAATTTGTGGATCAGTACTAATCTAAGAGGACGGGTTGGTACCAACCCAGCTGATGGTGGACTCAAAGCTCGCCCCCCGGCTTGGATTTGACTTCTGGACTTGCCGTTGATGATCAAAATCCAGATAATCATGCTACTGCTGATGACACAGCTCACGAGAATCAAAACGGGATGACTGCTGGACGAATGGATCCCTCGGAGGCTGAGGAACCTAGGTTTAAGAGCCAAACCTAGAGCATTTGCATGGCCAAACACCTGTAGCAGATCTCGATTACCGTCATTTTGTCGAACCTATGGACCCGAAGTACCTAGAAGATATAGTCAGGAGACTTGTAAGTGAAAATCGGTGAGTGGGTCGAAATCCATTTACTGAGAACATCCTATGCGAGAGATATCCTCGAAGGTTTGCAATGCTGCCTATGCTATTGTACAGAGGAACAATGGATCCTAGGCACCATTTGATGAGATACGAGTGGCATATAGATTACGCAAAAGCTTCTGATGCCATGAAATGCTGCTGTTTTCTAATTTTTCAAGGAGTAACTACGATGTCGTTCATTCGACTTCTGTCGAGGTATATATTGTCTTTCTTTCAGCTATCACGATATTTTATAAAGCAATTCCACGTACTTCATGTCCGAAACATGTGATGTCTTTATCGAACCTCTTCCAAGCTGATGGAGAGTCGCTGAAGGATTTCTTGAATCGGTTCCACATAGCCATGACGGAAGTTACTGATGCTAAGGATGACATAGTGCTGATGGCGCTAATCAGGGAGATTCACCATGATATGGATTTTTAGGAATTATTGAAAAGGAAACGCCCACCAACGATGGATGCTTTCTATAGAAAGGCCAGTGAGTACTTATGCTTTGATGAAGCACACAAACGTCCACAGAGAACTGAGGTTGGGAGTTCAACTGGAGTAGTGTAGATCAATGTGACTATAAAGCAATCTGGAAGAAGTTATGTAGATGTTAATGTTGGCAATAAGAAAGATAGTAGAAAGCAGAATAGTGATGGACCTAAGAAATGAAAGTCGAATAACAGGAATTGTATTTGGACTCCTAATTATGAAAGCTATACCGCACTAAACAACTCGATAGAGAATATCTATTAAACACTCAAGGTACCGAGTGGTATAGGAAACCGGCTCCAAGGGAGTCTATAAAGAAGAAGAAGAGATCTAGCAACTTCTATAGGTTCCATGAGATGCATGATCATAATAGAAAAGAATGCAGGCACTTGTGTGATATGATTAAGGAGTTGATACGCAAAAAGAAGTTGCCACAATATGTGAAAGTCCCACATGATGGCGAGCAAGGAAATTCTAACCCCCTAGGCTATGTTCCCAATAAGGGTAGGCCGACCCTGGTACTAATGAACCCAGACGATCTGAAAGGTGTTTAGTGATTAATACCATCATCGTTGGGCCGCATACAGCTGAGAAAAATCTGGCTGAAATGGCAGATATGTTGGTGCTATAAAGCATGCCGTGGATGGGAGTTTCCTTGCAATGAAGGATGGAACTCTAGAAAAATAATGCAGAACGATGATTGACAACATTGTCTTTTAGAGCAGAGACGCTGAGCAATTAGCCCACTCATGATTACAACCACGATTGGTCCTGCAATGGTACAGAAGGTGCTGGTTGGCTATGGTGGTTTAGTCAATATTCTATTTAAAAAACTTATATGAAGGTGAGGATTTGAAACCTTGTAAATCTCCAATACAATGGTTCAACAGGACGACTACTAAGCCGATTGGATATGTAGAATAACCGGTGGTACTTGGTGAGAGCAACCACAAGTGAGTGCAGGTTGTGCCTTTTTTGATGCTGGATATTTTCTCAGCTTACAATGCATTTTTGGGCAGGCCGGCGCTGCCTGAATTCAAAGCAGCTATAGCTCCTTGGTGCAAAATAATAAAGTTTCCTACAGAGAATGGCGTAGGGATTATCCAAGAAGATCAGGTAATTGGCCATGAATGCTACACTGAGCCAAGAAAGGAAAGACGTAGAGAGAAAGGAAAAGGTGCGAAGAAGAAGGGGACTCTCCGCATCAAGGATTTGGATGCATGGCAACCAATGTCTAGGCCCTAGCTCGGGCAGCATAGCCGGTTCCATAAGGATATGTACGCATGAAAAGAGCCACTGGATGAAAGAGCGGCTCCAATCGACTTAATGATTAATACCCCGGTTAGTCGGGATGATCCAACATGGATTCTGAAAGTTGGATCACAACTTGGTGTTAGGATGATGAAGTTGATTGGTTTTCTCTAGGCGAATCAGGATGTGTTCGCCTAAACACGCTTTGATATGTGTGGGATCTCGTTGTAGATAGAGAGCCATGCATTGAATATAAATCTCAAACGCCTTCCTGTGAAACAGAAGCGTCACAACATAGCTCCGGAGAGGTCCACTGCACTCAAAGAAGAAGTGGAAAATCTGAAGGACAATGGCTTTATTCACGGCGCCTTATACCTGTAATGGGTATCCAATCCAACCTTGGTGAAGAAGGCTAACGGGAAACCGAGGATGTGCATCGATTATTCTAACTTGAATAAGACATGCCTAAAGGACAACTTCCCGCTTTCAAGGATTAATCAGTTGGTTGATTCAACTGCCGAACATGAATTGCTTTCACTTATGGATGCATACTTTGGATACAACCTGATTCCAATGCATGTCCCGAACCAGGAACATACCAGCTTTATTACCGACATGAGATTGTATTACCATCTGGTCATGTCATTGGGTTGAAGAACGCTGGAGCAACCTACCAGAGACTAGTAAATATGATGTTCAGAGATCAGATTCGACGTTCAATGGAGGTTTATGTGGATGACATGCTCATGAAGTCACAACATTCCGAAAACGACATTGATGATTTGGCAGAATGGTTCAGCATTCTACAAAAATATGGAACAAAGTTTAATCCTTTGAAATGCTCTTTTAGCGTTGCCTCAGTGAAGTTTTTTAGACTTCATTGTGAATTTAGTGGAATTGAAGCCAATCCGAATATGATAAAGGCATTAAGGGACATGAACGCCCCAAAGATAGTCAAGGAGGTCCAGAGTCTAAATGGAAAGGTTGCCGCCTTAAGTCGATTCATCTCCGGAGCCACCGATAAATGCATCTCTTTCTTTGGCATGATTAACAAGGGTAAAAGTCCGAAGGGAAAAAGAACGTTCGCTTGGATGTAGGAGTGCGCAAATGCATCCCATGCTCTGATTGATCATTTGGAGAGACCCCCATCCTTTCAAAGCCGGTGGATGACTAGGACTTTTTTCACTAAAAGAAAAACTCGTATTAGTAGCATTTATTCCCAGCTCTTCATCTTGAAATGCTGCTATTTTCATAAATGGTTTAGACTTGTTGCGTTTCAACTTGAAGGGCGGACCAATTATTGTATTAGCGGTTCATCCTTTTCATTATCCCTCTTATATTTTCTTTCTCATTACTCTCTTCCTCCCGAACCAATAAAAAACAACAAGAAACCCTTGTTTCTGCCTTTTATCTCTAGTCTCTCTTTCTTTTTCATCCATTTATAAAATGCAACCAAAGATTATTCGCTAGCAAATTTTTTTTTCCTCATCAACGCGGATGAATAGAGCCAGATGGATTTGTGGTCCAACACTGGAAGGTTCGAGCCGGATGTAGTCATGATTTTCGAACCCTAGCTGCAATCGCAGCATTAAGGTCGCTTGTCACCGTTGTTCCGTTGGCTTAGCTGCACCAATTTCACTATTGCTGCCATGGGTAACCAATAACCCTAATTTGAATTTTTCTATTCGATTTTCTCAATAAATTACATATTTGACTTTTCTTTGGTTAAGGATTCAGTTTAAAGTGGTTAAAATTTTATTCCTACTATTTTTTGTCTTACATATGCATCATTAGTTATCAATTGACTAGATATACCTCTACTGCTGTTTTTTTTTAATAAAAGAGCTAAGAATATAGTACTCTGTAGATATGAAATTGCTTCTATAGTTCAGCAATAAATTACTTCTATAATTCTTCAGTTGGCACAATGTCAGCATACTGTATTTGCTATATTAGGTGGTTCACTATTTCTTTTTAATAGGAAGATCTTGAGATACTTTAGAAAAGATGGGCATAACTGGCGAAAGAAAAAGGATGTAAAGACTGTGAAAGAAGCTCATGAGAGGTTAAAAGTAAGTAAACTGTTGATATGCATGCATTTTTGCTTGAGAATAAGAGACCTTGAACGGCTGGATAGAGTTCTACTCACCTCAAATAAAACAGTCAGGATTATCCAGTCTTTATAGGTTGCATGCTTGTAAGTATAGGTGCTCCGATTCTGAAGCAATTTCATTATGCCTTTGCCTATACTGAAAAGGGTGTAAATTCTGTACTCTTGATTGTTCCTAAGGTTTCAGTAACAAAGAAACATATCAAAATCACTAAAATGTTGATTACATTAAATGTTTAAGTGGATATCAAATGAATGATTCAATCGCAACATTTTTCTTGTAATTGGTACGTATGGGCAAGGTATGGAGTACTCTACCTTGCCATCATGCCTTCTTTTTGTGTTTGTCTCTTTTTTCTTTACCCGCATGTTTGTTTCAAAGTTGATGTCAGCTGATAAAAAAATGATTTGTACATTGAAAGAGAAGATGTTTCTCATTGTGACTAAAACATATCATGAAGTTATGTATGTGAATACCGTCCATGTAACTTATTCCCATAGTTTCATAAAATAATCAACATTTGTATAACAGTTAAAAAAGAATGGCAATTTTTTATGCATGAGCTAATCTGCTAAGATAGGGACTTACATCTGGTGTGACACAATTCCCTAAGAACATGTGACAAGTAGAAAAACATTTGTTGGTCTATACTGTGATGTTATAGATGCCGGTGAAACATAGATGCCCAAAACTGGCTTATCTTGGTTAAAATTTGGTTTTCTGGTGGATAAATTATGTTCATGCTGTATCTTTCACCTTTTTCCAATATGGGTATATCTTTTAAATTTGTTGCATACATCATGATCCTTATGACCTTTCTAATAGTACATAAACTATTTATTTCTACATTTCAAATTATAATTCCTTTTTGAATTTAAGTATCTTTGTATAGTTAATCATTCTCCCTACTTATATTCCGTAGATCTGCATGATTTTAAGACGACTATGTGCATCAAGCCTCATAGTTTACAATGAAATTGACTGTTGGTTAAAATAGGATGTTGGATCGTGATTTTTCCCTTCAAATAACTGCTTTGTTGATTTTTACCAATTTTCATACTGTCTAATTTTCAAAAATAAAATTACAGATTACTAAGTTCTTTTAATACTGAAAATAAATTTCAAACCCAAATTGAAATCTTTACCCTATCTTGGTATTTATTTGCTTACTAATTTTACACTTATATTTATGGAATTTTCATTTCAGTTTAACAGGCTAACTTTTTAGTATTTGTACATAATTTTTAATTTAAAAAAAAGTAGATATATGCCACTAATTTTCAAATAATTGTCATTTAGCCTTCTTTTAATAAAATTCATGTTTTTTGAATCGTTGCGGGTAACTGATAAAATACATAACATTTGCAACCGGGTACAACAAGTTACTCTCCATGCCACTAAAATGCAACTTAATCATATATGCTATGGATATTGTTGGAATCTGTTGCTACAATATGTCTATTCAATCCTTTGTGACTTATTCCCACAGTTTCATAAAATAATCAATGTTATTTTAACTCAGGCGGAAAGTGTTGATGTTCTTCATTGTTATTATGCACATGGAGAAGAGAATGAAAGTTTACAGCGAAGAAGTTACTAGATGCTGGAAGAGTAAGTGTTCTGATATTTAGATTAGAGCAATATGACACTATACCTATATTACAGCTAACTATAGCTGTACTTCTCAATTTTATATCAAAATACCATTATGTAAATACGAATTCCAGGGACTTAGGAAGGCTAATTTTGTCCAATTTAATTCATCACACATGTAACACGGAGAAGAGGAGTTCAAACTTCCTTTACTCTTTAAATTATATATTCTGTTCATGATGCTTATTCTTCTCGATTTCTTTTCTATAGGAGAGAATTCTAAACTAAATATAATAATCCACAATTTACTTGTTCGTATGACCATACAGTTTTGATTTATGAAATAAAGGCATGATCAAGCAGTTAACCGAAATACTTGAATCCTAGAGTAGAAACCGTGAGTTCAAAGAGAATAAGATAACCATTTTCATTATTTAAAAAAACTGTGAAAAATGCTTGAGTTTCATAACTTATAGTGTTTTATTGCAGTAGAAGTTGAAATGTATTTTGTTGGAATGAGTCGTGGACTAAGTCGCTTTTTTAAAGACGTTTCACGGCTTTGCTTGAAGTTGTGCAAGGCTGTCGGTCAACCAGGTCGTCGTCCCTCGGATTAAACAATCCAGATTCAAATTCTTTATTGGTATTCGTTTGCGCAGTCGAAGTACCGTTAGTCTATCACCCTTGTTAGGCTTGAAGGAAATCAGGTTGTCTTTAAAAAAATGGAGAGAAAAAAATGAAATTTTGTTTTTCCTTTATGTCCTGTGTATATGTTTCTTTTTATAGATAGAATATACAACGAGAGAACCTCTATTTAGTGCATGGAGAAGATGACAACGTGTTGAAAAAATCGAGGAAGAATAGAGATGAAGGACTCAATCTATCTCGATTTATGACATCAGAAAAAAAACATATCTGTTTTTCTTTTGGAAATAACGTTCAAAGAAAAGAAATATCTCAATTTTGTCAAATAAAATATCACACTATAATACCCAACCCAAACCAACCCGGCTTGTTAGACAAATGGCGTGCACGCACATGTTTTATCAAATATGACCCCTCTTCAACACAGGAGAAAACCCTGAGTGACCAAATGGCTCAACATGACTTGAGAATCATATATTTAAATATGATTCTTTCATGATATCCCAAGATGTGGGAGTATCCTAAAATAAGGGGTCTGGTGACACTTCTCAATTTTTTAGTAGTTTTCATAACACTATTTCCAACATTTGTGCTTAATACCTTTGTTTATGAAAAATGTATCTAGTCTGTACAATTAAAGTATGGCGTCCTTAATACTCAAAATGTGTCCATATACAAATATCCACAAGTGTTAAGATCAATGTGTTTCTAAGTAGATATCCTCTTAATATACTCTCTTACCATACACATCGCATAACATTTTATGATCCATTAGTCATTCAACCACATGCTTTGTACTATAATAATGACTACTTACACTGCAATAAGAGGCAAATGTTCTATTAATCCTTGGCTGGCAGCCTGGCAGGCTAGAAATCACTACCATGCGTTCAAGCACAACATTTCCACCATTTCTGAATCATAGTATTAATACCGAAATCTGGCACTTCAGGTTTTGTTAGTAGCTACTTCGGTATCTGCTAATAAACTTTTTGCAAGGAGTGTGAATTTTTTACTATAAATTATGCTGCTATACTGTAAAATTTTAAGGTTCTGTTAATTGTGTGAATACTATCTCTTTTAGACCAGGTGATCCGCACATTGAAGTTAAACTTTGATTTTTAATTTATATCCAAAATGCGTACGTTTGATTAAGCTGGACCATGCAAGTTACTCCTTCCAACCTTCAGTAGTTTACATAATTATCTTGTGCTTAAATTGTATGCACATTGATCCTTTTTCGTAACAGGTTTTGGTTATCTCTACACCCAGGTGATTATTTACTAGATAATATATCTGCATTTATGTACTTCTGCAGTACTTTTTTCGTTGATGTGTAATATTTTCGGTGGCGAATTTTCAGTTGCTTTTTAAGAACCTTTTCTATTACCTTAGAATATAATTAATTACAAGATAGATGTACTGAGGATCAATTTTGTGATATGATGCAATAAATTTATATGTTACCTAGTTATGGTAGTAGTTTAATCACTTAGAAAGCAGTTCTCCTTTTTTCCTTTCTTTTTCCTCATCAACTTTTTGCAAGAACTGATAATGTTTGGTTCTCTTCTTGAACATCATACTATAATTTATAAGTGCGCATACTTCAAAATCATAAGCACACTACTGACTACTTATGGAAAATGCATTATCATTCTTTTATTAGAAATTTTGAGAAGAAGACAAGCAAGTTTCGAATTCAACTGCTTACATGCGATTTTGAACATGGTCAGTAGCAATATTTGAAATTTTTTAACCTATAAATGCTCAAAGTCAATTCTGATATAGGAAATCAATGATAGCTGGGTATACATACAGCTAAAACATGAATCCTTTGAAGTTTTGAACATAAAGCTCATGATTATAATCAACATTTGATTCTAAATTTGAATTCGATGATTTACGGTTTGTTTCCTGTTTTGAAAACATTATAGGAAAATTACATTCCAAATTTTGAAAAAATTGAAAACTACTAACTGTATACACTTGATCAGTACTACAATCATAACCATGCTTTTATGCTGTGCTTTGCATATACACATAAGCACACTCATGTTCTCATACTTGTCTATCTTCAGAAACATAATTGTATATTTGGACATGTTTTATGTAACTTAATTATATATTGCAGGCACTACTGAATATGGCAGATCCTTTGCTTGAAGGCAATTTTCCAAGAGATGAATATTCTAAAGCTGCAGCTTTAACAATTAAATGTTTGCAGGAAGACCTGGTAGAAGGCCTGTAATAGGTGAAAGTGTTCACAAACTCAGTTACCTTTAAGAAGCATCATCATGTAACGTAATGTAGATGGTATTAAAGATTTGGAATATGTTACTTTAGATTTGGAATATGTTGCAAACTGATAAGCATTCAAATAACTTAAGAGAATCTTCAACATTGGCTTTCCACAGTGGCCACAAGTAGATAAACATATAGTTTTAGAATTTGCATTGAAAATTCAATATTAAATTTTGTTCAATTGGTACACTTACTTTGATTCACTACAAAAATACAATATTATATGGCTACAGGTAGAGTTTCTTTGCAACCTAGCTATCAAATGGACTTTTTGAAAAGATGCTATTAGGCATTTTCACTCTCATTATTTTCGATTCTAGATTTAGCATATATCTGTAAGTGGGACATAGTGAACAAATATATGTCTAGTTTTACTAAATTCTATTTTTTTAATAAACTATTTAACAAATATTTCAGGAAGGAATTTGAATGCTGGCAGAATCTTAAGTGTAGATACAAACACTGGAGTGCAAATCGAAGATGAAATGCAGGCACAATATTTGATAGTGCCATGTGAATGGTGTGACTGAATAGTAATGTGGGTAGGAGTAGATAATTGAATCGTGTCCGAGGGTGACTGAATATGAAGTGAATCACGGTGAATGAATATGCAGACAGATGCTATTTAACAGAAGCTAGGTGAGATATTTTTGAGTGGATGTTGTATGGTGGTAGTATACAGTAGTATTACTAAAACGGGTGGTAGAGGCTAGTGTATCGTGGTAGAGACTGATCTGGAACCATAATTGATGGTATGAATGCATAGGAATTGAGATTCCAAGTGATTGCTAGTATGCTTATATTTAAGAAGTGCAACTAGAGCTAAAAACGCTTAGGGCTCTAAGGGAGAGAACTGCACAAAGTTGAGCTGCATGTAAATGACTGGGATGAAATCAGTGGATGTGAGGCCTGTTGCAATGGCTACATTGGAGTTGAAATGACATGCATGTGAGCAGAGAAACGATAGGGCTATTGCATGGAGTGAGATAGAAGCATTTGATAAGCTCATATGAGATAGCTATAGAATAGATGTGTATAGCAGGCAGTAACTAGGGCATCGCAGCAGGGCAGCAAGATAGACTTGGCATGGTGGCAACAAAGTGACATCAAACAATGGCAAGAATAGCATCACACAGAACTGCATGTAATCAACTTATTCTTAATTAATTCGGTTTGTGAAAAAAGTATGTGATTTGTTTCTATTCGAAGGTTGGTTTCAGTCGGCTATTTAGATTAGATAAAACTCAACCTTTTCTTCTGCTGTAATCGATGAAGTTTCTGCTATAATCAACAAAGTATTATAAAAAATAACAAGTTTATAATAATAATAATAATAATAATAATAATAATAATAATAATAATAATAATAAATAAGTTTGATAAAAGATTAACTAAGTTTATAATAATAATAATAATAATAACAACAATGATAATAATAATAAACTATAATTTGATAAAAAATAACAAAGTTTATAATAATAATAATAAATTAACTCAGTCAACTAAGTTTTATGTAACAATAATAACAAAAACCAAATTTTTAAAAATTAACTAAGTTAACTCTACGCCATAGATTGCATATTGCAACACCAAGAAGTGATGCAGGAAGTGCCAAAAAATGTCGTTGTAGGCTAAAAAGGGGCAAATGCAACACTTACTCGGTGATGCATTTTGCCGCGTTGTCCTAGAGTCAAAGACAACATTTTTGCTGTCCTAGGGCAACATCGGTTCTGTTGTTGTCATATGTACCAAATTTACTAAAAAGTAGGCCCCACAATCGGGGTTCAACATGTGGACCCACATTGTGGGGTCTGTTAATTTTGTGGCCCACCTTTACGGAGCCCTGTTGTGAGGCCCATATTCATTAATCCATGGTAACACTTTTACCATCCAATGATAACATTTTGCCAGTTTATTACCACATTTAAAATCACATACTGCAACATTATATCATATCTATGACAATATTATACTGCAACATTATATCATATTTAATGGCAACATTGCACTGCAACAAAGAACTTTTCATTTCAGAATAACCAGCAACAGAAGTTTTACTTAGTCAAGTACAAATTGTGCAGAATTTTTTTTTTTGAATTACCTAGAGAACCAAGCTTCGCTTGTAAACTCTAGGGAAGTATGTGCCTGCCAAACACATACTTCGGGTACTTGTTACAGGGTTGTCAGTTTCGGGGTTCGAACTCGTGACCTTCGATCACGCAGTCCTGACCATCAACAAATTGTGCAAAATTAGCTACATCATCTTCTTTTATTCATATATTATAGAGTAAGAAGATGCATGCAATACAATCATTAAGGCAACAAAAAATATAATATTTGATTCATTATCAATACTAGTAAATATAACATAATTATTGGTGGAAAGATCTTGTAAAATGGTCCCTTGCAGTTGCCAGAGTTTGAGAAATGTTCTGAAATATGGTATAAAAACAAAATAAAAAAATAAAAAAAGTTGCAAATGAACTTGATCAAAATACTAATACGTAAATGATTCATACAAACAGTAACCTGTTCAGAAAACGCAGTTGGACTATCAGAACTGTTAGTTGCAACTTTTCCAGCAATTACATTACCATCTGTTTCTAGTATATGATTCTGCATTAATAAAAAAATCATGAACAGTAGCTTTCTATATAACGATTATAACATATAAACTCATGAATGTACATTAATATATCAAAATATGCAATAGAAGAACTGAAACCGAAACATCGTACCCGCCATCGACAATTTCATCAATGCAAAAGAATCAGATCCAGATTTTCAAGTGCAGTCCTCTTCTCTACATCATCCCTATTAAAAAACATGAGCCCACTTAAGGAAAATTTAACCAAAGTTTTCAGATACTAACCAGCAGACGTAATCAATTTGATTTTCTTTGCCCGACCGAGGAGCTTTGAAAGTTTCAAACAAAGTCAAAAAACAATAAGACTACAAAAGTATTTGGATCTACTTTAGATCTACTTCTTAGAAATGAATAAAATAGACAGCAATGGTTCAATAAGAACCGTGAGCCTGCAAAACTTTATTTAGGGATTCTAAACCAACTGTTCTCACTTGATGTAGCTGCTCCAACTTTGCATTGGCTAATGATATTTCAGAACTGGCATTCTCAATTAGAAAGAGCAGAATTTCCGCATAAGAGAAATGGGTAATCATCCAGAACAAATTAATGAGTAGTAACTACCCTAAAGGGAAATTTAACAGTAAGTTCAAACATAGTTAAATATGGTACTATAATGTTAGTAGTTCATTTGTGGTGTAAACATGGTACCACATTAGTACGTTGCAGATCTGGAACTATGTACTAAGACAACAATCCTATGAGAATTTCAATTTGAGGAAGACCACCCTGCTAAACTACACTGTAGACCGAAATATTTGTTCGTCTGATAAACTTAAATCTGACAAGTATGACCATTAACATTATCATTGATTTAAGGTTAATAGTGTTGGTATGTGTAGATGTGTCTCTGGGTCGAAACATCATGATGTATGCATAAAAAAAAAGAGCGTATATTACTAACTGTGAAAATGTATGTTTATGCTAATTTATGTTTAAGCATATCACGAAAATTTAATGATTGAGATAAACTTGTCTATGTTATAACTTCTAAATACTTCTGTAACTTTAATAAGACATGTTTTGAATCAAGAGCAACAAGGTAAATTATAAATAGATAATGCTTTGTCTTGTCTTGTGTATATCAATCTTTTATGGTTGTGTAATAATATCTTAACATTGGTACATTATTTACTCTATGACGTAATAAAGATGCTTAACCAACCCAACAGATATTACTAACTGTGAAAATAAAACATCTAGAAGAAACACTAGAGAGTTTCGCTCTATTGAGAAAACAACAGTTAATAAGTTGCTGGAACAGGCTAAACACCAAGCAAAGCAAAAGCTAAGTATTTTTAAAAGAGTGCATTATTTTAGGGTAACAGCTTAGAAAATTTTCCACAACATAACCTTTCATCAAAATTTACCTCATACATTGCTTCTACCAACATTTCTCGAATATTGATCGTAGACCTCAAGCTCTAGATTTTTTAGTAATAGCCCTCTTCGCAATCAACCGTAGCGACGCCTCAGTGAAATGCAATTTGACCTAGCATAATCAATTAAGCCATCAATTGTCAACAAGGAAAGCATACAAATATTCACACACGTTGGATAAACTTTCCAAATTATTTACATTATTCATGAGAAACAACCTTTTATACTGTTTGCCAAGTGCTTTTTTTAGCTCCATAAGAACCTAATAATAGTAAAAGGCAGTCAGAAAATGTGAACATTTCTCAAACTAGGTAATCAAGAACATGATCCAAATGTTGGTTTGATGTATCATAATCAGCAGCCATCATTCAACACTTCACTATCATGCATTGCAACTAACCAACTCTGCTCGTTACTGCTGCATACAAGCAACTTGCCCTACCTGATACAATACAACTTCACAACCAATTTGATACAATACAACTTTTACCTGATACATACACAACACTTCTACCTGACACATATCAATTTGCATTCACTGTCTGCAGTCCACTATCCAAACAACACTGTACATCTCAGTTCATCACCACTGTAAATTCCTCTCGGACCACCATCAAGCACACTGCCAGGCAGCTGACCATCCCCTACTTCTTTCCGTATCAACCTCCCATCACCATTGTTCACCAACCGCAACATCAACTTCATCATAGACTCTGCTGCATTCACCATTTCTACTATTACAACACAACAGTCACCTCTTCTTCTGCCAATCATCTGCATCATCATTGGTCATCATCCCAGTCAATCTCCATGACAACAGACCACCCACCATGAACATCAAAGCAACCGAATCCCCTAAATCAAACATCGAATACTCAATCGCGACATCGAATACTCAATCATAACATCGAATACTCAGTCACGACATCCACAACCACCTCGCATCCAATCACCTCTACTACGACATCACTGCAATTCCACCAATGCCCCAAAATCTCAACGAAACCAACCACTGTCAAAAATTGACTCACCTCGAGCTGCGAATCAAGCTGTGAACTGGGTCGTGAACTCCAGAAACCATTGAACTGAAACTGATTTTGAATTTGCAATTTTTTTATTTTTTTTCTTTCGATTTGTGAATTAGAATTGGTTTCGTTTAGAAAGAGCAGAGTGGCGGCGGAGTACGTATTTGGTTAAGCGTTTAAATGAAATCCTTGTTAACTTTTGCCGCTTTGTTTTTGCTTCCCGCGTTAAATATTATTTCAGCCCGCACTCATTTTTTATAATATTTTTATAAGTCTATAGCTACCGCAACATAGTGTTGATATCGATGCTAACATCCTGAAGTTAATGTTGTAATAGACAAAAATCAGCATAACTATCGTTACATTGTAGCTAGCAACATCTTGTATTTTCGTTGCAATAGACCATCTATGGCGTAGTGTAATTAAGTTTATGATATTAATAATAATAAATTAATTAAATTTACAATAATAATAATAATAAATTAACTAAGTTTATGAAAAATTTATAAGTTTGAGATAATTTATAGAAATTAACTGAGTTAATAGAGTTTAAGTTTGAGATAATTTATAAGTTTTGATATTTTAAGTTTTAGAAATTGATATAATTTATAGGTTTAATAATAATAATAATAGTAATAATAATAATAATAAACAATAGTTTGAATATGTAAGGATTTGGATTTTC
Source organism: Allium cepa (assembly GCA_030765085.1). Taxonomy (NCBI): domain Eukaryota; kingdom Viridiplantae; phylum Streptophyta; class Magnoliopsida; order Asparagales; family Amaryllidaceae; genus Allium; species Allium cepa. Next base: position 3,092,599 of record CM060937.1, read on the forward strand.
GACTTCCGAAAGTCGACATTAATACGTCCACTGTATCAACTGCCGAGCAATTGAATGCCGGAAAACCGTACCCTTAGGGTTTAAGAAGAAGAGAAAGATAGAAGAAGAAAGAAAGAAAGACGGAAACAATATCAGAATCTCACAATCGCAGCGGAACAACATATAATAGATAAATGAATATCTTTAAAACAAAGAACTATATTAGTTATAACATTAAATCACATTACATTAAATTATCAGAGTTGACAACAACAAACAGCGGAAAAGAAATACTATATACATGTGATACGCTACGCCATCCATCTTGCCTCCAGATCTCTAAAGCAGCTCATGAATTCCAGAATGATCTGATAACTTGACTCTAGACTGCCCGTGTGGAAAATGATGGGCACCCAGAGTTTAGGAAGGGAACAAACTCCAGGTCAGTCATGGGACTGGTGTGAGAACTTAAAACAGTTTATCTTTAAAAACAAACAAAGAAATATTTTAAAATAGATCCGCAATGTTTTTAGAAAATGTAACTACCATAAAGCCTCCCGCCACACGCACAATGCAAACACAAAATTGGAGGAAAATTCTTCTTATGATAGTCAAACATGCTTGATACGAGAGAATTTCTTGATATTATTACTATAAGTGCAAAATGTGGAAAACCATTTCGAAGGTATAATTTAAATCTTAGCCAGCATAGGTACCATTATATTATGCCTACTATAGCTACCTCCTGAGGAGGCAGGTTATACAATTTGCAATCGTAAAGGGTTCATATTGTTTCTTTAGATTTCCAACAAATGGTCAGGCCAAGGAACTTCCCATTGCCACATGGGTACGCCTCTAAAAGGACGCCCCGAGAACCTAATCCGATCTTTGCCAACGTAAGGCCGGGTTACCTCTAGCTAGGTAACTACTGACACGAGTATGCCATCCCTTGGTCGTAACCGATCTAAATCCTGGGATTCACCAACAACACAAAAAAATAAATTTGCAGCAACCACATAGGTTTAGTATTTGGGCTCCATACCATAATACCACCTCTATCCAGAAGGAAATGTACATACCCTATTGGGGTGCTATCCCCAAATAACATTGCTGCATTCTTCCTGTTTTGACCATTACCGGGTTGTGAGGTCCGACGAAGTGTCGTCCACAAAGCTACGCTTCTCATAAAATCCACGCTTTGATCAACAAATGATCAGAAGCATTTCGTATGCCACATTACCAAATTGGGAATGTATCACTAGTAACCATCAACTACATAACCTCTGAGCTCCTACGTCTCAGAGAAGGGTGTTAAGCTAAGAGAATAAATTTTCCGCCACCAACAGAAATGTATTTGATAGAAACCAGCTTTACATATCAAATTGTAACGTCAGACACACATCTATACAAGTCCGTTCCGGGATCGAACGGAACCGAATGCACTTCCAAAAGAAGCCCTTGCAATCCGGATATTCACTAATCACGCCCGGAATTCCCATCACAAAGGGTGATAAAATCTCTATATCAGAGATCAACCGATGCAGAGACATTCGACGGTAATCCTTCCGTTTTCGAAAATATCCGGTCTTCAACACCGGTCTTCAAATGCTATCCATTACGACGTCACTATTCGGAATGGAATTTATGAACCAAAGGTTCTCTCCCGGCTAAACCGAATAACGAGCGCTTATTTTAAAATAAGTGTAGCATTCAAATTCAAGCAAATCACAACAAATACCCATTTAAAGGTAAATATTGATAGTCGGTTATTTAACTATCAATAGATATGCACAACATCACCAGATTCCATTTCCCAAATTATTTATTTTCCAAAAATATCTTTACAAGATAAATTCTCAAAACATTTCACTTCATATTGGAAAACAATTCCATACTTATTTAATAATAAGTAATTCACAAATCTATTTATTTTCAACATTTGGAAAATATTTAATATGCTTAAATCACAATTAAGTATATATTTTATTCTTTAAGGAAAAACATTCTCTTAAACACATTTATTTGAGTCAAAATGAATGTTGCGTAAAACATCGTTACGATAACCCAAAATCACTAGTATAGGGATTCGAAATTAAGATAAACATATAAATCCCAATACTATACAAAAACATTTCCTTTCGAAAATCATTTACTATAACAACAGTGTTATAGTCCATCTTTTCCTTATTTCTCGAAAACGTCTATTTCAACAATGAATGTTGAAATCATGGTTTCGATCCTTAACACAATTTTAAAACAACTTCAAATCGTTTTTTAATTCTATTTAAAAGATCACTTCCTAAAACATTTCTTTAACATATTATTCACTGTCCAAAATCGTGAATATAAATCGTTTACCAAATTCAACACTTCTACATATTTAATTTAAAGGATTATCCACTGTCCAAAATTGTGGATATATCTCCTTTAATAAGCTTTCATATTTACTTATCAAATTCAATTGATTTCAGATTTATAAAACAACGTTTATAAATTCACATATATATTTTATAAAAAAACTTCAACTTATAAAATCTCTTAATTAACAAATTCTATTTATATCTCATTTAAATGCCAAAATCCAATTTATAAGTTAATTACTTATAAATCTTTTATTTTACAAAATCTGTTCATTTTATAACTTCACAATTTATAAATCTATAAATTTCGTTCACTTATGAAATCCATTTAGGCTTCATTTTTTAACACTTATAAAAGCTCATTTTAAAATTCCAATATTTTAATTTATAAAATATCAATTTTATAAATCTTTTATATAAACTATTTATAATAATTCAAAAATCCCAATTTAAACCATTTTACAAATTAATCAACTACGTATTTAAAAAAAATCACATTTCAGTTATATTTCACAAAAATCATAATTTTTATAACATGAAAATTATAACGTTTATTTGTTTAAAATGAATCAATTCCAAAATTCAATAAAATGCATACTTTCAAAAATCACTTGAAAATCCTTTTAAATTCGAAATCGTTACTTTAACATTTTTAAAACTCCAAAAATAGGCCCAATGCAGCAACAGCACCAATACATCAACCAAGGCATCCAAACATCATATATCAATATGATAACAGAATATATTGCAAATATCTGTAAATAAATCAATGCCGTTGAGGAATCCAGTTGGATCCCTCCAACCTGTTTCCCTGCATCCACAGATGTTAGCACAATACCAATCCCGTTTCAAGATGGAATATCGCGGTACATGGGTTTATATATAAAATATTATCCGCTATTATGCGGCGCAATAGGGTCTCATCCGCTATATAATGCGGGAAATCAACTCCAAGTACATGTATAATACCAATTCCACTTCAAGATGGAATATCGCGGTATATGTGTTTAATATAATAACCTCCGCTTAATGTGCGGCGTATAGGGTGTATTTAAATACAACAGATAACAATTTATCATTCAATCACAAAATCAAGCAATTTTAAATATAATTATTTAAAATTTAAATCGAAACAAATTCAATTGAGTGAGAAGTTCTCACCTTGCTTCTAATAACAGTTGAAGTGTTCTATTTCGAATAAAATTAAACGAGCGTTTAATTTTACTCAAAATTCAAACTATCTCCAATCAACTCCAATCCAGCTCTGTCGCGTAGTATTCGTCAATACGAACCCAACGCAATTCCTTTCGTGCGAAACAGACCTCGTATGAAAGAGTTATAGCATTTTAAAGTTCATACAATTTATAATATAATAAATTAACCATTTTCTTTTTATTTTTTTAACCTTAAACCAATCGCAGCCGTTGATTTCATTACCATCAGATCGTGACCGCACTTCGTTTCTTCTCCAACCCATGTTTTATACGTACGTGAGAACCCATCTTGCCGCCGACCTTTGTTTGAATTTTGTGCCCTACTCCATCGCTTCGACATCGATCACCCACCGGCGTTTGAAGCGCCAAGCCAAGCCTCACCATCAGCCAGCGACCGGCCAAGCTCGGTCGTGCCAGGGCGTTGAAAAACGTGTTTGAACCATGAATGTTTAAGCTCGAATTGACGACGATCCGCCATATGAAATCCAACCATAACCGTTGGATTCAAGGATCTCATGATGCTCTTTAATTTTGTAGTTGGAGGTTTGTTGTAATTGCTTATGGATTTGAAGATTTTGAGGGGAGAAGATAAGCTAATTTCGGCCATTAAAACTTTAAGTGGCGGCTGGAAACCTGGTTAGGGTTTCTGAAGGCAAATGAAATAATAAAGGTCCTTTTATAGAAAATATCGAAACACTATTCATCTCGAAATTTTCCGAACTCCAAACGAAGCGTGCCGCCTGGCATTTTAATGTTTTACCCCTATTCCGAACGCAATGGAATATATATCGGGAGTCAATTCGATCGTATTTGGAAGATAGGTTTTCAAATTGACTATTTTAAATTTAAAATTCACTTAAACTGATTTCAGTGCGTTTTAGCTTGCCCCGGACAAACCATAAATCCGATTGACACAAAATTCGAAATCATAGAAAAATGTAATGTTATGGATCCGATGAAATTGGTTTCGTCGAAATCCGAGACTGTTTGAAAAATGACTATTTTTACTCGTCAATTAAATATTATAATATTCAATTTCCACAAATTAACTTTTAATTCAATTTAAAAGTACTATAACATCATTCTAACTCCAATATGATTTAATACAACTTTACAAATCAAATTTTAATCACATTAAACCCAATTACCAATTATTTCTGTAATTTCAAATATTAAATTATCGATTTAATTATCCAATTAAATCCAGATATTCGAAATAAAATTTATTCAACTTACAAATTTTACTTGTAAATATTAAAAATCAATTAAATATACAAATTTTAAATGATAGGAATCCTGGGTCGTTACAAACTTCCCCCTTAAAAGGATTTCGTCCTCGAAATTGCCAAGTAAGAAAAAATTACCGAATCCATTAACTTTTCAAACATCCATTCAAATTAGATTTCAAATTCACTTAAGTGTTTAACTTTTCCAAAATCCAATATTTAAACTTCATATAAAAACTTTACTAAGTTTTCAAATCATACTTAGTTATCTTTTCAGAACCAAATATATCGTTTAACTTTTCACTGCAAAATCAAAGTTATAGTTTTCAAAATTTTCCAATTTTCTCAAAAATATTCTAACACCTTAAATTTTCGAAAAATTTCGCCAGCTTCTCCTTTGCGCGGCTAGCTCGGTACGACTACAAGAATGGCACCATGGCCCTCAGATTTCAAAAAGAAAAGAAAATGCCAAGTGGCTTACTAATCTTATTTTAATACTTAGCTTCATTTGATCCAACTTGACAAATTTTCAATTTCACTTGCAATTTCAAGATGAATTTCAACATTTAGTTTCCAATTTCATTTACTCACAATTGTAAATTCATTCATTCATAAATTTATTTCCATAATTCAAACTCAATTTCAATTCATTTGTTTCTACCCCAATTTATTTTCAACTAAATAAATTTTATTCCATAACTATTTTTATCAGATTCCAGAGTCTTTCCAACATTTCAAAACCATTTTTGAAACCAATTCAAATTATCCTTTGAATTTCAAAACCCAAACCCAATTTTCCAAACAACCTCCATCTAAAACAACTTGGCAGCAATCCCTCTTCTGGAAACTCGAAAATAAACACCGATGATGTCGCGACCATCATCGGAATTATTTTCCAGCGACTGAAAAGAGTTTAGTGCTTTCTTCCCTTCAAAACAATTTTCCAAAACCCTTGAAAATCATTTTCAAACTACAAAGAATTTAAATTTCCAAATCTCAAAAATTTCAAATTCTTCAAATTTGTTTTCAAATATTACTTCGGAATTCCATTTCATATTATGAATCACATTTACAATTTATATTTATAAATCTCACTTGTATATGGATTTATTTCTCAGCTTTTGATTATGATTTCAATTTCTTATTCAATAATCGATGATAATAATTTAATATTATCACTTCCTAACAACCAAGAAACCATATACTATATAATTTATGGAAAATTATCCATTTTATATATAAAGATAGTTTGGGTAAAATTATTTCATTTGCCCTAATTTAAAATGATACTATGTCGATTTATCTCGTTTAAGTGTTTAGAAATCCCTATCGATAATATGGCATCCCACATACCGACCAGAATTCACAAACAGATCAACGGATAAGCAAACACAATATAAAACATTTTTATATTCACTAACAAATACGCTCTCATATCTATTAATACACTCAAACTCATTCTAGAGTACTACTGACTCTATCTCTAATGAGTAATTCCCAACAGAGCCAAGGTTGTCGCTTAACCAAACGCTCTGATACCAGATGTAAGGATTTGGATTTTCGACTTTCGAAAGTCGACATTAATACGTGCACTGTATCAACTGCCTAGCAATCGAATGCTGGAAAACCGTACCCTTAGGGTTTAGGAAGAAGAGAAAGATAGAAGCAGAAAGAAAAAAAGATAGAAACAATAACAGAATCTCGTAATCACAGCGGAACAACATATAATAGATAAATGAATATCTTTAGAACAAAGAACTATATCAGTTATTACATTAAATCATATTACATTACATGATCAGAGTCTACAACAACAAACAACAGAAAAGAAATACTATATACAAGTGATACGCTACGCCATCCTGCTTGCCTACAGATCTCTACAGCAGCTCCTGAATTCTAGAATGACCTGATAATCTAACTCTAGACCGCCCGTGTGGAAAATGATGGGCACCCAGAGTTTAGGAAGGGAACAATAAACTCCAGGTCAGTCATGCGACTCGTGTGAGAACTTAATACAGTTTATCTTTAAAAACAAACAAAGAAATATTTTAAAATAGATCCGCAATGTTTTTAGAAAATATAACTACCATAGGGCCTCCCGCCACACACACAATGCAAACGCAAAATTGGAGGAGATTTCTCATTATGATAGTCAAACATGCTTGATACGAGGGAATTTCTTGATATTATTACTATAAGTGCAAAATGTGGAAAACCATTTCGAAAGTATAATATAAATCTTAGCCAGCATAGGTACCACTATATTATGCCTGCTATAGCTACCTCCTGAGGAGGCAGGTTATACAATTTGCAATCGTAAAGGGTTCGTATTGTTTCTTTGGATTTCCAAAAAATGGTCAGGCCAAGGAACTTCCCATTGCCACATGGGTACGCCTTTGGAAGGATGCTCCGAGAACCTAACCGGATCTCTTCCAACACAAGGCCGGGCTACCTCTAGCTAGGTAACTACTGACACGAGTATGCCATCCCCCGGTCGTAACCGACCTAAATCTCGGGATTCACCAACAACCACAAAGAAATAAATTTGCAGCAACCACATAGGTTAAGTATTTGGGCTCCATACCATAATACCACCTCTATCCAGAAGGAAATGTACATACCCTATGGGGGCGCTATCCCCAAATAACCTTGCTACATTCTTCCTGTTTTGACTATTACCGGGTTGTGAGGTCCGACGAAGTATCATCCACAAAGCTATGCTTTTCATAAAAGCCACGCTTTGATCAACAAATGATCAGCAGCACTTCGTATGCCACATTACCAAATTGGGAATGTATCACTACTAACCATCAACTACATAACCTCTGAGCTTGTACGTCTCAGAGAAGGGTGTTAAGCTAAGAGAATAAATTCTCCGCCAGCAACACAAATGTATTTGATAGAAACCAGCTTTACATCTCAAATTGTAATGTCAGACACACATCTATACAAGTCCATTCCGGGATCGAACGGAACCGAAGGCACTTCCAAAAGAAGCCCTTACAATTCGGATATTCACTAATCACGTCCGGAATTCCCATCACAAAGGGTGATAAAATCTCTATATCGGAGATCAGCCGATGCAGAGACATTCGACGGTAATCCTTCCATTTTCGAAAATATCCGTTCTTCAACACCGGTCTTCAAATGCTATCCATTACGACGTATCACTATTCGGAATGAGATTTATGACCCAAAGGTCCTCTTCCGGCTAAACTGAGTAATGAGCGTTTATTTTAAAATAAGTGTAGCATAACAACATCACCAGATTCCAAATAATTTCCCAAATTATTTATTTTTCAAAAATATCTTTACAAGATATATTCTCAAAACATTTCACTTCATATTGGAAAACATTTCCATACTATTTAATAATAAGTAATTCACAAATCTATTTATTTTCAACATTTGGAAAATATTCAATATACTTAAATCACAATTAAGTATATATTTTATTCTTTAAGGAAAAACATTCTCTTAAACACATTCATTTGAGTCAAAATGAATGTTGCGTAAAACATCGTTACGATAACCCAAAATCACTAGTATAGGGATTCGAAATTAAGATAGACATATAAATCCCAATACTATACAAAAACATTTCCTTTTGAAAATCATTTACTATAACAACAATGTTATAGTCCATCTTTTCCTTATTTCTCGAAAATGTCTATTTCAACAATGAATGTTGAAATCTATGGTTTCGATCCTTAACACAATTTTAAAACAACTTCAAATCGTTTTTTAATTCTATTTAAAAGATCACTTCCTAAAACATTTCTTTAATATATTATCCACTGTCAAAATCGTGAATATAAATCGTTTACCAAATTCAACACTTCTACATATTTAATTTAAAGGATTATCCACTGTCCAAAATTGTGGATATATCTCCTTTAATAAGCTTTCATATTTACTTATCAAATTCAATTGATTTTGGATTTATAAAACAACGTTTATAAATTCACATATATATATTTTATAAATAAAAACTTCAACTTATAAAATCCCTTAATTAACAAATTCTATTTATATCTCATTTAAATGCCAAAATCCAATTTATGAGTTAATTACTTATAAATCTTTTATTTTACAAAATCTATTCATTTTATAACTTCACAATTTATAAATCTATAAATTTCGTTCACTTATGAAATCCATTTATGCTTCATTTTTAACACTTATAAAAACTCTTTTTAAAATTCTAATATTTTTAATTTATAAAATATCAATTTTATAAATCTTTTATATAAACTGTTTATAATAATTCAAAAATCCCAATTTAAACCATTTTACAAATTAATCAACTACTTATTTTAAAAAATCACATTTCGATTATATTGCACAAAAATCATAATTTTTATAACATAAAAATTATAACGTTTATTTATTTAAAATGAATCAATTCCAAAATTCAATAAAATGTATACTTTCAAAAATCACTTGAAAATCCTTTTAAATTCGAAATCGTTACTTTAACATTTTTAAAACTCGAAAAGTAGGCCCAATGCTGCAACAGCACCAATACATCAACCACGGCATCCAAACATCATATATCAATATGATAACAGAATATATTGCAAATATCTGTAAATAAATCAATACCGTTGAGGAATCCAGTTGGATCCCTCCAACCTGTTTTCCTGCATCCACAGATGTTAGCACAATACCAATCCCGTTTCAAGACGGAATATCGCGGTAAATGAGTTTATAAAAAATATTATCCGCTATTATGCGGCGCAATAGGGTCTCATCCGCGATATAATGCGGAAAATCAACTCCAAGTACATATATAATACAAATTCCACTTCAAGATGGAATTTCGCGGTATATGTGTTTAATATAATAACCTCCGCTTAATATGCGGCGTGTAGGGTCTATTTAAATACAACAGATAACAATTTATCATTCATTCACAAAATCAAGAAATTTTAAATGTAACTATTTAAAATTTAAATCGAAATAAATTCAATTAAGTGAGAAGTTCGCACCTTGCTTCCAATAACAGTTGCAGTGTTTTATTTCGAATAAAATTAAACGAGCGTTTAGTTTTACTCAAAATTCAAACTATCTCCAATCAACTCCAATCTAGATCCATCGTGCAGTATTCGTCAATACGAATCCAACGCAATTCGTTTCGTGCGAAACGGACCTCGTATGAAAGAGTTATAGCATTTTAAAGTTCATACAATTTATAATATAATAAATTAACCATTTTATTTTTATTTTTTTAACCTTAAACCAATCGCAGCCGTTCGTTACCATCAGATCGTGACCGCACTTCGTTTCTTCTCCAACCCAGGTTTTATACGTACGCGAGAACCCATCTTGCCGCCGACCTTTGTTTGAATTTTGTGCCCTACTCCATCGCTTCGACATCGATCACCCACCGACGTTTGATGCGCCAAGCCAAGCCTCGCCATCGGCCAGCGACCGACCAAGCTCGGTCGTGCCAGGGCGTTTAAAAACGTGTTTGAACCGTGAATGTTTAAGCTCGAATTGACGACGATCCGCCATATGAAATCCAATCATAACCGTTGGATTCAAGGATTTCATGATGTTCTTTAATTTTGTAGTTGGATGTTTGTTGTAATTGCTTACGGATTTGAAAATTTTGAGGGGAGAAGATAAGCTAATTTCAGCCATTAAAATAAGTGGCGGCTGGAAACCTAGTTAGGGTTTCTGAGGGCAAAAGAAATAATAAAGGTCCATTTATAGAAAATATCGAAACACTATTCATCCCGAAATTTTCCGAACTACAAACGAAGCATGCCGCCTGGCGTTTATAATGTTTTACCCCCGTTCCGAACGCAATGGAATATATATCGGGAGCCAATTCGATCGTATTTGGAAGATAGGTTTTCAAATCGACTATTTTAAATTTAAAATTCACTTAAACCGATATCAGTGCGTTTTAGCTTGCCCCGGACAAACCGTAAATCAGAATGACACAAAATTTGAAATCTTACAATAATTTAACATTACAGATCAGATAAAACTAGTTTCGTCGAAATCCGAGACTGTTTGAAAATTGACTATTTTCACTCGTTAATTAAATATTAAAATATTCAATTTCCACAAATTAACTTTTAATTAAATTTTAAAAGTTCTATAACATCATTCTAACTCCAATATAATTTAATACAACTTCACAAATCAAATTTTAATCACATTTAACCCAATTTCCAATTATTTCTGTAATTTCAAATATTAAATTATCGATTTAATTATCCAATTAAATCTAGATATTCGAAATAAAATTTATTCAACTTACAAATTTTACTTGTAAATATTAAAAATCAATTAAATATACAAATTTCAAATGACAGGAATCCTGGGTCGTTACAAACTTCCCCCTTAAAAGAATTTCGTCTTCGAAATTGTCAAGTAAGAAAAAATTACCGAATCCATTAACTTTTCAAACATCCATTCAACAAATTCACTTAAGTGTTTAACATTCCCAAATTCCAATAGTTAAACTTCATATAAAAACTTTACTAAGTTTTTAAATCATACTTAGTTATCTTTTCAGAACTAACTATATCGTTTAACTTTTCACTCCAAAATCAAAGTTATAGTTTTCAAAATTTTCCAATTTTCTCAAAAATATTCTAACACCTTAAATTTTTGAAAAATTTCGCCAGCGTCTCCTTTGCGCAGCTAGCTCGGTACGACTACAAGAATGGCACCACGGCCCTCAGATTTCAAAAAGAAAAGAAAATGCCAAGTGGCTGGATAAGAAAATCATCAAATTTCATACTGAAATTCAAATACATACCTTTTGTCGAGCAATTCAATTTTTATATCTTCGAAATCAAAATCCCAATTTCCTTTAATCCACCTGTATATCCTGGTAACCATAATATTCATTTTCATTCAATCTCACATTATCAATTTCATTTGAATTCAATTTACAATTTCAATTCTATTTGGATTCAATTTACCTTCTGAATATTGAATTTTATCAATTATTTTTCATTCACAACTGATTCATCTTGCTATTTAAATTAGTTTCTTTTACTAATTCATTACAAGTTCTAACTCATTTCATCTCGCACAATTCAATTCACTATTTCGGTTTATAACCACTTATATTTAAACTGGATTTCAAATCCCATATGAATTTAATTTACCCTTTATTTATAAATGTTGAATTCAATTCATTTCAACCCATATTAAATTTGTCATTTCTTCAATTAGTTTTACTTACTAATCTTATTTTAATACTTAGCTTCATTTGATCCAACTTGACAAATTTTCGATTTTACTTGCAATTTCAAGATGAATTTCAACATTTAGTTTCCAATTTCATTTACTCGCAATTGTAAATTCATTCATTCATAAATTTATTTCCATAATTCAAACTCAATTTCAATTCATTTGTTTCTACCCCAAATTTATTTTCAACTAAATAAATTTTATTCCATAACCATTTTTATCAGATTCCAGAGTCTTTGCAACATTTCAAAACCATTTTTGAAACCAATTCAAATTGTCCTTTGAATTTCAAAATCCAAACCCAATTTTCCAAACAACTTCCATCTAAAACAACTTGGCTGCAATCCCGCTTCTGGAAACTCGAAAATAAACACCGATGATGTCGCGATCATCATCGGCACTATTTTCCAGCGACTGAAAAGAGTTTAGTGCTTTCTTCCCTTCAAATTTTTTTTCCAAAACCCTTGAAAATCATTTTCAAACTCCAAAGAATTTAAATTTCCAAATCTCAAAAATTTCAAATTCTTCAAATTTGTTTTCAAATATTACTTCGGAATTCCATTTCAAATTATGAATCACATTTACAATTTATATTTATAAATCTCATTTGTATATGGATTTATTTCTCAGCTTTTGATTATGATTTCAATTTCTTATTCAATAATCGATGATAATAATTTAATATTATCACTTCCTAACAACCAAGCAACCATATACTATATAATTTATGGAAAATTATCCTTTTTATATATAAAGATAGTTTGGGTAAAATTATTTCATTTACCCTAATTTAAAATGATACTATATCGATTTATCTAGTTTAAGTGTTTAGAAATCCCTATCGATAATATGGCGTCCCACATACCGACCAGAATTCACAAACAGATCAACGGATAAGCAAACACAATATAAAACATTTTTATATTCACTAACAAATACGCGCTCATATCTATTAATACACTCAAACTCATTCTAGAGTACTACTGACTCTATCTCTAATGAGTAATTCCCAACAGAGCCAAGGTTGTCGCTTAACCAAACGCTCTGATACCATATGTAAGGATTTGGATTTTCGACTTTCGAAAGTCGACATTAATACGTCTACTGTATCAACTGCCTAGCAATCGAATGCCGAAAAACCGTACCCTTAGGGTTTAGGAAGAAGAGAAAGATAGAAGCAGAAAGAAAGAAAGACAGAAACAATATCAGAATCTCATAATCGCAGTGGAACAACATATAATAGATAAATGAATATCTTTAAAACAAAGAACTATATCAGTTATTACATTACATTATCAGAGTTTACAACAACAAACAGCGGAAAAGAAATACTATATACAAGTGATACGCTATGCCATCCAGCTTGCCTCCAGATCTCTACAGCAGCTCCTGAATTCCAGAATGATCTGATAACCTGGCTCTAGACTGCCCGTGTGGAAAATGATGGGCACCCAGAGTTTAGGAAGGGAACAATAAACTCCAGGTCAGTCATGCGACTCGTGTGAGAACTTAATACAGTTTATCTTTAAAAACAAACAAAGAAATATTTTAAAATAGATCCGCAATGTTTTTAGAAAATGTAACTACCATAAGGCCTCCCGCCACACACACAATGCAAACGCAAAATTGGAGGAGATTTCTCATTATGATAATCAAACATGCTTGATACGAAAGAATTTCTTGATATTATTACTATAAGTGCAAAATGTACCATTTCTAAAGTATAATATAAATCTTAGCCAGCATAGGTACCACTATATTATGCCTGCTATAGCTACCTCCTGAGGAGGCAGGTTATACAATTTGCAATCGTAAAGGGTTCGTATTATTCCTTTGGATTTCCAACAAATGGTCAGGCCAAGGAACTTCCCATTGCCACATGGGTACGCCTTTGGAAGGATGCTCCGAGAATCTAACCGGATCTCTTCCAACACAAGGCCGGGCTACCTCTAGCTAGGTAACTACTGACATGAGTATGCCATCCCCCGGTCATAACCGACCTAAATCTCGGGATTCACCAACAACCACAAAGAAATAAATTTGCAGCAACCACATAGGTTAAGTATTTGGGCTCCATACCATAATACCACCTCTATCCAGAAGGAAATGTACATACCCTATGGGGGCGCTATCCCCAAATAACCTTGCTACATTCTTCCTGTTTTGACTATTACCGGGTTGTGAGGTCCGACGAAGTATCGTCCACAAAGCTACGCTTTTCATAAAAGCCACGTTTTGATCAACAAATGATCAACAGCACTTCGTATGCCACATTACCAAATTGGAAATGTATCACTACTAACCATCAACTACATAACCTCTGAGCTTGTATGTCTCAGAGAAGGGTGTTAAGCTAAGAGAATAAATTCTCCGCCACCAACAGAAATGTATTTGATAGAAACCAGCTTTACATCTCAAATTGTAATGTCAGACACACATCTATACAAGTCCATTCTGGGATCGAACGGAACCGAAGGCAATTCCAAAAGAAGCCCTTACAATCCGGATATTCACTAATCACGTCCACAAAGGGTGATAAAATCTCTATATCGAAGATCAGCCGATGCAGAGACATTCGACGGTAATCCTTCCATTTTCGAAAATATCTGTTCTTCAACACCGGTCTTCAAATGCTATCCATTACGACGTATCACTATTCGGAATGAGATTTATGACCCAAAGGTCCTCTTCCGGCTAAACCGAATAACGAGCGCTTATTTTAAAATAAGTGTAGCATAACAACATCACCAGATTCCAAATAATTTCCCAAATAATTTATTTTTCAAAAATATCTTTACAAAATATATTCTCAAAACATTTCACTTCATATTGGAAAACATTTCCATACTTATTTAATAATAAGTAATTCACAAATCTATTTATTTTCAACATTTGGAAAATATTCAATATACTTAAATCACAATTAAGTATATATTTTATTCTTTAAGGAAAAATATTCTCTTAAACACATTCATTTGAGTCAAAACGAATGTTGCGTAAAACATCGTTACGATAACCCAAAATCACTAGTATAGAGATTCGAAATTAAGATAGACATATAAATCCCAATACTATACAAAAACATTTCCTTTTGAAAATCATTTACTATAACAACTGTGTTATAGTCCATCTTTTCCTTATTTCTCGAAAATGTCTATTTCAACAATGAATGTTGAAATCTATGGTTTCGATCCTTAACACAATTTTAAAACAACTTTAAATTGTTTTTTAGTTCTATTTAAAAGATCACTTCCTAAAACATTTCTGTAATATATTATCCACTGTCAAAATCGTGAATATAAATCGTTTAACAAATTCAACACTTCTACATATTTAATTTAAAGGATTATCCACCGTCCAAAATCGTGGATATATCTCCTTTAATAAGCTTTCATATTTACTTATCAAAAATTCAATTGATTTTGGATTTATAAAACAACGTTTATAAATTCACATATATATATTTTATAAAAAAAAACTTCAACTTATAAAATCGCTTAATTAACAAATTCTATTTATATCTCATTTAAATGCCAAAATCCAATTTATAAGTTAATTACTTATAAATCTTTTATTTTACAAAATCTATTCATTTTATAACTTCACAATTTATAAATCTATAAATTTCGTTCACTTATGAAATCCATTTATGCTTTATTTTTAACACTTATAAAAACTCTTTTTAAAATTCTAATATTTTTAATTTATAAAATATCAATTTTATAAATCTTTTATATAAACTGTTAATAATAATTCAAAAATCCCAATTTAAACCATTTTACAAATTAATCAACTACTTATTTTAAAAAATCACATTTCGGTTATATTGCACAAAAAATCATAATTTTTATAACATAAAAATTATAACGTTTATTTATTTAAAATGAATCAATTCCAAAATTCAATAAAATGTATACTTTCAAAAATCATTTGAAAATCCTTTTAAATTCGAAATCGTTACTTTAACATTTTTAAAACTCGAAAAGTAGGCCCAATGCTGCAACAGCACCAATACATCAACCACGGCATCCAAACATCATATATCAATATGATAACAGAATATATTGCAAATATCTGTAAATAAATCAATACCGTTGAGGAATCCAGTTGGATCCCTCCAACCTGTTTTCCTGCATCCACAGATGTTAGACAATACCAATCGCAGCCGTTCGTTACCATCAGATCGTGATCGCACTTCGTTTCTTCTCCAACCCAGGTTTTATACGTACGCGAGAACCCATCTTGCCGCCGACCTTTGTTTGAATTTTGTGCCCTACTCCATCGCTTCGACATCGATCACCGACCGACGTTTGATGCGCCAAGCCAAGCCTCGCCATCGGCCAACGACCGGCCAAGCTCGGTCGTGCCAGGGCGTTGAAAAACTTGTTTGAACCATGAATGTTTAAGCTCGAATTGACGATGATCTGCCATATGAAATCCAATCATAACCGTTGGATTCAAGGATTTCATGATGTTCTTTAATTTTGTAGTTGGAGGTTTGTTGTAATTGCTTACGGATTTGAAAATTTTGAGGGGAGAAGATAAGCTAATTTCTGCCATTAAAACTTTAAGTGGCGGCTGGAAACCTGGTTAGGGTTTCCGAGGGCAAAAGAAATAATAAAGGTCCATTTATAGAAAATATCGAACACTATTCATCCCGAAAATTTCCGAACTCCAAACGAAGCATGCCGCATGGCGTTTATAATGTTTTACCCTCATTTCGAATGCAATGGAATATATATCGGGAGCCAATTCGATCATATTTGGAAGATAGGTTTTCAAATCGACTATTTTAAATTTAAAATTCACTTAAACCGATTTCAATGCGTTTTAGCTTGCCCCGGACAAACCGTAAATCAGAATGACACAAAATTTGAAATCTTACAATAATTTAACATTACGGTTCCGATAAAACTAGTTTCGGCGAAATCCGAGACTGTTTGAAAATTGACTATTTTCACTCGTTAATTAAATATTAAAATATTCAATTTCCACAAATTAACTTTTAATTAAATTTTAAAAGTTCTATAACATCATTCTAACTCCAATATAATTTAATACAACTTTACAAATCAAATTTTAATCACATTAAACCCAATTTCCAATTATTTCTGTAATTTCAAATATTAAATTATTGATTTAATTATCCAATTAAATCCAGATATTCGAAATTTTTTTTATTCAACTTACAAATTTTACTTGTAAATATTAAAAATCAATTAATTATACGAATTTCAAATGACAGGAATCCTGGGTTGTTACAGAATAAATTAATTAAGTTTTATAAAAATTAAACACGATTATAAAAATTAACTAGGTTTGATAAAAATTAACCAAATTTTAAAAATTAACTAAGTTTTATATAATTTAACTAAGTTATAAAAAATTATATAAATTTATACAAATTCGTTAAGTTTTATTAGAATTTAGCTATGTAGATAAGTTTTAAAAAATTAAATAAGTTTATTATAAAAATTAACCAAGTTTTATCAAAATTAAACTAAGTTTTATAAAAATTATTTAAATTTAACAAAAGTTCAATTAATGATGTTTGGTATACTTTAAATAGGAAACATTTTCATAATCATTTGTTAACTGTTAAACTTGTCTACAGGTGATTAGCTTTTTAGGAGTAAAGACTAGCTACAGGAAAGAATTGTGGGTAATCAAGCAATTAACATGTCTTTAATTATTGTATATACTATAACATTTTGTTGTACTTATTGTGTAAACTTATTTATGAATGGTTATGGATTTTATGTGAATTTGCTCGGTTTGTCGAAAAACTATTATCGAAATGGTTATGGTTATTACATTTGATTATGTGATTAACGTGTTTTCTTAATTTTTTGAATAGATGATTATAGGATTGCTTGATTGATTGTTTGAATATGACGATCTGGTTGAAATAAGACTATTGTGTGAGCGATGAGTGGAAATGGTATAAGCCATTAACATGAAATAGTAGCGTGTAAAGTATGCCACAAAACAGTTGATAACTTTTAGTTGCATTTTAAAAACGCAACTAAAATAAATGTAAATAGATGTGATATGACTTTTGAACCATTGAAAAAAGGCTAACAAAACTTTTAGTAGCGTTTTAGTAAACACTACGATAGGACGTGCAACTAAAAGTATAAAACCTTTTGTAGCGTTTGTAAAACTCTACAGTAGGTCAAGTTTTGGCTGCGTTTTATACAATTTACGCAAAGTTTCAGACTTATAGTTGCATGTCGTATCACAGCGTTTATCGAAATGCTAAATTTTTAGTAGCGTTTTTCAACGCTACAAAGGACATTTTCTGGTGTAGTGTTTATATATCCGGCGAAGTCGGTGCATGCTTTGAGTGTCGTACTCGTACATGAGAAAGCCTGCATCTAACGACCGGTCTATTGCATCAGTAAGCGATTGACATGAGCGAAAAGAAATTACTTAAAGTTGGAAAAGCTTGTATGCTTCCTGTTGATTGCTCCAAGGAAGCTCCGCCCTTACTTTCAAGCTTATCCGATCAAATTTCTTACCAACCTGCCATTGTGAAAAATCTTGCAATGACCTAATACTTCTGGAAGGCTGTTGAAACAGAACATTGAATTAGCCAATATGGTATAACCAATCATCCTCGAAGAGCTATCTAGGTTCAAGTTTTGGCGGATTTCATAGCTGAATTCACTTCATGGATGATACTCCGGAGAGCATTGGTGAGCAAAATGCTAGATGAAAGATGTACACGGATGGTGCATCAAACAAATGCTATTCCGGTGCTGAAGTTGTACTTGTCAGTCCTCTTGAGGGAAGTTCAATCAGTTATGCTCTGAGACTCGATTTTCTTGCAACAAAAAATGAAGCAGAGCACGAAGCACCGATTTAGGACTCAAGATTGCCAAAGAACTGGAGATAAAAACTTTATATATTTTCTATGATTCTTAGCTAGTGGTGTGTCAAGTGCGGAAAAAGTTTCAAGCAAAGGGAGTAAGGCTAGCCCCTTACCTAACCGATTCTTTAACTGCTTAGTGGCATTGAATATTATATGATAATGTATTATTCCTAGAGAGGAAAATGCGAAGGCCGACTCATTGGCTAAGCTGGCCAGTTTCGGAGATGCGTAACTCATGGGCTTTTTGTTCTAGTGGAAATATTGTCAGCAGCAAGCATCGACCAAATGGACATCGATTGGATCTTGGAGGTTGAACTTAAAAGAGAGTCATGGATGACTCCAATAAAAGGCAACTTACAGAGAGGAATCCTTCCCAACTGGTGGTATGAGTGACGAAAACTCCTTTGCCAAGCTTCGAAATATATCATACAAGAAGGATTGCTATACGAGAAGGGTTTTTCTATCCCTATGCTTCAGTGTGTCGCTCATGACAAGGCCAAATAAATCTTGAGAGAAGTGCAGGAAGGGGCCTATGGCGACCACATTGGGGCCAAACCCCGGTGAAGAAGATTCTCTGCAACGAGTACTTCTAGCCAACTGTCAACCAAGACGCAGCTGGTTATAACAGAAGGTGCAATAAGTGCTAGAAATTTGCTATCATTCCGAGAGTCCCACCGACGGAAATTACTTAAATTGTCATTCCTTGGCCGTTTTCAGTTTAAGTTTGATATTATTGGTGTGTTACCAATATCAAAAGGTAGCACGAAATAGGTCATCATCGCGATTGGTTACTTCACCAAATGGATTGAGGCGGAGACATTAACCACAATTACCATAAAGAAAGTGATCAACTTTGTAGTCCAAAATATTATCCGTTGTATTGGAGTTCATAGGCGATCGTTACCGATAGAGGAACCCAATTCGATAGCACCGAGTTTAAATATTTCTATCACGGACATCGCATAAAGAAGAGATTTGCTGTAATGGAACACCCCCAGGCAAATGAACATGTTAAAGCTATAAGCAAAATTATCTAGTCCATTCTAAAGAAACAATTGGAAAAACCTAAAGGCAGGTGGGTCGATGAACTTCCATTGGAACTTTGGGCTTATCGAACGATCCGTAAGTCGGGAACTGGTGATTCGCCATTCGTCCTAGCCTACGAATCGATGGCTATGATTCTGGTTGAACTAGAAGTACCTTCTCATCGGGTAATTTAATATAATCGAAAGATGAATGAGAAACTCCTTCTGTAATCCCTTGACATGATCTATGAGAAATGAGATGAAGAAGACATGAGAGCCACTGCGCACCACAACCAAGTCGCCCGGTATTACAACGCCAAGGTCAGGAATCAGACCTTTGAAATCAATGACCTAGTCCTCAATCGAATCTTCCCAGGCCCAAGAAACTTGGGCCCACATGTGAAGGTCCATATACAATAGAACAAATGCTTCAAGATGACACTTTCAAGCTTGCAATGGTTGACGGGATCTCACTTCCAAGGGCATGGAATAGCGAGCATTGACGATGCTATTTCACTTAGAAATAAATTTGTACATAATTGAATGAGGCCATGTTGTTGTGGGCATTCCCGCCCACTGCATAGTGAATATGAAAAGTCAGAGGAAAAATTATCAAAGTCTTGGAATAGACTCACAGTTGCTTAGAAATGTTCACAAGGTTAAGATATGAGCACCAGTCTGAACCGGGTCTCATCTGACCTTGTGAAAATAAATTCATAAATGACTTGTGAACATATGAGCAGACATGTGAAGGTCTCATCTGACTCACAGTTGCTTAGAAATGGAATAACGAAGCAAAACGAGAATAAATGCATAAATGACTTCAACAAAAATGAAAATCAAGTCAATGCCGAAGTCAACAAGTAATGGCCAAGTTCAAACAAAATCAACGTCGGCTAAATCAATTCAAAGCCGAAAACACAAGAACAAAATCCTCATCATCAAAAATCCAACTTGAGTTCGTAAAGCAAACGGAGGCCGAAGCCAAAATACTTTCACGAAATCAAAATCAAATGCACATGAATAAGCGTTAGGAATTCATACCTAACAATCAAAGATAATCATATGCAAAGATGAGAGATCAAACATCGACAAATAGTTGTAACACATGTACTATCTAAGTTATGTTTTATATTTGTTCTAAACTCAGGCTCTGATACCAAGCTGTGACGCCCCACCTCCATACCCACGTTAGCCAGTAACACTACGGTGTAGTGCTGTCAACTAGCACGGAGAATAAGGCTGTTGAGGAGCGACCATCAATAGTTAGGCCTTACACTAGTATTGGTTATCTCGATAGGAGTGGTATATATATATATAAATATTCTTTCATTTTTCATCTCTGATTTATTTTCTCCCATCGACATACCCCAGTTCCAGTATAAAATGAACTACGATGGTTCGTAATAGTTTAGAACAGTAAATATAAAATATTACACAGATAATATAATGCGGAACACAAATAAAACAGAAAGTCTCATATATACAACAACTGATGTCAGTTACAATACATATGACACGGTACATATGATACAACTACCACAGTCGACTAAGGAAGTTACATATACAAGTACATTAACGTATATAATATACATGAATACATATCTTCCTATACAATTATATAGACTACTACAAATGACGACGACTACTCCAAAAGATATGAAAGAACTTCATAGCTCTAGCAGCAACCCAAAGCAGAATATCTACAACCTGAAATACTCGGTCTGACCCGAGTATTAGATTCAAAAGAAAATAATACCCGGATCAGTCTAATTCAAACTCAGTTATTAGTGAAGAGAAGCAATAATAATTAACTAATGAATAGACGACAGTCACAATAAATCTCGTCTACCCGATCCTTAAATAAAGAAATCGGATAACGATAAATATAACACGTAACAGTGTTAAACAACAAATCAGCAAATTTAAACCAAATCAGAATGCAATTCAGAATATTGAATTGAATAAACAAAACAGTTTAAACCATTAAAATATCAATTAAAATATTGATTTGAGTAGGGCCGCAGTACACGCACGCGTGCACTGCCTCGCCACTATAACATATAGAATATGCAAAAGATCAATAAATCAAAGCAAGATAGAATAACATAAAAGCCATGCCGTGTGGCTGCAGTTCACGCTTGCGTGCATTGCCTTACCACTGCAGTAATATTGCACCCAAAAACTCAATTCCGTGTGGCTGCAGTTCACGCTTGCATGCACTGCCTTGCCACATCAGTCACGATGTACAAAACCGGGCACAAGGTCAAACCCAAAATAAAAAGACGGGTACAACTCAGGTGAAATATATTTAAAATCACGACACGAGCACAAGGTCAAACCCGAGTTACCGGATTCAACTCAAGTATATTTCGAAAGTCAAGCAAAATGCAAAGGTCAAGTCATGACAACCATCACAAGAATACAAGTCAGGATACTGCAAGCTCCAGGTGGTCAGTAATGACCAAGGAAAAATGAAACAGAGTGCAACCTGGAGGATATGAACCAGCATAAGCACATGAATGCACAGGGGTGCAACAGGGAATTTACACAGGACCATGGAATGCAAGCAATGCTACATGTTATAAAATGACCAATGTGCAAACATAAATTGCCAAACTAAATACAACTTCGTTTTCTAAACTTTAGGTAGAAAGTATGCACAAACAAATATGCTCAAGTGTCTGCATATAAAATATGCAAACAAAAATTGTAATGAAACAACAAAATGCCCAAGTATCTGCATATAAAATATGCAAAACAGAAGTTGCAGTGCAACTAAAAAAAATGCTCAAGTATACAAATAAATGAGACTGGACAGTACAGAGAGGTGGCCAAAATCATTAACCAAATGCAGAGGTCAAGTCACTGTTGTTAGGACTCAACACAAGTGCAATGGAACAGTTTCAACTATATGAAACTGGAAATGCAAACAACAAATAAAGACAGAGGTCAAGCAACAAGGCAAATCACAAAGAAATGCCACCAAGTAAACAACCTCAGGCAAATGTTTCAAATTTAAGACAAGACAATGGTGTAATACAATGGTGCATACAGATGCAACAGGGACAGTAAAAGAAGTGCAGTCCAGAGCTGCATAGGGTCGAAGAACAAAAGCAGTTTAAGCATGTACATATGTATGTATATATGTATACATAGACATAGGCATCAAATTCAGTGATGGCATCAAAATGCACAAGAACAAAACAGCAACCTCAATTACAAAGAATCAAAAATACAATAGAGATCGGGGATGCAGTTTTAAATCACGAAACATGCAGCATTCGACAGTGCACACAAACGCACAAAGAATCAAAAATACAATAGAGATCGGGGATGCAGACTAAAGTACATCAAACCGGGAACTCGAAGACATTATCAAGTCAACGTCGAAGTTCAACTAAAACAAGTTCGAACAAATCCAGTACCAAAGCCATAGTTAAAATGCAGCAAGCACAAATAAAGGCAAGGCAAAAATTGAACAGCAAGAACAAGTCAAAACAGAGTTCGACAATGTCAATGTCCAACTTAAAATATTTTCACAAATCAACTTTTCAACCCACGCTAATGACAACGAAAACAAACGACGTCTTGGCAATCGAATTAAAAATGTCAGCGAAGCAAAATAACCAAGGTACAGGTTAACAAAGATTCCTTTAATCCCAAAGCAACAAAGTAACTAACGTCGAAGTCAGGTGAAGTCACTGGCCAATGCAGACCAGTGAACAACAAGAAAGCGACTTCAACCCAAGACACAATTCGAAGCCGTAATTAACAAATATACAACTGCAGTTCAATGAACTACCATGGTAATGGCCAAAGATGGCAAAGTTATGGAATCGCATAAACAAACTCAAGTGACCGAAATCAAATTGACAAAACCAGAAATCAAAGCCACGTTAGCACACAACAAGCGAGCATACAAATTCAAACCAAGTCCAAATAAACAGAATTGGAACAAGTCAGAAATCAAACTAGAGTTTGAATTACATGTAAGTGAAGGAATCACTTACCTTGCGAACTCGATCATCAGAGAACGAGCGAGCCAAGCAACGAGAATCAATCAACAGAGGAGCAACGCAAATCAATCATCAGAGAACAAGCGCGAGCAAGAGCAACATTAATCAGATTGAACAAAGCCCCAATTTGGATTGAAGAGCCGAAGCCCTAATTTGGTTGCAAAGAGGGACGACTGCCATTATTGGATCGGGTGAAAGAAAACAAGGGGCCGGCCTTGAAAAAATAAAAAGGGGATTAGGGTTTTAAGAATCCTTATTTTGAATATAAGGGTGTTGTTATTTATTTTGCTTTTGCAAATTTTCACGATCCAAGCAAATGAAAATGTGGGCCGAGAATTCAAAGCCCAAAAGCAATCCTTTTAACCATTTATAAAAGAATTTTAACACAAATTCAAAAACTTCAATTGGCAATTTGCAACAATATTTATCGTTTAAATGTCGATTATTAATCGATGCAAATACCGGGTTGTTACAGACCCCCTCCTTAAAGAAATTGCGTCCTCGCAATCATAAGGAATAAATGGACAAAAGGTAACAACCATAAGAGCATGAAAGAGTAAGCTTGAACGTGTTTGGTCGATGAATTCTCTGGATTCCAAAGTGAAATCCATAGGATTTGAGAACCACTGAGCTTTCACGAAAAAACATCTTTATTTCGAGGGTGCTGAACCTCCGAAGCAATGATGTGAATAGAATGTTGCTCAAAAGTCGAATAGGCAAAACTTCTATTTCTTCGACAGTACCGGGCTCAAGAATAAAAATCGGAATCCCTAAGGCATTTCCGTAGAAGGAAGACGTGAGAAACGTCATGAATAACCGAAAATTGAGCCGGTACTACGGCGTAGTATAGTATAAACACCAAAGAAATCTTTTAATCTCATAAAAGAAATTCGCAAATTCTCAACAAAATTTGATTATCAAATAGATAATCAGAATACAGAAATCACGAAACAGCAATATCTAATTATCGATACGATAATTAGGAGACAGCAAAATCTAATTATCAACAAAGATAATTAGAAAACAAAAATCACAAATATCTAACTATAAAAAAAACGATAATCAGGAATTACCACAACGGTAATCAAATTTCAAATCAACAAATATTCAATTATCGAAACGATAATCAAATCTTAATTCACAAATATTTAATTATCACAAACGATAATTAAATCTCAAATGTTTAATTATCACAAACGATAATAAAAAACAACAAATATCTGATTATCAAAAACGATAATCAGAAATCACAAATATTTAATTATCACAAACGATAATTAAATCTCAAATTTTTAATTATCACAAACGATAATTAAATCTCAAATATCTGATTATCACAAGCGATAATCAGAAACAGCAAATATCTGATTATCAAAAACGATAATCAGAAATCACAAATATTTAATTATCATAAACGATAATTAAATCTCAAATATCTGATTATCACAAGCGATAATCAGAAACAACAAATATCTGATTATCAAAAACGATAATCAGAAATCACAAATATTTCAATTAACGAGTCCGGAATTAACGGAAATAGCAAACACACATGACCCATAACCACGAGTTTTACTGAATCGTTTAATTCACTTCATCGTTTCCTTGAAAGTGCATTTTAAAAAATAACATTTCACATTCTCAAACGGACAAGTCCGAAATTAAGCGAATCAGTAAAAGAAAGGGGTCATAGTCCTCGATTTTTCTGAAACGTTTAAATCGCTTCCTCATTCTTTTGAAAGCGTAAACTGTAAAAATTTTGAAAACAATTTTTATTTTTATTTTGAAATAACTTTGAAGAATAACAAATTTTTAAAACACGTGATTAAAATAGCAACGTTAGTAGCAACTTCGACAAGGAAATTTCACTTCTCAAAATACCGTAAAATCGGACAACAAAATCAGCATTGCGGGATAACCGCTTGAAAATTCATTTTAAAATTGACGGTTACCGAAGTTAATATGTCAAAATTTCATCGAAATAATTGGCATCAAAATATAATACCAATGAATTTTCATTCATCAAAAATGTCACAAGAATCTTCTTAAAGATAGGAAGGGGTATCATACCGTAAACTTGTATTCATAACAAGTCAATAACACACGAATTCACCAATGCACAAAAATTGATAAAACTTATCAATAGAAATCACGAAAATTGGTGAAGCACAAATTCTAGAAATCATCACAAGAAATCTAGAAAACACAAATTCTAGAAATCTACACAAGAAATCCAGATATCACAAAGTGAGAGTATGAAAACTCAAATGGGAGTACGGAAACTCAAATGGAAGTACGGAAACTCAAATGGGAGTATGGAAACTCAAATGGGAGTATGAAAACTCACCTACACGTGAGCATGAAAAATCACCAACACGTGTAACGCAAAGCGAGAACGGGAGCATGGAAACTCACCTACACGTGAGCATGAAAAATCACCAACACGTGTAACGCAAAGCGAGAACGGGAGCATGGAAACTCACCTACACGTGAGCATGAAAACTCATCAACACGTGCAACGCAAAGCGAGAACGGGAGCATGGAAACTCACCTACACGTGAGCATGAAAACTCATCAACACGTGCAACGCAAAGCGAGAACGGGAGCATGAAAACTCACCTACACGTGAGCATGAAAGCTCACCAACACGTGCAACACAAACCGAGACGCTATCTCATGGTGGCTAACCAAAAAGCAAAAAGGTATGTGTGAATGGAATCACACAAGTGGTGTCTAGCCTATCCAGAAAGAAAAAAGATATGTGTGAATGGAATCACACAAATGGTGTCTAGGCTAACCAAAAAGCATAAAGGTATGTGTGAATGGAATCACACAAACGGTGTCTAGCCTAACCAGAAAGCAAAGAGATATGCGTGAATGGAATCACACAAATGGTGTCTAGGCTAACCAAAAAGCATAAAGGTATATGTGAATGGAATCACACAAATGGTGTCTAGCCTAACCAGAAAGCAAACAAAGAGACATCACACTATTGCTAGTCTAAATTATAAAATGATCGTCATGATCAACGAGAAGTGTCAATTACACTAAGCTAGTAAATATAAAAGTTTATCTTCATGTCCCATAACCACTTGCTTAACTTAAATATTTACGAACAAACTGTAAATCTTCACTAGAAAATTGTCACAAGAGATTCAATCGAATAAGTCCAAGAATTAACCGGCGAAGTAAACGCAAGCGTTTCATACCACTCGTTTTACTAAGTCGTTTAATTAGATTTCTCATACGAGTGAGGTAAAGGTTTGTATATACTAATAGATTGAAAAACGGTTTAGGAAAAGAGTTTGATATTGAAACTAGAGTTGAAAACATTTTGATAAAAGAGTTTTGATATTTACTACTAGTATTGAAACCTTTATATTTTTTAAAGTGACAAATCACAAAAATGATTGTAGAAACAATCAATCACAAGAATTCACATACGAAGACGTGAATAGAATCCAAAGAAATCGATACCGAATTCATCGAAAGGTATGTTCACAAAAATGCCGAAGAAAATGTCACTAAAGTTGCTAATAAATGATAGCAACAAATCGGGGAAATAACACGAATCGGTTAAATTTGGAAACCAAATCAATTCACAAAAATTCACATTCGAAGACGTGAATAAAATCCAAAGAATTCGATTCCAAATCCATCAAAGTAGAAATACCTAAAAATTCCAGAAATAGAAGTTATCGAAGTCGACAAAGATGACAACAACTAATCGGAAAGGAAGAATCGATTAACAAATGGAATAACGAAGCAAAACGAGCATAAATGCATAAATGACTTCAACAAAAATGAAAATCAAGTCAATGCCGAAGTCAACAAGTAATGGCCAAGTTCAAACAAAATCAACGTCGGCTAAATCAATTCAAAGCCGAAAACACAAGAACAGAATCCTCATCATCAAAAATCCAACTTGAGTTCGTAAAGCAAACGGAGGCCAAAGCCAAAATACTTTCACGAAATCAAAATCAAATGCACATGAATAAGCGTTAGGAATTCATACCTAACAATCAAAGATTATCATATGCAAAGATGAGAGATCAAACATCGACAAATAGTTGTAACACATGTACTATCTAAGTTATGTGTTTTATATTTTTTCTAAACCCCAGGCTCTGATACCAAGCTGTGACGCCCCACCTCCATGCCCACGCTAGCCAATAACACTACGGTGTAGTGCTGTCAACTAGCACGGAGAATAAGGCTGTTGAGGAGCGACCATCAATAGTTAGGCCTTACACTAGTATTGGTTATCTCGATAGGAGTGGTATATATATATATAAATATTCTTTCATTTTTCATCTCTGATTTATTTTCTCCCATCGACATACCCCAGTTCCAGTATAAAATGAACTACGATGGTTCGTAATAGTTTAGAACAGTAAATATAAAATATTACACAGATAATATAATGCGGAACACAAATAAAACAGAAAGTCTCATATATACTATAACTGATGTCAGTTACAATACATTTGATACAATACATACGACACGGTACATATGATACAACTACCACAGTCGACTAAGGAAGTTACATATACAAGTACATTAACGTATATAATATACATGGATACATATCTTTCTATACAATTATACAGACTACTACAAATGACGACGACTACTCCAAAAGATATGAAAGAACTTCATAGCTCTAGCAGCAACCCAAAGCAGAATATCTACAACCTGAAATACTCGGTCTGACCCAAGCATTAGATTCAAAAGAAAATAATACCCGGATCAGTCTAATTCAAACTCAGTTATTAGTGAAGAGAAGCAATAATAATTAACTAATGAATAGACGACAGTCACAATAAATCTCGTCTACCCGATCCTTAAATAAAGAAATCGGATAACGATAAATATAACACGTAACAGTGTTAAACAACAAATCGGCAAATTTAAACCAAATCAGAATGCAATTCAGAATATTGAATTGAATAAACAAAACAGTTCAAACCATTAAAATATCAATTAAAATATTAATTTGAGTAGGGCCGCAGTACACGCACGCGTGCACTGCCTCGCCACTACAGCATATAGAATATGCAAAAGATCAATAAATCAAAGCAAGATAGAATAACATAAAAGCCATGCCGTGTGGCTGCAGTTCATGCTTGCGTGCACTGCCTTGCCACTACTGTAATATTGGACCCAAAAACTCAATTCCGTGTGGCTGCAGTTCACGCTTGCGTGCACTGCCTTGCCACATCAGTCACGATGCACACAACCGGGCACAAGGTCAAACCCAAAATAAAAAGACGGGTTCAACTCAGGTGAAATATATTTAAAATCACGACACGAGCACAAGGTCAAACCCGAGTTACCGGATTCAACTCAAGTATATTTCGAAAGTCAAGCAAAATGCAAAGGTCAAGTCATGACAACCATCACAAGAATACAAGTCAGGATACTGCAAGCTCCAGGTGGTCAGTAATGACCAAGGAAAAATGAAACAGAGTGCAACCTGGAGGATATGAACCAGCATAAGCACATGAATGCACAGGGGTGCAACAGAGAATTTACACAGGACCATGGAATGCAAGCAATGCTACAGGTTATAAAATGACCAATGTGCAAACATAAATTGCCAAACTAAATACAACTTCGTTTTCTAAACTTTAGGTAGAAAGTATGCACAAACAAATATGCTCAAGTGTCTGCATATAAAATATGCAAACAAAAATTGTAATGAAACAACAAAATGCCCAAATATCTGCATATAAAATATGCAAAACAGAAGTTGCAGTGCAACTAAAAAAAATGCTCAGGTATACAAATAAATGAGACTGGACAGTACAGAGAGGTGGCCAAAATCATTAACCAAATGCAGAGGTCAAGTCACTGTTGTTAGGACTCAACACAAGTGCAATGGAACAGTTTCAACTATATGAAACTGGAAATTCAAACAACAAATAAAGACAGAGGTCAAGCAACAAGGCAGATCAAAAAGAAATGCCACCAAGTAAACAACCTCAGGCAAATGTTTCAAATTTAAGACAAGACAATGGTGTAACACAATGGTGCATGCAAATGCAATGGGGACAGTAAAAGAAGTGCAGTCCAGAGCTGCATAGGGTCGAAGAACAAAAGCAGTTTAAGCATGTACATATGTATGTATATATGTATACATAGACATAGGCATCAAATTCAGTGATGGCATCAAAATGCACAAGAACAAAACAGCAACCTCAAAGGTTACATTAAGTCAAAGCAAACACAACAAGCACCATAGAAGCAATATGACACAGTTACAACATGAAATGCATCAGATAGAAAATGATGGTAGCAGTTTTAAATCACGAAGCATGCAGCATTCGACAGTGCACACAAATGCACAAAGAATCAAAAATACAACAGAGATCAGGGATGCAGACTCAAGTACATCAAACCGGGAACTCGAAGACATTATCAAGTCAATGTCGAAGTTCAACTAAAACAAGTTCGAACAAATCCAGTGCCAAAGCCACAGTTAAAATGCAGCAAGCACAAATAAAGGCAAGGCAAAAATTGAACAGCAAGGACAAGTCAAAACAGAGTTCGACAATGTCAATGTCCAACTTAAAATATTTTCACAAATCAAGTTTCCAACCCACGCTAATGACAACGAAAACAAACGACGCCTTGGCAATCGAATTAGAAATGTCAGCCAAGCAAAATAACCAAGGTACAGGTTAACAAAGATTCCTTTAATCCCAAAGCAACAAAGTAACTAACGTTGAAGTCAGGTGAAGTCACCGGCCAATGCAGACCAGTGAACAACAAGAAAGCGACTTCAACCCAAGACACAATTCGAAGCCGTAATTAACAAATATACAACTGCAGTTCAATGAACTACCATGATAATGGCCAAAGATATGCAAAGTTATGGAATCGCATAAACAAACTCAAGTGACCGAAATCAAATTGACAAAACCAAAAATCATAGCCACGTTAGCACACAACAAGCGAGCATACGAATTCGAACCAAGTCCAAATAAACAGAATTGGAACAAGTCAGAAATCAAACTAGAGTTTGAATTAGATGTAAGTGAAGGAATCACTTACCTGATTTGCGAAGCGAGCCAAGCAACGAGAATCAATCAACAGAGGAGCAACGCAAATCAATCATCAGAGAACAAGCGCGAGCAAGAGCAACATCAATCAGATTGAACAAAGCCCCAATTTGGATTGAAGAGCCGAAGCCCTAATTTGGTTGCAAAGAGGGACAGCTGCCATTATTGGATCGGGTGAAAGAAAACAAGGGGCCGGCCTTGAAAAAATAAAAAGGGGATTAGGGTTTTAAGAATCCTTATTTTGAATATAAGGGTGTTGTTATTTATTTTGCTTTTGCAAATTTTTACGATCCAAGCAAATGAAAATGTGGGCCGAGAATTCAAAGCCCAAAAAAATAATCCTTTTAACCATTTATAAAAGAATTTTAACACAAATTCAAAAACTTCAATTGGCAATTTGCAACAATATTTATCGTTTAAATGTCGATTATTAATCGATGCAAATACCGGGTTGTTACATGGTCTGGCCCCAGGCCGGGTCCACTTGGTCCGGTATTTGTCGGACCAAATTTATGGTCCAACATTTGCCGGACCAGGTTCTTGGTCGGACATTTGCCGGACCCACATGGTTTGGCACACCAGGCCGGACCCACTTGGTCTGGCCTGGGGTCGGACCAGCTCCCTGGTCCTGCTGTGCCGGACCCAGACCCAGACCCACCTGGTCCAGCACACCAGGCCGGACCCACCTGGTCCGGCCTTGGGCCGGATCTGCACCTGGTCTGGCACACCAGGCCAGACCCATCGGGTCCGACTTAGAGCCGGCCCCGCCCTGTCCGGCCGCAGGCTGTCCCCACCTTACCCGGACCCACCTTGTCCTTGACCGCTCCCACTTGTTCCAACCCTTCTGGGGTGGGACACACCAGACGTACCTGGTCCAGCCCTTGTGGGACTGGATCCACTTTTTATTATACTCGTAGGGATGAACTTATATGGTCCGGTATTCAAGATTAAAGGGTTAAGATGGACGACTGAAGCAAGCTAGCAGAATATTATTCCCATAGCAGTGAAACAAAAGCAGAACCATATTCCAAGGGAAGAAAGGTTAAACCAAAGCCTAGAAGCCTTGTACTCGGCTGCCTCTCTCCACAACCTCACTCTATAAATACTAGGCATGTGGCACCATAAAAAGGGATGGACGGAAAATAGTGAAGCTTCCATCAACAATGGAAGACAACTTTAAGAGAGAAAATCCTTAGTCCTAACAATAAGTTTATTCATATTCAAAGCTTTTACTTGTAATCAGATATGAAAGAGATAATAAAAGAGGAACGGTGGATGTAGGCACATTCAGACCGAACCACTATAAATTCTGTGTCTTTTTACATTTCGGTCCTTTATTTATTCTTTATTGCAAACTATTAATTTTCTACCGCATACACTCGCAACTAAAATTCATCAAACGGTAGCTATATATTGCAAACAGTTTTCATAGCATACTACAATGTCTTAGAGGTGTTTTCCCATTTTTCGTGTAAATATTTTTGGTGCTTCCACTGAGAACCGAACTTACCTTTTTTAATAGGAAATTCTCCCTTTCTTACTTTTTCTTTTATTTTGAAACCTATTATTTCTAAACTTTTGACTAGAGATTATCATTTCTGTTCTTAAGAAACTCTCTCCACTTTTCTAAGATATGAAATCTATGTTTCTTTTCAGATCTACCCTGCCTGTTTTACATAAAACAAAAATCCTCATTTTATCTTCAGATCTAAACATCCATTTTACTACATAGAGAAATTCTCATGTCCGCTTTTTAGATCCTACTTTTACTATCCACAGACACTGTTTATTAGCAAAAAAAGTGTCAATCTCTGAGATCTTAAATTCTTAGATATTACTTTCACTATTCTAGATCCACAAACACGTCCCTTTACCAAAAAGAAATATATACCCATTCTTTGGATCTAAAATCAAGCCACCTCTCTTTTCTCATTTGGAATCCAAAAACATGATTACTTGGCATGAGAAACCGCATTTTCCCTCTTTTTAGATTTGGATCATTATTTTCTTTCACAAAAGAAAATCTGTTTCTAGTCTCGAGATCTGAAATTGCATTTTTTAATAAAATTGATACCTTTTTCTTTTCAAATCTAAAGTCACTATCTTCTTGGCATGAGAGATTCTCATTTTCTTTCTTTCCCAATTTGAGATCATTGCTTCTTGGATTAGAATACTCTATATCTCGCAGATTTGAAACCGTTACTTTAACAAAATCTATTTTTCTTTTCAGATCTGCAATCACTACTCCTTGAAGATAAAAAAATTCTTTTTTTCTTTTCTCTTATTTCAGATCTACAAACGCTGCTCCTTAACCAGCAAGAAACATGTATTCACTTCTTAGATTTGCAATCACTATATCTCCTTTTAGATCTGTAAACACTGTTTCTCAACCAAAAAGAAACATGTGTTTATTTTTTAGATCTGAAATTGTTCTATCTTCTTTTTCTCATTTCAGGTAAAAAAAACAAAATTTTGACCAAAAGAAACACTTAGTCATTTTTCAGATCTAAAATCAAATCTTATTTTCTTTCCATCCGGAAGCATTGCTTCTTTAACATAAGAAAACTATCTTCCTCTTTTGTATAAGCGGACTCTATTCTCTTAGTAAAATATAAAATTACGATTCTAAGAAAATCTTTTTCTCCTTGAAAAATCGAAATTCTTTCCCCTGATCTAAAATAATTGTTTCATTGAAACTAGAGTTTTACTTTTTTTTAAAGTTTGTAATCACCATTTCTCGGATTGATAAGCTATACCTCCTATCTTAAGGTTCTCTCTTTACTTTAAGAGATGGACTATTAACCCTTCAAAGCTACAAAACCTCCCAATTCTTTCCGAAAATTGAATTATTTCTCTCGAAAAGTACAAACTCTCTAGGAAGGGTAGGAGAAACAACTTCCCGATGTGCCGTCTAAAGTGAGAGAACTCCGCTTTGAAGAATGCAACAACTATCCGGATATGAAAAAGCAAGAAGACTAGTCTAATAACCTACCGTGCTAAAAATTATCGGATGTAAATTTGACATGGTTGTGGTTGAAATTAGTAAACACTTCACTGATTAACATAAAGCTTTGGTGCATAAACTCTTGACACGCTTAGGGCAGACGAAGTATTCGATCTCAATGTCATAATACAAGGAAAGTCCCAGTCCAGGGAACTTAGGGGGGTATTCCACATAACCAAATGAACCCTAAGCATAGCCCTTTTTTTTCCATCTAGCATCAAATCAAAGTACTACAATTGGGATCCCACAGATGGATTGAATTATCACAACTTGAAGACCGAAGTTATGATGATTGAATACTCAAAGTCTAGATATGACAAGCACGACACATTGTCACTCCTATCATGCACGAAGGCATCACCAATCCAACGCGTACCGAACATGATTCACATAGTATTAATGGCTCTCCTTACCTAGGGATATGTTTGAAACATATGAAAAGAGAAGGAAATAAGATCAAGAATTACTAGTCCACCCTCCAGGAAAAGAAAAACTTTTGAGTGCCCACTACAAATCTTTATAAGGGGCTAATCCAGCCCCTTAGACACTTGCCAAGATCTACACACTTGCTGATGAGCAAAACAAAATAAAACTTGTCTTTTTAAAAGAAAACTTGTTATATATATTTTTTAGAAGGATAAAACAAAATAAAACTAATGGAAAACTACTTTTTTTTTCTTTTTTTATATCAAGGAAGAACTAAATTAGAAATAACTTGTCTTTTTTTTTTAAAATTTTTTTTATAAAGAAGAGATGAAAGAAACTTAAAACTTAATACTAAATAAACCAAAAAGGAATTTTTTTTTAAAAAAAAATTGAAAACAAATCACAAACTTCAACCCGACCCTGAACAAAACCCGCTATCCCCAAAATAATTCCCAATCCGTTTCTCTTTTGCTTACACAGTACACAATTTCTCAAATAACAACCAGGAAACGCAAAATCGAAGAAACAAGAAAAGAGATGACTTTTACAATTTGCTGGTTTACGGATTTGTAGAGGGGTTGATTGGTGAACTCGTTCAGGTAGTCGCGGTTGAGTTTGGGTTCGCTTAGGTTGCTGTTCGATGGAGAGGAAGGTTTTGTCGGCGTTGAAGTCGAGTCAGAGGTAGATGGTAAGTCACGACTTGTGGATTGGGGTTGTTCGTTGGTTAAGAAGATGGAAGCGGTTGATCGATTTTGGGGATTTCACGAGGTAGCGGTGGTGGCAGAGTGTTTCGGTTATGCATACTTGAATGAGGCAGTGATGGTTTTGTATACAGAGCAGTGGATGGTGGGAATGGTAGTGGATATGCGGGCAACAAGATGATGTTGTGGAGTTAGAAATTATGGTAGACGGTGAGAATGATGACTATGATGAAGGGTGCTATGGGAATGTTGGTCAGGCTGTGATGATGTGTTCGAGGCAGCTTGCAGTATTGATATGAACGTGGTGGAGTGGTTGTTTGGTTGTGAGTATATGCAGCAGGGGTTATGGAAAATGTGGCGTTGGAGGAATAGTTGATGGAAGATTGATGTAGAGTGGATGTATATGTGCAGGGTGAACAACAAAAATGAAAGCAGGGCACTGTTTGTGGTTATAGTTGCTGTGTAGTTTAAGTGCAGTGGTTACTGTGCAGGCACTGTGGTTGATTGCAGTGATATGTAAGGGCACAAGAAAGACTAAAGTAGGAGATGACAGATTGATGACACAGAAGGGAATTTGTTGAAGTGATATGGTTAGTGAGTTGACAGTATGGTCAAGTTGCTGGAATTAATGACAAAAAAATGGTATTTTTGCTGTGTTGTATTGGCTTAGGTGGAAGTGTGTAGCTACAATAGTTTGGTGGCAAAAATATTTGTGCACAAAAGCAGTGAGAATGCAATAGTAGTCAGGTGCACTGGAGTGTGAAGGTAGTGGTTAGGTGAGTAAATGGTAGAAGACAACAATGGTATGTATGTAGCAGGGGGTGATGGAGTAGTAGCAGCAGTTGTAGATGATGTTGGAGATGGTGTCTCTGAAGTGAGGTGCAAGAGTATTTGTCAGAGAAGTGGAGAGTTATGGTGTATATGGTTGTGTATGTAATGGAAAAAGCCAGTGTAAATGGATAGTGAATGGAGTGTGAATGAATAGAGGTTTGTATAGTTTCAGAAAGGCGAGGATGTAGCAGCGAAATGGTTGGAAGAAGACAGTAGTGCACAGATGCACAGTGATAGATGAATTGGTGATTTTGATATATGGTGATGGTGCGACTACTATTCTGGTTGAAGTGTAGAGGGATGAAGTTGTAAGGGATGATGGGTGATGGTTAGTGAAGAGTAGGAGCGGTCAGTGAAGAGAAGTCTTTTACGAATAGAATGTAGTGGGTAGTGATTGATGGGTGGGTATGAATGGTGAAGTTTTGTACAGTGGTCTTGTAAGTATGAAGTATTGTAGATGAGTTAATGACATCAGTGAATTTAGATGAATGTAATGATATATGATGAAGTTAGGTGATGATGTTGACTGTCATGGTGGGAATGAATGTGCATGTATGTGTATGTGAATCAGTGTAAGTGAGGCAGAAGTTGTAAACAAAAGAAGAAAAAGAAGAAAGTGCAAATGAAATGTAAATGTGAAGGTGTAAATGCAATAAACTAATTTTATTTGAAATTGTGTTTGCTTTTTTTTTTTTCTTTAAAAAAAATGAAAATTGCAAATGCAAAATAGAAAATGATGCAGCGGATATACGGGTTGACGAAGAAATGAAGATTTCGTGTCAAACTAATCGATGAATCGATTAGGTGAAACAATATAAATCGATGGATTGAAAAATACCGGATGCCAAATTCGTTGATCTTCAAAAGATACCGAATTCTAGCTATCTTCGACACGTTGATCGCGCACGATACCGTGAGAGAAGATCTACAATTCTTCGAACGTTGATCAAGCGCACTTGATTCCGTGAATTGGCTTCAACAATCGTTGATTCGAGCGCACTCGAATGCCGAAAGTGGAGATAGGAGATCACACTCAACTACCAATTTCAAAAGAGACACAAAGCACTCAAACAAGTTTATTCAAAAAAATCAACAACCTTTTTCAAATGACACGACTCCCCTATTTATAGGGTTACAACACGTACAAGACTCACAACCTTTCTTAGGTCGTTTACGACCTAACACAACATGCCGACCTAACCCACAACGACCTGCGAGTTAACAGAAACATCCCACGACCTTACAACAAGCGACTTAACATATGTACAACACACACGAGTTACGACCTAAGTAACAAACGACACTGCTTCAGGCTTCAGCGACCTAAGG
Organism: Allium cepa; assembly: GCA_030765085.1. Classification (NCBI taxonomy): domain Eukaryota; kingdom Viridiplantae; phylum Streptophyta; class Magnoliopsida; order Asparagales; family Amaryllidaceae; genus Allium; species Allium cepa. The sequence continues at coordinate 3,129,875 of CM060937.1, forward strand.
AACTTCATGCGACCTAGCCCATGGAGCGACCTATCTTCAACAGCGATTTAAGAGAGTAAGCGACCTAGCTGGTGCGCGACTCAATGAAAACGGCTTAAGATGCTAGGTCGTTAGCGACTTAGTATGAACGGTAATGTTATGTTGCTTTGTATCTCGTCATGCTTTAGCTCGTTAGGCCGGTCATCTTGCCTCGCTAGGTCGCTTGAACGACCTTCCAACATACTAGGTCGCGGCCGACCTAATTCCAATGCATATTGCGCTGCATCATCCTTCTCTCTTATCCCGTCTTTCCTTACACCGTTAGCTCGCACGCGACCTTTTAGTTCGTTAGGTCGCTTGCGACCTAAGACTTCATCGAGCTGAGCTGCATCAGAAAAGCAACAAATACAAACAAACACACAAACAAATGCAAGCAACAATCAAACAAACACATAACAATTTTTTTTTTAAAATGCAAACAAGCACAAAATAAAAACACACAAAAATCAAACAACAAATAATTCAAAAATAGAAATTAAAATCAAATCAATTCCCTGGCAATGACGCTAAAAACTTGTTCGACGACTAATTTTCTATCGGATTAGAAAATCGCCAAATAAATTTTAATTAAAAATTACCGCAACCACATGGCGTACGTGGTGAGTAGGGGTCGATCCACAGAGAACTATTTAGATTTTAAAATTTCTATTCAATAAAATTAAACAAAAAATTTGAGATGTGTGAAGCTAAAAATGTAAATAAACTAGCGAAAGAAAATGGATAAAAATATTAGAGTTTAAAGGCAATTTAGAGATAAATCCACTCTCTTGATCACGTAAATCAATACAACATGAAATTATGATCTCTTTTTATGGTCATTAGTGAATTTAATTGACGTGTTTATTATAAGTATAAAATATTTGTGCTATTAATTAGCCCAATATAAACCATCAATCTATAACACGCCCCTTAAACCACTTCTTAACTCTCATGAAAATTACAATGAAATTGAAAATAAAATCTATTCTAAGCATGATATATTAACTATTGATTAGAAATATAGACCATTAAATTTTGATTCCAAATCCACTTCCATCACCATAATCAATTAGTTAGATGATGATGTGAATTGTGTTTAATTTAGTAAGCATAGCCTATATGTGATTAACATCATGGACCATCAAATTCATTAATAAACTTACATCAACATGCAACTTTTCAATAAGCACTAAAAGAGAACATAAATGATCAAAATGTGTTGAATCTACATAATTAGAGAACTTCATTACCCCAAAATTGAAGGGGTTTAGCGTCATATATTTGTTATCATTTCAACAAATGTAGAGTTTAATATGAAAAAAATAAGAAGAAGAAAAAGAGCTAAATAAATAAAATCTAAACTACTTGCATAAAATAAAAAGATCTACACTAGTGACATGAAATAAACAAAAAAGAAAAGTGCATGTATTAAAATTGCATAAAAATGAAGTTACATGAAAGAAAATGGCTAAGTAGCCATGAAAAGAAAGGAAGAGCTTTTGTTTGTTTTTGAGCCTAAAACTAAACTAACTAAAATAAGACTCGATGGAGACTAAGAAGAAAGCCTAATTACATGAACATACATGGTATTTATACAAATTTGAAATCATAATCCATATTTTTGGAAACTACCCAAACTACCTTCTTAGGAACTGTGGCCACCAAGTTATCATTAGCATGAGATAATCTTTCATTAACTGTGCATGTAACTTTAATAGCCATTTAGCATGTGCATCGGCTCCAAATTGTACATCATTGTACGTGGGTAGGCGAGGTCCTTCATGATTCATGAAATGAATTACTTCCATCTTCATTCATTTGTATCCTTTTGTGCACGCTTATTTTCCATGAAGCCACTTATAATTCGAATTCAAATTCCTACAAAATAATATAAAAATTTCCAAGTTAATTTTCTCAAATTAATATGTGCACAAAAATGACCATTTTTCCCCTATATGAAGATGAATAAATGATGATTTGAAAATAATTTAAATTTTGGTTTAAACATGTTAAAATACCCTATATGCTCATTTATTTAATTAAATTCGATAAAATATGGAAGTAAAAATATGTATATTTACGTGCACATCACTATCAATTTGTCTTAAGTATTGTCTAGCTAAGAAAGAACATATGCAAGACCAAATGTGAGCTTTGACTGGCTTTCCTATTCAGGATAAGTAAAATAAAAATTAGTACATGAAAAACAATGTAACGATCCACCATTTTGACCATCGGAAGTCGACACCGGACACTACCATCGTGTTCCAATGTTGCGCATCCAATCGACGAAAGGGCAGATTGTTAGGGTAAATAAAAAGAAAAGAACAGAAACAGAGAAACATAATGTCACATCGGAATCGACAACATATAATATAACAAAGACAATAGCAACTGTCTCTTCAAAAAATAAAAAGTATATCAGAGTTAAAAACAAACTTTATCCGCTGGGCAGTTATAAAATCCTATCATTACAAATGCCTATTGGTATACTATATAATACAGCGGAAAATAAAATAATACGACGGGTGAATCTTCAGCTCCCCTCCTTGAATTCCATAACACCAAAGCCAACCTGGAAAAATAGTCGGCCTGTGTTAGCACCAAAATTGGTCACTAACACCATTAGAAAGATTGTGTAGAGAGAATAATGAAGAAAACAAACTGAAAAAGAGAAGAGAACATAAATTAAAATGCGGGAAGTATGAACACCAAATTTATAGTGGTTCGGCGCCGTGGCCTACGTCCACTTTGAAGCTGATCTTTATTTTCCACTTGATACTTGATTACAGATACAATCCGGTCTTAAGTATTAGAATACAATTGCGAGGTAAAAGAAATAAGTCTTGAATGAGGATTCAATGTGGCAGAGTCTCTCCAGTGCTCTTCTAAAATCTGATCCCGTTTTCTGTGCCCCTGCTTCTCTATTTATAGACGAAAGTGGGTTGGACTTTCCTGGTGGGCCAGGTGGCCGAATAACTTGGTCCAAGTAGGACGTGCTCTGTGTGCCGAGCCGAATAGGCCGAACGATAGAAATGCCGAACCCTCCTTTTCATGCCGAACGGTCTGTTTGTTGAGTGGAAGAAGTGGACCAAACGTAGAATGCCGATCCTTCCTTCATGCCGAACGAGGCCAGGCCGGACAGGATGAGGTGTTGAGTGAGGGAAGGGTAGGCCGAGTAATAGTTGAAACTGGTTATGTTGGGGCGGATGTTGGCCCATCTTGCTGGCCGATCGTTCGGGGATGCCGAACGTCACTTGGCCGAGCGTACGTGGGAGGCCGAACGGTACCACTTGGTCGAGCGGCATTCAATGTGGAAAGACCGTCTACGTCGAACGACATTCAATGCCGAACACCCCTCGGTGCCGAACGACCAATACAAGCCGATCATACTCCTGATGCCGAGCGTTCCTTCTTCGGCCAACCGCTTACTTTGGACGAGCGATGCTTTTGGATGTCGAGTACTCTCTGGATGCCGAGTACTCTCTGGATGCCGAGTACCAAGTTGCCTGGTCAATCCCTTGGGAAACACTTGCCCTCCAAAGTGTATTACGTGACCGATCGTGATGCACTTTGATTAAACCTTGGTCGTCACCCTTGAGGGTCATAAAACTCCCTTAGCCGAACGCAACAGGGGAGGCCGAACGATACGTTACCCCGAGTGACTTTGTATGCCGAATGATCGAGCCGAACGAGGCAAGTGCCGGTAAATCCATGTTGGCCCAAGTCGAACGAACCGAGATGGCCGAACGATACCATTTTGGCCGGTAGAGCCGGTCAGAAACTCTTCAACTTCCTCTTTTCCCTTATAAAACCCGACCTCTTCTTCTTCCTCCTTCTTATTTCTTTTCTTACTTCCACTTCTGCAATTTCGAGCTACCCCTGTCATCCAACTCTGAGGATTTAAGGATTTCTCAACCCTTCCCAACGCTCGATCCACGAACTAGGTAAAATCCTTTTACCCGATTCCTTTCCCTGATAAGTTTTGATCAATTAGCTTAGGACATGATGGTGGTTGAACATGATATGTGGGTGGAGGTCCCAAACTCTGATTAGGATATTTCCAAGGTCGAGCAACGTGAGGCAGGGAGAAGTGGTGAGGGGTGACCACTCGTAGGGTTTGTGTTGTTTTGGGAGAGACGCTGTGGTTCGGCATAATTCTCCTGTGCCGAATTAGGTGGAAGAAGGAATATGGGGGGAGTGCCGAGCGTTGGAGCTCGGCATTACTCCGGTTCGGTATGACACACCGTATGCCGAATGGTGGGTTGGTAGGTTTGGGAGGAAGTATGAGTTAGCGTGGAGGATGCTGAGCGTTGTTTCGGCCGAACGGGTTCTCGACCGAACTAATTTGAGTGCCGAACCATGGCAATGCCGAACAACCATAAATGCCGAACCGATCAGGCCGAACGATATTAGCCGAACAACACATAAGTGCCGAACAAACGTATTGAACAATGCATAGTCGAACCATACACAAATGCCGAACATACTCTCCCGGACGAACATGACTTAAGCCGAACGATATAAATGCCGGACATACAATGCTGGCCGAACATGACTCAAGCCGAACGATATAAATGCCGAACATACAATGCTGGCCGAACATGACTTAGGCCGGACAAACACTAATGCCAAACATACTGACGTGCCGACCAAACTCAAACGCCGAACATACTGACGTCTTGTCCAATTTCATAACCGAACTTTACTTGCCGTAACCGAATAAATTCTTTTAGCGTTTTCTTAACCTGGAACTGTAATCGCCATACAGAAGGCCCTTGGAGACGGTTAGCGATGACGGTTTTCAGAGGCGGCGATTACAAACTTAGTTTTATTCTAAATGCTTATACACGATTCAACGCACTAGTTCACACACCACGTGGGGGGATTATTCGTGTTGTTAACTCTAACATTGGTCATTTTTCAAGTATAGTTCACACAGGTGCTTAGTTGAATCCACTATTTATTCAAGATGTCTAAAAAGTCCAGTTTCGCTACACTTTCCGACAGACCCAGGCCGTCTTCAAAGCAAACAGCCGCCGATACATCTGACCCGTCAGTTTCTCCCGCTCATGACTGGGCTCCTGATACCTTGGAGTCGTCGATCTTATTGGATAGCACGGTTGACTCACAGGTTTCGAGGTTCACCGAAGCCGCTCTTCAGCGGATATGTTCTATTCATGGTATCCCGTTCTCCAACGTGTTAGTTCCGTCGGGGCACGACCATCCACATCTGCCCCCAGCAGGATATACAGCGTGCATCAAGTTCATGTGTTGGGTTGGCAGCGTACCACCGTTCAATCTATTTCTTCGAGATGTGCTACGGTATCTTGACGTCGCCCCATCACAGCTACATCCAAACGGTCACGCCTTCATCTACGGCACGTACGTGCTCTTTATGGCCGTCTTCTCTAGGCCCCCAACCCCTGGCGATATTAGGTACATATATATTACCAAGAAACGGGGAGACAGTCCCTCTTACATGTTTCTCGAGCCACAACGGAAGTGCCAAATTTTCACCAGCGCGTGGAGCAGCAAATTCGCCCAGTACAAACAGGAATGGTTTTACGTGCGCTGCCCACAGGGTTTTGCGAGGAGATGGGTTGAAGGAAGTAAGTCTTCTTCCTGAATTGATGTCCGTTCCCAATCGGTTTTAAGCTTCTGCTAACTTATCGTTTCATCCTTTCAGATTCCATTCCACGTCCCAAGGGTCGAGGGTACTCTGATGCTGTCGAAACCATTAGAGCCCTTCCTGCTGAGGAACGAGATATCCGAGCCCTCATTTCCAATGAGTCATTATCAAGGTTCGGTCTGCTAGCTCCTGGCCGCCGGATTAGTCTTCCTGAGGGCGCCAAACCCGTACCCGCTAGAGGGAAAAAACTGCTTAAATCATCTATTCGCCCTTCTCTTGAAGTACCGGAAGAGGAGGAAATTCCAAACGAGCCACCCCAAAAGCAAGGTGAGGATTTGGGCCCTGCGGTCGAAGTTCATGATATTGAAACGTCATCTTCCCCTTCGAAGGGGAAAAAGAAGTCGGCGTGCAAGTTGAGGAAGGAGAAGGTTGGCGGGACTTGCAAAGTTACGCCTATCCAGCCAGAGAAAGAGGCTTCTTCACAGCGCGTTGAAAGTTCTCTGAAGGGCTTATCGAACCTTTCCATTCCCGACGACTTGTTCAACTATGATTTTAATGACCCGGAGTTGTTTAAGTTTCGCTCACCCGCCAGGGGCGATGCGAGTGTTCCAGCCCCGAACCGAGGAGAGAAGACTCCCGTTAGCAAAGCCACTGGTCCGTCAGGGGGGGAACACTAGGACACACACGGACACGTGCACTTCACTTTGCACCTACTTTTCTTTCATCATTTTGTTCTCTCGCTGATTCGCTATTGTTTGAATTCTTTGCAGGTGACATGGGGCGTTCGCACGGATATGACCGCCTCCGCGGTTCGTCGACTTTACGCCAATCCGGCCGGGACTCAGGTCTCGAGAAGCGTCGAGACAGAGATAGCGACAGCAACCGAAATTATCATTCCCGGGACTCGTCATTCCGGAAGAAAACTCATTATCAGCCCGAACTCCACCAGGGGACCTCTTCTCATCAGGAGCGAAGCAAAGAAAAGCGCGGTCATAAGAGGTCGCATTCCGATGCTCCTCGGGACCAACACTCTGACTCCTCTTCTACCCGGCGTTCCCGAGACTCTCATAGGAGGGGCGAACTTTCAAAGCCGTCTACTCCCGCTCCAGCGACAGGCCCGACAGTGTCAGAGAAACTGATCGAACTCAAGACCAAATTTTCGAAGATTTGTTTCGATGGGCTAAAGTTTCTCCCAATGATTCACCCTATACCCGGAGATGTTAAGCAAAATGCCATTGCCTGTACCAACGACGTCTATGTTCAACGTGACGCATTCGTTCATCTGGCTGAGAAGCTTTCTGAAGTCTCTGTGGAGCGCCAGCACGAAATTGACCGCCTAAAGCTTGAAGCTATTCATGACAGAGATATCATTAAGGCCCAAGATGACGAGTTGACCACTTATAAGTCTGAGCTTGAGGTCGCCCGTCAGCGCGCTAAGGACACCGCCGAGGCTGTTTCCCGTCTTAAATTAACTCATAAGAAAGAGCTTGATGAGTCAGTCCAACGGTGTGGTGCTCTAGTTTTGAAGAAGGACTCCGTTCAGAAGGAGCGGGACATGCTCAGCCAACGGGTCAAGGAACTCGAAGAGCAACTCCATGAGGAGAAGAAAGAAAAATTGGCCGCCCAGGTTGAGGCACAACACTATTGCGATGAGATCGTCGCCACCCGGCTCCTAAAGGAGAAACTCGAGGGTGATTTCTCCAAAGTCGAGGCACTAAAGAATGAGGCTCGCGAGGAGGGCAAAAAGATGGCAACTGCCGACATCGACTCTCGCATTGAGGCGGCCAGGGAGGAAGGTATGGAAGAGATCAAGACTGAATTCGACCCGCTCATCGCCGAATTCAACGCCCGAGTTCTCATGCACCGAGATCTAACTTTTTTGGACGAGGGCTACCTTGAGTCTCTGATCGAGGCGTGGGAGACCCTGATTCAAATCAAGAAGGCCGAGACCGGCGTCGAAGAGGTCGATGAGGAAGCTTTGATTAAGGAGTTCTTGAAGGGAAAAGAACCTTCAGACCTATCAGCGGCTAAGGCCCTATACAGCAAAGGTTCCCCTTCGAGGAAAGGAGAGGAAGTGGTTGTCCATCCGGCATCGTGCCCCCAGTTCGTGCGCCTACTCAGCCGACTAGCCGACCGGTACTTGATCCCTTCGAGCAGCACCTTGGCTATGACCCGGATGCCCCCGGGCTTGATGTTCATGTTCTATCTCCCATCCCGGAGGGTGAGACCCTTCTGACAACCGAGATTCCACCGGCACCCGGTAAGCAACTTCTTTGCTTTATAGGGTTTCTGTGTTTTTCTTGAAGCTGTCATGCTCTAACATTTGTTCTCTTGTGACTTTGTGCAGGTTGTTCTGACCCCGAGCCCACTCCGAGGAGCGATGTCGCCAAGGAGCTGGAGGAAGAAACGAGTGAGGCTGCTCGAGTTGGCGAGGGTCCTGACCCAAATGCCCAAGTAATCGGGGCACTCGATGAAGGCAAGTCCGACTCTTCTTCCGAGAGTTTTGAAATGGAAATCACGGGCGCCTCTGAGCATGCATCTGAGCCGAGCATGAAGGAGCGGCTCGATAAAGAGAAGGAAGTGACAGCCAGAGTTAAGGCTGGGCCTCGGGATGTGGACCTGGACGACCCCTCGGACAAACCGTTGAAGGTCATCCTCCCTGGCGGGTCCAAGCCTATGGACATTCCCCCTACATCTTCGGTCGTCACCCCTCCATCCGGGAAAGATTCCAAGGGTAAGCGCTCTGGGAAGGAATCATCCAGGAAGAAGTCAAAGAAACACAAGAAGTGACCATCGTCCTCGTTCAACGAGAGTTAATTTAGGTCATGTAATGATTTTTGCAGACTGTGTAAATAGGCTGTCGACTCCGGACTTCGGAGCGCTTTTGTAGCGAAAAGCTTTTCAGGAATAAAGCACAGTTTCATTTTCTGTCTTTTCAAAAGATTCTTGTCATTCAGTTTTCATTGTAATTGTGATTGTGAGTGAAATCTGAACTGCTATGAATAACATAGACCTCCTGGTTCACCTTTACATAGCTTGGGAATTCTTTGGAGTTGTTCAATCTCCATTCTGTGCTTCTTGTATTTAAAATATTTCCTCGCCCGCATGTCTGGGACTCGGCATATCCAAGCCATTGTGTCATAGTTCACATTCAAGAGGCTTGAAGATCTGAATCACTTACATTCGAGTCCGCGCTCTGGGGACTTAGAGTATTCCAGTTCGCGCACCGGGGACTTGGGGATTCTGAATCGTTTATACCCGAGTCTGCACTCCGGGGACTTCGAGTAGTCCAGTCCGCGTTCCGGGGACTTGGAGATTTTGGATCGTTTATACTCGAGTCCGCATCCCGGGGACTTCGAGTACTCCAGTCCGTGCTCCGGGGACTTGGAGATTTTGAGTCGTTTATACTCGAGTCCGCACTCCGGGGACTTCGAGTACTCCAGTCTGCGCTCCGGGGACTTCGAGTACTCCAGTCTGCGCTCCGGGGACTTGGAGATTTTCAATCGTTTATACTCGAGTCCGCACTCCGGGGACTTCGAGTACTCCAGTCCGCGCTTCGGGGACTTGGAGATTTTGAGTCGTTTATACTCGAATCCGCACTACGGGGACTTCGAGTACTCCAGTCCGCGCTCCGGGGACTTGGAGATTTTGAGTCGTTTATACTCGAGTCCGCACTCCGGGGACTTCGAGTACTTCAGTCCGCACTCAGGGGACTTGGAGATTTTAAATCGTTTGTACTCGAGTCCGCACTCCGGGGACTTCGAGTACTCCAGTCCGCGCTCCGGAGACTTGGAGATTTTAAGTCGTTTATACTCGAGTCCGCACTCCAGGGACTTCGAGTACTCCAGTTCGCGCTCCGGGGACTTGGAGATTTTAAGTCGTTTATACTCGAGTCCGTACTCCGAGGACTTCGAGTACTCCAGTCCGCGCTCCGGGGACTTGGGGTCGTTTATACTCGAGTCCGCACTCCGGGGACTTCGAGCACTCCAGTTCGCGCTCCGGGGACTTGGAGATTTTAGGTCATTTATACTCGAGTCCGCACTCCGGGGACTTCGAGTACTCCAGTCCGCGCTCCGGGGACTCAGAGATTTTGAGTCGTTTATACTCGAGTCCGTACTCCAGGGACTTCGAGTACTCCAGTCCGCACTCCGGGGACTTGGAGATTTTCAATCGTTTATACTCGAGTCCGCACTCCGGGGACTTCGAGTACTCCAGTCCGCGCTCCGGGGACTTGGAGATTTTAAGTCGTTTATACTCGAGTCCGCACTCCGGGGAATTCGAGTACTCCAGTCCGCGCTCCGAGGACTTGGAGATTTTGAGTCGTTTATACTCGAGTCCGCACTCCGGGGACTTCGAGTACTCCAGTCCGCGCTCCGGGGACTTGGAGATTTTGAGTCATTTATACTCGAGTCCGCACTCCGGGGACTTCGAGTACTCCAGTCCGCACTCCGGGGACTTGGAGATTTTGAGTCGTTTATACTCGAGTCCGCACTCCGGGGACTTCGAGTACTTCAGTCCGCCCTCCGGGGACTTGGAGATTTTAAATCGTTTATACTCGAATCCACACTCCGGGGACTTCGAGTACTCCAGTCGGCGCTCCGGGGGCTTGGAAATTTTAAGTCGTTTATACTCGAGTCCGCACTCCGGGGACTTCGAGTACTCCAGTTCGCGCTCCGGGGACTTGGAGATTTTGAGTCGTTTATACTCGAGTCCGCACTCCGGGGACTTCGAGTACTCCAATCCGCACTCCGGGGACTTGGAGATTTTAAGTCGTTTATACTCGAGTCCGCACTCCGGGGGCTTCGAGTACTCCAGTCCGCGCTCTGGGACTTAGAGATTTTGAGTCATTTATACTCGAGTCCGCACTCCGGGGACTTTGAGTACTCCAGTCCGCACTCCGGGGACTTGGAGATTTTCAATCGTTTATACTCGAGTCCGCACTCCGGGGACTTCGAGTACTCCAGGCTGCGCTCCGGGGACTTGGATATTTTGAGTCATTTATACTCGAGTCCGCACTCCGGGGACATCGAGTACTCCAGTCCGCACTCCGGGGACTTGGAGATTTTAAGTCGTTTATACTCGAGTCCGCATTCCGGGGACTTCGAGTACTCCAGTCCGCGCTCCGAGGACTTGGAGATTTTGAGTCGTTTATACTCGAGTCCGCACTCCGGGGACTTCAAGTACTTCAGTCCGCACTCCGGGGACTTGGAGATTTTAAATCATTTATACTCGAGTCCGCACTCCGGGGACTTCGAGTACTCCAGTCGGCGCTCCGGGGGCTTGGAGATTTTAAGTCGTTTATACTCGAGTCCGCACTCCGGGGATTTCAAGTACTCCAGTTCGCGCCCGGCGACTTGGAGATTTTAAGTCGTTTATCCTCGAGTCCGTACTCCGGGGACTTCGAGTACTCCAGTCCGTGCTCTGGGGACTTGGAGATTTTAAGTCGTTTATACTCGAGTCCGCACTCCGGGGACTTCGAGTAGTCCAGTCCGTGCTCCGGGGACTTGGAGATTTTAAGTCGTTTATACTCGAGTCCGCACTCCGGGGACTTCGAGTACTCCAGTCCGCGCTCCGGGGACCTAGAGATTTTGAGTCGTTTATACTCGAGTCCGCACTCAGGGGACTTCGAGTACTCCAGTCCGCACTCCGGGGGCTTGGAGATTTTCAATCGTTTATACTCGAGTCCGCACTCCGGGGACTTCGAGTACTCCAGTCCGCGCTCCAGGGACTTGGAGATTTTAAGTCGTTTATACTCGAGTCCGCACTCCGGGGACTTCGAGTACTCCAGTCCGCGCTCCGGGGACTTGGAGATTTTAAGTCGTTTATACTCGAGTCCGCACTCCGGGGACTTCGAGTACTCCAGTCCGCGCTCTGGGGACTTGGAGATTTTGAGTCGTTTATACTCGAATCCGCACTCCGGGGACTTCGAGTACTCCAGTCCGCGCTCCGGTGACTTGGAGATTTTGAGTCGTTTATACTCGAGTCTGCACTCCGGGGATTTCGAGTACACCAGTCCGCACTCCGGGGACTTGGAGATTTTCAATCGTTTATACTTGAGTCCGCACTCCGGGGACTTCGAGTACTCCAGTCCGCGCTCCGGGGACTTGGAGATGTTAAGTTGTTTCTGAGCGTTTGTATGCTAGTCAGAATATCATAATTTTCAGCCGCTTGTCACAGGAATATCATACGCAGAGACATTAATCATTTATGAAAAAGGTGGCTTCAAGCCTTTATTAATGAGAGCAAGCTGAATTGTCTTATAACATGCCAAGAACTGGAAATGGAAACATACTGGAAATAAGTGCAACTACTACATAAAGGAAATAGATTAAGTGTAGTAACGCTGGAAGTGCTCGCTGCTCCATGCTCGGGGGAGTGTCACACCATCGACGGTCGCTAGCTTGAAAGTTCCTTCTCCAAGCCTCCGTTCGACGACGTATGGACCTTCCCATGTGGGGTTTATATGTGACGGGACTGGAAAAACTCGTTTCAAAATGAGATCTCCCACATCAAAGATTCTTGGTCGGACTTTCTCATTATAATATTTCGCGACCCGATGTTTGTACGAGGCTGCTCTCAGATCAGCTTCTTCGCGTTTTTAATCGATAAAGTCCAATGATTCCAGTAAGAGATCCTGGTTCGACGTGGGGTCGTAATGAGTCACCCGATGTGATGGAACTTCAAGTTCTACGGGTATGACGGCTTCCGTGCCGTACGCCAATGCGAATGGTGTGTGGCCAGTCGCGGTCTTGTGGGTAGTTCTATAGGCCCAAAGTGCTGTCGGGAGTTCATCTACCCACTTGCCTCTAGCTTTTTCCAAACGCTTCTTCAATATGGACTTGATTATTTTGTTTAAAGCTTCTACCTGCCCATTCGCCTTCAGGTGAGCAACCGCTGTGAACCTTTTCTCAATGCCATACTTCTGACAAAATTCTTTGAATTCTTTGCTCTCGAATTGAGTCCCGTTATCTGTTATGATGGTCCGTGGAAGACCAAAGCGGCATATGATATTTCGTACAACGAAATTAATGACTTTCTTGGTGGTGATCGTGGCCATAGGCTCTGCTTCTGCCCATTTGGTGAAATAATCGACTGCCACTATTGCATATTTCGCGCCTCCTCTGGCTAAGGGTAAAGAACCAATCAAGTCAATTCCCTACATTGCAAATGGCCAGGGACTAACCATTTGCGTGAGTTCCGTCGGCGGGGCTCTCGGAATTTTCGCGTATATCTAGCATTTGTCACATTTCCTCACATAGTCTGCGGCGTCGCGGTTCACGGTTGGCCAATAGTATCCGTAGCAGAGGATTTTCTTTGCCAAAGTTTGCCCCCCAGTATGATCACCACACTCTCCCTCATGGATTTCCTCTAGTACCCGTTTTATCTCGTCATGGGCCACGCACCGGAGTAAGGGGGTCGAGAATCCCCTGCGATACATTACTCCGTTCTGTATTACATAACGCGAGGCCTTATGAAGGACTTGGCGTCTTTCACTCCTCTTCTCAGGCAAATCCCCATGTAGTAAGTACTGTTTGATCGGGGTCAACCACGATTCCCTTTCGAGTTCGGTCTCCAAGACGAAATCTATCTCCATCATGTCTATACTTGGGGCAAGTAGGGTCTCGACAGGGAACAATCCCATCTGCTGTGCATCGCCAGTGCTTGCGAACTTTTCTAACGAGTCAGCTTCTCTATTCTGTTCACGTGGGACATGGGAGATGTCATAATATTCGAGACTTGCCAGTAGTTCTCGAGTGCGAGCAAGGTAAGGAGCCAGTCTCTGCCCTTTTGCTTGATAGTCTCCCCGCACCTGATAAACTACTAGCTGTGAGTCACAGAAGATTTCGATTGACTTCATTCCCAACTCGATAACGAGTTCAAAGCCCGCAATCAATGCCTCATATTCGGCTTCATTATTTGTTGCTGCAAATTCAAGCTTCAAAGCGTAGTAGATTGATCGGTCTTCTGGGTTTATGAGGACGATACCTGCCCCCGAGCGATGGTCGTTAGATGCCCCATCGGTGTACATCTTCCATCGAACGGGAGGTGCGACCCTGTGTCCGCTCGGTTCATCTGGCAGAGTGAACTTGACGATGAAGCCAGCTAGTGCTTGTCCTTGTATAGCCCTTCGTGGCAGGTAGGCAATGTCGAACTGACTCAACTCAATGTTCCATTTTAGCATCCTTCCGGAAGTTTCCGGTCGTTGGAGTACTTGTCGCAATGGTTGGTCAGTGTAGACACTGATCGAGTGTGCCTGGAAGTATGGATGAAGCTTGCGTGATGCAATCACCAAGCAATAGGCGAGTTTCTCAATCTTTGGATAGTTCCTTTCCGCCCCCGTCAGGCGTTTACTAACACAGTAAACTGGCCTTTGAACTCGGTCCTCCTTGCGGACCAGGGCTGTGCTGATGGTATGTTGAGAGACCGCTAAGTATACGTACAACATCTCGTGGTCTACTGGTTTCGACAGCACCGGGGGACTCTCCAGGTGTCTTACCAGAGCCCGGAACGCTTCGTCGCAGTCGGTGGTCCATTCGAAGTTTCTCTTTCCTTTCTTTATAACTTTAAAGAACAGAATACACTTGCTGTAGCTCTGGATATGAATCGACTCAGCGCAGCCACTTTTCCGTTTAAGCTTTGCACCTGTTTGATGGTTCTAGGTACTCGTATATCTCGGATGGCCTGGATCTTTTCCGGGTTAGCTTCAATTCCTCGTGCATTCACAATGAAACCCAAGAATTTTCCTGATGCCACGCCGAACGAACATTTCAAAGGATTGATCTTCATCCCGAAGTGCCTTAGTATATCGAACATCTCTGCTAAGTCTCGGATGTGGTCGTTTGATTGTCGTGACTTCACAAGCATGTCATCCACGTTGACTTCCATCGTTTTTCCAATTTGATCTTTGAACATTCGATTTACCAGACGTTGGTAAGTTGCTCCTGCGTTCTTCAATCCGAAGGGCATTACTACGTAGCAATACAACCCGACATTTGTGACAAAGCTGGTGTGCTCTTGGTGCGGGATGTGCATCAGAATTTGATTATAGCCAGAGTACGCGTCCATAAATGATAGTAACTCGTGTCCGGCCGTTGAATCGACTAGTTGGTCGATCCTTGGTAGCGGAAAACTCTCCTTTGGGCAGGCTTTGTTTAAATCAGAGTAATCAACACAAGTTCTCCATTTCCAATTGGCTTTCTTTACCAACACTGGGATGGACACCCATTCAGGGTAGAGGGCGTCGCGGACGAACCCATTGGTTTTGAGTTTGTCCACCTCCTCTTTGAGAGCTGCGGACCTTTCTGGATCCATGCCTCTCCTTTTCTGTTTCACGGGGACGTGTTTTGGGTCTATGTTCAACATATGACTCGCAATTGCAGGAGAAATCCCGCACATATCAGAATATGTCCAAGCAAACACATCAAGGTTCGCTCGGAGGAAGTCAATAAGGTTTTCAGCTGTCACGGGGTCTAATTGTGATCCTATTTTAAGAACTCGTGATGGGTCGCTACGACTAACTGAGATGTCAATTGTTAGTTCAGTTGGCGCTGCATTCGTTTCCCTGGGTTCCCCATTATCATCTCTCGGATCTATGTCTCTATGGATCCGAGAATGTTGCCCGAGCCAGGGCTCGGGCACTGGTTGTCAATCATCAGAATTTTGGATGCGTACAAAGCTGTCAGCGACCTTTCCTTTCTCCCTACGCTGCGCTTCTCTGAACTCAGCCACGTAGCATGCACGACCGGTTGCCTGATCACCATGCACTACTCCTACTCCTTTGTCTGTGGGAAATTTTAACGTCAAACACCACGGGGCCAAGGCTGCCCTGAAGTCTGCGAGGGCTGGTCGTCCCAGGAATACGTTGTATGGTGAATCAACATCCAGCACTATGAATGGCAGGATTCGCACTCTCCTGCGTTCTCCTTGTCCCAGTTCAACTGGTAGCTCCACATATCCTACTGCGTCTGTTGCTGCGCCGTTAAAGCCATGGATTCGGGCTTTAGATGGTTTCAAATCCTTAGTCTCCAGCTTCATTTGGTCATATTCTTTCTTGAAGATGATGTTAATGGAACTTCCGCAATCGATTAGAATTCTTCTTACGAATGCCGGTCCGATGGTCGCGGATATGACCATCGGATCGATAGTAGGGGCTTCCACCTTATCCGCATCTCTATTCCTGAATACAATATCGTCGTTCATTGTGCGCTGCTGCTTTGCGGGAGCTCCATCCTCCACATTTGAATAGCACTCATACTCCATATGCCTTAGAGAATTAGCATATCACTCCATCTCCTGCCAATTTTTATCCACAGGATGAGGTCCACCAGTAATTGTGTTAATAACCAATCTTCCCACAGTCCGAGCAGGTTGTTCTGGCTGGCGTGGAGCTGGCCCGCGTCCGGGGTCCGATGTCTCCTTTTTACTGTCTGGCGAGTCTCTGACAAATTCCTGTAGCTTCTTTTGCCTAATCAATTTCTCAATAGCGTCATGAAGATGCCTGCACTCGTCAGTGTTGTGTCCGTAGGACTCGTGAAAGCGGCAATACTTCCCAGTCCGCTTCTGCTCCTCTGTTGATTCCTTTGGGCGTGGTTTTCTGTATTGAAAAGTGTTGCAGGTCGACAAGTAGATGTTCTCAAGAGATGTATTCAGTGGAGTGTATTCGTTGTAGGTCGGGATTCTTGACTTCCATCTCCCCGTTTCCTTCTTCTTCTTTCCGGGATCTCCGTCTCCAGTTGCTTTAGACTGCCCGGGCTCGTTCTGGACGTTGGCTTGAGCCTTCTCAAGGTTTTCTCCGGTTGTCTTCGCAGCGATGTTACTCTTTACAGATTCCTGACCGGGCCCCGGTGCCTTGTCTTTCCTTGTCCACCGAGCTTCTTCCCTCCTTATGAATTGATGGGCTTTCGAATAAAAACATTCCAGCGTGGCTGGGGGCTTTCCTGCCAACCAATCTCCAAATTCAGAATCTGGATCCACTCCACGCATTACTGCCATCAAAATTACATGATCGTTAGGATTGCTCACTTCAGTAGCGGCAACATGAAATCTTTGCAAGTATGCTTTCAGTGATTCTCCTGGAGCTTGGGTCACACTTGACAAGGACATTACATCCTTGGGACGAGTGGTGTGTATCCTAAATTGTTCTATGAATTTTCTTGCTAATTCGTCGAAGCTGGAGATTGACCGTGGAGGAAGTCGAGTGAACCACATGGTGGCGATTCTGGATAAAGTTATCGGGAAGCACCTGCACTTGGTTGCGTCGTTGGCTCTTGCTGAATCCATCATCCATCCATACCTCATTACATGTTGTCTAGGGTCAGTTTTCCCTTCATAGGCAGGAATGGTGGGCATGTTAAACTTCCTTGGGTATTCAGCCTGTAGGATGGTATCTGTGAAGGGAGTCTGACTCTTGGAAACTCCCCAATCTTCATTAGTCAATCCTTGGTTTTCTTTCATCAGATGCCTAACCATAGCTGTCAAGTCGGGGGTAGGTATGGAAGATGGAAGGTTGGGTTCTTTGGGATCTTGGTGAGTCTGGCATCCAGCCTCTTCGTGAGCTTGATCCCTAGTCGATCGATTGGTGGCACCTTCTTGTGAACCTTCATCCTTGCGGCGTCTACGCCTAGGTGGTTCGTCAACTGAAGTCGAACTATCATCTTCTGAGTAAGGGGCAGGGCTACCTCCAGCATTTCGATGATGCTGCTTAATAAGATGAATCATGAGGTCAGCATTGATCTGCATTTGCTCTGCAAGTTGCCTCCTGCTTTCCCTAAGTTCTTTCATTAAGTCATTGAACTCTGCTCGGGAAACAAATTCCTCTTGATTTTGGTTGGAGGGTCCTACTCCTCGAATCGCTTATTGCTTGCTAGGACCATCTTGTTGTATGCTAGCGGTTTCACGGACATCTGCACTTTGAGAGGCCGATTTGGTTCGTGGTCTTCCCATGATAGAGTTGTTGGCTGTAACTCTGAGTAGAATCAACAGATGCCTTATGAATGATTATGGATCTCCTTCGGGGGATTTACGCAATCCAGTAGCTACAAAGTAGATCCTAATAGCCTGAGAATTCAACTCTTAGTGAAAGCACCAAAATGTTAGCACCAAAATTGGTCACTAACACCCTTAGAAAGATTGTGTAGAGAGAATAATGAAGAAAACAAACTGAAAAAGAGAAGAGAACATAAATTAAAATGCGGGAAGTATGAACACCAAATTTATAGTGGTTCGGCGCCGTGGCCTACGTCCACTTTGAAGCTGATCTTTATTTTCCACTTGATACTTGATTACAGATACAATCCGTTCTTAAGTATTAGAATACAATTGCAAGGTAAAAGAAATAAGTCCTGAATGAGGATTCAATGTGGCAGAGTCTCTCCAGTGCTCTTCTAAAATCTGATCCCGTTTTCTGTGCCGCTGCCTCTCTATTTATAGACGAAAGTGGGTTGGACTTTCCTGGTGGGCCAGGTGGCCGAATAACTTGGTCCAAGTAGGACGTGCTCTGTGTGCCGAGCCGAATAGGCCGAACGATCGAAATGCCGAACCCTCCTTTTCATGCCGAACGGTCTGTTTGTTGAGTGGAAGAAGTGGACCAAACGTAGAATGCCGATCCTTCCTTCATGCCGAACGAGTCAATGCCGGACAGGATGAGGTGTTGAGTGAGGGAAGGGTAGGCCAAGTAATAGTTGAAATTGGTTGTGTTGGGGCAGATGCCGGGCCATCTTGCTGGCCGATCGTTCGGGGATGCGGAACGTCACTTGGCCGAGCGTACGTGGGAGGCCGAACGGTACCACTTGGTCGAGCGGCATTCAATGCCAAACGACCGTCTACGCCGAACGACATTCAATGCCGAACGACCGTCTACGCCGAACGGCATTCAATGCCGAACGCCCCTCGGTGCCGAACGACCAATACAAGCCGATCATACTCCTGATGCCGAGCGTTCCTTCTTCGGCCAACCGCTTACTTTGGCCGAGCGGTGCTTTTGGATGCCGAGTACTCTCTGGATGCCGAGTACCAAGTTGCCTGGTCAATCCCTTGGGAAACAGCCTGACCCTAGCATTATAAATAAATAACACGCAGATTGGTTTGGAAATGCAAGCGTGAGATAACTCGAATAAGGGGAAACATATATAAAAATTCTGTGAGACTACGCCGCTAACACTGAATGGATTTTTACCTCACAAGAATAACATCCATACCAGCAAGAGTAGAAATGAATATCGAGAAACAAAACCAAATAAGATTGAGCATAAATAATATTAAACCAGACTTGAAAGAATGGAAATAAAACGAGTAAAAGCTAAATTGGATAGAATGGACAAGATAAGGAAAACAGTCCAACTTGATAGAATGGACTAAGTAAGGTAACAGTCCAAACTTGAGAGAATGGGCTAAATAAAGTAATAGTCCAAACTCGATAGAATGGACTAAATAAACACTTAAATGCTATGACGAGGAGTTGGATTTACTCACGGCAATTTAAAGCTAAAACCGATTCAATGTTTTCGAATCAAATAAGGAAAAGAAATTTTTCAGCAAATGACAAGGAGGGTGCGCCCCCTTACTGAAAGTATACCTCTAGAAATGTACTTAAGAACTTCGATGGCTCTTGGAAACCTCAAGCCGGACTCTGCCAACTGTTGCCGAGTATCCGAGTATTTCACATCTCAACGTGCTACACCAAATCCAATCTAGAGTGGATGTGAAGATATCCTAAGGAGCAACCCCACATAGCTTGGCCCCCACCCCCTCTTTGGTTTAAGTCATTTCCGACAAAGGATAACAAAGCTCAAATGAGCAACACGTCGTCTTAGAGTGACGGAATAAAGTGGCTGAAGTAACCGATAGTTAAGATACCAACTATCGAGGATTTAAAAATGATCGTATATGGAAATTAAGTCTTGTATACTTATGACTACTCATTGAATTCAAACTTGTACTATTTCTGGATTATCAATAATACCGGACAAGACAAGGTAGTGTTACCTTAAAGTCATGTCACATGATTATTCTTAACTTTCGAAATAGTGACAAGTCTACTTTTTCGATGTTTAGTGCTAATTGTACAAATAAATCGTTTCCATATAAGTTATTCGCTTTACAGAAATAATTCATTTCCATAAATGAATCAAACGTTTTCTTTTTGAAAACGAACTGAACTTTTGGCCTGATTTCCATATTGATAAAACAGTTTTAGAATAGGTTCCATATTGTTAAAATGTTAAGAGAATAATTTTTCCAAGTGCGCGACCCTAAAAGCCTAAACCAACATTAGACCAAACACCTAAAAGATTATCCAACTTATCATCCAATAATCGAGTTCCCATTCCCTTTTATACTTTAAAAATAATATTAATTATCCCAAAATATAATTAGTTACATTTAAAATCGCTTTAAATAAACAATTCGTTATCTATAATAAAATAGATAATTATTCCCAGGCACTTTTGTAACATTGGTAAATTAAATTTTAAAATCTTCATTAAATAAGTTTATTAAAGCAATTTTTATTATATTAGTTAATTTACTTTAATCACCTTTATTAAATCAATTAATTAAAAAGGATTTATTAAATTCAAATAGCCATTAATCAAATAAATAATTAATCTCTAACACATTAATTAAAATGATAAGTAATTTTAAATTCCATTGATTAAAACAATTAATCAGGTTCAAAATAATCATAAATTAGTCGGATTAATGAAATCCAAACTTCATTAGTCAAACCGATAAATTAAAACATCATTTGTTAAAACGATTTATTTAATTATAAAACATCATTAATTAAAACGAATTAACTAAATTCCAAATATCATTATTTTAAACCATTAATCAAATTTGAAAACAATCATTAATTAGAATGATTAATTAAATTCAACAATCATTATTTAAGTGATTTATTACTTTTAAATATCATTATTCAAAATGATTATTAATTTCAAGTATAATTAATTGAAATAATTAATTAAGTCCAATAAATTAATTAAGCTCCATTATCATTAATTAATTAATTAAACTCAAATAATCATTAGGTAAAACGATTAATCAAGTATAAAACTGTTATTCCGCTTTTTGGCAAAGCCGTGATACCAAAAGATCGATCGAAGACAAAGGACAGTTCGTCTCAGAGATTGGTCATACTTCGTTTCACCATGGATATCGCTGAATTTTGCCCGAGTCCAGATTGAGCTATAATTGATAGGACATGACAAGAAAGATCATAGAAGTCATCATCTCAAATTTCAAGTCAATCCGAGTTCATACGCTCAAGTTATGATTGATTCAACTTGAAGGGAGAAGAACTAGTTTCGCATCCATCGTTGTAGGTGTCTTCGAATCCATCACCGAACACCGTTCGAACCGATCACCTTCGTATCGATTAACTTCGAATCCAACGGAGTGTCTCGGATTCGACTCCATCAACTTCGAATCCATCGAGTTCGTATCGATGGACCTCGTATCCATGGAGAAGTTACAAAGCTCGTATCCATCAGAGAAATGCAAGTACGTATCCATCATGCATCGGTCGTTCGACTCCATCAATGAAGCCTTGTTCGAACCCATCAATGAAGCCTCGTTCGAACCCATCAATGAAGCCTTGTTCGAACCCATCAATGAAGCTTCGTTCGAATCCACCAAGTCAACTATCCATGATGATGTGTCATGCATCGGTTCGAATGCGCCGAGATAGATGGAGTCGAAGCGGTCAACTCGGAGTGAAGACCAGATTGATTCGAGGTTTGCGCTCCATGTCATCACGAAGGCGCGTGCCACCATCGATTTAAAACCATCGATTCGAAGGGATGGTTTCGAACCAAACAGCCACACAAGGAATCCCATCTCGTATCCATCATATCTCTCAATCTACTGATCCAAATGCCACGAAATTTTCACAGAAGCTTGCATACATGTTGAAGAATGTCCACAACAAATTTCACCTTGATTGGATGATTTTATGATCGATTCAAATGGATTTCGAATCGATGCCAAAGTGGGCCCAAGTTTCCTGAGGCCGTGCGCGTGGGCCCCCTCACGTGCCAGAAGTGATCTCCCGAGTTTTCAACGAAATATCAGCATCCTACGCCTATAAAAAGAGCCCCAGGGCCAACAGAAAAGGGAGCTTCTTCGATCTTTCGACTCTCAAGCGCCTAGACTCTGCCGGATCGTGATCTCCATCATCCTACATCAGATATTTGCTGTTGACTTCTAATTTCCAATTGTAACTTGCCGTTGATTGCTGTAACAACTTGTAATCATTGAAAGAGAATCAATAAAACTGCAAAAAACTTCACAGTGGACGTAGGCAACACGCTGAACCACTATAAATCGCTTGTCTACGCATTTACTTTACTGTTGATTGGAGTTTTTGTTAGATAATATTCGTTTTGAATCTATATTCTTCATTATTATCTCTTCAAAGACTCCCGAAGAGTGTTGTGACCAATTTTGGTGCAAACTCTTTGGTGCTTTCACTGAGATAACCCAGATTTTCTCCTGCTCTTTGGATCTGTCGTCGATACCGGATTGAATAAATCTAAGAGAGAGATCCAGATCATCAAGTCCAAGTTCCTTCCATACTATTCAGATTTGCACAAAGTCTAGGAAAGAAATTCAACTTTTAAGATGGTTAGCACAAGAACCACCTCAAACGCTGTCAATCAGGAAGAACAGGATAGACAGGACCCTGCCCTACTACCTCCACCTAATCAAGATGCTACTGGACACTCGGAACCGTCAGGTCCGGTTACCCGACAAGAGTTACAGTCGCTACTCCAAGAGCTGATCCAGAGTCGGCAACAACTAGCAGAACAACTACGTGCTAATGCCGAGCTGATCAACAAGCTAGATCGCCAGAAGCGAAAGAGATCCACGAGAGACCATGCTTCTCGCTCCTCCAGCGAAAGTTCTTCATCTTCTGATTATCATAATCGATCTCCATGACCCCGGCTACATGGGAGTCACATGCCAGCCGCTGGAGATCAACCGACACTGACCGTTGGACAACTGAGAGATGGTCCATCAGCCAGTTTCCAAACTGGACCCTCCGCCCGAGGGGGTGCTGTCCCTCACCACACCACAGAATACCGCACTACTAACATTGCGGCAGAACCAGGGGTCGACGCCCAAGATCAGTCGGACCTGGACCGTCGTCATAGCGGACGTACTCCTGAACCATACGTCCCAGAGGACTATGAGCTAAGAAGGCAAGACTTGGACCGTTGACGACATCCGACTTAACCCCAAAATATGGAACGTAATCATACTCCGGTGCAAGTCGCACAAAACGCGCAAATACCGGATCTTTCAACTATGATACGTCAGATGATCCGGGAGAGCCAGAGATTCACAAATGACGATTGGGGAGTTTCCCGAAGTCACACTCCTTTTACGGACGATATCCTTACTGCTGAACCCCCACGGCGATTCAGAATGCCAACTCTACCCATGTACGAAGGAAACTCTGACCCCAACCAACATATTTTGAAATATGAATGGTCGATGACCGCTGCCAGAGCCGACGATGCAGTGAAGTGTCGTAGTTTCCCCATATCCTTGGAGGGCATCGCTACCATGTGGTTCACTCGACTTCCACCTCGATCCATCTCTTCATTCGACCAGTTGGCCACAAAATTTGTTGAACAATTCCGCATGCACGTCGCAAGGCCGAAAGATGTCAACACTCTGTCTAGCGTCACTCAAGCTCCTGGAGAAACGCTCAGACACTACTTAGAGAAATTCCATACTGCATGCGTGGAGATTAGCAATCCAAACGTTAACTCTATCCTTATGGCGTTAACTAAGGGGATCGACCCCGATTCTGAGTTTGGCAACTGGTTAGCTGGAAAACCACCTGCATCATTGGACCGTTTCCACGCCAAGGCGGCTCAATTCCTGAGACGGGAAGATGCGAAACAGTCTAGGAAGCAAACCGATGCGGGGCCAAGCACGAAAGGGATCCAAAGCAATGTTGCAATCAAACAGTCCGGCGAGAGCTCCGGAAAAGTTCAGTTGAACGTTAAAAACAAACAGGCTCGACGAAGAGAGAGCGTGAATCGAATTAGAAAACGAGATCAAACTCGTGGCCCGTAGCGCAAGAATCCAATGTTTGACAGTTACACTCCTCTGAATACATCACTAGAGGACTTGTACTTACAAACCTGTAATACAATTCAGTACCAAAAACCTGCACCAAAGCCATCGTCAGAGAGGCAAATGCAGACGGGAAAGTTTTGCAGGTTCCATGAAAGCTACGGACACAATACGAACGAGTGTCGTCACTTACAAGATCTCGTTGAAAAACTGATCAGAGAAAGGAAGCTGGAACAGTTTGTGCGGACACCGCACCCCAGAGAAGCGGGCCCATCAAATCAAAACAATGAACCCAATCGGCCGAGACCTGAGGACTCAACTTGTCCCCGCGGAAGATTGGTGATAAACGCCATCAGTGGCGTACCAACTTTCTCAGGAGCCTGGAACGACGAAGATTCTCGTCACTGTCACACATGACAGGCTCTGTTCAATCTATGGATACTATGCAATTTCCTTTACATTCTGAAATTTGAACCTGTAATAAGGCACTGACCTTTCCATATTTTCTTATTTCAGCAATAAATTACTATCTCTTCAAGCTAGAGCTATGATTAACCGAATGCAACGTTCAACAATCACGACACACGAAGAGCTAAATTCCATCAAACAATGGAATTTATTCAAATAGCGAGTGACTGTGATACGACCGGCCACTCACTAAGTGAAACCCCAGCTCGGGGGCAAGCCATCACATCAAAGGCTGAACTGGACCAACACACGACAGTCCTACAACTAACTCCAAATTCCCAGAGTGCGAATTGGAGTATAAACATCAAACAACTCGTTCCCGGAGTGCGAACGAACTCCAACTTCCCAGAGCGCGAATTGGAGTATAAACATTCAATAACTCGTTCCCAGGGCACGAACGGACTCCAACTTCCCAGAGTGTGAATTGGAGTATAAACATTCAATAACTCATTCCCAGAGCGCGAACGGACTCCAACTTCCCAGAGTGTGAATTGGAGTATAAACATTCAGCAACTCATTCCCAGAGCACGAACAGACTCCAACTTCCCAGAGTGTAAATTGGAGTATAAACATTCAGCAACCCGTTCCCGGAGCGCGAACGGACTGTAGGATCGATTTCACCCTAGAGGGGGGGGGGTGAATAGGGTGATAATGTTAATTATAAAAATAATTGTGGAAGCTTATAAGATAATTTAACACAAATCACAGAACAATAGCAGCACAGATAATAGCAGAATAATAAATGCAGAAATAGAACGACACAGAATTTACCCAGCTTCGGCAAAACCCTGCCTACGTGCTGCCCCCAAGGTTTCTACTAGAAATTAGATAGTCCCTCGCTTACACATGTAAACTCACGACACCCGCTATCGACTAAATCTAACTCTACGCTCAAAACCCTTCCACAACTCAGCCACTGAGTTGCGAATTCTCAAGCTACGCCACGTAGCTTGTCCCCTAGTCACACGACTAGAATTTTAAACGGTTTAAAAAGGAAAATACAAATTAAAAACAATTTAAAATACAATAACCCTAATTTAAAAATTAAAGCCCTTGAGAGAACTAAACAGGCCGGTCCCCTTTTATAATTTAACATGTTCTCCTTTTATTTGCTCGTTCGTTAATATGAAGACGACGGCCATTCCTCTGTCTCAATTAGGGCTTCTTTCATGCGATCCAATTTAGGGCTTTCAAAGAGCCGTTATTACTTCGATCGAATTGCTGATTGTTCGAGAGTTTCCTTGCTCGATCGATTTCTCGTTGTTGCTTACTTCGGTTGCTTTGAGTTGATGGAGTTCGACTTCGATTCGGTATGTGATTTTCGTTTATGCTATACTGTTATGATTGATTGAACTCCATGGACCTATGCCGATTATGATTGTAGTAATTTATAGGGATTGAATTCCTAAATTTTCGTTCGTTCAGATATATTTGAATTTGTCAAATTATTTGCTCTGGCCGCTTGATGATGCTTGAACGATTGATGATTGAACTGACTTTGTCAAATTCGTATCTTTCACGTTTCTTGGTTGACACGGTTTTGAATTCATTTTCGTGATGACCACGGCTTCCACTCCGTTCCTTTTTCTTCGAATCTGCAGTTTGTTGTTTACCTTTTGTACTTGCTGTTGGCTTGCTTAGTCTTGAACATTGGTGATTTGTGTATGCGCTGCATGTGTGCAGTTTTACTATGGTTTCATGTTGCCTTGGGTCGTTTGCACCTCTGGTCAGCAGCTTGTCGAATTTACATGTACACTGTGTCATTTATCTTTGCACTTGCATACTTGGTTTCCACCTTGATATTGTGTAGCCCGGTCTTTGTGCATTACTGAAACACTTTTCATACAGTTGAGTTTCAATTCATTGGAATTGATATTGTACTTCACTGTTGCCTTGTTCATCATTGTGTATTAACTTGACTGTTCAGTTGAGTTGTTGCAGTTCCACTACTTTGTGCTCGAGCTTGCATGCTTCACGTTTGCTGTGTCAGTTACAAATATTGATGCATTTGTTTGTACTGTGCATTGAGCATTGACCACTTCGACTGTTTGCATTAAAGTTGTATTTGTTGTCGTTATATCGTCACTTGGGCTTGTCCTTGTATACTGCTGTTTCGAACCATGTTTGTTGTGGCATTGCATTACTGTGCATTTGTTTTCAGTTGCATTCATTGGTCATTATTTCTTGTGTGCTGGTTGAAGTTCTGATGCCTTTACGTCTCGACCTCGAGCTCTGTATTTACTTCTGATCTGATGCATTTATCTTGTACCTGGTTATCTGTTTTGAGTCACTTCATGTATGCACTGATGCATACCGCAGCTATGTTGGCTTGATGGTTTTCTTCTTTGCGATGTACATTTTACTGTCTTTATTATGTCATACTTTGATTGTGCCATTTTGGTCTGGTTCCATATTTGTGAGTTGTTCGGTGTACTATTCATTTGCCTATGGTTTGAACCATGCTTTGATTCATTCGCATTGTCACTGAGTTTATTTGAAGTTGTAGCTTGTACACCTGCCCTGTGTTGAACCCAGCTAATAGTTCGGGTTTGACCTTGTGCGTGTGTCGAGATTTTATTTATATTGCACCTGAGTTGAACCCGTCTTTTATTTGGGTTTGACCTTGTGCTCATCTGTCCCTGTAGCATTATCATGTGTATATCGGTGTGCACGGCCTTGTGGCATATACAGTGATACACTGTGTATGTCACAAGCTGTTCGTGTGATGAATTCAAATATAAATGATGACGAACAACCCAAATAACCGAGGCAAATATCATTTTCAAAATTCACGTTTTATTTTATATTGCAAAAATATTTCTTTTTCAATTTTACTACGTTAGTGAATATTTTTGCAGATTGCTCAGATGTTGGATTCAAACTGGAATGCAGTTGAAGACAAAATACGAAATGAGTGAATGAGTAGTGAGGTGAAGATGTAAAAATGAATTGTGATGTAATCAGAAATGTATTGTAATTGAAAATGTATAGTTATAGTGAGAGCTTGAAAATGTACTATCAAAATTGTAATAAATATTTGGTTGAATAAAATATTCGTTTGAATTCAAAACCTGTGTTATTTATTTTATTCAACAAATATTTATTTAATCTGTGAAAATAAAATAGTACATTAACAAATACATTTAAACGAATGTATATATGTTTATTATCATCAAACAAAAATCATATAAGCGCATATTCTACAATCTCCCCCTTTTGATGATAACAAACATATATTTAAGATTTTGAATATGTTAAATGTATTTGATTATTGATATGCTCTAATTGCTCCCCCTACTTAAATGCTTCCTCTCTACACAATACTCCCCCTACATATATGCATACAAATAAAAATATGCAAATGAGCCTAGATGCAAATGGAAAATTATTTGATCTTTGCTTTATTTTATTTGACAAAATCTTAACTTTTCTCTCCCCCTTTTGTTATCAGCAAAAGAATAATAGTGTTAGAGAAAATAGAGATAAAGTGATTGATATTAATTCAACATTAAAGCTCAATTGAATATAAATATTAAATTTCGATAAAAAATCAAACAAAAATCATAAATATTTTGTTAGGCGCATATTCCACTTTTAGAATGATGGGAATTATGTCATCATATAAAACCATACAGTTGTGTCTATTTGTGGTATATTTATATCAGGAATTTGAATATCTACTAACCATGCATAACCGTTAGGACTTTTAAATGAGATTAGTAGTATTCCAATTTTATTTTTAAAAAAATGAATTCAAGTATCTTCTAACCACGCATAACCGTGAGGACTTTTAAATGGGATTAGAATCAACTTGTTTATTTTAAAAATCAACTTTTGATATGCGTTCCATACATGCATAACCGTGAGGACTTTTAAATGAGCATGGAAGCACATAACAAATTCCAAGTAATTCACCAATGCATAACCGTGAGAACTTTTAAATGAGAGTGAATACTTTGGTATTTTTTTTTATTATCCCTTTTTTTAAAAAAAATGTGAAAACGAAAAACGAACGATACCTGTTTAAAGTACCACATATCGACAAACTATATAGAATTTTGATGAGTGATGGTCGTTAGAAATATGATAGATATAGAGATGGTCATGGAATTTTTACCAACAAAAAGTTTCATAACTCTTGTTTAAATTTCTAAAGAAATTTTCTAATTATACTTTCTTGAGTTATAATATATAATCAATATCAACATTCATCACTTTTTCAATCACTATTTGTCTTTTCAATAATCATTAGGGAGTCAGATTAGTCAAAATAGTCATTTAAAAACAAATTCAAAAATAATTATGAAATCAATTTTTCAAGATGACTAATCTGAAAATATGGTCAAAAATGATTTTCTCGAGGGGGTTTTATAAGAAAGTTTTCTGCTATTTGAAAAATATTTGAAATGAAGTATATGCAGATATTTTCTTTGAAAAACGACGCAGTACTAAATGTCTTAAAAATCACATTCAACCAGTAATTTTTCTATCAACTAGATTACCAGTGTAATCTGCATCTGAATTTCTTTTTCACTCAAAATTATCATTAATTGAATTTGATTGACCAAACCATGAAGTATGCACCAAAAATTTCAAACTCAATTTTAACAGCATTTTAAATGACATTCTTTTGAATTTGAAATGAAGCCGTGTAAATAATCAAAAACCGTGAATATAGAGTTAGTCGAATTATAACCAATTGTATTATTATCCAACAAAAACACTATTTTTAATCCAAATTAATATATATGAAGTAATTCAAAGAATCTAGAGAATTTTATAGTGTTTTGGCGTAAGAATATAATTTGGCCAACTATGTTGAATAAGTCAGAATCATCATCTTTTCATCATCTCAATATTGGCTGATTTTAATTCAGAATACGGTGCAGATTATCACATTTAATATATCGTTTAAAACATACCATTACCTGTTTTACCTTTACGATATTTTTCGTTGTTGTCCATTGTGATTCTGTCACCTTTATACTAGGCTAAGGAACTTAGCTTTGTCGCCCGTTGTGTTTCTGGAACAGCCAAAATCCAGAGAACACTATTGTTGTTCCTTAGCCTGCCACCACACCTACACGGAAAAGGATTTATGTGACCTATTTGATTTTGTAGGTTCATGATTGTTAGTGGCAGAATATTTAGAAAAATAATTTTGTGAAGACCCAAAACTATTTATAATTGTTCCCTTCGGCACCCAAATTTGTTTAACTTTGAGAGATTTTATATTTGTGCCTTTAGGAACCCAAATCGATATAGTTTTCACATGTTTGGGTCTATACCAACAATTATTGTGATTGTGTCCATATTTTCTACAAATTGTGCACATGGAATTAACTTGACTAATATTGCTTTCAACAATTTTTGAACAATTATATCCAAGTACTTGTCTAACCGTATTAACAGTTTGCTTTCCTAATAGCATATTCAACGATTTTTCACTTTTTGAGAATTTATCTAAAGTCGTTGACAATTGTTGGACTTGTGTTTTGAGAGACTCATTTTCGTTTAACAATTGTGTGCACTTTTTAATACAATTCTCTCTCCTAGTATTTTCACTTTCTTTTAAAATCAGAATTTCATTTTCAAGTGATTTTATATTGATTTCTGATTTTTTAATTTCGTTTTCAAATGTTGGACACTTATCACACTTAGGGATCCTACTTTGATAGGTTTTAACTAATTGGTCAAGTTGTTTATTTAATTCTATCAAAGTAACTTTTTGTGATTCAAGTTTAGCATATTTCTCCCTAAGTCGTTCAAAACAGCCATCTACTTTGTGAAAATAAATAAGTAATTCAGAGTGAGTAAGTTTTGATACCTCGCTTGGCTCGTCATCGTCGCTATCAGTTATATTTCCATGAAGGCACATATCTGCTTTCTCACTCTTACTGCTAGAACTTTGATTATCTTTATCACTTGTATTCCACGTGGCTGTAGCATTTCTCCGTTTTGATTTCTTTTCAAAATCGCGTTGAAATCGGGGATAATTGGGCTTGATATCACCGGGTTTGTTGCAGATGATCCTGTGTTCTTCAGAGTTGTCTAGTGCTTTAATTATTCTGCATTTCAATTGTTGATTTAGAGCTGGATTTCCGTATTGTTGTTCCATCTTTTGAATTTCTTTATTATTAACGCCAGCTCGGCTGCTCCATCATCATCATCCTCATCACAGCTGTTTTTTACAAATCCTGTTAAGCACATTTCTTTAACTGAGTTGGTTGTGGAGGATTTCTCATTGCTGTTGACTTTTGCACCATATATTGCATTTAAAGTATTCCAGATTTCCTGTGCATTTGCACAATGAGAGATGAAATTAAAATTATCTTGATTAATATGAGAATATAATAAATGCATAGCCATAGCATTAATCAAGATAATTTTCTTATCTGTTATATCACACCCATTTTCGATAATATCCCAACATTTAATATTAACAGATTTTAAATAAAATTCCATTTTTAATTTCCAGTTCAGAAAATCTGTTCCATCGAAAATAGAAGGAATAATATTGGAGCGACCCTCAACAAAAGTATTAATAAAAGAAGCCGTTTCAAAAATTCAATTTTTTAAAACAAAAACCAATTTTTAAAACACGATTTTTTTAAAAAAAAATTGATTTTTGTAAAAAAATTTAAAACAAAAACGGCTTTTGTTCCTAGCTCTGATACCACTTGTAGGATCGATTTCACCCTAGAGGGGGGATGAATAGGGTGATAGTGTTAATTATAAAAATAATTGCGGAAGCTTATAAGATAATTTAAAACAAATCATAGAACAATAGCAGCACAT
Source organism: Allium cepa (assembly GCA_030765085.1). NCBI lineage: Eukaryota > Viridiplantae > Streptophyta > Magnoliopsida > Asparagales > Amaryllidaceae > Allium > Allium cepa. Next base: position 3,160,878 of record CM060937.1, read on the forward strand.
ATAATAGTAGAATAATAAATGCAGAAATTGAACGACACAGAATTTACCCAGCTTCGGCAAAACCCTGCCTACGTGCTGCCCCCAAGGTTTCTACTAGAAATTAGATAGTCCCTCGCTTACACACGTAAACTCGCGACACCCGCTATCGACTAAATCTAACTCTACGCTCAAAACCCTGCCACAACTCAGCCATTGAGTTGCGAATTCTCAAGCTACGCCACGTAGCTTGTCCCCTAGTCACACGACTAGAATTTTAAACGGTTTAAAAAGGAAAATACAAATTAAAAACAATTTAAAATACAATAACCCTAATTTAAAAATTAAAGCCCTTGAGAGAACTAAACAGGCCAGCCCCCTTTTATAATTTAACACGTTCTCCTTTTATTTGCTCGTTCGTTCATATGAAGATGGCGGCCGTTCCTCTGTCTCAATTAGGGCTTCTTTCATGCGATCCAGTTTAGGGCTTTCGAAGAGCCGTTATTAGTTTGATCGAATTAGTGATTGTTCGAGAGTTGCCTTGCTCGATCGATTTCTCGTTGTTGCTTACTTCGGTTGCTTCGAGTTGATGGAGTTCGACTTCGATTCGGTATGTGATTTTCGTTTATGCTATACTGTTATGCTTGATTGAACTCCATGGATCTATGCCGATGATGATTGTAGTAATTTATAGGGATTGAATTCCTAAATTTTCGTTCGTTCAGATATATTTGAATTTGTCAAATTATTTGCTCTGGCCGCTTGATGATGCTTGAACGATTGATGATTGAATTGACTTTGTCAAATTCGTATCTTTCACGTTTCTTGGTTGACACGGTTTTGAATTCATTTTCGTGATGACCACGGCTTCCACTCCATTCCTTTTTCTTCGAATCTGCAGTTTGTTGTTTACCTTTTGTACTTGCTGTTGGCTTGCTTAGTCTTGAACATTGGTGATTTGTGTATGCACTGCATGTGTGCAGTTTTACTACTTTGGTTTCATGTTGCCTTGGGTCGTCTGCACCTCTGGTCAGCATCTTGTCGAATTTACATGTACACTGTGTCATTTATCTTTGCACTTGCATACTTGGTTTCCACCTTGATATTGTGTAGCCTGGTCTTTGTGCATTACTGAAACACTTTTCATACAGTTGAGTTTCAATTCATTGGAATTGATATTGTACTTCAATGTTGCCTTGTTCATCATTGTGTATTAACTTGACTGTTCAGTTGAGTTGTTGCAGTTCCACTACTTTGTGCCCGAGCTTGCATGCTTCACGTTTGCTGTGTCACTTACAAATATTGATGCATTTGTTTGTACTGTGCATTGAGCATTGACCACTTCGACTGTTTGCATTAAAGTTGTATTTGTTGTCGTCATATCGTCACTTGGGCTTGTCCTTGTATACTGCTGTTTTGAACCATGTTTGTTGTGGCATTGCATTACTGTGCATTTGTTTTCAGTTGCATTCATTTGTCATTATTTCTTGTGTGCTGGTTGACGTTCTGATGCCTTTACGTATCGACCTCGAGCTCTGTCTTTACTTCTGATCTGATGCATTTATCTTGTACCTGGTTATCTGTTTTGAGTCACTTCATGTATGCACTGATGCATACTGCAGCTATGTTGGCTTGATGGTTTTCTTCTTTGCATTGTACATTTTACTGTCTTTATTATGGCATACTTTGATAGTGCCATTTTGGTCTGGTTCCATATTTGTGAGTTGTTCGGTGTACTGTTCATTTGCCTCTGGTTTGAACCATGCTTTGATTCATTCGCATTGTCACTGAGTTTATTTGAAGTTGTAGCTTGTACACCTGCCCTGTGTTGAACCCAGCTAATAGTTCGGGTTTGACCTTGTGCGTGTGTCGAGATTTTATTTATATTGCACCTGAGTTGAACCCGTCTTTTATTTGGGTTTGACCTTGTGCTCACCTGTCCCTGTAGCATTATCATGTGTATATCGGTGTGCACGGCCTTGTGGCATATACAGTGATACACTGTGTATGTCACAAGCTGTTCGTGTGATGAATTTAAATATAAATGATGACGAACAACCCAAATAACGGAGGCAAATATCATTTTCAAAATTCACGTTTTATTTTATATTGCAAAAATATTTCTTTTTCAATTTTACTGCGTTAGTGAATATTTTTGCAGATTGCTTAGATGCTGGATTCAAACTGAAATGCAGTTGAAGACAAAATACGAATTGAGTGAATGAGTAGTGAGGTGAAGATGTAAAAATGAATTGTGATGTAATCAGAAATGTATTGTAATTGAAAATGTATAGTTATAGTGAGAGCTTTAAAATGTACTATCAAAATTGTAATAAATATTTGGTTGAATAAAATATTCGTTTGAATTCAAAATCTGTGTTATTTATTTTACTCAGCAAATATTTATTTAATCTGTGAAAATAAAATAGTATATTAACAAATACATTTAAACGAATGTATATATGTTTATTATCATCAAACAAAAATCGTATAAGCGCATACTCAACACGGACTCCAACTTCCCAGAGTGTGAATTGGAGTATAAACATTCAGCAACTCCTTCCCGGAGTGCGAACGGACTCCAACTTCCCTGAGTGTGAATTGGAGTATAAACATTCAGGAACTCGTTCCCGGAGTGCGAACGGACTCCAAATTCCTAGAGTGCGAATTGGAGTATAAACATTCAATAACTCGTTCCCAGAGCGCGAACGAACTCCAACTTCCCAAAGTGTGAATCGGAGTATAAATATTCAGCAACTCGTTCCCAGAGTGCGAACGGACTCCAAATTCCCAGAGTGCGAATTGGAGTATAAACATCCAATAACTCGTTCCCGGAGTGCGAACGGGCTCCAAATTCCCAGAGTGTGAATTGGAGTATAAACATCCAATAACTCGTTCCAGGAGTGCGAACAGACTCAAAATTCCCAGAGTGCGAATCAGAGTATAAACATCCAATGAATCGTTTCCAGAGTGTAAACATCAAATCCATCGTTCCCGGAATGTGAACGAATTCCTAAAGAGGCCAAATAGGTGTGGCTGACCATCTATCGGCCTACTCCAACTTCCCAGAGCGTGAATGGAGTACAAACATAAATTACAGGTTCACGGAGCGCGAACCCAAACATACATGTTGTCTCCAAATTCCCAGAGTGCGAATTGGAGCACAAATACTACGTCAAAGTTCCCGGAGTGCGAACCGAAGTATCAATACTAACTCCAAGTTCCTAGAATGTGAAGTGGAGTATAAACATCAATTCCAGGTTCCCGGAGCACGAACAGTGTTACAAACATTGATAACTCTTAAATTTCTGGAGTGCGTGCCGGGTTATCGATCTCAAATTATCCTAAGTCCCCAGAGCGTGGACATGTGCTTAAGATTTGCAATAAGTGCGATCGACCATCAAGATGCAAATGTTGTTCCCCGAGACTAGGGGCAAAAAAGATAAGTGTTAATCACTAACCAAAGTGATACAATGTCCGAAGTTCAACTTATTCATCGATCACAACTTATGACCAAGATTTTCAGACTTGGCAAATAAAACAAACTCTACTTGACGGCAAAAACACCACAAGTACACCAGACTGAAAACCAAACACTACAAACACTTAAGAACAAAAGAAGTGAGAATCGAAACAAAGAAATTGAATTTTATTTCAACTAACTAGAGACAAGGACTTACATGCAAATAAGTTCTTCCAAAAAAGAATTCCTACTTGCAGGGGCCGAACCTGCGTCTATACACGGCCTACTAGCAGAAAACAAACACAAGTTCATATCTGTCAAAAAATCCGCTTAACCGGCCCATCTATTTCTTCTTTTTAAATCTCCTTATCAACGGTTCATCCTCGGACTCGCTAGAAACAGAGGTCCTTCGCTTGGAGTGCTTCCTCTCCGGTGGTTGCTCTTCGGCTGGGGGCATAATGTCAACGCCCTCCTCAAAGCTTGAATCTACATGAAGACTTCCCACCGGAGGAGTAGGAGGGACTGGATCCGCGACAGAAGATGGGATAGTGCCACCTGATGATATTACCCTTAAAGGTGTCGGGCTATGCGCCACTGTACTGCCACCGATACTGCTACCTTGCCCCGTAGCCTCTAACTCTGCATTAATCTCGGCCAGGATTTCTTCGTCACAAATCGCTTGGGCCTGGCTGGTGGCATCTGCAGTATGCATTGAAGAACTAGAGGTTGGCGGGAGGTCACTAACGATGAACGACAAGTCTGTGGAGAAGCCACCCTGCTCGCTCACCATTTGCTCGTCAAGAGACAGTGCGCTCCCCTGCGTTGCCTCAGTTGACACTGTTGTCACGACGGTCGTTTCGGTGGTGATGGCCTTCTCCCCTTTACTTAATTCTCGAGTCACGACAATCGGCGCAACTTCAGTCACTAAGCAAAGATAAGAAGAAGTTATTAGTAACCGCTTCAAAACAAACTCCCTATTTGAAGTACACTTGAGATAAGTTCGGAATACCTTCCTCAACGTGGCCTGTTGACGACTGAGCAGCTTCAGAATTATGCTCCTGAATAGGAGATAGACGCGGCTGTTCTGGGTCGTAAGCTGGAACGGATTGTGAGTTAACCACAGATACAGGCTCTAACGAAGGTGGAGATGTAATTTCAAGAATAGCAGTGTGATGCTCGACACCCGATCCTTCCCTAATCTCCCGGTGCTGGCCACCAATCATCTCCTTCTCATGAGAAATTATGGCATCATGAAGGATCTTCTTTTCATCTTCGGTCAGCAACTGGTTCTCAAGCTCGAACTGGTCGATTGATGCATCCGGATGCGTTTCTCCTTCCTCCTCAACCAATCGGACCCAAGCGTTACGAAGATGTACCGGATAATCCTGAAGCCATGCCAAATTTCTGTGCCTTAGCATATTAGCATTGTAAGTAACGAGGAGATCTTCGATGTCGGACTCCAGCCTGGCCTCTGCCCTTTGAACCTTCTCTTCAACCTCAGCCTCGATAGCCTGAACTTCAGCCACTGCTGCATCTCTCTCAGTCCGAAGCACTACGGCTTGTTCGCATGCTTCTTGGGCCGCGTTGTGCGCTTCATCTCTGTCTTTAGTGATCTCAGCAAATTTGGCTTTGAGTGCATTAAGTTCCTTCAAGGCCACGTCCCGCTCGGCGGTCACGATGGTGTTTCGGTGGCCCATGTCCTCCACCGTAGCGTAATGCTCACGCTTCATCCTGTCCATCGCCGCCTGGGCCTCGTCCGCTTTCTTCGAAGCATCCGTCTCTGACTTCCGAGATGACTCGGATTCATCGGTTAGCACTTGTATGATACAATCCCGGTGGGCCAGATCAGTTTGGAGTTTCTCGATGACGGCCGCTCGCTCAAAGGCCAACGCTGATGCTTTATCAGCCGCTTTCGCCCACGCCTTGTACTGGGCATAAAAATCGTGAACGTAATCATGTACTAACTGCTCAGCTTCCTCTGGGATCCTTTTTAAATGCGGAGGAAAGATGCAGTTGTCAAAGCAGATGTTCGGAAAATCTTTCTTTAGCTGAGCGAGCTTGATTGCTCCTTCCCCTGAAATTTCCACGGGGGGTTGTTCTGTAACAACGACAGTTACTGTTTCGCTTCTAGAGTGGCGGGATTCATGCCTAGAAGATTGAGAAGCCGACTTGTAGTGTGAAGATTCAGAGGATGAGAGACATAAGAAGGAGGCTGTATGGGATCCCTGGGAGGAGGAGGAGTACGCGACCGAGATGGACGCTTATAGCCTCTATCTTTATCATATCTTTCTTGACCAAAATACCCAGAGCGTCCCTGGTCGTAATCTCTGTCCCCTTCTCGTCTGCGCGACTCATGATATGAAGACTTGCGAGCATGTCAAAGACTCCCTAACATTGAACCTTGCCCAGATATAATATCTGCAGAGCAAAATAAAGTAGAATTAATCGCCTTTCGAGACATGTAGTTTACAGTCAAAGGTTATGCAGTGTTGTGAAATATGTATGAATGTGCAACCCCCCGACCAACCGGATGTGTCTGCCACACCAGTGGGAAAAGACTCGATCAAAACTAAAGTTTCTGAAAGTTCTTCCAATCCGGCATCATGCTGCAGGGACACGTCGTCCGGAATTGGAATATCGGCGAGCCCTTCATAAAGATTTTCAGTTCTCGGAGGAGACATCTCCGAAATTCTAACTCCATGAGCGGATCGGGCCGTGACAACCGATTTCCATCTCCCCTTCTTAGTTGGCTTGACAACGGCTGCCTTGCCTTTTCTCTACTCTGCGACATCCTGAACTACATCTGTAGGCTCGGTCAACGGCTCATCATCAGTATGGGTTCTTTCAGAATCGACTTCCTCGGCTATAATAACTTTGGGCTTCTTGTGCTTCACTCATTTTTTCAAGACGGTCCTTAGTGCCCCGTCAAACTTTATACTCTGCCCTCGTTCAATCAACCCATAAGTCCGGAGATTCCTATCCGTCAAAAGCAATTCGATATCCCTATCTTCGCTCGGGACTCCCCGGAGTACTCGTACTATCTCCTTAAAGTGTTCACCTTCGGGTCGCTGGATCGTTGTTGTAAAAAGGAAAAAAATATAAGTTTCACTTCAACTGCAATTGCCGTAGTAATTATTTGAGAACTCGGCTATACTCACGTCTGAATAACCATCGCCGGGCAAACCCCGGAGGGCAGCTGACATAAAACCATTCCGTCCTGTAATAGCTCAGCCTGGTCCAGGACCCGGTGACCACTTGACAATTCCTCACCGCTTCCAAGAATGCGAAGGAGGGATAATCACCTCGGGTTTTGAAATTGAATAGATATCTGATCTCGGTCTGGATCGGTGGTCTATGAAGGTACTCCATGAAGACGATCAACAAGTTGTTCACGAAAGCATATCCGTTCGGGTGTAGTTGAGATGGGGCGATCCTCAAAAAAGACAGTACTTCCCGTATGTACTCATTGAATGGAGGAAGTGTCCCGGCCGCGCACGCGTGGCGATTGAATGCTGTATATCCTTCCGGCGGATTGTGTGGTCTATCATTCGGTCCCGGTAATAACACGTCGTCCAGTGACGGGCCATGCCTTAAGCATATTCTCCCCAACATATCTTCAAAAATATTGGATTGAACGGAATCCGATGGATTGGCAATAAAAGACGCATTGGGAAATTCGTCCGGGGCTGGACCGATGATCTCAGGTTCAATATCCGGAACCTCTAGCCTCGAAGTAACTGTACTTTGAAACTCCTGCTGCTGCGAACTTGAAGGTTCCATGACTAGCTAACTCATGAGAAACCATCGTTAGACGACAAAGGACCCGTGTACTCCCCAGTGTAAAGTGTATGAATGCATGTTGTGCAGTGCCATGCATTACTTGAATAAATGTCGCTGAGTTAAAGGAAATATGCAAACGACAAAGCTACGGAGTCCAGTTATAATGACCGTCATCGCTGACCTCATCACTAAACTATTTATATGATGGAAATTGATTCAGTTAGAAGTTGTTATGGTTCCATCGACGAGCTTCCAAAGGTAGTCGAGTATGCAGTTTAATATTCAAGTCCAAATATGCAAGAATGAAGCTCGTCGGAATTATGCTAAAAAAATGTCAAACTTTCGTATCCATCATAGAAGGTTTCGAATCGATCGCAGAAAGACTCATTCGATTCCATCATGATACAACTTCGAATCGATGCAGAGGGGGCGCGCTTCGAACCTGTGATCAAGTGCTGAGTTCGAATCGATCAACGAAGGATGACTTCGAATCGATCCTTGGTTAGTTAGTTCGTACCGATCAGGAAAACCTCAACTTGACATCGATTACGTTCGAATCGATACCTTTCGTATCGATCATAAAGATGTAATTCGTATTGATGTAAAGTTAAGAACTTCGAATCGACCAATCTCGTATCGATCACTTCGTATCGATGCGACCCATCATGATAGTCAATCGGTGCGAATTGCGTCCCCTCCAAAGGGCATCCCAGGAATCGATGCGAAATCCAAGGAAAAGTGATGCCGCCCTCATCGATTCGAACACGAGTCCCCAGATCGATTCAAAACTCCTCCAAACCAGATCTGGTTTTACCAATCACCAGAGTGGCTAATCGATGGAGAAGAGGTAGATCTAAAATAGCTTTGCCATTTGGGTTCGAGGTTAATTACCTAATTTGACTGTGGGATTTGAGGAATTAAAAGGTTTGGATCTTGAGTGGTTCGAAGACGTGACACAGTGCTTTTCTCTCTGAAGCTTCGAGTCGATGCAAAACACAGTAAACACAAGGCGACAGTAAAAAGTGAAAAGGTGAAAAATGGCAAATCCCCTGCTATTTATATGAAGCCTTGAAAGCAACCGAGACGTTTCACATTCCAGTCAACTCGACCGGTCATAACCGGTCAATTCATAGATCGGTTCGAAATCTACCTTCGAATCTATGCGCTTGAAGCTTCATCGATACGAAACACGCAGCAGAGCATCGAGTCGCATCGATGCGAAACAAACAGTGGGCACATAGATTCGAAGCCCCTGTTCACATCAACAAATTCACAACTCCATCCACAATCTACTGATACGAACGACGATTTCATATCCATCATTTCCTATCGATACGTACGATGATTTCGTATCCATCCTTTCCCATCGGTGCGAATGGGTGATTCGTACCCATCCAAGCCATCGATACGAATGTCGATTTCGTACCCATCATGGCATAAGCATACTTCATCCATATGAATGTTGATCTCGTACCCATCGATGCTCATACACATCGGTTCGAAATATTACATTCGCGCAACACAAAGTCGATTCCTTCAACCTTCTATATGGGTTCAGGAAAGGATCGATACGAAGGGATTTTTCAAAACAACCATCAAGCGTTGTCTCAACTCAAATTTCCAAATCGGTTCAGGAGAGAATCGATACGAAATTCAATAGCAAACAAAACTGACAACGACTCGTGGACGCACGACGTTAACAAGGGTCAAACTAACATATGTGCATATATGTCGGACTAACATTCGATTTTAAACATTTACAGGGATCGAATACTCATCTTGTTACGAATGCAACAGCCAACGGCTAAGCACTATTATACAACAATCAATCATATCAACGCAAGGATACAGCGATACAGAGTACGAGTCTCAACAAAAGAGAACAATGATTGTTCGGAAAAAAATTACAGCTATTCAAAGCACGTCATGTTTCCACAAGACGTACTTTGGAAGGGGGCAAATGTTATCCCGCTTTTTGGCAAAGCCGTGATACCAAAAGATCGATCGAAGACAAAGGACAGTTCGTCTCAGAGATTAGTCATACGTCGTTTCACCATGGATATCGCTAAATTTTGCCCGAGTCCAGATTGAGCTACAATTGATAGGACGTGACAAGAAAGATCATAGAATTCATCATCTCAAATTTCAAGTCAATCCGAGTTCATACGCTCAAGTTATGATCGATTCAACTTGAAGGGAGAAGCACTGGTTTCGCATCCATCATTGTAGGTGTCTTCGAATCCATCACCGAACACTGTTCGAACCGATCACCTTCATATCGATCAACTTCGAATCCATCGGAGTGTCTCGGATTCGACTCCATCAACGTCGAATCCATCGAGTTCATACCGATGGGCCTCGTATCCATGGAGAAGTTACAAAGCTCGTATCCATCAGAGAAACGCAAGTACGTATCCATCAAGCATCGGTCGTTCGAACCCATCAATGAAGCCTTGTTCGAACCCATCAATGAAGCCTCATTCGAACCCATCAATGAAGCCTTGTTCGAACCCATCAATGAAGCTTCGTTCAAATCCACCAAGTCAGCTATCCATGATGACGTGTCATCCATCGGTTCGAATGCGCAGAGATACATGGAGTCAAAGCGGTCAACTCGGAGTAAAGACCGGATCGATTCGAGGTTTGCGCTCCATGTCATCACGAAGGCGCGTGCCACCATCGATTCGAAACCATCGATTCGAAGGGATGGTTTCGAACCAAACAGCGACACAAGGAATCCCATCTCATATCCATCATATCTCTCAATCTACTGATCCAAATGCCACGATTTTGGCAGAAGCTTGCATACATGTTGAAGAATGTCCACACCAAATTTCACCTCGATTGGATGATTTTATGATCGATTCGAATGGAGTTTGAATCGATGCCAAAGTAGGCCTAAGTTTCCTGAGGCAGGGCGCGTGGGCCCCCTCACGTGCCAGAAGTGATCTCCCGAGTTTTTAGCTAAATATCAGCATCCTACGCCTATAAATAGAGCCCCAGGGCCAACAGAAAAGGGAGCTTCTTCGATCTTTCGACTCTCAAGCGCCCAGACTTTGCTGGATCGTGATCTCCATCATCCTACATCAGATATTTGCTGTTGATTTCGAATTTCCAGTTGTAACTTGCTGTTGATTGATGTAACAACTTGTAATCATTAAAAGAGAATCAATAAAACTGCAAAAAACTTCACAGTGGACGTAGGCAACACGCCGAACCACTATAAATCGCTTGTCTACGCATTTACTTTACTGTTGATTGGAGTTTTTGTTAGATAATATTCGTTTTGAATCTATATTCTTCATTATTATCTCTTCAACGACTCCCGAAGAGTGTTGTGACCAATTTTGGTGCAAACAAAAACATTATTAGCAAAAATGATTAATTCAATCTAAATATAAATCAATTTTTATCATTATTTGTTAAATTGGTTAATTAATCTGAAAATAATTAATTTAAAAGATTAATTAATTTAAATTATCATTAATCAATATGATTAATAAATTTTCAATATTCTTTTTAGCGAAAACACAAGCTCAAGTTTATAAGATAGGGTTTTGAGGATGAAAATTTAATAAATGACGGTATAGCGAAAATCGCTATAACGACATTTAAACTATTAAATGAAATATTAGAAAGTAATTTCAATTAATCATCAATAACAAAATATGGATGTAAATAAATAATTTATGGTCGAGAAACTCCCTCTGGGTCTCTCCACATATTTTTCCGGCAAAAAAATGGTTATGGATAGCATATAGACAATCATATTGGTTTATAACGATCAAATTAATATGTCATCCATTTTCCAGGGAAATGCAACCAAAAAGGCAATCAAACAATTTAACTAACATCCAAACAATTGATAAACATTTATAATATCATAGATATGATATAATAAAATTAAATGTTAGTTAAAATCACATTGGTTTTCGTTTTCGTCGAAATGCTCCGATTTCGGACTAAAGCTCAACAGCCGTTCAATTTTAGACTAAATTTTCACTTGCTCCAAATTGAACCAAACCAACTCCATCGTGAAGATAATGTCCATACGAGTGCAAAGCAATGAATGACGCATGATTTCAACCTCATATGAATGAGACATGAATTTTTATAAGTTATCAACAATTTTTAAATTAAAATTAAATAACTTTCATATAATTACAACAATACCCCTGCTCCATCCTTCTCCTTCTCCCCAACATGCATGAACACGAACAAAGAGACAAACCCAAAGATGCATGATTTCAAACTGACATGGAGCATTTGTCAGTGATATCCAAAATCGATTGCACCGATGAACTCCTCTCGCCGAACGTGACTCGATCGACCCAAACACACACCCAAAGACCATGCCTCCAACTCGCGAGCTGCTCCTCCCTCACATGCTGCCCCAGGTGACGCGACCTCCACCGATCTCCGTGCCTCCTAGAAATTCGAGCCTAGGTGCAAAATCCATCCTTGAATCCCAATCTAAGGTCATTTCGTTGAATCGATGACTAAAATCATCAAAAATCCTAGTCCTAGTTCCTCCATGACAACGACCTCCCATCCAAACCATGATCGAACAACGCCAAAGAATTTGGACTCAAGCTCTCACCAAAATAAGATTTTTAAAGTTTAGTTTCATGATTTCTAGTACACTAGGCAATTTTATTTTGAATTAAAAATGGGTCGATCCACTTTTTTTTCTTGCTTTAGTGGAACCGATGAAGGAACAGGGGTTGATGGAAAAGAATATAAAAACGAATGAAGCTAGGTGTTTAAAAGCCTTTGGTTTTATAACCAAATAAAAAAACCAAATAAAAAAACAAAATGATCATGTTCACCTTTTCCAATACAAAAAGATTTCTCGAGCCACCAATGTTTTTCTCGAGCCGCCAATGTTTGTGGGCTATGAGATGATGGGTGTGCGGGCTATGAGATAGGCCTGTCAATGGATACCCAAAAAATCCGAAGTCCGTCCGGATCCGTATCTAAAAAAATGGATATTATCCTATATACGAAAAGCGGATGCAGATATTCGATATCCGAAAAGAAATCGGATGCAGATGTGGTTATGGGCATATTCGTATCCAAAAAACATCCGTCTAATCCGAAATTTTATGTGTGTTGCCATTTTGTAATTATGTATGTTGCTATTTTATCATTTGAATTGATGTAATATCGTGTAAACTTGTTCGATATTATGCGTGTTGCCATTTTGTCATTTGAAAAACCTATTAATATCATAGTGTGTTTATTGTCATTTGAGAAAGTGATTGTTTTAGTTCAAAAATATTAGTATAATAAAAATCTTATTCAATTTCGAATGTATATATTTTGTATGTTTTCGAATAGCCGAAAATATCCGCTTTTTATTTTAAGATGCAGATATTTTCGGATATCCAAAATATGTCCATGGATGTGGTTAAGGATGTTAATTCTCAAATATCCATGGATATCGGATGTGGATTCAGATTTAAATTCTTGGATGCGGATACAGATGCAGCCATATCCGCATCCGTTTGCATCCGTTGACAACCTACTATGAGATGATGGGTTGGTATGGTGGGTATCTGCATATAAATATTATTTTAATTTTAAAACATTCAACAAAACATACCCAAAATTCTCGAACTCCAAATAAGATGTGCCGCCTTGCGTTTCTAATGTTTTACCCATATTCTGAATACAATGGAACTTGTTTCAAGATCTAATTCGATCGTATGCAGAAGATGGGTTTTTGGACCTAGTTATTATATTAAATTTTCGATATTAATTTCAACGCGTTTCGTTCTCGCATGACAAAACGATACGTCGGATTGCTACAAAATTCGATGGTATAATATAACCAGTATTACGGATTCAATGAAACCATTTTTGTTGAAATCCGAGACTATGCCCTAAAAGGATAATTTCACATATTTAAATATTTAATTATTGATATTTAAACCCGATTTATTTATATTTGTGCATAAATTTACAATTGGATTTACCAATATATTTATTGGTTAAATGGAGTTAAATAAAATTATTAAATCTATTTAATTGACATTTAATTCACAATTTAAATATTTAATTATTCCCTATATTTGAGTTATAAATTATTAAATTCCAAAATTCAATTATTTAAAGTATTTAAAATTAATTAAACATTTAAAATCTAATAACCAAATTTCTAGGTTGTTAAAAATAAGCTCTTCGATTAATAATAGCAAAGTTTACAAGTGACAAGAAATTTCAACTTACATCACGATTCCATTTTTAAACATTCAGATAACTCTTAAAGTCTTAAAACAGCAGTTTTGGCCTTTTCAAAAGACCCAACTGACATAGAAAGGGTGGAATTAAAAGGAGCATTAATCCTTTTCGCGGTATTAACCGGAGGAAATTGGTGATAGTCCCATTTATTGGCCAAAGGGCTAGAACGGCTACATAGCAATTGGCGTGATAAGATTGAATTTTACTAAGTAATTATCTTTCTCATCGCCCACGAAATCAAAACAAAAGTGAGGAAACAGTGTGTAAACTTCTTGTAGTCTCTTAGAAAGAGGTGTCTTGCCAACTGAGATGTCTTGAGAATTAAAGATTTCTCTTTTAAATCCTTCTTTAATTTGACAAATTTTCTCAAGAGTTCCACGGGAACCAGATTACTTGAGGTTTCCTTAATCTGTATAATATGTTAAAATTAAACTAAATAGAAAGACAAAAACAATAAATTTCATAGGCTACTTGATTACATATTCAATAACGCAATCATTCAGGTTCGTATAATATTGACGTCTTATAAAATTTAGAAATAAATCTCTCTTTATTATACTTAATCATTTTGGGAGGAAGAGTATTAGAAGAGAGGGTCACACTAGCAACCCTAGATAAGTTCCAACAAGCCCTAGGATGAGGATCGCTTCCATGATCGTCCAAATATCTTTTATGAAGGCGTCTAAGCAAACTCCTACTATTCTCGCCTAAGTGAGAAAAATCAAAAAAATTTCCACGGGAGTAAACTTTGTAGAGAAACTCCACCAAAGCATCTCTGCCATCAATTAACATCCAAAAGAGAGTTATTAATTCAATATTCTCTCTCATAATGCTTTCTCCATATAGACGAGCTCTTTACAAATGAGAAGCAGCTTGCTTCTCCTTAAAAAACTGTAACCGCTAGAAATCACTAGAGAGGCGCTTATGTTTGTCGGACAAATCGTTATATTCCTTAACTAGCCTTTTGGTTTCCCTTGGTCGGTGCTCATTTATTTCACACCCTTCTCATAAAGAATCTCGTAATAATCTTATCAATTAAGAGCTCAGAAGATAGTCTTGAACATTAAATAAGAACTCCATACATGTTGGGTTGGAACTTGAGTCTGAGTTTTTTCCTTTAGCTGATGGTTAGAGAGAGCATTATCTTTCAAAGATTCCTTACTTATAGTATCCTAAGAATTAGGAAAATCAGCGAAACTTGCACTTTGGACAGATGAGTCCAAGTTTTGAACACTTGATCCACTTCCCCCATATTTTGTTCCCGTAGGACCTTTTCCATCACCATCACCGCCATTATCATCCCCAGCATTGTCATCATCATCGTTGTTGTCGTCAAAATTTTCCTTATCATCATTTTCTTCTCCATTTGACTTTGTTTCCTTGTCGATAGGGGGATCGTCAAAGGTTAACCACTTTTCGAAATTGATCTTTTCTTTAACATGAAACTCTTCATGAAGAGATTTCTTGTCTTTCTTCAGCTTAAGACTAAACTTCCTTATAAAATTTTCAATCCAGTTTAGGAGGGATGGAAAGTCTAAGTCTATGCACTTTTGAATTTTATTAGCATATGCCAACACAAGGCTTCTTCGTAACATTTCTCCATAATTTTAGGAAGAGCATTATTGAAGAAAGAGATGACTTTCTTTTTCGCATCACTAATATTACTATTCGAGTAGGCGAAGATGCTAGTTTTCCATTGTTGCTTGTCCTTCAAGGATTGGTTCTCATTAGATAGCTCTTCCTTCTCTTTGTTGGCCCTCTCAAGATCCGCTTTTAATATTTTCACTTCATTCTCAATTAGCTCGGCTTTCTCTTTATTGACCTTCTCGAGGTCTACTTTTATGCCTTCACCTCTTTCTCTAGCAATTGTACAACATTTTTCTCCTTATTAAGCGAGGAGACGGGTTTTTCTTTTTTAGTAACGACTTCATCTCTTGCTGATGAAATATCATTTATGCCATGCTTAAGCAAAGAGATATGTATTTTGAGCTCAACTACCTAGTTATGAAGCCCTTGAGAAGCCTCTTGTTGGAGAAACATGTTCTTTCCCACTAGGAATGTATGACAATTTTAAGTCAGACATGATCTATGGAGCTAAAAATTAACCAAACGAATGGAAATACGACCTATAAAAAACTGCTTAAGAATAATGAAAAATGATCCTTGGAATAAGTCGAGGGTTGAGATGACCCAAGAGAAGTAATAGAGGGAGATTGGATAACCAATCGAATAAGATCATCAAAACTGGCCGCAGGAGACTGGACCAGGGCCTTTGAAGGAAGTGGATCTCTTAGAAAGGTGATGGCCCAAGATCAACATACAAACGACTAAGAACTTTCAGAAAAGTAGGAAGAGAAATCTTGAGGAAGAAATCTAGAGAGTGAGCCTCCTCAGTAGATTGTTGAACTTTATGCCCAAGAGATTCTAGATTAGTTACCTTAAGCATTGAGTCAGTAGTCACATGATCCTCCTCATCCACATAGTATGGGTAAATCCATCCACAAGCTTAGGCCTTTTGTTTGGGGAGAAGATGGAATATTTGCAGGAACCTCATTGTCTTCTTCCTTTTCCAATGCTTCAATTGCTTTAGCAATAGAGTCCTCAATGGAAGAAGGTTTTCTCAATTGAGACTTGTTAGGAATTTCACCTTTATTTTTCCTCTTTTTGGAAGAACCATCTTTAACTCCTTACTCTTTAGAAGTGACTACAAGAGTAAAAACTCCTAAAATAAAGAAAATAAGTTAATAAAACAGTGACATTAGGTATTCCCCACTAATTATACTAAAAACTTACTATTAGGCTTAAGTTTAATTGGAGAAGAAGGAAAGATTTATGGCTATTAATGACCAAGAACCGTCTCCCATGGGCATTTCTGTTCATCAATGGGGGTTCCCCAAGTATTATATGTTGGTCTAGAATCAGTCAGTAGTGATGAAGATTTTCTTCCATAAGAAGTGCGAGTCTATCACCCATGCGCTTAGATGCTAAAGTCAGGGATTTGATGGTATCGCTA
Source organism: Allium cepa (assembly GCA_030765085.1). Classification (NCBI taxonomy): domain Eukaryota; kingdom Viridiplantae; phylum Streptophyta; class Magnoliopsida; order Asparagales; family Amaryllidaceae; genus Allium; species Allium cepa. The sequence continues at coordinate 3,177,353 of CM060937.1, forward strand.
TCAGAAGAGCTTAACTATTTAGGAGCCGGATCTAAAGGAGATCATCCGTTGTGAGAAAAGTAACAAATATAACATAAATAGCTGGAAATAGAAAGTTACCTATAACAGAGAAAATTTTCCTAATCCTAGAATAGAATTTGACATAGAAAAACTGATTTTTCCATCCCTTAGTCTTGTTTACAGCATTGATGATCAAGATTTTCGGAAGGGGATGAATGCCATATATTGGATTACCTTGTTGCTCACTTACCTTGGCAAGGCTAGCTATGGTATAAAGAATTTCAGTACTCATAGAGGGAAGCTTGGTTTCTCCATGAAGAACTTCCAAGCAGGTTAAATAAATGTATGAAGTTGGAGTTAGATGAATTGGAGCGATGTTTAGGTACTCCAGGAATCTCAAAAGAAAGTCGGGGAAAGGAAGATATCCCGAGTGCCATATGTGAATCGGAGTAAAGGCGAAAAACCCTTCTAGAGGGTTGTCAAATCTACCTGAAGGACCAGTAGGAATAACTTCAATACCTATGGTACGAAACTACTTAAGAATGGAATCTACTTCTTCCTAAGTGGAAACATACAATGGATCAAGAAGATGATTCTCTTTCTTAGTAGATGGAGAAGCTATAGGACCTTTTCCGGTCTTATTGATTCCTTTTTGGACTAATTTCTTGCCTTCCATATGCCTTAAAGGCAATATTATCCAAAAATTAGAAAAGTGTAATTAAATTGGTTCAGGGATATGTTGTCGATTGCACAGATTGTGACATCCAAATGTTGAAAGTATAAATTCCAAATAGTATTTATAACAAGTCAGTAGCCATTGAATAGTCAATGTCGAACTCATAGAAAACTTAAAATTTAAGGTCGATTAAGGGTATACAAATAAACATTAGATGTGTGGTAAAAGGGTAAGACTATATGTATTTACAAGAAACATAAAGTGAGAATTATTAGAAGATTGTCTATAGTATCATGTATCAATAAATTTATGTCGAACGGGTAAACTAATGTCAAATGTCGCACTAGTTATGCTATAAAATTACAATGTAGTACAACAACCATGGTCAATGTTGAAGTGATAAAATAACCGACATCAATGAGTAATGTTGACGTAGCTCGATAATATTTTTGACACGTAGATTTATTACAACAACTATGTTGTAAAATAATAATATCATATAAGGCAAACATAAGAAAATTGGAAATGTTCACCGAAGACAGATAATAACATATAATAAGGTTATTAGTGTCGTAGATAGCCCCATAAATAATACTGAATCTAAATAGCAATACTACTAGTTAATTCGAATTCATGTATGCCATGTCTGTAGTTAGTGGTCGACATAAACTTTCTCACAACAATGACACTTATATTTCCCAAATAGGTTGTCACACATCTTTTCAGTCATTGATGACATAAATGTTTTTTATAATAAGTTTTCTAAGCTTCGAAATTGATTGTTAGAATAATATCCTTAAAGAGAAACTTAGTAGATTTTGAACATCAGAGTGATATAGATTATTCGTTTTATCAGTAAAACATCCGAGTAAGATATCAATCTCAAAATAAAGATCAAATATCATAGTAATATCATAAGGCGTCAGTATTGATATGGAGCAGGGCAATATCAGGTTTTGAGTCTAATAGAATATCCATTTTAATGTTACACCACAAGCGCCCTGGTTTTTAGATCAATGTTGCACGACTTTAATTATTCAAATAAATCATTCAAGCAACACATAAATTCTTTGCTAATTCAATCTAAAAGGCACAATCAGTCATTGATCTAAATTTTAATCTGAATATCCACATCAAAATCATGCAATTAAGTCTAAGTGTCAATTCGGATCGATAAAACCCACATAAAACCCTAATAATGACTTTGATGTAGAACTTCTTCTTAATTCAAGTAATCGATGCAAGTAGAATCAAAAATCAAACCTTAATAATGGCCTGGGTGTTTAAGATATGAGAATTTGAATGATTTTGAGAATATGGAATTTCTTTTTCTTGAGATTGAAATATAGGTAAAAGAAGATTTGGCTATTTATAGTGGAAAATAAGACGTGTAGTTACCATTGGATCAATTTTAAATGTACGGTTGGATCTGGAAAGAATATTAATATGCAGTAAAGAGTCAATGCCGAAGAGATTGACTTGAAAAGTCAATGCTTCCTTTATACTAGGAGGGAATGTTACTATTGTTATCAATCTCGAAGGTATATGGCATGTTGAAATAACCGTGATGTTGCATCAACAAGTAATGTCGAAAGTATGAGGATAAATCAATGCCGAAAGCACGCAATGCCACTTCCCATCAACAAATAGTAATAGGAAATGTCATAAGTCATCAATGCAGTTAAGGATGCCGAATGCCATCAATGCCACATACTGCCTATAGAGTTGAATGAAAGACGATGTCTTATATCACTAAATAATGTCGAATGAAATCAATGCCATGATTCATCAAGATAAAGCTGATACCAAAAATTTTATGTCGAAAGCCATAAATGTTATGACAGCACGATATAACATTGATGCCACGTCACGTTGATGTCACATTCCATCAATGAAGCACTCCTTCCTTGAAACCTGTAGAATCAACGTCGCTCTAGGTTAATACTGTATCTCTCTGATTCCACCTTATTCTAGTGCTACTCTTCAAATAAATGTTGCATCTCATCTATGAAGATAGAATGGATACCGCATCTTTTTAACATCACCTCAGGTTGATACTACATCTCTTCAATATCATTTCCATCAATGTTGCATCTCATCTATGAAGGTAGAATAGGTACTGCATCTAGTTAGCATCACCACATGTTGATGTGCATCTCTTCAATATATTTCCTTTTGATGTCGCTCATCACTAACGCCATCTCTTATTAATGCCGCTCATTATAAATGTTGTTTATTAACATGCTGCTTGCTATCGATGTCACCTCTTGTCAACGCCGCTTTTTATCAACACCGATCATTTCCAATATCGCCACTTATCATTGTCGCCACTTGTTGATGCCATGTCATTGTAATGCCGCATTTCATCAACCTTCAAAGGACACAACATATCCTCAATACAATGTTGATACCGAATGTCATCAACGAAGGCTGTCAAGGTGGGATGTATGCTAAGCGCCAAAGTTCACCATTATGCAAGTGGATGATGAGTTCATTACTAACCAAGGCATAGTGCCCTGCGCTATAAATATGGTTAATTTCGAAGGTCAAGCATGCTGCATGGACATGTGGCAGCCATGCCGCATCTATCATGCCCCTATAAATACGAACTTAAGGGCATGAAGAAAGGGATCGAATCATTATTTCCGAACTTCTTACATTTTAAACTTTGTATCCTTAAATTGATTTGGTGATTTAGTTTCGATTATATTTTTTGCACGTAGGACCTTGTACATTCGACAATTATATGGAATACAAGTAAAGATGTCTTAAATTATGACTTGTTTTCGAGTTCCAAATCACTTATGATTTTTATCATAACTTGCTTCGAACACTAAAAGGACTCATTGTCATGATTTCTATTGGAATAAGATTGTCCTATATTAATACATAGATTCGACATGAATTTGAGCCTAAATTTGACATAAATAAAATCATGACTTCATCATGGACTCGAAGTTCTAAGCCTATTTCTCTAATCACTTTCTCAACCAAGTGTCGCTTTTGCCAATACTCATTGAGGCCTATAAAGGGTCAACCATGCCTTACTCATCCAAATTCTTCTTCTCTTGCACTTTTTGGATTTTAGTGAAGAAATTCGTTAACAACTTGAATCGCTGCTAGGGTTGTAGCTGGGGTTTATTGATTTTGAACCAATGCTTGTGGTTTATCAATTAAATTTTGAATGTTAATCTCCAAATTATTAGTTCAATCATAAATTTATTTTACTTATGAATCGACTTAACTTCTAATTGCTATGTTGTTGGGAAATTTTAATCGGTTAATTGCAGTTGGACGATATTGATTTAGAGGCTTGGGAGCTTCCAGTTTGTTTATGAAATGAATAGTTGGTGAACCCGAAACATGTTATTTATTTGCTTGATATCTAAGTTAATGCCTTACAAAATCAGCATTATATTCGACATTAAGTAATTTTACCATTTCATTATTTTTTCCATATTCCAAGAAGTTATTATAATGCGTAATCCTTGCCATGTCGATAACCAACTAAGGGTGTGACATCCATTCATGTATATGACATCAATCTAAAGGGCTGTCATATGGTCTAGATAACCCTATAGTTTGTTATCTTATTTTCCTGGCAAATGTTTCCAATGTAATGGTTCAAATTGTATGTGACATCACAAACTTGTGTTGTAGTTGTCGTAGTAAATTCATTAATTACTTATACACTAAATATTTTCATCATTTCTTGACTTCGACTTTTTTTTATTTTGACATTGGGTCATTATTATGATATCACAATATAGTTTATGATAGTGATCGCTATTACGATATTCTATAAATTCGACATCAATATATTAATTTGACATGGTACCCAAGTTGTAGTTACGATGATTTTTCAATCAAATTTCTTTTGAATAACTCTAAACTTACTTTCTACTAATGGATTTAATAGTTATTTTATTCACTTAAAAAAATTTCAAGTATTTACAAATTTGACATAGATTACTCAATGGTGAACTTTAGCACTTCAGTGTTATGACTTAGGCAATTTATAATCAATTTGTTACCTCTTATTTTTGGATATAATTGTCTATTTTATATCATAAGTATTCTAAATTTCATAAAATATTCAATACTTCCCCGATTTGGTATAATGTCACTAGGCAAGCAAATGGAAGGGATGAAAGAAAGCAGGAAAGCAAGTAAGAGCTCTTAGCCATCTCCTTCTACTAAGAAAAGATATTTCAATCTCAACCAATCATATATTACCACTCAGGAAGAAGTGGACACCATCCTCCAGAAATTTTAGATTGTAAACATAAAGGTCATGCCTACCGGTCCCTCTGGTAGGATAGACAACCCTCTAGAGTGGTTCTTTGATTTTAATTTAATCCATATCCGACACTCGGGTACCTACCTTTCTCGGATTTTCTTTTGCAATTTCTGTAACACTTAAACATCGCACCGATTCAGCTAACTCCTAACTCGTACACTTACTTGAGTTGTTTAGAAGTTCTTGCTTTGGAATCTAAGCTCACTTCTTTGATTGCTGAAATTCATCATGCCTTAATCACCCCTGGTTGAATGAAAAACTAGATAGCCCACTGGATTGCCTTCGCCTATTCTCGAAGAGCTTAATTATCCATTGAATTAACAAAATGAAGGAGTAGGAGAACTAATTCTTCTACTTTAGATGCTATTCTTCTATGATCAAGGGAACTCTCTCTATTATTTATGTTGTATCTGCCATTCTCTTATGATGGATACCTTTTCTTTTAGATCCTGCTTCTAAACAGCCAAGCTCTACTGTTGTGGATATTATCAAATCCCTGACTCGAGCATCCAAGATCATGGGTGACAAACTCACACTTTTAACGGAGGCGAAGCCTCACGATTATTCTCTAATTCTGAACCATCAGAAAATATTGAAAGAACCCCAATGGTAAAGGGAAATGCTTAGCGAGAACTATACCTAGCGATTGGTAACCGACAAATTTTCTCTTCTTCTTTAGTCCAACTTGAACCTCTTGGTAAATTTTCATTATAACTTAAATGGTATTTCTCATATTTTTATATTATAAGCTCCTTTCTTTGATTTAGAATCTTCTACACTCATTGTTGCTCCTACAAAAAAGGAGATCAAGGATGATGCACTTGCCTTAACCGATCGAGTAAATCTACATTTATTTAGGATTTTGTTGCGAAGACGGTTGAGGCGCTTAAAAGGAAAGAATGCACTGGTGCTCTTGCTGATATTCCACCTCCTCCCCAAGTAAAAAGGCTAAGCTTGTTGCAAATTTAGATTCTCCTGGGCATAAAGTCCAAAAATCAACCGAGGTGGCTCACTCTCCGGATCCCATTCCTTAACATTTCTCTTCCTTATTCTCCAACGACCGTTTGCCGTATATATGGCGAGCTCGGACTGTTTCCTTCTCAAAATAACTCTTTACCTTCGGAGTTTCATACTCAGACTCCTGTGGCGGGTTTTGATGATCTTTTTTGATTGGGTGCCCAATCTCCTTGTTTGACTTCTCTTAGGCCACCGTAGCCTTCATTTTATTATACAGATATCCTTTTCATTATTATTAAATAGCTCCTATCGGTATGCATTTATTTTTCTTTTTGGCTAATTTGGGCTTTTAACTATGTATATCCTGCTCCAACTTAGGCTTGTTATTGATTCCAAGCAGCCAAGCATATATTCTTCCTTCAAGAGGCTTCTCAAGGGCCCTCTAATGAAGTGGCCGAGCTTATGGGACAAATCTCCTCACTTAACAACCATATAATTGATATTATTATAACAAGGGATGAGGCTGTTTTTAAAAAAGGTAAACATGTTTCCTCCCTCGACGAAGAGTAGAAAGCCAAACAATTATTTGAGGAGGAAGTGAAAGCATTAAAAGTGAACCTCAAGAAGGCTAAAAATGAGAAGGTCGAGCTAGTTGATGAGAATAAATCATTAAAGGAGAAACTAAAAAGGAATTTTTTTTATCCTGACTTACTCGAGCAACATTATCAAGGACGCTAAGAAGAAAGTCGCCTTTTTCCTTGATGATGCTCTTACTACTGTTACCAAGAAATGCTATGAGAATGCTTTGTTCGTGGCATATGGCAATAACATTCAAAAGTGTCCAGATTTAGGTTTTCCTTCCTTCCTGGATTGGAATGAAAAGTTCAAAAGAAAGTTTAGCCTCATGTTGATAAGAGCTTAGGGGTCACTTCAAGAAGAGTTCCTGCTAAAGAAAAGGTCGAAGCTAGAAAACTATTATCTTTTGATGACCCCTTACCTGAAGAGGAGACAGACTCTGATGAGGAAGGAGATGATGCTGATGATAATGATAATAATGATGGAGGTAATGAAAATGAAAAGGGTTATAAAGAACCAAAAGAAGAGGGAGATGGATCAGGCGGTCCTAAATTAGATTCAAATGATCATGATACATGCTTTATCCAACTTTCTAATCCTCAGGATGTTACAAGGAAGGATACTTCCACAAGAGGTAGTGCTTCCCCCAACCATCAACCATAGGAGAAACTCAAACTCCCGCTTCCTTAGTTCTAATCTCTTAGGTATGGAGTTTTTTTATTTAAATATCTAAAATTACCAAGTATTTTTAGTTAATAAGCCTATTATCTTAGTTAAGGAAAAATAAGAAATATTATTATGAGAATTTATATGAAAAGAGTCAAAGGGAGGTGTATCGTTCGCACAGAGAAGTTGATAGACTAGTAACGAACTTAATAAACTATCTAACAAATACAAGCACCTCTCTGCTAGTGCTGCACGGTTAAAATTAGTTAAGGAAAGCATGCTACCCCTCGCTTGAAAAGAGCTCGCCTTTACCGAGATAGAATTATGAGAGAGAATGCAGAATTAATGACTCCCTTTCGGATGCTTATTGTTGATACGGAGGCCCTAGTAGAGTTTCTCTATAAATTTATTCTTTGAATCTCCTTATTGAATTTTCTTTCTTAGGAGAAAAAAGTGGAAGCTTGATTATAATTCTTCATAAAAGATACTTAGACGATCATAAAAGCGACTCTCATCTTGAGACTTGTTGGAATTTCCTAGGGTTGCTACCATTCCCCTCTCTCCTAATACTCTTCCACACGAGAAGATTAAGTATAGCTAGGAAGATTTATTTCTGAGTTTTATAAGGATCAATGTTCTATGAACCCAATTAATTGTATGGTTGTAATGTGTAGTTCAAGTAGTTACAACTTCTATTATTTTGCACTATTTTCCATTTATTATATAGACTAAGGACTCCTCAAGTAGTCATGTTCCCATGGAACTCTTGAGTGGATTTATCATGTAAAAGAGGAATTTTAAAGAGAATTCCTCAACTCTCAAAACGTTGCTTTCTTAGAGATCTACTAGAAGTTTTCATTTTGATTTCTTGGGTGATGAGAATGACATACTGCTTAGTGAAATCCAAACTTACCATGCTATATTGCTTTATGGTAAAACTAGCCCTCCAGCCTGAAAATAGGGCTATCATCATTCCCTCAAGTTAGTCCCCCGAAAGTGATTAAAGTTTCTTTTGATTCAACTCTTACCTTATTGGTTGGGTCACTTAAAAAGGCCAAACTGCTATTTCAAAACTTTAAGACCTAGTTGTATACAACATTTATGTAATTTTAAATTTTCTTAAGTTGTAAACCTTAGTTGTTTAATAAAGAAAGTACTTTCTGCGTATTGATTTTTTTTATATTAATTTGTTAGGAAAGCAATTAACCCTTATACCTAGTGGCGTAGATACTCTTGCTCGACTTGGTTCTATTAAAGATAGGTTTAGAGTGAAATTTGAGAAGAAATAATTTCCTCAAGGCACTTTAGCTTTAAAATTTCTGGACAATCCCGATGCAAAAAATGGCATGACAATTACGATAAGTTAAGGTCAACATTTAGCAGTTTGAAATAGATGACTTCTGATTTAGAAAAGAAAATTAAAGAGAAAGATGGAAGGATTCAGGAGCTGAATGAAAAGATAGATTAACTAGTCAATATGGACATCCTATACAAAATATCAAAGCCTACGTAGAAATTGCATGACTTCACCAAAAGGTGGTGAACCTTGAAGCAGAACTATTGAAATGCCAAGTGTACCGCCAAACTTAGAACTCATCATGAGTAGAGGCAATTCTAGCCTTCCTACTCCTACTCTTTTAGTTAGTCAAGAACGATTTTCTTCCACATTAAACCCTCCTAAGAGCTTAGATGACGTTGAGATCGCCCGATTATGCGAAAGAGTTAGACATGAATGTGTAAATTTTTTGAAAAAATAGTGGAGTGAAGGTTTCTACGCATCTTAATGCTTATGATGCTAAGGTTGAGAGACCTGAGTGTGAAAAACACACTTTTGCACATATGAGAAATTAGGGAGCAAGGCTCAGCTTCTAAAGGGAGCTAATAAAACACTCGATTGTGCATTAAAAATTCTAATTGATTTGATAAACAGTGAAAATGCCATCCATAAGAAAGAGAAGAAGCTAAAACAATTTTTGGATGTAATAATTTGTCATATATCTGATTCATCCTCGGTTGTTGGATATTTAAGAAGGGTGGCACAAGGCCTTGGCTCTTAGCAGGGAGTTGTTAGACTTTTATTATTCAATCCATTTGTATATGCAATTCTTGTATATAATGTATCTGATAATAAAGAATTTTTATTTATTTGGATGTTACCTCAAATGCACCATATGTATTCTTTTTTTGAATTTTCCAAATTATCTAAGATGTGTAGCTTACTTTCTAGCACTTTAAATTGTTGCAATATGATATGTAGCCTTAGATTAAGCATTGGCTTGTCCTTTTAATTTGAAGAAGTCCATTACAGAATATCAAAAATCCTTCTAGTAGTAGTCAATGTTGATTGAATTACGGACGGAATACTAAAGAACCATTTGGCGTGATAATGTCTCTATAATTCAAGAAATTCATCTGGTAATAATAATTTCTAAATAGAAGACTAGAGAATCGTTTGGTAATAATATAAGTAGAAGACCAAAAAATCATTTTGGCAATAATAATCCGAATAGAAGACCAGAAACCATTCTGCCAATAATAATCCGAATAGAATACCAAATTACCATTCTAGCAATAATAATCTAAATAGAAGACCTAAAAACCATTTTGGCAATAATAATTTGAATAGAAGGCTAGAAAATTACCTGGCAATTGAAGGTTGCTTTATATTTTCTTTGAAGCACAATAGCTCATATTCGATAGAACATTTCTTTTGAAGATTGCTTGATTTTTGCTTTGGAAAACAAATGGCATATTTTTGACGATCTTCCTCTAGAAGATTGTTTTTGCTTTGGAGCACAAATGGATCATTTTTTATTGATCTTTCTCTAAAAGATAGCTTTTTCTTTGGAGCACAAATGGCTCTTTTTCGATTGATCTTCCTTTAGAAGATTGCTTTGCTATATTCTTTTGGATAGAGTTTGATTGACTCAATTGATTTCTTTATCACCGTATTAGGTGATGATTTTGATTGAATCCCTGATTACGACAATAGGTAATGGATTTTGATTGATTTCTTTGGCATCTTAGGTGATGATCTCAACCTGGACCTCAATTTGGATCAAACCTCTTATCACTATCTTAGGTGATGATTTATATCTTTTGTCTAGTGCATTTAGTTAGCTATCTTAAGCAGAACCGAAGATTTACCTGACCTCCCTTTAGGAGGTGGTTCAGTCAGGCTTTAAAGGTGGTATTGAAAGCTAGTTAAGTGCTCTGGCCAGACCATTTTAGGCCGGACCAATGGCTTACTCCATCCTCCCTCTAGGAGGCGCTTCAGTCAAGCCTTGTAGGCCGGACCGATGGCTTGCAGATGCTTTGGCCAGGCCTGTTTAGGCAGGACCAAAGGCTCAATCTGTTCTCCCTCTAGGAGGCACTCCGGCTAGTCGATGTAGGTAGGACCAAAGGCTTGCAGATGCTTTAGCCAGGCCGTTTCTAGCGGGACCGACGGCTTACTCCGACCTTCCTCTAGGAGGTACTTTGACTAGGCCATTTTGGTAGGACCAACGGCTTTTACCTTTATTCTAGGAAATTCTTACTCCTTTTCATGATTGATCCTGTAGATATTCTTGTCTTATTCAAAGAATCTTCCTTTATTATTAGTTTGTTTAATATCTCTTTGCAAATTACTTCACATTCCTTATCCTAGGAAATTGTTGATAATCCCTTCCAAGCACACTGATTAGTGTCATGGCCATTTGAGTGGTGATAATGACAATATTATCCTTTAAGATTTCATTCATTCTTTAGTCATTTCTTTTAAGAAGGCTAACAGTTTAGCATTTCCTTAGTTAGGAGGAAAATATCCTCATAAGAAGGTGTAAGTAAATAGTTCTTTGAAAGCCAAGAACTTTTGGAGGATGATTCATTTGATTTCTACTTAACCCTTTTGTTGTATGTGATTGGCTCTTTAGCCTCCGTAGGAAATTTCCGCTTTAAAGAACTTTGAGTCTCATTCGGTCTATAGGAACAGTTAAGCACATTCTCATAGTTCATAATCTTCCCCCCATATGTGGTAAGTAAAATATTGGTTATGCATATAAAAGCTTGTTTAGACCGAAGTTTGTGTAATTTTATACTAGATAATGTCAAAATTAAACTTAGGGCCCAAAGAGCTATATTATATGTGTATCTAGTCAAAGTTGCACAATCAAGGCAAATAGGCTATGCTATATATTATCCAAATGAGGTTAGATAGGGTTTTAAATGGTTTCTTAATGGGATATGCTTGGTAGGGATGAATCCTTAAAGCCCTATATATGTGGGTTAAGAATAGTTCGACTTGTGGGTTAAGCGGAGAATGAGGTTCGAGCCCTCTTTCTAGCATCAAATTTTAATAAATTTCTTTGTTAACCTTAAGAAGGGTAAGGAAAGTGAGACTTGATTAAGGAAAGGTTGAAATGATCCTGGTCTAGGTCGATAGAAATGAACATATACCTTGTTGGATCCATCCTAATGTTGGAATCATAAGTGCATCAAAATTTGATACAAGTTATGACCGAAATCATAAGTGCATGGGAATTCAAAATAAGTCACCATTCAAGAAATCTTCATTGATATCATAATCAATAGTCAAAAAATCTTGCCTTTTTATTGAATATGCTATGCGATTGTACATATACAAGCCCTTATTTACAGAAAGTGGTGCAAGATTACAATTGGAACTAAAATTCTTTGAAAAGTAAGAAATAAAGGAAGAATTAATTTCCCCATCCTCCATGTCACTTGGTCCGTATTTATGGGGGTTGAGAGAAGCGGCTTGTTACCATGTGTCACTCCGACATGCTTGGTTTTCAATATAATTAGCCATCTCGATGGTATGCAACTTCATGCTCTGTTTTGTAAGTTTTCGGCAACCCTTTGTATACTGATGGTTTACAACGACATCTCAAGAAGTGAAGGCATATGAAAACCTTTGTTGTACTATTGAGCTACAAGATCAATTAAGGGTTTATGACTCACGACATCACTTGTAAAACATCCCTCCACTCATTGTTGCTTTCAATGACTCTTATTTTGCTATGAGGCATCATGCTGGGTTATTGATTGATGACACCCTCTCTTGCTTTGATGATGTGCGACATCACGACAACTCTTGTAAATACCAATGATCTTCGACACGAATGCCGTCTTGCAACATTCTTTGAAGGGTGATAACTTGCAATATCAAAAGGAGGTGGCATCACCTAGAATTTGACATCAATCCTTATCGTAATAGAGTGTAGCGATGTTTTATTCGACATCATTTACACGATATCGATGTGATGCAACATCGATGCCATACAATATTCCCAGTCACTCCGATAATTTGAGACATTATCCATTTTCCTTTGTTGATAAAAGGCGACATCAACGGTATGCGACATCACTGTAGGCTTTCGATATTCTCCTCTTCATTGTTAGCCTTCAACATTGGCTTTCATACTTATGAAGTGGGCATCTTTCTTTGTAGTTAAACTACGACATCATTTTGCATATAGTCTTCTTTCTTTTGTTGATGACATGTGACATTAATGCGATGTGTATTGATGGCATTCGATATTTTTTGATGTCCAACATTCCATATCGCACTGATGGCATGTGATATCCCTTAAGGCGTAGTTTTTCTTATGATAGATTCGACATCAACCATTCTTGTATTGGTATGAGATGCGTTCAATGGTGTGACATTCTTTATATTCAACAACCTACTTTTCATTGGTTCAACATCCCCTTTGTCCTTGACTCTGAGATCCTTTGATTTTGGTGCGCTTGTTGTCGACATGCCTTCATGCTCTCTAAATCAAGAATAGTAGTAATTTCATTTAAGAAAAAAAACCAACCCTCGCATCTTGCGGACCGAAACTCCTCAATCGATTGGACATCATTAAATTTAAGTTCGGATTAGAATTTGACAAAAAGCTTTCTTCTCAATATATTTCAACTTTATCATTTTCGATAACCCAAATGCACAAAAATGGCACAATATTTATTATCGATCGTGATCAATTTTTAGTAGTTTGAAAGAGATAACTTCTGACTTAGAGAAGAAAATTAAAGAGAAGGATTGAAGAATCCAGGAGCTGAAAGAAAAGATAGATGCATTTAGCCAATATAGACCTTTTTTCCAATGTACTGAAGTCGATGCAGAAATTGCAAGATTGCACCAAAAAGTGATGAATCTTAGGACTAACGTGTTGAAAAGCCAAGTGAACTGCCAATCTTTAGAGCTTATTGCGAGTGGAGGCAATTTCAGCCTTTATACCACTCCTTTAGTTGGGTAAAAAATGTTTTTCTACCATACTAAACCTTCCTAAGACTTGAGATGATAACGAGATTGCCAAATGGATCCAAAGAGTTAGATTTTAATGTATTCAAAATTTTAACAAGAAATGGGGTGATAACGTTTTTACAAATCTCAATACTTCTAAGGGCAAGGTTGAGGGGCTTGAGCATGTAAAACACACTTTTGAGTAGAAGATTGCGAGACTAAAGAGAAAGATTCAACTTCTCAAAGGAGCCAACAATGCGATTGATCATGCACTAAAAATTCAAATTAATTCAATCGACGATGCGAATACTATCCCCAAGAAAGAGAATAGGTTAAATTTTTTTTGGATGTAGCAATTTGTCATATAACTGATTTTCCCTCGGTTGTTGAAGATTAAGGAAGGTGGCGCAAGGCCTTGGCTCTTAGTAGAAAGTTGTCAGAATTTTATTATTCAACCCTTTTCACCAGCAATTCTTTTATATAATGTATGTATTAATTTATAAATGAATTTATACTTAAATGAATGTTACCTTGAATGTACCATTTGTACTCTTTCTTTTGCATGCGTTGAATTATTTATGATATATGGCTTGCTTTCCAACACATTCATTTTCCTTTACCTTGAAAAAGCCCATTATTAAATATCATAAATCCTTCTGTAGTAATTAAAATTGGTCGTATTATCAATGGAAGGATAGAGAACCATATGACATAATAATATCCTAAGAAGGCCGAGAATCAATTAGCAATAAAATGAACAGAGGACAGAAAAACTGTCTGGCAATAATTTGAATAGAAGACTAAAAACCACCTGGCAATAATAAACTGAATCGAATACCAAAAACACCATTCTAGTAATAATAATCTGAATAGAAGACTAGAAAAGTAATGGGTAATAATACTTTCTTTTGCATTAACGGTGAAATCCCGCTTTCTTTACTTTGAAGCACGACAGCTCATATTTGATAGATCATCCTCTAGAAGATTGCTTTTACTTTGGAATAGAAATTGCTCATATTTGATAGATCTTTCTCTAGAAGAATACTTGATTTTTTCTTTAGAGCATAAATGGCTCACTTTTGATTGATCTTCCTCTGGAATGTTATTTAAATTCATTCTTTTGGAAAAAGTTCGATTGACTCGATTAGTTTCTTTGTTGCCACAATAGACAATGATTTTGATTGAATATTTGATTATAGCAATATGTAATGGACTATGCCTTGATTGATTTCTTTTGTCACCATCTTAGATGATGATCACAATTTCGATCAAACTCCTTATCATCATCTTAGGTGTTGATTTAGGTCTTTCGTCCAGAGCGTTTGGTTAGATATCTTAAGCAAAACGAAAGACATTGACCTCCTTCTTGGAGGCTCTTCAGTCAGGCCTTGTCGGCAGTACAAAAGGCTGGTTCAGTGCCTTGGCTAGGCCATCTTAGGTGAGACCTAAGGCTTACTACATCCTCCCTCTAGGCGGAACTCCGATCAGGCCACGTAAGAGGGACCGAAAGCTTATAGATGCTTTGGCAAGGCCTTTTTATGCGAGACCAAAGGTTTACTCTGACCTCCGTCTAGAAGGTGGTTTGACTAGGCCATCTTAGCGGGATCAAAGGCTTTTTCCTTTATTTTAGAAGAGTCGTACTCCTTTACATAATAAATCCTGTAAACGCACTTGTTTTATTCGAAGAATCTTCCTTTATTATTGATTTATTCAATATCTTTTTACAAATTCTTTAAGCTTTCCTTATCCTAGGAAATTTTTGATCATCCCTTCCAAGTTTTGACATTGATTAGTGTCGTGGTTATTTTGGCAGTGATAATGGTAATATAATCCACCAAGATTTCGTTCATTCTTTGGTCGCCTTTCTAAGAAGGCTTATAGTTTAGCCTTTCCTTAGTTGGAGATAAATTTCTTTATAAGGAGCAGCAAGAAAATAATTTTTAAAAATCCATAAATTTTTGGAAGATGATTTTTTTGAATCCTACTTAGCTCTTTTGTTGTATGTGGTGGGCTTCTTGGCAAATTTTCTGTCTAAAGAATTTTGAGCTTCATTTGATCCATGGGAATAATTGAGCACATTCTTCCACTTTCTACTAAATTGATTAAAGCCCTTTGTTATTTCTATTTCAAAAATAGTCCCCTTTGCTAAGAGTTGTATAATCTTCCTTATTTATGCAAAGATGTTATCCCTTTTGCTTTTCCTGCCTAAAGTAAAGATTGGCGTAGGTCCCATATGAAATGGATTTAGACTGCATTTATTTAGATCATAAGGAGTCACTTGCCTTTTCTTATCTTCTATGATTTGTATTGCTTTGAATCTTAGTATTTGCTCTCCATGAAGTTGAGGATCACTAGTGATTTGGTAGGTTGGCCTAGCTACTCGGGGCTTGGAAGATGCTTTTTTGGAGATAGTAATTATCCAATTGTGGCTAGATGGGATTTGAAATAGTTCCTTAATAGAATATGCTTGGTAGGGATAATTCCTTTAAGCCATATACAGGTAGGTTAAGGGTAGTTATGCTTGTGGGTTAAGCAAAAATGGAGCTTCAAGCTCTTCTTCTAGCGCCAAAATATTAACATATTTCTTCGTTAAACCAAAGGTGCAAGGAAAGTGAAATTTGGTTGGATAGAGATTTTAGTAATTGTAGGCTAGTTTGCTAGGAAGGCACATGCTCCTTGTCGAATCCATATTAATCACATGGTAATTAATGTTTGGGAATTCAAAGCAAATTATGATTGAAATCATAAGTGTTTGAAAATTCATAAAACAAGTCAAGGTTCAAGAAACCTTTATTGATATGCTATGGAATTGTTGAATGTACAAACCCTTATTTGCAAAAGTCACAAGGGTACCATTGGCACTAAAAATTCCAAAATTGATTTAGGGTTACAAAATTTAAAATGTAAGAAATAAGAGAAGAATTCACTACTCCTTCCAGCATTCTCCTAGGTCTGTATTTGTAAGGATTAAGAGGTGCGGCATGGCTGCCACAGGACCCTTCCAGCATGCTGGGATTTTGGCATCTTCAACCATCTCGATGGTATTCGATGCTATGCTTTTCTTTAGTGATTTCCAACATAGCTTTGTATGTTGATAGCCTATGGAATTGGCATCAGCATCTACACTTTCTTCGATAATACTTAGTACTACCCTAAAAAATAGTGACTTACAACATTCTTTATAGGCTGATGAATTACAAGATTCATTACAGCTTGATGGTTCAAGATATCACTTACAAAGCATTCTTTACCCACAATTATTTCTCGATAACCCCACATCATATTGTTGACATGTAGAATCATGATAGATTATGCTCTTATTTCGATGACGCGTGACATTTAAAATAATGATAACTCTTGTGCACTCCAATAACCTTCCACATCCATGTCACATTGATGACTTGCGACATTCCCTAAGACAAGAAATCTTACTCACATGACTATACTTTGACATCTTTTTCTTGATTGATGGCATGCAACATGCTTCTATTCAATATCCCTACTGTATGTGGCATCTGCCTTTATTGATGAAGGGCGGTACTCATGACGTCCTCCATCACACAAATGACCTGTGATATGCTTTCCTTTGATATTATCACTTTCCCGATGGCATTCGGAATTGATGGTACGTGACATCATTGTAGGATTTTAATATCCTTCTACTTGCTAGCCTTCGACATTGTCTTTCTTACCGATGAAGTGCGGCATCCTGCCTTGTATTTAACCCATAGCATCAACTTTCATTTGGTTTCTTATTGTGTTGATGAGCATGACAAATCATATTGCCTTTGAGTTCGACATCCCGTTCCCTTGTGGATAGCAGGTTAAGTGCAAAATTGGTAATGTATGAGACGTCAGATGCTTTATAGTGACGCAAGATACTATGCTACCCACCCTAATTTTCATGGATTCAACATCATATGTTTGCAATTATTCCATCTGATAACCCACTGGTTTTTGAGTTTGATTTCCTCATTGTCGACATGATTTATATCTTCAAAATCATGGTGTGTAGTAACAGTATACTAAAGCTATAAGTGTATATTAGTATTTCAAAATAATTTGAAATAAAACCTGGTGTTTAGTTCCTAAGTTCTCCATTAAGTTATTTTATGGATGCATGCATCTTACGCTCTACGGTAGTTTGGTTTGTGTATCTCATTATGATATTGTTAACAAGATTTCTTGTTAACACCACAAAGTAACATTAAGAAAGATGGTTATCCCTTTTGAGAACAGAGGACATGATTCCCTTAGGCCTTTAAATTTGGCTTTACTTGTTCATAACTCTTAGTTCAGACCTTTTGATGTCTTCGAAAGGTGTAGATTCTAGGTTAAGTGACCTTCTGACTTTGGTGAGCTTGTATGAGGTCTCCTTCAAGGGATTTCCTTTGTTTAGGTTGATTCCCTGTGTTGAATCTTTAAAAGGTAGGCTTCAATCTTGTTGAAGGCTAAGCAACTTATATGAAATAGGATTCGACCTTGTCGAAATGTAAGACCACAGAGCTAATCACTTTGGAAGGTTGCTGTGAATGTTTGGACTAGATGTGTTGTCAACCTAGTCGAAAGTTTCAGATCATAGGGTTGATGGCTTCGAAAGGTTACAGTAGCTATTTGTATCAGAAATGTTGTCGACCTTGTCGACAAAGAAACTTTCTATGAGTTTCAAGCTAGAAAATAGGAGTTAATCCAACAAATGTTTTAGTAAACAGTAAAGTAATTAAAAAAGTTCAAGACTTCCCTCTTATCCAAGAAAAACTTCATTTTATTGAATTCCTAAATCACCCGATTAGGGTTATAATGCTTTAATTAAGAAGTGTACAAGTTTTACAACGAGAGAAAAGGATCCCCAAACATGAACCCTTGTGTCTAATTTATAGATGCAGGCGAGCCCCCCTTTCGACTGCATGCTATTGACAGGATTGGAAGGTCCTCCATTTATATGCAGCTATGAACTTTTGGAGTTGGTTGAAAGGTTTGTCCCTCCTATGTCGTTCTGAACCTGTCGACGCTGTCGAAAGGTTTGCTTTTATTATGCCTTCATATACTTTGTGACTTTTTCGAAGGGTTTTCCTGCTAAATACCGTTGTGAATCCTTCAACCTTGTCGAAAGGCTTGTCATCACTTGAATGTTCTGAACCCTTCGACCTTGTCGGAAGGTTTGATCTTTACTTGCATGCTATGAACCCTTCAACCTTGTCGGAAGGTTTGCACTTTACTTGAATGTTGTTGAGAGCTATGCTTCCCTTCAATGTTTTCAAAAGGTTGTCTTTCATTCTTTGCTGACTTCCAAGTGTTGCTTTCTTCATAGTTACTTTCCATATTATCGAAAGGTATCTTGGACGTGTCTTAACCAGTTCGAAAGGCTTGCTATGCTTTCGAAAAGGTCACCATGGGTTTCTAGTTCTTGCTTTGACTTCTTCATCTTCTTTGAAAGGTAAGAACTCCATGAATACTGTGAGATGGAACCTTTCGACTCCTTCGAAAGGTTTTGAAGCTATTAAACTATGATGGCTGCATCCCTTCGACTCCTTCAAAAGGTTTGGTCAGAGTTCTCTTTCTTAGTCTTTATTGAAGGACCTTTCGACTCGGTCGAAAGGTGGATTTTTTGGAGTAACATTTGCCCCCCACTCCCAATTCGAAGGGATGCTCTTGACTTCTCAAGTCATCTTTGTCAAAAGCTCAAAATCTTCTCGCCTCTTGGCCTTCCCGCATAGATCTGGACCAGCCATTTAAATCTTATCCAACGGTCAAGAATTTGGGCGACTTTTCTTATAAAGTACGCTTCTTCTCTTTCTTACTCTTTTACCTGTAATCAAAACTATCGCGCACAAGAAAGAATTCTCCGAACTTCCTAGGTTTCGCTTTAAAACAATAGGGTAACTTTTCAAATCCTATTCATAATTTTTAGACTAATCTCCGCTCTTACTAGTTTTCAATAAAATTTCCAGTTTTTCAAATCCCAAAATTGAAATTCAATTTTAGTTCGGTTTTTAGAAAAAATTTCCTCTTAAATCAGTTTCCTTAATTAATAAAACTCACCTTTGAATTTGGATTTTGAGGTTGATGGTGATTGATAAAGGAAATCCCCATATCGGGTTTGGCTTATAATTCAAATTCTTTGATTTTTGCTTTTTATTCTTAACCTGGGTTTTCGATTTACTGAAATCTTTACGCCTCTTTTGAAATTGAGTTGAAGCGATTTCAATTTAAATCCATTTTGTTAATAAGTTTGATTTACTTGTCCTTCAAGAAAAAAAATTGAAAACTGTATTTACAATTGGGTTTGGGGTTGGCTAAACCCAACTTGATTACCTGGAACCCTCTCATGTACAATTTGGCAGCACAAAATGGCCTTTCTACCCCTTCGAAAGAGGTTGAGGCGGCAAGAATGGATTTTCTTTCTTAGCATCTTTCGATGGGGTCGAAAGGTATTATGATGCAAACTTTACCCACATTGTCGAAAGGATAGATAGTTAAATGGATTAAATCTAACCCTTCGACAACGAGGTCTCGATAAGGTTGAAGAGTTTCAAATCTTTCGACAAGGTTGAAATTCTTCAACCTTAGAGTTGCCTCGACCCATCTTTGTCGAAACGTTTAAAGCACATATGATTGGACCTGAAACCTTTCGACTTAAATGGGTAGGACATGTTTTGACAAATTTGACCAGACCTTTCGACAACGTCATTAACATTAATGTTTTTAACTTAGGAATTTTAAGGTATTGTTTTGGACTATGTTGAAAGGCCTTGCCATTTAGCTTTATGTTACATTTGAAGTGTATTCAAGATTTCATAGAGCTTTCGACATTGTCGAAAGGTGATGAATGAGTTAATGTTTCATCTCCTCCTTTCGACTTTATCGATAGCTTAAGGAATTTATATTATTATTTGATTTTTAATCTTTTCAATAATGTTGAAGTACGATGGTTAAGGTTGATGTTATTGTCCTTCCGACATTGCCAAAAGCTTGAATTGCTAACCTTTTGAAATTGTCGAAAGCTTGAGCTATAAACCTTTCGACATTGCCGAAAGCTTGAGCTGCCGAGTTTTTGACTCCAACTGTTTGCACCATTTTAAGATTTTATGTATGTTTTCACTCTTCGGCTATTTAAGTAATTTTTAAATTCTTGAATGCTTTCTAAATTCATAAATGATCAAGGGTTTTAACTAAAACGTTTTCACCTGGCAGAATCATGAGCTCTCCTAAATGCCAAGCATTATTTCATTGTTTCTCAAGATGAAGTCAATGCTATTCTTAAATACTTTGGTGTTACTGGGATCAAAGCTATCCATCCTCAACTAACAGATACTATCAACAGCCCTCCTGATGGGCACTTTGTTTGTACTTCCATCAATATATTGCATGGTGGATTTCTTTCTTTTTTCGAGTTCCCGATCTCATACTTGTCTCATGTTGGAGTTGCTCCAATTCAATTGTCCCGAAATGTTTACACCCATATACTATCTTTGGAAATGTTAGTGTTGGAATCTAGACTTCCTTCACTTAACGCTGAAGTTCTAAAGTCCTTGACCAAATTGGGAAGGTTGAGTAATTTTAACAAGCAGATTTATAGAGTCAACATATATAAGAACCTATTATCAGTTAGTATCAATAAGTTCAAGGACTGGGAGAATCAATTTTTCTTCATCATGTGCTTTGCTATGTTCATGGGACTTTTTCCTCCTCCTGTAAGTCTACTTTAATGTTGTTTTTTCCTTACCCTATGTTTTCCGTTAACTAATCTCTTACCTTTTCAAGTGAATCTTCCAAGAAATTTAGCGATGTTGATAAGAAAACCATCGATTCTCTAATTGTAGCTTCCAAACAAATGGGGAGTAGGTTGACGCTCTTAACCCCTTCAAACTTGAGAAAACATTCTTTACCGCTAACTATCCAGAGGATCCTAGGGACTCCTTCCACGATCATGCACACTTCTCGTGGCAATTGCTTCCTTTCCTTAGGCGATGCCAAACACTTTACTTCGATGTCTCCTATTTGCGCTGAACCTTCAAGTATATTAACAGTTTAGAATTTTCCCTTTTTTTTGTCCCTGTAATTCGTTGAATTACTTTGAATGATTTTATATCCGCTTGAATTTGTTTTAGGTACCTCTAAGGCCACTGTATCTTATATTAGTGCTGCCCCTCCTCCATCATATTCGGGAGTAACATCGATCATGGACGATTTACCTAAATCCAAAAGATCTTTTAGGAGAAAACTAACGGAGCCTTCTGAAGATGCTCCTCCATTGAAAGTTGCTAAAACCATCAATTTGAAGGAAGAGGAGGAGCGCATATCGCCCAAACAAGCTTCAAAGAGGCCTGTCATTGAAGCTTTCAAAGATAAAATAGAGCAAACTCCACCTTTTTATGAACCTTTTCCTCACATTACTATGTTCGTTTCTCCAGCTGCACTGGCGCAAATGCAGGTTGCTCTATTGATGAATCCTTCTAAGATGCAAAATCCTCAAGAGTCATCATTTTCTGCTCCTCCTCGACCAATTTTTATGAACTATTCGAGATTATCCTGCATTCTGAATCTTTTACTTCTTCTCCACCGTCACTCAGTCTAGACTTAGCAGAAAATTATCGCTTTCTAATGGAGTGAAAACTTTTGGTAAGCTCTCATCCAATTGATCCTATCATCACTGGATTTCTTTAACCGCTAACTTTTGTTACACTTGCTTGTTACAGATTTCTAGCAGCTGGATAGCTCTAAATGACTATGTTTCAAAATCTTCCACCGAATCTTCAAGGCTGCAGAAGGATAACTCTAAGCTCAAAAATCAATTATCTTCTTTAACTACCGCTCAAAATGACGCTTCCACTGAATTAGAGTGAGTCAATGCTTCCCTCACCAGGGTTGAAGCTAATCTTGAAGCAGAGAGGCAAGCTCACCAACTTATCACCGATGGTAAATTTGCCATGGAGTTAACCCTGAAAGACTCGGAAGATGAAAAAGCTCACTTGGTTGTGAGGAATACTACCTTGAAAGACAAATTCGAATGACCAAAGCTTCTCTCAAACTGGCTATTCACACCCTCTCCAACATTAAGAAGCAAGTCTTTGAGTTTTCTAATGTCACCCTAGGGCCTATGATGCTAAAAAATTATGAAGATGTCTTCACGCTCGCCTACGCCAACAATCATGAGAAATGTCCCGACTACGCTTTCCCTCTCTCGACCAAACTTTAGCCGAAAGAGTAATGGACAAAATCAACCAGATTAGATAGGGTACCGGACTGGAAGGCGAGGAGGACATAGTTAATGTAGTAGGAGCGATTTCTTTTTATACTCCCTCCTTCAACAATGAATCTGATTTTGAAGAAGAGGGTGACAAAGATAACGATCCTAAGGAAAAAGAGGATGATAGTGATGAGGGTTGCAAAAATGAAAATGACTATGATGACAATGAAGATGACCCCTCCAGAGGTCAAGGCCCTGATGGAGACATAGAGGGGCCTTCCGATGTTTCAGAAATGGATAGTGGTGATCAAACCAAAGCTCTTGAGAAAGAGCAATCCCCTCGAAAAAATATGCCACTCGCTTCCCCCAGGCCTTCTACTGCTCCAGGAGAGAGCCTACTCCTGCCCAAACTGAGGATTCAATAGAGAAAGAGCAGGCCCCTAAGACTTCCATTTCAATTTATTAGGTATATAATTCCATGTTTGAATGCTTTAAATTTTGAAGATAATAATTAGCATTAAATCATTTGTCTCGGATAAATAAGAAGTCTACTTTCCCTTATAGAACTAAACTTGACAGAAAACAGGCGGAAATTAACAAGTATATAGGGAGTTAGACAAATTGATAAAGGATCACAATTTTTGACTGAGAAATACCACAGGCGTACCTCCATTTAAGCATCTTTTAAATATTAGAGGGCTTCCCCTTTATTAAAGAAAGCGGGCCCCCGATATGATGCTCTCCTGAAGGAAAATGGAGAGTTACTAACTTTATTCTGGATGATGATCGAAGAGAGAGACATTTTAGTTAACTTTTTCTATAAATCTTATTGTAGACATTCTATTATGATTTTTCTTACTTAGGCGAATTCAGTGGGGGTTTACTCACACATTTTCATAAAAACTGCTTAGATGAATTCGAATCTGAGACACGTCCTGGAGCTTGTTGGAGCTTACCGCTGGTCAGGTCGATTCCTCAAAATATCACCCTGAAAAGCTTAAGTACTATAAAGATAAATTTATTTCTGAATTATTCTCTAAATCTGTTTTGTATGAACCCGATGAATAATTGTAAACATGTAACCATTAATTGATTTATGTACATATTTTTTGGCTGTTTTATATGCTTAGTTTCTTTTACTATACTATTTCAGAATAACAGTCCTTTAGGACAAATCGTCCCTTGAGATCACCTAAGCCAATACGTTAAATTGAGGAGATTTTATTCTGAAAATGCATCAATTATAAAGACTTCGAAATTAACGAGATATTGCTTCCTTCGAGATCTAAAAAAATTGTATTTGGAATACCCTCACCCACGTTTCAAATTTCGCGGCGACGAAAAAGAAAAATTCCTTAATGAAATCAAAACCTTTCACACTAGATTAATTTTCGGTCGTGATAGTCCCCTGGTTGGGAAATCGTACTATAGTAAATGCCCATTACTAATAAGCCTCGAAGGAATCACCGTGCCCTTTCACTCAACAGCTATGCTTTCAGCTAAATCTCTTGACAAAGTCAGAATAGCTTCTAAACTATAAATGTAATCAAATTGTTGTTATATCCTTTAACTTTGGTGCTGCTTTAGTTGTAATTTGTTATGATCATAATAATTATATTTTTTTATCTCTATCTTAATTTTCATTCCATTTCTTTTATTTAAATAGGATCTACGGCCATCTACGACTTATCTTTCTTAAAACTTACTTTCACGCGTCGATGCTATCAGATAAAGACTATTAACAGCTAGCAGTGGGATCATAGTCCATGATGAAGTCCGTCTTGAGCGTTTCAGTGGCAATACCAAAGCCGTAAAATTGCATAAAAGATATTTCTCCAAAAAGCTATCGCTAATGGCCACAAAGACCATATAGCCTGTCTCAAGGCTGATATTAAGAAAAAAGATGAGATGATCACTACGCTCAAACGTCAACTGAAGACTAATCCCACAGCTAATTTCTATCAGAAAATGTCTGAACTTATTCAACAAATTAATGATTTGGAATCGAAGTTAAAAGATAGCCAGGTGCAATATGCCTCTTTAGAGTTCATTTTGGGCTCTAAAACTTCAAAGATCGAATTTCCGGCCCCTCAAGTAACCCCTTCAACTGCCAAGCCTACCAACTCAAAGCTTCTTGCGGCCCAGAAATTTCCCACTATGTTAAACCCTTCACTAGGCTTAGATGATAATGTAGCGGGGAACTGTTGTCAGAGGGTAAAATTAAAAATCGCCAAATACTTTGATGAGCAACAAAAAGCAAAGAATTCTCAGACCATTAATGAATATGCTTCCAAGAACCAGAAGCTGGGGCATTGCAATTAATTACTTGATAAGCGCGTGGCTGAATTGGAAAAGGGAGAATAAATCAGTTAGAGATATAAATAGAGCTTTCAATCGTGCCGTAAAGACCAACATCGACGCGATTGACGATGAGAACAAGATGAGAAGAAAGGTAAAGAAACTAAAAAAAGTTCTCAATGCCGCAATTCGTTATGTTGTAGATCCTTCTGTTGCCGAAGTTCTTAATAGAGCAGCTCAAATTTATGTATTATTTACATGTTTGTAAGTTTTTCTTGTATATATGTAAGTAATATCACAGTTTTGTTAAACAATTTCATAACATATGCAAATCTCATAAATTTTGTAAATATCACCTAGTATGTAGTACTTCTCTGTAATACCACTTTTGAAATTTCTTCGGACTGATTTTGGACTTGCTGAATCCTTTGCTATTTATCTTGTCCTGATTTTCCTGAGAAACATGTAGCGAACAATATTTTTTAATTGTTAGCTTAGAATTGACATATTTGTCTGTGTGTTCCATTTCGCTTAAATCAACAAATCATCCTCTGAATTGTATGAAAAATAGTTTACGCTAAATGTTAAAATCTCATCGTTAACCACATTGAGAGATGTTTAAGAAAGTAGCTTATTCTACACGTCTGGTATTTTTGAAATTTTTTGATGAAAAGTTCCACCTTATCCTAGGGGTATAGATATTAAAATGTCACCTTTATTTAATTAAGAACTTGATTCATAAATCAATGTATTCAATTTTGTGGTTGTAATTCTATGACCCATTCATCAATATTAATAGGATTTGAAAAGTTAGAAACTCAAAATTCCCATTCAGAAACTGTTAATAGCGATCTTTATGGTGATATTCTTCTGCCCAGATTCGGGCATTTGGGATGAATAGAAATTCAGAAGTTTTACATCTAGATTAGGGTTTGCATAAGCAGTAACCTTGATATCTAGATTCAAATATAATAAATTAGTGATTGGTAAATACTCGAAACCCTGATCCGAGTGATAGATGACACAATTCTTATATAAAAGACCCGAAACCCTAAGTCAGGTATTAATAGATGATGTTTAGAAATGAGAATCCCGAAATCCAAATTTGGGCATTATATAGTTAAATTCTGAAATGAATATTCCAACACCCAAGTTCGGGTATTAATAGCTGTTGTTCAAAAATGAGAGTC
The DNA here is from genome assembly GCA_030765085.1 of Allium cepa. Taxonomy (NCBI): domain Eukaryota; kingdom Viridiplantae; phylum Streptophyta; class Magnoliopsida; order Asparagales; family Amaryllidaceae; genus Allium; species Allium cepa. Next base: position 3,203,453 of record CM060937.1, read on the forward strand.
CCAAAATCCAAATTCAAATAATAACAAGAGGAGTTCTGTCTCACTTCTTAGCCTCTATCTTCTTTGACATGTATGAACCCTCTAGGTTTTGAATAGAAATAATTCGATTGGCTGCCATTTAAGCTAGAACGTCTTAGTCCATGATTGGATAAGCTTTTCTCGAGCTTGAACATCTTAATTCATGATTTGATGAGCCTCCTCTTGGGCCTGGACATCTTATTCCTTTGCTGAAGGTGCCTTTTCTTGGGCTTGGACATCCTATTGTTTGATGGGCCTCTTCTTGGGCCTGGACATCTTAGTCCATTGTCTGGTGCTCTCGGTTAGCTCATTTTAGAGGCGGGAACCAAGGACTTACCTGACCTCTCTCCAAGAGCACCATGCCCGGGTCCTTTCGCAACGTGGACGGGGGCTTGTTCGATGCTCTACCATAGCCATCTTGTGGCGTGGATAGAGGCTAACTCCATCCTCTCTTCAAGAGGTGCCTTAACCAGGCCATAACGTGACGCGGATAAGGGCTTGTTCGATTCTTTAACTTGGCCATCTTGTGGCACAAATGAAGGCTTACTCGATCCTCCTTCCAAGAGGTGCCTTGACCTGACCAAAGGCACGGTCAAGGGTTTGTTTGGTGCTTTAACCTGGCCATCCCATGGCGTGGCTAAGGGCTTACCCCCTTACCTCCAGGAGTTGCTCTAGCCATCTTGGTGCGGACAGAGGCATTATTACCATCTTAGGTAGACTACCATCTTAGGCGGTATCCAAATATGAGGAGCATTGCAGTCCGAACCATGTAGTCAAGTTACATTCTTTTGGAAGTCTAGACTTGAAACTTGATTCTTTAGGATGTCACTTTGGCATTTTATTTTTCTACCTTACCATATCATGCTCTTCAATCATTTTTCTTTTTTGCTACCCTTTGAATCTCTTGGGTTGGAAGTGCTCTTGTTGTAGTTGGTTGCCATTTCTATGCAAAGGCGTTGTAATCATTCATTATTTCTTTCTCAAAGGTTGTGCCTTTGGAATAATATTGGATTGTTCCTCTCTTTTGATTAAAGATGTTGTCACTTCCATTTGTTCTATTTCGAAGAACAAAGATTAGGGTAGGGCTAATATGAAAAGGGTTTAAACTCCATTTTTCAAGGTCATAAGATTCTGCTTTTTTTTATATAATTTCTAAGGCTTAGAGCCTTAGTCTTTGTTCTTTGAGTTGATTGGAGTTTTTGATGTTTACTTGGGAGAATCTTGAAAATGTGGTTTAGAAGACCCTTCAGATCTTTTAAATCTTCTGGCCATGATCAAACCAAAGTGCATGAAATTGATGTAGGATTGATCCAAGGGGGTTAGAGAATAGTAGTGTTAGGGGGTTAACCAAGTCGGAGGTTTGAGCCCTCCTTCTAGCATAAAAAATATTAACAAATTTTATTGTTAACACCCCAAAGTAATGTTAATAAAGATGGTTATCCCTTTTGAGAACAATGGGCGTGATACCCTTAGGAACCGCCTTTAAATTTGCCTTTACTTGTTGATAACTCTTAGTTCAGACCTTTCAACGTCGTTGAAATATGTAGATTCTAGGTTAGTGACCTTCCGACTTTAATGAGCTTGTATGAGGTCTCCTTCAAGGGTTTTCCTTTATTTAGGTTAAAATTCCACGAGTCGAGCCTTTTAAAGGTAGGCTTCAAACTTGTCGAAGGCTATGCAGCTTATATGAAATAGGATTCGACCTTGTTGAAAGGTTAGACCATGTAACTAATCACTTCGGAAGGTTGCTGCGAATGTTTGTACTAGATGTGTTGTCAACCAAGTCGAAAGGTTTAGATCATAGGGTTGATGGCTTCAAAAAGTTACAGTAGTTATTTGTATCAGAAATGTTGTGGACCTTGTCAATAAGAATCTTTCGATGAGGTTTGAATCTGGAAAATAGGAGTTAATCCAATAAATATTTTAGTAAACAGTAAAGTAATTAACAAAGTTCAAGACTTCCCTCTTATCCAAGAAAAACTTCATTTTATTGAATTTCCAAATCACCCGATTAGGGTTACAATGCTTTGATTAAGAAGTGCACAAGTTTTAGAACGAGAGAAGGATCCCCAAAACATGACCCCTTGGGTCTTATTTATGGATGCAGGAAGCCCTCCTTCAACTCCATGCTCTCGATAGGGCAGGAAGGTCCTCCTTTTATATGCAGCTATGAAGCTTTCGACATTGTCGAAAGGTTTGCTTTTCTTATGCCTTCATAAACCTTTCAATTTTTTCGAAGGGTTTGCCTTTATAATACTGTTGTGAACCCTACGACCTTGTATATAGGCTTGTCTTCACTTGAATGTTTTGAACCCTTCAACCTTGTCGGAAGGTTTGCTATTTACTTGCATGTTATGAACCCTTTGACCTTGTCGGAAGGTTTTCACTTTACTTAAATGTTGTCGAGAGCCATGCTTCCCTTCAATGTTGTCGAAAGGTTATCCTTCATTCTTTGCTGACTTTTGAGTGTTGCTTTCTTCGTAGTACCTTTCGACATTGTCGAAAGGTATCCTAGACGTGTCTTAACCGCTTCGAAAGGCTTGCTATGCTTTTAAAAGGTCACCATGGGGTTTCTGATTCTTGCTTTGAATTCTTCATCTTCTTCGAAAGATAAAAACTCCCTAGATACTGTGAGATGGAACCTTTCGACTCCTTTGAAAGGTTTTGAAGCCTTATAATATGATAGCTGCATCAGTTCGACTCCTTCGAAAGGTTTGATCTAAGCTTCTTTTCCTTAGTATTTGTTAAAGAACCTTACGAATTAGTCGAAAGTTGGATTTTTTTGGAGTAATGGATACGTTGTTTGGTGGTTTTCATTCGTTGAAATGAAGTGAAATTTTCTATGATTTGGACAATCGAAAACTTCTGAATTGATATAGAAATTTAAGTTTAGCGTTTGTGTGAAAATATAAGAAAAAAGAGTTTGAAACCCTTAAATTGTGAAGATAGTAAGTTATTTTTTTTAAATTTGTTAAAATTCTGCTTAAGTAAAACAAATCTGATATTGTGTGTATACACTTAGGATATGGTGGAGTATTATCTGAATATGAACTTAAGGTTTGAATGTTAATAGGCTTAAGTAATGGTTTTATAGAATGGTTCATAAATGATTTTAGAACTAAAGGAAATATACTATAAGCGGTTTAAAATGAAAAGAAATTGGCGCAGTTAAGAAATCAATGGAATAAATACCCAAGTTGTATGTTGATCATTTCATTTGCATAACTATTCTTGGTCCATATTCGAGTACACAATTTCGAGGTGATTTACACCGGTTCGAATACTCGATTCTTGATGGCGAACACTAGATAAGGATTCTTGATACGATCTTAAAATTTTATATCATAGTATATGGCTATGTAAGAATAATGGAGGTTCCTAACTAAGGAACATGATCGAAGTCCGTAATAATGAAGATGAGTTAGTGATACTAGTTCGAAAGAGAAGTTTGTGCATTCGAGTAAGTGATTGGATTTGATATGGCGTATGGATAATAAACGTACCTCGTTTAGGATTTAATATATCGTATTTTTTCACTTTTGAGTTTAACTCTCTTTTAGGATATCTAAGTGAAATTTAGGTACATGCAAGCAAAGACTAGCTTAGTGCTTTTGGTTTCATGATTAGTGTTTGATTGCTCGACTACTGGTAAATGTTTGTACTTAATGGGCATGTTTGCTATGTGACATACACACTCTGTTAACGCTAAAATTTGAACGCTAACACCCCGGTGTATGAGTTGTAGTTGTGAAAGCACCACCCGATAACTCGGGAACAGATTACAAGCAGATAATAGCGGAAAAGCGGTAAACAATAACAATTTTATAGTGGTTCGGCTTAAGGGTATAGTCTACGTCCACTTTAAGTACTTTTATTGATGATCTCGTTACAAGCTGATACAATTCTTTCCAAGTACAATACACTTTGAATTACAAGTCACTTAGAACAAATAGCCTAAACTTCAATGGAGATTAGAGTCTTCAAATCCATGTTGGATGTGTGTGATCTTTTCTCGAAGTTGTTTGTAGCGTTCTTCGTGTCTTGAGAGCTTTAAGTGTTGGATTGGTTTGGAATGCAGCAGAGTAACGGCGCTTGAAGAGAATGAGCCAAAAGGTCCTTTTCTAGTTGGAGTTAGGGTCATATTTATAGGCATTTTTCAGAGTAAGGTCATAGGTCGTGACCGACCTAAGTAAGGTCGTAGGTCGTGACCGACCTAAGTAAGGTTGTAGTCGACCTGAAGAGTATTGGTCCCTCCTTCCTCACGCATGCTGATTTGCACAAGTACTAGGTCGTGAGCGACCTATCCCACTGTGGCATTGCATAGTCTTCTATATTCTGGTATTTAGGTCGTTGGCGACCTAACCTAAGTCGCGAGTACTTTCCTGCAGCCATAGTTGATCTTAAGTCGCTGAGTCCCTTAGGTCGCGACCTTCCTTAGGTCGCGGAGCTTCTTAGGTCGGTGGATAGTTAGGTCGCGGAGTTTCTTAGGTCGAGTCCATCTTCAGGTCGCACTCACTCTTAGGTCGCGGCCTCCTTTAGGTTGCAGCTTTCTGTTAGGTCGCAACAATCCTTAGATCGCCAGGTTACTTCTGCAGTTAAGTCGCGCCCTTCCTTAGGTTGCTTGTCCTTTTAGGTCGCGGCCTTTTTGGGTCGCTGCTGCCTTTAGGTCGAGACAATCTTAGGTCGCAACACTTTAGGTCGCAGCTACTCTTAGGTCGCTGGGTTCCGCTAGGTCGTAACCTTCTTCAGATCGGTATGTCGCTTCACTAATTAGGCCGCTAAATCGTTTCATCTCTTGGGTCACTAGGTCGCATCTTCAGTTAGGTTGCTTGCTTTTAGGTCGCGGCAATAATAGGAGTTAACATCTGCCCCTCGAAGTATCGGCCTATGTCATAGGTCGTATGCTTCGACTTGTCTTTGCTAGGTCGTGAGCGACCTAAAACATATGCTAACTCGCGTGTCTACTCGCCTTCTTCTTTCAGCTCCATATAAACTGCTAGGTTGCTTCTTCTTCATTATCTAACTGCTCCAATTTCTTGCTCTGCCATTAACAGAATTCCGCGATTTTAAAGACGAACTCAAGCAAATCATTCAGCAATTCATTCTTGCTATCAAATCACGTAAGCATCTTCGATCCTTATTCATTCCATAATCACTATCGAACCACGAATTCTAACCTCTCAACCCCAAATCGATTTTGTACGTCGTGCTTCACTCTGAGTTGCATTGTGATCGATTCCTGTTCGTCACTGGCTATTGTTGTTGTTGCGATTCTCGAATGCACAACAGTGAGTTAGGTCCATGACAGATCAGAGATATATGGAGTCGTTTTTCGAATGACTTGGTGGTATGAAAGGACGATGATCTTCACGAATAGAATGAGGGATTCTGCGCTATTAGTGTTAACGGGTTACTGGGTCTGATGTGCTTTAGCGTGGATAGGAAGTCAGCGACCTAGTAGATCTGAGCATTCTAAGATAACTTACGACCTAAGGGAAGCTCGAGGACTTCCAAATTCACGACTTAATTCTTAGGTCGCGTTGGGATTTGAACGACCTAGGACTTGGCAAATTTGCATATGCACTTTGAACAGAACGACTTAACAATTTAGCGACCTATCATCCTTGAACGACTGCATAGCGACTTAATATATCAACGACCTATACTTTGCGGCATAGGCTTTAGGTCGCGGCCGAGTTAGGACTTGGAAAGTTTGTACCGCCTTGAACCTTTTAGCTTGCATAGTGCGACCTAATGAAGCCCGACCTATGCTAGGTCGCTGGACGACCTAAGACTTGTGAAATTCTGTGAAGACTTGGTTGAATTGTTTGAACTTGAATTCTGTTGCACTTTGTTGTAGGTTATCTCTAATGCTAATAACCTGTTAAACATAACATTTGCAGAAAACTGGGACGAATATACAGCCATTGACTGCCCACATCGAATGACAGATTAGTCGATAAAGAGTAATCAACTTAAATGAACTGTGTGAACGAAATGCTGTGAACCAATGAATTCAAGTGAAGTGTTAAAGCAAAACTAAAATATCCAGTTAAAGCTGATTCGTTCGCGTTAACACTACACTTGAGCTTTATATTAACAAGTCCTGAAATCTCATAGTCGACTAATTGTCAACTAGTTTGATTTCAGTTATGTTTGCTTTCTCCTTTTTTGTTTTTTTTAGTTCTGCACAACACTTCACACTTTTTAGGAATCGTGCACCTTCTCATCTGAACATCCAGTCGCTTATGTAGAATGACGTCTCAACAAGAAGAGATGATAGAACACGCCGAAGGGGTTTTCCCGATTGCTATTCCACTAGAGAATCCTCCGGAAAGAACTCCTACCCTTTTGAAACAGCGGGCGCTTAATCAATTATGCATTCAATTTGGCATTGCCAAGGCAGAAGTTTTACTCCCTGGACCAAATGACTTTGCTGATAGACCACCTTACGGTTTTGTTGCCATTAATCGACAAATGTGCTTAAGTGGAGCAATTCCTCCTTTTAATGAATTTCTTCGACAAATCCTCCTTCGACTGACGATCTCTCCTTTCCAGCTGCACCCCAATGGCTATGCTATTTTGATGGGATTGTGCGTTCTGTTCAGGAGGACTCTTGACCGTCTTTCGAGTTTTGAGGAAATCTGTTACTTGTGCACTTTTGCGAAGAACAAGGACCACCCTTCAATTGTACTTGTAAGAGGTGCGAGGAACCGCAAACTTATTTTGGATTTGCCGGAGAGTGCACATGGTTTCTTGAATCAATACTTCTACATTCGTTGCCCCGCAGAATTTTACGCAGACTGGAGAGTAGGAAGTGAGATTTTTTTTTTCTTCTTTCTTTAATTTTATTCTAAGTTTTACCTGGTTCGTATTGCTAGATGCTGATTCCATCCCTTATTTTTACAGCACTTCCTCCTCCTTCTAGAGATCCCAGCCATAAGTCAATTTTTGAAAGGCTAAGCACTGTGGCTGCTGAAGAAAGAAGCGCAAAATTTCTATTGACAGAAGAACTTCTCCATCAGTTTGAGCTTCTACATCCTTCTCGTTCCACTCAAATTCATGAAGTTCCAACGGAGGTTCCTGATTCTCCGACGAACACTCCTGATGCCCCGGTCTCTATTAAAGAGCACATGCAGGGAGGAACTTCTATAGAAACTTCACTGGTAAAGTGCTCAATTCCGAAGGATGTTGTGGGGCCGTCTGACAAGTCTGTACTTGCCCCAGTTACCGAAGAGGAAGAACCCCCACGATCTTCCGGAAAATCTACTAGCGAAGGAGTTAAGAAAGCAAGTTCCAAAAAACATGATGGCGATGATGTTTTTGAGGGGTTGAGCGATTTAATTGTGAATTCTCAAGAACTTTTCAAAGATGATGTTTCCAAAACCATCTCTTCTGTAATCGAGGCGACATCTTCTCTACAACAAATGTCAACTCCTCCTTCTCAAGTTATCACTACCTCTATTCCACAGAGTGGTCTGTAACTTGATGCGTGTAGTCTACACGTTACACAACACTTAGGATTCTTCATCACTTCTATGCATTTATCTTCTTGTACTTTAAAGATTTCTAAAGCTTATTATTTTCATTCCAGATTCTCCTATGGGGCGCAGCGGCTCGTACTATGATGATTTCCAGCGCTACGGGAGGCGTAGCCAGTATGATTACAGGCGTTACCTCCCTTCTTACAGAGAATCGGATGAAGAGATGACCATCAGGAAAGCCGACGAGAGACGAGCATATGAAGAACGTCACCGAAGGGAACAAGAAAGACATGACCTTCCCCACAGAGATGATGATACTCAAAAGAGAAAAGCTCACGATGAGAGAGGTAAAGGTCACATAAACGATTCTTCTAGCAAGCGGGCTAGACTTACCGAAGAAACAATGCCGACAGCTTCTGAACATGTTCCTGCTCAATCTCCTGCTCCCGTTCGCTCCGACATTCAAGCAATCATCAACCGGCCCGCATACCAAGTCGGGCAAGGTCCTCCCACTCTTCAAAGTCGATTTCCTCAGTGGTGCTTGAGAGGGGTTCGATTTGATCTCGACTTGGTTCCTCTCGACAAACCGGCTATGCTGCGAAATCTTGATACTGTCAGGACCGATATTGAAAGAATGTCGAACTGGCAAAAACTTGTCGACGAGCTTCAGAGGGTTAACCGAGCCAATCTCGAGGCCATGCTCACAATGGAGAACGATAAGGCTGAGTGGCAGAAGACTCTCGAACAGCATGACGCCGAAATGAGAAGTATTGCTTCCTATAATGAAAAGCTGGAAGCGGAAGTAGAAAAGCTTAAGGAAGAATTAGCTACTTCATCTACTTTCCATTCTCAAAAGGAGAGCATGCTTCAGCAACAAGTACGAGATGCGCATGCCAGTCAAAGGGCAGTCGAAGATAAGCTTACACACCAAGAGAAGGTCATAGAAGAATATCGTGCTGAAACTTTACAGCTGCGAGAACAGGCCGGCTCTCAAAGTTTGGAGATAGAGATGCTAAAAGCTCGACTTGCTATAGCCGAAACGGAGCGTGACGAGGCTGTTGCTGGTAAACTCGCGGCCGAAGAGGCCCATCAAGCAACCAAAGCTGATATTAGCTCCACATTATTTGATTTCTATCTGCATAGCATTTTAGGGCGTGGCAGCCTTGCCTTTCTAGGCCCTAAATACGAAATTACATTAGCTGAAGTCTGGGAGGCAGCACTTGATATGCTAGGTGGCAAAGGTGCTGGCTACGCCGAGATAGCTCTTGAAGAGCATTATCTCGATGATGATGCCCGCGCCGCTCTTGCCAAGGGAAAAGAGCAACTCGCCAGGGTACGGGCCGGAATGGCGGAAGGGGAACGTTCTGAGAAAGAAATACCGCCTACCACTTCTAAACGTCCTTTAGTTTCTCCCGAAGTGGACATTACAGGCTCTAGTGCTCATTCGCCGCCTCCTATAAGAACTGGGGTAATCACCCCTACTGATGATGAGGCTTTGGAGGACATCGGGGCTCAGAATTATGAGATTGAACTTACGAAGCAAACATCTTCAGATAATTTTGATATTGGTCCGATTCAGGTGGATCGCTTGCTTACTCCTCAAAAGTTTGATGAGCTTCTCGATTACTTCTTGAATCTCGACGAACCCATATCTCCCTTCTTTCGGGGAGATACTAATATTTTTAATTTCTCTTCTTCTGCAGTTGAAACGCCAAGTGCTGTGCAGACTTCACTTCCTCCGGTTATCCCTCCTCCGTCTCTTCAGGTGACTCCTCCTTCTGCTTCACAACCCGGGTCACAAGAGGAACAGATTGAGGCTCTTCATGGCTTGGATGACCCTATTGCTTCGCAAGAGCAGAAGGACGAGGGACTTGAAGGAGGCGAGATCTCTCCGGAGCGGATTCCCACTGATGACGTAGTTTTGTCCGCTCTTGTTACTCCAGGGAGTGAGTCTTCTTCGAAGAGAAGAAAGAAGCACGGAACATCGAAGAAGAGGGGGAAGAAAATCATCACTACTGAAGAGGAACCGGAAGTCGCACCGGTTGCACCTCCCTCTCCTTCTTCCCTTATGCCAATAGATAGACCTGAAAAACTAATCATTCGGCCAGGCAAAGGGTCCAAGGGTGGCAAGAAGAAATGAAGACTTCAGCTTTTAGCTTCTCGTTTTTTGCATGTATTGGTCGAGAATTGTGCGGGTATCGGCCCCCCGCTTTTCTTTTGTTGAAACTTCGACCTGTATATAAAGTAATGTTGAATAAAATGATTCCTCTTTCTTTGTATAAACTCCTGTTTGAATTTGAGAATGCATTTATTATTCATTTTTGCACAAGTTTATTTATATGACATTGCAGTGAGCTTATGGTATGTTGTTTGAGCGTACTTTACCGATGTAGCTATATCATATCGTATACAACTATACCATGCTGACCCCATATCATAAGCTTACTGCAATTTTCTATACTTCGAGGGGACTTGCACTCTTATTTTCTGTAGAATGACTATTTCGTTCGTGAAAAGATTTTTCATAGAGTACAACTCCTTTCATATAAGTTTTTACGCTTTGTCCATCGAAGAAGTCACTTTTTCCTTTTGCGTATGTACACATTTTGCCAAGTGAATTCTTCTATGTGGTAAAGCGGACCTCTGAATGTACTTTAACTTTCTTTCCCCCCCTTTTTTTTAGAATAGGTAAATCACTCTTCCTTCGAAAGTTAAAGTATGCTCTTGATGAGGATTTTTCTTTTAAATAGAAATTTGTACCTCTGAGGAGGGATTTTTTCACGTTTCAACGCTTGGAAGTTTTATTTCAATCTTGGTGAAACGTGTACCTCCAAAGAGTTGTGCCTTTGAAGAAAGCCTTTTCACGTTTCAACACTTGGAAGTTTTATTTCAATCTCGGTGAAACGTGGGCTTCCGAAGAGGTCTTTCTTCTTGATTATGCTTCCGGAGGGGGGGTTGTACCTCTGAGGAGGGATTTTTCACGTTTCAACACTTGGAAGTTTTATTTCAATCTTGGTGAAACGTGTACCTCCAAAGAGTTGTGCCTTCGAAGAAAGCCTTTTCACGTTTCAACACTTGGAAGTTTTATTTCAATCTCGGTGAAACGTGGGCTTCCAGGAAGGTCTTTCTTTTGTTTTGCATTTCAACTCTGGTGAAGTGAAATTCCGAAGAGCGGTCGTAACACTTCAACTCCTGGTGAAATGTGCCTCCGAAGAGGTCTTTTATTTTGTTTGCATTTCAACTCTGGTGAAGTGAAATTCCGAAGAGCGGTCGTTACACTTCAACTCCTGGTGAAATGTGCCTCCGAAGAGGTCTTTTATTTTGTTTGCATTTCAACTCTGGTGAAGTGAAATTCCGAAGAGCGGTCGTAACACTTCAACTCCTGGTGAAATGTGCCTCAGAGAGGGTTTTCATCGCCTGGAAGTTACTCTCTCATGGTTGGAGGGTCATGACTCCTCCAATCTTTTTTGTTGAGTAGAGAACTTTCTTTTTTGTGGCGTATGACCCATTAGAGGTCTTTATCCTCCGAAGAGTTGTGCCTCTGGAGAGGACTTGTGCTGCCGATGATGGCTTTGGTTGTTCCTCTGTCCACTTGCTTATGCCTTTTCAATGATCCTCTGCACCTTTTTTTTTTTTAGCCTTCATTCCCTTTTCTCACAAGTAACTTGTTTAATCCAAGGAAGTGTGCTTCATTGTCAGGCAATTTCATGAGAACGAGCACTAGCTTCTTAATTGGATGTTTGTTTATTCAAACGATCTTAATTTATTAGCAAAGACCCGTTTCTGTCGAAATCATAGGCCGTTCAATTGAAGTACTTCCAATCTAGGATTGGAATTCGGGGCTTTTGTGACTTGAAATTTGGCGAGAATCACTTGGTCTTTTTATGTGCAAGTTTCACTTCCATTGTCTGCAAAAATTTAAATCGACATTTCAGCAATACATTATATGTATTTTTTATATCGAAAATAAAGCAAACATGTAATAATAATAAGGAACACAAGATTTATAGTGGTTCGGCCAGGAAATTGAGCCTACATCCACTTTATATTCTTTCATTATTTACTTGCATCGGTTTTACAATTGCCTTCAATTACAAGAATCATACACTCATAATTCTTTTTACAATATTTCAACAAAATTTTCAAGTATAGTATGGACGCAAATGGTTGCTGTTCCATGCCCTTGGAATTTGATCTCCTTCAACAGTGGTGAGTTTGAATGTGCCGTCAAGAAGCTTTTGACCTATGACATATGGTCCTTCCCAATTTGGCCCAAACACACCTGTCGCTGTCATAATTCTCTTCAGGACTAGGTCTCCAATCTCAAAGCTGCGTTGGCGAACTTTGGAATTGAAATGTCTGGCTATTCTTTGCTGATGAGCTGCAATTCTGAGATTAGCCTCATCTCTTTTTTCATCAAGGAGATCTAGCGCTTCAAGCTGTAGCTCTTCGTTTTCTGCTTGATTGAAATGGATTCTTCTGTGTGAAGGGACCTATATTTCTACCGGAATCATTGCCTCTGACCCGTATGCCAATGAAAACGGGGTGTGCCCAGTCGCAGTTTTGTGAGTGGTTCTGTATGCTCATAGTGCCAGTGGTAGCTTATCGACCCAACCACCTTTTGCTCTCTCAAGTTGCTTCTTGATGGTTGACTTAATAATTTTGTTCACGGCTTCCACTTGCCCGTTTGTCTGCGGATGAGCCACTGCTGAGAAGCTTTTCCGGATTTTGAATCGCTTGCAAAAATCTTGGAATTCTTCACTTTCAAACTGAGTTCCGTTGTCTGTAATTATTTTTTGAGGCACACCGTATCTGCAAATGATGTTTTTAGTCACAAAACTTATCATCTTCTTTGAGGTGATAGTAGCCAGTGGTTCAGCTTTTGCCCACTTAGTAAAATAATCTACAGCAACAATGGCGTATTTAATTCCAGATTTGGCAGTTGGCAACGGTCCTACAAGGTCTATTCCCCATATTGCAAACGGCCATGGACTGACCATCTGTGTGAGTTCAGTGGAAGGAGCTCTAGGAATTTTGGCGAATCTTTGACATCTGTCACATTTTCGGGAATACTCTGCTGCATCTCGATTAATTTTTGGCCAAAAATATCCGTATCGGAGAATTTGCTTTGCTAATGTTTGGCCACCTGAATGATCACCACATTCTCCTCCGTGTACCTCTGCTAGGATTGCTTTAGACTCTTCCCTGGATACACATCGAAGTAATGGCATTGAGAATCCCCATCTTTATAATCGGCCATCCTGGATTATGTATCGAGAGGCTTTTCTCAGTAGCTTTTGTCGTTCTTTTGAGTTCCCTGGTAAGGATCCATTGAGCAGATATTCTGTTATCGGAGCCATCCATGATTCTTGCTCTTGAGACATGCTCATGATCCAATTAATGTCCATCTCATCAATGCTAGGAGTCGACAGGACCTCCACTGGAGTTAGCCCCAGAAATTGAGCTTCACCTGTGCTAGAATACTTTGCGAGAGAATCTGCTTTCGTGTTTTCCTCTCGAGGAATGTGACTTATCATGTAATGATCGAAATCACCCAGGAGCTCCCAAGCCTTTGACAAGTAGGCGGGCAGATTCCCCCCTTTTGCTTAGAATTCCTTTTTGACTTGGCACACAATAAGCTGAGAATCACTGAATATCTGTAACGCTCGGATGTTTAATTCTTTAGCAATCCTTAAACCAGCGATAAGGGCTTCGTATTCTGCTTCGTTTCTTGTTGAAGGAAATTCCAATCTTAGTGCATAGCATAATGATCGGCCTTCAGGGGTCTCAAGTACAACTCCGGCTCCAGAACAGCAGTCGTTTCTTGCACCATCGACATATAACTTCCATTGGATTGGGGAATCATCGACTGTTTCCTCCTCGCTATTACCCTTATCTGTGAATTCTGCAATGAAATCTGCTAAAGCTTGTCCATTGATTGCTTTTCGGGGATGATAAGTGATGTCATACTGACTGAGTTCAATATTCCACTTTAGAAGACGACCCGAAGTCTCAGGGCGAAACAGGACTTGCTTTAAAGGTTGATCAGTGAGGACTCTGATAGGGTGAGCCTGAAAATATTGCCTCAACTTCCTTGACGCAATTAGTAAGCAATAGGCGAGTTTTTCCAACTTAGAGTAATTCATCTCTGTCCCAGTGAGTCTTTTGCTGATATAGTAAACTGGATGTTGAATCCTTTTGTCTTCCCGTATCAACGCTGCACTTAAAGCATGAGATGATACTGCCAAGTATATAAGAAGATCCTCGCCATCGCCAGGCCTAGAAAGTATTGGAGGCGTCTCCATATGGCGAATCAATTCATCAAAGGCTTTTTGGCATTCGGGAGTCCAATCGAAGTTTTTCTTTCCTTTCTTTAGGGCGTCAAAGAATGGGATGCATTTATCTGTGGCTTTGGAAATGAACCGACTCAAGGCGGCGACTTTTCCATTGAGACTTTGCAATTCCTTCTTTGTTCTAGGAGCTTTGACTTCTTTCAATGCAGTAATTTGAGCTGGACTGGCCTCAATGCCCCTAGCGCTCACGATGAAACCTAAAAACTTGCCGGATTCCACTCCAAATGAACATTTTAAAGGATTGAGCTTCATTCCGTATCTTCGGAGGACTGCGAACATGTCTGCTAAGTGTTCTATGTGATCCACCGCCTTCTTAGACTTTACTAACATGTCATCGACGTAGACTTCCATAGTCTTGCCCAGTTGCGGTTTGAACATAGCGTTAACGAGTCTTTGGTATGTTGCCCCTGCATTCTTCAACCCGAAGGGCATAACTCTGTAGCAGTAAAGACCAGTGTCGGTGATAAAGCTCGTGTCCTCCTGATCTGGCTCATGCATCATGATCTGGTTATATCCGGAGTAAGCATCCATAAAAGATAACAATTCGTGTCCCGTTGTTCCGTCTACCAGTTGGTCGATTCTGGGTAATGGGAAGCAGTCTTTGGGGGCAGGCCTTGTTTAAATCTGAAAAATCGATGCATACTCTCCATTTTCCGTTGGCTTTCTTAACCAGCACTGGATTTGAAACCCAATTCGGGTAGGTAGATTCTTTGATAAAATTATTCTCCATGAGCCGATCAACTTCTTCTTTTAATGCCGCCGACCTTTCTGGACCTTGAGTTCTCCTCTTCTGTTTCACAGGTGTAAATTTTGGATCAACATTTAGAGCATGCACTGCAACTTCTGGGGATATTCCGCACATATCGGCATGAGTCCAAGCAAAAACATCCAGATTTGCCTTTAAAAAAGATATTAAGATATTCTGAATTGACACACTAAGCTGCGAACCCACATTCAACACCTTGTTTGGGTCCTTTGGGTCAACATGTATCGGTATTGTCGTTTCCACTGGTACTACTCTATTTTCCCCTGCACTGACTTTTCTAGGGTCCATCTCTTTCCTTGCTCCGCTGTGCTCGCCAGTGCAGGGTCCGCCCTGTAATTGCTACAAGGCTGGTTCTTTGATGCGGACTGGGGCTGCCGCATTCTTTCCCATTTCTCTTTTTCTGGTTTCTCGTAGTTCTGTCAGATAACACTCTCGCCCAGCGTTCTGATCCCCTTTTATAACTCCTACTCCATTGTCTGTAGGGAATTTAATAGTGAGGCACCACGGGGCGAGAACAGCTTTGAATGCTGCCAGAGTTGGACGACCAAGGAAAGCATTGTAAGCGGAAAATTCGTCGACAATCACAAAAGTTTGCTTGCGGACCATTTTTCTCTCTCCTTCCCCAAGTTCCACAAACAAATCAATGGTTCCTACCGGCTGTTTTGGCTCCCCAGTGAAGCCAGCGATTTTATGTGATGAAGCTTACACATCATCCATAGGGATCTTCATTTGGTCGAATGTTTTCTTGAAGAGGATATTGCAGGATGCGCCACAATCAATGAGAACTCTTCTGACAATAGCTGGCCCGATACCAGCCGAGATGACTAAGGGATCCAAGGTAGGAGCTTCAATACCTGCGGAATCCCTAGCTTTGAATACAATATCATCATCAAGAGTTCTCTGTTTCTTCAAGGTCGTAGCACCTTCCAAAACGAATACATCTTCTTCGGTCGGTACATACTTTAAAGCTTGGGTATACCTTTCCATCTCACCCCAGCTTCTGCCCGTTGGGTGAGGTCCTCCCGTAATGACATTGATAATGGGCCTTCCAGATTCATGCCCTGAAGCCTTCTCAATCGTCCTAGGCTGATGAGTAGGAGCCTGTTGCCCCTGACTAGATGAAGCAGGATTGTTGCTATTCTTCTTCACAAATTGCTGCAGCTTGTTTTCTCTTAGCAATTCTTCAATCAGATTTTTCAACTGGCGGCACTCATCGGTCTCATGACCGGGTTGATTATGGAAGCGGCAGAACTTCCCACTCTGTATAGCCTTTTTCCCGGTCCTCAGAGGGATAGGTTTAGGAAAATCAACAGAATCTTTAGTTGCAAGGTAGATATGCTCCGGCGTATGCGATAATGGAGTATACTCTGATGGCTTGAAGGATCGAGGCTTCTTCAGATTACTCTGCTTCTTCCCATTGTTATTTTCCCTTTTTTGCCCTACAGATTCATTCTTGCGTGGAACAACAGTATTATCTTCGGCTTTTTCCAACACTGCCTTTACCGGTACGGGACGGCTTTCTAAGCGTATGAATTCATCTGCTTTTTTATAGAACTTTTCAAGGGAATTTGGTTCTTTCATGTTTAGCCATTTCCCAAACTCGCTCGACTTGTCAATACCCTTCATCAGATAAGTCAATATCATTCGCGGTTCTGCATTGTCCACCTCAGCTAGCGCTATATTAAAGCGGTTTAAGAAAGATCTGATAGTCTCCCCTGGATTCTGTTCCAAACTTGACAGTGACATGATATCCTTGGCTTTAGAGGCGTATAGTCTGAACTGCTCCTTGAACTTCCGGGTTAAGTCAGAAAACTGATCGATAGATCGGATTGGAAGCTTGGTGAACCAAAGCAGAGCTACACCTTCGAGATACACAGGAAAATATGGGCACTTTATTTCGTCAGAGGCTCTGGCACCTGTCATGTGCCAATCATACTTGTATAAGAATTCGTTCGGATCACTCGTCCCCCTGTAAGCTGGAATGGTTGGTGGGACAAACTTCCTTGGGAATTCAGCCATTAAGATTTTCTCAGTAAAAGGAGTTTTACTTGGGGCGAAACCCCATTCTTTCTCATCTTCAACCCTCTGCATACTTTCTTTCATAATTTGTCGGACCATTCCAGAAAGATACTCCTCATCATGTCGAGTTCTAGATCCACCAACCTCTGGAAGTATTCGTTCAAAGGGGCTAGCAGCCCTTTCAGAAGCATTTCTTTCTTCAGCATCACGAATGTTGCCAGCCAAATTCCTTTCATAATCTGTCGGTTGGCGGTTTGCCCCAACCAAATCGTTCAACCTATTCAGAATTAGGGCATTCTGGGCATTCTGAGCCTCAAATTGTGCATTTTGGGCATTGATCTGTTGGTTCAGCCCTAAAATTGCAGCATCCAGCTCTGCCTTTGTAACTCCGACAGCTGGGGTGGCTTGATTCGATATAGGGGAAGCGGAGGTTCCCTCTTGAATATTCCCAGATCTGACAGATCTACTCTTCCTTCCAAGAGCCATAATCTCGGATAGACTTCTAGTTTTCAAGGAAATTCTCTCTACAAACCTCTGTGAAGCAATGATGATAACTCGCCTGAGTTCAGTTCTCAGTGAAAGCACCAAAAATGTTAACGCTAAAATTTGAACGCTAACACCCCGGTGTATGAGTTGTAGTTGTGAAAGCACCACCCGATAACTCGGGAACAGATTACAAGCAGATAATAGCGGAAAAGCAGTAAACAATAACAATTTTATAGTGGTTCGGCTTAAGGGTATAGCCTACGTCCACTTTAAGTACTTTTATTGATGATCTCGTTACAAGCTGATACAATTCTTTCCAAGTACAATACACTTTGAATTACAAGTCACTTAGAACAAATAGCCTAAACTTCAATGGAGATTAGAGTCTTCAAATCCATGTTGGATGTGTGTGATCTTTTCTCGAAGTTGTTTGTAGCGTTCTTCGTGTCTTGAGAGCTTTAAGTGTTGGATTGGTTTGGAATGCAGCAGAGTAACGGCGCTTGAAGAGAATGAGCCAAAAGGTCCTTTTCTAGTTGGAGTTAGGGTCATATTTATAGGCATTTTTCAGAGTAAGGTCGTAGGTCGTGACCGACCTAAGTAAGGTCGTAGGTCGTGACCGACCTAAGTAAGGTTGTAGTCGACCTGAAGAGTATTAGCCCCTCCTTCCTCACGCATGCTGATTTGCACAAGTACTAGGTCGTGAGCGACCTATCCCCCTGTGGCATTGCATAGTCTTCTATATTCTGGTATTTAGGTCGTTGGCGACCTAACCTAAGTCGCGAGTACTTTCCTGCAGCCATAGTTGATCTTAAGTCGCTGAGTCCTTTAGGTCGCGACCTTCCTTAGGTCGCGGAGCTTCTTAGGTCGGTGGATAGTTAGGTCGCGGAGTTTCTTAGGTCGAGTCCATCTTCAGGTCGCACTCACTCTTAGGTCGCGGCCTCCTTTAGGTTGCAGCTTTCTGTTAGGTCGCAACAATCCTTAGATCGCCAGGTTACTTCTGTAGTTAAGTCGCGCCTTCCTTAGGTTGCTTGTCCTTTTAGGTCGCGGCCTTTTTGGGTCGCTGCTGCCTTTAGGTCGAGACAATCTTAGGTCGCAACACTTTAGGTCGCAGCTACTCTTAGGTCGCTGGGTTCCGCTAGGTCGTAACCTTCTTCAGGTCGCTAGGTCGCTTCACTAATTAGGCCGCTAAATCGTTTCATCTCTTGGGTCACTAGGTCGCATCTTCAGTTAGGTTGCTTGCTTTTAGGTCGCGACAATAATAGGAGTTAACACACTCTATAAGGCATTAATACGTATATGCTGCAGTTGATGATTTTATTCCCTAGTTATGGGTGGCAGCTTTTGGGCTTTTGTTTTCTTTGTTGGTTTAGGCCAGCTATGGCGAGTTGTAGTTTTTCGAACCAAATCGCGCAAAAGAGGTGTGGTCGAATTTTTTCGTTACTTATGGGACTTTATAAGCTTAATAACTCATTTTAATTAATTGATTTTGTATGTCTAAGGGCGAGAAGCTTTAAAGCTTAAGGGTCAGGGTACATTTTTCTTCCTCTAGGAATTTTGAGGACGAAATTCTCATAAGTGGGAAGAATGTAATTACCCATAATTTTTTATGTCTCAAATGGGAATATTTAATTTATTTAAAAATTTAAATTTGATTCAAATTTAGTAACTAATAAAGAAACCAACTATTAATAAAACGACTCAATTTTTAATGATGTATTTTTAAATGAATTTATAGGATTTCCATAATTTTTAATTTGGAAAAATATGTAAATTGTTGTTGGACGAATTTTTGGGCAAGCATTATTATTTTTGAAATTTAATAAAATAAGATAATTAGTATACTTTATTATTGTTTTTGGATCGTGTTGCATTATTATGCACAATCGTATTTTTATTTCTGTCGTTCGCGGTTCATATGCGAACGAAACTGTGTAGCAAAATGTAGGAAATTTTAACATAAATTTAAGTCCACATTTAGATTATTCACTATGTTTTCCATTTTCCTCCTGTCACTCTTTCATTTTCATTTATAGTGAATGAAATAACCTAGATTCTCTTTCAAAATTCAAAATCAGAAGCCCAATTTCACCAAAAAAATAACAGATTCATCGAGCTTGTGTAGCCGCGAGCTTTAAAAACATGTAGGCATTGAATGATGCAGCATCGATTGTGGGTGTTCCATGTGTTAAGCTGCAATTAGGATTAGCAATTCGTGGTGATTAGGGAGGAGTCTGGTGAAATGGAGTGTGCCATCATCTTCCTCTTGGCAAGATGCACTTGTGGCAGCAATAACAGAAGCTCCAGTGGTAAATGGAAGTCAAAGTCGAATGGACTATGGGGGATCGAGCTGCATGATTTAGGGTCCATGGCAAAGTGCAAATGAAGGGGAGTTCATAGGAATCGATGGGGGTCGATTTCGTCACGAAATGGAGGAGTAATTGTAGGTAGAAGGATTGACAATAGTGTGTGCATGTATAGAAAACATGCATGAGTTTGAGGAAGATGGTTTAGAGGGAAGGATTAATTTTAAATGGGTAATCGGTTGCTAATAATAGTAATTAATTAAAGTTTGAAATTAAAAATCTTATAAAATGAATAACTTCTTTATACGAGATCTAATCGAGATGCGGTCTTTTGCGTTGCACTCGTAGAAGCGATATCTATGCATTGGAATTGGTTTCTTTAAGTTTCGATTAAGTGGAATTTTGAGCTAAAATTGAACGTTGTACTATTTTAGATCGTACTGGGATGCTTACGTGCTAATTGAAATTTTGGTGAGTAAACACGCCTTTGGATAAACATTCTATGATATACGGTAGATATAAATTTTTACTTTTATGCTTGAATGATTTATTGGTTTGGTTTGGTTGAATTTCAACTTTGAAAAGCAAATGACATACAAAATGAAATACATGGAATTTGGTAGAGGAATCTGGATTCCTCACCATCATTGATTTTAAATATCAGTTATATAATTATTGTATAAATATTAAACGCTAATAATTTAGTAGTTGGCCATATTGGATATGACATTGATATACACTAAAAGTTGAACCATTTTAGTAATAAAGGTAGCAGCAGTATTGGTTTAGTGCAATGCTAGCTATTGGATTCATTATAATATTTCGGAAATACTATAATTTGCTATTTTGATTTGCTATTGGTTTTGATTTTGAGAATGATTATTAAATATGACTTTTGAGATTTTCAGTAGTATTTTGTTTAGAAATGCTTTTTGATTTTCAATATTTTACTTCAACCTTTTAGGAAATGTTTTAAAAGTATCTCATGAAGTATTTATTTTACAGACAAGTTAATGTAATAACAGATGTTTATTTTTAAGAAAAAGGAGAATTTATCCTTTATAATAAAGTGAATCTGTTCTAAATGAAAATTGAAATAATTCGGTATAAATATTTATGAAATGGTTAATGTAAAATGTTGTCTAGAAAGAATAGATTTATAAATGGTATATTATAAGTAAAAGAATATATTTATAAATGATATTTTGTAAAAGGAAAAGTAATATAATTTTGATAAATTGGAAAACAAATCATATTTGTGAATTTATAGTGGTAAATGGAATGATCATTTTATGTAAAGTATTTAGTCCTATCTTAAAACTGAAGATTTGTGATAAGAATATGAAATTTATAAAATAAGTTTTATAAATAAAAAGGAGATTTATAAAAGAAGTTTTATACTAGAAAGGAGATTTATAAAAGAAGTTTTATATAAAGAAAAGAGATTTATAAAAGGAGTTTTATAAACATAAAGGCGATTTATAAAAGAAGTTTTGTAAATATAAAAGAGATTTATCAATGATTTTTTTTAAAGGAACGAGATTTGATTTCTATAAATGATAATTTTAAATTATGGTGGTATGGAAAGTATTATTTCCATACTTAACACCAAATTCCGAGGTAGGTAAACTCGTCACTATCTTGAGAGTTAAGAATATATGTCGAGGCAAGGATAGTAGCTAACTTGTCTGACTACACTGTTAATCGACGGATAGTACAACTTTGAAATCAAAAAGTGGTGGTAAGTATATTTGATTTAATTTCCATATGACCTATTTACCTGCACTAAAAGGATAATGGTTTGGGTTTATAGTAATAATGTTTTTAAAATGACATTTTTTTAGCCCATTAAAATATGATTTTGGAAAAAGAGAAATCTTCCTTAATATTTGTGTATATGCTTATACCATCAAGATAAGTATATAAATATGTTTCTAAGAATCAAAAGTGAACTGTTTTGTGAGTACACTTATACAGTTGTGATAAGTATATCAATATTTTCTAGTATTGAAAATAGTAGAGAAGGTTTGTGAATATATCTTTTGCAAAAGGTATTTTTGTACAAGTATTTACGAAGTGATTTAATATGAAAGGATTAATTAAGGAGGCTTAATGATTGCTTATGTGCTTAATAATGTTTGGTTAAATCTCTGATGGGATATTTTTGTTTATTTAATAGTTAAATAACTTACTATCAAATCTTGGCCAGTTTTGAAACTATTGATCATTGGTTCTGAGAGACCGAGATTGGATGTGTTTTCTAAAACCTACTTCGTATCGGCTTAAGCGTTCGAATTATAGACATCTTGAAGATGATGGCTGTAGGATCGATTTCACCCTAGAGGGGGGGGGGGGGGGGGAGGGGGAGGGTGAATAGGGTGATGGTATTAATTATAAAAATTAATTGCGGAAGCTTATAAAATTATTTCAACACAGATCACAGATTAATAGCAGCACAGAAAAATAGCAGAATAACAAAATGCAGAGATAGAACGACACAGAATTTACCCAGCTTCGGCAAAACCCTGCCTACGTGCTGCCTCCAAGGTTTCTACTAGAAATTAGATAGTCACACGCTTACACACATAAACTCGCGACACCCGCTACTGACTAACCTAACTCTACGCTCAAAACCCTGCCACAACTTAGCCACTGAGTTGCGAATTCTCAAGCTACGCCACGTAGCCTGTCCCCTAGCCACACGACTAGCAAATACAACGGTTTGAAAAGAGTTTTAAAATTAAAAACAAATTTAAAACAAAAAATAAGATAAAGCCCTTATTTTAAAAATTAAAGCCCTTATTTAAAAAAAACAAAAACCCTAATTCTTAAAAGTCGGCCCCTTTTCTCTTTTTATCTATTTGAGTTCGGCCTGGTGTTTCTTGAGATAGCGGCGGCTCTTCATTCGTTCCTCTTTGTAATTTTCAGGGCTACGTTCCTTCGATCCAATTTAGGGTTTGTTGTAGCAGCTTGTTCTATTCGATGCTATTTGACTTGGCTTGCCGATTGTTTCTTCTAGCTCAGCTTCAAACGTGATCGAGACTGACTACGAATTTGGTATGTGTTTTAGTGCTTTTGATTTCTGGTTTCGATGCTTTTTCAATTGCCTATGATGACGATTGAAGTTTTAATGCTTGAACTTGATCGATGGTTATTGCCAATGATGATTGTGGGTTTATGTATGGATTTCGATTTCCTTTAATATGTTCGTCTGATTTGTTCAACATAGTGCTTCAGCCATTTGATTGATGTTGGATGTTGATGATTTATTTGACGAATTCAATTCGAATAATTTCCTTACTTTACTGTTACGGCTATAATTTGAGATCGTTCGATCCTTCCTTGATCGTTACGGCAGCTACTTTCCTATTTTATTTTTGACTTTTTCAAATCTTTTCTTGCGTTGAATTCTGACTTTGACTTCGGTTTTGACTTTGAATATGCTATTCCATGACTTCGGCTTTGACTTGAGATCATAAAATAGAATCTGGTGATAATGTCGAACTGTACCATCTATTCCATTATGATGGATTCTGTTTCTTACTGAAACTCTTTGAATACACTTGAGTTTTGTTCATTCAATTCATTGATATTGTACTTTACTTTGTATATTCGTATGTATTGTCCAGTTGAGTTGTTGCCGTTCCACATTGAACTGGTCTGGAGTATATTTGCATTACTACATACTTGTAAGTATATTGATCGTCTGCACCTTGTCCTGAAGTATTTGCTGTGTTCATTTGATTGTTGTGCACTGAGTTTGCTTCGAGTCAGTTTCATTGTGTTGGTTGCTGTGTCATTGTCTTCTTTGTACACTGGGGCTTGTAGTTGATGTTTATAAATTCACTGATGCAACAATATTGCCATATTGATCCCTCTGTTTGCTTTGGCTTCATTTGATATGTGATGTTGCATCACTTGATGTTGCCATGTTCCCTGACCTTTGTTGCCTCTGTTTATTTGTCTGCACATGTTTCATTTGCACTCTGATGCATTCTGGAGTTGGTCTTGTTCACTGTGTCACTTAGGTGCATTTGTTTGCACTGTGCATTGACTTGAACTTCTTGCTTCACTTCTGATCTGATGCTGAGGCTTGCTTAGTCTTGAGCACTGCACTTGTATATATTCACTATCACTTGCTCTTAGCTTGGAGTTGCATCTCTGAGTTGAACTGGTGCATTTTCTGTTTACTCATGTACATGCTTTTTGATACATATTAGAACTGTCTCTGTCATTTGCTTAGTGCATTGTGCATTTGTTTTGGACTTGCAGTTTGAATTGCATTGAGTTCTTATCCTTAGCTGTTCATCTGTGCACATTGTAGCCTTCGTCAAAAAACTGGTCACTAACCCATGTATATTTGATGTTGTCATTGTGTGTTGGTGGTCGACACACTTCAAGTAGTCTTCATTTAGCTTGTTCTCTGATTTATGTCTTTAATGGTCTGATCATGCTTACTTGAAAATCTAGCATACCAACTTGTTGAGATCACTTCTCTTCAGTTGAGTAATTTCACCACCTATGTGTACTTGTGTTTGTACTAATGTCGAGGCTACTGTACTTGCCTTCATTGTGCATATCTCTCTGTTCATCCACTTGCAATATTGTGGTTCATGTCTGATCATTGAAGAGTTGCATTGTTCCATGTATTTATGCTTTGATGCAGTTTTGATTTGTCGAAGCTTTGCATTTGAGTTGAGTCTGGGCTGTGCATTAACTTTGAGTTGAATCCGGCTTGGATTTGACCTTGTGTTGAATGACATTGTTTTATTGCACTTGTGTTGAACCCGTCTTTTTATTTTGGGTTTGACCTTGTGCTCACATGTCCCTGTAACATTATCAAGTGTATATCGGTGTGCACGGCCTTGTGGCATGTACAGTGATACACTGTGCATGTCACATTGTTCGTGTATGATGAATTCAAATATAAATCATGACGAACAACCCAAATAACTGAGGCAAATATTATTTTCAAAATCCATATTTTATTTTATATTGCAAAAATATTTCTTTTTCAATTTTACTGCGTTAGTGAATATTTTTGCAGATTACTCAGATGCTGGATTCTAACTGGAATGAAGTTGAAGATAAAATACGAGTGTGAGTGATATGTAGTGAGGAATTTATGTAAATTAAATTGTGATGTAATTAGAATCAAAATTGTATATGTATAGTGAGAGCTAGAATTTATACTATTTAAAAATGAAATAAATATTTGTTTGAATAAAATTTCTGTTTGAATTCAAATTCTGTGTTATTTTATTTTATTAAGCAAATATTTATTTAATCTATGAAAACTAAAATACTACATTAACAAATACATTTAAACGAATGTACATATGTTTATTATCATCAAACAAAAATCATATAAGCGCATATTCAACAATCTCCCCCTTTTGATGATAACAAACATATATTTAAGATTTTGAATATGTTAAATGTATTTGATCATTCATATGCTCTAATTGCTCCCCCTATTTAAATGCTTCTTCTCTATACAAAGCTCCCCCTACATATATGCATACAAATAAAAATATGCAAATGAGCCTAGATGCAAATAGAAAATTATTTGACATTTGCTTGATTTTATTTGACAAAATCTTAACTTTTCTATTCCCCTTTTGTTATCAGCAAAAGAATGATAGTGTTAGAGAAAATATAGATAAAGTGATCAATATTAATTCAACATTAAAACTCAATTGAATATAAATATTAAATTTCAATAAAAAAATCAAACAAAAATCATAACTACCCTCGTTATGCGCATATTCCACTTTTCGAAGTAATGGAAATGATGTCATCATATAAAACCATACAGTTGTATCTGTTTGTGGTACATTTATATCAGGAATTTGAATATCTACTAATCATGCATAACCGTTAGGACTTTTAAATGAGATTAGTAGCATTCGAATTTAATTTTAAAAATGAATTCATGTATCTTCTAATCACGCATAACCATGAGGACTTTTAAATAGGATTAGAATCAACTTGTGTATCTAATAAATCAATTTTGATATGCGATCCATACATGCATAACCGTGAGGACTTTTAAATGAGCATGGAAGCACATAACAAATTCCAAGTAATTCACCCATGCATAACTGTGAGGACTTTTAAATGAGAGTGAATACTTTGGATTTTATTATGGTTTATAAAATGAAAAACGAACGATTCCTGTTTAAAGTACCACACATCGACAAACTATATTGAATTTTTGATGAGCGATGGTTGATAGAAATATGATAGACACAGAAATGGTTATGGAATCTTTACCCAACAAAAAGTTTTATAACTCTTGTTTGAATTTCTAAAGAAATTTACTAATTATAATCATCTTGAGTCATAATACATGATCAATATTAGCACTCATCACTCTTTCAATCACTATTCATCTTTTTGATAATCATAGGGAGTCAGATTAGTCAAAATTGCCATTTAAAATAAAATTCAAACATAATTATGTAACCAATTTTTCAAAATGACTAATCTGAAAATATGGTCAAATATGATTTTTCTCGAGGGGGTTTTATAAGAAAATTTTCTGCTATTTTAAAATTATTTGAAATGAAAAATATGCAGATATTTTCTTTGAAATACGATGCAGTAACTAAATATCTCAAAAATCACGTTCAACTAGTAATTTTTCTATCAACTAGATTACCAGTGTAATCTGCATTTGAATTTCTTTTTCACTCAAAATTATCATTAATTGAATTTGATTGACCAGACCATAAAGTATGCAAAAAAATATCTCAAAATCAAATCAGCTTTTCAAATGACATTCTCTTGAATTTGAAATGAAGCCGTGTAAATAATCAAAAAACCATGAATATAGAGTTAGCCAAATTATAACCAAATGTATTAATATCCAACAAAACACTATTTTTGATCCAACCTAATATAATCAAAAAATTTAGAGAATTTTATAGTGTTTTTGGCATAAATATAATCAGCCAACTATGTTGAACAAGTCAGAATCAAAATCATCATCTCTTCACCATCTCAATATTGCTGATTTTAATTCAACTTATGGTGCGGATCATCACATTTAATATATCGTTCAAATAAATATACCATTACCTGTTTTACCTTTACGATATTTTTCGTTGTTTATCCATTGTGATTCTGTCACCTTTATAATAGGCTAAGGAACTTTGCTTTGTTGCCCGTTGTATTTCTGGAACAGCCAAAAATCCAGAAAACACTGTTGTTGTTCCTTAGCCTGCCACCACACCTACACGGGAAAAGATTTATGTGACCTATTTGTTTTTATAGGTCCATGGTTGTTAGTGGCAGAAGATTTAGAAAAATAATTTTGTGGAGACCCAAAACTGTTTATATATGTTCCTTTTGGCACCCAAATTTGTTTAACTTTGAGAGATTTTATATTTGTGCCTTTTGGAACCCAAATTGGTATGGTTTTCACATGTTTGGGTCTATACCAACAATTATTGTGATCATGTCCATATTTTCTACAAATTGTGCACATGGAATTTTCTTGATTAATATCGCTTTCAATATTTTCAGATGGATTATATCCAAGTCCTTGTCTAGCTGTATTGACAGTTTGCTTCCCTAATAGCAGATTCAACGATTTCTCACTTTTTGAAAATTTATCTAAAGTTATTGACAATTGTTGTACTTGTATTTTGAGAGATTCATTTTCGTTCAATAATTGTGTGCACTTTTTGATAGAATTTTCTCTCCTAGTATTTTCGTTCTCTTTCAAAATCAGAATTTCATTTTCAAGTGATTTTATATTAATTTCTGATTTTTTAATTTCTTCTTCGAATGTTGGACACTTATCACACCTAGGGATCCTACTTTGATAGGTTTTAACTAATTGGTCAAGTTGTTTATTTAAATCTATCAAAGTATCCTTTTGTGATTCAAGTTTGGCATACTTCTCCCTAAGTCGTTCAAAACAACCATTCACTTCGTGGAAATATATAAGTAATTCCGAATGAGAAAGTTTTGATACCTCACTTGGCTCGTCGTCATCACTGTCAGTTATTTCGCCATGAAGACACAAGTCTGCTTTTTCATTCTCGCTGTTAGCACTTTGATTATCTTCATCACTTGTATTCCACGTGGCAGCAAAACTTTTCCTTTTTGATTTCTTTTCAAAGTCGCGTCGAGTTTGAGGACAATTGGGCTTTATGTGTCCGGGTTGGTTGCACTTATGACAGATGATCTTTGGTTCTTCTGGATTGTCTAATATTTTATTTATTCTGCTTTTCAATTTTCGATTTAGAGCTGAATTTCCGTATTTTTAATTCCACCTTTTGACTTTCTTTATTATCGGCTCCAATTCTGCTGCTCCATCATCATTATCATCACTATCACTTTCTATTGTTCCTTTAAGAGCTATTGATTTCTTTCGAGTATCACCTCCTTTACGTTCTTCCTTGAATTTCATTTCTAGCTCATAAGCGGTGAGATTTCCGATGAGTTCTTCGACTTTCATTTGTTTCAAATCTTTTGAATCTTGAATGGCAGTCACTTTGGCTTCAAAACTTCGTGGAAGGACTCTGAGGATTTTTCGGACTATCTCCAACTCTGTATATGGTTTTCCAAGAGCTTTTGATTTGTATACGATATTGGAAAGTCGTCCATGCATCTCTTTAACATTTTCTTCTTTTGCCATTGTGAAATTCTCGTATTCGCTGCTTAGCATGGCAAGGTGAGATTCTTTGACTTGAGATGTTCCTTCGTGAGTCACTTCTAGTGTGTGCCATATTTCCTGTGCAGTTAGACAATGTGAGACACGATTAAATTCAAATTGATCCAGTGAACAGATAATAGAATTCATAGCTCTAGCATTAGCATTTTGTAATTTATTTTCTAGTTCTGTCCATTGATCCATCGGTCTATCTATTTCCTGATTATCTACAATTATAGTTGGTGCTCTATAACCTGTATCAACAATGTTCCAAGTGTCAAATGGTTTTCAGAAAAATTTTCATTCTATTTTTCCAATAAGCATATTCACCATTGAACATTGGTGGTCTAACTATGGACTGACCCTCAACAAAAGCATTATTAAAAGAAGCCATTTTAAAAATTCAAATTTTTAAAACAAAAATTGGTTTTTGTAAAATCAAATTTTTAAAACAAAAACGGTTTTTGTTCCTAGCTCTGATACCACTTGTAGGATCGATTTCACCCTAGAGGGGAGGGGGGTGAACAGGGTGATGGTATTAATTATAAAAATTAATTGCGGAAGATTATAAAATTATTTCAACACAGATCACAGATTAATAGCAGCACAGAAAAATAGCATAATAATAAAATGCAGAGATAGAACGACACAAAATTTACCCAGCTTCGGCAAAACCCTACCTACGTGCTGCCCCCAAGGTTTCTACTAGAAATTAGATAGTCACACGCTTAGACACGTAAACTCGCGACACCCGCTACTGACTAACCTAACTCTACGCTCAAAACCCTGCCACAACTCAGCCACTGAGTTGCGAATTCTCAAGCTACGCCACGTAGCCTGTCCCCTAGTCACACGACTAGCAAATACAACGGTTTGAATAGAGTTTTAAAATTAAAAACAAATTTAAAAAAATAAATAAGATAAAGCCCTTATTTTAAAAACTAAAGCCCTTATTTAGAAACAAAACAAAAACCCTAATTCTTAAAAGCCGGCCCCTTTTCTCTTTTTATCTATTTGAGTTCGGCCCGGTGTTTCTTGAGATTGCGGCGGCTCTTCGTTCGTTCCTCTTTGTAATTTTCAGGGCTTCGTTCCTTCGATCCAATTTAGGGTTTGTTGTAGCAGCTTGTTCGATTCGATGCTATTTGACTTGGCTTGCCGATTATTTCTTCTAGCTCGGCTTCAAACGTGATCGAGACTGATTATGAATTTAGTATGTGTTTTAGTGCTTTTGATTTCTGGTTTCGATGCCTTTTCAATTGCCTATGATGACGATTGAGGTTTTAATGCTTAAACTCGATCGATGGTTATTGCCAATGATGATTGTGGGTTTATATATGGATTTCGATTTCCTTAAATACGTTCGTCTGATTTGTTAAACGTAGTGCTTCGGCCATTTGATTGATGTTGGACGTTGATGATTTATTTGACGAATTCAATTCGAATAATTTCCTTACTTTACTGTTACGGCTATAATTTGAGATCGTTCGATCCTTCCTTGATCGTTACGGCAGCTAATTTCCTATTTTATTTTTGACTTTTTCAAATCTTTTCTTGCGTTGAATTCTGACTTTGACTTCGGTTTTGACATTGAATATGCTATTCCATGACTTCGGCTTTGACTTGAGATCATAAAATAGAATCTGGTGATAATGTCGAACTGTACCATCTATTCCATTATGATGGATTCTGTTTCTTACTGAAACTCTTTGTATACACTTGAGTTTTGTTCATTCAATTCATTGATATTGTACTTTGTATATTCGTCTGTACTGTCCAGTTGAGTTGTTGCCGTTCCACATTGAACTGGTCTGGAGTATATTTGCATTACTACATACTTGTAAGTATATTGATCGTTTGCACCTTGTCCTGAAGTATTTGCTGTGTTCATTTGATTGTTGTGCACTGAGTTTGCTTCAAGTCAGTTTCATTGTGCTGGTTGCTGTGTCATTGTCTTCTTTGTACACTGGGGCTTGTAGTTGATGTTTATAAATTCACTGATGCAACAGTATTGCCATATTGAACCCTCTGTTTTCTTTGGCTTCATTTGATTATGTGATGTTGCATCACTTGATGTTGCCCTGTTCCTTGACCTTTGTTGCCTCTGTTTATTTGTCTGCACATGTTTCATTTGCACTTTAATGCATTCTGGAGTTGGTCTTGTTCACTGTGTCACTTAGGTGCATTTGTTTGCACTGTGCATTGACTTGAGCTTCTTGCTTCACTTCTGATCTGATGCTGAGGCTTGCTTAGTCTTGAGCACTGCACTTGTATATATTCACTATCACTTGCTCTTAGCTTGGAGTTGCATCTCTGAGTTGAACTGGTGCATTTTCTGTTTACCCATGTACATGCTTTTCGATACATATTAGAACTGTCTCTGTCATTTGCTTAGTGCATTGTGCATTTGTTTTGGACTTGCAGTTTGAATTGCATTGAGTTCTTATCCTTAGCTGTTCATCTGTGCACATTGTAGCCTTCGTCAAAAAACAGGTCACTAACCCATGTATTTTTGATGTTGTCATTGTGTGTTGGTGGTCGACACACTTCAAGTAGTCTTCATTTAGCTTGTTCTCTGATTTATGTCTTTACTGGTCTGATCATGCTTACTTGAAAATCTAGCATACCAACTTGTTGAGATCACTTCTCTTCAGTTGAGTAATTTCACCACCTATGTGTACTTGTGTTTGTACTAATGTCGAGGCTACTGTACTTGCCTTCATTGTGTATATCTCTCTGTTCATTCACTTGCAATATTTTGGTTCATGTCTAATCATTGAAGAGTTTCATTGTTCCATGTATTTGTGCTTTGATGCTGTTTTGATTTGTCGAAGCTTTGCATTTGAGTTGAGTCTGGACTGTGCATTAACTTTGAGTTGAATCCGGCTTGGATTTGACCTTGTGCTGAATGACATTGTTTTATTGCACTTGTGTTGAACCCGTCTTTTTATTTTGGGTTTGACCTTGTGCTCACCTGTCCCTCTAACATTATTAAGTGTATATCGGTGTGCATGGCCTTGTGGCATGTACAGTGATACACTGTGCATGTCACATTGTTCATGTATGATGAATTCAAATATAAATCATGACGAACAACCCAAATAACTGAGGCAAATATTATTTTCAAAATCCATATTTTATTTTATATTGCAAAAATATTTCTTTTTCAATTTTACTGCGTTAGTGAATATTTTTGCAGATTGCTCAGATGCTGGATTCTAACTGGAATGAAGTTGAAGATAAAATACGAGTGTGAGTGATATGTAGTGAGGAATTTATGTAAATTAAATTGTGATGTAATTAGAATCAAAATTGTATATGTATAGTGAGAGCTAGAATTTGTACTATTTAAAAATGAAATAAATATTTGTTTGAATAAAATTTCTATTTGAATTCAAATTCTGTGTTATTTAATTTTATTAAGCAAATATTTATTTAATCTATGAAAAATAAAATAGTACATTAGCAAATACATTTAAACGAATGTACATATGTTTATTATCATCAAACAAAAATCATATAAGCGCATATTCAATAATCTCCCCCTTTTGATGATAACAAACATATATTTAAGATTTTGAATATGTTAAATGTATTTGATCATTCATATGCTCTAATTGCTCCCCCTATTTAAATGCTTCTTCTCTTTACAAAGCTCCCCCTACATATATGCATACAAATAAAAATATGCAAATGAGCCTAGATGCAAATAGAAAATTATTTGACATTTGCTTGATTTTATTTGACAAAATCTTAACTTTTCTCTCTCCCTTTTGTTATCAGCAAAAGAATGATAGTGTTAGAGAAAATAGAGATAAAGTGATCAATATTAATTCAACATTAAAACTCAATTGAATATAAATATTAAATTTCAATAAAAAAATCAAACAAAAATCATAACTACCCTCGTTAGGCGCATATTCCACTTTTAGAAGTAATGGAAATGATGTCATCATATAAAACCATACAGTTGTATCTGTTTGTGGTACATTTATATCAGGAATTTGAATATGTACTAATCATGCATAACCGTTAGGACTTTTGAATGAGATTAGTAGTATTCCAATTTAGTTTTAAAAATGAATTCAAGTATCTTCTAATCACGCAGTGAGGACTTTTAAATGGGATTAGAATCAACTTGTTTATCTAATAAATCAATTTTGATATGCGATCCTTACATGCATAACTGTGAGGACTTTTAAATGAGCATGGAAGCACATAACAAATTCCAAGTAATTCACCCATGCATAACCGTGAGGACTTTTAAATGAGAGTTAATACTTTGGATTTTTTTTTCATATAAAATGAAAAACGAATGATTCCTGTTTAAAGTACCACATATCGACAAACTATATTGAATTTTTGATGAGCGATGGTTGATAGAAATATGATAGACACAGAAATGGTTATGGAATCTTTACCCAACAAAAAGTTTTATAACTCTTGTTTGAATTTCTAAAGAAATTTACTAATTATAATCATCTTGAGTCATAATACATGATCAATATTAGCACTCATCACTCTTTCAATCACTATTCATCTTTTTGATAATCATAGGGAGTCAGATTAGTCAAAATAGCCATTTAAAATCAAATTCAAACACAATTATGAAACCAATTTTTCAAAATGACTAATCTGAAAATATGGTCAAATATGATTTTCTCGAGGGGGTTTTATAAGAAAATTTTCTGCAATTTGAAAATTATTTGAAATGAAAAATATGCAGATATTTTCTTTGAAAAACGATGCAGTAACTAAATATCTCAAAAATCACGTTCAACTAGTAATTTTTCTATCAACTAGATTACCAGTGTAATCTGCATTTGAATTTCTTTTTCACTCAAAATTATCATTAATTGAATTTGATTGACCAGACCATGAAGTATGCAACAAAATATCTCAAAATCAAATCAGCTTTTCAAATGACATTCTCTTGAATTTGAAATGAAGCCGTGTAAATAATCAAAAAACCATGAATATAGAGTTAGCCAAATTATAACCAAATGTATTAATGTCCAACAAAACACTATTTTTGATCCAACCTAATATAATCAAAAAATTTAGAGAATTTTATAGTGTTTTTGGCATAAATATAATCACCAACTATGTTGAACAAGTCAGAATCAAAATCATCATCTCTTCACCATCTCAATATTGCTGATTTTAATTCAACTTATGGTGCGGATCATCACATTTAATATATCGTTCAAATAAATATACCATTACCTGTTTTACCTTTACGATATTTTTCGTTGTTTATCCATTGTGATTCTGTCACCTTTATAATAGGCTAAGGAACTTTGCTTTGTCGCCCGTTGTATTTCTGGAACAGCCAAAAATCCAGAAAACACTGTTGTTGTTCCTTAGCCTGCCACCACACCTACACGGGAAAAGATTTATGTGACCTATTTGTTTTTATAGGTCCATGGTTGTTAGTGGCAGAAGATTTAGAAAAATAATTTTGTGGAGACCCAAAACTGTTTATATATGTTCCTTTTGGCACCCAAATTTGTTTAACTTTGAGAGATTTTATATTTGTGCCTTTTGGAACCCAAATTGGTATGGTTTTCACATGTTTGGGTCTATACCAACAATTATTGTGATCATGTCCATATTTTCTACAAATTGTGCACATGGAATTTTCTTGATTAATATCGCTTTCAATATTTTCAGATGGATTATATCCAAGTCCTTGTCTAGCTGTATTGACAGTTTGCTTCCCTAATAGCAGATTCAACGATTTCTCACTTTTTGAAAATTTATCTAAAGTTATTGACAATTGTTGTACTTGTATTTTGAGAGATTCATTTTCGTTCAATAATTGTGTGCACTTTTTGATAGAATTTTCTC
Organism: Allium cepa; assembly: GCA_030765085.1. NCBI lineage: Eukaryota > Viridiplantae > Streptophyta > Magnoliopsida > Asparagales > Amaryllidaceae > Allium > Allium cepa. Next base: position 3,237,394 of record CM060937.1, read on the forward strand.
TCCTAGTATTTTCGTTCTCTTTCAAAATCAGAATTTCATTTTCAAGTGATTTTATATTAATTTCTGATTTTTTAATTTCTTCTTCGAATGTTGGACACTTATCACACCTAGGGATCCTACTTTGATAGGTTTTAACTAATTGGTCAAGTTGTTTATTTAAATCTATCAAAGTATCCTTTTGTGATTCAAGTTTGGCATACTTCTCCCTAAGTCGTTCAAAACAACCATTCACTTCGTGGAAATATATAAGTAATTCCGAATGAGAAAGTTTTGATACCTCACTTGGCTCGTCGTCATCACTGTCAGTTATTTCGCCATGAAGACACAAGTCTGCTTTTTCATTCTCGCTGTTAGCACTTTGATTATCTTCATCACTTGTATTCCACGTGGCAGCAAAACTTTTCCTTTTTGATTTCTTTTCAAAGTCGCGTCGAGTTTGAGGACAATTGGGCTTTATGTGTCCGGGTTGGTTGCACTTATGACAGATGATCTTTGGTTCTTCTGGATTGTCTAATATTTTATTTATTCTGCTTTTCAATTTTCGATTTAGAGCTGAATTTCCGTATTTTTAATTCCACCTTTTGACTTTCTTTATTATCGGCTCCAATTCTGCTGCTCCATCATCATTATCATCACTATCACTTTCTATTGTTCCTTTAAGAGCTATTGATTTCTTTCGAGTATCACCTCCTTTACGTTCTTCCTTGAATTTCATTTCTAGCTCATAAGCGGTGAGATTTCCGATGAGTTCTTCGACTTTCATTTGTTTCAAATCTTTTGAATCTTGAATGGCAGTCACTTTGGCTTCAAAATTTCGTGGAAGGACTCTGAGGATTTTTCGGACTATCTCCAACTCTGTATATGGTTTTCCAAGAGCTTTTGATTTGTATACGATATTGGAAAGTCGTCCATGCATCTCTTTAACATTTTCTTCTTTTTCCATTGTGAAATTCTCGTATTCGCTGCTTAACATGGCAAGGTGAGATTCTTTGACTTGAGATGTTCCTTCGTGAGTCACTTCTAGTGTGTGCCATATTTCCTGTGCAGTTAGATAATGTGAGACACAGTTAAATTCAAATTGATCCAATGAACAGATAATAGAATTCATAGCTCTAGCATTAGCATTTTGTAATTTATTTTCTAGTTCTGTCCGTTGATCCATCGGTTTATCTATTTCCCGATTATCTACAATTATAGTTGGTGCTCTATAACCTGTCTCAACAATGTTCCAAGCGTCAATGGTTTTTAGAAAAATTTTCATTCTATTTTTCCAATAAGCATATTCACCATTGAACATTGGTGGTCTAACTATGGACTGACCCTCAGCAAAAGCATTATTAAAAGAAGCCATTTTAAAAATTCAAATTTTTAAAACAAAAATTGGTTTTTGTAAAATCAAATTTTTAAAACAAAAACGGTTTTTGTTCCTAGCTCTGATACCACTTGTAGGATCGATTTCACCCTAGAGGGGAGGGGGGGTGAATGGGGTGATGGTATTAATTATAAAAATTAATTGCGGAAGCTTATAAAATTATTTCAACACAGATCACAGATTAATAGCAGCACAGAAAAATAGCAGAATAATAAAATGCAGAGATTGAACGACACAGAATTTACCCAGCTTCGGCAAAACCCTACCTACGTGATGCCCCCAAGGTTTCTACTAGAAATTAGATAGTCACACGCTTACATACGTAAACTCGCGACACCCGCTACCGAGTAACCTAACTCTACGCTCAAAACCCTGCCACAACTCAGCCACTGAGTTGCGAATTCTCAAGCTACGCCATATAGCCTGTCCCCTAGTCACACGACTAGCAAATACAACGGTTTGAAAAGAGTTTTAAAATTAAAAACAAATTTAAAACAAAAAATAAGATAAAGCCCTTATTTTAAAAACTAAAGCCTTATTTAAAAAAAAACAAAAACCCTAATTCTTAAAAGCCGGCCCCTTTTCTCTTTTTATCTATTTGAGTTCGGCCCGGTGTTTCTTGAGATAGCGGCGGCTCTTCGTTCGTTCCTCTTTGTAATTTTCAGGGCTTCGTTACTTCGATCCAATTTAGGGTTTGTTGTAGCAGCTTGTTCGATTCGATGCTATTTGACTTGGCTTGCCGATTGTTTCTTCTAGCTCGGCTTCAAACGTGATCGAGACTGATTATGAATTTGGTATGTGTTTTAGTGCTTTTGATTTCTGGTTTCGATGCTTTTTCAATTGCCTATGATGACGATTGAGGTTTTAATGCTTAAACTCGATCGATGGTTATTGCCAATGATGATTGTGGGTTTATATATGGATTTCGATTTCCTTTAATATGTTCGTCTGATTTGTTCAACATAGTTCTTCGGCCATTTGATTGATGTTGGACGTTGATGATTTATTTGACGAATTCAATTCGAATAATTTCCTTACTTTACTGTTACGACTATAATTTGAGATCGTTCGATCCTTCCTTGATCGTTGCGGCAGCTAATTTCCTATTTTATTTTTGACTTTTTCAAATCTTTTCTTGCGTTGAATTCTGACTTTGACTTCGGTTTTGACTTTGAATATGCTATTCCATGACTTCGGCTTTGACTTGAGATCATAAAATAGAATCTGGTGATAATGTCCGACTGTACCATCTATTCCATTATGATGGATTCTGTTTCTTATTGAAACTCTTTGTATACACTTGAGTTTTGTTCATTCAATTCATTGATATTGTACTTTACTTTGTATATTCGTCTGTACTGTCCAGTTGAGTTGTTGCCGTTCCACATTGAACTGGTCTGGAGTATATTTGCATTACTACATACTTGTAAGTATATTGATCGTCTGCACCTTGTCCTGAAGTATTTGCTGTGTTCATTTGATTGTTGTGTACTGAGTTTGCTTCATGTCAGTTCCATTGTGTTGGTTGCTGTGTCATTGTCTTCTTTGTACACTGGGGATTGTAGTTGATGTTTATAAATTCACTGATGCAACAATATTGCCATATTGATCCCTCTGTTTGCTTTGGCTTCATTTGATTATGTAATGTTGCATCACTTGATGTTGCCCTGTTCCCTGACCTTTGTTGCCTCTGTTTATTTGTCTGCACATGTTTCATTTGCACTCTGATGCATTCTGGAGTTGGTCTTGTTCACTGTGTCACTTAGGTGCATTTGTTTGCACTGTGCATTGACTTGAGCTTCTTGCTTCACTTATGATCTGATGCTGAGGCTTGCTTAGTCTTGAGCACTGCACTTGTATATATTCACTATCACTTTCTCTTAGCTTGGAGTTGCATCTCTGAGTTGAACTGGTGCATTTTCTGTTTACCCATGTACATGCTTTTTGATACATATTAGAACTGTCTCTGTCATTTGCTTAGTGCATTGTGCATTTGTTTTGGACTTGCAGTTTGAATTGCATTGAGTTCTTATCCATAGCTGTTCATCTGTGCACATTGTAGCCTTCGTCAAAAAACTGGTCACAAACCCATGTATATTTGATGTTGTCATTGTGTGTTGGTGGTCGACACACTTCAAGTAGTCTTCATTTAGCTTGTTCTCTGATTTATGTCTTTACTGGTCTGATCATGCTTACTTGAAAATCTAGCATACCAACTTGTTGAGATCACTTCTCTTTAGTTAAGTAATTTCACCACCTATGTGTACTTGTGTTTGTACTAATGTCGAGGCTACTGTACTTGCCTTCATTGTGTATATCTCTCTATTCATTCACTTGCAATATTGTGGTTCATGTCTGATCATTGAAGAGTTGCATTGTTCCATGTATTTGTGCTTTGATGCAGTTTTGATTTGTCGAAGCCTTGCATTTGAGTTGAGTCTGGACTGTGCATTAACTTTGAGTTGAATCCGGCTTGGATTTGACCTTGTGCTGAATGACATTGTTTTATTGCACTTTTGTTGAACCCATCTTTTTATTTTGGGTTTGACCTTGTGCTCACCTGTCCCTGTAACATTATCAAGTGTATATCGGTGTGCACGGCCTTGTGGCATGTACAGTGATACCACTGTGCATGTCATATTGTTCGTGTATGATGAATTCAAATATAAATCATGACGAACAACCCAAATAACTGAGGCAAATATTATTTTCAAAATCCATATTTTATGTTATATTACAAAAATATTTCTTTTTCAATTTTACCGCGTTAGTGAATATTTTTGCAGATTGCTCAGATGCTGGATTCTAACTGGAATGAAGTTGAAGATAAAATACGAGTGTGAGTGATATGTAGCGAGGAATTTATGTAAATTAAATTGTGATGTAATTAGAATCAAAATTGTATATGTATAGTGAGAGCTTGAATTTGTACTATTTAAAAATGAAATAAATATTTGTTTGAATAAAATTTCTGTTTGAATTCAAATTCTGTGTTATTTAATTTTATTCTGCAATTATTTATTTAATCTATGAAAAATAAAATAGTACATTAACAAATACATTTAAACGAATGTATATATGTTTATTATCATCAAACAAAAATCATATAAGCGCATATTCAACAATGACATCGAAGATGGAGTTCTTTAAAGTGCAAGGGCTACTTGCTGCTAGTCTCGAGGGTGATTCTAAAAAGAATGTAGAAGAAGTAGTGCCTTCGGTTTGTTTATATTCTGAACAACTTATATGGATGAATGCTGGCATTGCATTATTGCCTGGAGGGTCGTAGTAACATTCAAATGGCCTTGTGTACCTTTTTCTAAAGGTGCACCATGGTAGGCGATACCCCAGTTGCCTTATCATTATACGTAATCCATTCTCCAATTCTTGCCTTTACAGACTTAGTTATATACTCAATATGATGGAATGTAATTAACGTAACCATTTCGGCTATGATTAAATATTTGTTTTAAACCCTTGATATTATCATAATATCACTAGATTTCTTATAAAGTCTAGCGAGATACCTCTATATTTACGTGCGGTGTGGTCTTATGAGATACCCTTATTTTTGAAACTTTTGTGAGAATAAAAATCCACTTGGTTTGTGTTTCTCATGTTGGTTTACCACGCTGATCCAGGCATTATTTTCTAATAATGCTTCGGTTAGCCTAAGAATATTTCCATATTTAGCTATAGATGCTTTGTCGACGCAAGAGATGAGCTAGACGCTTCCAAGAAGTTTTTCTGTATTTTCTTTTATTTCCACTGCATTCGTTGTTTATATTTATCAGTATTTGTGACAAACGTCTGTTATAAATATCCAAGCCGATGATAGGTTAGTTAACTCTGATTGGTGTATGTATATTACAGTTTTCTTTTGGTAAAGATCATGGGTATATCATATATTACTGGTCACGATGTGAGATTTTGTTTTATCTTCGGTTTTCTTTCACCCTAACAATCCATCTTTCTGGCACTCAAATATTTGACACATGAATACCATGGATGTACTAATGTCGACTTTTAAGGATTAAAAAGGCCGGTCATTACATAAATAATTTGTTAAGGCCTAAGCTTTTAATTAGAAACCCTAGCATCCATCTAGATTTTGGAAACCATATATCAAAACATCTTTCTCGTAATCTCTTCTTAAATTTCTAAATCATTGGAACAAACTAAATTAAAGAGGTAGAAAGAGAAAAGAAAACAAATGAGATGGTAGAAATCTGGGAAAGAGACTTACAAGGAGCATTTTCAAAAGCTTAAATAGGACGAAAAATCTAATCGGTGAGTGAGAATCTATCTTCTACCTATACGATTCTATATTTTCTCTTATCTCATTTCCGTAGCCTATATTAGATTAAATGGAGAAATATAGTTTGAATTATAACATAAAGTTAATGGATACATTTGAATTAAATCATTGACTATGGAGATCTAAACAATATCTCTAGTAGTATAATTGGGTCAATGATGAAATTTTTGGAGTTGAGATGATACTCTAATTTTTAAGAATAAACCATAACTTTATTGAACTACACCTGAATTTTTTTCTTAATCATATATATTCGTTTCAAAAAAATGAATCATATATATATATATATATATATATAAATTGAGATTGATACAAAACAAATATATTACTAATTGGATCGATGATTGGTTGTTTGGAGTTAAAACAATGGTCCAATTGTTAACAACGATCAATTACCTTATTGAAATATAATTCTAAACTGAAGTATTGTTAAATCAACTTAATCAATAATATATTCATGCCAAAGAAATCAAAAAGGATGCTATGAAAAAAGGATTGGAGTAGTAAGGATAAGAATGAGATAACATAAACCATTTTAGTTCTATAATGGTCCTATGAAAAACCCGCTAAAGCATTTGTAAATGCCAATCTACATTACTTGGATGTTTGAATTAGGAGATCGGACATTTTAATATCTTATAGAGACATCCAAAAAGAAACACATTATAAATTGACTAGCTTCAACCATTTAAAACTCACATTTAGACATCTAAAATCAAAGTCAGACGTCTAGATGTTGGTTTAGGCATTTGATTACCTAAAGATGTCTTTTACAGCTAGTTAGACGTTTGGAATCAAAGACCAAATGTCCTAATGTAAGTCTAGACATTTAAGGAGTAGTTCAGATGTCCAAATAGCTGGTACATACATAAATTGAACCTAAACTTGTGTAGGCCAATACAAATAGTTAGAGAAATTCCATGCCGTTTATTTAGAATCGTGATAGTTAGAATAATGTGTATATACTTATATGATGTATGTATTGTACTTCACTGTTGATTTTTATTATTGTGAAAGAGTATGAATGATGTACAACTTGGACCAGCCTATAAGTTTTGTTAGGCACTTCAACAAGAATGGCGTTTGTAATGAAGTAAGGCATATCACTATGTCAGGTTATGTCTATGGAATATATTGAAATGAGATACCTAGCGGTAATGATATTCCACGTGTTGAAATGAGACATAGTAGGAATTGTATGGTTGCAAGTCATGTTGAAGCAGCACATGTAGAAAATCTAGGATACGCTAATATTTCACGCATATCAATTTGTTTGGATGTTTAGATGGTGCTAGTAACTAAAAATGATACATTAAAAATGCTATGATAAATGGACCAAAAAGAATAACGGTAATTGACTCAATTAACTCACCTTAGCAATAGTCTATAATGATGTTTTATTAGCATGTTAATAACATATTTTAAGGGATATATGCTCACTTAACATGTTGACGACTGATTCCCCCTATATTTTTCTATAACTTCTATATAATAGGTCCACAGGGTTAGTAGAACTATGTGTGGTGTCAACGAAGGCTATTAACAGTGGATACGAACATTTATCTATGAGTTATCTATTTAATTGGTAGTTTTGTTATGTAGTCTGAAGTATTATTTTTAATAGACCACTATAATAACTTATGACTTATGGACCACTTTAGATATTCATTTTATGTTTCTATTATATTTTATTTCCTTATGTAGCGAGTTCTAAAAACATACTTGAAAATAGATTGCTTTGTGTGCTTTTACGCTTTATATTACCCTAACAATCTGTCATTTATTGACCAAGGTGTCTGAGTGTTAATTGGGACATAGGATCAAATGGTTAGTGAGTAGCGCTTTGTTAAACTTGGTAATGGAGCTTTAGTTTTCAATTTCTATTGGTTAGGAATATACGATAGAATCCATTTGCTTTTCATTTTTATATACAAGTATAAGTGTAAATAAGAGATTAAAAATACATATGCAAGCACCATTTTAAATTTCCTTCTATACTTGCTATCTTATGATGTTATTAATAATCCCCACTTATAAATAGTTGAGATGGAAAACGACACTGGAGGAAATATAGAAGATGCAGCCGTGGATGTTTTAGGCTTGAGCCTTCCACTTTTGTTATGCCAGCTCCTCTTAATATATCTATTATCGACTTTGCCAAACTGTGTAGCAGTTTTAGGTTTACCACCCCAGGAGGAAATTGAATCTCGGACTGATCTCGAGAAGGATGCAAGGCTTGTTGTAATGTCGCAAAACATATAAGGCATTGAAAGAAACGAAGGAATTAGATAAGCCATTTTTAAGTTATTGCGGAGTGGCTTTATTTGCAGGAGTATTTTCGAGTGAGGCACACTACTAGTTTTTGCCACTAGTGCAGATAGTTTTTTGCGGTTATTCATCGATTATCGACAATTAAACATGGTGACAAAGAAAAACCACTTCATATTTTCTTAGCATATATGATCTATTTAATTAGTTAGTATGATAAAAAATATTTTCTCAACTTAACTTGGCCAATAATTTTCATCAGTTAGGAGTGACAAGTGATATTATTGCTAAGTTTGTTATTTGTACACCAAATGGGCTATTTAAGTGGTTAGTCGTGCCCTTTGGACTGACCAATACTCCAGCCTATTTTATTTATTTAATGAGTAGAGTATTTATGGATCAATGGTAGTTTTTATTGATGATATTCTTATTTACTCAAAAAGGGAAGAAGGGCTTAGAGAACATTTAAGCATCGTCCTTAATGTGTTGAAGAGGCATTAGTTAAAGACAAAATTCTCCAAGTGTCATATCTAGAGAAGAGAGATTTTCTTTTTTGGCCAGGTTTTTTCTAAAAATGGACTATCTATGGATCCAAGTAAAATAGCAATGGTTTAGGAATGTCGCATTCTGAAGAATGATATAGAAGTTTCGCAGTTTTCTTAGTTTAGCAGGTTATTGCAGGAAGTTCAACAAGGACTTTGCTAAAATCTTGGCACCATTGACTAAGCTTACCCATAAGTTTCAAATCTTCTCGTAGAACTTAGAGAGCAAACATGCATTTATTAAGTTAAAGGAGATGTTAACTAGTGCACCTGTTGTTTGAACCAAAAGTTGCACAAAAACCCAAGAGTTTATGTAGAGAATAAAAAGTAAAGAAATTAAATGAAAAATGGGAAAGAAAATAACGTACAACATTTATAGTGGTTCGGCTAAACTGGCTACGTCCACTAAATGATTTTATTGCTTTGATTTCTAATTACATGCAGTTGTTCTTATGGATCAGTATAAATCCATTACGAATCGGTATAAATCTCAGTGTGGTTACAAGAAAATAAAGCAACAGAAAGCAAAAGCCAAAAGATCCATGAAAAAACCCTACCCCTCTATTTATAGACGAAGGAAGCCTAAAATCTCACCCAAATGATCTCCACCTCCTTTTCTATTCCATAGACCAATTCTCTGAGAAAATATGTGGATAGCTCAGTAAGATTTATGGATCGGTACCGATCCTTGGCTTGGATCTGTATCGACCCACAAGATAGCCAAATTGGTTGTCTCGATCTCTTCATGTTGGATCAATTTTTTGTTAGCTTCCTGATTCTAAGCTTATTTGCATTCATATTTTCCTATTTTTGGAACAAATAATGGTTTAATGGAAGAATATAGTTTCTGTTTCAAGTTTTCGTGGAGATCGACATAGAATTGCATGAGATCGGCAAAACAACACTTAAAATAGGCTTTTAGCATCAAGTAGAGTGGATAAGCAGAAGTTGTGCAAATTTGGTTAATGTAAATCAGATCGATATCAATTCAAGTTATTGGATAGGTACCGATCCACCACTTTGGTGGATCCTCGCTTCTATTCTCTTGTGTTGGTTTGGTCTTATTCCCGTTGCTCAATTTGTACTTGATTTTTTAGACTCTTGGGCTATCTCTTTGGGCTGGCTGTCTTGATAACTCGAAGTTCGATTTGCCTAGCCTATCTGAATATTTCCTAAACAAAAGGTTGGAGAACACTTGCCCTACAAAATACATCTTGTTTCAAACATAATGTTCTTTAAATCGACACAAGTCGAGATTTCTATGAAGGACTCCACTCTATGTTTTGAATGTTCGTTATACTTTTTGTGAACTGTCTATGTGAAGAGTTATGTCTATAGCTATTCATCATGAAGTTTCACCAGCATCTAGCATTATAAAATATGGAGTGTGATCCCTTGATCTGTCATTTCAAACTCTGTGATTTTAAACTGATTTCTTTCATGGATTTTTTAAGTTTGAATCTAATTTCCTTTGGCTTTGGTCATCAGGTTTTGGATAAGTAAACGTATACCTACTCACATGCATGCTCATGTAGAAGCCCTCAATCACATACAAACAATCACATAGTATGTATGTAGGTTAATTCCATCAACCATTCAGATTCGGCACCAATCCATGCTCTTGGATCGGTACCAATCCAAGTCTTGGAAGAATTCTCCAAGTGTATAGCCTTAAAAATCAAATTTGGGCTTATATAATCCATTTGTTTCCTTTTTCTTCTCGCATTATATCTTGCTCAAGATCCAAGCTTAGGGTTTCACCGTAACTTTCCTACCTGTGACCTAAACCCCATCCTTGCCTTTAACTATCTACGAACACCATCCCCATCTTCGACATAATCAGCAACGCCATATAAACCTTGTTCCCCCGTGATTCCAATAGCCCTTAGGTCAAGACCTGATCTTAAGCCTTGAATCCATTTTTCCTTTGGAGTGAGGCAGAAGATGGACGGAGGAAAGGTGGAAGAAGGAGCCAAAGTTCTCCCGAGGGTTTCGATCGGTCCCGATCCAACCCGTGGTGAGTTTTTTGTTCTCAAGCTTCTTACCCATCCTTATTTTTTCAGTTAAACATGAATTACATCAAAAGTTCCCTTATGAATTTTAAAGAATTTCCATTGAAAATTTGTCAAAGTGAAATCCAGTGAAATGGTCAGCAATGACACTCACTCTGAACGATATCCAGAGTTTTAAATGAACTATTGTTTAATATCAAAAATCTACACTGCATGACACCGCACAACACCGCTCTAGATATCAATTTATCATGGGAGTACATCATATAATTAATCTAACATTGATTATCTATTCAGTATTTATAGAAATGGAGCACAGACGTTTCGAGCATATTGCTAATTTGACTTTAGGCCCTTCGTCTTTCAGACATATTGAATCCGATGCTACTTTGAGTTCACCTACGATTTCGCTTGCCCAAAAAAATCTAGTACAACGTGCACATCAAAAAGAAAATCCACAAGTTGAGTTACAGGTTCTGGAAAATCCAATAGAGCTTGCAGAAGGGCTAGAATTTGAACCTGCTCCTGAACTCTCAAAGATGCTGTTCTTTTAGACGATCCCATTGATTCCATTGCTTTATAAATAAAAGAAGGATTACTATGTAGAATCCATGATAAGCACATAATTCAATTTGAGGACATTCTAATCCCTTCTTCTCACCAAAGAGCTCACAATCCCCCCGAGTTCTACTCCGCTTGCAATAGATATATGCATTTGAGTTGATGTTTTCCACCATTCAATCCATTCATTCGTCGAGTTTTGAACCTCCTGAAATTAGCTTCGATGCAACTACATCTGAATAGCTATGCCTTCCTTCTAGTTATGTACATTGTTTTCGTTCAACATTTGCACCGAGTGCCCAGTGATGAGGAGATTCAGTATATATACCGTTTTATGAGCCGAAAAGGAACTCCTTTATTGACTTAGTTGGAACCGGCTAAGAGTTGCAAAGACATTACTAGCAATGGAAAATACTTAGCTATTTCAAAAGTGAATGGTTTTATGTTTGCTGTCCACTTGGGTTTGCATGTACACGGCTATCCGGATACAAGTTCCATTCCATGTGATTTATATGGATTTGCCTTATAATTCGTAAGCTTGACTTATACTCTTTTTTTCATTCAGATGTCCCAGTGAGGCCCAGTAGCATAGTGCTTACAGCTGTAATTAGGGGACTCATGGCAATCTCGGTGGATGATAGAGATACTGGAGTTATCTTCTTCGACGAGAATCTATTAGCCTACAACTTACTAGAAGCAAGTTGCAGCACTTGTCAAGTCCAAGTGGCCGCTAGTGATGACGACGACGATAAAGATGTCAATATCTTGCTTGGAGGAGGCGAGGTTAATCTAGATATGCCCCCCAATCCCAATTCCAGGTGCAGAAGCTATGGAGAATGTTAAAGAAAAGGAAGAACACATCGAAGAAGGCTAAATCATATGTGGAAATGATGAGGCTAGTCATGATGACAGTAATGTGGGTCATGAGTCTTTGACTGAGCAAGATAAAGACGACCAACAGCCTATTTCGAAGAAAAGGCTACTTGTGAAGATTACCAAGAGTAGATTTCTACATAACCCCCACCAATTACAACAGTAGAGAAAAATCCTCTTCCTTCGGTAAATACATTCGCTAATTTAGGGCACATTCCTACCAAGTTTAACTCCTTTGGTGTTGGGAACATGAGCCTAGAGGGTCTTAACTCTCCTATTCGCTTTGATGAGGACATCATTCCTATAATATGGGAGAGATCGCTCCAATGCGTAAAGCTCCTATAGATGTTCCCTCGTGGGGACACTAGAACACTCATGAAAACATTCACTTCACGACGCTACATTGCACTTGACTGTTGTCCTTATTTATCCAATCTATCTTGTTCCCATTTCTTTTATAGGATCTAAGGAGAGGAAGAAGTACATATTTCAATATGCTGAGGAAATTGTATCCCGACCACATAGGCATCGTTCAAGCACATACTATTAAGGCAGTGGATGAGATTTAGATTTTGGATATCGTCTAGCCATGATAGAGCCAGCCACAACAGAGGTTATCCTGCTCATGACTCTGCCTCCAGATATCTTTCTAGGTCAAGATCACCTCCGCCTAGTGGTTTGGATAAACACTGTGATTATTGCGATAACTTACTGGGCAATGCTTCTCATGCACCCCCTCTAGCTTCTATTCCCATACATCATTTGGCACCATCCTACTCAGTCGATCTACTGACCATAGGCACCAAAAGTGCAGTTCTAAGACTTCTCATCATAAGGCTGGCAAGAAAATGATTGAAGCTCCAATCATCGCTATGGAGTGACAACTTGTCGCTGATCCTCGAATGGATGAAATAAGGGAGCAGTTCCCAAAAATTTGCTTTAATGGTTGTATGCTTGTGCCCAACATGAAGAGGATTCCACAGAGATCAAAGACATGACCGTTGCTTACATAACCAATGCTTATAATTAGTATAATGAATGGTTGGCGGTAGTTGAGAGAGTTTCTAAGGTTTCAAAGGAAAGGAAGATTGAGATTGATAAGCTGAAACTAATAGAGTCGCAGGATAAAAGAATCATCGCTCATCTTGATATTGAGATTGAAAACTTAAGATAATCTCATGTTGAAACCGAGAAGAAAGTCGAGGATGCCATCAAGGCACTTAAAGATGAAAGGACCAAGCATCGTGGTGAGATAGAAGCTATGCACCTCCAGAACCATGATTTGGAGTGGGAAAGAGACACTTCAAATAAGAAGGTAATTTAGCTATCAGCCGAACTGGAGAGTGAGATAAAAGAGAAGAATGAAGCTCTCTAACAAGATTAGGATTACTATGCGGAGCTGCTCGCTGCTCGTGATGAAAGAGACAACACAGTTGAATGTGTTAAAAATGTAGATGCACTTATCAAGAAAGAGGTTAAGGCTATTGAGCAGGGGATGATGGAAAATTTTGGACCGTTGCTTATTTAGTACAATGCTAACGTACTCAAATTACGTAACTTAGAGTGGTTCAACAAAGGTTACCCCAGACTGCTTGCCCTTGCTTTGGAATAAGTCCTTACAGAGGAGAAAGAATTCTTGAATGGTGGCGAGATGGATCTGATATAGCTTGAGAAGGATATTTTAATAGGAGATGAGCCCATGATGTTAAGAGATAGCCAATTTGTTCTCCACCTAGGGCTAGTCGATACAATATAGAAACACCTAGGCAAAGGCTTCAGATTGTCGCCTCATGATGCCACTATTAGGGATACATCTGTACCCAAAACTACTCTAGATCCATCTTTGGTCCAAAGTATAATCCAGGACCACCTCAAAGAAAAAGTCCACCGTCTTTTCTCCTATCCTAGAAGGGAATTCCAGTGGAACTTCGGCCTCTATGGAACCGCAAAAAGAAAGGGGATTCTCGTTGACCTCACCTTTATTTCAGAGAGTCCATATGTCGCCAATTGACATCGCTAATCTCTTTTTTATATCTCTCAAGTTCAGGTCTGCCCCAATTCATTATGCTTCACTACAAAGGTCTACAGTCTGGTCTACTAGCAACAACAACAGAATCGATGACCATGACTACTTCAACGACGGTGGCGACTAACCCGATTAGTTAGACTCCTAGGCTTGGTAAGCAGAAGTTAGATGCTCTATAGGATGAATGTATTGGTGAGCTCCAAGGAGTTCATATGGTAGATGATGTGTTTATTACTGGTGTATCTAAGCCTTTGTCGGGTTACCCTATGAGTTTGATAGAGAAGGAGCATGTCCTAGCCAAACAAGTCAAGCTAGAGAAGTTAATGACCTCTCCTCCTCCCCTGTCCATAGCTCTGCTTGGTCACACTATCTTTTCCCCAATATCTATTCCTTCACCTAGGAACACTCAAAGCATGCATGTTGGATAATCGCAGAGCACTCCATCCAAGGGCAAAGGAGCGGGGAAAGCATAAGGAAACAGCCGAAAGAATCCAGTATGCCAGCTTCTGCAGAAGAAGGAGAAGAAAGAAAAAAATACAAGCCCAAGAAATGATCATCCATATTGTTTACCTTTTTTTAGTTGTACAACAATACTTAGGCTACTTTTAGTTTCCTACTTTTATTTTCTCAACCGGCATCGTGTGGACTTGGCCTTGCTTTTTCTTTTTTAGTTTCGGCAACAATAACACTTGTACTTTTTCTTTCAAGTCTTATTTTGACCGTCAATAACAAAGACATTTTGTTTTGCCAAATCTTTGTGTGAATTCATTTAAGTATTTAATAAATGCGCTTTTCATTCAATATACTTGTAATTCATTTCTTTCCTTAGTTATTAGCAGACCAAGTCATTAGCCCGTTTCATGGTGTACAGGTCTTTCGTCATTCTCCTGAACGTAAAGTGATTGTTGGAGTGATAATTGTTTGCACCAAAATTGGTCACAACACTCTTCGGGAGTCGTTGAAGAGATAATAATGAAGAATGTAAATTCAGAGAAAGTATTATCTAACAAAAACTCCAATCAACAGTAAAGTAAATGCGTAGACAAGCGATTTATAGTGGTTCGGCGTGTTGCCTACGTCCAGTGTGAAGTTTTTTTGCAGTTTTATTGATTCTCTTTCAATGATTACAAGTTGTTACAGCAATCAATAGCAAGTTACAACTGGAAATTCGAAATCAACAGCAAAGTTATGATGTAGGATGATGGAGATCTCGATCCGGCAGAGTCTGGGCGCTTGAAAGTCGAAAGATCCTTTTTCTGTTGGCTCTGGGGCTCTATTTATAGGCGTAGGTTGCTGATATTTCACTAAAAACTCGGGAGACCACTTCTGGCACGTGAGGGGCCCCACGCGCTCGGCCTCAGGAAGTTTGGGCCCATTTTGGGATCGCGATCAGAAAATCATCCAATCGAGGTGAAATTTGGTGTGGACATTCTTCTACATGTATGCAAGCTTCTGTGAAAATTTCGTGGCATTTGGATCAGTAGATTGAGTGATATGATGGATATGAGATGGGATTCATGGTGTGGCTGTTTGATTCGGAACCATCCCTTTGAATCGATGGTTTCGAATCGATGGTGGCACGCGCCTTGGTGATGATGTGGGGCGCAAACTTCGAATCGATCCGGTCATCACTCCGAGTTGACCGCGTCGACTCCATATATCTCGGCACGTTCGTACCGATGAATGACACGTCATCATGGCTAGTTGACTTGGTGGATTCGAACGAAGCTTCGTTGATGGTTTCGAACAAGGCTTCATTGATGGGTTCGAACAAGGCTTCATTGATGGGTTCGAAGCCTTATTGATGGGTTCGAACAAGGCTTCATTGATGGGTTCGAACAAGGCTTCATTGATGGAGTCGAACGACCGATGCTTGATGGATACGAACTTGCGTTTCTCTGATGGATACGAGCTTTGTAGTTTCTCCATGGATACGAGGTCCATCGATACGAACTCGATGGATTCGAAATTGATGGAGTCGAATCCGAGGCACTTCAATGGATCCGAAGTTGATCGATACGAAGGTGATCGGTTCGAACCAGTGCTCGATGATGGATTCGAAGACACCTACAATGATGGATGCGAAACCAGTGCTTTTCCCTTCAAATTGAATCGATCATAACTCGAGCGTATGAACTCGGATTGACTTGAAATTTGAGATGCGGACTTCTATGATCTTTCTTGTCATGTGCTATCAATTGTAGCTCAATCTGGACTCGGACAAAATTCAGCGATATCCATAGCGAAACGAAGTATGACCAATCTCTGAGACGAAGTGTCCTTAGTTTTCGATCGATCTTTTGGTATCACGGCTTTGCCAAAAAGCGGGATAAGATTTGTCCCCCAAAGTACGTCTTGTGGAAAGCTGACGTGCTTTGAAGAGCTGCAATTTCTCTTTGAACAATCATTGCTCTCTTTTGTTGAGATTTGTACCCTGCATTGCTGTAACCTTGCGTTGATATGATTGATTGCTGTATAATAGTGCTTAGCCGTTGGCTGTTGCGTTCGTAACAAGATGAGTATCCGATCCCTGTAAATGTTTAAAATCGAATGTTAGTCCGACATATATGCACATATGTTAGTTTGACCCTTGTTAACATCGTGCGCCCACGAGTCGTTGTCAGCTTTGTATGCTATTGAATTTCGTATCGATTCTCTCCTGAACCGATTTGGAAATTTGAGTTGAGACAACACTTGATGGTTGTTTTGAAAAGTCCCTTCGTATCGATCAACTTCTGAACCGATATAAAAGGTTGAAGGAATCGACTTTGTGTTGCGCGAATGTAATATTTCGAACCGATGGGTATGAGCATCGATGGATTCGAGATCAACATTCGTATTGATGAAGTACGCTTATGCTATGACGGGTGCGAAATCGACATTCGTATTGATGGTTTGGATGGGTATGAATTACCCATTCGCACCAATGGGAAAGGATGGATACGAAATCGTCGTTCGTATCGATAAAATGATGGATACGAAATCGTCGTTCGTATCAGTAGGTTTTGGATGGAGTTGTGAATTTGTTGATGCGAACAGGGGCTTCGAATCGATGTGCCCACTGTTTGTTTCGCATCGATGCGACTCGATGCTCTTCTGTGTGTTTCGTATCGATGAAGCTCCAAGCGCATGGATTCGAAGGTAGATTTCGAACCGATCTGTGAATTGACCGGTTGTGACCGGTCGAGTTGACTGGGATGCGAAACGGCTCGGTCATCTTCTAGGCTCCATATAAAATAGCAGGGGCTTCCCATTTTTCACCTTTTACTTTTTACTGCCACCTTGCATTTACTGTGTTTTGCATCGACTCGAAGCTTCAGAGAGGAACTGTGTCACGTCTTCGAATCAATCAAGATGCAAATCCTTAATTCCTCGAGTCCCACACTCAAATTAGGTAATTAACCTCGAATACAAACGAAAAAGCTATTTCAGACCTACCACTTCTTCATCGATTGGCCACTCTGGTGATTGGTAAAACCAGACCTGGTTTAGAGGAGCTTCGAATCGATCTCGGCACCCACGTTCGAATCGATGTGGGCGGCATCATTTTTCTTTGGATTTCGCATCGATCAACTGGGATGCCCTCATGGGGGTGACGCAGTTCGCTCCGATTGACTATCTTGACGGGTCCATTCGAATCGATGGATCTCAAATCCATCAGCCATCGGTTCGAAGTCCTTAACTTTACATTGATACGAATTGCATCTTTATGACCGATATGAAAGGTATCAATTTCAACGTGATCGATGTTAAGTTGAGGTTTTCCTGATCGTTACGAACCAGTTAACCAAGGATCGATTCGAAGTCATCCTTCATTGATCGATTCGAACTCGGCACTTGATCATTGATTCGCAGCGCGCCTCTCTGTATCGATTCGAAGTGGTATTATGATGGGTTCGAATGAGCTTCCTGTGATTGTTTCGAAACCCTCCATGATGGATATGAAAGTTTGACATTTTCTTAGCATAATTCCGACGAGCTTCATTCTTGCATATTTGGACTTGATAATTAAACTGCATACTCGACCACCTTTCGAAGCTCGTCGATGGAACCATAACAACTTCTATCCGAATCAATTTCCATCATATAAACGGTTTAGTGATGACGGTCATTATAACTGGACTCTGTAGCTTTGTCGTTTGCATATTTCCTTTAACTCTACGACATTTATTAAAGTAATGCACGGCACTGCACAGCACACATTCATACACTTTACATTGGGGAATGCACGGGTCCTTTGTCGTCTAACAATGGTTTCTCATGAGTTAGCTAGTCATGGAACCTTCAAGTTCGCAGCAGCAGGAGACTCAAAGTATGGTTACTTCGAGACTAGAGGTTCCAGATATTGAACCTGAGATCATCGGTCTAGCCCCGGACGAATTTCCTAATGCGCCTTTTATTGCCAATCCATCGGATTCCGTTCAATCCAATATTTCTGAAGATATGTTGGGGAGAATATGCTTGAGGCATGGCCTGTCACTGGACGAAGTGTTATTACCGGGACTGAATGATAGACCACACAATCCGCCGGAAGGATATACAGCATTCAATCGCCACGCGTGCGCGGCCGGGACGCTTTCTCCGTTCAATGAGTACATAGGAGAAGTATTTTCTTTTTTGAGGATCGCCCCATCTCAACTACACCCGAACGGATGTGCTTCCGTGAACAGCTTGTTCATCGTCTTCATGGAGTACCTTCATAGACCACCGATCCCGACCGATATCAGATATATATTCAATTTCAAAATCCGAGGTGATTACCCCTCCTTCACATTTTTGGAAGCGGTGAGGAATTGTCAAGTGGTCACTGGGTCCTGGACCAGGCTAAGTTATTACAGGACGGAATGGTTTTACGTCAGATGTCCTCCAGGTTTTGCCCGACGATGGTTATTCAGACGTGAGTATAGCCGAGTTCTCAAATAATTACCGAGACAGTTGCGGTCGAAGTGAAACTTATATATTTTTCTTTTTACAGCAACGATTCAACGACCTGAAGGTGGACATTTTAAGGAGATAGTGCGAGTACTTCGAGAAGTCCCGAGCGAAGATAGGGACATCGAATTGCTTTTGATGGATAGGAATCTTCGGACTTTTGGGTTGATCGAACGAGGGCAGAGCATAAAGTTTGACGGGGCACTAAGGACCGCCTCGAAAAAACGAGTCGAGCACAAGAAGCCCAAAGTTATTATAGCCGAGGAGGCTGATTCTGAAAGAACCCATACTGATGATGAGCCATTGGCCGGGCCTACAGATGTAGTTCAGGATGTCGTAGAGCAGAGAAAAGGCAAGGCTGCCGTTTTTAAGTTGCCTGAAAAGGGAAGACGGAAGTCGGTCGTCATGACCCGGCCCACCCCCGGAATTAGAATTTCGAAGAGGTCTCCCCCAAGAACAGAAAGTCTCTTTGAAGGGCTTGCCGATCTTCCAATCCCGGATGATTTGTCTTTCCAACATGATGCCGGGTTGGAGGAATTCCATCATACTCTAGAATTGAGCGAGACTTTTACTACTAGCATGGTCGACAGTTCTGGTTGGTCGGGGGGAATGCATATTCATACACATTTCAAGACACTACATAACCCTTAGTCGTAGGCCATCGGTTTCGAAAAACCACTAACTTTATTCTCATTTCGCTTTGCAGATATTGTGAACGGATGCGGTTCGATGCTAGGAAGTCTATGACATGCTCATAAATCTTCCTCATATTATGAGTCACAACGAAGAGAAGGAGATAGGGATTACGATCGTAGGTACTCTGGGTACTCTAGTTAAGAGCGGTATGAAAGAGATAGGGACTACAGACGTCGGTCTCGCTCTCGCGCTCCTCCTCCCAAAGCTCCTATACAACCTCCTGCCTATGTGTCTTATCCTTCCGAACCTTCTCGATACAGGTCAGCCTCTCAGTCTTCTAGATCCGAGCCCCACCATCCCAGGTCTGAGGCAATGTCTCCGATAGTTGCGGAACAGCCTCCTACTGAAATTTTGGGGGAAGGAGCAATCAGGCTTGCGCAATTAAAGAAGGACTTCCCGAATATTTGCTTTGATAACTACATCTTTCCTCTTCACTTGAAAAGAATCCCGCCGGAGGCCGAGCAGGTGGCGCACGATTATGTGCAATATTTTTATGCCCAATACAAGGCGTGGTACAAGGCGGCCGAGCGAGCGTCGTCATTAGCCTTCGAACGAGTGGCTACCATCGAAAAACTTCAAACCGAACTGGCTCAAAAAGATCGCATCATACAAATGTTGAACACAGAAGTTGAATCATCTCGAAAATCAGAGGTGGAGGATCTTACGAAGGCCAATGAAGCTCAAGCGGCCATGGATAGGATGAAAAAGGAGCACTATGTCACGGTGGAAGACATAGGCCACCGGAACACCGTCGTCACGGCCGAACGAGATGCGGCTTTGGAAGAGCTTAACGAGCTAAAGGCTAAATTTTCTGAAATTATGAAGGAAAGGGATACCGCCAATATTTCCACACAGGAGGCATGTGATCAGGCGGTAGAATTCCGGACTGAGCGTGATGCCGCGATGGCTAAAGTAATGGAGATCGAAGCCGATGTTGATAGAAAAATCGAAATTGCCGAGTCCAAGCTGGAGGCCGACATTGAAAACCTCCTTATTACTTATAACGCCAACGTGCTAAGGCACAGGAATTTGGCTTGGCTCGAAGATTATCCGGTACATCTCCACAGCGCCTGGAATCGGTTGGTTGAGGAAGAGAAAGCGGCGCATCCGGGCGAATCTATTGAACAGTTTGAGCTTGAAAACCAGTTGCTGACCGAAGACGAAAGGAAAATCCTTCATGATTCCATAATTTCTCATGAGAAGGAGACGGTCGGCGCCCGTCATTTGGAAGTCGGAGAGGGTTCTGCTGTTGAGCATCAAGCTACAGTTCTTGAGATTACCGCTCCACTTCTGTCAGAGCCCACATCTGCGGTTGACTCACAGTCCGTCCTTGCCTATAATCCAGAGCAACCGCAGCTATCTCCCATCCGAAAGCACGTTTCTAAAGTTGCCCCATCGTCAGCAGGCCACATTAAGGAAGGTATTCCGAACTTACCTCAAGTGTATTCCAAATAGGGAGTTTGTTTCGAAGCAGTTACTAATAGCTTCTTCTTATCTTTGCTCAGTGACCGGAGTTGCGCCGATTTCCGCGACTCAAGAATAAAGTAAAGAGGAGAAGGCCATCACCACCGAGACTACCGTCGTAACAGCAGTGTCAACTGAGGTGGCGTAGGGGAGCGCACTATCTCTTGAAGAATAAATGGTGAGCGAGCTGCTCGGCGAGCAGGGCGGCTTCTCCACAGACTTGTCGTTCATCGTTAGTGACCTCCCGCCAACCTCTAGTTCTTCAATGCAGACTGCAGATGCCCCCAGCCATGCCCAAGCGACTCGTGATGTGGAAATTTTGGCCGAGATTAATGCAGAATTAGAGGCTGCGGGGCAAGGTGGTAGCATTGGTGGAAGTACGGCGGCGCATAGCCCAGCACCTTTAAGGGTAATATCATCGGGTGGCGCTATCCCATCTTCCGTTACGGATCCAGTCCCTCCTACACCTCTGGTGGAAAGCCTTAATGTAGATTCAAGCTTTGAGGAAGACGTTGACATTATGCCCCCAGCCGAAGAGCAGCCACCGGAGAGGAAGCACTCCAAACGAAGGATCTTTGTTTCTAGCGAGTCTGAGGACGAACCGCTGATAAGGAGATTCAAAAAGAAGAAATAGATGGGCCGTTTAAGCGGATTTTTTGGTAGATAGGAACTTGTGTTTGTTTTCCGCTAGTAGGCCGTGTATAGACGCAGGTTCGGCCCCTGCAAGTAGGAATTCTTTTTTGGAAGAACTTATTTGCATGTAAGTCCTTGTCTCTAGTTAGTTGAAATAAAATTCAATTTCTTTGTTTCAATTCTCATTTCTTTTGTGCTTAAGTGTTTGTAGTGTTTGGTTTCCAGTCCGGTGTACTTGTGGTGTTTTTACCGTCAAGTAGAGTTCGTTTTATTTGCCAAGTTTGAAAATCTTGGTCACAAGTTGTGATCGATGAATAAGTTGAACTTTGGACATTGTATCACTTTGGGTAGTGATTAACACTTATCTTTTTTGCCCCCCGGTCTCGGGGAACAACATTTATATTTCGGTGACTGATCGCGTTTATTGCAAATCTTAAGCATACGTCCACACTTTGGGGGACTTAGGATAATTTGCGATCGATAATCTGGTTCGCGCTATGGGAATTTGAGAGTTATCGATGTCTGCAACATGGTTCGCGCTCCGGGAACCTGGAATTGATGTTTATACTCCACTTCACCTCTGGGAACTTGGAGTTAGTATTGATATTTCAATTCACACTCTGGGAACTTTGACTTGGTATTTGTTCTCCAGTTCACACTCTGGGAACTTGGAGACAGCATGTATGTTTGAGTTCGCGCTTCGGGGACTTGTAATCTATGTTTATACTCCATTCACGCTCTGAGAAGTTGGAGTTAACACGGATGCTTTGGTTCGCGCTCTGGGAACCTGTAATCCATATTTATACTCCGATTCATGCTCTGGGAAATCGAAGTTGGCCGATAGATGGTCAGTCACACCTGTTTGGGCTCTTTAGGAATTCGTTCACACTTCGAGAACGATGGATTTGATGTTTACACTCTAATTCGAACTCTGGGAATTTGGAGTCCGTTCACACTCGAGGAACGTTTCATTGGATGTTTATACTCCAATTTGCACTCTGGGAATTTGGAGTCTGATCGCACTCTGGGAACGAGTTATTGAATGTTTATACTCCAATTCGCACTCTGGGAATTTGGAGTCCGTTCGCACTTCGGGAACGAGTTATTGGATGTTTATACTCCAATTCGCACTCTGGGAATTTGGAGTCTGTTCGCACTCTGGGAACGAGTTGCTGAATGTTTATACTCCAGTTCACACTCTGGGAAGTTGGAGTCTGTTCGCACTCCGGGAACGAGTTATTGGATGTTTATACTCCAATTCGCACTCTAGGAATTTGGAGTCTGTTCGCACTCTGGGAACGAGTTGCTGAATGTTTATACTCCAATTCACACTCTGGGAAGTTGGAGTCCGTTCGCACTCTGGGAACGAGTTGTTGGATGTTTATACTCCAATTCGCACTCTGGGAATTTGGAGTCCGTTCGCACTCCGGGAACGAGTTGTTAGATGTTTATACTCCAATTCGCACTCTGGTAATTTGGAGTCCGTTCGCACTTTGGGAACGAGTTGTTGGATGTTTATACTCCAATTCGCACTCTGGGAATTTGGAGTACGTTCACACTCTGGGAACGATTCATTGGATGTTTATACTCCAATTCGCACTCTGGGAATTTGGAGTCCGTTCGCACTCCGGGAACGAGTTATTGGATGTTTATACTCCAATTCGCACTCTGGGAATTTGGAGTCCGTTCGCACTCTGGGAAAGAGTTATTGAATGTTTATACTCCAATTCGCACTCTGGGAATTTGGAGTCCGTTCGCACTCCGGGAACGAGTTATTGGATGTTTATACTCCAATTCGCACTCTGGGAATTTGGAGTCCGTTCGCACTGTGGGAACGAGTTGCTGAATGTTTATAATCCAATTCACACTTTGGGAAGTTGGAGTCTGTTCGCACTCCGGGAATGAGTTATTGGATGTTTATACTCCAATTCGCACTCTAGGAATTTGGAGTCCGTTCGCACTCTGGGAACGAGTTGCTGAATGTTTATACTCCAATTCACACTCTGGGAATTTGGAGTCCGTTCACACTCCGGGAACGAGTTATTGGATGTTTATACTCCAATTCACACTCTGGGAAGTTGGAGTCCGTTCGCACTCTGGGAACGAGTTGTTGGATGTTTATACTCTAATTCGCACTCTGGGAATTTGGAGTCCGTTCGCACTCCGGGAACGAGTTGTTGGATTTTTATGCTCCAATTCGTACTCTGGGAATTTGGAGTCCGTTCGCACTCTGGGAACGAGTTGTTGGATGTTTATACTCCAATTCGCACTCTGGGAATTTGGAGTCCGTTTGCACTCTGGGAACGAGTTATTGAATGTTTATACTCCAATTCGCACTCTGGGAATTTGGAGTTAGTTGTAGGACTGTCGTGTGTTGGTCCTGTTCAGCCTTTGATGTGGTGGCTTGCTCCCGAGCTGGGGTTTCACTTAGTGAGTGGTCGATCGTATCATAGTCACTCACTATTTGAATAAATTTCATTGTTTGATGGAACTTAGCACTTCGTGTGTCATGATTGTTGAATGTTGCATTCGGTGAATCACAACTCTAGCTTGAAGTGATAGTAATTTATTGCTGAAATAAGAAAATATGGCAAAGTCAGTGCCCTATTACAAATTCAAATTTCATAATGTAAAGGAAACTGCAAAGTATTCATAGATAGAATGAGCCTGTCATGTGTAACAGTGACGAAGATCTTCGTCGTTCCAGGCTCCTGAGAAAGTTGGTCCGCCACTGATGGCGTTTATCACCAATCTTCCGCGAGGATCATTGAAGTCCTCATTTCTTGGTTTATTGGGTTCATTATTTTGACTTGATGGGCCCGCTTCTCTAAGCTGCGGTGCCCGCACAAACTGTTCCAGCTTCCTTTCTCTGATCAGTTTCTCAACGAGATCTTGTAAATGACGACACTCGTTCGTTCTATGCCCATAGCTTTCATGGAACCTGCAAAACTTTCCCGTTTGGATTTGTCTTTCTGACGACGGTTTTGGTGAAGGTTTTTGATATTGAATTGTATCACAGGTTTTTAAGTACAAGTCCTCTAGTGATGTATTCAGAGGAGTGTAACTGTCAAACATTGGATTCTTGCACCGCGGGCCATGATTTTGATCTCGTTTTCTAGTTTGATTCACGTTCTCTCTTCGCCCAGCTTGCTTGTTTTTAACATTCAACTGAACTTTTCCGGAGCTCTCACCGGATTGTTTGATTGCAACATTGTTTCGGATCCCTTCCGTACTTGGTCCTGCATCAGTTTGCCTCCTAGACTGTTTCGCGTCTTCCCTTCTCAGGAATTGAGCTGCCTTGGCGTGGAAACGGTCCAATGATGCAGGTGGTTTTCCAGCTAACCAGTTGCCAAACTCAGAATTGGGGTCGATCCCCTTAGTTAACGCCATAAGGATGGAGTTATCGTTTGGATTGCTGATCTCCGCACACGCATTATGGAATCCCTCTAATAATGTCTGAGCGTCTCTCCAGGAGCTTGAGCGACACTAGACAGAGTGTTGACATCTTTGGGCCTTGCGACGTGCATGCAGAATTGTTCAACGAATTTTGTGGCGAACTTGTCGAATGAAGAGATGGATCGAGGTGGCAATCGAGTGAACCACATGGTAGCGATGCCCCCCCAAGGATATGGGGAAACTATGACACTTCACTGCATCGTCGGCTCTGGCAACGGTCATCGACCATTCATATTTCAAAATATGTTGGTTGGGGTCGGAGTTTCCTTCGTACATGGGTAGAGTTGGCATTCTGAATCGCCGTGGGGGTTCAGCGGTAAGGATATCGTCCGTAATAGGAGTGTGACTTCGGGAAACTCCCCAATCGTCATTTGTGAATCCTTGGTCTCAAGGATCATATGACGTATCATAGTTGAAAGATCCAACATTTGCGCGTTTTGCGCAGCTTGCACCGGAGTATGATAACGTTCCATACTTTGGGGTTGAACCGGATGTCGTCGACGGTCCAAGTCTTGCCTTCTTGGCTCATAGTCCTCTAGGACATATGGTTTAGGAGTACGTCCGCTATAACGACGGTCCAGGTCCGACTGATCTTGGGCGTTGACCCCTGGTTCAGCCACAACGTTAATAGTGCGGTATTTTGTGGTGTGGTGAGGGACGGCATCCCCTCGGGAGGAGGGTCCGGTTTGGAAACTGGCTGATGGAACGACTCTCAGTTGTCCAACGGTCAGTGTTGGTTGATCTCAGCGGCTGGCATGTGACTCCCATCTAGCCGGGGTCGTGGAGATCGATTATGATAATCAAAAGATGAAGAACTTTCGCTGGAGGAGCGAGAAGCTTGGTCTCTCGTGGATCTCTTTCGCTTCTAGCGATCCAGCTTGTTGATCAGCTCGGCATTATCACGTAGCTGTTCTGCTAGTTGTTGCCGACTCTGGGTCAGCTCTTGGAGTATCGACTATAACTCTTGTTGGGTAACCGGACCTGATGGTTCCGAGTGTCCAGTAGCATCTTGATTAGATGGAGGTAGTTGGGCAGGATTCTGTCTATCCTGTTCTTCCTGATTGACAGCGTTTGAGGTGGTTCTTGTACTAACCATCTTGAAAGTTGAATTCCTTTCCTAGACTTTGTGCAAATCTGATTAGAAGGGAAGGAACTTGGATTTGATGATCTGGATCTCTCTCTTAGATTTTTTCAATCCGGTATCGATGACAGATCCAACGAGCAGGAGAAAATCTGGGTTTTCTCAGTGAAAGCACCAAAGTGTTCGCACCAAAATTGGTCACAACACTCTTCGGGAGTCGTTGAAGAGATAATAATGAAGAATTTAAATTCAAAGCAAGTATTTTTTGAAGTTTTATTGATTCTGTTTCAATGAATACAAGTTGTTACAGCAATCAACAGCAAGTTACAACTGGAAATTCGAAATCAACAGCAAAGTTATGATGTAGGATGATGGCGATCTCGATCCGGCAGAGTCTGGGCGCTTGAAAGTCGAAAGATCCTTTTTCTGTTGTCTCTGGGGCTCTATTTATAGGCGTAGGTTGCTGATATTTTGCTGAAAACTCGGGAGACCACTTCTGGCACGTGAGGGGGCCCACGCGCCCGGCCTAAGGAAGTTTGGGCCCACTTTGGGATCGATTCGAACTTCGTTCGAATCGATCAGAAAATCATCCAGTCGAGGTGAAATTTGGTGTGGACATTCTTCTACATGTATGCAAGCTTCTGTGAAAATTTCGTGGCATTTGGATCAGTAGATTGAGAGATATGATGGATACGAGATGGGATTCATTGTGTGGCTGTTTGATTCGAAACCATCCCTTCGAATCGATGGTGGCACGCGCCTTCGTGATGACGTGGAGCGTAAACTTCGAATCGATCTGGTCTTCACTCCGAGTTGACCGCGTCGACTCCATATATCTCGATGCGTTCGTACCGATGAATGACACGTCATCATGGCTAGTTGACTTGGTGGATTCGAACGAAGCTTCATTGATGGGTTCGAACAAGGCTTCATTGATGGGTTCGAACAAGGCTTCATGGATACAAACTTGCGTTCTCTGATGGATACGAGCTTTGTAACTTTTCCATGGATACGAGGTCCATCGATACGAACTCGATGGATTCGAAATTGATGGAGTCGAATCCGAGGCACTTCGATGGATCCGAAGTTGATCGATACGAAGGTGATCGGTTCGAATCAGTGCTCGATGATGGATTCAAAGACACCTACAATGATGGATACGAAACCAGTGCTTTTCCCTTCAAATTGAATCGATCATAACTCGAGCGTATGAACTCAGATTGACTTGAAATTTGAGATGCGGACTTCTATGATCTTTCTTGTCATGTGCTATCAATTGTAACTCAATCTGGACTCGGACAAAATTCAGCGATATCCATAGCGAAATGAAGTATGACCAATCTCTGAGACGAACTGTCCTTCGTTTTCGATCGATCTTTTGGTATCACGGCTTTGCCAAAAAGCGGGATAACAATAATCTTTGGGCATTTGATATAATCTTAACGTATTCTGGAATCCAGTCAGAATTCAATCACCTGAAAAGATCATTTAAGCATTCCTTTTCGAGGAAATTTAAATGTGATCGCATCGTCCTTGGGCGTTGATCAACCTTTGGATGAGATCTCGCCTAACTCTGTGTAATGATCTTTCCGCTTTGCCATCCTCTAAGCAAGACATTGACACCTTGCCAAATTCCATGCAAGAGCTAATAAAGGTTGTCTAATCAAGTCCATTTAGGTTTATGCACCTGTCCTTAATCAAAGGACAAGAGTTGAGTGACAGATGATCAAATCACGTCCCTTTTAGGTTCCTATCCTCAATCCAAGGACGAGAGCTAGCAGACAGATGGTCGAATCACATCCATTTAGGTTTATACTCCTGTCCTCAATCTAAGGACTAGAGTTAGCCGTCATCCATCTTCAGGTGCCATGAATTATTGAAATTCATAGACCCAATCATGGACCATGGAAATTTGGTTGGAACCTAACTCTAGGTACCTGCATACTTTCATTATACATATGCAGGTTCATTCGAGTCATTCATATTTCACAACTCTTAAGATATTTAAAGAAAAAGACATAGATCCAGAAAGCCGTTTGTTGAAAGTGGGAAATGACACTTTCTATCTTATTACGTGGTTTCGTTTAATTATGTATAAATTTATTTCTAAGTGAAATAGCATTGCAAGTGCTTGCTATTCCATGCCCTTAGCAATGATATCCCATTCCACCTATAAGCTTGAAAGTGCCATCTCCAAGCTTTTTATCTATTTCATATGGACCTTCCAAAGTCAAGCCCAAGATACTAGGGTCTAGGAAGATTCATTTAAGAACCAAGTCGCCGGTTTCAAAGGTCCGATTCCTAACCTTGGCATTGTAATATCGGGCGACTCGGTTTCAGTATGTCGCTGCTCTCAAGTCAGCTTTGTCTCGCTTCTCATCGACCATATCAAGCGATTCCAGTAGAAGTTTCTTTTTTTTCTATGGATTATAGTCAATTACCAGATGAGAAGGTTTTTTAGTTCAACTGGAATTACGACCTTCAATCCATAGGCTAGGCCTAATGGAGAATGGCCAATCGCTGACTTATGGTTCATTCGATAAACCCAAAGTACCTATGCAAATTCGTCGACCCACTTTCCCTTAGCCTTCAATTCGCTTCTTAAGAATGAACTTGATAATCTTATTTATAGCTTCAAGCTGTCCATTCGCTTAGGTGTGTGCAACCACATTAATCTCTTCTCTATGTGATGTCGATAGCAGAAACCCTTAAACTCGATGCTGTAGAATTGGGTCTTGTTATTCGTAACGATTGCCTGTGGAACTCCATACGGATTTTGTTCCAGACAACGAAGTTGATACTTTATTCATGGTTATTGTGGCCAATGGCTCCGCCTTAGCTCATTTGGTGTAGTATTCAACTGCGATGATAGCATACTTCGCACCACCTTTAGATATCGGCAACACTCTGATAATATCGATTCCCTAGACTGCAAACAACTAAGGACTAACCATTTGAGTAATATGTCGATTGGGCTCTCGAAATTTATCAAACCTCTGTCACTTTTCATATTTTCTAGTGTAATTAACCACATCTCGATTCGTTGTTGGCTAGAGGTACCCATAACAGAGAATCTTCTTTGCCAGGTTTCGCCCCTAATGTGGTCGCCATAGGCCCTTTCATGAACTTCTCTCAATACTTGTTTGGTCTCGTCATTGGCGACACACCATAGCAATAGGACTAAGAAACCCTTCCTATAAAGTACTCTTCTTGTATAATATATGTCGAAGTTTGGCAAAGGGGCCTCTGTCGCTCATTCCTACTGTCTAGAAGGATTCCTCTCTACAAATTGTCTTTTATTGAAGTCATCGTTGACTCCTTTTCTGGTTCAGCCTCCAAGATCCAATCGACATCCATTTGGTCGATGCTTGAAGTCAAGAATACTTCCATCAGAACTATGCCTATGAGTTGCGCCTCTCTGAAATTGGCCAGCTTAGCTAGTGAGTCAGCCTTCGCATTTCTCTATGAATATGCATTATCATATAATATTAAATGTCACTAAGTAGCTCTAGGGATCGATTTAGATAAGGAGCTAGCCTTGGTCCTCTTGCTTGAAACTCTTTCCGTACTTGGCATACCACAAGGTGGGAATCACATAAAACATGTAAAGTTTTTATTCCCAGTTCATTGGCAATCTTGCATCCTGCAATTAAGGCCTCGTATTCTGCTTTGTTGTTTGTCACAGGAAAGTCAAGTTTCTAGGCATTACAGATTGGATATTCCTCGAGAATGACAAGTAAAACTCTAGCATCGGAACAACGTTCATTAGATGCTCCATCTTCGTACGTCTTCCACCTAGCATTTTGCTCGACACTGCTGTCTGGAGTATCGTCTTATGCGATGAACTCAGCTATGAAATCCGCCAATGCTTGACCCTGGATAGCTCTTCGATGGTGATAGGTTATATCATATTTGCTCAACTCAACGTTCCATTTCAACAGCCTTCCATAAGTATCAGGTTGCTGCAAGACTTGAAGCAAAGGTTGATTGGTAAGAACTTTGATCAGACGAGCCTGAAAGTATGGGTGGAGCTTTCTTAAAGCAATCAACAAGCAGTATGCAAGCTTTTCTAGCTTTGGATAATTACTTTCTGCTCCTGTCAATCATTTATTGGTGTAATAGATCAGTCGCTGGATATGGGATTCCTCACATACGATTACAGTGCTTAAAGAATGCACTGACATCGCTATATATAAACGAGTCCTTGTCGTCCACCAACTTCGAGAGAATAATGGTCTCTCCAAGTAATTTACTCAATCCTGGAATGCATCTGAATGCCCCTACAACCAAGCAAAGTTCCTCTTTCCCTTTGGGAATTTCCCTCCTTAATTACGTCAAAGAAAGGTATGCATTTGTCGGTGGCTCTGGAGAAGAATCGACTTAAGGTGGTGACCTTTCCATTCAGACTCTGGACGTCCATGACTTTCTTTAAGGCTTTCATGTCCCTTAATTCCTTTACATTTTTTGGATTGGCTTCAATTCCACCGGAGTTCATAATGAACCCTAAGAATTTCCTTGACGCAATGCCAAAAGAGCATTTTAAATGGTTGAGCGTTTTCCCATACTTTCAAGGAACGTTGAACATTTCACTAAATCTTCCATATGGTTTCCTAAACGTCATTACTTTACAAGCATGTCATCTGCATAGACATCCATTAAATGCTTAGTTTGGTCTTTGAACATCCTATTCACAAGCCTTTGGCAAGTTTCTCTAGCACTCTTTAGTCTGAATGGCATGACTAGATAGCAATATAGTCTCAGGTCGGTTATAAAGCAAGTATGCTCTTGGTTCGGGACGTGCATTGGAATCTGATTGTATCCAGAGTATGCATCTATGAATGAAAGAAATTCATGTCTGGCTGTTAAGTCCACCAACTGATCAATCCTTGGAAACGAAAAGCTTTCCTTTGGACATGCCTTATTCAAGTCAGAATAGTTGACGCATGTCCTCCATTTCTCATTATCTTTCTTTACCAAGACATGATTGGATACCTATTCTGGGTATAAGAGGTCATGGATAAAGCCATTGTCCATGAGCTTCTCCATTTCTTCTTTGAGCTTAGTGGATATCTCCGGACCCAAGCTGTGGCGCATCTATTTCACAGGAATGCATTTAGGATTTATATCTAATGCATGGCTCGCTATCTCAACGAGATCCTATACATATCGGAGTGCATCTAGGAAAACACATCCAGGTTCATCCAGAGAAGACCAATCAATTCCTTTATCATGCTGACACCAAGCTGTGATCTAATTTTCAGGATCCGGATTAGGTCAAATTGGATAATTGGAACAATAATCATCAGCTCAATTAGAGCTTCTCTTCCATCTTCCACTCTTTTTATGGATCCATATCCTTATAGAACTGATTGTGCTACCCTAGCTAGGGCTCAAGCATTGGTTGCTATGCGTCTAAAGCCTTGATACAAAGAGTCCCTTCTACCCCTTTTCCTTTCTTTTTCCGCCTTATCTTCTTTAGCTCAGCGACATAACACTCACGGCCAAGCCCCTGATCTTTGTGTACTACACCCACACCGTTCTCCGTAGGAAATTTAAGTGTTGTGCACCAAGGAGCTATAGCCAACCAGATCTTAGCTGCGGTCGGTCGGCCCAAAAATGCGTTATAAGTAGAATAAATATCCAACACCACAAAAGGCACGACTTGCACTCGCTTGCAGTCGCCCTCTCCAAGCACCATCGGTAGTTCCACATATCCAATCGGCTTCGTAGCCATCCCATTAAATCCTTGTATCTGAGATCTACACGGTTTCAAGTCCTTTCTATTGAATATGCTAGTATATGATTTTTGTTGATGATAATAAACACACACACACACACACACACATATATATATATATATTCATTTAGATGTATTTGTTATTTTTCACATAATTAAATAAATATTTGCTGAATAAAGTAAATAACACAGAATTTAAATTCAAACAAATATTTTATTTAAACAATTATTTTGTTACAGATTTGAATAGTACCAATTTGAGCTCTCACTATATATATACACTACTTTCAATTATAATAAATTCGATTACATCACAAATTTCACGTTACAATGTTCACCTTACTACATATCGCTCATTCACTCGTATTTTATCTTCAACTTTGTTCCAGCCCGAATCCAGCATCTGAGTAACTTGAAAAATAAACACTAACGCAGTAAAATTGAAAAAGAAATATTTAGCAGTGTAAAATAAAAGTGTATTTTGAAAATGTTATTTTCCTCAGTTATTTGGGTTGTTCGTCATCATTTCTCTTGAATTCAATTTACAACTTGTGACATGCGCAGTGCATCACTGTACATGCCATAATGCCATGTCATAAGGCCATGTCATAAGGCCATGCACACTAATGTACACTAATATCACGGTGGATTCAACTCAATGCATATAACTCTCGATCAAAACAAAGTCACAAAGTTCCATGTTGAAAACAATGCACATCATAAGTCCAGACTGTAAAATGTATAAGGAAAAAAACTTCAAATGAATACAAAATGTTCAAGTGCAACATGTAACCAGACATCATCATCAATGAACCATATTACAGTGTAGACTACATGAACAAGACAACTACACCAACCAGACTTCAAAGACACTTGAAGACCAACTCGAGCTAGCATATCAGGAGCAACAAAGACCGGTCCAGAATGAATGCAACAGAATACAAGTCCACATGCTTAGTGCACATACACATGGTTGGTTGTATGTACATCAAGCTCCAGACTCCAGGAAATGGCATGTATCAAGACAACAATGGGAGCAGTACATAAGCATGAGATAAAGGCTACACAAAGAAACCACACACACACATGTTTACACACATGTATACATATATATGTAGTGCACAACAATCAAATATGCAGAAGTTCATGACAATGGCAAGCTAAAGATATAAAGTAAAAAGGCCCAACCAAAATGGACATGAAACTAAAAGTGCTACCAGACCAGTTCATATGCAAGCAATCAAGCTACAACAAGGCTACAACTTCAAGGTACTACAAGCAAACAATGAACTAGCTCAAAGCAATAGAGGCTACAACCCAGTACACACACAAATGAGCACATGTAATCTGAACCAAAGACCAACTCAAAAGTACACAAACATAACAACCAGAATTCGACTGCAACACAAGAGCAACGAACAATCTTCAGGAGTATAAGACAACAATATTCACAAGGACAACAAGGCAATTTTCAAATTAATGTGCACATGAATGAGTAGATCATAGAAAGATTATAGGTAGCATACAAGTCAATGCAAAGCCACTACCAAACTCGACCATAATTACTGGACAATCCACATACGACATAACCTGGATTTGCAGACCATCAATGTGCACCAACACTGACCACATACAAACCAGCATACATGACAACCAGACTCAAAATAAAAACAAGTTCACCAATAGTTTAACATGCTCAAATGTATAAAGTGTTGAATGCTACACTTCAATCAAGACAATATGCAGGCAATCATACATATATACATGCACAAACACGCATGTATACATATATATATATATGTAGTGAAAATAAGGGATGCAATATAGACCAGTTCGAATACAAGTGCAATGAAAATTCGAATATTGCTAGAAAATAAATGAAACAGTAGGTTGAATAAAGTCGTAGAGCAAATCATGGTGAATCAGTAAATTCTCAGGAGGTCAACAATATATCTCGAGTTCAAATGACAAGCCGTGGGTCATGAACCAGTCAAGGAAAATTAGAAGTTTGAACAAGTGAACATGTACTAGTAATCAAGCAATAGAGCATTTAACAAATTTTAAACAAGTCAAGGACGAGATATAAATCAATCAGATGATCAAGTGATGCAGTTCGAACAAGAATCAAGGTAGAAGTTTCATACCAAGTCAAGTTTAAATGCCGAAGTCAAAGCCAAGTGATGGCAAGTTCGAATTGAACAAGTCAAAGTTAAATTTTCATCTCAAAATATTATCACAATGTCAAATTGCCAAAGTCACGGAGGAAACAAATTCAAATGCCAAAAAGAACGAAACCAAAATTCAAATTCATGGAGTATACGTACGAGATGGAACAAGTCAGCAAATATCACAAGCATTCAAGTAATAACTATATGGCAGAGAAAATTCACTGAATAATTCAAACAAAATTATGCAAATGAAAATTAAGGGATTCGTTCCCTATGTTACCCAAAATCATTATCAACAGTAAAAAGAATCGAGTTCAAGAAAATTGACCAGTAAAACAAAAGGCATAAATCACATACCAATATTGTGTTATTCGAACTCAATAAAATTGGAGCGACCGAAAGCATATCACGGAAAAAGAATTGATTGTCCAAGGCAAATAAAGCAAAATAATCACTACAATTGATCAAATACAAACGGTGTCTTCAATTTGAACAAAGCCCTAACTTGGATTGAACAGAAAACAAGGTAGCCATGAAGAGAAGCAAAAGGGGTCGGTTGATAAAAATAGAAATTAAAATAAAAGGGAGAGACATTTTCTTTTATTATCAATTGGGCAGGTCTCCTTATCCTTTTATTAGGGCCTATTTTATAATTATAGGTTTTTTTTAAGTATTTATTTTCATTTTGTAATTTTCTTTTAAAATTTTGTAAAATTGTAGTCGTGTGACTAGGTGACGAACTACGGTGGTGTAGTTGAGAATTCACAACTCGATGGCTAAGATGTGGCAGGGTTTTGAGCATAGAGTTAGGTAAGCCAATAGCAGAGCCGCAAGTTTACGTGTGTAAGCATCTGACTATTTAATTTCTAGTAGAAATCTTGGAGGTAGCACATAAGCAGGATTTTGCCGAAGCTGGGTAAATCTGTGTTGTTCTATTTCTGCTTTTATTATTTTATTATTATCTGTGATGCTATTATTATATATATTTCCTTATTAATTTTTATTATTATTAGTATCACCCTATTCATCCCGTCCCTCTAGGGTGAAATCGATTCTACACTTTCCTTCCAAAATCATTTGATCATAAGCCTTTTTGAATAGAATGTTAACCGAACTACCACATCAACCAGCACCTTTCAAATAATAGCAGTGCCAATCGTGGCCGTTATAACCCGTGGATCAATCGTCGGGGCTTCCACCTCATCAGCGTCTCTATTCCAGAAAATAATGTTTTCTTTCATGGTTCTGAATTTTTTTGCCGGGGATCCATCATCTACTACTAGATAGCTCTCATTCTTTGTCTGCTTCAAAGCATCGGCATACCTATCCATTGTAACAACTTGTGTTTTTACCTTAATTAATTAATTAAAATTGAAATTAGCTAACAAATAAAAAACAGTGAAAAATGGAATTTTTACAAATGTTGAAATTTGGTCAAGAAATTTATATAACTATATTTGTGGCAATTTTCTTATCAATTTTCATAAATAAACCTTTTCAATCGGATTTCAAACAAAAAAGTTTTCAACATTTGAATTTTTGTAGTTGGAAATAATTATATATGTAATTAAGAAAATAATATGAAATTAATTAATTAATTCATTAATGATGGATTGCCACCATTAAATTTAATAGTTGCTTAATATTAAGAAATATTTATTAAGGCAAAAGATAACTGTAATTAATGTTGATTGACGTACTTAATAATGAAGGCAACAAATCAACGCAAATCAAAATGCACCAAAATACAAAGGGTTAGATCGACCATGACCCAGTCATGGCTAATTATGAGTGGTCGACCTAGGTCTTGGGGTGACGAACTCGCATACTTGTGAAAGTGGTAGCAACTCTTGGCCGTGCATCTTAGATTTGAAGAAGTTCGATCCGATGATTAACACTGACTTGAACCTTTATAAATTAGGACCTTGGGCTTCACATCCGACTCATTATTTTTCTAATGAGCATGGAAGCTCTACCATTTTATTTTCTCCTTTAAAATTTCTAGATATATGGAAATAGATCTAGATTGCTTAAGTATACTTTAGAGAAGAATAAAAAGAACAAAGGATAGGAAATATGTTCAGATTAGGTGGCTACATCAAAGGAAAACATTTAGATACCGTTCTAATTAATAAATATAAACATAAATCTCTTTTCCTAATCTAATTTCTATTGAGATTGTATACATATTGTTTGTGGATCCGAATAGGAATTTAAAAATGGAAAATACAAATAACAGGTTTAGATCTGGATTAGATTTCGAGATTTGTAAGTGCTAATTAAAGGTGAGTGAGAATATTATATATTTTGATATAGTACTAGATTATATCATTACGGAACTATTCCAACATGCCCGAGAAATTAAAAATAAACTGCATGGTAATCCCTGTTATATGAATGATTTAATTTAATATTTTCCTATGAATTTTATTATTAAAATTTAATACTTCCCAGTTACGAACAATTTAGCAATTTTATATGTAACTGATTAAAGTTGTGCAATGATTTCAATTATCAGTTTTACATCAGATTGGTTAACTAAAAAATAAAGAATTAGGATTTCATTTTAGCTGATATTGATGAATGAAATTTAAAATATAGCTAATTGGACTTTTGGTATTTTGATGATATTTTAATTTATTGGAATGCGCATTGTTGAAAGTGGATTTCTATGTACTATCAAATTTACATTTAACAAAAGCGTGTTGTTTGGAATGACGTGGAATAAACATATGCTTATAAAAGAAAGAGCTTTATAAAATAGAGGTGATCACTATATTTTGCACTTTCTATTTCACTAAATAAAAGAGAATTTCTTGTAATTATAAACATTGCACAAAACCACCTCTTTTGGATAAGATATGGAAATTTAACGTATAACATTTATTTTTTAAAGTTGAATTCAAATTTATTAAAATATATTAAACCCCAAAGTGGAATATTGAGATAAAAAGGAAAATAAAAATTTAGTAAAATGGGAACAAACAAAAATGCAAGTTCGAGCGATAAGAAAGAAAGAAAAGCTGGAAAATGAAATTAATGTATGGATTAAGTCTGATAATTAAATGAAATGGATTATGTCAAATAATTGAATGAAATGGATTAAGTCTGACAATTGAATGAAATGGATTAAGTTTGATAATTGATTGAAATGTATTAAGTCTGGTAATTAAATGAAATGGAAATCATAGTTGAACTAATAAATGTATTAACAATGATATTGATGATAGAATAGGACAAGCGGGAAATGAATTTGATAAGGGAAACGCTAAACGCATTGTAAAATGAAGACCTAGGGTCAAGCATAAAAGACACGAGGAAATAAAAAAATGGTGGAAGAACAAATATACATGATTACGAAATATGTATATATGTAGCCTCGGATATGCGTTTATGATGGGTGTGAATAAATATAAATTGTATGTTATAATTATAAATTGTATGTTATAATTATAAATTATATGTTATAATCATAAAAAATAGATGGGTGAAAGTACTTAGATTTGGTTAGGACGCTAAAAACATATAAAACCAATAGGACCCGTGGAGAGTATACGCTTACGTATAGCTAAAGGGATACCCTCAGGTTAGGTGTGCTCAAATTGGAACCTTCGTAATAATAGACAGTAGGCGGACCTTTTATGGATGGCGAGACTGTATAAGAACTAGTGGTCTATTTCAATTTTTTTGAGGATGGTATTGCTTTGATTGCACTAGGCAATCTAATGAATGATGGGCGAGATCATATTTAAGCAACAGGGCGTGCAAAAGGAGGGCGTGCGTAGGTATGAAATGAGTTGCAATAGGATGCGCAAAAGGAAGGCGTATGTAGGTACTAAAACTAGGGGTAGGATTGGCATATTTAATGAGCTTATCATTAGTCCCTTGCAGTCAACGAGAAGGACATGGTTACACCTAACTAATCTCTTTCGCTTACTAGGATTGATTAAGTGGGGTTATACACCACCACAGTTGTTTGTTAGTCTATTTGATAAGGCAAGGCTAGTTAACCATAAAGAGATTCCTTTAAAGCACAAACGGGGTGGTGGTGTGTAGGGATGAAAGTCCACTATATATGAAGCAAACAAAGCTGAAAATCCACAAAGAATACAGGACCTCATGGGCTAGAGGACATCGGTGCGCACTATAGGATCTCCTCGAGTGATGCGATGATCGTGATGTAACAAGGAGGTGGATCCTTACGAGATGTTGAGCGATAGATACTAAGAGATAGTATCAAGGTCCATTAGTGGATGATGGGATATGTGTGTGTGTGTGCGTGTCTATATATATATATATATATATATATATATATATATATATATATATATATATATGGAAAGTAGATGGGAATGGATCGTACATAGCGATGGAGTCATAACGGAAAAGATAAAATCTAACATAACAAGAAATGGTAAATGATCGGCATAAACTAGTGTTATGATAAGATATATAATTTACAAGTATTAGAACGTTGTTCTGACCCCCTCTTCTTTACAACCCATAGGATTTAGAAGGGCAGGTGCTGGTATTATTTTGAAGCAGTAGTTTGGCTGAGGCAGGTGTCAATTGTGGGTCAACAATTATTATGATCTGTTAGATTTAATTATTTCCGCTGTGAGTTACTACTAGTAGTGCTCTAATATAGCTTCTGTTTTGTAGGATATCAAACCAATGATCCGTATTTTAGTGGACTTGGGTTTTTAGATTAGAAAAAATCTAGGCCCACTAGAGTGCGGGTTGTTATATCCATTTCATTCAAACTCCTATTTGTTGGATGTGATCCACCGATGATTGTATTAATTATTAAATGTTTTTCAAGCTGCCTAGGTTCCTTACCACTAGGTCATGCTTGCCCTTGTTGGGAAGATGGCTTAGGGGGATTATAATTTCCATGCCCTCCATCCTGCGAGGCTTTTACAAACTAGTACAACTTCTTTTTTCGAAAAAGGTCCTCAATCATATCCCACAAATGTCAACATTCTTTGGTACAATGATCGTGTGTTTCATGAGACCTGCAATACCAATGAAATCTCTTCTCCTTCTCAGTCGACTCTCTCAGAGCCGACTTCCTGTATTGCTCAGTACCTTGAGTAGCTAGATATATATATATATATATATATATATATATATATATATATATATATATTCAATTGAGTTATTCAACTAAGTATAGTTGTCATATTTAGGAATCCTTGGACGATTCCTATTATCTGGCTTTTGCTTCTTGGCCCCATTGTCTCCATTTTTTACCATCATTCTTGTTACCAACATTGACATCCACATTTCTAGAACTCCCTCCATATTGTTCAACAACAATTTACTCTATATAACTTCAACTGAACCGTAGGCATGTAACAACCTACATATTTTACGATTATATATTTAAATATTTTATTTAAGTATAGCATCGCTAGTTGGATTAAAATCCAAAATTCTATTTTTTGTAAACAGTCGAATTAGGACTCGAGACCACTTCCACTGAGTTCAAAATGGCATTTGCGACCTTTTGAGTATAAACATCGATATGTTTGGAGTTGAGTTGAATTTTACTAATTTTTCTATTGGGCTTTGGGTTTTGGTTTCAGCCCATTAACCCAACATAATACCCTAACTCCACCCTCTCTCCTCTTCATTTATTTTCATTTCCCAACACTCTTGAGCCCTTAGAAAGAATGGTAGAAAGAGGAAACTAAAATTCCTAAGCCCTAGTTTTTCTTAGGAATTCAAATTCAAGTTATGAATCAAAGAGAAACTTATGTAAGAATCCTCTTCATCTTCTCCATCTCAATCTCTCTTCAATTTTCAGAAATTCCTATAACTTAACTTAGGAAATTCATTTCATTTGATAATAGATTGACGATTCTAGAGGTGTTGTTGAAGAGAAATCAATCTTTGCTTGTCTTAGAGCTTCTCATTTTTATATTTGAGTTTAAAGGTGAGTTCTTGAACTTACATCGACGTCTATAACTTTCATTATTGTTAGGTATGAATTTCTAACATGTATTCCATGTTCATTTGCTTTTGATTTGAATTGATTTGGTGAATTTTCCAATTTTGGTGTTTTGAAGTCAAAATCTTTAAAT
Source organism: Allium cepa (assembly GCA_030765085.1). Lineage (NCBI taxonomy): Eukaryota > Viridiplantae > Streptophyta > Magnoliopsida > Asparagales > Amaryllidaceae > Allium > Allium cepa. The sequence goes on from CM060937.1 coordinate 3,277,619, forward strand.
ATCCTACCTTGGATGTTTGAACACGTTATTTGGAGTGTATCGAAGAGCCTATAGGGCTGGGTTGTTGCTTGGCATAAATCCCTAGCCTCCGTCGCTCGTCCGATCGCTTCCGAATCAATTTGGCCATCATTGGCCTAGGCAAACTGTTGCCCAGAATAGGCAACCAGACGTCTGGTTGGAAGGTCCAGGCATCTGGTTAGGGCAGCAGATAGAAAAATACGGTAGAAAAGAAAAAAATGGCAGTGACAAAATCCAGACGTCTGGTTAGTGTTCAGACGTCTGGTTTGTGTTCAGACGTTTGGTTATTTGTTCAAACATCTGGGAGGTTTCTGAAATATTTCCAGAACCTAAATCCAGATGTCTGGTTGAACCCCCAAACGTTTGGAACTATCAATTTTGGCTATTTTGGCTGTTTTTGAGTGGATTTTCAATTTTAATCGATTTTTGTTGATCAGATTAATTATTATCACTTTTATCGACTTTGATGACTTCTTTTCTGGATTTTTTGGGGATATCCATTTGATTGGATTTGATATCGATTTTTTTGGTTTTAATTCACGTCGTCGAATATGAATTTTTGATGATCGATTATTTTTACAATCATTTTTGTGATTTGTCACTTTTAAATACAAAGGTTTTTATACTAATAGTAAATACTCAAACTCTTTCACAAAAATTATTTCAACATTACTTTTAATATAAAGCTCGTCTTTAAAACCGTTTTCCAATCTATTAGTATATCCAAACCTTTACCTCATTGGTATGAGCAATCTAATTAAACGACTTAGCAAAACAAGTGTTATGAAATGCTTGCGTTTACTTGGTCGGTTAATTTTTAGACTTGTTCGATTGAAATCTTGTGACAATTTTCGAGTGGAAATCTACAATTTGTTCGTAAATACTTAAGTTAAGCCAGTGGTCATGGGACATGAAGGTAAACTCGTTTATTTACTAGCCTAGTGTAATTCACACTTTTTATTGATCAATGGTGATCATTTTATGGTTTAGACTAGCGATATGCAATGTCTTTTTGTCCACACGGGGGACTGTACCTCGTTTTATTGAGCTTCGTCTCATTTCTTTTATAGGCTAACGACTTATGGGTTCTTTGGAGTTTCGACTCATCTTTATGGGCTAGTGATCCATGTTTTTTTATGGAGTTCGGTTCATCGGACGTACCATTATTGTACTACGTCGTTGATCCGGCTTATCTGGTTCCTCGAGAAACCCATTATTGTACTACGTCGTTGTTCCGAATTATTTGATTTTCAGGTTCCTCGAGCGTATTGTTATTTTACTATGTCGTTGCACCGACTCTATGGTTAGCGCTCATGGGATAGCGACCCGTTTGTGATACACGTGTTGGTGAATTTTTATGCTCACATTTTTGATAGGCCTCCCCCATTGTGATTTCTGGATTTCTAATTGATGGTTTCTAGAATTTGTGTTTAACCAATTTTTGGCGATTGGCATTGATAAGTTTTGTCAAAATTTGTGATTTGGTGAATAAAATGAAGAATATGACATTCTTTTCGGTGTTTGAGAAAATATGATATATTGTATGATTTTTGTTGTTATTTAATGTATACTTGTCACAGTATGGCATTATTGTTATCATACATTTTTGTCATATCTCTTATCCTATCTCATTTTATATGATATTTATAGCTAGACTGATCCGTTTATTATTTTCTTCTTAAATAATACTCGGGTCAGACCGAGGTGTTACAAGTGCTTCCACTTGAGTTCCTAGCTGGGACTAGCTTTTGACTTTTGGCTAACTACTTAGCTTAGTAGTTTTTGTTTTATGCATTTATTCTTTTGTCTAGCACTTGTACCTATTCTTTTGTGATGTAGTGGATCTACATGACCACTACTTTGATGTACACTTTTATGTGTAAAATTCATATTTGTTTTCGCCTTAGTGATATGAATATCTATGACTGATTTATGTTATGCTTATTTTATATTTGTTTCTGAAGACCACATAGCCACCGTGTAGTAGCTTTGTGCTTGTACTTGATATGTTGGGTTTTATGCATGACCTTCTATCTGGCATATTGGTACTCGCACAAAGCAATTACACGGATGGTCGCTCCTCAACAGCCTTATTCTTCATGCTAGTCGACGGCATTACCACGTAGTGTCCTTGGCTAGTGTGAGTATAGAGGTGGGACGTCACAGCTTGGTATCAAAGCCAAACTTCAGGACAATATAGAATAATCTAGCAAGGATCATTATCCTTAGTCATTCTTAGGACTCGAGCCTTAGGATTTAATTCGAGTCTTAGGACCCATTCTATCCTAATTTCTTTTGTGATGCCTTGTTTTATCTGTTAACTCCCCACTGCTAGCGACCTAACTAATGAAGCAACCTAGAAGTAGTCGCGACCTAAGGAAGCCACGACCTAAAAAAAATAGCGGCGACCTAAAGGTTATAACGACCTAAATATGTTTCGCGACCTAAAGGAGGCCGCGAACTAAGAAGCTCCGCGACCTAACAGAAAGTTACGACCTAAGAGGACTCGACGACCTAATAGCCTCAACGACCTAATAACATAATTGTCTTAGCGACCTTACGACCTAAAGGTGGAACGACCTAATGTTCAACACGACCTAAAGATATGTACCAATCTAAAGTATGGAGCGACTTAAAAAGGATAACGACTTAACGACCTATAATAGGTCGCTTGCGACCTAAGCAGATGAAATAAAATCCCTATGCCGCTTCACTTATACCCTGATCTGTTAAGTCGACCATGACCTACTGCTTACTAGCTCGTTCCAGAGTTAAGTGCAATGCTATTCAACCATCTTCAGGAAAAAGCTTGCGACCTACGACCTATGATAGGTCGCTCACGACCTAGGACTTGTGCAAACCAGCATGCGTGTTCTTGTGAAAGAGAAGCCAGTGCATCTTAGGTCAGTCACGACCTACGACCTAACTTAGGTCGGTCACGACCTACGATCTAACTCCGAAAAATGCCTATAAATACGACCCTAGTTCCAACTAGAAGGGGACTTTTGCTCATTCATTTTCAAGCGCCGTTACTCTGCTGCATTCTGAACTACTTCAACATCTTCAAGGAACTTCACGAAGAAATCAAACATTTCAAACATGTGTTCAAAGATTTGGATCGACATTGAAGTTTTGGCTACTTGTTCTAAGTTACTTGAAACTCAGAGTGTGTTGTAATCAAAGTGTAACTGCATTGACTTGTAATCAAATCGTCAATAAAGATATTCAAAGTGGACGTAGGCTATCTCTTAAGCCGAACCACTATAAAATTGCTGTTGTTTACTGTTTTTTCACTACTATCTTCTTGTAATCTGTTCCCGAGCTATCGGGTGGTGCTTTCACGATCTCACTTCATATGCCGGAGTATTAGCGTTTAAATTTTAGCGTTAACATTTTTGGTGCTTTCACTGAGAATTGAACTCAGGAGAGTTATCATCATTGCTTCACAGAGGTTTGTAGAGAGAATTTCCTTGAAAACCAGAAGTCTATCCGAGATTATGGCTCCTGGAAGGAAAAGTAGATCTGTCAGATCTGGGAATATTCAAGAGGGAACCTCCGCTTCCCCTATATCGAATCAAGCCACTCCAGCTGTCGGAGTTACAAAGGCAGAGCTGGATGCTGCAATCTTAGGGCTGAACCAACAGATAAATGCCCAAAATGCACAATTCGAGGCTCAGAATGCCCAGAATGCCCTAATTTTGAATAGGTTGAACGATTTGCTTGGGGTAAACCGTCAACCGGCAGATAATGAAAGGAATTTTGCTGGCAACATTCGTGATGCTGAAGAAAGAAATGCTCCTGAAAGGGCTGCTAGCCCCTTTGAACAAACACTTCCAGAGGTTGGTGGATCTAGAACTCGACATGATGAGGAGTATCTTTCTGGAATGGTCCGACAAATTATGAAAGAGAGTATGCAGAGGGTTGAAGACGAGAAAGAATGGGGTTTCGCCCCAAGTAAAACTCCTTTTACTGAGAAAATCTTAAAGGCTAAATTCCCAAGGAAGTTTGTCCCACCAACCATTCCAGCTTACAGGGGAACGAGTGATCCGAACGAATTCTTATACAAGTATGATTGGCACATGACAGGTGCCAGAGCCTCTGATGAAATAAAGTGCCGATATTTTCCTGTGTATCTCGAAGGTGTAGCTCTGCTTTGGTTCACCAAACTTCCAGTCCGATCTATCGATCAGTTTTCTAACTTAACCCGGAAGTTCAAGGAGCAGTTCAGACTATACGCCTCAAAAGCCAAGGATATCATGTCACTGTCAAGTTTGGAGCAGAATCCAGGGGAGACTATCAGATCTTTCTTAAACCGCTTTAATATAGCGCTAGCTGAGGTGGACAATGCAGAACCGCGAATGATATTGACTTATCTGATGAAGGGTATTGATAAGTCGAGCGAGTTTGGGAAATGGCTAAACATGAAGGAACCAAATTCCCTTGAAAAGTTCTATAAAAAAGCAGATGAATTCATACGCTTAGAAAGCCGTCCCGTACCGGTAAAGGCAGTGTTGGAAAAAGCCGAAGATAACACTGTTGTTCCACGCAAGAATGAATCTGTAGGGCAAAAAAGGGAAAATAACAATGGGAAGAAGCAGAGTAATCTGAAGAAGCCCCGATCCTTCAAGCCATCAGAATATACTCCTTTATCAGATACGCCGGAGCGTATCTACCTTGCCACTAAAGATTCTATTAACTTTCCTAAACCTCCTCCTCTAAGGACCGGGAAAAAGGCTATACAGAGTGGGAAGTTCTGCCGCTTCCATAATCAACCCGGTCACGAAACCGACGAATGCCGACAGTTGAAAAATCTGATTGAAGAGTTGCTAAGGGAAAACAAACTGCAGCAATTTGTGAAAAAGAATAGCAACAGTCCTGCTTCATCTAGTCAGAGGCAACAGGCTCCTACTCATCAGCCTAGGACGATTGAGAAGGCTTCAGGGCATGAATATGGAAGGCCCATTATCAATGTCATTACAGGAGGACCTCACCCAGCGGGCAGAAGCTGGGGTGAGATGGAAAGGTATACCCGAGCTTTAAAGTATGTACCGACCGAGGAAGATGTATTCGTTTTGGAAGGTGCTACGCCCTTGAAGCAACAAAGAACTCTTGATGATGATATTGTATTCAAAGCTAGGGGTTCCGCAGGTATTGAAGCTCCTACCTTGGATCCCTTAGTCATCTCGGCTGGTATCGGGCCAGCTATTGTCAGAAGAGTTCTCATTGATTGTGGCGCATCCTGCAATATCCTCTTCAAGAAAACATTCGACCAAATGAAGATCCCTATGGCTGATGTGCAAGCTTCATCGCATAAAATCGCTGGCTTCACTGGGGAGCCAAAACAGCCGGTAGGAACCATTGATTTGTTTGTGGAACTTGGAGAAGGAGAGAGAAAAATGGTCCGCAAGCAAACTTTTGTGATTGTCGACGAATTTTCTGCTTACAATGCTTTCCTTGGTCGTCCAACTCTGGCAGCATTCAAAGCTGTTCTTGCCCCGTGGTGCCTCACCATTAAATTCCCTACAGACAATGGAGTAGGAGTTATAAAAGGGGATCAAAATGCTGGACGAGAGTGTTATCTGACAGAGCTACAAGAAACCGGAAAAAGAGAAATGGGAAAGAATGCGGTAGCCCCAGTCCGCATCAAAGAACCAGCCTTGTAGCAATTACAGGGCGGACCCTGCACCGGCGAGCATAGCGGAGCAAGGGAAGAGATGGACCCTAGAAAAGTCAGTGCAGGGGAAAATAGAGTGGTACCAGTGGAAACGACAATACCAATACCTGTTGACCCAAAGGACCCAAACAAGGTGTTGAATGTGGGTTCACAACTTAATGTGTCAATTCAGAATATCTTAATATCTTTTTTAAAGGCAAATCTGGATGTTTTTGCTTGGACTCATGCCGATATGTGCGGAATATCCCCAGAAGTTGCAGTGCATGCTCTAAATATTGATCCAAAATTTACACCTGTGAAACAAAAGAGGAGAACTCAAGGTCCAGAAAGGTCGGCAGCATTAAAAGAAGAAGTTGATCGATTAATGGAGAATAATTTTATCAAGGAATCTACCTATCCGAATTGGGTTTCAAATCCGGTGCTGGTTAAGAAAGCCAACGGAAAATGGAGAGTATGCATCGATTTTTCAGATCTAAACAAGGCCTGCCCCAAAGACTGCTTCCCATTACCCAGAATCGACCAATTGGTAGACGGAACAGCGGGACACGAATTGTTATCTTTTATGGATGCTTACTCCGGATATAACCAGATCATGATGCATGAGCCGGATCAGGAGGATACGAGCTTTATCACCGACACTGGTCTTTACTGCTACAGAGTTATGCCCTTCGGGTTGAAGAATGCAGGGGCAACATACCAAAGACTCGTTAATGCTATGTTCAAACCGCAACTGGGCAAGACTATGGAAGTCCACGTCGATGACATGTTAGTAAAGTCTAAGAAAGCAGTGGATCACATAGAACACTTAGCAGACATGTTCGCAGTTCTCCGGAAATACAGAATGAAGCTCAATCCTTTAAAATGTTCATTTGGAGTGGAATCCGGCAAGTTTTTAGGCTTCATCGTGAGCGCTAGGGGCATTGAGGCCAGTCCAGCTCAAATTACTGCATTGAAAGAAGTCAAAGCTCCTAGAACAAAGAAGGAATTGCAAAGTCTCAATGGAAAAGTCGCCGCCTTGAGTCGGTTCATTTCCAAAGCCACAGATAAATGCATCCCATTCTTTGACGCCCTAAAGAAAGGAAAGAAAAACTTCGATTGGACTCCCGAATGCCAAAAAGCCTTTGATGAATTGATTCGCCATATGGAAACGCCTCTAATACTTTCTAGGCCTGGCGATGGCGAGGATCTTCTTATATACTTGGCAGTCTCATCTCATGCTTTAAGTGCAGCGCTGATACGAGAAGACAAAAGGATTCAACATCCAGTTTACTATATCAGCAAAAGACTCACTGGGGCAGAGATGAATTACTCTAAGTTGGAAAAACTCGCCTATTGCCTACTAATTGCATCTAGGAAATTGAGGCAATATTTTCAAGCTCATCCTATCAGAGTCCTCACTGATCAACCTTTGAAGCAAGTCCTGTTTCGCCCTGAGACTTTGGGTCGTCTTCTAAAGTGGAATATTGAACTCAGTCAGTATGACATCACTTATCATCCCCGAAAAGCAATCAATGGACAAGCTTTAGCAGATTTCATTGCAGAATTCACAGATAAGGGTAACAGTGAGGAGGAAACAGTCGACGATTCCCCAATCCAATGGAAGTTATATGTCGATGGTGCGAGAAACGACTACTGTTCTGGAGCCGGAGTTGTACTTGAGACCCCTGAAGGCCGATCATTATGCTATGCACTAAGATTGGAATTTCCTTCAACAAACAATGAAGCAGAATACGAAGCCCTTATCACTGGCTTAAGGATTGCTAAAGAATTAAACATCCGAGCGTTACAGATATTCAGCGATTCTCAGCTTATTGTATGCCAAGTCAAAAAGGAATTCCAAGCAAAAGGGGGGAATCTGCCTGCCTACTTGTCAAAGGCTTGGGAGCTCCTGGGTGATTTCGATCATTACATGATAAGTCACATTCCTCGAGAAGAAAACATGAAAGCAGATTCTCTCGCAAAGTATTCTAGCACAGGCGAAGCCCAATTTCTGGGATTAACTCCAGTGGAGGTCCTGTCGACTCCTAGCATTGATAAGATGGATATTGATTGGATCATGAGCATGTCTCAAGAGCAAGAATCATGGATGACTCCGATAACAAAATATCTGCTCAATGGATCTTTACCAGGGAACTTAAAAGAACGACAAAAGCTACTGAGAAAAGCCTCTCGATATATAATTCAGGATGGCCGATTGTACAGACGGGGATTCTCAATGCCATTACTTCGATGTGTATCCAGGGAAGAGTCCAAAGCAATCCTAGCGGAGGTACACGGAGGAGAATGTGGTGATCATTCAGGTGGCCAAACATTAGCAAAGCAAATTCTCCGATACGGATATTTTTGGCCAGAAATTAATCGAGATGCAGCAGAGTATTCCCGAAAATGTGACAGATGTCAAAGATTCGCCAAAATTCCTAGAGCTCCTTCCACTGAACTCACACAGATAGTCAGTCCATGGCCGTTTGCAATATGGGGAATAGACCTTGTAGGACCGTTACCAACTGCCAAATTTGGAATTAAATATGCCATTGTTGCTGTAGATTATTTTACTAAGTGGGCAGAAGCTGAACCACTGGCTACTATCACCTCAAAGAAGATGATAAGTTTTGTGACTAAAAACATCATTTGCAGATACGGTGTGCCTCAAAAAATAATTACAGACAACGGTACTCAGTTTGAAAGTGAAGAATTCCAAGATTTTTGCAAGCAATTCAAAATCCGGAAAAGCTTTTCAGCAGTGGCTCATCCGCAGGCAAACGGGCAAGTGGAAGCCGTGAACAAAATTATTAAGTCAACCATCAAGAAGCAACTTGAAAGAGCAAAAGGTGGTTGGGTTGATAAGCTACCACTGGCACTATAGGCATACAGAACCACTCATAAAACTGCGACTGGGCACACCCCGTTTTCATTGGCATACGGGTTAGAGGCAATGATTCCGGTAGAAATAGAGGTTCCTTCACACAGAAGAATCCATTTCAATCAAGCAGAAAACGAAAAGCTACAGCTTGAAGCGCTAGATCTCCTTGATGAAAAAAGAGATGAGGCTAATCTCAGAATTGCAGCTCATCAGCAAAGAATAGCCAGACATTTCAATTCCAAAGTTCGCCAACGCAGCTTTGAGATTGGAGACCTAATCCTGAAAAGAATTATGACAGCGACAGGTGTGTTTGGGCCAAATTGGGAAGGACCATATGTCATAGGTCAGAAGCTTCTTGACGGCACATTCAAACTCACCACTGTTGAAGGAGATCAAATTCCAAGGGCATGGAACAGCAACCATTTGCGTCCATATTTTACTTGAAAATTTTGTTGAAATATTGTAAAAAGAATTATGAATGTATGATTCTTGTAATTGAAGGCAATTGTAAAACTGATGCAAGTAAATAATGAAAAAATATAAAGTGGATGTAGGCCCAATTTCCTGGCCGAACCACTATAAATCTTGTGTTCCTTATTATTATTACATGTTTGCTTTATTTTCGATATAAAAAGTACATAGAATGTATTGCTGAAATATCGATTTAAATTCTTGCAGACAATGAAAGTGAAACTTGCACATAATAAGACCCGGTGATTCTCGCCAAATTTCAAGTCACAAAAGCTCCAAATTCAAATCCTAGATAGGAAGTACTTCAATTGAACAGCCTATGATTTCGACAGAAACGGGCCTTTGCTAATAAATTGAGATCGTTTGAACAAACAAACATCCAATTAAGAAGCTGATGCTCGTTCTCACGAACTTGCCTGGCAATGAAGTACATTTCCTTGGATTAAACAAGTCACTTGTAAAAAAAAAAGAGGATCACTGAAAAAGCATAAGCAAGTGGACAAGGGAACAACCAAAGCCATCATCGGCAGCACAAATCCTCTTCGGAGGCACAACTCTTCGGAGGATAAAGACCTCTAATGGGTCATACGCCACAAAAAAGAAAGTTCTCTACTCAACAAAAAAGATTGGAGGAGTCATGACCCTCCAACCATGAGAGAGTAACTTCCAGGCGATGAAAACCCTCTTTGAGGCACATTTCACCAGGAGTTGAAGTGTAACAGCCGCTCTTCGGAATTTCACTTCACCAGAGTTGAAATGCAAACAAAATAAAGACCTCTTCGGAGGCACATTTCACCAGGAGTTGAAGTGTAACAGCCGCTCTTCGGAATTTCACTTCACCAGAGTTGAAATGCAAACAAAATAAAGACCTCTTCGGAGGCACATTTCACCAGGAGTTGAAGTGTAACAGCCGCTCTTCGGAATTTCATTTCACCAAAGTTGAAATGCAAAACAAAATAAAGACCTTTCTGGAAGCCCACGTTTCACCGAGATTGAAACAAAACTTCCAAGTGTTGAAACGTGAAAAGGCTTTCTTCAAAGGCACAACTCTTCGGAGGTACACGTTTCGCCAAGATTGAAACAAAATTTCCAAGTGTTGAAACGTGAAAAATCCCTCCTCAGAGGTACAACCCCCTCCCGGGGACACAATCAAAAAGAAAGACTTCTTCGGAAGCCCACGTTTCACCGAGATTGAAATAAAACTTCCAAGTGTTGAAACGTGAAAAGGCCTTCTTCGAAGGCGCAATTCTTTGGAGGTACACGTTTCACCAAGATTGAAATAAAACTTCCAAGTGTTGAAACGTGAAAAATCCCTCCTCAGAAGTACAAATTTCTACCTCAAGAAAAAAAAATAAAAAAAAATAAATAAATATATATCCTCATCAAGGGTATACTTTAACTTTCAAAGGAAGAGTGATTTACCTATTCTAGAAAATAACCTTCCTCAAAAAAAAAAGAGGAAGAAAGTTAAAGTACTCTTCAGAGGCCTGCTTTACCACATAGAAGAATTCTCTTGGCAAAATGTGTACTTAAGCAAAATAAAAAAGTGATTTCTTCGAAGGACAAAGCGTAAAAACTTATATGAAGGAAGTTGTACCCTACGAAAAATTTCTTCAAGAATGAAGTAATTATTCTTCAGAAAATAAGAGTGCGAGTCCCCTCAAAGTATAAAATATTGCAGCAAACTTATGGTATGGGGGCAACATGGTATAGTTACATACAAAATGGTATAGCTACATCGGTAAAGTACGCTCAAACAACATACCACAAGCTCACCGCAATATCATATAAATAAACTTGTGCAAAAATGAATAATAAATGCATTCTCAAATTCAAATAAGAGTCTGTACAAATAAAGGATCATTTTATTCAATTGCAGATACAGGTTTCAAAATAAAAAAAGCAGGGGCCGGTGCCTGCACAACATCCGACCATTACACAAAAAAGGAGTCAAAAAGCCCGAAGTCCGACTCTTCACTTCTTCTTACCACCTTTGGACCCTTTGCCTGGCCGAATGATTAGTTTTTCAGGTCTATCTATAGGCATAAGGGAAGAAGGAGAGGGAGGTGCAACCGGTGCAACTTCCGGTTCCTCTTCAGTAGTGATGATTTTCTTCCCCCTCCTCTTCGATGTCCCGTGCTTCTTTCTTCTCTTCGAAGAAGACTCACTCCCTAGAGTAACAAGAGCGGACAAAACTACGTCTTCAGAGGGAGTCCGCTCCGGAGAGATCTCGCCTCCTTCAAGTCCCTCGTCCTTCTGCTCTTGCGAAGCGATAGGGTCATCCAAGCCATGAAGAGCCTCAATCTGTTCCTCTTGTGACCCGAGTTGTGAAGCAGAAGGAGGAGTCACCTGAAGAGACGGAGGAGGGATAACCGGAGGAAGTGAAGTCTGCACAGCACTTGGTGTTTCAACTGCAGAAGAAGAGAAATTAAAAATATTAGTATCTCCCCGAAAGAAGGGAGATATGGGTTCGTCGAGATTCAAGAAGTAATCGAGAAGCTCATCAAACTTTTGAGGAGTAAGCAAGCGATCCACCTGAATCAGACCAATATCAAAATTACCTGAAGATGTTTGCTTCGTTAGTTCAATCTCATAATTCTGAGCCCCGATATCCTCCAAAGCCTCATCATCAGTAGGGGTGATTACCCCGGTTCTTGTAGGAGGCAGCGAATGAGCACTGGAACCTGTAATGTCCACTTCGGAAGAAACTAAAGGACGTTCAGAAGTGGTAGGTGGTATTTCTTTCTCAGAACGTTCCCCTTCCGCCATTCCGGCCTGTACCCTGGCGAGTTGCTCTTTTCCTTTGGCAAGAGCGGCGCGGGCATCATCATCGAGATAATGCTCTTCAAGAGCTGTCTCAGCGTAGCCAGCACCTTTACCACCTAGCGTATCGAGTGCTGCCACCCAGACTTCAGCTAATGTAATTTCATATTTAGGGCCTAGAAAGGCAAGGCTGCCACGCCCCAAAATGCTATGCAGATAGAAATCAAATAATGTGGAGCTAATGTCAGCTTTGGTTGCTTGATGGGCCTCTTCGGCCGCGAGTTTACCAACAACAGCCTCGTCACGCTCCTTTTCGGCCATAGCAAGTCGAGCTTTTAGCATCTCTATCTCCAAGCTTTGAGAGCCGGCCTGTTCTCGTAACTGTAAAGTTTCAGCGCAATATTCTTCTATGACCTTCTCCTGGTGTGTAAGCTTATCTTCGACTGCCCTTTGACTGGCATGCGCATCTCGTACTTGTTGCTGAAGCATGCTCTCCTTTTGAGAATGGAAAGTAGATGAAGTAGCTAATTCTTCCTTAAGCTTTTCTACTTCCGCTTCCAGCTTTTCATTATAGGAAGAAATACTTCTCATTTCGGCGTCATGTTGTTCGAGAGTCTTCTGCCACTCAGCCTTATCATTCTCCATTTTGAGCATGGTCTCGAGATTGGCTCGGTTAACCCTCTGAAGCTCGTCGACAAGTTTTTGCCAGTTCGACATTCTTTCAATATCGGTCCTGACAGAATCAAGATTTCACAGCATAGCCGATTTGTCGAGAGGAACCAAGTCGAGATCAAATCGAGCCCCTCTCAGGCACCACTGAGGGAATTGACTTTGAAGAGTGGGAGGACCTTGCCCAACTTGGTATGCGGGCCGGTTGATGATTGTTTGAATGTCGGAACGAACGGGGGCAGGAGATTGAGCAGGAACGTTTTGAGAAACTGTCGGCATTGTTTCTTCAGTAAGTTAAGCCCGCTTGCTAGAAGAATCTTCCATGTGTCCTTTACCTCTCTCATCGCGAGTCTTTCTTTTTTGGGTATCATCATCTCTGTGGGGAGGGTCACGTCTTTCTTGTTCTCTTCGGTGACGTTCTTCATATGCTCGTCTCTCGTCTGCTTTCCTGATGGCCCTCTCTTCATCGGATTCTCTGTAAGAAGGGAGGTAACGCCTATAATCATACTGGCTACGCCTCCCGTAGCGCTGGAAATCATCATAGTACGAGCCGCTGCGCCCCATAGGAGAATCTGGAATAAAATTAATAAGCTTTAGAAATCTTTAAAGTACAAGAAGATAAGTGCGTAGAAGTGATGAAAAATCCTAAGTGTCGTGTAACGTGTAAACTACACGCATCGAGTTACAAACCACTCTGTGGAATAGAGGTAGTGATAACTTGAGTAGGAGGAGTTGACATTTGTTGTAGAGAAGATGTCGCCTCGATTACAGAAGAGATAGTTTTGGAAACATCATCTTTGAAAAGTTCTTGAGAAGTCACAATTAAATCACTCAACCCCTCGAAAACATCATCACCATCATGTTTTTTGGGACTTGCTTTCTTGACTCCTTCGTTAGTAGATTTTTCGGAAGATTCTGGAGCTCCTTCCTCTTCGATAACTGGGGCAAGTACAGACTTGTCAGACGGCCCCGCAACATCCTTCGGAATTGAACACTTTACTAGTGAAGTTTCTATAGAGGTTCCTCCCTGCATGTGCTCTTTAGTAGGGACCGGGGCATTAGGAATTTTCATCGGAGAATCGGGAACTTCAGTCGGAACTTCATGAAGTTGAGTAGAACGAGAAGAATGTAAAAGCTCAAATCGATGAAGGAGTTCATCTGTCAATAGAAATTTTGCGCTCCTCTCTTCAGCAGCCACAATGCTTAGCCTTTCAAAGACTGGTTTATGACTGGAATCTCTAGAAGGAGGAGGAAGTGCTGTAAAAATAAGGAATGGAATCAGCATCTAGCAATACGAACCATGAAAAACTTAGAATGGAATTGAAGAAAGAAGGGAAAAAAGATCTCACTTCCTATTCTCCAGTTTGCGTAAAATCCTGCGGTGCAACGAATATAGAAGAATTGATTCAAAAAACCATGTGCACTCTTCGGCAAATCCAAAATTAGTTTACGGTTCCTCGCACCTCTTACAAGTACAATCGAAGGGTGGTCCTTGTTCTTCGCGAAAGTGCACAGGTAACAGATTTCCTCAAAACTCGGAAGACGGTCAAGAGTTCTCCTGAATAGAATGCACAATCCCATCAAAATGGCATAGCCATTGGGATGCAGTTGGAAATGAGAAATCGTCAGTCAAAGAAGGATTTGTTGAAGAAATTCATTAAAGGGAGGGATTACTCCACTTAAGCACATTTGATGATTAATGGCAACAAAACCGGAAGGCGGTCTATCAGCAAAATCATTTGGTCCAGGGAGTAAAACTTCTGCCTCGGCAATGCCAAATTGAACGCATAATTGATTAAGCACCCGCTGTTTCAGAAGGGTAGGAATTCTTTCCGGAGGGTTCTCTAGTGGAATAGCAATCGGAGGAGCCCCTTCGACGTGTTCTATCATCTCTTCTTGTTGAGACATCATTCTATACAAGCAACTGGATGTTCAGATGTGAAGGTGCACGTTACCTAAAAGTGTGAAGTGTTGTGCAAAACTAATAAAAATAACAAGCAAAATAACTGAAATTAAGCTAATTGACAACTGTTTGATTATGAGATTTCAGGATTTGTTAATTTAAAACTCGAGTGCAGTGTTAATTCAAACAAAATTTTAGCTTTGCTTTAACACTTCATTTGAGTCGGTTGATTCACAGCACTTCACTCACACAATTTATTCAAGTTGATTATTCTTTATCGACTAATCTGTCATTCGATGTGGGCGGTCAGTGACAGTATATTCATCCCACTTTTCTGCAAATGTTATGTTTAAACAGGTTGTTAAATTAAAAGTTAGAGCAATCTGCAAAGAAATGCAATGAATTTCAAATGATTCAAGTCCAAGCAGTTCAATCAAATTCTCTCAAAATTTTACAAGTCATAGGTCGTCCAGACTGTCCCCTGCAACTTAGCATAGGTCAAGGCTATATTAGGTCGCACCGTGCAAGTTAAAGGAGTTCAAAGCAATGCAGATTTGTTCAAGTCCTAGCTCGGCCATGACCTAAAGCCTATGCCGCAAAGGAGTTAGGTCGTTAATTCGTTAAGTCGTGCTGCCTGGAATTCATGTGCAAATTTGTCAAGTCCTAGGTCGTCTGGTGACTAACCTAGGTCGGGGTTAACTTAAGTCGCTCAATGCAAATCTGTTCACGTCATAACTCGGCCGCGACCTAAAGCTTATGTCGCAAAAGATAGGTCGTTGATGTGTTAAGTCCCTATGCAGTCATTCAAAGGTGATAAGTTGCTAAGCTGTTAGGTCGTTCGGTTCAAAGTTCATGTGCAAACCATCCAAGTACTAGGTCGGCAGCGACCTAACTTCTGTGCCACAAGAATTCAAGTCTAAGGTCGGCCGCGACCTAAAAGTAATGCCGCAAGAACTTAGGTCATTACAAAGTTAGATCCTAAGAAGTTAGGTCGCATGGTTAGTGTTCAAGCAGACAGCCCTAAGGTCGATCCTCCACTCACACGCTGCCACATCATCTCCTCCATTACCCGTGTAGCTGAGAACCCATTAACCCGTTAACCCATCAGAACCCTCCTCGTCTCTTCCAAATTTGCAAGGCAACTAGTCGAAACACCATGATTCGCCATCTTCCTCCTACATCGTCACGAATTACCCAAGAATCCAACCCAAATCGTCTCAAATCCACCGTACACCTGATGTATTGCCATATTCACAAGAATCACCACGGTAACTCAATCAAAAGGTTAATCGACTCGTGACTTATGGGAAAACGTAGCATACAGACATGTATTAAGAACGACAAGTGGAATATCCGCGGTTTGATGATAGATGTGGTCGAATGTTGATAGAATTCACTTACGCAATCTGATGATGGAAAAGAATGAAGATTGAGCTGATTGGAATCGCCCTCGAGAAGTTCAAAAGCTTGTTAATGGTAGAATAGATGCTGAAGCAAATGAAGAAGGGAAGGAGCGACCTATGGTATTTATATTCAGGGACAGTGGAACACGAATCGACAGCATGCGACCTAATCCTCTCTCTAAGTCGTCTACGACCTAACGGCCCTCCAGAGCACGAGTTAATGAGATCGAAGCACGCGACCTATAACTTGGTCACATACTTCGAGGGGCAAATGTTAACTCCCCACTGCTAGCGACCTAACTAATGAAGCAACCTAGAAGTAGTCGCGACCTAAGGAAGCCACGACCTAAAAAAAATAGCGGCGACCTAAAGGTTATAACGACCTAAATATGTTTCGCGACCTAAAGGAGGCCGCGACCTAAGAAGCTCCGCGACCTAACAGAAAGTTACGACCTAAGAGGACTCGACGACCTAATAGCCTCAACGACCTAATAACATAATTGTCTTAGCGACCTTACGACCTAAAGGTGGAACGACCTAATGTTCAACACGACCTAAAGATATGTACCAATCTAAAGTATGGAGCGACTTAAAAAGGATAACGACTTAACGACCTATAGTAGGTCGCTTGCGACCTAAGCAGATGAAATAAAATCCCTATGCCGCTGTAACGACCCAGAATTTTAATTTATTAAAATTTGAATATTTAATTAATTTTAAATATTTATAAGTGAATTTATAAGTCGAATAAATTTTTATTTGAATTATTGGATTTAATTGAATAATTAAATCGATAATTTAATATGTTAAATTATGGAAATAATTGAAAATTGAGTTAAATATGATTGGAAATGATTTGTAAAATTTTATTTTATCATATTGAAGTTAGAACGATATTTTAGAACTTTTAAAATCGAATTAAGAGTTAAATTGTGAAAATTGAATATTTTAATATTAAAATCGACTAGTGAAAATAGTCAATTTTTGAACAGTCTCAGAATTAAACGAAACCAGTTCCATTGGATCCGTAATAGTTAGTTATTACTAGATTTCAAATTTCGTGTCAATCGGAGCTATCGTTTGAGCGTGGCAGCTCGAAACGTATCGAATCGTTTTTAATTTTAATTTGGCGAGTGAAAATAGCTATTTTTCAAAAAGTCTCGGATTTCGACGAAACTAGTTTCATCGGATCCGTAATGTGATATTATTTCAAGGTTTCAAATTTCAAGTCAATTGGATTTACCGTTTGTCCTGTACAAATTAAAACGCCTAGAAATCGATTTAAATCGGTTTAATTTAAATTGAGCGTTTGCAGCCATAACTCGCACAGATGTCCGAATTAGCTTTCGAAACCTGTTCCATTGTGTCCGGAACGCGGGATAAACCCTAGGAACGTCAGTTTCGGCGCGTAAATCGGAGTTCGGAATTTCCGGATGAATAGTGTTCGATTTTCTTCTATAAATAGAGACCCTTGCCTTCATAATTTAGAAAAAAATAATAATAACCCTAATAAAACCCTAGCCGCCAGTTTCATATGAATGGCCATAAATTAGTTTCATTCATCCCTTAATTACTTCCAATCCGTGAAGTTTTAGCCCAAGTGATCAACTACAAAGATGAAGAGCAAGGCGAGAGCTTTCAATCCATACGGATTTGATGGGTTATGGTCGATCGAAGGGGAAGCTACAGGGCCGCGTCCTCCATGACTTGCGCACGCATTTCATGACGAAATGGGGGGCCGCACATGGTCATTCTTGGGCCGTGCATAGGTGGTGGAAGGGGCTTCCTATTGCAAGTGGTTTGATCGAGTTTCGTCGAGAAATGAGATTGCAAATCGAAACCCTAATCTATTGCTAATGGGTTTGGTTATCTGTAGTTGTCGCGTGCGTGAATACTTTGGGGAAGAAGATGGAGGGGTTATGCGCACGGGCCTGATGCTATGGGCTTGGATCTAACGGTTATTATGAAGTTAGGTTATAAATTTTAAATAATTGTTGTAATTAGTTTAAGATAAAATTTGTATAAACTTGTAAAATTAATATCTCTTTCATACGAGGTCGAAAACGCGCGAAACCAGTTGCGTTGGAATCGTATGGACGAGCACTACGCGATGGAGTTAGATTGGAGTCGTTTGGAGTTAGTGAGAATTTTGGTAAAATTAAACGCACGTTTAATTTTATTCGAAATAAATCGCTAAAACGGAAATAAAATCAAGGTGAGAACTTCTCACTCAACCGAATCAGTTTCGATTTTATTTTAAATAGTTAGATTTAAAATATTTGAATGCATGTTTGAATGATGATTGTTATCTATTGATTGTTAAAATAGACATTATACGCCGTTAGTAAGCGGATGTTATTTATTAAAAACATATACCGCGAATATTTCATAAACAGTGAAATTGGTATTATATATAATAGCAATATATATATATTGGCATATGTATATATTGGAGTTGTTGATTTCCCGCATTTTTTGTTTAGCGGATGAGACCCTATTACGCCGTCTATTAAGCGGATAATATTTTAAATCCCATATACCGCGATAATTTCGTACTGGAGCGGAATTGGTATTGTGCTAATGTTTGTGGATGCATGGAAACAGGTTGGAGGGATCCAACTGGATTCCTCAACAATATTTATTTGATTTCAGATATTTTGATATTTGATGGATTATCTTATCGATATATGATATCGTTGTAGTCGTGATTGACTATTTGGTGTGTAGCATCATTGGACCAAATTTGGAATTTTAAAATGATTTTAAAAGTGATTTTTGAAAATATACTATATGTTTGGAATTTGATCTATTTTAAATAAATAAACGTTATAATTTTTAAAGTTATATAAATTAGGATTTTTGAGAAATATAGTTAGAAAACTGATTTTTTAGAATATGGTGCTAATGATTTTATAAAATAGTTTAATCGGGATTTTAGAATTTATTGTGAAAAGTTTAAATATAGGATTTATGAAATTTAATTATTTTATGAATCAAAATGGTGAAATAATAAAGGAGATTAAAGACGTTTTAAAAGAATAATATAAATTGAATTATATTAAGAGATTTATAAATGTATATTTATAAATTGAAATATTGACATTATAAAACGAGTTATTATAAGTGTTTGAATGAAGTGAAAATGAATTTTGTAAATGAATGGAATTTATAAAATTATAAATGGTGAAGTTATAAATGAAATTTATAAATAGTAAGATTTATAAATTTTGTGAAATTATTAAAGAATTGATTTGGGTGAATAATTGAATCTTATAAGTTATAAGATTTATAATTATGAAGTTCAAAGGAACGATTGTTGTGAACGAATAAATTATAAGTATTTAACTTATAATATGAACCTTTAGTTTATAATTGAGTTATAAATCGAATAGGTTAATAAAGAAAATTTATAAAAGGAAGTTGTTATAAAATAAATAG
This sequence comes from Allium cepa, assembly GCA_030765085.1. NCBI lineage: Eukaryota > Viridiplantae > Streptophyta > Magnoliopsida > Asparagales > Amaryllidaceae > Allium > Allium cepa. The sequence continues at coordinate 3,296,818 of CM060937.1, forward strand.
AAATGGAGTTTATAAACATTGTTTTATAAATTCGCAAACGACTTATTTTGATAAGTTAATTGTTGAAACCTATTAATGGAGTTATATTCACGGGTTGACTGTGAATAATCCTTTGAAATAAAATGAATAAAAGGATGAAATTTGTTAACAAAGTATATTCACGTTTTGAATAGTGAATAAGATGTTAAAGAAATTGTTTTGAATGTGATATTTGAAATAGAATTAAAACGATCTAACGATGTTTTAAAATGTGTTGAGATTCGAAACAATAGATTTCAACATTGATTGTTGAAATAGACGTTTTCGAGAAATAGAAGGAAATGGTGGACTATAACACTGTTGTTATAGTAAATGATTTTCGAAAGGAAATGTTTTGTATAGTATTGGGATTTATATATCTATTTTAATTTCGAATCCCTATACTAGTGATTTTGGGTTGTCGTAACAATGTTTTACGCAACATTCGTTTTGGCCCAAATAAATATGTTTAAGAGAATTATTCCCTTAAAAAAATGAAATATATACTAAATTTTGATTTAAGTATATTGAATATTTTCTAAGTGTTGAAAATAAATAAAATCTGTGAATTACTTATGAATAAATAAGTATGGAAATGTTTTTCCAATATAAAGTGAATACTTTGAGAATTTATCCTTTTGAAGATAAATTGAAATGAATAATTGAAATCGTATATGCATGGATATTGTGAAATATAAATTCACTATGGAATTTATAAAGGAAAGAGGAATTTGTCTAAAAATAAATATTGATTTATTTTTGGAGTGTGAAATTATATATCTTGTAAAGATATTTTGGAAAATAAATAATTTGGAAAATTATTTGGAAACTGGTGATGTGTGCATATCCATTGATAGTTCAATAACCGACTATCAATATTTCCCTTTGAATGGGTAACTGATGTGATTTGTTTGAATGTGAATGCCACACTTATTTTTGAATAAGCGCTCACTATTCGGGTTAACCGGGAAAGGACCATGGGGTCGTATAACCCATTCCTAATATGTGATACGTCGTTGTGAATTGCATTGAAGATCGGTGTTGAAGACCCGGTATTTGCGAAAGCGATAGGATGACCTGTCGATTGACTCTGCACCGAGTAGCTACGGTATTGAGTTCTCCATATGTGATGGTGAATCCGATCAGGATTGTGAATATCCGGATTGCAAGGACTTCTTTGTAAGTGCCTTCGGTTCTGTTCGAGCCCGGAACAGACTTGTATGGATTGTATGTCTGACGTTACAAATTGAGATGTAAAGCCGATTTCATTCAAATATATTTCTGTTGGTGGTGGAGAATTTATTCTTTTTGCTTAACACCCTTCTCTGAGACGTACGAGCTCAGAGGTTATATAGTTGAAGTTATCAGCGATATATTCCCAATTTGGTAATGTGACATGCTGAGTGATGCTGAAATGATCATTGTGTTGATTATTTGTGATAGGATCGTTTATTTGATCGTCTATCCTTGTGATCATTTCTATGATCATTTGTTGACCCAAAGCATGGCTTTTGTATAAAGTATGTTTTTGTGGACGTGACTTCGTCGAGCCTCACACCCCGTGAATGGTCAAAACAGGAAAGATGCAGCAAGGTTATGAGGGGTAGCGCCCTTTAGGATGTGTGCATTTCCTTCTGGAAAAGGGTGGTATCATGGTATGGAGCCCAGATACTTACTCATGTTGAAAACACTTTGTTATGATTGTGTGAATTGATTACGAGCGCTCGGTGAAAAGGTCCCAAAGGACCGGGGGATGGCATATTCGGTCAGTTGTTACTCAGTTAGGGGTAACCCGGCCTTGTGTTGGTAGAGATCCGGTTTGGTTCTCGGGGATGTCCATCCAGAGGCATTCTCATGTGGCAATGGGAAGTTCCTTGGCCTGATCATTCGTTGGAAATCCAATTCCCAATACGAAACTTGTACGGTATTAGTTGTAGAACCTGCCATTCACTTATGGTGGTCACCACTGTTTGGACGGTAGCTATAGTAGGCATAGTTCGAAATGTCTATGTTGGCTATGATTTATATTCTACTTTCGAAATGAATTTTTCCTACACTATGCACTAGTAATAATATCAAATGTTCTTTTTAATGCGTATCAAGCATCTTTGACTATCATAAGGAGAAATCTCCTCCGATTCTGCGTTTGCATTGTGTGTGTGTGCGGGAGGCCTTATGGTAGTCTCATTTTTGAAAGCATTGCGAATTGACTTTAAAAAAATATTCCTCTATTTTGTTTTCAAAGATAAATAAACTGTTTTGAGTTCTCACACCAGTCACATGACTGACTCGGAGTTTATTGTTTTCCTTCCTAAACTCTGGGTGCCCACCAATTTCCACACGGGCAGTTAAGAGTTAGGTTTATCAGGATATTCTGGATATTCTGGAGTTGCTGGAGGCAAGCTGGATGGCATGGCGTATTACTAGTTTATATAGTATTTCTTTTTCCACTGCACTATTTGTTTGTTGTTGTTGTACACTCTGATGATATGATGAAATGAAATGTAATGTAATGTAATAACTGATATAGTTCTTTGTTTAAAGATTATTCATTTATTTATTATATGTTGTTCCGCTACGAATTGTGAGATTCTGTTGTTGTTCTGTTGTTGCTTTCTATTCCGTTCTATGTTCTCTATTCTCTTTTCTTTCTATTTTAAAATGATCTATTTTTTTTTCTGTTCTATTTTCTACTCTATCTTCCTGTTTTCTTTTCCCTCCATTTTCTACCTTATCTATTATCTTCTTTTCTTCTCTTCTTTTCTACTTTTTCTTTTTCTTAAAACCCTCAGTGTTCGGTTTTCCGTCGTTCGATTACTCGGCAGTCGATAAAGTGAGTATCGATGTTGAATTTTCGGAAGACGAAGAATTGGGTCCTGACAATGTGGTATCGGAGCATATGGTTAAGGGACAACCATGGTTCTGTTGGGTATTACTCATTAGAGATAGAGTCAGGAGTGCTCTAGATTGAGTTGAGTGTAATAATAGCTATGAGAGCGTATCTGTTAGTGAATATATAAAATTGTTTTATATTGTGATGGTTGGTTTATTGAGTGGCATATGAACTTTCGTCAGCGTGGTCCGCAGGACTATGCCGAAGGGGTTTCTAAACACTTGAATAGAACAATTTGGCACAATATTGATTTTAAATTGGGTAAATGAAATAATTTTACTTGATTATATTTTATATATAAAGAAATGATTTTTCAGAATTATTAAAGTGTATAAGTTGATTGTTTAGATGTTTGAATAATCTAAATTGAAGAATAATTGTATAAGTAAAGAATTATAAGAATTGAATTATAATTAAAGTGATTTACAATTGTGAAATAAACTTATATATATGAGAAGTGAAACTATATGAATATATTTATGAATATGAGTTGTAATAAAAAATGAAATTCAACTTTTGGTAAATTGAATTGAATTAATGAATTGAATGTAAATCAATTGAATGTGAATTAAGTTGATATGAAATAATGGATATAAGTGTTAATTCATTAAAATCTAATGTTATTGGAAAGTTGAATGATTGAATGAAAATCAATTTAATTAAACCAATTGTAAGCAAAGGAATTTGGTTGTAATTAATATAAATTGGTTGTTATATGATTGTTAGTTGATTGTATATCATTCATTAAGTATTAATGAAATTGGAAGCTAAATTAATTGAAATTCAATTGGAAGTTAAATGAATCTTGAGTAGATTTGAATTTGAATTGGAAGTGAACCAACTTGAATATGAATTAGTGAATATAAACTAATTGAGAATGAATATTAGTAAACATCCACTATTAATGAATCAAATGTGATTAAATTGAAAACCATTTCATTGAATATTAATGAGAATATGAATGAATATATATTGGTTATGAATAATAGTTGGTTGATGTTTGCATTTGTTGTTTGTTTCATTTGCTATGTTACTATATGATGTATATCGATACTATTATCTATATGCATGATTCTCATGTTGTTTGTTGAGTGATTAGTAGGTGCAGATCGCGTTTGCTTCGCATTTGGAGCTCGCTTTCACGCTATATTAGCCGTATATGCTCGCTAATAAAATATAAGGTACATATCTCGGATTACATACCATACTTTTATACTTTTTTCCCTTCGGGATGCCTCATTACTTGATGAGATGTATATTTGTGATATATATACTGTCATTTTTTTTCGGATCGAGCCGCGCAAAGGAGACTATGGCGAATTTTTCCGAAAATTTAAGGCGTTAGAAAAATTTGGGATATTGGGAAAATTTTGAAAACTTTAACTTTGATTTTGGAATTGAAAGTTAAACAATAGTAGTTGTTTTTGAAAGGATAACTAAGTATGATTTGAAAACTTAGTAAAGGTATTATAAGAAGTTTAACTATGGATTTATGGAAAATTAATAAATTCTGTAACTTTTCTTACTTAATAATTTCGAGGACGAAATTCTTTTAAGTGGGGAAGATTGTAACGACCCAGAATTTTAATTTATTAAAATTTTAATATTTAATTAATTTTAAATATTTATAAGTGAATTTATAAGTCGAATAAATTTTTATTTGAATTATTGGATTTAATTGAATAATTAAATCGATAATTTAATATGTTAAATTATGGAAATAATTGAAAATTGAGTTAAATATGATTGGAAATGATTTGTAAAATTTTATTTTATCATATTGAAGTTAGAACGATATTTTAGAACTTTTAAAATCGAATTAAAAGTTAAATTGTGAAAATTGAATATTTTAATATTAAAATCGACTAGTGAAAATAGTCAATTTTTGAACAGTCTCAGAATTGAACGAAACCAGTTCCATTGGATCCGTAATAGTTAGTTATTACCGGATTTCAAATTTCGTGTCAATCGGAGCTATCGTTTGAGCGTGGCAGCTCGAAACGTATCGAATCGTTTTTAATTTTAATTTGGCGAGTGAAAATAGCTATTTTTCAAAAATCTCGGATTTCGACGAAACCAGTTTCATCGGATCCATAATGTGATATTATTGCAAGGTTTCAAATTTCAGGTCAATTGGATTTACCGTTTGTCCTGTACAAATTAAAACGCCTAGAAATCGATTTAAATCAGTTTAATTTAAATTGAGCGTTTGTAGCCATAACTCGCACAGATGTCCGAATTAGCTTTCGAAACCTGTTCCATTGTGTCCGGAACGCGGGATAAACCCTAGGAACGTCAGTTTCGGCGCGTACATCGGAGTTCGGAATTTCCGGATGAATAGTGTTCGATTTTCTTCTATAAATAGAGACCCTTGCCTTCATAATTTAGAAAAAAAATAATAATAACCCTAATAAAACCCTAGCCGCCAGTTTCATATGAATGGCCATAAATTAGTTTCATTCATCCCTTAATTACTTCCAGTCCGTGAAGTTTTAGCCCAAGTGATCAACTACAAAGATGAAGAGCAAGGCGAGAGCTTTCAATCCATACGGATTTGATGGGTTATGGTCGATCGAAGGGGAAGCTACAGGGCCGCGTCCTCCATGACTTGCGCACGCATTTCATGACGAAATGGGGGCCGCACATGGTCGTTCTTGGGCCGTGCATAGGTGGTGGAAGGGGCTTCCTATTGCAAGTGGTTTGATCGAGTTTCGTCGAGAAATGAGATTGCAAATCGAAACCCTAATCTATTGCTAATGGGTTTGGTTATCTGTAGTTGTCGCGTGCGTGAATACTTTGGGGAAGAAGATGGAGGGGTTATGCGCACGGGCCTGATGCTATGGGCTTGGATCTAACGGTTATTATGAAGTTAGGTTATAAATTTTAAATAATTGTTGTAATTAGTTTAAGATAAAATTTGTGTAAACTTGTAAAATTAATATCTCTTTCATACGAGGTCGAAAACGCGCGAAACCAGTTGCGTTGGAATCGTATGGACGAGCACTACGCGATGGAGTTGGATTGGAGTCGTTTGGATTTAGTGAGAATTTTGGGTAAAATTAAACGCATGTTTAATTTTATTCGAAATAAATCGCTAAAACGGAAATAAAATCAAGGTGAGAACTTCTCACTCAATCGAATCAGTTTCGATTTTATTTTAAATAGTTAGATTTAAAATATTTGAATGCATGTTTGAATGATGATTGTTATCTATTGATTGTTAAAATAGACATTATACGCCGTTAGTAAGCGGATGTTATTTATTAAAAACATATACCGCGAATATTTCATAAACAGTGAAATTGGTATTATATATAATAGCAATATATATATATATATATATTTGCATATGTATATATTGGAGTTGTTGATTTCCCGCATTTTTTGTTTAGCGGATGAGACCCTATTGCGCCGTCTATTAAGCGGATAATATTTTAAATCCCATATACCGCGATAATTTCGTACTGGAGCGGAATTGGTATTGTGCTAATGTTTGTGGATGCAGGGAAACAGGTTGGAGGGATCCAACTGGATTCCTCAACAGTATTTATTTGATTTCAGATATTTTGATATTTGATGGATTATCATTTCGATATATGATATCGTTGTAGTCGTGATTGACTATTTGGTGTGTAGCATCATTGGACCAAATTTGGAATTTTAAAATGATTTTAAAAGTGATTTTTGAAAATATACTATATGTTTGGAATTTGATCTATTTTAAATAAATAAACGTTATAATTTTTAAAGTTATAAAAATTATGATTTTTGAGAAATATGGTTAGAAAACTGATTTTTTAGAATATGGTGCTAATGATTTTATAAAATAGTTTAATCGGGATTTTAGAATTTATTGTGAAAAGTTTAAATATAGGATTTATGAAATTTAATTATTTTATGAATCAAAATGGTGAAATAATAAAGGAGATTAAAGACGTTTTAAAAGAATAATATAAATTGAATTATATTAAGAGATTTATAAATGTATATTTATAAATTGAAATATTGACATTATAAAACGAGTTATTATAAGTGTTTGAATGAAGTGAAAATGAATTTTGTAAATGAATGGAATTTATAAAATTATAAATGGTGAAGTTATAAATGAAATTTATAAATAGTAAGATTTATAAATTTTGTGAAATTATTAAAGAATAGATTTTGGTGAATAATTGAATCTTATAAGTTATAAGATTTATAATTATGAAGTTCAAAGGAACGATTGTTGTGAACGAATAAATTATAAGTATTTAACTTATAATATGAACCTTTAGTTTATAATTGAGTTATAAATCGAATAGGTTAATAAAGAAAATTTATAAAAGGAAGTTGTTATAAAATAAATAGAAATGGAGTTTATAAACGTTGTTTTATAAATTCGCAAACGACTTATTTTGATAAGTTAATTGTTGAAACCTATTAATGGAGTTATATTCACGGGTTGACTGTGAATAATCCTTTGAAATAAAATGAATAAAAGGATGAAATTTGTTAACAAAGTATATTCACGTTTTGAATAGTGAATAAGATGTTAAAGAAATTGTTTTGAATGTGATATTTGAAATAGAATTAAAACGATCTAACGATGTTTTAAAATGTGTTGAGATTCGAAACCATAGATTTCAACATTGATTGTTGAAATAGACGTTTTCGAGAAATAGAAGGAAATGGTGGACTATAACACTGTTGTTATAGTAAATGATTTCTGAAAGGAAATGTTTTGTATAGTATTGGGATTTATATATCTATTTTAATTTCGAATCCCTATACTAGTGATTTTGGGTTGTCGTAACAATGTTTTACGCAACATTCGTTTTGGCCCAAATAAATACGTTTAAGAGAATTATTCCCTTAAAAAAATGAAATATATACTAAATTTTGATTTAAGTATATTGAATATTTTCTAAGTGTTGAAAATAAATAAAATCTATGAATTACTTATGAATAAATAAGTATGGAAATGTTTTTCCAATATAAAGTGAATACTTTGAGAATTTATCCTTTTGAAGATAAATTGAAATGAATAATTGAAATCGTATATGCATGGATATTGTGAAATATAAATTCACTATGGAATTTATAAAGGAAAGAGGAATTTGTCTAAAAATAAATATTGATTTATTTTTGGAGTGTGAAATTATATATCTTGTAAAGATATTTTGGAAAATAAATAATTTGGAAAATTATTTGGAAACTGGTGATGTGTGCATATCCATTGATAGTTCAATAACCGACTATCAATATTTCCCTTTGAATGGGTAACTGATGTGATTTGTTTGAATGTGAATGCCACACTTATTTTTGAATAAGCGCTCACTATTCGGATTAACCGGGAAAGGACCATGGGGTCGTATAACCCATTCCGAATATGTGATACGTCGTTGTGAATTGCATTGAAGATCGGTGTTGAAGACCCGGTATTTGCGAAAGCGATAGGATGACCTGTCGATTGACTCTGCACCGAGTAGCTACGGTATTGAGTTCTCCATATGTCATGGTGAATCCGATCAGGATTGTGAATATCCGGATTGCAAGGACTTCTTTGTAAGTGCCTTCGGTTCTGTTCAAGCCCGGAACAGACTTGTATGGATTGTATGTCTGACGTTACAAATTGATATGTAAAGCCGATTTCATTCAAATATATTTCTGTTGGTGGCGGAGAATTTATTCTTTTAGCTTAACACCCTTCTCTGAGACGTACGAGCTCAGAGGTTATATAGTTGAAGTTATCAGCGATATATTCCCAATTTGGTAATGTGATATGCTGAGTGATGCTGAAATGATCATTGTGTTGATTATTTGTGATAGGATCGTTTATTTGATCGTCTATCCTTGTGATCATTTCTATGATCATTTGTTGACCCAAAGCATGGCTTTTGTATAAAGTATGTTTTTGTGGACGTGACTTCGTCGAGCCTCACACCCCGTGAATGGTCAAAACAGGAAAGATGCAGCAAGGTTATGAGGGGTAGCGCCCTTTAGGATGTGTGCATTTCCTTCTGGAAAAGGGTGGTATCATGGTATGGAGCCCAGATACTTACTCATGTTGAAAACACTTTGTTATGATTGTGTGAATTGATTACGAGCGCTCGGTGAAAAGGTCCCAAAGGACCGGGGGATGGCATATTCGGTCAGTTGTTACTCAGTTAGGGGTAACCCGGCCTTGTGTTGGTAGAGATCCGGTTTGGTTCTCGGGGATGTCCATCCAGAGGCATTCTCATGTGGCAATGGGAAGTTCCTTGGCCTGATCATTCGTTGGAAATCCAATTCCCAATACGAAACTTGTACGGTATTAGTTGTAGAACCTGCCATTCACTTATGGTGGTCACCACTATTTGCATGGTAGCTATAGTAGGCATAGTTCGAAATGTCTATGTTGGCTAAGATTTATATTCTACTTTCGAAATGAATTTTTCCTACACTATGCACTAGTAATAATATCAAATGTTCTTTTTAATGCGTATCAAGCATCTTTGACTATCATAAGGAGAAATCTCCTCCGAGTCTGCGTTTGCATTGTGTGTGTGTGCGGGAGGCCTTATGGTAGTCTCATTTTTAAAAGCATTGCGAATTGACTTTAAAAAAATATTCCTCTATTTTGTTTTCAAAGATAAATAAACTGTTTTGAGTTCTCACACCAGTCACATGACTGACTCGGAGTTTATTGTTTTCCTTCCTAAACTCTGGGTGCCCACCAATTTCCACACGGGCAGTTAAGAGTTAGGTTTATCAGGATATTCTGGATATTCTGGAGTTGCTGGAGGCAAGCTGGATGGCATGGCGTATTACTAGTTTATATAGTATTTCTTTTTCCGCTGCACTATTTGTTTGTTGTTGTTGTACACTCTGATGATATGATGAAATGAAATGTAATGTAATGTAATAACTGATATAGTTCTTTGTTTAAAGATTATTCATTTATTTATTATATGTTGTTCCGCTGCGAATTGTGAGATTCTGTTGTTGTTCTGTTGTTGCTTTCTATTCCGTTCTATGTTCTCTATTCTCTTTTCTTTCTATTTTAAAATGGTCTATTTTTTTTCTGTTCTATTTTCTACTCTATCTTCCTGTTTTCTTTTCCCTCCATTTTCTACCTTATCTATTATCTTCTTTTCTTCTCTTCTTTTCTACTTTTTCTTTTTCTTAAAACCCTCAGTGTTCGGTTTTCCGTCATTCGATTACTCGGCAGTCGATAAATTGAGTATCGATGTTGAATTTTCGGAAGACGAAGAATCGGGTCCTGACAGCCGCTTCACTTATACCCTGATTTGTTAAGTCGACCATGACCTACTGCTTACTAGCTCGTTCCAGAGTTAAGTGAAATGCTATTCAACCATCTTCAGGAAAAAGCTTGCGACCTACGACCTATGATAGGTCGCTCACGACCTAGGACTTGTGCAAACCAGCATGCGTGTGCTTGTGAAAGAGAAGCCAGTGCATCTTAGGTCAGTCACGACCTACGACCTAACTTAGGTCGGTCACGACCTACGACCTAACTCCGAAAAATGCCTATAGATACGACCCTAGTTCCAACTAGAAGGGGACTTTTGCTCATTCATTTTCAAGTGCCGTTACTCTGCTGCATTCTGAACTACTTCAACATCTTCAAGGAACTTCACGAAGAAATCAAACATTTCAAACATGTGTTCAAAGATTTGGATCGACATTGAAGTTTTGGCTACTTGTTCTAAGTTACTTGAAACTCAGAGTGTGTTGTAATCAAAGTGTAACTGCATTGACTTGTAATCAAATCGTCAATAAAGATATTCAAAGTGGACGTAGGCTATCTCTTAAGCCGAATCACTATAAAATTGCTGATGTTTACTGTTTTTTCACTACTATCTGCTTATAATCTGTTCTCGAGCTATCGGGTGGTGCTTTCACGATCTCACTTCATATGCCGGGGTGTTAGCGTTTAAATTTTAGCGTTAACATTATCAATCAAGTTTGTTTGATATTCATTCTAAGAATAACATTTTTCCTCTTCTTTCTTTCTTTCTTTCTTTCTTTCTTAAAGAAGAGAAATGGTTAGAACTGGCCGTCCCAATGCCGGTCAATCCAGTGCTATGCCTCAGGATGGAGTATTTATGTCTGCCCAGCAGCTTTTAGATCTTGTAAAGAATGCTCAAGCCGTCGGACCCATTCTTGAGCCTACTCATCCTAGATCTAGGTTCGCATGCTTATGCAGAGATTATACCGATTTGGTTGGAAGGCCATTCAAGGGATCCGAAAGCGTTATAGAAATCCAAGCTTGGCTTAGATCATGCAACCACATCTTTTCTCACATGAATCTTGTGAATCTACATCGAGTCCAAGTGGCTTCTAGCATGCTCCAAGAAAGAGTATTAGATTGGTATGAGCTTTTATTTCGAAAATAGTTGAAGAGGATCTTAGTTGGGAGCAATTCCAAGAAAGGTTCGAGTAGAAGTTTTTGCCGGAAGCTGAAAAGTAACTTTAGCCCGACGCTTTATTAACCTTGTTCAAGGTGAATCTTTTGTGACAGATTATGTCATATCTTTTGAATCTTTCTCTAAATATGGAGTCGAGTATATTAATGCCCCATTGAAGAAAAAATCAGAGGTTTGTCTATGGGTTGAATAAGGACCTCAAGAAGCCATTACTTCTAAAACTAGAAGTTTCTTTTGATCAACTTGTTGATATCTCTCTTCGACTTGAAGAGGCGGATAAAGAAAGTGATGTTGAAGTTGTGGGTGTCAAAAAGAACTTCAACAATAACATGAAGATGCCTATCAAGTTCAAAGTCCCCAATCCCAATAAGAAAGGGAAGCAAGAAATTTCAGTAGTAGAGGCTCCTACCTCTAGTCGTGGACAATGCTACAATTGTGATTCTACGGACCACTACGCAAATAGGTGTCTGAAACGCCTTTTTTTATCGTTATTGCAAAAGTTCAGGTCATCTTATATCTTCATGTCCCATACTTCAAAGTAGGAGAGAGGGAGAGCTGAGTTGTGCAAGCTCCTAGTAACACTTCCCTTGGCCAAGGTATTTTTCATTCAGTTCTTGATGGCATTATTTTATTTCGTGATCTTCCTATTTGAGTTCTTTTTGATAGGGGTGCATCTCACTCTTTTATATCAAAAAAACTTGTTGATGCTTGGTTTTAAATATTATGGGCTTGATGACTTCATTGAGAATTGCGAATCCGGTTGGTGGATCCGCAACACTCAGTTTTCTTAGTAAAGACGTTGAGATTATTTTATGCGATTACTCTTTCCGAGCCGATTTGCATGTTATGCGTTACTTAGGCTTCAAAACTGGTTTTTGGAAAAGTATTGGCTTAATCATTATGAAGCCAATATCTTATGTCCTGAGAGGACTATCCATCTTCGACATTCTCAATCTGTTAAGCATGTTTTTTATTTTTTTTTAATGATTTCAATTCCAATTCGGTGGCATCATTTATTTCTTTAACCCACATGATGAGGAAAATGTAATTTCTCTCATTCAAGTAGTTTATGAATTTTCTGGTATTTTTGAGCTTGTCTTAGAATTACCACCTAAGCGATCTATTGAGTGGTGCTATGGTCTTTTCAGCTCGACCTTGCCAATGGTTTTAATCAGCTACAAGTTAAGGAGGGTAGCATTCCACCTACAACATTCCGCACTCGTTATCATTCTTATGAGTGACAAGTGATGTCATTCGGTTTGTCCAGCTTATTTCATCCATCTTATGAATTGAGAGTTCTATGAATATCTCGATGAGACCATCCTGTTATTCATTGATTATCGATCAAAACAATAATTTAAAATTTGCAAATCTTTTTAATAAGATATTTGTAAATATAATTGGATTTTGTTCTTAAAACGATCAAAGAATATTCATAAAATTTTTAAGAGGCATGTTTATCGTATAGATTATGATTTTGTGTTGTTTTGCCCATTGAGTGCTTTAAGAATTCTGAACGATACGCTTGATCAACGTTATCTATAGGAATCTCCTAAACGCTATGATGAGACAATCAGACACAATAAATTGACTTGTAAAAAGTAAATTTTTCTAAAAAGATGGTTGCATAAAGTTCATTATAATTTTGAATGTATTAGCTTTCCGGGAAAGAGGATCATTTAAAAGAACTCCTTTTCGATGCTCCTATTCTTGCGATTCCTGAAAGGAACCAAGACTTCATTGTTTATGCCAATGCTAGTCATATTGGTTTGGATGTCATTCTCATGCAAAAAGGGAACACATTATCGCTTATTCTTCTATATAATTAAAGCCTACCGAGACTGGATATGCCACTAATGATCTATTGCTCGCGGCCATTGTTTTCGCTCTTAGAATTTGGTGTTCATTCGTTTTCACCTATGAAGGATGTTGTGCGTTTCAGTCGATCGGTAAATTAGCACCTTGATATATTGGTCCATTTCCCATCACCGAATGCGTTGGTTCCGTGGCTTAACGCCCTTTATTACAGGCTCAATTTTCTGCTATTCATGATGTTTTCCACGTTTCTCAACTACGGAAATGCCTTAGGGATTCCGATTCTATTATTGATCCCGAAATTATTGAAGAGATTGAAGTTTTGCCTAATTTGACTTATGAGAAACATCCTATTTGTATCATTGCTTCGAAGGTTAAATACGTTCGAAATAAAGATGTCCCAATTGTGAAATTTTAATGGTCCTCAAATCCTAAGGATTGTTCTAGGGAATCCAAAGAATTCATCGAGAGAACACATCCGGACTTACTCTCTCGAGCTCTTTGAGGTGAAATTTTCTTTTGTGTTGATATGTTTTATAGTTGTTACTCTTTGTTTTCTTCTTAAGAATTGCGAGGATGCAATTTCTTTAAGGAGGGGAGTTTGTAACAACCGCATATTTTACGATTATATATTTAAATATTTTATTTAAATATAGCATCATTAGTCAGATTAAAGTCAAAAATGCTACTTTTTGTGAACAGTTGAATTAGGACTTAAGACCACTTGCGTTGAGTTCAAAATAGCATTTGCGACCTTTTTGAGTATAAATATCGATATGTTTGGAGTTGAGTTGAATTTTGCTATTTTTCTATTGGGCTTTGTGTATGAGTTTCAGCCCATTAACCCAACATAATACCCAAACTCGACCCCCTCTCCTCTTCATTCATTTTCATTTCCTAACACTCTCATGCCCTAGAAAGAATGGTGGGAAGTGGAAATTAAAATTCCTAAGCCCAAGTTTCTCTTAGGAATTCAAATTCAAGTTGTAAATCAAAGAGAAGCTTAGGTAAGAATCCTCTTCATCTTCTTCATCTCATTCTCTCTTTGATTTTTAGGAATTCCTATAACTTAACTTATGAAATTCATTTCATTTGATAATAGATTGAAGATTCTAGAGGTGTTGTTGAAGAGAAATCAATCTTTGCTTGTTTTAGAGCTTCTCATTTCTATATTTGAGTTTAAAGGTGAGTTCTTGAATTCACATCTATGTCTATAGCTTTCATTGTTGTTAGTTATGAATTCCTAACATCTATTCCATGTTCATTTGCTTTTGATTTGAATTGATTTGGTGAATTTTTCAATTTTGGTGTTTTGAAGTCAAAATCTTTAAAGATCCTATCTTGGATGTTTGAACATGTTATTTGGGGTGCATCGAAGAGCCTATAGGGCTGGGTTGTTGCTTGGCATAAATCCCAAGCCTTTGTCGCTCGTCCGATCACTTTCGAATCAATTTGGCCATCATTGGCCTAGGCAAACTATTGCCCAGAATAAGGAACCAGATGTCTGGTAGGAAGGTCCAGACATTTGGTTGGGGAAGTAGATAAAAACAAATACGGCAGAAAAGAAAAAAATGGCAGAGACAAAATCCAAACGTCTGGTTAGTGATCAGACGTTTGGTTAGTTGTTCAGACGTTTGGGAGGTTTCTGAAATATTTCCAAAACCCAAATCCAGATGTCTGGTTGAACCTCCAGATGTCTGGAACTGTCAACTTTGCCTATTTTGGCTGTTTTTGAGCAGATTTTCAATTTTAATCGATTTTTGTTGATCCGATTAGTTGTTATCACTTTTATTGACTTCGATGAATTCTTTTCTAGATATTTTGGGAATATCCATTTTATTGGATTTGATATCGATTTTTATGATTTTAATTCATGTCGTCGAATGTGAATTTTTGGTGGTCGATTGTTTTTATAATCATTTCTATGATTTGTCACTTTTAAATACAAAGGGTTTCTGTACTAATAGTAAATACTCAAACTCTTTTACAAAAATGATTTCAACGTTACTTTTTAACACAAAGCTCGTCTTTAAAACTATTTTTCAATCTATTAGTATATACAAGCCTTTTCCTCATTCGTATGAGAAATCTAATTAAACGACTTAGCAAAACAAGTGGTATGAAATGCTTGCGTATACTTGATCGGTTAATTTTCAAACTTGTTCGATTGAAATCTTGTTACAATTTTCGTGTGGAAATCTACAATTTGTTCACAAATACTTAAGTTAAGCCAGTGGTTATGGGACATGTAGCTAAACTCATTTATTTACTAGCCTAGTGTAATTCACACTTTTTATTGATCAATGGTGATCATTTTATGGTTTAGACTAGTGATTTGTGATGTCTCTTTGTCCATGTGGGGAGACGTACCTCGTTTTATTGAGCTTCATCTCATTTATTTTATAGACCAATGTCCTATGGGTTCTTTGGAGTTTCGACCCATTTTTATGGCTAGCGACCTATGTTCTTTTATGGAGTTTGGTTCATCGGATGTATAGTTATTGTACTACGTCATTGTTCCGGCTTATCTAGTTCGTCCAGCGTACCATTATTATACTACGTCGTTGTTCCAAATTATTTGAGTTTCAGGTTCCTCGGGCGTACCATTATTGTACTACGTCATTGCACAGTCTCTACGGTTAGCGACCATGGGATAGCGACTCGTTTGTGATACACGTGTTGGTGAGTTTTCATGCTCACATTTTTGATAGTCCTTCCCCTTTGTGATTTCTGGATTTCTCATTGATGATTTCTAAAATTTGCGTTTCACCAATTTTTGGCCATTGGCATTGATATGTTTTGTCAAAATTTGTGGTTTGGTGAATAAAATAAAGAATATGACATTCTTTTCGGTGTTTGAGAAAATATGGGATATTGTATGATTTTTTTTGTTATTTAATGTATACTTGTCACAGTATGGCATTATTTTTATCATGTGTTACTGTCATATATCTTATCTTATCTCATTTTATATGATATTTTATAGCTAGACTAATCGTTTATTATTTTCTTCTTAAATAATACTTAGGTCAGACCGAGGTGTTACAGGTGCTTCCTATTAAGCTTGGACTAGCTTTTGATTTTTGGCTAACTACTTAGCTTAGTAGTTTCTGTTTTATACATTTATTCTTTTTTCTAGCACTTATACCTATTATTTTTTGATGTAGTTGATCTTACATGACCACTAATTTGATGTACACTTTTATGTGTTATTTTCATATTTGTTTTCGCCATAGTGATATGAATATCTATGACTGATTTATGTTATGCTTATTTTATATTTGTTTCCGAAGACCACATAGCCACTGTGTAGTAGCTTTGTGTTTGTATTGTGTCGGATTTCCTCTTTAAATGAAATGCGTGACCTTCTATCTGGCATATTGGTACTCGCATAAAGCAATTACATGGATGGTTGCTCCTCAACAGCCTTATTCCTCATGCTAGTCGATGGCATTACCCCGTAGTGTCCTTGGCTAGTTTGAGTATAGAGGTGGGGTGTCACAAGGCATCACTCCTTTGGGGTCGTTTTCGCACTTCTTCCAAGCGTAAGTATCGATTGTCTTTTCGATTGAAAGCATCCAACATCGATGGGGGTTTCCTTTCCAACCATTCCTTGAAATCCATCTTGTGATGAATCCCCTTAATTATCGCCATTAACACTATATCATCTTTATAATTTGTAACTTCCATCATAGCTTCATGCAATTGATTCAAAAAATCTTTTAATGACTCTTCCTTGCATGGAAGAGGTTTGATCAGGACATCACATCATTCAGGCATGAAGTGTGCAGATGGAACTGCTCCAAAAGTGTTCGCGTCAACTCAGCAAAAGATGATGTGGATCTCGGCGGTAGCCGAGTAAACCACATCATAGCTACTCCCTCCATGATGATTGGAAAACAAAGATACTTTTTAGCATCATATGCTCTAGAAGTGTCCATATGCCACTCATATTTCATTAATTTGCCTTAGATCCTTCTTTCCACTATATGGCGACATTGTCACCATCACAAACCTTCGAGGATAGGTCTTGCACAGAATGATCTCGAAAAACGGATTTCGAATGAGAGAGGTACCCCCTTTATCACTTCTTCTGAACCGGCTAGCACTTACAAGTCTCTTAGCCATATCTTCCAAGTACTCCAAGTTGATAGGTTCAATTGAATGAAGGTATCGAGGACTGTTCCAAATGTTCATCCCGACGAACGCTCTCGGGCATACTCTCGATACCTAGGTTCTCCAGAATCTAGGAGATTCATTCGTCCGGTAGTCCCCCTTGTTTGATTCCCATGTGTTGTACCATTAGTAGTAGCTTGATATTTCAAGTTTTACCTTTAACAACACGTCTAGAGGCCAAGTCCACATCATCCACCAATGGGCGACTCCCCAAGCCAGCATAAGCTGAATCGGTACTAAATTATACTCTTAGATAAAAAATAATCCACGGTTCTTATCCACTAGTCGATCTCTTCTCCAAATATGAAGTCCTAGCTGTGTTTTAAGTCTTCTTCTACCTTCTATACCATCTCTACTCAGATAAAGAGGAACTTTTAGATTATGATTCGAAAGGGGTTAAATTTCTCCTTCTCCTATGATTATTTTGTGTCAATTCATTGAACAATCTCAAGCTCTACTACATCTACTGGTCCATCTCATTATGACTCTCTTGTAACCTATCGTCCATCTGCTTCATCATCCGATCCATTTCCACCCTAATCGCGACATCAGATGGATTCTAGATCTTCGGTTGTTTTGGTTAGGCAACTTTATCCACATGGCGAGTATCTTGGTTTTCAGCATCAGCAGTAGTTTGGAACTTATAGTAATAATGACCTTGAATCAATGGCTATTGTTTTTACACTTAAGGCTTGGAGACACTATCTACAAGGGAAGAGATTTGAATTGTATATAGATCATGTTACTCAAGCATATATTTCAATTTAAATCTAAAAACAAAAGTGGATGTAGTTTCTAGCCTCATATGACATCGGGATTGCATATACCAATGGAAAAGGGAATGCAATGATAGAAACTTTGACTGTGGAGCAAGCTACGTTAAATTACATGCTATTGAATGGTGGCAGTTGGAGTTTATTTCCTAATCTGATGTTATACCATTGTTGTGGGATTGTTAGTATCTTTGGATATTTGACTAGCACTTAAAGACCATATTAATTCTAGTTAGAGGATGGATGAAATGTTGACAGACATTATGGATCATTTGGAGAAAGGAGAGAGATTTCTCATTTAGATAGATACACCATTGACTCAAAAAGGTAATTGATAAGAGGCGGTATATTATATGTACTGGTGATTGGAAAACAGAACGATGAAGTTTTAACAAAATCTCACCATTATAGGATGACTATCCATCTCAATGTTGACAAGATGTATATGGATACGAAGAAGTATTCTACTGGTCGAGGATGAAGAGGCAAGTGGCAGAATACGTTGATAGATGCTTGAGTTATCAACTGGTCAAATATGAGAAGAAAAAGCCAAGTGGACTATTACTTCCTCTAGAAGTTCAATAGTGGAAGTAGGAACATATATCAAAAGACTTCATTGTTGGCTTGCATAGAAGTAGAAAAGGAAACGCGAGCATAGTTAGTAACTAAGAACATTATAAGGAACTAATCATATTACATGGGATCCCAGCTAGTATAGTTATTGATAAAAACCCACTTTTCAATAGTGAGTTTTGGTGGAGTCTGTAGTATGCTTTGTGGATCAAGTCGAGCCTTGCAGTTTATATCACCTACGAATGGATAGATAAACTAAGAAAGTGAATAGAGTATTGGAGGATTTATTGGGAGCTTATATTTTGGATTTTGGTGGAGCTTGGGAAGATCATTTATCTCTAGTGGAGTTTACTCATAATATCTATCAGGTAAGCATAGGCATGGCACTATTCAAGCCTTATGAGAACAACCATGTAAATCCCCTTCTTGTTGGCGATAGGTGACTAATAGAATTATACTTATACCAAACACGATTAAAGACACTTTTCAAAAGATAGAGTTGATACATACGAGGATGAAGGCTGCTTAGGATAGACATAAATCATATTCTGATACGAGGTGTACCTATCTAAAGCTTGTAGTGGAAGTCGTGAATAATATAGATATAAATTAAAGATGTTACAACACAAATATAATATTAATTGGATTGATGAGTGGTTGCTTGGAGTAGTAGGACACTCCGATTGTTAATAACAATCAATTACCTTATTGAAATACAGTTTTAAACTGAAGTAGATAACCTCTGTATGTATGCGCGGACGTGTGTACAACTATTGATAACAGATGTGATTATTAATAAGTTAGTAAATCAATATAGCAAAGAAATAAATAAATAGGAATATTGTTAAATCAAACTAATCAATAATATAATTATGCCGAAGAAATGAAAAAGGATGCTATGAAAATAGGATTGCTATAGTAAACGATAAAAATGAGATAATACAAACCATTTGAAGTCTAGAATAGGCATCAGGCTAAGAGATAGTGAAAATACCATTAAAACATTCAAATATATATGTTGAGTTGAACGTTTGAATTAGGGGGTCGGATGCCTAATTTTTTTTTTGAGACAATACAAAAGAAACACTGGGTAAATCGACTAGCTCGAAACGAATGAAATTCACATTCATATATCTGAAATTAAAGCTATATGTCTAGATGTTGATTTGGGCGTTTGATTACCCAAACCTATTTTTGTACAACAAGCAAGACATTTAGAATAGAGACTAGACGTTTAAATGCAGGACCAGACATCTAAGGAGCAGTTCAAACGTCTGAATAGCCGATTCTTGCATTAGTTGAACCCGGGTCCGTGTGGGCCCATAGGGATAGTTAGAGGAACTCCATGTTGTTTGTTTAAAATTATGATAAGTAGGTGATGTATATGCACTTATAATGATGTATATACTACAGTTTATTATTGATTTTTATTGTTTTGAAAGATTATCAATATTATAGAACTTGGATCTGCCTACAAATTGTGTTAGATGCTTTGATAGGAATGGTGTACGTAATTTAGTAAGGAGTATCACTTTTTCGGATTATTTTTGTGGAATATATTGAAATAAGACGTGTAGCAAGAATGATATGTCTCCAACGTGTGAATACCCGCACCTCTATACCTATACCATCTAAGTGTAATACTAGGTAATACTGTCAGATAATATAGAGAATTAAGCGGTATGGGATACACACATGAATATTACGCTGGGCTATCATTGGTATATATTAAAACAACAAATATAACTTACCATAAAACATACACAGCATTGGCACAAAGAAATAAACACATGTGCCTTGAGGATAGAATAGCATATAAACAGAGAACTCAGAGTCAAAATCGTTATGAAAATATATAACATGAACTATAAAAGTGTCTGTGAGTGTACAAACATCTCAAATAATGTACAATCAATGTACAAAACTATATCAAATTTACAATGAGTCTACAGCACACTAATAGTATACAACTGGTCCTACGTCTCCCAATGCCCACAAAACACAACCTGGTTACTTCATCTATACACCTAAAATGTCTCGAACTGACCCAAGTATTACGTAAATAATACACGGGCCAGATTATGTCTGAATTAAGGGTTAATAATATGATAACATCCATAATATCAAAATTATGTGGTGGTGTATAGATGACGTATATATAATTAAAATATCATAGACAATCACAAATGGATCACATAACATCAAATATCACATAACCATGCATAAAGATGTCATCACCTATAAAATAAGCTATTAAACCAGAATTCGTAGAAATCAACATCAAATGGGTGAATCGTACATATTCATAAATCATCATCAAGATCCAAAAATCATCAATATTGAGTTATCATTAAGCATAGTTAAGCTAGCTCATAGCATTGCCCAAGTATATCTCTCAATCTTGAGTAATAGAATACCAACATCAATATAAATATAGCACGCCTATCAAAGAAATCATAAACAATAAAAGATGCGAGAGTCAACTATACTTTGGACACCTATCCAGATGTAATATCACCTCCTCGTATATAAATAAATCATGATGGGGGAATGACCGTACAACGGACATGGACTACCAAGTATAATGTGTGTGTCTGTATGCATCAATATATAGGTCACACAAGCCTGGGTCACCTAACCCATATTTATAATTAAGTGAGATGTATCAATAGCATATGCCAAGCTACCATTCTGCTAGAAATGGAAGGAAGACTGATGGCTATATGCCCACTCCAAGAGCCCAGGATCGCCTAACCGAATCTTCTCTTACAGTCATCAATTAATTCGGAGGACATCATGACTCGTATCTACTAGTGGCTCATAATCATATAGCCTCGGTCGTGACCCTGCTTCGCCCCTATAGGTAACAGACTGCTGACCTATATGGCAAAAAGTGTCTATATGGCAATTACCCTATAGGTCAACTAACCCAAATCTCATGATATATCATGCCTATTCGATGGGTCACCTAACCCAAATCCTTTGATGCACATCAAATAAAATATCTAACAAAGGTGTCGTGGATCTGGGGCACGACCCCTCAATCAGGCCGCTAGGGTGGATTCTAGCCATTTGGTTCTCTCCAAAGCCAATAACAGGAGTACATCATGCTAGTGGAACACAATATTAATACATAGGAAGGCACCAATCCTGCTTACACCTGTGAGCATTACCTTATGTAATTACAATCTCATAATACTATTCCCGTCATATGAGTGTCATATACTCATAATGAACCGGTGAATAAATATCATTACAGCGTCTCGTATCACTACAAGATACCCAAAAATTTATTCGCTGCTAATAAACTACCCTCAGTCTCCAAATATTATATATAACGAGTCTAAAGAATAATCCGAGAAATATTACTGAAAGCTTATACGAGACAGTACTATAACTTCTTTTATTCAAATTCCTCGCCATGCAAAATAAAAATAACATGAAACCAACCAAAAGAATGTCATTACCGAATCATACCAAAACACTAAACAAATCAACATCAATGGTGAATCATTCATAGTCCAATATCAGTCACAAGATAGCAAATAATGAATATGGGATACAACATTCAATTAAATATTTTAATTTAGTACAATTAAACAACTCTATTGTGATATATCATATAAATAAAACATTTATAAAATTTATAAATATAACTAACTTATTCGTTTAAGTCAAATATAATTTAATATTATGAATTATTTTCAAAAGTCTCATTTCTATATTTTAAATCTTAAAAAAGTTTAGGAAAGTTAATATTACTCATAATAATCATTTGGTAGTTTTCTATAATTAAATATGATTTTTAATAATTTATTTAATATCCAAACCAATTTCTTTTCATTCCAAATTCATAAAATATATTTTTTGTAACTTTATATTATAGTCAAAATGTATAAAACTTTCTTTAAACCCATAAAATATTATTTAGAATTCATTTATTATTTTCTTGAAATTTTTATAAAATTTTAAATAAGTATTTAAATCCAAAAAATAGATTTACTTTAAATAATTAAACAACTAAAATATATCAAAATATTAAATTTTGAAGTAAAACTTTTCTCTAATCGATATATATTTATATAAACACACATAGTGCAATGACTTGGAATTTCAAATGCTTTTTATTTAAATACTGGAATTGTTTAAATTTGTAAATCCTAGATTTAAGGTTGCAAAAATGAATTCGAAGGCTTATTAAATTTATTTTAAATTATTAATGAACATGGTAAACTATTGTTTGTAATTAAAGTGATTAAACTAGTTTTAATAATAATTCTTTTTAACCAACACGTGAAATTATCATTGTGGGGCACAACGTCGGATTTTGGTGAAACTAGAGCCATCGAGACTGGACTATTGAGTTGTTGTATGTAGACAAGTTTCACGGCGATCAGACGTTGTGTGTGATCGGGCAAGCTCAGAACATTTGAAAATTAAATTAAGAGAATATAATATAATAAATTTTCATTATAAATACCCTCGCACATGCTTAACCTATCTTCATCCTTTCCTCTTCTCTACTGCTGTAAGTAGCCGCCGCCCTTGTCTTCTTCTTCCAATTTTTTTGAGAGCTAGGGTTGATGATATTCAACTATTTTGGATTCACTGAACTCGTTTGAGTGAGAGCTTCATTTTCGTATATGTGATAATAGGTATGATGGAGTTTGGGGATGATCGACTATGTGTAGGCGAAGCGAGGTTTGCAATTTTCATTGATAGAAGGGGAGATAACTGTGGCGTTGATGTCGTTGGGGTTGTTGTAAAAAGGCAAGCACATGGATGTATTTAGGGGTGTTGCTGATTTGTATTATGAATGATGATTTCATCCAGTAGATAAGGCGGCTTTAGGTCGGACTTTGAAAGAGGAGGTGGGAGGTTGAATGGAAGGTGTGGTCGAACTCGGGGTGCGATTTGAAGAAGAATGGAAATGGTCGGAGGATCCAGAAGTGTCTAGGTGGGATGAGACATTTAGGCAGTGGAGGATATGCTGACATTGAATTTTGATGGGGAGTGTTGAGCTTTTCATGGCCGAGGGGGATGCGGAGCTTGCATGAAGATGAGTTTGATGCAATCTATGGTTTGTGATTTCGTTGAGTATTAGATGAGCAATCAGTGATGGAAGGAAGTGACCATGGGTATGTATGTGTGCACAGTTATACACATGTATAGGAAGAGGAAATGTGGATTTTGGAAAGAAGGATCTAAAGGATAATTTGGTAATTAATATGTTATTTAAATTATATCATTAAATTTATAATTCAATTATAAAACCCATATCTTGTGCATACGAGATCCCATCAAGACGCTGTCTTTGCCATTGCACTCGTATCAGAATCCTCTATGTCTTGGATTGCTTTATGCTTAAGTGACTAAACTAACCAATTATTCATATATTGTTGTGATATATCTATTTATTGTATGAAATATAAATAGTATAACGAACAATGCAAGTTATTACTTTTAGACCCTTTGTTGCTTTTTAAAGCAGGCGACAATAATATATGTAGTATAATCTCTCTTTTTATCATCTATAATATGTATAATGGCCCAGACCACTAGTTTGCATGTTCAAAATTGTTGTTTGATAAAGTTGGAAATTATGTGAGAATGGTTGAAGCAAAATGGTCACTATAAACACACTTTGAAATCCCTTCTATTTGACACTTGTTAAATTGGTAAAATGTATATATCTTATGGAAATGTATATTGGCTCACTCTATACATGTTTTAGGTCCGTTTAACCTAAAGGAATTGTTTTGAAAAGTTAATAAAATTGTGAAACAAAGTGGTGTTGAAAACCCTTATTTTAGTAAAGTAAAAATGAACTTTATTTTTAATATTTTTCCCATATTTTGAAGTAGTTTTGCAAAAAGTTATTGAAGTATTTTAAAAAGGAAGTTTGAAGTTTAAATATGTTCTTATAATTATTGTTGAATTTTTAAATTATAAAACTATGTTATTATGGTTTTTAAATAAATTATAAAATAAGTATTTTTAAGTTATATTTAGAATAGATGTTTTAAACTGTAGTATGAGTATTTAAAGTAATTTAAAGTACATTATAAGTATATATAGTTTTAAAAAATTGGTAATTATTTTATTAAAAGTAATTTGAAGCTTATGCAATATAAATATCTGATGCAGCCCAGGCTAGAAGGATAAGTCGCATACGAGATAAGGGCATGCATTTAAGTCGTTCACGACTTAGGAGAGTAGATTTAAGTCGTTTACGACTTAACTGGAGAGCTAACAAGTCACAGGGGAAGGCAACACGAGCTAACCAAGCTTCGGGTTTAGGTCTTAAGTCGTTCACAAGTCAAGCAGGAGAGGAAGGCCTAAGGTCGTGGGAGGAAGCCTCGGATTTAGGTCGGCCACGAGTTAACAACGAGTTACAGGAGCCGAAGCATGTTTTAGGTCGGCCACGACCTAAGGAAGTGGTCTTAAGTCGGCAACGACTTAAGGAGATGTGGCTAAGGGAAGAGACAACACTTGACGCCGCTGATTGGAGTCCCTCCATGTGTCGTTAGGTCGTGTTGACCATGTGTCGTGTTGAGTCGGTCTTGTGTTGTAAATATTATAAGTCGTGGGTCGTTTGTCTTTGAGTCGTAAGTCGTTAAGTCATATACGACCTAAGTGTTGTGAATATGTGTTGTATATTTTTAAGTCGTATGATGGTCATGTATTGAGTCGTATGTGGTTGGGTCGTCTACTGCTGATGAGTCGCTACCGACTCAAGATGAGGCGTGAGTCGTAGGGGAAGACGAGTCGTGAGTCGTGGGGGAGGATGAGTCGTATACGACTTAAGGATCAGGTTGAGAAAACACTATAAATAGGGAGTGTGTTGTACATTTTAGGAGGTTGATGTTTTTGAATAAAAATTCTCTTTTGTTAGCTTTGTGCTTTCATACAAACTGGTAGTTGAGTGCGATCTCCTATCTCCTCTTTCGGTTAATCGAGTGCGCTCGATTCAACGATCGCAGAAGCCGATTCACGGTATCTAGTGCGCTAGATCAACGTACGAAGAATCGTAGATCTTCTTTCTCGGTATCGTGCGCGATCAACGAGACGAAGATAGCTAGAATCCGGCATCTTTGGATCAACGGATTTGGGCATTGCAGTATTCTCAACTCACCGATTGCTAATTTGCACCGATTGAAGTTTGTTTCGAATTATCCGCTGCGTCAGTTTTGGTATCAGAGCTTGTTTTAGCCAATCATAGCTAAATCGGGTCTTGGAGCCAAGTGTTGAAGTTTGAAGTTGTTCATCGTGTTCATATTGAAGTTGCAACAAGAGGGAAAACTTTCGATCCATTCCATTTTGGATCAAAGTGTTGAAAGTGTTTGAATTTGAAGTAGGCCGTGTATACGAGTGAAGTAGCCGAGCCTAGGGAGGATCATTGGAAGCTTGTTTCGAGCTAAGGAGTTAAGGCCGAGCCTTGTGAAGTTGTGTAGAAGCTTGTGAAGCCGTGATTTGCTTGTGAAGTATCACTTTGGTATCGATTTGTTGAAATTTTGTGAATTTCAATCATGCCGCCAAGGAGAGCTAACCGCCATCAAAATGTTGAAGCTTTATATCGGAGAGAAGAGGCCGATCAAATGGAACAACGTATGCATGAGAAGATTGATGAAGGCATTGGTAGGTTGGAGAAGCTTATGATTGATATGAATCAAAGTAGAAGAAGAAATTCACCTGAATCCATCCGTGGGGGTAGTAGAGTGTCATCACATTCAGAACGGGAGAGGAGAGAAAGTCAAGAGCCTAGGAGTGTTGACAATCAAAGTAGGAGGAATGTTGATGATCATGATAGACGGGATGTTGGTAGTAGGAGTGGTGGTAGAGATGTTGGAGGACGACAACGACAACGATATGCATCAGACTTTGATGAGGAGTTTGATGGTGAAAGAGGAAGTGTTCATTACAGAGATAGAGATCAGGGACAATGTCAGTATCGGGTTATTGATGATGATCGACGTTGGGAATCAGGAATGAAGATGGAAATTCCGGAGTTTAAAGGAGGGATGGTAGTTGAAGAATTCTTAAATTGGTTGTCAAATGTGGAGGAAATCTTTGATTTCAAGGAGGTTCCGGAGAATCGAAGGGTGAAGTTAGTTGCTACTAGGTTGAGGGGGAGAGCTTTGGCGTGGTGGCAGCAAACTAAACTTACCAGAGAACGGATGGGGAAGTCAAAGGTTATAGAGTGGGATAAGATGAAGAAAATGATGAGAGCTACATTTTTACCATACAACTATCAATCACTTATGTACCAGAGATTGCAGAATCTAAGGCAGGGGACGAAGTCGGTCAATGACTATGCAGATGAATTTTACCAACTCATTGCCAGGAACGATATTATGGAAACGGAAGAACATCTGACTGCTAGGTTTGTTGGAGGGATGAGAATGCAGATCCAGGATATGGTTAATATGTTCGATCCAAGATCTGTGGCGGAGGCACATCAAAAGGCGTTGGCTTGGGAAAAGCAAGGAAGGCGTGGAGGTGGTGTGTTTACTAATTCTAACAATCAAGCAAAGGGTGTTGGTGGAAGTTCTAACGTTCCTAAAGCCGTTGCAAAACCAGTTGCGAAGGAGGGTGAGAAGGCGAAGGTTAGCAGTGGTTTCAAATGTTACAATTGTCAGGAGTTGGGTCATAAAAGCAACGAGTGTCCAAAGCCGAAGAAGAGAACTATGATAGTTGAAGCTGAGGATGAGGAGGAAGAAGCTGAATGTTCTAATTCACCTTATGTTTAGGAGGAAGAAGAAGTGTCGGGAGACGAAGGTTGTAATCTGATGATGAGGAGATCTTGTCTCACACCAAAGCAGGAGGAGGACTGTAGTTGGTTGAGGAACAATATATTTCAGTCTACTTGCACTATTCTTGGGAGAGTTTGCAAATTTGTTATTGATGCGGGGAGTTGTGATAATATTATTTCTACAGAGGCTGTAAAGAAGCTGGAATTGAAAACCGAGAAGCATCCTAAACCATACAAGTTAGCTTGGTTGAGAAAGGGTGGTGAAGTGAAAGTTGGGAGAAGAGCTTGCGTGAAATTTTCTATTGGGAAGAAATACAAAGATGAAATCTGGTGCGATGTAGTGGACATGGATGTGTGTCATCTGTTGTTGGGCAGACCGTGGCAGTTTGATCGAGCAGTACAACACGATGGTCGTGCCAATAGCTATAGTTTCATGTTCGAGGGTACTAAAATCACTTTGGTTCCCAAAAAGCAACAACAGAAGGAGAGCAAGCTGGAAGAGATTGAGGAATTGAAAACTCTGTTGACTTTGAAGGAGTTTGTCAAGGAAGTTGAAGAAGAGCCTGAAATGTACTTGTTGATTGGGCGAGATAGCAGTGAAGAGGTTGAAATTCCAGAAGAAGCAAAACCAGTTTTGAGAGAATTTGAGGATGTATTTCCAGAAGAGTTGCCTAAGGAGTTACCGCCACTGAGAGACATTCAACATCAAATCGATCTTGTTCCGGGAGCAGTATTACCACATAGACCACATTATCGAATGAGTCCGAAGGAACATGAAGAGTTGAGGAGGCAGGTGGAAGAGTTGCTTGAACAGGGACGTGTACAGGAGAGTCTGAGTCCATGTGCTGTGCCAGCTTTATTGGTACCCAACAAGGACGGGACGTGGAGGATGTGCACTGACAGTCGAGCATTGAATAAGATCACTGTGAGATATAGATTTCCAATGCCGAGGTTAGATGACTTGCTAGATCAGTTGAGTGGGGAAACTATCTTTTCGAACATTGATTTGAAAAGTGGTTATCACCAGATTCGAATTAGACCTGGAGACGAGTGGAAGACAGCGTTCAAGGCGAAAGAAGGGTTATACGAATGGTTGGTTATGCCATTTGGTTTATCAAATGCACCTAGTACATTCATGCGGGTGATGAATCAAATCTTTAGACCATTCATTGGGAAGTTTGTGGCAGTTTATTTTGATGATATTCTGATATACAGCAGGAGTATGGAGGAACATGTTCTACATTTAAGGAAAGTGTTGATCATTCTTCGTGAGGAACAATTTTATGCTGCTACAATGAAATGCGTGTTCATGACGCATAGCGTTCTATTTCTGGGGTATGTTGTTTCGGAAGCAGGAATTCAAGTTGACCAGAATAAAGTTGAAGCAGTCAGGAATTGGCCACAGCCGAAGACAATTACGGAAGTGAGAAGTTTTCATGGGCTAGCGTCATTCTACCGAAGATTCATTCCACACTTCAGTAGCGTGATGGCTTCAGTTACTGATTGCATGAAAGGGAAACAATTTGTATGGTCAGAGGAAGCGGGGATTGCTTTTGAGAGGATCAAGGAATTGTTGACGTCTGCACCAATTCTTGTTTTACCGAATTTTCAGTTATTGTTTGAATTGCATACTGATGCATCGAAGGTTGGTATTGGAGGAGTTCTGAGTCAGAATGGGAAGCCAGTTGCTTATTTTAGTGAGAAGTTGTCAGGGGCAAAGATGAGATACAGTACATATGACGTTGAATTCTATGCTGTTGTACAAGCTGTTAAGCACTGGAGGCACTTTCTGTTTCAGAAAGAATTTGTTTTATATACTGATCACGAGGCATTGAAGCATTTACAGGGGCAAGACAATATTTCAGCGAGACATGCATCATGGATTGCTTATTTACAGCAGTTTACTTTTGTCGTTAAGCACAAATCAGGGGTGACGAATCGGGTAGCTGATGCTTTGAGTAGGAGGAGTCATTTATTAACAACAATGAAGGTTGAAGTGACAGGGTTTGAAATGTTGCCAGAGCTGATTGAAGAAGATCCTTATTTTGTGAAATTTGTTGAAAAGGTAAAGGAAGGAAGTGATGACGAGTTTTTATTGGTGGATGGTTTTCTGTTTAAAGGGAATCGTTTATGCATACCGGATTGTAGCTTGAGATTGAAAATTATCAAGGAGTTACACGAGGAAGGGCATGTGGGCCGTGATCGTACTTTGCAATTGATTTCACAGTCTTACTTTTGGCCGTCGATGAGGAAAGAAGTGGGAAGGTTTGTGGAGCAATGTCATATTTGCCAAGTTTCGAAAGGAACCGCGACCAATGCTGGGTTGTATATGCCGTTGCCTGTACCGGCTAGACCATGGGTTGATGTGAGTATGGACTTTGTATTGGGATTGCCGAGAACGCAGCATGGTAATGATTCTATATATGTAGTGGTTGACAGATTTTCTAAAATGGCACATTTTATTGCTTGCAAGAAGACGGCGGATGCTATTCGTGTTGCTCAGTTATTTTTCAAGGAGACCTATCGACTTCATGGATTGCCAGAGTCTATTGTGTCGGATAGAGATACTCGTTTTCTGAGTCACTTTTGGTTAAGTTTGTGGAAGATGGTGGGAACGAAGTTGAATTTTAGCAGTGCTTATCATCCACAAACAGACGGACAGACCGAAGTTGTTAACAGATCGTTGGGAAATTTGTTGCGATGTCTTGTGAAGGACAATCTGAAGAGTTGGGACATGAAGTTAGCCAAGCTGAGTTTGCACATAATCATGCAGTGAATCGTAGCACGGGATTCAGTCCATTTCAGATTGTATATTCAAATTTACCCAGGGGACCGTTGGACTTAGCGGTGGTACCACAACCGACGGGGATGGTTAAACGAGCTGCTGATTTTGTTGAATGATTGACGGAATGTCATGGAATCGTTCAAGGACGATTGGAAAAGTCAAATGAGAAGTATAAGCGGGCAGCTGACTTGAAACGACGGAATGTTGAATTTAACGAAGGTGATTTAGTTTACGCTGTGTTAACGAAGGATCGTTTTCCAGCAGGCGCTTATAACAAGTTGAAAGCCAGAAAAATTGGTCCTGTCGAAGTTGTGAAACGGATTAATGACAATGCTTATAAGTTGAAGCTGCCGGAGGATGTGTACACCTCTGACGTGTTCAATATTAAACATCTTGTGCCATATTATGGAGAAGAACAATCAGATGTGGAAGAATTTACAAATTCGAGGACGAATTTTTCTCAACCAGGAGAGGATGATGCAGCCTAGGCTAGAAGGATAAGTCGCATACGAGATAAGGGCATGTATTTAAGTCGTTCACGACTTAGGAGAGTAGATTTAAGTCGTTTACGACTTAACTGGAGAGCTAACAAGTCACAGGGGAAGGCAACACGAGCTAACCAAGCTTCGGGTTTAGGTCTTAAGTCGTTCACGAGTCAAGCAGGAGAGGAAGGCCTAAGGTCATGGGAGGAAGCCTCGGATTTAGGTCGGCCACGAGTTAACAACGAGTTACAGGAGCCGAAGCATGTTTTAGGTCGGCCACGACATAAGGAAGTGGTCTTAAGTCGGCAACGACTTAAGGAGATGTGGCTGAGGGAAGAGACAACACTTGACGCCGCTGATTTGAGTCCCTCCATGTGTCGTTAGGTCGTGTTGACCATGTGTCGTGTTGAGTCGGTCTTTTGTTGTAAATATTATAAGTCGTGGGTCGTTTGTCTTTGAGTCGTAAGTCGTTAAGTCGTATACGACCTAAGTGTTGTGAATATGTGTTGTATATTTTTAAGTCGTATGATGGTCATGTATTGAGTCGTATGTGGTTGGGTCGTCTACTGCTGATGAGTCGCTACCGACTCAAGATGAGTCATGAGTCGTAGGGGAAGATGAGTCGTGAGTCGTGGGGGAGGATGAGTCGTATACGACTTAAGGCTCAGGTTGAGAAAACACTATAAATAAGGAGTGTGTTGTACATTTTAGGAGGTTGATGTTTTTGAATAAAAATTCTCTTTTGTTAGCTTTGTGCTTTCATACAAATTGGTAGTTGAGTGCGATCTCCTATCTCCTCTTTCGGTTAATCGAGTGCGCTCGATTCAACGATCGCAGAAGCCGATTCACGGTATCTAGTGCGCTAGATCAACGTATGAAGAATCGTAGATCTTCTTTCTCGGTATCGTGCGCGATCAACGAGACGAAGATAGCTAGAATCCGGCATCTTTGGATCAACGGATTTGGGCATTGCAGTATTCTCAACTCACCGATTGCTAATTTGCACTGATTGAAGTTTGTTTCGAATTATCCGCTGCGTCAATATCATTTTAAAAAGGTTTGTATTAAATACATAAGTTAAAAAACTAAATTAGGCCTTTTATAAAGTAATAAAGGAAAGTTTGAATTGTGAAACTTTTTGTTAAGATAAGTGGTTTTGTGATGTTAAGTGAAAGTACTTTAATTTGATAAATTAATGTAGATATAGGTAATTATAATTGGGATCGTAATTGTGACTTTGACAAGGAATGATTTAAAGCGATAATATAAGAAATAGTTTAAGGTTTTTTGTGACATTGTTTGAATAATAATTGTATTGAACCCATATAAATGTAATTTGATCTTTAAAAGAGAGTCTTAAAGATAATGATTTAGTGAATTTTTTTGGGTTTTTTGTGAATAATGTTTTAGTAACATTTGTTTTTAAACCCTTGAATAATATTTTAAAGTGCAAAAGTATTGTTAAATGATTTTGGGAAACACTTAGATCTTTAATAATGGAATTTTAAAGATAAATAAAAATTATGGAATTTTTTGGGAAAGATAGAAAAGCGTAAGTTTTAAAGTGTAAAAGAGAGAAGGGGTTTGTAGTAACAATGTTTGAGTGATATTTGTTTTTAACCTCTTTGGTTATGTTTTAAGTAAATAAAACTTGTTATTGATTTATGAACACACTTATACCATTGAGATAATGTATGAATACTTTTCAGAGTATAGAAATGTGTAGAAATGAAGAGTGAAGTTTAATTAAAAGTGAACTTTCGTTCATGAAAAAGTTTATTGAGTAAAATGAAGTTTTACTAATAAAAGAGTTTTTTAATCGATAAAAATTAATTAAAAGGGGATTTAAAATCGTTTATATTACTTGATCGCGGCTGTGTGTGTCGATCATGATTGGTGTGTTAGTAGCTTATGGAATGTATATTGGACTTAGTATTCCTTTTGCGATTATTCTCATTTATTGTTGGAACCGACCAAAATATAACTCTGGAAATATCTGAAGGAAACATGGGAACTATATGGTACATCTTCAATGATGATATACCGTACGTATAAACTCATTGTGCTCTAGGACAAATGATAAGGAAATTCGTCTGCTTAATGGATTAGGAGGTGATCTTCGATCTTAGGTATTACCTATTTATTTCCAAAAGAACTGAATTTAAGTTTACCAAAAATCCATCGATTGATTTTGGAGTGCTTAGGAAGCGAGGGAGTGTATTTATATGAGATGACTCAAAATTGTGAACACTTCCAAATCATATGCGTGTTCAATTCTTTGGAAGAGGTTCATGATTGGTTCAAGATGCTAGAATTTATATGGAAATTCGAGATCTATTTGAGATGCTCGAACACATGTTGTTGTTCGTGATTTATTCAGAATATGGGAATCCATGTGTAATTCTGAGATCTGTTTAGATATGGGAATCCATGTGTAGTTCCAAGATTTGTTCAAATGGGAGACTCATGCACCGAGATCTGTTCGAGTTATAACTCGTATGTTGGGATGCTGAACATGACTTTACCATTAGTAATAACAAAAACTAGAGATAAGAGGCATAGCCTATGGGGTTTAGCTAACTTAAAGGAATTAACTATTTCATTCTAGTGTTGCTTACGGATATGCATGTGGGAGTGATGTGACCTGGTGCCATGTGTTCGAGCATGGACCCGCTATGATTTTCCTATGGTATATTTTATATAGAAATATACGATGCTTATAAGAATATCTTCGATCCTTATGCAGGTGAACTGTTCTCAAAGTACCAAGGTCACTTCTGTGGAATCCTACACAATAATCGAACGCGCCTTAGCAGTTTTATTGTATAATTCTACTACTGTGATGTACACTCACATACATCACTGCTACTTGATTATTTATATTTCACACCCTAGACATTATTATAGTATTACTAGATTTTCTAATAGAAATAGTTTGGGTATCATAATATAAAAAACCTTCTGTGTTTATTTACGACATGGTCTTACGAGATACCTTTATTCTTAAAGGGTTTTATAAATATGAAGTTCCACATGATTTGAGTTTATCACACTGGTTTACCAAATCA
The DNA here is from genome assembly GCA_030765085.1 of Allium cepa. Classification (NCBI taxonomy): domain Eukaryota; kingdom Viridiplantae; phylum Streptophyta; class Magnoliopsida; order Asparagales; family Amaryllidaceae; genus Allium; species Allium cepa. The sequence goes on from CM060937.1 coordinate 3,330,561, forward strand.
ACCGAGCTGTTATTTTCTTATAATGCTTGGGTCAACTCATATATCTTTCCAAATCTAGCTGTGGTTCATAGAGGTTCTCAGAGAGAAGTTGTATGATTACCTACTGTATTTATTTTTCGCTACATTACTTGTTCAGGCTGATAATAAGTTAGCTTACTTTGATTTTTGTATGTATATAGATCTTTTGAGATATTACATATCATCGTTCCGCATGTGAGATTCTGAGATTGTGTTCTTCTTTCTTGTTCTGTTTCATTTTCATTTTCTTTTACCCTAACATTGTAACTTTCTAGCACCTGAATCCTCGGCATGTGAATACCATGGATTTATCAGTGTCGACAGTCGGGCTCGAAAAGGCAATTCATTACATTCGGTATCAGAGTTGAAGGTTAATGTAACGACCCCAGATTTTTATGAATTTAAATTGATAATTTAAATGAATTTTTTGAATTAAAATTGTAAAATTTATTATAAATGGCAGCGAGTTTACCCAATTCAAATAGAAAATATGTTAAGTCATATGAATTTGAAAATTTGTATATATGTGAATATATATGTATCTATTGGATTTGAAATAAAATCTTAAATAAATGGTTTCAAAAATAAATAAAAATAAAAATAAGTAGTCATGTAAGAATAGAAATAAATATACAAGCTAATACAATAAAAATAAATATAACAACTTTAAAATGAGAACTTAAGTGAGTCTAGAATTATATAGTATACATGTATTTGCAGGCTGGAAATGTATGTACTATAACCATATGTATATGCAAGGAATAAGTCAAAACAATAAAATAAAATACATACTAGAGGTACAAAATAAAGCAAAGAATGGTATGGTAAGCATGTAGATATGCAATGCTGAAGGACATACGGAAAAGATATCTTCATTTGTTTGTACAGATATAAGTATATACGAATGGTAATAAAGGGGATAAGTATGGCATAGAAATAAATGCTTGTACAAATACAACTTAGCCTCTGCACTTGTTTTCTTTATATCAAGTTTCCTTTTCACTTTGGTTCATAAAAAAAAAATGCAAACCTGAAATCCTCTTCCCTCAAAAAACCCTATAAACAATTTTCTATAAGCTGTAACCAGATTCCATCTTCAAACTGCAAGCCTGGAATCAAGTTGAATCATCATGTCCCTGTCTTAGCATTCCAGTACTCTGTCTTTCTTCGATTTCAGGTGAGCAAACTTATCTTTGAACCAATTTTCTCGATATCTGTGATGATGGTAGCTCGATAGTTATGATCAATGTTTGAGTGTTGTTGTGGAAAAATATTTGAATATGTTTACCTGTAATATATGTATGCCTGCATGACTGGAAACAGAACAAAGCTTGCTTTTGGTCACACTTCCAGATCTTAAAACCTATTTGAATTCAAGATCATCTCACCCAAACAATTCTAGATTGTAATCACTGAATGAAAGATTTATAGGAGTATAACGTCATTTCAAAAAAATCAAACACAAGTGAGAAACACTTCATTTGTTAATATTTGAAATGATATTCATGCTCTGTTATAGTAGACTTCCTTTTCATTCCCACTTCAAAAATCAATATCTCATAATCTAGTCCATATGTATTGAAGTTGTAAACTAGGAATATCTTTGATTTTTAGTGTAGTTTAAATTAAAAATAGTTTCATGACATAAAAATTATATAGATGGAAAAATCAAATTTTTACAATGGTAACTTCATTTTTTGGAAAATTCGAATGTCATGAAATATTGATTCAAGTATATAATTGGAATCTGCACTCAAAAAAAGGATTTTTAAAACTAATATGAAGATTTTTAGCTGACTATCCTAGTTGCAGTTAATAGTTGAACAAAATACGCATTTTGATCATTTTCTGGTGATCGAATGGTTCGTGTTGGTTGGGGTTGTTCGGGGTGGTAGACGAGCCTATGGGGTTGACTTGAAAAATGGCCGGAGGTGGCGAAGATGGACGTGGTGGCGGCAGCTGGCATTTAATTTTTTTAACCTAGTTTTTGATGAGGAAGAGTAATCGGCCTCGTTTGTTGTTTGCACTGGACCGAGTGCGAAGCGCCTTCGGGAGATGGTGGTAGGGTCGATGACGAAGTGGTGGCCGGTGGTTCTGGTGCTCCGGTGGTTGGAGGAGTGGATGCGACGTGTTGACAGGTTCGAGGGTGCGGAGGCAAGTGTTTTCCAGGTATTGGTTTAAACTCTCAAATTTTATTTTGGAGCTTGGAGATGGAGATCTGATGCTTGCGAGTGGGTGCTTGGGTGATGGATGATGGAGGAAGATCATCGATAATGATCGGCGACGACCATCGTCACCGTGCATATGCACGGTGCATTGCTTGTACCTGTAGAAGTTTAGTTTGAAGGGGCAGGAGATACTCGAGTTTCACTCGAGTTATTTCGCGTTTGGCTAGAAGTCAGGTGGGGTTTGACTCGAAGTCAGAAATGCTTGGTTCGAGTGAATCATTTGGTTGCAAGTTTTGTTTAAAACCTGGCATGAATTTTAAACTTAAACAAAGGAAAATTTAAAAGTGTAAAGCAGGTGTAAAACATAGGCTTGAAATAAATCTAAAATCTAAATTTAAAATGATTTGAATTCCAGATTTTTAGGTAAAATAAAGTTTGTAAAATTTAATGTTTGAATAAGTTTAAATATTAAAGCATGTTTTAAATATGTGAATTTTAAAGAAAACTTGATTTAAATCTCTTTTAAATTTCTTTATGATGAAGTATTATTTAACATGTGACTTCAATGGATTTATAATTTAGTTTTAAACTTTATTAAAGATAAACTGATGTTAATTTTGAATCTTGAAATTTAAAATGAGATTTAAAAGCAAGTTTAAAAAATCAATGTTTAAATATATTCGTGAGTATTACTTAAATCATTAGTATATACGAGTTTTACTTCTAAGTAAATAAAGATTCAATAAATTGTAATTCATAAATTTTGAAGTTAATTTGAATGGAATAACTAATGTTGAATATTAATTAAATTAGTAATTAAAAGTTTAAATTTATGAATTAAGGTTTAATTTCTTTAATGAAATAAATTAAGGTTAAATGATTATGTAATTAACTTTAAAGGTTAATCTAATTTATTTGTTAAATAAGAATAATTAATCAAAGTGTTTGATTTACTAATTATATCAAATGAATTGTAATTAACAAATCAGAATTGGATAATTAATTCATAAGTAATTAATTTACTTGGAAATAAATTGAATTGATTATGATTAAACAATTATTAATCCTGCTTATAAATGACTACTGAATGCTTGACCTTACTTATAAATGATTGTATTGTATAAAATGCCTTGAATTGCTCGTCCTATCTGATTTGTGATATTTTGTTCTGTAGATTAAACTGTGTGAAATTTATTCATTTATTGATGATACATCTTTATACTATCTGTAAATATGTGAATGAGCGATAAGCGTTATAGTTATATCGCTTATCGACTATATTTTTGTGTTTTAATCTGTGATGATTGAATGATGTTGCACTATTGTGTTAAACCCTTGGACCACACCATACACACACAATTATGGATTTCACGAGGAAATCAGTTAAGTCGCAGATTTTTGAAATAGTTTGAATGTGAATTTTTAAATTCAAATGTTTTGGAAATGGAATCGAAATAAAAGTGAAAAGCTTTTAAAATGGAATTTCAAGTTAAAATTTATTTTAATTAAGTTTTGAAATTTAAATAATTTGATTTAAATTTGAATTCAAAAATTTGGAATTGAATTCTATGATCTGGAAACTAGGGACTAAAGATGTTATACCAGTTTATATGGGTTAAACTATTTTAAAGGTATTGCGTTGGGAATTTGAATTTAAATTCAAAGGCTTCAACTCGTGGAAATACAATTGGATCTTTATAAAATGAAACTATTGTTTTTTTATATAATAAAATCTTTTATATAGGAAGTGAAATAATAAAGCCTTCATTAGGAAGTGAACTTCCAAATTGTGTTAAAAAGGATTTCAAGTTAAAAAAATAAAAATGATTTCCCAAGTCATGGAAACTGTTTGAAAACTATAAGATAAATCTTGATTTAAAGATTTAAATGAATTGATCCAATTAAGATGAAATTGTTTTGAAATCCGGGAATGAATCTTTGTGAAACTAGGTGAATTTTATCTTTTGTTTTAAAAGATTTGAAATGGTAATTGGTTTAAACCATTTGAAAGAAAGTTTTGAATTATTAAGTTGTGACTTAATTGAAATCCCATATCCATATGTTTTAATTATTGCGCTCACTATTCGGTTTAGCCGGGAAAGGACCTTTGTGTCGTATAACCCATTCCGAATATGTGATTCGTCGTTATGGATAGCATTTGAAGACCGGTGTTGAAGACCGGGTTTTTGCGAGAGCAATAGGATGATCTGTCGATTGTCTCTGCACTGAGTCGCGCCGGTATAGAGACTCCCTAAGTGATGGGAAATCCGATCGGGATTGTGAATACCCGGATTGCAAGGACTTCTTCAGAAGTGCCTTCGGTTCTGTTCGAACCCAGAATAGACTTGTATGGATTGTTATGTCTGACATTACAATTTGAGATATAAAGCTGATTTCTTTCAAATATATTTCTGTTGGTGGCGGAGAATTTATTCTCTTAGCTTAACACCCTTCTCTGAGACGTACGAGCTCAGAGGTTATGTAGTTGATGGTTATCAGCGATATATTCCCAATTTGGTAATGTGACATGCTGAGTGTTGCTGTGAAATGATCATTGTTTGATCATTTGTGATATGATCATTTGTTTGATCATTTATCTTGGTGATCATTACTTTGATCATTTGTTGATCCAAAGCATGGCTTTGTACCAAAGCGTGGCTTTGTGGACGAGACTTCGTCGAACCTCACACCCCGAAATGGTCGAAACAGGAAAGATGCGGCAAGGTTATTGGGGGTAGCGCCCCTTATGGTATGTGCATTTCCTTCTGGATAGAGGTGGTATCATGGTATGGAGCCCGGATATTTAACCTATGTGGTTACTGCGAATTTATTACTTTGTGGTTGTTGGTTATCGGGATCTCGAGAAAAGGTCGTTTACGATCGGAGGATGGCATACTCGTGTCAGTAGTTACCTAGTTTGAAAGGTAACCCGGCCTTGTGTTGGCAGAGATCCGGTTAGGTTCTCGGGAACGTCCTTCCAGAGGCGTTCTCATGTGGCAATGGGAAGTTCCTTGGCCTGACCATTTGTTGGAAATCCAAAGAAACAATACGATCTTGTACGATTTTAGTTGTAGAACCTATCATTCACTTATGGTGGCGCCCCACTGTTTGGATGGTAGCTATAGTAGGCATAAGTGCGAAATGCCTACGCTGGCTAAGATTTATATCTTTACTTTCGAAATGATTTTTACTACACTATGCACTAGTAATAATATTAAATGTTTCTTTTAATGCGTTTCAAGCATCTTTGACAATCATAATGAGAAATCTCCTCCGATTCTGCGTTTGCATTGTGTGTGTGTGCGGGAGGCCTTATGGTAGTCTCATTTCTAAAAAGCATTGCGAATTGATTTTTAAATATTTCGTTGTTTATTATTAAAGATAAACTGTTTTTGTTGCTCACACCAGTCCTATGACTGATCCGGAGTTTATTGTTTCTTTCCTAAACTCTGGGTGCTCAATTTTTTTTCTACACGGGTAGTCTAGAGTTGGGTTTTTCAGATAATCAGATTAGTAGGTTATCTGGAGCTAGTTCAGTCTTTGGAGGCGGACGAGACTTGCTTGTCTTGGTGCGATGTGATGGTGGTTCGAGCTTCTACTAGAGTTCTCTTCTGAAGACTATCTTAGAGTTAGTGGTTCCGCTGCTAGTGTTATCGTTTTCTTTTCCGCTGCTATTTTATTATATCATATCTCTGATGTATATTGATATCTATTGGATCATCTGTTGTATCAGATATTGTATCAAAGCTGTATGTCAATGTTTTATTCTTTTTATTCCACCGTGTTATTTACTTAATGTTGTTATAAGCTCCGGCGAATCGGATTTGAATGGTCGAATCTATGGCATTCGAATACGATATGAAGTATGGATGTCGATTTTCGAGCGGGCAAAATCCGTCTCGTTACATGTGGTATCAGAGATAAGGTTAAACTTTATCTCAGGAGTATAATACATTAAGTAGCTCATTAGAGATAGGGTGAAGTATGCCCTAGAATGAGTAATCCCTAAGATATCTGTTTGAATGCCTCAGTAAATTCTCTTGCTATCCACTGATAATGAGTATGAGTGCAAGAAGAGAACGAGATAGAGGACAGGGAAGTACAATGATTCGATTCCAATTTCTTTGATTCGATTCCAAATTCTTTTGATTGCTTCGTGACAGCTCCAGAAGTAGTTTGGTGTGATGATGGCCCTACGAATCGTTGTTGGAAATTCTTACTTTGTATCTTCATCGGTTTCTTATCAGTTTTTGATTTAAACCCTAATGAATTTGAAATAATGAGATTGAAAATTTTAACTAAATTGGAAATTTTAAATTGAGTTAAATTGATTAATGAAATATGAAGCTAAATTTAAATTGTATTGATAAAACGATTTCGTTTAAAACCAAATTTGAAACTCTATTGTAATTTCTCGTGAATACCAAAGTCCGAAGAGGGACAAATTGGTATGTATTCTGAGATATTCCGACTTGAGTTTGGAATTCATATCTTAAGTTTGAGAAATTATAGGAGATCGAATCTGCCTATCTCTGTGTTGTTTAGTGCCTGCGAATTTCGAGGACGAAATTCTTTTAAGGGGGGAAGTCTGTAACGACCCCGAATTTTTATGAATTTAAATTAGTTGATAATTTAAATGAATTTTTTGAATTAAAATTGTAAAATTGATTATAAATGGCAGCGAGTTTCCCCGGTTCAAATAGAAAATATGTTAAGTCATATGAATTTGAAAATTTGTATATATGTGAATATATATGTATCTATTGGATTTGAAATAAAATCTTAAATAAATGGTTTCAAAAATAAACAGAAATAAAAATAAGTAGTCATGTAAGAATAGAAATAAATACACAAGCTAATATAATAAAAATAAATATAACAACTTTAAAATGAGAACTTAAGTGAGTCTAGAATTATGTAGTATACATGTATTTGCAGGCTGGAAATGTATGTACTATAACCATATGTATATGCAAGGAATAAGTCAAAACAATAAAATAAAATACATACTAGAGGTATAAAATAAAGTAAAGAAATGGTATGGTAAGCATGTAGATATGCAAGGCTGAAGGACATAAGGAAAAGATATCTTCATTTGTTTGTACAGATATAAGTATATACGAATGGTAATAAAGGGGATAAGTATGGCATAGAAATAAATGCTTGTACAAATACAACTTAGCCTCTGCACTTGTTTTCTTTATATCAAGTTTCCTTTTCACTTTGGTTCATAAAAAAAAATGCAAACCTGAAATCCTCTTCCCTCAAAACAAAAACCCTATAAACAATTTTCTATAAGCTGCAACCAGATTCCATCTTCAAACTGCAAGCCTGGAATCAAGTTGAATCATCATGTTCCTGTCTTAGCATTCCAGTACTTTGTCTTTCTTCGACTTTCAGGTGAGCAAACTTATCTTTGAACCAATTTTATCGATATCTGTGATGATGGTAGCTCGATAGTTATGATCAATGTTTGAGTGTTGTTGTGGAAAAATATTTGAATATGTCTACCTGTAATATATGTATGCCTGCATGACTGGAAACAGAGCAAAGCTTGCTTTTGTTCACACATTCCAAATCTTAAAACCTGTTTGAATTCAAGATCATCACACCCAAACAATTCTAGATTGTAATCACTGAATGAAAGATGTTTATAGGAGTATAACGTCATTTCAAAAAAATCAAACACAAGTGAGAAACACTTCATTTGTTAATATTTGAAATGATATTCATGCTCTGTTACAGTAGACTTCCTTTTCATTCCCACTTCAAAAATCAATATCTCATAATCTAGTCCATATGTATTGAAGTTGTAAACTAGGAATATCTTTGATTTTTAGTGTAGTTTAAATTAAAAATAGTTTCATGACATAAAAATGTATATAGATGGAAAAATCAAATTTTTACAATGGTAACTTCATTTTCTGGAAAATTCAAATGTCATGAAATATTGATTCAAGTATGTAATTGGAATCTACACTCAAAAATAGGATTTTTAAAACTAATATGAAGATTTTTAGCTAACTATCCTAGTTGCAGTTAATAGTTGAACAAAATTAGGCATTTTTATCATTTTCCGGTGATCGAATGGTTCGTGTTGGTTGGGGTTGTTCGGGGTGGTAGACGAGCCTATGGGGTTGACTGGAAAAATGGCCGGAGGTGGCGAAGATGGACGTGGTGACGGCAGCGGGCATTTAATTTTTTTAACCTAGTCTTTGATGCGGAAGAGTAATCGGCCTCGTTCGTCGTTTGCACTGGACCGAGTGCGAAGCGCCTTCGGGAGATGGTGGTAGGGTCGATGACGAAGTGGTGGCCGGTGGTTCTGGTGCTCCGGTGGTTGGAGGAGTGGATGCGACGTGTTGACAGGTTCGAGGGTGCGGAGGCAAGTGTTTTCCAGGTATTGGTTTAAACTCTCGAATTTGATTTCGAGCTTGGAGATGGAGATCTGATGCTTGCGAGTGGGTGCTTGGGTAATGGATGATGGAGGAAGATCATCGATAATGATCGGCGACGACCATCATCACCGTGCATATGAACGGTGCATTGCTTGTACCTGTAGAAGTTTAGTTTGAAGGGGCAGGAGATACTCGAGTTTCACTCGAGTTATTTCGCGTTTGGCTAGAAGTCAGGTGGGGTTTGACTCGAAGTCAGAAATGCTTGGTTCGAGTGAATCATTTGGTTGCAAGTTTTGTTTAAAACCTGGCAGAGTTTGAATTTTAAACTTAAACAAAGGAAAATTTAAAAGTGTAAAGCAGGTGTAAAACATAGGCTTTGAAATAAATCTAAAATCTAAATTTAAAATGATTTGAATTCCAAATTTTTAGGTAAAATAAAGTTTGTAAAATTTAAATGTTTGAATAAGTTTAAATATTAAAGCATGTTTTAAATATGTGAATTTTAAAGAAACCTTGATTTAAATCTCTTTTAAATTTCCTTATGAAGAAGTATTATTTAACATGTGACTTCAAGGGATTTATAATTTAGTTTTAAACTTTATTAAAGATAAACTGATGTTAATTTTGAATCTTGAAATTTAAAATGAGATTTAAAAGCATGTTTAAAAAATCAATGTTTAAATATATTCATGAGTATTACTTAAATCATTAATATATACGAGTTTTACTTTTAAGTAAATAAAGATTCAATAAATTGTAATTCATAAATTTTGAAGTTAATTTGAATGGAATAACTAATGTTGAATATTAATTAAATTAGTAATTAAAAGTTTAAATTTATGAATTAAGGTTTAATTTCTTTAATGAAATAAATTAAGATTAAATGATTATGTAATTAACTTTAAAGGTTAATCTAATTTATTTGTTAATTAAGAATAATTAATCAAAGTGTTTGATTTACTAATTATATCAAATGAATTGTAATTAACAAATCAGAATTGGATAATTAATTCATAAGTAATTAATTTACTTGGAAATAAATTGAATTGATTATGATTAAACAATTATTAATCCTGCTTATAAATGACTACTGAATGCTTGACCTTACTTATAAATGATTGTATTGTATAAAATGCCTTGAATTGCTCGTCCTATCTGATTTGTGATATTTTGTTCTGTAGATTAAACTGTGTGAAATTTATTCATTTATTGATGATACATCTGTATACTATCTGTAAATATGTGAATGAGCGATAAGCGTTATAGTTATATCGCTTATCGACTATATTTCTGTGTTTTAATCTGTGATGATTGAATGATGTTGCACTATTGTGTTAAACCCTTGGACCACACCATACATACACAATTATGGATTTCACGAGGAAATCAGTTAAGTCGCTGATTTTTGAAATAGTTTGAATGTGAATTTTTAAATTCAAATGTTTTGGAAATGGAATCGGAATAAAAGTGAAAAGCTTTTAAAATGGAATTTCAAGTTAAAATTTATTTTAATTAAGTTTTGAAATTTAAATAATTTGATTTAAATTTGAATTCAAAAATTTGGAATTGAATTCTATGATCTGGAAACTAGGGACTAAAGATGTTATACCAGTTTATATGGGTTAAACTATTTTAAAGGTATTGCGTTGGGAATTTGAATTTAAATTCAAAGGCTTCAACTCGTGTAAATACAATTGGATCTTTCTAAAATGAAACTATTGTTTTTTTTATATAATAAAATCTTTCATATAGGAAGTGAAATAATAAAGCCTTCATTAGGAAGTGAACTTCCAAATTGTGTTAAAAAGGATTTTAAGTTAAAAAAATAAAAATGATTTCCCAAGTCATGGAAACTGTTTGAAAACTATAAGATAAATCTTGATTTAAAGATTTAAATGAATTGATCCAATTAAGATGAAATTGTTTTGAAATCCGGGAATGAATCTTTGTGAAACTAGGTGAATTTTATCTTTTGTTTTAAAAGATTTGAAATGGTAATTGGTTTAAACCATTTGAAAGAAAGTTTTGAATTATTAAGTTGTGACTTAATTAAAATCCCATATCCATATGTTTTAATTATTGCGCTCAGTATTCGGTTTAGCCGGGAAAGGACCTTTGTGTCGTATAACCCATTCCGAATATGTGATTCGTCATTATGAATAGCATTTGAAGACCGGTGTTGAAGACCGGGTATTTGCGAGAGCGATAGGATGACCTGTTGATTGTCTCTACACTGAGTCGCGCCGGTATAGAGACTCCCTAAGTGATGGGAAATCCGATCGGGATTGTGAATACCCGGATTGCAAGGACTTCTTCGGAAGTGCCTTCGGTTCTGTTCGAACCCAGAACAGACTTGTATGGATTGTTATGTCTGACATTACAATTTGAGATATAAAGCTGATTTCTTTCAAATATATTTCTGTTGGTGGCGGAGAATTTATTCTCTTAGCTTAACACCCTTCTCTGAGACGTACGAGCTCAGAGGTTATGTAGTTGATGGTTATCAGCGATATATTCCCAATTTGGTAATGTGACATGCTGAGTGTTGCTGTGAAATGATCATTGTTAGATCATTTGTGATATGATCATTTGTTTGATCATTTATCTTGGTGATCATTACTTTGATCATTTGTTGACCCAAAGCATGGCTTTGTACCAAAGCGTGGCTTTGTGGATGAGACTTCGTCGAACCTCACACCCCGAAATGGTCGAAACAGGAAAGATGCGGCAAGGTTATTAGGGGTAGCACCCCTTAGGGTATGTGCATTTACTTCTGGATAGAGGTGGTATCATGGTATGGAGCCCGGATATTTAACCTATGTGGTTACTGCGAATTTATTACTTTGTGGTTGTTGGTTATCGGGATCTCGAGAAAAGGTCGTTTACGATCGGGGGATGGCATAATCGTGTTAGTAGTTACCTAGTTTGAAAGGTAACCCGGCCTTGTGTTGGCAGAGATCCGGTTAGGTTCTCGGGGACGTCCTTCCAGAGGCGTTCTCATGTGGCAATGGGATGTTCCTTGGCCTGACCATTTGTTGGAAATCCAAAGAAACAATACGATCTTGTACGGTTTTAGTTGTAGAACCTATCATTCACTTATGGTGGCGCCCCACTGTTTGGATGGTAGCTATAGTAGGCATAAGTGCGGAATGCCTATGCTGGCTAAGATTTATATCTTTACTTTCGAAATTATTTTTACTACACTATGCACTAGTAATAATATCAAATGTTTCTTTTAATGCGTATCAAGCATCTTTGACTATCATAAGGAGAAATCTCCTCCGATTCTGCGTTTGCATTGTGTGTGTGTGCGGGAGGCCTTATGGTAGTCTCATTTCTAAAAAGCATTGCGAATTGATTTTTAAATATTTCGTTGTTTATTTTTAAAGATAAACTGTTTTTGTTGCTCACACCAGTCCCATGACTGATCCAGAGTTTATTGTTTCTTTCCTAAACTCTGGGTGCTCAAAATTTTTTCTACACGGGCAGTCTAGAGTTGGGTTTTTCAGATAATCAGATTAGTGGGTTTTCTGGAGCTAGTTCAGTCTTTGGAGGCAGACGAGACTTGCTTGTGTTGGTGCGATGTGATGGTGGTTCGAGCTGCTACTGGAGTTCTCTTTTGAAGACTATCTTAGAGTTAGTGGTTCCGCTGCTAGTGTTATCGTTTTCTTTTCCGCTGCTATTTTATTGTATCATATCTCTGATGTATATTGATATCTATTGGATCATCTGTTGTATCAGATATTGTATCAAAGCTGTATATCAATGTATTATTCTTTTCTGTGTTGTTTACTTAATGTTGTTATGAGCTCCGGCGAATCAGATTTGAACGGTCGAATCTATGGCATTCGAATACGATATGAAGTATGGATGTCGATTCTCGAGCGGGCAAAATCCGTCTCGTTACAGTTAAGCAAGAACCTAGGCTTTGGTGGGGTATAACTTATTAAGAGATATGCTATTGGAATGCCTTATTATGAGTTGAGTGTATTTTATATATGAGAGTGTATTTTCGTCATTGTTATAAACAATGTTTTGTATTGTGTTGATTGGTCTATCGAGTGGTTGAGATTTCTGGTCAATACGTGTTGCTAACATTTTTGATAGGATCTCTAAACACTTAAATAAGGCAAACTGACACAGTATTGTTTTTAAAATTGGTAAACAAAATAATTTTACCTAGAATTATATTTTAAATATAGATGAATAATTTTCAAAAATTTATATAGTTATTTGTGATGTGTTTGTTGTCGGGCAATGATAATATTCAGTTATTATCATTTATTGTTTGATTACTTGTGCTCGGCCAGTTTATGAGCAATTTTACCGTTTCACTGCATAGGTTGGGTAGATAGTGAGTTATAGGAAAATTGAAATGAACAACTTGTCAATTAACTTTTTACAGTTTGACTATAAGGTGTTCAGTAATAATGTTGGGTTAAAATTTAATTTAATAACAGTTGTTTATTAAAATATAAACAAAGATATATATTTGCAAAATGATTTTATATAAGGAATTAACTTTATATAAGTTGAGTTTATAAAGTGTAGTTTATAAAAAAAAATTAAACTAAGAATTTGAGAGCTTCAATCCATGTGTTTTTGGGAAAAAAATTCAAAGTTTGTGAAGTGAAAATAATATTATTGTTATTTGAAAGTATTTATGAATAGAAATGTTATAATAGGATTTTAAAGAAGATAGAAAGTACTGAAATCACTTCAATCATTGAAAATTATTCTGGTAATGATTGCAGCATCATCGGTGTTTATTGTCGAGTTTTAAAGTAGAAAATGCTACCACATTAATTTTTATTTAAAGTTGTAGTGGTAAAATAAATTTTGGTTGAAATCCCAGAAGCATAATTTGATATACAAAAGTTTAAGTATATATCATTTAAAAAAGATTTGAATTAAAACCCGTTGTTTAATTATTAAGTTTTCGATCAATTTATATTATGGTAGTTTGGTTGTGCACCTTGTTTGATCTGTTAAATAGTAGTTCTCGATTAATGAAATGAAATCGAATTTTCAATGATTGAAGATAATAGAAAGCTTTCGAATTAGTTGAGAAATTAAAACTAAGTGTTTTTATGAAAATATAAAAAGTTGAGTTTTTGCAAGTCTTAAATTGGAAGATAGTAGAATTTAAACAAATTTTAAAATGAAAATACATTTTTGTTAAGTAGAACATTCAATGTTATTAAGCTTACACATCTTTACCTTAAGGTTGTCTAAGAAAAGTAGACTCTAGACTTGAGTTAGGATACCAAAGTTCGAGTCTTCCTAACTACTTGCCTAGCCTGATGGATAAATCGGTTTAGAAGTTTAATTTGATGATAAGTTCCAAATTTATTTGGCCGTTTGTTTGAATTTTTAATAAGTAAAATGGAAAATATTGTTTTTTTTATATATTCCTAGGATGTAGTGGAGTGGCATACAACATGAACTTAAGTCTCAAAAAGTTCTAAGAATGAAGTTCTTGGTTATTGAAATGATTGTAATATTGAGTAATACTCTAGATGGAAAATGTGTGAATGAAAATGAAAATTAATTGGTGCAGTCAAGAAATCAATTGAATAAAGTATGTAAATATACGTAGATTATTTTTTTGCATGACATTTCTTGATCTAGGATTCGAGTAAATGATTCGAGCTGATTCACACCGGTTTGGGTTAGAATTTTTCACCCTTTTCTTGATGGTGAACACGGTTTCGAGTTAGGATTTTTCGCTCGTTTCTTGACGGTGAACACTTAATACAGATTCTTGATACGGTTATGATTTTTTCTATCATATTATATGGCTATGAAGGGAAACATATGTTTCTAATCACGGAGCCTGATCAAAGTTCGCGTTAGAGAGGTCTTGTGATCTATAACAATTCAGAAGTGAAATTTATATGATCGAGCTGGTGATTAGAATTGATATTGCATACGGATGATATATGCATATGGCCTTTAATAATGTATTTTTACTATTATTATTAGGTTATAGAGAGTTTGGTAGATGACTTTTTGATTTGTTCAGAGATAGCATGAAGAATCGACTAAGTAACACCTGAGGCTATTGAGATCATGGTACGATTAGTGGATTGTTGATCATCTTTGTTGATGAGAAATTTTCTAAACTTGGACGAACCATAATCTATGGTTGCTAGTGATTGTAGTACTGTGTAGTATTACTATGTGATTGTTTCTTTGGTTGCTAGTGATTGAAATACAGTTAGGTATTAATGTGTGATTATTGCTTTTGTTGCTTGTATCAGTATTTCGAGGATGGAATATTCTAAAGAGGTAGAATGTAATGACCTAGAATTTCGAACACATTTTACTTAAATAGTAGAATTATTTAAATATGTAAGTCTTGGATTTAATGTTGCAAAAATGATTTTAAAGCTTTGTAAATTCTTTTTAAATTATAAATGAAGACGGTGAACTTTAATTTATAATTAAAGTGATTAAACTAGTTTTAATAATAATTCTTTTTAATCAACGTGTGAAATTATCATTCTGAGGCACCATCTCAAATTTTGACGAAACTATTGCCTTCGGGATTGGAATTTTGAGTTCTTATGCATAGACGACTTTCATAGCGATCGTACATCCTATGTGATCGTGTGAGCTCGAAACATTTGTCGATTAAATTAACCTAACATAAAATAATAAAATTTTCATTAAAATTCCCCACACAGACTTAGCCTATTTTCACCCTTTATTCTACTCCACTCAGTAAGTACGCGCCACCCTCTTCTTCTTTCAATTGTTCTAGGAGAATGGATTAATGATATTCGACGATTTTGGATTCGTTGAACTCATGTGTTCGTGAGAGGTTCATTTTGGTGTGTGCGATGGTATGTGCGATGGAGTTTGGGGATGATCGACTTTGTACAGTCGAAGCTAGGGTTTGTAATTTTCATCAATTGAAGGGGAGATAGACCATGACATCGATGTCATTGGGGTTGTCATGAAAAGGCGAGATCATGAAGATATACAGGAGCGGTGCAGCTCTGTATTGTGAATAGCAATTTTGGTCAGTAGACATGGGGGATTCAGGTTGGAATTTGAAAGAGAAGGTCGGAGGTTGAATGGATGGTTCGGTCGAACTTATGGTGTGAAGAGAAGATGAATTGTGATGGTCGGAGGAGCCAAAAGTGGTTATGGTAGGGTGTGACATTTAGGCAATGAAGGAAGTTCTGACATTTGGTTTTGATCGATAGTGTTGAGCTTGTCATGGCTTGGGGTGGCGGATGCAGAGCTCGTGCGAAAAGGAGTAGGAAGCAATTGACGACTTGTGATTTCATTAAGTATTGGATGAGCAGTCGATGATGGAAGGAAGTATCCATGGGTGTATGTGTGCATAGTGATATGCATGTACGTGAAGGGGAAATGTGGATTTGGGAAAGAAGGATCTCAAGGGTAATTTGTTAATTAAGTTAACTAATAAAATTTTACAATTTAAAATCTTATAAAACCTATACCTTGTGCATATGGGGTTCAATTGAGACATAGTCTTAGTCATTGAACTTGTATCAGGATCCTCTAAGTCTTGGATTGGTATGGGCTTGGGTGAGTTTATTCACTAGTTGATTTGTATATTTTTGTGATATATCTGTTTGTTGTATTAAAATATAACTAGTATAACAAACAGTGCAAGTTGCTACTTTTGGATCCCACGTTGCCTATGAAAGAAAGTAACAATAATATATGTAGTATATCCCCCTTTTAATCATCTACAACACGTATCATGGCCCAAACTACTTGTTTACATGTTTGAAATCATTGTTCGATAAATTTGGAAATTGTGTGTGAATGGCCGAAGTGAAATGGTCGTTATAAACACATTTTGAAATCCCCTTTATTTAACGCTTGTTAAATTGGTAAAATGTGAATATATTATGGAAATGTATGTTGGGTTGCTCTATACACAAGTTTTGGCTGTGTTTGACCGAAAAGAAATGGTTTGGAAAGTTGTTGAAATTATGAAACAATGTGGTGTTGAAAATCCCAATTTTAGTAAAGTAAAAAGGACTTTTACTTTGGATTTTTTTCCAATATTATTTAGTTTTGTGAAAAATTATCGAAGTATTTTAAAAGGAAGTTTAAAGCTTAATTATATTACTATAATTATTTCTAAATTTTAAAGTAAAGAGGTTTTATGGTTTTGAAATAAATTATAAAATAAGTATTTTTAAGAAATATTTAGAATAAATGTTTTAAACTATAATATAATTGTTTAAAGTATTTTAAAGTACATTTTAAGTATATATATAGTTTTTACAAAATTAATAATTATTTTATAATTGGAGCTTATGTACTAAAAATATCATTTTAAGGAGATTTTTAGTAAATACATAAGTTAAGAAGGGAAATTAAGCTTTTTATAAAGTATTGATGGAAAGTTTGGAATTTAGCACTTTTTATTTAAATAAAAGGTTTTGTGAAGCCAAGTGAAAGTACATTAATTTGTTAAATTAATGTAGAGATAAGTAATTATAATTGAGATTGTAATTGTGACTTTAATATGGAATGTTTTAAACTAATAATATGAGAAATGGATTTGTGTTTATTGTGACATTGTTTGAAATTTTTTTGTCTTAAACCCGTATAAATGTAATTAGATATTTAAAAGCGAGTTTTAAAAATAATGATTTAGTGAAGTGTTTTGGATTTGTTGTTAACAATGTTTCAGTAACATTTATTTTTAAATACTTGAGTAATATTTTAAAGTGGTGAAATATCATTAAATGAACTTGGAAAATACTTAGTTCTTTAATAATCGAAATTTAGAGATAATAAGAAGTATGGAATCTTTTGGGAATGATAGAAAAGTGTAAGTTTAAAAGTATAAAATTAAGAAGGGGTTTATAGTAACAATTTTTGGGTGATATTCATTTTTAACCTTTTTGAATGTGTTTTAAGGAAGTAAAACTTTATTGATTTGTTAATATACTTATACCGTTGAGATAAGTATATGAATACTTTTGAGCGTGTAACGCCTCAGAATTTCGAATTCATATTTAGATATATGCATCATTTAAATATTTGTGTCTAAGAGTTAATGATATTAAAAATAATTTATATCCTTGTTAAACACTTTTTAATTAATAACTAATGATAGAAAACTTATTTTTGAAATACAATATACGCTTTGAATAAATACCGAAAATGTGACAGGAAAACGTTTTGTTAAAAATCAAGTTTTTGTTCAGTTCAAGTTGTAGAAATATTTTACAACTTGTATATTAACATATGCACATATAAAAAAGTATTAAAACATCTCTTTTCCTAAGAAAACAAATTAAGCTTAGAGGATTTGATTAAGGGGACAAAACGACCACTAAATCATCCTTAAATCAAGAAGTGATTTAAGAAAGGCATGTTTATGCTGGGTATGGTGTGCATGTTCTTAAGCTTGGAAGAAGAGTGGTTTTTGTAAACTTTTCCATGCATTTCCTACTCTATAAATACACACACTCACTTCATATCTTCAGAAGTTCATATCTAAACTAATATCTTCACATCTTGCTCTTCACATCTTCTCTTCTTCCCCTCTTCTTTTCAATGGCCTAAGGCAATGAGCATGGTGGAAGGATAGGTGGCTTTGGGCTATGTACTATGGTGAAGGAGGAAGTTAAGATAGTGGACGTGTGCAAGGGAGAGGAGGAAAGGTGATGACTGTGGGCAATAGGAAGAGATGTGTGGTTTTGGTGATGCTTTGGATGGAGAGGAAGTGATGGTGGAAGTGTGTGATTAATTGAATGTCGGTAGGAAGTATTTGGTTTAATGACAAGTGAGTTAATCTCACTTCGAACAAGTCAATAACTTGATAATTACATATTGAATAAACACGTTAATATTGCTTGCTATTATTATTAATAATAGATACTAACTACTTAAAGTTTTAACCCTAAATTATATGCTCTATAGAGGATACGTTAATTTAATTAATTGCCTTACAACCATTATATCGTTATAAGTTCATTTGCACATTTGAAACGGACATGATGATTTAAATACAGATGTTAAAATAAGTTTCTAACAGTGTGGTTTGAATTTAGAAGTCGTATATGTGATTAAAATAGAATGATATTAAATATTGAATCAAATACGGAATTGTCTATATAATGATAGTCGATATAAACGTACTTTGAAATCCCTTAACTTTAATTTGAGAAAAGTGGCGATTTAAGAACATATTTTGATATAACTTATTTGGCTGATTTATACACTTATATAAGTGTTTTGAAAAACAAATTATATGTTTCGAAAAGATATAGAAAATGCAAACCGAAGATATAAAAGTTAATACCAAAAAGGTCGTTATGTCGACACTTTTTAATAACTTGTTTTGGAAAATAACGTTTTTTTTTGTGGAAACTTACTTAGGGATTTCTTTAACATTTAAACAAGTAAATAATATATTATTCTTACTATAAATTTTTTGAAGCTTAAATCATTTAATAGCTAGTTGAACAAAGTGACAAAGTTATAACGAAATAGTCGATATGCGAGCACTTCGAAAGTTTCTTTAAAATAATTAAAAGATATTATTTAGGATTTTTCATCGAGTTTTATAAGTACCTGAAGTATAATCACTATTTAAAAAGGATAGATCTAAAACAATTGCTAAAGCATTGAAAACTAGGGGAAAAGTTGTAGCAAAAATGTGTTAAAACTTGTAGCGGAACTTTAGACAACACTTGTACAAATGCCATCTTTGCTATTTTAAAACTATAAATTATTTAAAAATGATATTCAAATTAAGTATTTTCCTTTAAACATTTTTGGACTATTTTCTAACTTATAATAGAGTGTTTTAAAATTGGTTTCAAGTTAAATATATTTTTAACAATTAATTATGAATTTCTATACTAAGTGGCTTTTAGAATAAAACAAGTTTATTTTGATTTTATTTCAAAAATCTTTTTTTACGTAATATTATATATAAATAATTATCACATGCTTTAAAGTCATTTTACAAGTTTTCTAACATATAAATAAATATTTTAAAGGTATTTCTTATATATATAAAAGTTTTAAATATTAAATTATTTATTTTATAAATTTAATAAGGAAAGATTGAGTTTTAACACTTAAATTAAAATAAATGGCTTCGTGAAAATTATTGAAGTGTATTGCCATAATTAATAAGTGTGGACATTCTTTGACCTTTAAAATTTACATTCTAAAGTTAATGAAGGATATAAGTAAATGGTTTTGAGTTGTAGTAAACAGTATTAACATTTGTTTTTAACCCTTACTATTAATCAAACTTAAAAATATAATAAAATATTTATTGTTCGATAGTTTAAAGATCATTATAAATGAATTTTTTACATTTATTATGACAAATGTTTAAGTAACAATTATCTTTAACCTTTAAAACGTAATTAAGTTTTAAAGTTAATGATTAAATGTGAAGTGTTAGGTTGTTGTAAACAGTGTTTTCTATAACATATGTTTTTTAAACCCTTGAATTATGTGTAAAGTGAAATAATTTTACAAGTCTAATTAAATATTTAATAATGGAGTTTTAAAGATAATAACAAGTATTGTAATCTTTAATAAAAAGATAGGAATAGTCATATACAAAATAGAAGTGGTTTATAGTTACAAATGTTTTAGTAACATTTATTTTTAACCTCTTTGATTATATTTTAAAGTAATCAAAGCTTGTTAAGTGATTTATGAATATGCTTATTTCGTTGAGATAAGTATATGGATACTTATAAGTATTGAAAGGAGGATAAATGAACAGTTAAATTTTTAATACAAGTTTATGTCTTTTTTAAAGAGAAATTAAATATATTTATATATAGAAGTATATAAAGGTACTTTAATTAATAAAGAAGTATTAATAAATAAAGTAAGTCTTGATTAATAAAAGAAGTTTTCTTACATAAAACGAAATTTTACTAATAAATGATGTTTTGAATAATAAAGGAGTTATTAATTTAAAAGGTGATTAGAAGTTGTTTATACGACTTGATCATGCTTATGTGTTTAACTATGCTTGTTTTGTTATAGAATTAAACCTCTGATTTGATTGATTATTTTTATTTGATAGTTAAACACTACAACAAAAAGCCTTACGATAGCACAAAAAAATGCTATTAAAGCATATAATAGCGGTTTAATAAACGCTGTATAACGACATGTTATTAAAAACAGTGAACAATTTATAGTGTATAATAAACGCTATAAAAAGTAATAATATAATAGCTCTAATAATCCTCTTTTTAAACATTTTTATAGCTGCAAATTATGTGTTATTGATTACTTCAATAGAGCTACTTGTCCGCTATGAAATTCGTTATTAGCCACAAAATACTTTTGTCTTTTCTAAGATAGCACTAATAATGCGCTATAAAAAGTATTAATAGCGGATTATGAGCGCTGTATATTGGCATGTTATTGTAAATGTTCACTTCTCACAACTCCAATATGCCGCTATAAAATTCGGCTACAATACTGTTTATACTCTATTATGATATGCTTTTTTCTAGCGCTTTTTATAATACCATAGCGTGTTTTCTGTTATGCTTCTGTAATACTGACAGATTTAATAACGGTTATTCAGCGCTACTAAATATTTATAGCAGTTTTCAAATGCTATGGTTTTGTTTCACAATTCAAAAAATTTCCGCATCCAATTCGTAAACTATAGTATTAAATACCAATACCAAAATGCATAATAATAATCATTTTAAACATAAAATCATTTTAGTAATGCAAAAATCATAAAATATAATAAAATGGAGATGTAATACATTACATTAAACATATCAAATACTCATACACATAATATCTTATAGCTTAAACCACATAAGTCAAAACGTAATAGCAAATGTTTTAAGCATGCCCCAAAAAAATAGCAAAGATTAACAAAAAAGTACATGTTTGGTTATTTGCATTAAAAAGAAGACCACAACTTTTGCATCATTCTTTGTTCACACACCTGCAAATAAGAAGAATATTTACAATAGGAACGAATATGAATAAAACATTGACAAAATTTGATTTTTATATAGCAAACAATAATTTCAGCATAACTCGCATTAATTAATCAACGAGAACCACGTTAACCTCACTCCAGCTAAGAAATGAGGTCCACTATCTTCATTCTTCATACGGTAAAGTTAAATATTTCAAAACAACATGTTATAAACATCCACACATCTACTAAATTCTGTTTGTTTTCAAGGACAAACAACTAATAGATCAAAAATTAAAAAAATTTAGAAACCAAAAAGTGTATCATATTAAATATCCAAAATGAAAAGCACTTGTAAACTCCAAATAAATATAACGATACACACTAACAAAGTTAAGGGTTGCATGCCCTACCAGTGAATTGAGAATCATATTTTGGGCACACCTACAAAAAGCACTCTAATGATTAATTAAATAATTAAAACCCAGGAAGTAATACAGAGTGTAAGTGTATAGCGTTCCTCAATTCGAGGAAGGCACTAATGGTTATATTCTTCACATAAACCAAAAATGAACTACCACCAGAGCAATAATTTTTGATATTGTGAAAAAAAACTTGGTGCAAAATGAGAAAAACGAAGCCTAATTTTCCAAACCCTTTATAATTAATTATTCAGGTACCAAATAGTTCATTATGAGCATATCAACTGACTTTTTGACTTCATACCCAATTTGATCCGAATAAATAATGATGATATAAATTTACTCCAATTTGACTTTCATTATGAGCATTCTAGCCTCTATTACTAGACATAAATATTTGCCCCACCGGGTGAGAGATAATTTGCTTAAAAAACAAGATGATGATCTTCAGGTCAAAAATCTGAAGCACTGGCATTTACACATAGGCTTGATTTCTTTATGGGTTTCAAGAAGAAAGAAAAAAAGAATGCAGGAAAAGAACAAAAATACCTTCGAGCAAAAATTCAGTTGACCGTTGATCTGCAAAATTATTTCCAAAAATTAATAAAGGGGGAGCACAAATTCTAGTAACTATATGCATATATGCTAGATAATTGCTATTCTACATTTTCTACTACAGCTTCATTTATCAAAATAGGAAACAAACATTACACATTGAACAATTTAAGTATAATAGCATGAACAATTTATCCGTAATTAAAAATTAAGTAAAACCCAAATATGTTATATAATCAACTAGAAGTTTCTGGATATAATTTAAAATAGAGGTAGCAATTATTACTCATTGAAGTCCAAATGCACCAATTGAGTATCTTTTGATATCTGCAGCAGCCCTTGGGTTTGTTTGTATCAGAAAAAAGTGAAATCAAATAAGATGATAATATGATTTTATATGTGCGTTATTATAATTGATAGAGATACAAGATAAAACATTAAAATGCACAAAATTGTAACTATGATGCAGATAACAAAACCTCAAAAACACTTTTCAATGATAATTGCAAAGTATGTGACAGTAATGAAACAACATCAATACCATTGATAAGGCTTGACATCAAGCACATGAAAGAAAATGAAAATGGATAGCCCACTAGAGATTCTTTTATGGCATTATCTGAACATATATTAGATGAAGCAAAAGTATTATATTTTATAATAAACAAAGAAACCATTAGGGGAATTTGACAAATAACAATAGCTTACAGTCATCAAAAGGAAGAACCATTTTCATGTGGGACATCATTTGTGGTTTGCTGCTCAGCTAGAGAAAGATGATCAATTTATTTAATGTCACCTAAAAAAATGAAGGTCTTGAATTTGTAATCGGTGTTGTATGTGGATCAAATGAAGTTACGGAAAGAAGAAAACTGTGGGCGTATATGTAATATAGATCTGAACAAATTTTCCTTCCCTGCATAATTACTAGAGACTTTAAAAGCATACCCCACACATTTGACAAAGTTAGTGGAGCAGGTGAAGAGTTTTCTAAATGCATATCTCTATGTAAAATATTTACTCTGTGAAAACTAGATTGACGATCATCAATTCATAAAAAGTTGTTAAAAAGCTTTATTCTAGCTATGTTGAAGTATTACATCGTATGTACAAATCATGATAACTAGTATATTAAATGTTTCCACAAAGAAAATACTTTACTGTGAAAATTTGATTAATGGTCTAATTTTATTACTCACATACATGTGGCATAAATTTTTTAATGATTTTAAAAGATATACAACTTATATCTATAATAAGATTCTAGAAAGTTCAAGTTCTTCAGTTTCATCATTTGTAACTATCTACTATATACACGTTGAATAAGAAAAAATTTGATACAACCCACAAATCATTATGCCAAAAAGAAATTGAACTTCCAAGTAAGGAGTTGAAATCCTCAGCTTCCTCAGAAAACAAATCATTAAAGAAAGTTTCAACTTTCATTAAAGAAACTTTAGTTTAGAATATGCATGTATGATCAAAAAGTAGAGAAGGATCATTATTTTGGTTTTCATGTAAAAGATATACATGTATACTGTAAAATTTTGATTTTACAAACGTATAATAGCGTTCAATTAGAAAACCAACATCACTTGTGATCCAATAATGGAAATGAACTTTAAACATGGTTTCCCAAGAAATACACTAATACAGATATCTTTCTTTGACTTAATTATCTACAGGTATCATTAAAACCCTAGGCATTGTGCAAGACTGCTCATATTTAAAAAAAATATATAATAAAAGATATATCGATGAAGTGGTTATTTCACTTCACTATCTACACTATCATATAATGATATTTCACTTCACTGAAAAGCCTAGGCCACATAAATCGTATAACTGAAAATATATTGATGAAATTGTTTGATCCTATCAAAATTTGTGAATTTTGAAGTTGGCATATTTATGATTGAACATGGGAACGACATTGATCAGATAGCCATTGATATTCCACTGTATCGTATAATGATATTCCACTTCTTTGGATAGCCTAGGCCATGCAATTATTTATATAATTATAAAAAATATTTATGAAGTGGTTTGGTCATGCCAAAATATGTTAATTTATAGTTCTCTTATTTAAGAATTCAATCTGGGAATGCCATTGATCAGCTTCCAATGAGAATGAGATACCAATATAGGTATCTTAAGAGATGTGATTTCTAACTAACAAACAAAGGCATCATGAGTTTCCAACTTAACTATTGTAACATAACACATTCTTAAGGAAAATAGCAGTAGCGTAACAAAAGTTTAAAATCACTTCTATTCATTTTGGTACGTGAGATTTGAATTCACAAAATTTAAAATGTATACAAGTTTTACTTGTTACGAACATTTAAAAATTTTCTTCAGGGGAGAAAAACTGGCATTTAAATGCCATCGAATTTATGATACATGTGTTTACTATTGCCAATAATATTTTCAAACATCAAGTGGATATAATTATTGAAGCCAAAGCTTCAATGGAGAAAATTCCTCTAATGCTTTTCATGATCCTGCAAATTGGTTTACGTTTATTATTATTTGTATCTAGTATTTCTTAATTCTTATTTCAAGAACTTACCAGCATAACCACATGTCAAATTGAAGATTATGCAAATTAAGCATGACATAGAAGACCACATACCAGAATAACCAATCGATTTTCAATAAATGTAAAGTATAATTTAGAAATAGGTAAATGAACGATCATCAATTATGTAATAGAAATTACCAAGATCTTGTAGGGGATGCAAATCTAGACTTAGGAGGAGCAGATCTATCCAAAAAGGAAGCATTGAAGAAAATTTATCCATCTAGACCATAACATGATAGGTAAAAAAACTAATAGAATTACCTTTGCTCCGTCTAGGGCTTTTACTTTGGCTAGGGCTTCTGCTTCGCCTTGGCTTATGCGACAAAAGGGGGCTATAAGGCACCAACCCTATGGTTCACCTAACCCAAACCTCGTTATATAGGGAATCTACCATATGGGTCACCTAACTCAATTCCTATAATGCATCAAACAAATATCCAACAATGGTGGCGCAGATCTTGGGCATGAACCCAGGATCTAGGTGATAGGGTGGATTCCGGCCATTTAGTTCTCTCTAAAACCAATAATCGAAGTACATCATGATAGTGTCACACAATATCAATACTTGTAAGGGCACCTACTCTGCTCAGACCTATGAGCATTACCTCACTTAAGTACTATCTCATAATACTATTCCCATTACATGAGTGTCATCTACTTCAAATGAAAAATCGAATAAATATCACTATATCATCTCATACCATCTTTGTGATACTTAAACGTTTATTCAATACTAATAAACTACACCCAGTCTCCAAATATTTTGTATAACGAGTACAAAGAATAACCAGGGGAATATTACCAAAAGTCATATACCAAACGGTATTATAACTCCGTTTATTCAGATTCCTCACCATATAGAACAAAAATAACATGAAACCAACCAAAAGAATGTCACCGTCGAATCATATCAAAACACTAAACAAGTCAACATCAACAGTGAATCATTTATAGTCCACATCAATTCAAAGATAGAAAATAATAAATACGAGACAAAGCATTCAATTAAATAGTTTCATTTAGTATAGTTAAAAATCTGATATGATATATCATATAAATAAAACAATTATAAAATTTACAAAGATAACTAACTTATTATTTTTTTGGCAAAGCCAATGGGGTTGAATGGAGCTCTACCATTTATTGAATAACGAGACATATAAAGAAAAATGGGCATAACCATCATAAACGAGAATAAAGAAATAACACCAAAAATTACAAGCTAAGAATTCCAATTAATAACTAAGGAAAGAAAGAGGCTTAAAATGATCTTGCAAATGAAAGAAATAGAGACCGTTGATAGCAACAAATTCCATTAAATAGTCTAGAATTTCTTTCCATCCAAATCAAGTAGGCAAATCTATTCAATACTCTGATTAGAAGCATCCCCTAGTTACTTTTCCACCTTGTAGCTTTGGAGATATTGAACAACCCAACACCAGATTGAGTACTTGGGTCGTGAAGATTAAAATTTCTCAATATTCTCTTCCAAACAAAAAAAGTGTAAGAACAAGAAAAGAAAATATGTCTAGTGTTTTCAGTTACCTACCTACAAAACCAGCAATTGGAAGACTACAGCATCCCTTTTGCCATTAGGTTATCTTAGTGTGTAATCCATTCTTGATAACTTTCCAAAGGAGGATATTTTCTTTAGGCATAGAAGAGTTCATCCATATGCAGGGTGCCATGGAAATGTATGCATATTTAAGAACCCAGTCAAAAAATTGTACAACGGTTTAATGGAGTGCCTTTTACTTAACCATAATGACAACCATTTCTTCTTTGTACACTTTTCCTTCAATTATTAACTAGATATTTCTAATTATCATGGAGATGGAGTAAGGGATATTAATATGAACATCATAATAATAGCTTCCCACCTTTGCATTTTCTGGAATTCCTAATAAGAACCTGAGATTGATATGAATAATCTTAGAGAGAATAACACCAGGGCTTGACCATGGATCATGCCAGAAAGATAGCAGGTTCTTATTCTTTATGGTATTTTGAAATAAGGGTAGTGATATTGTTCTTGACCTAAGAAGATTCTTCTAAGCCCAACTAGTGTCTGGTAGAATATTCAAAATCAGGAAATACAGTCTATTGATCATGTTGTCTCTTATTCAATTGGCCTAGAGATTTGCATCATACTTCATAATTTTATTGATATGAGCAGAGATTGTTTGCGCCAAAATTGGTCACAAACCCCAAGTATCATGAAAGCACCAGTGTATGAATATAAATCAGCAATATTCAAACACAAATCATAGATCTAAGTAAGCAACAAGCAGTAATTCAGAAATAATGAACAAGAACACACGATTTATAGTGGTTCGGCTATCTCCGTCCTACGTCCACTTCAAGGGTTTTATCTTTTATTGATTTTCTTTGGTGATTACAGATGATTACAGCGATTACAGTGAAGAAACTTGAATAAAACTGCAATGAAGGAGTATTGGATTGAATCCGGTAGAGCCTTGGCGCTTTAGAATCCTGATCTCCTTTTTTGAATGACATGGGGCTCTATTTATAGGTGCAGGAGGCTGACAGTTCGCCTAGATTTCAGGAGACTACTTCTGGCATGTGAGGGGGCCTATGCGCCCGGCCTTAGGTAATTGGGCCCACTTCGGGATCGGTTCGAAATTTATTCGAATCGATCAAGAAATCATCCAATCGAGCTGAAATTTGGTGTGGACATTCTTGAACATGTATGTAAGCTCTTATGAAAATTTCATTGCATTTGGACTTGTGGATCTCGAGATATGGTCGATTCGAAATCATATTCTTTGGTTGTTCGCTCTGTTCGAATCGACTCCTTCGTATCGATTCCTTCGAATCGATGGTGACTCGTGACTCTACGATGATGTGGAGCGGGGCTTTCGCATCGATCCACTTTCTCCGCC
Organism: Allium cepa; assembly: GCA_030765085.1. Lineage (NCBI taxonomy): Eukaryota > Viridiplantae > Streptophyta > Magnoliopsida > Asparagales > Amaryllidaceae > Allium > Allium cepa. The sequence continues at coordinate 3,358,537 of CM060937.1, forward strand.
TATTTGATCGAGTCGTCCCGGAGACTTCGTCGCCTTGACTCGATGGATTCGAAGACTTCAACTACACCTGGATTCGATCAAGTTCTTGTTCGTATCGATTGTCTTATTTCAATGGATCGATATGAAATGACCATTCTGGATGGATTCGAAGGGGATGCTCTGGTGGATACGAACGTATCTTTGTTCATGGAGTCGAGACGGAGCATTGTTCGTATCGATCATGATGGGTTCCAGTTGATCGATGCGCGCTGGTGGTTGCCGGATGGGTTCGAAGAGAAGTGTCTTCATGGATTCGAGTGGCCTCAAGTTTGATGGATACGAACCAGATGGAGGCGAGGTTATCTTCCTTCCGATCGATTCGAATGCTATGGATTCGTATGCTGGCTACACTGATGGATTCGAGCCAGGGGTAACTTGGATGGATTCGAACATAACCTTGTTGATGGATATGAAGGAAGTGGAGCCGATGGATACGAAGTTGTGGTTTTTTCCCTTTGCATCGATCATATCTTGAGCATACGAGCTCGGGTCAACTTGAAATTTGAAATGCTGGCTTCCTCAGCTTTGCTTGTCATGTCTTATCATTCGTGGCTCAATCTGGACTCGGACAAAATTCATCGATATCCATGGTTATCCTGCAATGCATAGTTGATATTCATGACTTGTTATTATCGATTTTTAGTCAGTTTTGGGTATCTCAGCTTTGCAAAAAGTTGGAATAACACTTTACCCCCCAAAACATGCCTTTTGGTAAACGGAGTGTTTTGATCAGTCTCGAATAGAATGAAGTGAGTTCATGTTTTATTCAGAGCTTATAACATTTTCAATCAAGTTCGTGGCTGTTCGAAACCGAATCATTATTCATTTCCTCCAGTGGAAGTTAAGAATGAAATTCTACAGTCTCTCTGGACTATCGATGGTCACTCCGGTCCTTTGCCAAGCCCATTACAGACTTAGCGATCGAATAGAAAGATCTCATTGCACTCCGGCGTTGCTCTCTATCCCTTGCACTCCAGCCCCAATTAGGGCATATAGCGATGTCTTGGCTGTTCTGAAAGGATCATAGCCTCTCAGGGCTCTTGCTGGATCCCATCCTGTCACTCTCCGGTGAAGGGGAAACAACTCTTAAGTGAGTCGGTCCTGTCGCTCTCCGACGAAGCGACTCACTTCTTGCACTCCGGTTCAGTGTATCTGAACATTAAGCGATGTCATGGCCTAGATCGTAGGCCGATCATAGCCCCTCCGGGCTCTTGCTGGATCCCCTCCTGTCACTCTCCGGTAAAGAGGAAACAACGCTTAAGTGAGTCGATCCTGTCGCTCTCCAGCGAAGCAACTCACTTCTTGCACTCCGGACCCCGCCTCTCTGGATAGGATCATAATGCGATCATTTTCAAGTTGGTTTTTATTATTCATCCTTTAATTCTCCAGTCAAAGGTTTTATTTCAAGAAATTCAAGTTTATTTATTAAATTCAAATCCTTGATGTTCAATCTCAAACACCAGGAAAGACTAGATATCGCCTCTCCGGGCAGGACGGTCTATTACCATCTCAGAGCATGCCTAGGGATCTCTCCGGTTCCCATACATGAGTAAGTGGAATAGCCGTTTATTCTGAAAACAAATTTAATGAAATTATTTGACCAAAGTCCAAATCCCAAACTTGGACCTTGCCGTCATAATCAGTTGATGACGAGTCGTGATCCTGATCCAGGATCGTTTCTGTTAGGTGGATGCGGTAGTTGTTCAGGTCTTGCCGCCGCTGCATGCTCTCTGACATATTGTGGCAGTCTGCCACTCCTGGCATATTCTTCCACCTTATCTTTCAAATGGCGGCATTCATCAGTAGTGTGCCCATCCAGCTCATGGAATAGACAATATTTTCCAGTTCTACGCTCCCGCTCTATGGGATCTCTCCTGGGTGGTTTTCGATAGGGGAGTTGCCCCCGAGTTTCAGTGTAAATCCGTTCCAGGCCCATAGTCAGATCTGTGTATTGCCTGAATCTAGGTTCTTAGAATTTCTTTCGTTTATCAGGACCATCATATCCGTCATCCTATTTCCTCTTTCCTTTGTCCACTCGGGACTGTTCTCTGGAGGTTCCTTCGCCTTGTGCGGCGTTTGTTTCCTGCCTCTCGGCTCATGATTCTTCTAATCGGATGAACTTTTCAGCTTTATGATAGAACTCTCTAAGATCTTACGGTGGATCTTTAGTCAAAGAATCTTTGAATTTGGTGCCTTCCCCAACTCCTGCCACCGCCACAATCAAAATCGTTGATGGATCTGGGAGATCTACAGAAGTCACCGTTGCATTAAATCTTAGCAGAAAATCTTTTATGGACTCTCTGATCCTTTGCTTTATCGAAGCTAAGGTCATCACACTCTTGGGTCGCGTCACATGGACCCTAAACTGTCTCATGAAGCAATCTACAAGCTCACACCATGTTCTGATTGATCCGGTCTCCAGTTGCCTGAACCAAAGCGCAGCTGAATCTGATAAAAATAAGGGGAAACATCGTGCCATTACCTCTTCGGATGCTCCAAGCACTTCCATGTGCCTAATATATCTGGTAATGTTCATGGTCGGGTCTGACTTCCCGTCATAAGGATCCAGCATTGGTAGTTTGAATTTTGGGGGTTCCTTGCATTTCTGATGTTTGGAGTGAACGGACTCCGACTGACTTATTCCAATCCTCCAATAGACGATCCTCCTCTCATGATTCGTTGCATTAGACCAATTATTCTCTCGTCTCCATCCAGGGGTTGCCCCTTGCCATGTCTCTATCCTGCCCCCCGAGTCTTGAAGGGAATTCTGGTACATACTCTTCGTGAGGCTCGTCGGCATTAGCACTGGCTCCAGCCTGTTGAGCTCCGTCTATTCGTCTTCCAGCATCGGACCCTGAGGGTCTGCCCCCAAGTCCTTGTTGATTACCTTCAGCTCCTGCATTCTGGTCTCGAACCTTACCTTCATTAGCTTCTGTGATCCTGATTCCTTGTCCCGCACTTGCTGTTGCTGTAGTTGGTCCAAGGTTTTGCACATTCGCCGCCCTCATTTGCTCAAAGAAATTTTGCAGCATCTCTTGTTGAGTCTTCATCATTCTTTCATTCATCGAATTTGCCATAGCCTCCATCTTGTCCCTTGTGATGTAGATCAAAGCTTGTCCTCCTCCAGCTCCGGAGGATGCCTCTTGACTTCCTCCCTGTAGGCTTCTATCGGCTCGTTGTCTTGTTTGTCGAGTCATCGTTTCCGAATTCAAACTCTTCAAATCCGAACTCTGAATCTGATGTAGCGGGTGCTAGTTCTTCTCACTGAAAGCACTAAAGTGTTTGCGCCAAAATTGGTCACAAACCCCAAGTATCGTGAAAGCACCAGTGTATGAGTATAAATCAGCAATATTCAAACACAAATCACAGATCTAAGCAAGCAACAAGTAGTAATTCAGAAATAATGAACAAGAACACACGATTTATAGTGGTTCGGCTATCTCTGGCCTACGTCCACTTCAAGGGTTTCATCTTTTATTGATTTTCTTTGGTGATTATAGATGATTACATTGATTACATTGAAGAAACTTGAATAAAACTACAATGAAGGAGTACTAGATTGAATCCGGTAGAGCCTTGGCGCTTCAGAATCCCGATCCCCTTTTCTAAATGACACGGGGCTCTATTTATAGATGTAGGAGGCTGATATTTCGCCTAGATTTCAGGAGACTACTTCTGGCACGTGAAGGGGCCCACGCGCCCGGCCTTAGGAAATTGGGCCCACTTTGGGATCGATTTGGAATCCATTCGAATCGATCAAGAAATCATCCAATCGAGTTGAAATTTGGTGTGGACATTCTTGAACATGTATGTAAGCTCCTATGAAAATTTCGTTGCATTTGGACTTGTGGATCTCGAGATATGTTCGATTCGAAATCATATTCTTTGGTTGTTCGCTCTGTTCGAATCGACTCCTTCGTATCGATTCCTTCGAATCGATGGTGGCTCGTGACTCCGCGATGACGTGGAACGGGGCTTTCGCATCGATCCGCTTTCTCCGCCTATTTGATCGAGTCCTCCCGGAGACTTCGTCGCCTTGACTCGATGGATTCGAAGACTTCAACTACACCTGGATTCGATAAAGTTCTTGTTCGTATTGATTCTGTCTTATTTCAATGGATCGATATGAAATGACCATTCTGGATGGATTCGAAGTGGGATGCTCTGGTGGATACGAACGTATCTTTGTTCATGGAGTCGAGACGGAGCATTGTTCGTATCAATCATGATGGGTTCCAGTTGATCGATGCGCGCTGGTGGTTGCCGGATGGGTTCAAAGAGAAGTGTCTTCATGGATTCGAGTGGCCTCAAGTTTGATGGATACGAACCAGATGGAGGCGAGGTTATCTTCCTTCCAATCGATTCGAATGCTATGGATTTGTATGCTGGCTACACTGATGGATTCGAGCCAGGGGTAACTTGGATGGATTCGAACATAACCTTCTTGATGGATATGAAGGAAGTAGAGCCGATGGATACGAAGTTGTGGTTTTTTTCCCTCTGCATCGATCAAATCTTGAGCATACGAACTCGGATCAACTTGTAATTTGAAATGCTGGCTTCCCCAGCTTTGCTTGTCATGTCTTATCATTCGTGGCTCATTCTAGACTTGGACAAAATTCATCGATATCCATGGTTATCCTGCAATGCATAGTTGATATTCATGACTTGTTATTATCGATTTTTAGTCAGTTTTGGGTATCTCAACTTTGCTAAAAGTTGGGATAATATAGATAGTTGTAACATTCCATTATCTAATGTTCATAACTCCTAATCCTCCTCTGACAAGAGGACAACAAATGGATTTAAAAGATATAGGAACGTGTTTTATAGAGTAAGGGTTTCCATGCCATAAAAAATGATTAAAAGCAGAATTTACCACGGAAATCGGTTTGATAGGAAGTACGAAAATTCTTGCATAACAAAGCAGAGGGAAGTAGCAACATACTTAACTATAACAAGTCTTCCAGCAGTAGAAAATTTAGCCATAGGCCAAGCAGAGATTGGGGATATGAATTTCTCAAATAAAATGAGACACCGAGATGATCTGATTTTTGTAGATGAAAGAGGAGCTCCAAGATACTTCTCATCAATGTCAAAAAAAGAAAGTGAAGATAACCTTATCAGGAACTCTTTTCAGATTCAGAAATGCTGGAAATAAATATTTTTTTATTTCTATAGTTGGAAAACCAGTCATCATAGTAAAGGAATCTAGAACCAAAAGCGCGCCATTGATGAATTTAACATTAGGCTTCAAGAATAACATAATATCATCATCAAAAAGGAGAGTAGAAATTCTAGGATTTTTACACAAAGGATGTATATCAATCTGCCTCATATCCATAGCCCTGTTGAATATAGAATCTAAATCAAATAGAATTTAATATTTATAAATTACTTTCAAAATTACTACTTCTATATTTTATTCTAAAAGTAGTTTACTAAAACTTAATATTACTCATTATGATCATTTCGTAATTTTCTATAACCTAATACGATTTTTAATAATTTATTTAATGTCTAAACCAATTTCTTTTCATTCCAAATTCATAAAAATATATTTTTCAAAACTTTATATTATATTCCAAATTTATGAAATATACTTTAAACCCCCAAAATATTATTTAGAATTCACTTAATATTTTCTTGAAATTTTTTTAAAAATATTTAAATCCAAAAATTAGATTTTATTTCAATAATTAAATAACTTAAATATATAAAAAATATTAAATTTTCAAATAAAACTTTTATCTAATCAAAAAATATGTATATGTAACACACCCTTTTCCTATACACACATGGATTATATATATAATATACATAATATATATCCATCAAATAAAAAATAAAACACATAGTCGCACACACATAAAAATGCACGATTGGTCACGGTCACCGATTGACCGCAAGCGGTCAACCAATAACCCTAGGCGGTTGATCTGTCGGTCGTGCAATTATGTAAAGGGACGCTGATTCAAGTGCTCTTCTCCTCCTCCATCCATCGTTTCTCTTCTAATTTGAACTACAAACAATGTATACAATCAAATAACAATCCATATACAACATGTGTGAAGAATTAAATAATATAGGCATAGGTTTGTCTATGTGATCAATCACCTGAACCGGCTACTTCTTCCTCTTCCTCACTGAAAGCACGCACCTAGAACCCAACACAATAACCCAACTATCGAGTCCTTCCTACTACCAGTACATATAAGCATTAAGTTTCATATATCCAAACTTAGGAATTTAAAAAAAAAATATTTGATTTGATTTTAATTTTTAAAAGGAAGAGATTTTCCTCATTTTTCATCAGGATGTTGGTATATATATATAATAAAAGGAGTATACGAGAAGTATTGTTTAGTGAATGAAGAAATACAGCGATAAAGAAAACTTTAGAAATAGTTTTGGGTTTATGAAACTTGGGTTTGGACATAAAAAATATGTAATAAGTGAATATATTTATATTTTTCTTTCTTTCCAATTTCTTTCAAATACAATATTAATTTTGATTCGATTTACTATAAAATTCCAATTAAAATTTATATTCAAACACTCAATTATTTACTTATCACACTAAAATATTTAGAATTTATTTTCCCATATTTTAAACTTATTTAAATTTAAATATTCAATATTCTCGTTTTAAGCTTGATATTAAATAATTTCTAGATTAATTTATTTCACAACTCCTAAAACAAATATTTATTCACGAAACTATTTAATTTTTTCATTAATTACCTTGTTACAAAATTCAAATATTCCAAAATAAATTTAAATCATTCATTTTAATTTCAAAATCAATTTTTAGTTAATTAAATATTAATTATTAATTGCCTTTAAAAATCTAGTTGTTACACAATGTGTTGAAACGAGACGCTAAAGGAACTGTATAGTCACGGACCATGTTAAAATAATACATGTAGTAGAACGAGAGTGTGCTAACATTTTATGCATATTTTGGATGTTTAGATAGTGATTCTAGCTACAAAAAAATGACGGTTAAATTTCTCTGATAAATAGACTAAAAATTATAATGATAATTCCCTTTAACTGACACCGTAGGAGTAGTCTATTATGATGTTTTATTAGCATTTAGATTCATGTATTTATAGACATATGCTCACTTACTAAACATATTTCTGACCCTATCTATATTTCTCTATTATTTCTATATAATAGGTCCATAGGGTTGATAAGAGACGTACATGAAGTGGAATCAATTTAGGCCGTTGGTGGCGGATAAGAACATTTATCTATAAGTTACTTATTTGGTATTTGTGCTAAGTAGCTAAAGTATTATTTTTAATAGACCACTATAATAACTTATGAGACTTATCAACCATTTCTGATATTTATGTTATGTTTGTATAATATTTTATATTCATCCACTGTGAGTCCTGTAAGCATAATGGAAAATAGATTGCTCCACGTACTATTAAACTTTAATATACCTTAGTAATCTGTTATTTACTAGCTCAGGGTCTGAGTGTCTATTGGGATGTAGGATCAAAGGGTTAGTGAAAGGTGAGTTGTTACATCATCTCCTTGGTTTTAAAAGGTTAGTATCACAGTCAAATGTAATCAGACATAAAGTCAAAGTCATTGTTCAAAGTAGCCCAGTTAATAATAAATGTTATTACTAAACTAAAGATTTTGTGTTTGGACTAACGCAGTTGACCGTGGATGACATTGGAGTTTTGAAAAATAAATAAATTCCATATATCCAAAAGTGATATAGTTTTGATGAAGAGAATCAGTGTAAATAATTGTTACTATCGGGTACCATTTATAAAAGTAAAATTGGATTTTATCGAAAAGACATGTAAGCGTTAAATTTAATAAAAATGTCATACCACTATCTAAGGTAACGAATGAATGCCAATATCCAAATTGTTCAATATTAATCATTGACTGAATTTACACCTTTGAGTCGCACAACTTTAATGATGAATTCTTTGAAAAACCAAACTATATAATTATTTTACAATATTATTAATTAATCAAATTAATTAAAATTTGATAAATAAAAATTATTATTTAATTTATTTAATGTTCGGGAGTTGTTTGTACTTATTTTAAATGCATATATAAGAATTACATCTGCATGGATTGGTATACAAAATCCATGTATTTTAGACAAGTTTAAATAAAAGATATTTGCATGAAGGGATTTATGAAGGTTTTATACCATTTGATGGCAAGAAATTTTGGCCATACGACGTGAAGAGAGAGTAGAAGAGAGGGAAATGTATAGGGAAATTATAATTAGGAGAATTAGAAAGGTTTCATTCTTTCAATTAAAATACATCCACTAGTTCATTTCATGTAGATATTCATTTTTCATTCACTTTTCTCCTCTCTTCTCCTTACCTTCCATGGCGAAAAATAAAATGAAGATTTCCAATGAATAAAATTTAACTCCAAATTAAATGCAAGCATCAAATAAAATGAAACATAAGTGTTCTTCTATCTCCTGGAAGGATGGTTATGGATCTTGGAGATCTAAGGAGATTTCATCATTCAAGTTATGAATGTTAGGCCACATAATATGGTTATTTTCCAATCTCATTTTGATTATATGTCACATCATGTTTGTATAGTTTTAGATTCTATATTTTATGGAATTTATATATGCCTATGTTTCCTAATCTATTGGTTACTATCGTTATTATTTAATGTTTAACAAAAAAAATAGAATGCAAACTAATTTTAATTAGTGGAAATACTTTTGCAACTTATTATATGTACAAATATAAGTGAACTGCATATACGAGTTATTTGTACTCATTCTATGAAATTTTATATAAATTTCATGCAATATGTTATTTTCAAAATATAATTACATTTGTTATTATTTACATTGTTTATATAATTATTTCAATTTAAAAATTATAAAAGGACTTTTGTATATAATTATAAATCTAGTTTTAGGTTCTCCTAAGTTAAAGCTAGTTTCCAAATTGTTTATTTAAATTTCAAACAAAAAAGGTTATAGGTTTTACATATATACATTATTCTGTAGTTAAAATATAATTTTCCATTTTTTATTTATATTATTTCGATTCAAATTTTTTAAAGGCCTTTTGTTTAAAATCATAAATCTAATATTGGATCCTTCCTAAGCTAAACAAATATTTCAAATTGCCAAAAACTTGTCGTATTTAATTTTTATATGTATGAAGGATTAAGTTTTCAAATGTTGATTTGAATAAGCATTGAATGAAAGAAAAGAGAAAATTCGTCCATCTTTTCTTCTTCTTAAATGTGTACTAAGATTCAGTAATTGTCGTATTATAAATATAAGTCAACGATTCTTAAAATATGTTTTATAACTTATTATATATACATGTAGGAAAACTACATGTCTACATATTATTAACATTTTATTTTTTATAAAATAAAATTACGGAGAAAAAGGCATATATAAAGGGTGATTGTATCTGCTACGATGTAAATCCTATCATCTACCAATGTACACATTGATCATATAGGTTGCTTATATGTTGCACTTGGACAGTACACATATAAATGTATTTGATATGCTCATTATAATATATTTATTTTAGATTAAATTAAACGACTTTTTAAACAAATTAAATAAAACAAGATTTTCTTTTTAACACTATAGTATATTGGACCTAATAAACCCTTTAGACCTCATAGTCCCAATAGATCTAAAAATAGGATTTTTTTTTTCAAATTTATCTATTTCACCCGCTTTTACCGGTCTAGTGATATGCACGTAAATATGCATATTTTTACCAACATATTTATCTATTTAAATTAAATAAATGATCATATTAGGTATTTTAACTTATTAAACCAAAAAATCAAATTATTTCAAATCGTCACATATTCATCTTCATCCAAGAGGAAAATGGTCATTTTTGTGCATATATTAATTTTCTAAACTTTAATTGAAAATTTCTATGTTGTGTCATAGGAATTTAAATTCAAATACAAGTAGCTTCATGAAGATAAGCATGCACAAAAAGGAAACAAAGAAAATTAATACAAAAATAATTCAAACTCATGAACAAGGAGGACCCCACCTACCCACTTACCTTGATTTCAATTTAGGAGCTAATGCATATGCTAAAAGGCCATTAGAGCTTCATGCACATTTAAGTGGGGGATTATGACATGCTAATGATTGCTTGATGGCTACACTACCTCAAGGGCAATTTGGGCATTCACCAAAAATATGAATTTGGGTTTCATACATGTATAAATACCCGTTATGTTTCATGTAACCTTCTTCTTCCTTAGTCTCTTCTTTAGGTTCTCTTCTCTTTAGTTGTGGCTCATAAATAGAAGAAAGCTCTCTTTCTCTTTTCATGGCTACTTAGCCATTTTTAGTTTATGTAATTTTATTTTCTTTTTATGCAATGTTAATTCTTGTTTCCTTTTAATTACATGTTCATTTCCTTTCACGCTAGTAGTGTATATTTTCTTTTATGCAATTAGATTAGTTTTCTTTTCCATTACCTTTCATTTTCCTTCTTTTTTAGTTTCATGTTTCATACTACAAGTGTTGATATGATAACACAAATGAGAGGCTAAACCCCTTCAATTTAGGGGTAATGAAGCTCTCTTGAATCATGTAGATGCAATATTTTGATGTCATGTGCCTTATCGGGCCCACTATGATTTTGGTTTGTGTCGTACCTATGAAGTGCTCCCTGATAGACCACCGTTTGGTGGAGTTTACAGTACTGTATAGACTACGACATTTATAAAATGTGTTTAGGGGGATAAGGGTAACGCCTTAATGCTATTTTGATACTTTAATTTACTAATAGGCACTATATATATGGTGTATATTACTACATATAAATATTTTAACGGATCCTTAGGAGATGGAAATCCCAACATCTTTCATGTTATTACACGCACGATATACACTAGATAGGAGATGTAAAATCTCGTAAATATCTATGAAGCCATTACACTCATATTTACTATGACTTAACTTGCATACGATCTTTTAGTTCTGACTCGAGTGTTTTGTCTTTCATTATGCTCAGGTCAGCCTGAGCTTTTCAGCATTGAAGACTTTATCTCTAGAGGATGAAGACGAAGATTTTTGTATATAATTTACATATTTATTCCACTGCATTATGTTGTTCTGGTGCATTATCCTATTATACCTGCTGTATGCATAACTCTGATTTGTATTGTAAAAATGTAATCAAATGTATTTGTCAAACAGCTTCATGAACAATTTATTTGATTACTATATTTTGTCATTCCGCTGTAAATTTATGTATTTAGTTTTTCTTTCCTTTCTCTTATTTTTTTTATTTACCACATTAACAATCCTTCCTTTTTAATGGTTTGAGTTTGACATGTGTTGTTTATTTTCAATTTAAACTGTGCAAAAAGTTAGGTTATTAAAATAGATAAATATTTATAACATCATAGATATGATATAATAAAATTAAATGCGAGTTAAACTCATAATGGTTTTCGTTTTTGCCGAAAGGCTCAATTTTGGACAAAACCGAACGGTCGTCCGAATTTAGCCTAAATTTCCACTTGCTCCAAATCCATCCAAACCAATTCCATCGTGAAGATCTTGACGACCCGAGTCTAACGCAAAAAAGGGCGTCCAAATCCGACCTCGTATGCAAAACTTATTCATACTACAGGTTAACGATTAAATTATATTAATTAATAACTTAATCAATTCCTTAATTACCCTTACTAATACAATCCCCACTTAATTCTTCTTTCCCAAATTCAGATGCACAGGCCGTGTATTACAGTGCACAAACCGATCATTATAAAACTTCAAACGACGATATCTCCTTCGTATCTCGACGGAATTGACTCTTGTTTTCACCAACGCGTCTGTCTTCGCTAGAGCTACCTCCTCATCAACATTGCTTCACCGCTAGCTAGCCCCATCAAAATCCTACCTGAGACTACCAAATACGGCTGCACTATTCACGTGCGACATTTGTCGCCACCGATCCCTCAAAAAATTCACGCCTAGGTGCTACTCGTCGTCACGAACTCAAATTCGGCCTCTGTTTCGTGAATTGGTACCTAATATCATTGAAAACCCAAACCCTAGAATCAACAAGCACTCGGTGTCTCCCCCAAAATATGATCGGACATCACCAAAGTATGCCGGATCAAAACCCTCTTCAAAACTAGATTTTTAAGTCTTGTTTCACACATTGAGAAAATATTGAGATAATGATTTTTGAATCCTTGAATTTAAAGGAAGAAGCCTCTGTTGTTTATGGAAACAAGGACAATGGCAGAGGGGACAATGCAGGAAACAGGGAAAAATGTTTGTGGGATGATGCTAAGTGCTGACTTATATTTATTTTATTTTACTATTATATTTTTTAAAAATATTCAATAAAACATACCCAAAAATTTCGAGCTCCAAACGAGGCATGCCGCCTGGCTTCTATATCTTACAACCATATTCCGAGTGCAATGGAACTTGTTTCGAAACCTAATTCGATCATATGCAGAAGATAGGTTCTTGAACTAGTTAATATATTAAATTTTTGATATTAATTTCAACGTGTTTCGATCTCGCACAACCAAACGATATGTCTGATGGCTATGAAATTCGACAATGTAATATAATTCACTATTACAGATCAACTGAAGTGGTTTCATTGAAATCCGAGACTCTGTCCCGGAAGGCTAATTTCACAGATTTAGATATTTAGTTATTGAAATTTATCCGGTCTATTTGCGTCTGTAGATAAATCTACAAAGTGAATTCACCAATATTACTTATTAATTAAAATGATTTAAATAAAATTAATAAATCCATTTAATTAACATTTAGTTCACAATTCAAATATTTGAATATGCCATATATTTGAATGAAAAGTTATTAAATTCCAAAATTCAATTATTTTAAATAAAATATTTAAAATTAATCAAATATTCAAAATAATATGACTAGAATTTCTAGGTTGTTACATTCTCCCCCCTTAAATGAATTTCATCCCTAAAATTTATAAGGAAGAAAATGTTTCTAAACGTTTGAGCTTAACACTATCAATTAAAATAACTTTTCAAAACAAATTAGTTGGAATAGACTTCAAAATTTCCAAATCTTTTAAATCCATTCACTTATACCAACTAATTTCTCCTATTTATTCAATTCCAAGTTACAACTCAAAAATCAAATTTTTAGTTTCTTTAAATTTTGCTAAATTCTTTAAAAAAAATCTAATTCTTAATTCGATTTTTTTTGCCAACATCTCAATTGCGCGGCTTGATCTGTACAACTATAAATGGCCTCAATGGGCTCTAAACCAATCAAAGAAAACAAAAGCCAAGAGGCCACCCATATTTGGGGGATAAAATCATAAACAATTTTAATTTTTATAAATTAATTACGTGCTTTTTTGCGTTTGATTTATATTTTGGCAAGTAATTTATTATCATCCATGCAAATTCAGATGCATAAGAATCAAATAGCAATTACTTGCATACCTGTGCTTATGAAATCTAAAAGAAAATCAGGCTAACACAAACAAACTGATGTGATTGTACATTCGAAAATTAGCATGATATAAATCCACCTGTAATCAACCATTCATATCTCAATCAAATGCAACAAACAAGCGAATATTCTATAATATTTGTTATGCATCCAATTATTTTCAGATGATAAATTTAGATCTAAATACCTAGGTTTTCAATTCAAAATTTTATTTCCAAATTTCTCAGACCAGAAAAATCAAAGATCAAAATCAAAATGATAAGGAGGGGATCACTCCAAATAAATGATGGTGAAACTCTAGAATCAAAACAACATGGAGCATCCAGTGGTACTCGGATTCCTCCAAAAACATCAACTAGGGTGAATAAATTCCATTCCTTTCCTAAAATCTTCAAAAATTACCTTTTTCGAAATCACCGGTATTTAGGTCCTAATAAATACGATTCAAAATCCTTTGCTTATATATTTAAACTTTATAGACAATGGTATATGAAATTACATAGCCAATCAATCCAATTCAATCAAATCTAATTAATCAAATTCGGTGAAGGAATAAATTAACACCAACATTCAATCAAATTCCACAAGGGAAAACTTATCACTTAACACTGTTTTAAAATGTCAAATGACTAACGAACAAATTTTAACTTAAGTTCAAAACTTTCTTAATAGTCCAAAAATATAGATAATTTTCTAAGCGTACCGTTTTGCTCATTAGCCTTTGGTTATTGCTCAGAAGATTATGCAAACTAACTCGGACAAAATGGAAAGTTATACTCTATAATTTATTAATCTCTTAATTATATTAGTTTCTAATTCAGTTATATTTTCACTTAGTATTCTATCCGATACTAAAATTATTTATGAATTATTTCATAAATTCTCACCCGAATTTTCAAAAATATTTATAAATTTATTTCTTTACAAAACATCAAATCATAACTTATTCCCTTTATTTACTTATATGATATTCTTTTATATCCTGAGAGTACACATAAATTTTATTTTTTAACTTTTCAAGGATATTGGTGGAGATCAAATCAATTTATGATTTCTTAAAACCGAGTCAACGTATTAACCCTTTTAACATATAGTGTTAAAACAAATAATATTTACAGTTTGACCTAATCAACAAGTAGTTCATGCTGCTTAGATGTTTCAAACAATTACATGGTTTTAATAAAACAATGTTTATCAAAACCTTCTTTATTAATTTAACCCAATTTACTTGTTTTTAATTTATTCCTTATCTTATCTAAGGGAGAAATCTTATTTATCCGAACAATCTCTTATTAGAATTACTTTTTATTTTGAAACCAATTCCCCTTTAGGGTACTTAAAAATTAGATACTCGGTTTTAATTTTAAAACTCACCTTTGAAAGCATATTTCGTATATTTTTATATATAATGACTTCAAAAAATTTATTTATTAAAACTCACTTTGGTTTTATTTAGACTAACTCATTTCGATCGCACAATGATAATGAGAATAATTTACTAAGTATTCAACAAGTTCGCCTAAGCAAACATCTGATCGTCGCTTAGAAGATTATTCAAATTACCACAAAACTAATCGGAACAATTTCTACTTAATTATCCTAGAGAAAGTGCATTCCTTTAAAAAAATTCCAATATATTTTTACCTCTAAATATTTTCAAAAGTATTGCTATTTCATTTGTCAAAAATTCCTTTAAATTATTGTCAAAATTTTTGGGATTTAGATTCAAAAATTCTTTTTAAACATAACACTTAAACAAAATTTATATAAAATTTCCTTTATATAAATATCATTTCATAATATAATAATCCTTCTTTATTATAATAGAATTATCTTCAATATTTGTTCTCTAAATATCCTATTCCACTATTTAGATTAGATTACAACTTTTTATAAAGTGTAATTCTTAACTCACCATTATTAAAATGTGAATTTTTAACTTAACAAATTCGAACACCCTTTTAGTTAAATTGTGAGAATTAATTCTAAAAGGGTTCATTTTAAATCGATGCCATAAATGCTCCTAAATAAATCTAGCACAATTTAGCAATCAACACATAACGGTGTATGCTTTTCATTAAGTTAAGCATAACCGAACAAAAATAGTGATAATAAATAAATATTATCACATTTAAACCAACTCACTTTATAACTATACAAAGTTTTGAAAATTATTTCTTTATATATGTGAAATATAATCCTAGGAAAAATATATAATTTGCCAAAAATTTCAAAAAATTCAAAACAATATTCGTTGGCCTTGGTCAAGTGTTTAGAAACCCCTATGATACCATGGCGTCCCAGTCTCAACCAGAATTCATAAAAACTCAATAGACAATTAACATAATACATTTTTATAACTTTAGTAAGTACACTCTCGTATGTATAATACTCTCAAACTCATTCTAGGGTGTCGCTTACCCTATCTCTGAAGAGCCAAAACCTACCAAAGCCAAGGTTCTCATTGCGCTTTGATACCACTTGTAACGACCCGCCATTTTGACCAACGAAAGTCAAGACCGAACACTACCACTATGTTCCAATGTCACGCATCCAATTGATTAAAGTATAGACTGTTAGGGTAAATAAAAAAAGAATAGAAAATAGAGATAAATAGAATATCAAAACGGAATCGACAACACATAATATAACAAAGACAGTAGAAACTATCTCTTTAAAATTTCAAAATATATCGGGGTTAAAATAAACCTTATCAGCTGGACAGTTATAAAAATCCTGACTTTACAAATGCCAATAGGTATACCATATAATACAACAGAAAATATAACACTAAGATAGGTGAAACTTCAGCTCTCCTCCATGATTTTCATAACATCAAAGGCATCCTAGGAAAATACTCGATATTACCCGAGCATTATAAATAAATAACACCTGGATCAGCCTGGAAATACCAGCATCAGATAACTCGAATAAGGGGAAACATATATAAAAATTCTGTGAGACCACACCGCTAACGTGGAATGGGTTTTTACCTCACAAGAATAATATCCATTCGGGCAAGAGCAGAAATGAATATCAGGAAACAAAACTAAATATGATTGAGCATAAATAATATCAACCAAACTTGAAAGAATGGAAATAAACCGACTAAGATTCAAACTGGACATAATGGATTGAACAAGGGAAAACAGTACAAGTTGATAGAATGGACAAAACAAGGTAACAGTCCAAACTCGATAGAATGGGCTAAATAAAGTAACAGTCCAAAGCCGACAGAATGGACTAAATAAACACTTAAATACTGTGATGAGGAGTTGGCTCTACTCGTGGAAATTTAAAGCAAAAATAGATCCAGGGATACGAATCAAATAAGGAAAGAAAATTTTCCAAAAAATGACTAGGAAGGTGCACCCCCTTTAGAATATACCTCTAGTAATATACTCTTGAGAAGCTCATTTACTCTATGACACTTCTCGGGACCCTCCAAGCCGGACCCAGCCAGACCTTACCGAGAATCCATATATTTCCACAACTAAGTGCACAACGAAACCAAACCTGATGAGATCTGAAAGTACCCTGATGGGAGCAATCCCATATAGCTTGGTCCCCTCTCACGCTTTTGGTTTAGTCATTTCTGACAAAGGATAGCAAAGCTCGATTGGGCAACAAATCATCTTAAAATGACATTCATAAAGTGGCTAAAGTAACCGATAGCTGAGATACCAACTATCAAGGATATAATATGATCGTATATGGAAATTAAGTCTTGTATACCTATCACCACTCATTGAATTCAAAATTGTACTTTTCTTGATCAATAGTAATACTGGATAAGTCAAGGTAGTGTTACCTCAACATCTTGTCCAACGATCACTCTTAACTTTTGAAATAATGACAAGTTTACTTCTTCGAAGTTTAGTGCTAATTATACAAATAAATCATTTCCATATAGATGATTCGCTTTACGAAAATAATTTATTTCCATAAACGAATCAAACTTTTACTTTTAAAAACGAACCCAACTTTTGCTTGATTTTTGTATTGGTAAAACACATTTAGATTTGGTTCCTGATTGTTAAAACATTACGAGAATAATTTTTCCAAGCGAGCGACCCTGAAGGCCTAAACCAACATCAGACCGAACACCCAAAAGCTTAACCAACTTAACATCCCAATAATCAAGTTTCTTTTTGTAACTTTAAAACAATATTGATTATCCTGAAAGACAATTAATTACATTTAAAATCCCTTTAAATAAACTATTCATTATCTAAAATAAAATAGATAATTATTTCTAAACACTTTTATAACATTGGTAAATTAACATTAAAAAACTTTATTAAATTAGTTTATTAACTTGAAACCGGTTGTTTAAAGTAATTTTATTATATCAGATAATTTACTTCATCACATTTATTAAATAAATTAATTGACTTGAAATATCATTAATTAAAAGATTTATTAAATTCAATTTTTTTTAATTAAATGAATAATTAATGTTAAACATCATCAATTAAAATGATAAATAATTTTAAATTCCATTAATTTAAACAGTTAGTTAAGTTCAAATAATCATAAATTAATTGGATTAATTTAATTCAAACTCCATTAGCTAAAACAATTAATTAAAACATCATTTGTTAAAATGATTTATTTAATTATAAAACATCATTAATTAAGATGATTTAACTAAATTATGAAAATCATTATTTAAAAAAATCAAACAAATTTAAAAACAACTATTAATTAGAATTATTAATTAAATTCAAAAATCATTATTTAAAATTATGTATTACTTTTAAATCTCATTAATTAAAATGATTATTAATTTCAGTTATCACTAATTGAAATAATTACTTAAGTTCAATAAATTAATTAAACTCCATTATTAATAATTAATTAAACTCCAATAATCAGTAATTAAAAGCTCTCATGTCTGCCCATGAAGTCCTAACCCATATCCCCTACATCAACTCAGTAGTACCTCCCCTCATCTCCTCTGACAACACTGTAGTACCTCCCCCATGCACCACCGTCTACACTGTCCTTTCCACAATCTCTTCTAAACCATCGCCCTCGTATCCCTCTATCCCGGTCCCTTCTATCACCAACTCTGTCCATAATCCGCTTTGCCCCACAGTTCTTCCTGTTCCCTCAGATACCCCCCCGCATGTACCACCTGATCCGAACACATCTCATCCACCTAACACAAATCTTTTATTCCAAACCTACGTACCACCTTCTCCCCCTCAGTGTGAACAGAAATGGACTTCGCTTTTTAAGCACAAACCAAAGAATGCTGGGAAGTACATCCCCGTTGATCTGAATCCAGAGTATGAAGATGGTGTTTTAGTACCGACGCTAGAAGTTCTTGAAGCTGGAGCAGTGATCTGGAATGAAACACTGGTTGGTTTCTTCTTAAACAAGCCGTTGTCATACACAGCGGTAATTATAAAGCTTAAGAAGATATGGAAATTAAAAGGCTCGGTTATAGTTAAGTCTGATGGTATCATTTTCTTATTTAATTTCACGTGTGCTGAAGATAGAGCAAAGATCCTTCAAAGTGATCCTACAATTATGAATAATAAGTTGTTCATAGTCAAACCATACGATGCAGCTATAAGTAACGTATCTGGCTCTATCACTGCTGTTCCAGTGTGGATTCAACTGTACAATCTCCCAATATATGCTTGGTCGCCTCTTGGGATTAACTGGCTTAGTAGCCATTTGGGGAAGATGTTGTGTATGGATGAAATGACGGAAAAGCAGGAAAGACTGAGCTATGCAAAATGCTTAGTTGAAATTAAACCAGACAGGGAGCTTCCTAACGAGTTTATGGTTAAGTTGGTGGAAGGAGAATATCAAAAAATCTACGTACGGTATCTGTGGAAGCTAGATGTTTGTGTGTTGTGCAAGAAATTTGGACATAAAACTGATAGTTGTGATAATAAGGAAAAAAGTCAGAAAGACAGCAAAAAGGAAACCAAAAATAATGCCAATAAAGAGAACATGGTAGAAACAACTGAATTTGCTCATGTTAATAGAAATGTCAGACCAATTCAGAAACGAAATATTAGAACATGGCAACGTGTGAGCAAAAAGATGGCAGAGATAGCTGTTAAGGAAAATACAATGGTTCAAAATAAAGGAAGCAATGAGGAAAATGAGAATAATGAAGAGAAAAAGAGTGAGAAGCAAGATAATGGACAACGTGGTAATAAAGAAGTTAATAATGAAGACTTAAATAAAGGTGATATAGCCCACACTCAATTTCCAAAAGACACTGTGAGTAAGGATAAAAGACCTGAAAGAGAAGGATTAATCGATGAAAATGATGCTGTTGGAAATCTCTTAATCTTCAACAAATTTGATGCTCTGCTTAATCTGGAAGATGAGGAAAACATGAATGAAATGTTAGAAGAAAGTATGAAAGATGATATTCACGGCCAAGAAGCACTTGAATGCATTGAGGCAGAGGAACAAAAGGATGCTGAAAACCATATTACTCAAAAAGAAGATAGCAGAAACAATACAAAACAAGGGAAACATGAGGTGGAACAAACAGTGAACGAGTTTCAAAGTCCGGTAACTAGAGACTTTGGAAACAAGGATGAAGGATCAAAAAGTGATAGTAAAAAAGGAGAAGAAACTAGCTCAAGTGGTAGAAAGAATAGAAGAAATGGTAACAAAAATTCCAAGCTCAGTAATTTTTCTCAAAAGAAAGAGAACATGCACAAAGAAGATAACACATGCACTACGTATCAGTTTGATATACAACCTACATATACTCCACCCCAAGAAAATGTCATTATACCAAGCCTTTCTCCACATCACATATACTCCCAAATCAAGCCTCCTCCAGCATACAAAGCTCCTTCCCCTATGGAAATGCTCTCCTCTTCAAACTCTCTGCAATCCACCCCCCAACTTGCTACACTGACCACCTCCCCTTCGCCTGAGGAAGCAATAAATTATGAAGCCACCCCTCTTTCAGCTACAATTCCTAACTACTTGTCCTCAAAGCAGGCAGTAACTAGGAGAAGGAAGATAGAACTCCTCAATGCACGAGTTTTCCAATGATGCCTTTCATTGGAGCATGGAACATACGTGGTGGACACCAGTTATCAAGCAAGATCAATGTAAACAACTTATCAAAACTCATCACCTGTCAATCTTAGCAATACTTGAAACAAAGTTAAATCTTACCTTATCTATCAAGGCAGCAACATATATTGATCCAAATTGGAGATACATCCACAATCTGAATGAAGCACCGTATGGTAGGATATTGATTCTTTTCAATCCCAGTCAAGTTCAACTAACACCCATTCTTTCTACTTCCCAGCTGATTCACTGTCAAGCTATTGATCGGTCTGATAAATCATCATTCTGCGTCTCCTTTGTATACGCATTCAACTCAGCA
This sequence comes from Allium cepa, assembly GCA_030765085.1. Taxonomy (NCBI): domain Eukaryota; kingdom Viridiplantae; phylum Streptophyta; class Magnoliopsida; order Asparagales; family Amaryllidaceae; genus Allium; species Allium cepa. The sequence continues at coordinate 3,379,449 of CM060937.1, forward strand.
GCTTCAAGAATTCCGCTTCTTTCGGTCATCCCATCCCTCAGACGGTCCTCTCATCCATGGATTATCCTTGGGGACTTCAATTGTAGTCTCTCTCTCTCTGATAGAGTTGGTGGAAATCCCCTCTCTCTTAATGAAATTAAACCACTTGCTGATACCCTTATCGATGCGGATCTTGTAATGATCAGATCTGTAGGTATGTAATACTCGTGGAACAATAAGAGGAGACATGGATGCAGAACCTTTTCTAGGATTGATCATTCCTTCTCTAATCAATGTGCTCTAACCAAATGGCCTCTTCTCTTTAACCACCTCCCTCCCCCTCTTCTTTCAGATCACTCTCCACAAATTATTCACCTTCACGAAGCAAACAAGAGAGGAAAAACAAATTTTATATTTTTTAATTCTTGGGTTTCTGAACCAGACTTTAAATCTACTGTGTTGACAGCATGGAACAAAACTAAGAATGGTAATCATATGTTTGTTTTGCAGGAAAAAAATTAAAGACATGAAGGAAGTCTTGAAACAATGGGCGTTTAAAAGATATGGTAAAGGTGACAAAATGAGCTCATTGATAAAAGAAAAGCTTATTGAGGTCCAAACAGCAATGATGTCTACTGTGAATAACGCAAATCTCTCAGAAACTGAAAGTACTTTGTCTCTGCAATACTATGAAGCATTAGCTAAAGAAAATGATATGATTAGGCAGAAGTCGAGAATAAAATGGCGAGAAAAGGGAGATAGAAATAGTGCCTACTACCATGCAAGCCTCAAGAATAATCAAAGAAGAGAAAACATAACTACAATATATGATATGAATGGTGATCTTCACTCTACACCTGATGAAGTCAAGGAAGCTTTTGTTAACCATTTCTCTGCCATGTATAGCAACAAAAACAACTTCATACCGAATAAAGATCTGATCCCTAACGACATCTTGCCTAGTCTTAATCTAGATGATTATACCTTTCTTTGCAATGAAGTCACCCCTGAAGAAATAAAACAAGCTATGTTTTCTCTCAACACTAATTCGTATGGAGGCCCTGATGGGTTGAATGCACTATTCTATACATCATGCTGGTCGATTGTCTCAGCAGAAGTTACCAATGCCATACTCCTATTCTTCAAAAAATGTAAAATCTTCAGATCGTTTAATTATACTAATATAGCTCTTATACCCAAACACAAGAATGCTCACTGTGTTAATGAATACCGCCCTATCTCGTGTTGTAATACAATTTATAAATGCATGTCTAAGGTTATTGCAACAAGACTTAAGCATGTCCTACCAAATATTGTCTCCAAAAATCAAGCTACATTCTTACCTGGAAGGAACATTTTGGACCACGTTCTACTCTCTCACGAACTCATTAAGGGATACAAATGCAAGAACGCTCCTCCGAAAGCGATGATGAAGCTCACATCATGAAAGCCTTTGACATGCTGCAATGGTATAGCATTGTACGAATCATGGGGTACATGAACTTCCCTCCACATTTTATATCTTGGATATATGAATGTATATCCACCCCGACCTTTTCTGTTAATATCAATGGAATGAATGAAGGTTTTTTTGTTAGTAAGCAAGGGATTAGGCAAGGAAATCCCCTATCTACTTATGTTTTCATACTAGTCATGGAATTTCTTACAAGGTTGTTTGATAAACTTATATACCAAGGAAAATTCAAGCTACATCCAGCATGCAAAGAACCACAGATCTCTGCTTTAATGTTTGCGGATGGTTTAGTTGTGTTTTGTACTCCTGATATCAACACTGTCAAGAACATAATGCACACTCTTGACCAATTCTATGCTATCACGGGACTAAAAGTTAATCTTGGAAAATCGGACATCATTATGGCTAGAGTTAACACCGAACAGTGTACGCTAATTTCACAAATCACTGGCTTGACTCTAAACACTAACACTGTTACATACTTGGGTCTTCCACTGTCTACATCTAAGATCTCAACTAATCAATGCCATCCACTATTTGAGAAGATAACTGCGAGGCTTAGTTGCTGGACCACCAGGTCACTTAGTCAAGCAGGAAGATTAACTCTAATTAAGTCAGTTATATTTTCAATGCAAGTGTACCGGGCAAGAACTTTCATTCTCCCCTTTAAGCTGATAAATATGATCAGAAGTGCCCTTATGAAATTCCTATGGAAGGGCAAAATTACTGGCAATTACATTGCCCCGATAAAATTTGGCAGAATAGAGAGGCCTCTGGTCAAGGGGGGTCTCGGTATACTCAATTTAAAACAATGGAACATAGCAGCCTTTGTGAAACATATAGACACCTACTACAACTGTTCTTAAAGCCTTTGGGCTATGTGGTCTGATAAAAATGTGATTAGAGGGAGGAGTTTGTGGAACATGACTATGCCTCAGAACTTAAGTTGGACATGGCAGTGTATTTTCAAGATAAAGGAGATGTTTCTTCCTCATATACAGATGAACACTAACCCCAGACACTGTGTGAACTTTTGGGATGATCCTCGGTTAGACAAGGGGTACATTCTACGTCGTCAGCTAACGTACGGTGAGACACAGCAAACGGGAATTCACTTGGCAACTAAGGTCAGAGACGTTCGCTACAATTTTCAAACTTCACGTTATTTTTCATCTAATCAGAGGATACAAGATATTTGGAACAAAATTCATATGTCTACTACTCTGTCCTCTACATCTGGTTGTCTGGTTTGGAGAGACAAAAAGGCTAAATTCAAAATAGGAGATGCATATGAATTTATGATGAAGAACAGTTCTTGCCTTACTTGGAGATGGTGGAAAAGAACATGGAACAATGACAGTAGAATGAGAGAAAATTTCATGCTTTGGAAAGTTCTAAATCGTGCGATAATGACCAAAGCAAAACTTGCATGCATGGGTATGAGCGTTAATATTTACTGTTTGTACTGTCGTGAGCAAGCTGAGACGGTTGAACACCTGTACCTTGAATGCTCTTTTATTAAGTAAATCTGGACTAACGTTATGGCGAGGCTTCAACGTACTGATGTCTCTCATGACAATCAGATGGAGTGGGAAAGGATCTATGTAAATTTAGGTATTAAATCTGAAGAAAAGCGATTATTTAACGCTGTATTGAAGAGCTTCATTAGCTCAGTTTGGAGAGAGCGAAATACGATGTTGTTTGATGCCATGAACGCAAAATCTGATGATATTTTCAAGCACTGGATAATTCAAGAGATTAAAAACACTACGAGTTTGCAATCCTTCTCCATCGACCTAGGGATATATGCATCATTTCAAACGTATTAACTGGGTTGTATTTTTCTCTTTTTTTATTTCCTGTTTTGTGTTTCCCTTGTGCTTGTTGCGCCAAGTGTCCCCCTGTATTCTTTGAGTTTTGCTCCTTGTTGTTTGTGTTTTGTTCCATTGGTGCAGCAATAAAATGGTCGGGGACCATCTAACCCGTCGGCCTTGGCCAAAAAAAAAACATTATTAGCAAAAATAATTAATTAAATCCAAAGATAAACCAAATTTTAATCATTATTTATTAAATTGGTTAATCAATATCAAATTAATTAATTTAAAAGATTAATTACTTTAAAATATCACCAATAAAAGTGATTAATAATTTTTTAGTATTTTTTAGCGAAAATACAAGCTCAAGTTCATATGACAGGGTTTTGTGGATGAAATTTTAATAAACGACGATATAGAAAAAATCGTTATACCGACATTTAAACTATTAAATGGAATATCAGAAATAAATTTTAGTTAACCATCAATAACAACATATGGATGTGAATAAATAATTTATGGGAGCGAAACTCCCTTTGGGTCTCTCTACATATTTTTCCTGCAAAACAATGGTTATGGATAACATATAGATAATCATATTGGTTTATAACAATCAAATTAAGATGTCATCCATTTTTCAATCGGAAATTCAACCAAATAAGCAATCAAACAATTTAACTAACATTCAAACAGTCGATAAACATTTGTAACATCATAGATATGATATAATAAAATTAAATATGAGTTAAACTCACATTGCTTTCATTTTTGCAGAAACGGCCCGATTTCGAACTAAAACCAAATGTTTGTTCGATTTTAACCTAAATTTCCACTTGCCCCAAATCCATCCAAACTAGTTCCACCGCGAAGATCTTGACAATACGAGTCCAACGCAAAAAACAGCATCTGAATTCAACCTCTGATGCAAAAGTCATTCAAATTACAAGTTATCGATTAAGTTTTATTAATTAATTAATAACTTAATCAATTCCTTAATTACCCTTCCTAATATAATCCCCTACTTAATTCTTCTTCCCAATTGCAAATGCACATGACGTGCATTACAGTGCATAAACCCATCACCATAAAACTTCAAACCACGATATCTCTTTCGTTTCTCGACGGAATTGATTCCCGTTTTCGCCAACGCGTCCGTCTTCACGAGAGCTACCTACTCATCACCATTGCTTCACCTCTAGATAGCACCATCAAAATCTGACCTGGCTGCACTATTCACATTCTACATTTTTCGCCACCGATCCCTCCAGAAATTCACGCCTAGGTGCTACTTGACGTCACGAACTCAAATCCGGCCTGTGTTTTGCGAATTGTTGCCTAAAATCACTGAAAACCCAAACCCTGACATCAACAAGCATGCGACCTCTACCCCAAAACATGATCGGACATCACCAAAGTGTGCCGGATTGAAACCCTCATCAAAACTAGATTTTTAGGACTTGTTTCATAATTTTTCGTGAGAAAATATTGAGATAATGATTTTTGAATCCTTGAATTGAAAGGAAGAAGCCTCTGTTGTTCACAAAAACATGGACAAAGGCAAAGGGAACAATGAAGGAAACTGGGGAAAATATTTGTGGGCTGATGTTAAGTGTTGACCTATATTTATTTATTTTATTAATATATTGTTCTTAATTTTCAATAAAACATACCCAAAAATTTCGAACTACAAACGAGGTGTGCCGTCTGGTAGTCTATATATTATACCCCTATTCTAAGCGCAATGGAACTTGTTTCTGGACCTAATTCAATCGTATGCAGAAGACAGGTTTTTGGACCTAGTTATTATATAAAAAAAATTATATTAATTTCTATGCGTTCTAATCTTGCACGACCAAACAGTACGTCTGATCGCTACAAAATTCAACGTCGTAACATAATCACTTTATTGATCAAATGAAACTAGTTTCATCGAAATCTGCAACTTTGCCCCGGAAGGCTAATTTCGTATATATATCCGGTCCATTTGCATTTGTAAATAAATCTACAAATTGAATTAACCAATATTACTTATTGATTAAAATGAGTTAAATAAAATTAATTAATCCATTTAATTAACATTTAGTTCACAATTATGCCATATATTTGAATTATAAGTTATTAAATTCCAAAATTCAATTATTTTAAATATTTAACATTAATCAAACATTTAAAATCAAATGACCAGAATTTCTGGTTTGTTACGTTATGCCTTTGTTTTGATGATAATTTTTTTAATTTTCTTAAAGGTATGATTTTGTAAACGAATTATTTCTTTAAATTGTAAAAAATAGTTTTAATTAATTAACAATAGTTTCAACTATAGACATGCATATATTTTAAAGCTATGTGTGTGTATAATTTTAAATTGTTTTTACTGTAAGTTAAGTTTGGCAATAATAAAAAAATGAAATATAATATTAATTTAATTATAAGTGGATGTACTAAATATAATTTAATAGTAATACATATATAAACTAATATGTATATATTTATTAATAAATTATTTATTCTATGGAAAACTTATTTTACTATATACCGATTTTTATTAAAGAAAATTATATGCCGAATGGTAATTTGTGTGTGTATATATATAATATTCATTTAATTTTGATAATTATTTTAAAATAAATTTAAGTAAGTAAATAAGAAATTAATTACATTTGTAAAATATACGTTGTCATAAAATATCATGATATTTAATTTTAAATTTTAGTATTATGTATACATATATTTATTTATTTAAATTTACATCTAAATATATAGACCCAGATTTAAGTTAATTTACATCTAAATATATAGATCCAGATTTAAGTTAACTTTTTTTCTAAATAAATTATTTGGGCATATTGACAAATAAATTTTGAATTTCAATATTCATGACTAAATCAAAGTATATCATTTAAAAAATTCAAAATTTAATAATAATAATAATATATATGCACATATATACATAATTTTGAAACTATTTTGGACAACAATGTGCATACAAAGGGATAAATATGTCTATTCTGATGTAAATCACAACACTGTTAAATGTACACACATCAACCATGTACACCATTTATATGTTGCATGGGTACTATACACATATGAATGTATTTGGTATGCTCATAATAATATAATTAATTTAAATTTAATAAATCTGTTTTAAATATATGAAATAAATTAATGTTTTATTTAAATAAAATTATAGATTGGATCCAAAATCAATCATACTTCATTGGCACAACAATGATCCAAAAATGATTTTTTATTTTTAGATTCACCTATTTAATTAGCTACGACCCGACCCAATTCCAATAGAAACTCGACGGTATTTTAAGAGAGAGAAGTGTGTAATATTATCACTTTGAGATTTTTTGTTTAACCTTAGTTGTTAACCAACATGAAACTTTTGAGTGAGTCATCCCACAGTTATCCAATAACTATGGATAGGTAACCCTTTGGTGTCAGTGGATGCATCGATATCCTTTGTTAAAGCATCTTTACCATGAATATCTAAAACAATATGTTGTACTAGCTATGTTAACTTCCTAATGATTACAACTATTTGTAATTATTTTCACAGAACGTACTATTTAGGGATTTTCTAATTAAGATACTTTAGATTAATCATTTAATAATTTTCATCATTATATAACAAAGCATATTATAGAAATCAAACACCTTTGTTACGAACAAAATTGGTTATAAAGTTGTACACATGTAACATATTATATAATTTCTTTTAGGGCATACCCCTAACTATCTCACAAGTGTCGTTTGTGGCAGTATCTTTGTGTATGATTTTTTGACTTATGTCAAGGTCATTGCATTTTGGAACGTTTTCTCGAGATATTCATGTTTTTGAAACTCATACGTACTTTGTATAACATTATTCATTGGTTTAACCAAAGCATATGCATATCTCACATTTTGGTGAAGGCCATTTGTATTCCACCTTCCGTTGAATTTCATCTCCATTATATAATTGTTATTGATGCCTTTGGGGATTCTAGGCCTACAGTTACTTTTGTGAGCTCCCTTTATGTGGGTTATCCTAACGAACTTATATGGATTGGATCTTAAAGTTATTAATATACTAGAAGTAAATAATGTATGTCAACTATTTACAAATTATCTTGTGAATTATTATTTACTCAGGTTGGTAATCAAATCGAAAAAGAAGATAATCACATAGTAACTATAAAGCAAAGTAAAAGTAAATTAGTAAAGTAAATGACACTAATTTTTTTTATAATAGTTTAAATTCTCAATCTTACATCTAGTCTTGTACTTCCATATAGATTTCCACTATAATAGCTTACTTTTCACAGATGGCAAGTACACCTTTACAATTTTGCAATTCCACGGGCGACAAGATAAACCTTATCTCTTAAATTTCATTGGATGGCAAGAATATCTTCCTCTTTATAATCAATTATAGACTATGGCAAGTAGTTGTATCTTCAATACAGAATCTTACAGATACAAGACAATGATCCTATAGCTCCAATAGAAGTATAACTTCGAATTCTTTAAGGAATAAGACAAGATTAGAGGGAATGATTAAGAAATTAAGCACAAACTCTCAGATATTATATGCTTTGCAAATCCTTGAAGAAAGGAGTGAAAGAGAATGAATTTACAATTAAATGGAAGCATTATCAGTGGGTAATTCTCACAAAATTATAGGAACAAAGAGTAAGAGGAACAAAAGAGTATTATTACAAGAAATCTCATTTCCTAAAGCCTTTATATATAAGATGGAAAGATATGACCATTGACGAAAGGATGAAGAGACATGTTCATTCATTTAAATTTGAAAATATGTCTAACGGTTGGTATGTCTACATATAGTTGAGAGTATTTCGACATATCTAGTGTAATTTTAGTATGTCAACATATGATTGAGGGTACGTCGACATATCTAGTGTAATTTTAGTATTTTTCATTTAAACCAAATCGAGACATCCACTTTATAAAACTTAAATCGTGTGTTTATATTAAAATGTTAGGTGTTAAAAGCGGGTTTAAATGAAAGAATAATTTCAAGGATATTTGCTATGAGGCCTTTAACAAAATTCCAAGACTCAAATTGAGTCATTGAACTTTTCAAACGTCTTTGCCATTGAAGCACTTGTGTTCCATCCATCTTGAGTTTATTTTTCCCTTCCATTTACTATGATTGATATCCATATATGTTTGCTTTCACTAAGTCCTAGTTTATCTCTGTATAATGTCTCCATAATATATCTGAAACATAGCACAATTGGAGAAACATTAGTCGTAATATTTATATCGTTGTTTCATCAAAATCAATACCTATGGTTCTAACAATCTCCCTTTTTTGATGATGAAAACCATATAATTATTTGAGAGATAGAATATACTACTTTTATATTTGACTCTTCCCATCTATATGCACTCCCCGTATCATTTTACTAGTATCTATATAACAAAAGGCATTGGGTTTAACGGATTGGATAAACAAAAGATAAAGAACGGTATAGATTCAATATTAACAAAGACATCTGATGGCTATGTGTGTTAAACTTTCCACTTACTTATTGTTTCCATCAACTATTATCGCTATATTTACTGCATCAATCCTTATCTCTTAGGTTTCCTTCTTCCCACGATTGATATATTGTTTCTCTTATCTTATCACTTCATTCCCTTTCCTAAAAATTAGTGCTCAAATTTGGGGAATGTATATGGAGAACGACTTTTTTGCCTCTTATCTCCTCACTTCATTCCCTTTCCTAAAAATTAATGCTCAAATTTGGTTCTCAAGTTAGTGCTCAAATTTGATCCTCAAATTATAATAAATGTGTTTTTTTTCTCTTATCTCATCACTTTATTCCTTTATCCCATCACTTCATTTTTTTTCTTATCTTTTATCTCATAACTTCAACTGCTTACCCCCACGTATGTTTCATGCTCAAATTGGGGAATGACTGTGGTTGCTCTATGTTTCATATCCATAGGAAATTTCTTAATTTATTCCTTTGATTATCACTTCTCATATAGTAATTCATGATTTACCACTCTATCGCGGTAAGTGATTCATAAATATTCTAGATTTGTTTGTAGTATAATTTAGGATAAACGTCAGAAAAGTTAGTGAATCAACTTGGAAGATAGATTTTCTAACATTTTGATCAGATTAGGAATGGATGGAATGACGAAGTTTCCTTCTTATAAATAGGTGTTTAGTGATGACTTTAAGATTCATGATTTTATGAACAAACTGGTACTATATTATGTTCTATTTGGTACCAAAATTAAGATTTTGTAATGCTTGCTATAAATTTGACCAGTAAAACTTATTTTCTATTCCCTAGATTTATGAATAAATAAAAATCTAATGCTACTTTTTGGCTGCATAACATTTTACATCGTTTCGTTTTCTTTTTAGTTACTTTTCAGCTAATTATGCACTACTGGTATATGAACGAGTTATCACTTTTTAGGTGCATCTCTTATTGTTTTCTTTTTGGATGTGTAACTGCCAAATTAAAGGATGTTACTATATTTTTGATTATGCTAAATCCTTCTCAAATAACACTTCTACCTTAATACTCTAAAATAATTAGGCATAAGACCATGAATAGTTCACAAATACTCTTGTGCATCAAGACATTCTCTTGAAATAATCATTGTCATCCGTTTCTTTGTAGAATATTTTTACCATATCCAAATCATACATATATCTCACATCATCCAACTAACAATGTGAACTTGAAACAAGTTATGTTGCATTTAATATTTTTTGCATCCACATATTTCATGAATAGTGTAAACGTATCCTTACATACAATCAAGTTTGGTAGCTAATCTTGAATCTAAGCTGCATGATAAATATTGGGTATGATGTGAATTTAGTTTTGTTATGAATTATAGGACCATGGAGAATACAGCTTTTGTGAGGGATAAAATTCCATAAAGATGAGTTTAAGCAAATTTTCTTTCTTCTCCACTTTTTAATTCTTTTTCCTACTGAAAATATGTGTTTTATACATTACTCTGTTTCAATTTGTTGATATCATACACTTCAAATATTCCTAACACTAGCAACTCCTTCTGAGAATTTTATATCATGTTTATGTATTTGTTCTGAATGGATCTGAATTGACATAAACATAATGTTATGATATATATATTCCTAACGGTCTAAGCAAGAATTTATACTAATGTGTTTATGATATATATTTTCCAAATAGGATCAATTTTAAGTGGGAGATCAATAACTCCTACGATAAGTATACTAAAGACAAATGTTGGAAAGTGTCCCACACATTGCCATTCATCCAATATTGGTAGGGAACTTGCTATTTGAGTGAAAGAGAGAGAAAGGGATGGAGGGAGGCCGAGAGAGGGAGTATATATTTGGATATACCAGTAGGTGTGCATACAATGGTTCTTTATTACATCCTCTTGGTTATTCGAATATATATGATGTAGTAGTAGCTTTATACAAAATTTTGATCGAAGTATCTATTACTACAAACATAAGTATAGATCGTGAAAATAACGAGAGATTTCGAGCCTAAAGAAGGTAAAGATATCAAGCAAAGAGATGCTGAGTCTCAAAAAGCATCAAATATTTACTAAAAAAGATGTGCCGAATCTTTAAAGGCATTGAACATCTAACAATAATGTGCCGTTGAATCTCTGAGGGGCAATGAGTCTCTATAGCAGTAAGTGTTATCAAGCTTTAAGAGGATGAAGATATAGAGCTAGCAAATTATTAGACATATCAAACAACATGAAACATGAAAGAACAGGAGACGTCGAACCACTACAATGCAAAGTGTTATAGAGTATGTAACAAGGAAGTGTGCCTCACCACTAAAGACATCGGTGTCTAACCGCAAATGGAGGATATCGAATTTCTACGAATAACAAGCCTATGATGCATTAACTATTATCGAGCCTCTATAATAGTAATGTTGTCGAGCATCTACAAACAACGAATTTTATCAAGTTTATATGAAGAGATATTATCAATAACGAGCTTTAACAGTAATGAAAATTGTTACGCTTTGATAAGTGATAAGGGATGTCGAACCCCAAAAGATCAAAAGGATGTCAAGTGTCTGCCATATGAAGGATGTCGAGTTTTTACAAAAGGAAAAGATGTTGAATCCTTAAAGACATGGATGTTACCGAGTTTCTGCATGGAGGATTATGTTGTCGAACTTGAGTAAGAAAATGATGTCGAATCTCAGCAATGGAACTCCAAGTTTTCAACAAGATGGTGCCATTCAGAAACCTTGGATTCAAAAGCCATAGCATGTTTCAATCATCCTACATGATTGACATCCCTATAAGTGGGCCCCTATATCGACACCTAAAGGGGCGCTATTCATTCTGACTAAATTTTTATATTTTAGAAGTCGTAACTCTAAATCGAATTGGAATTTTTAGAGTTGAGTACTCTTGTGACTTCTTGTAAATAAGGATGTTAACATTCAACCTTGCATGGCATACTTCTCTTGTACTTGCCTAATTAGTTAGTTGTGACAATGGACATGCATACGACTTATTGTTGACTATGACTTGGATATTGGACATGCATATGACTTATCTTTGGACTTAGACTCGAACTTGAACTTGCATATACTCCTAATCTTGCATAAGGCCGCTTAAGCCCTTATTCAAGCTAACCATGACTTTCCTTGCATATTTGGCTAGTGAAGAAATTTGCTAACTTTTAGGAGCTAGAAGGAGGCTCGAACTTCCATCTCCCGGTTTATCATTATGAAGAACTTTCCATATCTAGCGACAATTTTCCATACTTTGCTTAACCTACAAAATTGCATAATGACTATCTTTGAACAAGGATCTTCCAAACCGCATATTACCAAGTCAGCTTATCAAGTCACCCATAATCTTTAATTCCATGAAGAACAAGTACTAGTAACTTGGCACTGATAACTTGCGAAAAAGAGGGGCTAATTCCCAATGACCCGGATAACTGGAGCGTAAATCTATTCTATTTGGGATCCACCCGATCTTCACTTGCTATCATATTTTGGGAAAAGACAACATGATGGGAATGACTCGTTCTTGAAGATGAGAAAAACTCTAAAACTCCAAGCTAAAGGAAGTATCATCGAAAATGAAATAACAAAGGATTCGATAAATACGCCCAAAAGTGGAAGGGAGAAATCGACCGCTCTCCCACATAAAATAGAACTCGAGAATTTTTAAGGATAAATCTTGCTATTAGAGCTAATAAGCATATTAGTATTACAAAAAGGCCAAATTAGGACCAAAGACACAATCCGTAGGAATTCTCGATCTGCTAGAGCCCATTCCCTTACCACCTCCTATGAAAACATATATCTTCTAACTAAAGAGTGGTTGGACTATAGGCCTTCAAAGAAAAGACGAATAGGAAATAAGGTAATATCAAGGGTGCTTATTGCCAATACCACCAAACGAATGAACATGAAACCATCAGTGTCGAGCCTGTTAAACCAAAAATTGGTTTAACACCTGTTACGTTGTACAAAGTAATATTATTTGCAATGGTCTATGATGCCCAAAGACCTTTAACGAAATTATGAAGTTAAAAGGCTAAAGTTATATGCCTAAGGATAAATGAGCAAGTCTTTAGAACGCAATTGTCCATTAATGTGTAATAGTCCATTAATTGCATCTTAATGGATCAAAGAGGAGATCCATGCAAGTTTCAAAGGCATTTTAACAATCCATTAATGTGTGATGCCCTTGTTCATACGTCAATGGGAATGATAGTTGATATGCGAAGAATTCAATAATTTAAATAAAGGCTTAAATGGACTTGTTTTATATGTAAGTCCATATCCAAGTTCAAGTCCAAAAATAGTTATATGCACGTCCATAGTTTGATAATAATTAAATATGCACAATTCAAGGTAAATAGGCTATGCAAAATTATTTGTTTAAGTCCTTGTTCACACAAGTTTAAAGGTTACATCGGATCTTGATTTGCCCCAAATCAATTTAGGGTTTATAAATCTTTGATTTAAAGAAAGAGAGAAAGAAATGATTCGCCCTATAAATGGCCAAGGGAGTCGATTTATAAGGGGGACAACTTGCGGAACGATTGCCATGTGTCCTTCGGCATCCCTTATCATGCTGATGATATGGGTAACCTTATTTACATTGATGATTTATGACTTCCTTATGAATATTGATGATTTAGGACATCCCTCTAAATATTGATAAAATACGACATCCCTCTTAACATTGCTGATGTACTGCACCTCTTTTAACTTTGATGATTTATGAGATTCTTGCCAACTATAGATATTTGATATTGTACTAACAATATGTGACACCCTCTATTGCGTGTAAAAGTTCAAAACAACCTGTCGCATGTAGGTGCTCTATATAGGTTTGGCATCTACTAAAAACTTGGTACCCTTCCTCATGTTTAGATATTCGACATCCTCAAGTGGTTCTGCGTCCCTCCTTTATTTCATGCTCTAAAACATTATGTCATAGAGGCTCAACATCATTCATGTTATAGATATTCAATATCTTCTTATTGCTAGGTGTTCAATGTCTCTTTTAGTATTGAAGTTTGACACCATGTATTTCGGGTTCAATGCTTGATAACATTTGATATTGTAGAGATCTGTTACCTTTAGGGATTCGGAATCAAACATTAATTTCCTTGACTGTTCGACATCTTGAAAGTTGATATCTTTGTTAAGTGTTCAATATTCCATACTTGGTGACTTCCTTTCTACCATTGTAGGAGCTTGCTATCTTCACTTTTACAGGTTCAAGATGCTTTGTACTTAAAATCTGACAGCCCTAAGTTATTATTGACCCTTTGAAGTTGCCTTTGTCTTTAAAATTTGACATTCCTTATTTCCCGACATCTTCTGGCCATGTTATTAACTTGGAAGCCCAATGTATAGTCGTGGGCTTATTTGCTCGACATGCACTTATAGATATTATATTTTTTCCTTAAGCGTCCAATATATGAACTTGTAGTAACATTACCTTTCATTGCTTCCATGTTCATATCTCTTAGAAAATTTGTGGATAACATTTGCCCCCTCCTTGTATAAAAAGGATTTTACACTTCATTGTAAAATCCAGTATTTCCTCGCCTTTCCAACTTTTATGAGATTTTCTTTTAAACCGTATTTCGTTGAGAAATATAAAATAAACGATGATAATTTTTAGTATTAACTTTTTATTGAACTTTAAACAATCCCTTTTGGATCCGATGAAGATATGAATTTGTTTATCCTCTTTTTCACATAAAGAAGTTTTTGTATTTCAATGTAAAGCCAAGTTTAATTGAGAAGACCAGAAATTTGCTTGATAGGAGGACCATAAATTCACTTAATCAGAAATATATCATCATTTTATTTGAATAGATGTCTAGAAATCCATCTAGCATTAATATCATTATTTTGCTTAAATAGAAGTCCAGAATTCCATATGGTAATAATACCATAATTTTATTTGTATAGAAGACCAGAAATTCATCTAATAATAATACCATAATTTTATGAATAGAAGACAAGAAATCCATCTGGTATCAGTACCATAATTTTCTGAATAGAACAACGAAAATCCATCTAGCAATAATATTATAAGTTTCCAAATAGAAAACCAGAAATCAATCTGGTAGTAATATCATAATTTTCTATACAGAAAGCCAAAAATCCATCTGGTAATAATATTATAATTTTCTGAATAGAAGACAAAAAATCCATCTGGCAGTAATACCATAATTTTTTGAATAAAAGACTACAAATCCTTCTGGAAATAATATTATGTTATTCTGAATAGAAGAGCATAAATCAATCTGGCCTCATCTAATTGGAGACTAGAAATTTGATAATAATAGAGATTCTCGTTACTCACTAGAAAATTTGAATTCCAATCTTGGAATTGAAAATTAATTCATTTTTGAATTTCTTGAGAATGAAGTCTTAGGATTAAATAACGACTTAAGATTTAGGATTTTACGGGCGCTCATATTGGCATTGAAATCTATGATTAATGTAATAGATTTTTGGCAATAGATTATTTTTGTTTTTTATTTGAAGGTTACACTAACTTTTCTTTGGTGCAAGACTGATTGCGTTTGGCTGTACATCCTCTTAAAGATTGCTTTGATCCTTCCTTAAGACAGAGGTGGATTTGATTTTGCATTTGATTGATCTTCCTCTAGAAGACCGCCTCTTACTAATCTTCTTGGTAATGATATAAGCTTGAGCCCCTTATTTCTTTATAGGGAATGATTTAGGCTTTAATTCTCTTCGACTCTTATCACTGTTTGGGCGATGATTTAGGCTTTAATTCCTTTTGCCCCTTACTTCTCTTTTAGTAGTGATTTAGGCTTGAGCCCCTTGTTACCTTATAGGTAGTGGTTTAGGCTGGTTGGTGCATTTGGTTAGCTATCTTAGGTAGAACCGAAGAATTAACCGTCCTCCCTTTAGGAGGCGCTTCAGTCAGGCCTTATAGGCGGAGCTAGTGTCTAGTTTAATGCTTTGGCTAAGCCATCTTAGGTGAGACCAAGAGATTACTCCATCCCCCCAATAGGAGGCACTCCGACTAGGCCACGTAGGCTGGACCAAAGGCTTGTAGTGCTTTGGCCAGGCCATCTCAGGTGAGACCAAAGGCTTACTTTGACCTTCCTCTAGGAGGTGCTTTGACATGGCCCTTATAGTGGGGTCAAAGGCTTTCTTTTGCCCTTTATTACCATCTTAGGTAGTGATTTAGGCTTTTCCTTTTAGTTACTTTCTTTCATTTGATTATCCATTCCGTAGATATGCTTGCCTCAATTTTCTTTATTCATATATTGTAGGAAAGTAAAGGATTAAATGTTCGACATTCCAAGTTCTTGCTATTACGTTGCCATCAGGTTGGCATAATCGATAAGTTCCTGGTGGGGCTACTTCATGAATAATAAAAGGACCTTTCCAATTTTGTCCAAGCGGTACATTTGACGGATTTCTAGTATCTACTATGATTTTTGGAGTACTAAATCACCATTTTGAAATGATCTTCCTTTAATTTTGGAGTTATAATACCTTGATATCCTTTGTTGATATTCAACCATTTGTATGGCCGCTTCATCCCTTAACTCGTTAATCAAATCTTCGGATTCTATCCTTAATTCTTGATTGTGATCAAATTCATATGCAATTCTTCGATGAGATGGAACCTCAACTTTGATTGGAAGCATTGCCTTACATCTATATCTTAAAGGAAAAGGGGTATGTCCTATTGTAGTCTTAGTAGAAGTTCCATATGCCAAGAGCACTAGTGGTAGTTCTTCTGCCAAATTTTCTTTTTGCTTTGTCCAGTCATTTCTTAAGAATAGTTTTATTGGTAGCTTAATGACTCCATTAGCCTTTGGATGAGTTATAAATGAAATGCTTTTGTTATTTTATTCTTATCGTGAATTTGTTGAATTCCCCACTTTCAAACTGAGTTCCACAATCGGATATTATCTTATGTGGTGTTCCAAACCTTATGATTGTGTTTTTAACCCCAAATTTTAACGATTTTCCTAATTTTTTTTTATAATGGTTCTCCTTCTACCAATTTTCTAAAATAATCAATTACTACTGCTGCAAACTTGACTCCACCTTTGGATATAGGTAATGGTCGAATTAAGTCGATCCCCCATACATTAAAAGGCCATGGATTAGAAATTGGTGTTAATTCGCTTGGGGGTATATGCGGAAGTACCGAAAATTTCTAACATTTTTCACATTTCTTTACATGATTTGCTAAACCATTACTCGTTTGGGGCTAATAGAAACCTTGCCTCATGATCTTTTTGGCTAATTTTATTGCATTAGAATGATGTCCATAGAACCATTCATAGGCTTCTCTTAGTAAGCTCGCACCACTTTCTTTACTAACACATCTCAAGTGAGGGAGAAAATATCCTTTTTTGTAAATTATTCTATCCATTATAATAAAAAGTGGGGTTTAACACTTTATTTTTCCGTCTTTCCTGTTATCCTCTAGTAGTTATCTTTTTACTAATTACTTAATAATGGGTGTCATCCGATTATTTTTGTATTAACTACTAATCTCTATAGGAACGATTCTTTTTTGGTTTTCATTATTACCATTTCTTGATTTATTTCCTTTATTGGCTTGGTTAAGTGCTTAGGATCTTATTAATACCATAAACTCACTTTTTTGGTTTGGAGACCTCTTCCTCTATACTAGGACTTGGTTGGAAATCGATTAGCATAATTTGAGTTTCTGGTGCTCCTCGTGTGCTAGCCAATTTAGCTAAAGAATTGGCATATGAATTATTCCCTCTTGGTACTTGATGTATTGAGAAATCTTCAAATTGAATCAACATTTTCAGCATCTTTTTTACGTAAAAGACCAATTTGACATCTTTCATTTGATACGTTCGGTTTAACTGATTTATCGTTAGTTGGGAATCACTAAAGGTCCCAATCCTTCGATTTTTGAATTGTAGGGATAAGGTGAGACTTACCACCACCGATTCATATTCTTCCATATTATTGGTAGTGGTAAAACCTAATTCATTGCGTAATGCTACCGATGTCCATTAGGAGTAATGGTCACATATCGTACACCAACCCTATGTTCATTGGAAGCTCCATCAACAAACAATTGCCATTTGGACTTCAAATCTCTTTCATTTGATGACTATTCTTTGATGAATCCTGTGTATTTAGTTACGAAATCGGTTAGAGCTTGTCCTTTAATCACCTCTCGGAGTGGAACTTAATATCATATTGGCTAAGCTCTATTCCGCACTTTACTAATTTTCTTTATGCCTCAGTTTTACTAAAAACCTATTTGAGTGGGAAATTGATTAGGATTTTGATCGGGTGTGCTTGGAAATAGGCCCTTAGCTTTTGAGCAATGAGCATTAAATAGTATGCTAACTTTTCTATGACTAGGCATCTAATTTCTACATCGTTGAGCCTTTTGCTAATATAGTATACTAGAAGTTAGGTTCCATTCTCTTTCCTTATTAAAATAGAGCTTTTCCATGCTCATAAACTACTTTGTATGGGTAAAGATTCTCCCCTTCTATCGGGCTAGATAGGATTGGAGGCTTTTCAAGATGATCTCCCAAAATTTTAAAGTCTTTTTGGCAATCCTCCTCCCATTCAAAGTTTTTCTTCTTCTTGATCACAACAAAGAACAGTATGCACTTATCAGTGGCTTTATAGATGAATCTGTTCAAAGATGCCACTCTTCAATACAAGCTCATAACATCTTTGCTCATCTTTGCCTCCGCCATGTTCCTAATCATCTTGACTTGGTCAGGGTTGGCCTCAATTCCTCTGGCCCTGATAATGTATCCCAGAAACTTCCCAGATTGTACCCCGAAGAAGCACTTCTATGGATTCAATTTCATCTTGTACTTTCTTAATACTTCAAACATTTCTTCATGATCTTTCAAGTGACAAGCTTCCTCTTGAGATTTGACTGGCATATCATCTACATATATATCTACGTTTCGACCAATTTCTTCTTTAAACATTTTGTTCACCTATCTTTGATATGTAGCCCCTGCATTCTTCAACCCAAAAGCAAAACTTTATAGCAGTATATTCCCCAATCTATTACAAAACTTGTGTGTTCTTAATCTTGCTTGGACATGGATATTTGATTATACGCTAAGTATGCATCCATAAAAGACAACAGTTTATGTCCACTTGTTGCATCAACTAATTGGTTTATTCGAGGCAAGGGATAACAATCCTTGAGGCATGCTTTATTCAAATCACTATAGTCATTGCATGTTCTTAATTTTCCATTAGGCTTTTTGACTAACATAGGGTATACCAACATTTTGGGTAGAAAACTTCTCTAATGAATTCATTTTTAAGTAACCTTTTGACTTCTTCTTCAACATATTAGCTCGAACCTTTATCAAACTGTCTTTTCTTTTGTCAAATGTGAATGATGTTTGGATCTTTTTTTCAAGGTATGACACATGGTTGTTGGATCCATTCCCACCATATCTGAGTGGATCCAAGCAAATAGATCCTTGCTAGATTGAAGAAACTGAATAAGTTCCCTTCTGAGCTTGTCGTCTAACTCATTTTCGATCTTTACTGTTTTTGTTGGATCAAGCAAATCCAGGCTAACTTCTTCTAGATCTTCGGTTGGTTTTATCCTTTCCTGATCATTTCTGCAATCTAATTCAGCAATAATTTCTTGGCCATCCATTTCCTCATCTATTGGGTTTTCCTGTTTCCTTTTTTCCGTTTATAAAATTTGACCTTTTTTAACACGGTCTTGGCTTACTCAGTTTCTCTTTCCTCCTCATTTACCTTGGTTGGTTTGCTCGGAGGACCATTATCCAAGGGCTTTTTGATTTTAATTTTGGTTGATTAGCCTTTTCTACGGATTATTAAAAGAAGTACTATTTTTTTTGCATTCATTGAGTGTAGCAAAATACAATTCTCGATAACTAAATTGTTCACCTCTTATTCTCCCCTATCTACTCTTATTCATAAATTTTACCATCAAATAATTTGGCGACACGAATGGGTCTATTTTGTCCAAGACCGATCTCCCAACGAAAGCATTGTAATAGGAAGGTTGGTCGATTATCACAAATGTAGTTTCGAAAGTTCTGAAATGTGGCGGAATTCCCATTTGCACCAAGATCAGGATTTATCCTATTGGAGTAGACCCTTTATTACTAAACCCAAAGATTGGTTCAAAGTTGGGATCCAACTTCTCCTTTGGAATACCCATTTGATCGGAAGCATGCTTGAAGATGACATTTACTGCACTTTCAGTATCCACTAATATCTTCTTTTTTACTACAAAGAGCCCAGTTCACAAAGTTATCATCGGTGGATCATTATAAGGGTGACGAGCCCCTCTCTACTCCTATTAGGATTATTATTAAGTCGGGCAACTAAAACTGATATTTGCGATTTTTGGGCGGTGGCTCCTCTTCAATAGAAAAGATTCCATCTCTTACCTCTCTTATATACATGCTTCTGGCCCCTTGCTACTTTCGGCTAAATGTGGGCATCCATGGATAATGTCTATTCGATTAATTGGTGGAATAAAATCTTGCAGAGAGTCATTTTCTACAAAATTTGCAACTTTTTTTATTTCCTCGGACTACTCTCTTTAAGATGGGCAGGTTTTTTATTTTCTTCGACAAACACTTTCAAGAGCCCAGATCAGATCATATTTTGAATGATTCTAGATAAAAAACGACATTCACATGTTTTGTGCCCGTTTTCTTTGTGGTAGGCGCAATAATCTCCTTCCCTTCTTGGCTCGAGGTTATTCCTTGTCTTGTAAGAAATTGGGAAGTTGCCTCCTTCTTTAGCTATAGAAAAAAATTATAAGGGATTGGTTTGTTCAAGGCAACGTAGTTAGTTTTTAAGATTTCCTCCCATCTTCCTCTCTTGTTCTAATCCCATCTTGGCTTCATCTTATGGTGATCAAAGCCAGATCTTCCTGCTTCCTTCTTTTTCTGAGAATTTTTCTTAGCCTAATACATCTCATCCATATTGATGAATTTGTTAGCTTGTAAGTGAAATCTTGAAGGTCCCTGCACCCATGGATATAAAGTTCCTTCCATAAGGGGGTTTCTCAGTCAATTCTGAACGCACCGCCATTAATTTCTCCCTATCATTCACGTTCTCCGCTTTTAGTGCCTCCATGTTGAATCTTTTCAAGTATTCATCAACCTGATCTTCTATTTTTTGCTTGACATTGGATAGCGCACTAGAATAAATAGTATGGTCCTTACATACATAAAATGAGAATTCATAAGAGAACTACTTCTAAGAATAAAGGTTTTCTTCCTATAATGTCTGTACCACTTAGCAGCTATGTCATGAAAAGTGGTCGGAAAGTGCCTACAACATACGGCTCTAGAAGCATTGTGAAGGTCTATTGGGCTCTCGGAGGCTAGAAGATGATCACCGAGATCAGATTTCGGTTATACCTTAGTGGTGAAATCTTGATGTGTATTTTAAAAGACATTATTCTTTTTGTAAACGGGGCTTCACGAAAAAAAATTGACCTTGGGATCAAGGGTCCTCTTTCCTTTAATATCAAGCATATCCTTTGCCATTTATCATGTATATCTCTTAAGTAAGCTTCATCATCATGGTAATCACTTCTATAAGGCTTATACTCCTTACGTGAGATTGAGCTTCCTGATTGTTCCTTAGACCTTTCCGCTAATTCTTCTTGGCGATCTGCTTTAAACTTGTTATATGCTAGTAATTTTTGAGAGAATACCATAGCTCTAACCTTTTGGATTCCTTTTTTCTATGGCGTTATAAATTTTTCCCCTTTTCCTTGTTTTTAAGCATGGAAATATCTACGTTTTTCCTGGGAAATCCGACTACTTCTCCTTCAATGAGCCTTATTATTTTGGAAGACTTTTGTAAAAGTACTTTCTTTAGTAATTATTGCGTTGTGGCGATTTACTATGTTAAATCTTTAATTTTGGCTTTACTATTTGTTGACTTTGTTGGTTACGATGGTTGACTAGCTTCTACAATTTTTCGACTGAAGCACGAAGTGACACTATCTTCTAATGTTCTTTGTTGTACTTTCTCCTCATTCGGAATGTTAATTCTTTTAGCTCTCACCATTTTCTTGAAATAAAAATTTAAGTAATTAATTTCAAGATAAAGTTATAATGATAAGGAGGTTCATGCCCTCCTTCTAGCAATAAAATGTTAATCCAAAAATTCGTTTAACACCCGATATGTTGTACGAAGTAATTTTATTCGAAATGGTCTTATGATGCCCAAGGACTTTTAACAAAGATATGAAGTTAAAAAGCTAAAGTTATATGCCCAAGGATAAATGAGCAAGTCATGAGAACATGCAATTGTCTATTAATGTGTAATAGTCCTTTAATGGCATTTTAATGGGCTAAATGGGCAAATGTAAGTCTCGATACCTTGCTCATACTTCGATAGGCATAATAGTTTATTTGCAAATAATTCTTCAATTTAAACAAAGGCTTAAATAGTCTTGTTTAATATGTAAGTCCATATCCAAGTCCAAGTCCAAAAATAGTCATATGCACGTCCATGGTTCGAAAATAATTAAATAAGCATAACTCAAAGTAAATAGGCTTTGCAAAATTAACTGTTTAAGTCCTTGTTCACATAAGTTTCAAGGGTTACAATCGGATCTTAATTTGCTCCAAATCTATTTTGGGTTTACAATTCTTTGATTTTAAGAAAGAGAGAAATAAATGATTTGTCCTTTTTTGAATGGCTATGGGGGTCTATTTATTTGGGTGGGCAGCATTTGACATGGCTGCAATATGTTCTTTGACATCATTGATTTTTGGCATCCTTTATCATGCTAATGATATGCAGCAACTTTCTTTACATTGATGATTTACGATAGCCCTATGGATATTGATGACTTATGACATCCTTTTGAATATTGATAAAATGCGATATCCCTCTTAACATTGGTGATTTACAACACCTTTTTGAACTCTTTTGATTTACAACATTCTTGCCAACTAAGATGTTCGATATCTTTATTATACTAGCGATATACGACACCCTCTATTGCATGTAAAAGCCCAAATCTACTGGCCCTTGCAAGTGCTCTATAAAGGTTTGACATCTACTAAAACTCGATACTCTTCCTCATATTTAGATATACGTCATCCTCAAGTGTTTCTGCATCCCTCCTTTGTTTCATGCTCCACAACATTATGTTATAGAGGCTAGACATCATTCGGGCTATAGGGATTTGATATCTGCTTATTGCTAAGCATTGAGCACCTCTTTTAGTATTGAAGTTTAACACCGTGAGTTCTTAGTTAATTGCTTGATAATGTTCGTCCTTATAGAGATCCATTACCATTAGGGATTCAGCATCACACCTTAGTTTCCTTAAGTGTTTGACATCATGAAAATCGATATCTGTGTTAAGTGTTTGATATTTCCATATCGGTCGACTCTTTCTACTATTGTAGGAGCTTATTATCTTCACTTTTACAGGTTCGAGATGCTTTTTATTTACAATTTTGACAATTCTAGTTTGATATCGACTTTTTGAAGCTGCTTTTTCTTTCAAATTTGATATCCCTTCTGGCCCAACATCTTCTGGCTACATTATTAACTTAGAAGCCCAGTGTGTAATCATAAGCTCATTACTCTTACATGCACTGTAACACCCCTTATTTTCGATAACATTGTTTGGGAGATTTAATTAGGTAAACTAAATAAAATAATGTCTTGACAAGGGGTTGAGATTTGATTTAATTAAGGTAGCTGGCCTTTTAACTAATAAATTAAATGAAGGGTTTAAAAATGAATTAGAGGAAGGATATTATAGATAAGAGACCATTCCTATATCATCATCCTTAGACCATGTATTCAAAACGCACGTTCAATCTCATTTTCACAAACTAAAAGCCTGACCGACTAGCATTAACGAAGGAAGAAGAAGAGGAAACAAAAGAGAAACTTAAAGAAAGCAAATTCAAATCAAAATCATTCAAATCTCAAGCTCCTTAATCATTAAAGAAAAAGGTGAATAATATTTACATCTCTAAATTTTTATTGTTTCAGTTTTAAGGTTAATTTCGAATGATTTTGCAATGGTTTGCAATGTTTTTGAAAGATAAAATGATGTATATATATAGGTGATGATTTATGTATGTTCATATAGATTTTATGACATGTTTTAAGACGAAAACCATATTAAATGATATCTGTTAGCCTTAAGAATTTTTATGATGATCTAAAATATTATTTTAGAGAAGGGTTTTGATTTTCAGAATGTTTTGAAATTTTGTGGAATTGTTAAGAATTTTCTAGGGAAGAAAAGGTTTATTTAGATTATAAAATTATTTACAGGAAAAATAATAATAGTTTGGATTCGAAAATTTTACATGTTGAAGAGAACAAATTATTTGACTGTTTAGAATTTTTTCAAATTTCGAAGGTGTTTTAATAGGTATATAAAATTGTATAAGGTATGGGACTTAAATATTTTATATAATTATAAAGGAGAAAGGTTTTTTTTTCAAAATTGTTCAAATTTCCAAATAAGGAAAGTCAGTAGCCCTTTTGAATATGAAATTCTGGCAACCAATCAAATTTAGACAAACAAGGTAAGTGAGGTATAAAAGAACCGTTTAAAGTACAAAACAAATAGTCTTTCTTCTATTTCAACCCCTTCAACAGGGCTTACGCCTTCATTCCAGACCTTTTGACTAGGTCGAAAGGTATGGCTAGGTCAAATACCAGTGCACATGGTATCAGACAACTGCTACGTGGTGAATTGGATGAAGTCGAAAGGTTTAGGGATGAAAAGTTATAGCTTTTGACAGAGATGAAGTTTTGTTTCGGTTTAAAGAAAATATACCTACTAGCTATCGACAAAGAGCTTTTGAAATTGTCAAAAGGTTTAAAAGAAAAAATGGTTTCGATTGGTTTGCATTCTTGTTTTAAATGAAACCTTCCAACAAGGTAGAAAGGTATAGCTTTCGACAAGGCTGAAAGCATAGTGTTGTCTCTTCCTAACCTTTTGACACAGATGGAGCCAAATGTTATCTTTTGTTTTCTAAAACTTGCCGTCTCTCTCCATTGATTTCAAAGGGTTGGTTCCAACACCAACACTTAATTATTTTCGAATGGTTTCAAAAGGTTTTATAAAGGTTTCAAAGCAGTTGCTTTCGACTCTAATGTTTTTCTAATCCCTTTGCATAATCCAAATGTTTTAAGTCGAAACGTTTTAAAGGTTTCAAAGTTAGTTAACTTTGATTGGTTTTGAAAGGTTTTCCACTTGTTTTAAATTGAACCCAATGTCTTTGAAATGTTTTGAGGTACATTTCTTTTGAAAGGTTTATTATATAGGGGAGGTACCTCGGGATTTTGAAAAATTCTAAAGGTGAAACCTTTCGACTAGGTCGAAAAGAAACCTTCTGACAAGGTCGAAAGGTAGGACCTTTCGACAAGGTCGTAAGGTATTGTTTTGGAATGTTTTTTAAAGGCTACGGTTTAAAGGATTTAAAGGTGGATGTCATATGTTTTAAAGCTTGTAAAATGAAGGCTGTTAAAAGATTTAGAAGGAGTTACCTTCAATGATTTCAAAAGGTTTATTAAAGGATATGAAGGAGTTACCTTCAGTACTTCCGAGGGGTTTTATGAACGACTTTGAAGGAGTTACCTTCTATGTTTTCGAAAGGTTGTTTAAGGGTTTTAAACAAAGGATTCGAAAATAAGAATTAGGCAGATAGCTTGGGTGTTGTAAGTTATAAAGGATTTTAACTTTATTTAAAGGATAGACAACCCTTATTGAACATCATCAACATTATATTGAGTAAAATATATATAACATTGAAAAAATAGATTAGAGTGAATCTAAAGATATATTTTCCATGTATATATATGATTTGACGGACTAAATCATTCTTGAAAGGTTTCAAGGAAAATTTAAAGAGTAGTTAGCTCATATATTTTGCAGAGTAGTTAGCTCAGATATTTGAAGGGTAATAACCCAAAAGAAAATTCGGGCAGTCGGCGCAATTTAAATTCGAACAGTTAGTCCATTTTGAAGGCAGTCAGCCTAGAGGACAATTAGTCTAGAAAGAGAAGTCAGCTCTGATATGAACAAATAGGTCATTTATTAGCATAACTGATTTCGCTAAATTTTAAGGACAGTTAGTCCGCCCCTTTTACCTGTTTTGGGAAGATAGCCCATTATCTAGCATAAAAGATATTGCTATATTAGTATAACTAGTTATAGGACATATAGTCTAGTAAAGAACAGATCATTCATATTTAGACAGATAGTCTATTTTATTTCCTGTCTTTAGCATAATGGATATTGCCGTATTATTAAAAGCTATTGATTAACCAGTTTTGTTGTAGGAAAGTATTTGCAAAATATATGTTTTGAAAAGAGATATTAGTGGAAGGAAACTTGTTCCGCTAAGTGGCACGGTTTCACTAGTTATCCATAAACTGAATCGTAACATATATTATTCATGCCAGGATTTAAGTTTGACTTGAAGTTTTTGTTTCCCCTTAAACTCTCAAGTGCTCAAAATTTAATTTGAGTAGGCTGAGGGTTTAGGTTTTCAGGTTCTAGCAGAATTTGGCGAATAAAGAATCCGAAGATGAGTAGGTGGCTGATGGATAGCTAATTAAGGAATGCTATTTTAAAATTATTTCCACTATGTATTAAGACAGTTATGTCTATATTGCTTTGATCATCGAAGGGGGCATCTTCATATGTCACTTTTGGCGTATTGTTGTAAATTATATTTGATCAATGCCTGGGATTACATTCGGGATTTTTGTAACTTGGATATGATTTATTTGAAATGTAATCATGAAATTATTGTTCTTGGAAATCATTGATTTTTATCATATTCAAATTCTTCTGATATTATTGATACCATTAACACTACCGTATTTCGTCACCAGAGTTAATACTGTAGATGACTGCATCGTCCATAGAGTTTAGATTTTGGCCTCCTGATATGAGATGTTACAGCATAGAATCAGAGCATAGGTTTATTAAAAAATTATCTAAAAATTGGTTTTTGAAAACAAAAATCCAAGGAAATTAAAGTGAGATTTGGGGTTGGGTTAATGCTATAGCAACATACTCATATTTGTTATATAAGTATGCGCTTTATCTCCATTCATCTATCTTCGATTAGGTTATCTTTCTGTGTCTCATGAGGTTTGAATATAGATATAGATGGTAGAAGAATTAGAGTTAACCAAGGAGGGGGAAGCATCGAAAGGAATGCCGGAGCTAATGCAGGGAGAGGCGAAGGTCAGGCAGAGAATGTTGGTGCTAAAGTCCCATAGTTCGAAATGGAAGCCATGTATCAGTTTTTCAAAAATATGATGCAGGAAAGAGTCACAGCCAAAGTGGTAGGAGGAAATGTCGTAAGAGCAGGGGTTCTAGAAGTTCTAGTAGTTAGTCATTTCGCTAAGATGAGCGGTGATTATGTGAAGCTAAGTGGGAAGCCATTATGGGAATGGAGATGCCATTAAAGTAGTGAATTGGTTGTTGCTTTGCGAAATGATTTTTGCAGACTAGGTCTCAATGACGAGTAGAAGAGGAGGTTGGCATCCAGGCAGCTTCAGGGGACTACATTGTTCTGGTGGAACAATATATCAACAACAGTTGATGAGAAGACAGTAACCTGGGACAATTTCAAGTGGAGATTTCAGGGGAGTTTTATGTCAGTAATGACATGGTCAGTTTTGATTAGGCAGTTTGCTGAGCTGGTGTAGAGAGAGATGTTTGTTGCTGAGTATGCCAGGAAGTCTAAGAGTTGGTTTGGTATGGGTATGCTTCTGTAGATACCATGTTGAAATGGAATGAGAATTTTATCAGAGGATAGAAGGCAGAATTGGCTAGTGCTACTTTGTCTCATCTAAGAGATCCTTTTGATATTTTTATAAAGATGGCTTTGAGACACGAAGATGTCCTCGAGTCTTTGGAGAATAGCAAGGCAAAAGTGATCCAGGTTGGACAGAGCCATAAGAGGAAGTTCTTTCCCAAGAAAGGTGCTCAGAAAGGTGAAACGGCCAAGAAAGCAAAGTTGTCTGCTATAAATGCGAAAAGAAAGGGAACTTTGCTAATGAGTGTCGCTTAGGGAATGCGAAAGATATGGCTAAGGGGAATAATGTCAGGTGTTTTAACTATGACTAGATAGGCCATATAAGAACCAATGCAAGGATCCCATTAGAGATGGTATTGGCAAGGTGTATGCATTGGAGCCTACCGCTTCCAAGCTAACAGCCTGGAAGAAGGTAAAGTCAGTCCTTAGGGTTAATGCTTCAGATTCATACTATGTCTGTTAGCATTTTATTTGATATTGGTGCATCGCATTCTTTTATATCTAGATGTTTGATAGATAAGCTTAACCTTGAACCCATATATTTAGTTACTTCCTTATGGGTTGCAAATCCAATATAAGGGTATGCAACCCTAGGGTTGAGGTATGACCAGTTTGAGTTTGAACTGTTAGGTCATACTTTTGAGTGTAGTTTGCATGTGCTTGATTTTGTGGGGTTTGGGATCATCCTAGTATGGATTGGTTAAGCGAGCACGATGCTAAGATATTTTTCTTGGGTAGGAAGATATCTCTTAGTCACCCAGGTTGTAGCTATAAGATTGTTTTCACTGTAGGAGGTTTTAGTGGTGCAGTGTTTGCTTTGTTGGGTGCATTGGATATAGATGATGAGTTTAGCAGAGTTTTCGTGGGTAGAGAATTCGCAGATGCATTTGAGCCTGTAGTTGGAATGTTATTGAAACGAGCCAATGAGTTTCAGATAGATTTGATTCCAGGAGGAGAATCGGTGAGTAGACCACCAAGCAGGATGACCCCTTCAGAGATGAGGGAGTTCAAGGTTCAGTTGGTTGATCTGGAAGGCAAGAGTTTTGTCGGGCCAAGCAGGTCGCCGTGGGGTGCAGCGGTAGTGTTTGCTAAGAAGCTAAACGGATCGTAGAGGCTATGTATCGATTATCGTAAGTTGAATGAGAGGATGATAAAGAATCGATATCCGTTGCCCTAGATTGACGATTTGTTAGACCAACTAAGTGGAGCAAAAGTATTTTCTCAGTTGGATTTGGCAACGGGTTTCCATCAGCTCAGAGTAGCAGAGGATAATATATCTCTGATAGCATTCAGGGCCAGATATGGATCATACGAATGGTTAGTTGTGCTGTTCGGACTGAAGAATGCTCCAAATTTCTTTGTGGATTTGATGAATCGGATTTTCTGGGAACACTTGCATAGGTTCGTGCTGGTTTTCATAGATTATATCTCAATTTACTCTATGGATGAAAGACAGCATAAAGTTCATTTTACAGTAGTGCTTGAGACGCTGAGGCAGCATCAGCTGAAAGCGAAGTTTTTGAAGTATCACTTCTGAAAGAATAAAGTGAAGTTTCTTGGTCACGTCGTCTCAAATGAAGGGTTATCAGTAGATGCGACTAAGATCGAGGCAGTGAATAGTTGGAAGAGACCCGAGACAGTAACCGAGATTAAGAGCTTCTTTGGGTTGGCTAGTTATTATCGGAGATTCATTAAGGATTTCTTATGGATAACAGCACTGATGACCATGCTAACAAGGAAGGATGTGAAGTTTGTGTGGACCGATTACTGTGAGGATGCATTCCAGAATTTGAAACACTTATTTACCCATGCATCTACGTTGATAGTTCCAGAGAGGAATCAAGATTTGGCAGTCTATACCGATGCATATGGAACTGGATAAGGAGCTGGGTTGATGCAGAGAGGTAAAGTGATTGTCTATGCTTCTAGACAGCTTAGACCGTATGAGATCAGATATCCAACGCATGATTTTGAGTTAGTTGCTATGAATTTTGCTTTGAAGGTGTGGAGGCATTACCTTTTGGGAAAAATGTTTGAGCTGTTTACAGATCATAAGCCGCGGAAGCATTTGTTCTCTCAGAAGAAGCTGAACATGAGGCAGCAGAGATGGTTAGAATTCATAGTCGCTTATGATTTTGGGATTGAGTACACACTAGGGAAAGGCAACCGGGTTAGAGATGCACTTAGCAGGAAGCATCAGAATGCAGTGTTGACAATGATGGCTGAGTGGAAAGATTTAGAAGCATCAACAGATTGTAGAGTGCAGTGGAGATCAGTGGTAGGGTCAAGTGGTGATACAGTTGTAATGCCCTATTTGGAAGTTCGACCAGTTTTGATCGAACAAATTGCTTCTAACCAGATAGAGGATCCAGTGTTAGTTGAACGGATTAGTAAGCTAAAGGAAGGAACCAAGAACAATGAATTAAAAGATTTCAGTCTTGACCAAAGTGGGTGGTGTAGAAAGAAATGTAGATTATGTGTTTCGAGTACAGAAAACATAAGAAAGGAAGTCTTGGATAAATGCCATCGTTCGAAGTTCGCTATACATCTTGGAGGTACCAAGACGTATCATGATATGAAGAGAAGTTTCTTCTAGGTAGGTATGAAGCGGGATATTGGTTTGTGTGTAAGGCAGTGCTTGAATTGCCAGCAGGCAAAGGCTGAACACCAAAAATCATGTAGGTTACTTCAGCCGTTAGATATTCCAGTATGGAAGTGGTATTCTATTTCTATGGACTTCATAGACGGGTTGCCAAGGTCGAACGGAGGGAATGAAAGCATAAGGGTTATAGTGGACAGATTGATGAAGAGTGCCCATTTCATTCCAGTTAAGTCAACCAGGATGGCACCTGTTTTAGCAAGGTTGTTCATGAAGAATGTGATTAGACTACGTGGAGTTTCTAGCAGCATAGTTAGTGACAGAGATTGCTTGTTCACTAGCCAATGTTGGAAAAGTCAGCAGGAAGTTTTAGGAACCAAGCTTATGATGAGTGTTGTTTACCATCCGTAGACAGATGGGCAAACAGAAAAAGTTAACAAGATCTTCGAAGATCCGTTGAGAGCTTGTGTTCTGGACATCGGAGGATCATAAGAGGACCATCTGCATCTAGTCGAGTTTTTTTATAACAATAGTTATCAGACTAGTATTGGGATGGCACCATTTGAAGCTTTATGTGGAAGGCCGTGCAAATTTCTTGTTTGTTGGTTGGAGACCGGGGATAGGTTGATTCTTGGTCCAGATTTGGTTAGAGAAGCAGCAGAAAAGATTGAGGTCATTCAAGATAGGATGAAGGAGGCTCAGTTTAGGTAGAAAAGTTATGTTGATGTGAGGCAGAAAGATTTGGAGTTCTCGGTTGGGGACCGGGTTTTCCTCAAAGTATCATCTTTGAAGGGTGTGCTTAGATTTGGGAAGTTGGGGAAGCTATCTCATAAGCTCATAGGACCTTTTCCTATTCTTGGGAGGATCAGGAAGCTCGCAAACAGACTTGAGTTACCGAGTAGTTTGGCAATTGTCCACGATGTTTTTTATATTTCTCATCTCAAAAAGTGTGTTAAAAACCCATAGACTGCTATTGCACCGACAGTGTAGATGATTTATTAGTAGAACCGGACTTGACCATAGTAAGGAAGCCAGTTCGCACTGTTGCAAGAGATCATAAGAGGCTTAGAACCAAGACGGTCATATTAGTCAAAGTTCAGTGGAGTGATGACGGCAGAAACTGCACGTAGGAGGTTGAGAGCAGGATTAGAGACACATACCCTGACTTGTTTTGATGGTTTGTTTAACTTCTTATTTGTTTTGAGCCTTATTGTAATTTCAAGGACAAAATTCTTTAAGGAGGGGAGTCTGTAACACCTCATAATTTTGATAACATTGTTTAGGAGATTTAGTTAGATAAACTAAATAAAATAATGGGTTGATAAGGGGATTGAAATATGATTTAATTAGGGTAGTCATGCCTTTTAACTAATAAATTAAATAAATGGTTTAAAAATGAATTAGAAGAGAGGTATTATGGGAAAGAGGCCATTCCTATATCATCTTCACTAGGCCGTGTATTTCAAAACACATGTTCATTCTCATTTTCAAAAATTAAAAGCTTGGCCCGCCACCATTAATGAAGGAAGAAGGAGAGGAAACAAAAGAGAAGCTTAAGGAAAGCAAATTCAAATGAAACTCATTAAAATCTCAGGCTTCTTAATCATTAAAGCAAAACGTGAATAATGTTTACATCTATAAATTTTTATTGTTTCAGTTTTAAGGTTAATTCCAAATGATTTTGCAAAGGTTTGCCATGTTTTTGAACGATAAAATGATACATATACACACACACACGTTGATGATTTATGTATGTTTATATAAATTTTATGACATGTTTTAAGAGGAAAACCCAATTAAATGATACTCGATAACTTTGTGAATTTTTATGATGATCTAAAAGTTACTTTAGAGATGGGTTTCGATTTTCAGAATTTTTTGAATTTTTGTGGAGTTGTTATGAGTTTTCTAAGGAAGAAAATGTTTGTTTGGATTATAAAATTATTTACGGGAAAAATAATTATAGTTCGGATTCGAAAATTTTATATGTTGAAGAAAACATAATATTTGATTTTCTGGAATTTTTCCATAATTTTTGAAGGTTTTTTAATACTACATAAAATTATTTAAATTATAGGACTTAAATATTTTATATAATTATAAGGGAGAAAGGAGCTTTTTCAAAATTATTCAAATTTCTGATAAGGAAAGTCGGAAGCTTATTTGAATATAAAATTCTCACAACCAATAAAATTTAAACAAACAAGGCAGGTGGGGTACAAAAGAAATGTTTTGAAGTACAAATAAATAGTCTTTCTTCTATTTCTACCCCTTCGACAGAGCTTCCGCCTTCATACCAGACCTTCCGACTAGGTCGAAAGGTATCATACCTTTTGGCAAGGTCAAATACCAATGCACATTGTATCAGGCAATTGGTACGTAGTGAATTGGATGAAGTCGAAAGGTTTAGTGGCGAAACGTTATAGCCTTCGAAAGAGATGAAGTTTTGTTTTGGTTTAAAGGAAATATGCCTGCCAGCTTTTGACAAAGAGCTTTAAAAATTGTCAAAAGGTTTAAAATAAAAATAAGGTTTCGATTGGTTTGTTTTCTTATTTTAAATGAAACGTTCGAACAAGGTCGAAAGGTATAGCTTTTGACATGGCCGAAAGCATAGTAGTTGTCTCTTCCTAACCTTTTGACACAGATGGAGTCAAAGGTTATCTTTTGTTTTCTAAAACTTGCAGCCTCTCTCCATTGATTTCGAAGGGTTGGTGAAAACACCAATACTTCATTGTTATCGAATGGTTTCAAAGGTTTTATAAAGGTTTTGAAGCAGTTGCTTTCGACTCCAATGTTTTTCTAATCCCTTTGCATAATCCAAATGTTTTAAGTCAAAATGTTTTAAAGGTTTAAAGTAGTTAACTTTGATGGGCCTTGAGAGGTTTTCCACCTGTTTTAAATTGAACCCAATGCCTTCGAAAGGCTTTGAGGTACATTGCTTTTGAATGGTTTATTATATAGGGGAGGTATCCCGGGCTTTGAACATATTCAAAAGGTGAAACCTTACGACTAGGTCGAAAAGAAACCTTCCGACAAGGTCGAAAGGTACAGTTTTTGAACGTTTTTGGAAGGCTACGGTTTAAAGGATTTAAAGGTAGATGTCATATGTTTTAAAGCTTGTAAAAAAGGCTTTTAAAAGGTTTTGAAGGATTTACCTTCAATGATTTCGAAAGACTTATTAGAAGATATGAAGGATTTACCTTTAATACTTTCGAGGGGTTTTATGAATGACTTTGAAGGAGTTACCTACTATGTTTTCGGAAGGTTTTTTAAGGGTTTTAAACAAAGGTTTCGAAAATAAGAATTAGGCAGATAGCCTAGGTGTTGTAATTTATAAAGGACTTTAACTTATTTTAAAGGATAGATAACCCTTGTTGAACATCATCAACATTATTTTGAGTAAAGTGTATATAACATGGCAAAAATAGCTTAGGGTAAAGCTAAAGATATATTTTCCTTGTATATATATAATTTGACAGATTAAATCGTTCCAAAAGGTTTCAAGGAAAACTTAAAGAGTAGTTAGCTCAGGTATTTTGTAGAGCAGTTAGCTCAGATATTTGATGGGTAGATAACCCAAAAGAAAATTCGGGCAGTCAGCTCAATTTAAATTCGAACAGTCGGTCCATTTTGAGGGCAGTCAGCCCAGAGGATAGTTAGTCCAAAAAGAGCAGTCAACTTTGATATGAATCGATAGTTCATTTATTAGCGTAACAGATTTTGCTAAATTTTTAAGGACAGTTAGTCCACCCTTTTTACCTGTTTTGAGCTGATAGCCCATTATCTAGCATAAAAGGTATTGCTATTTTGGTATAACCAGTTTTAGGACGGATAGTCTAGTAAAGAACAGATCGTTCAGACTTAGACAGATGGTCTATTTTATTTCCTATCTTTAGCATAATGGATATTGCTATATTATTAAAATTGTTGATTAACTAGTTTAGTTGCAGAAAAGGATTTACATAATATATGTTTTGAAAAGAGATATTGGTGGGAGGAAATCCGTTCTACTAAGCGGCGCAGTCTCACTAGTTATCAGTAAACTGAGAAGTAACAAATATTATTCATATCAGGGTTTAATTCTAACTTGATGTTTTTGTTTCCCCTTAAACTGTCAGGTGCTCATAATTTGATTTGAGTAGGCTGAAGGTTTATGTTTTTAGGTCCTTGCGGATTTTGGAGAATAAATCATCCGAAAACGAGCAGATGGCTGACGGTAAGCTAATAAAGGAATTCTGTTATAGAATTATTTCCGCTATGTTTTAGGGCAATTATGTCTATATTCCTTTGATCATCCAAGGGGGCATCTTCATATGTCGCTCTTTGTGTATTACTGTAAATTATATTTAATCAATGCATGGGATTACATTTGGGGTTTTTGTAACTTGGATATGATTTATTTGAAATATAATCACTGAAATTATTGTTTTTTGAAAATCTATGATTTTTTTCATATTCAAGTGCTTCTGATATTATTGATACCATTATCACTGCCATATTTCGTCACCAGAAGTTAATACCGTGGATGACTGCAGCATCCATATTGCTTAGCTTTTGGCCTCCACATACGAGTTGTTACATGCACTTATAGATGTGATGGGTTTTCCGTAAGTGTCCAATATATGTAATTGTAGTATAGTTATCTTCCATTACTTCCACATTTATTCCCCTCGTAAAATATGAGGATAACATAGCCATAAAAGGGAAGGTAGAGAATTTTTTGAGAAAAGTATAAATCCAAGAGCTTGTTAACAAGATTTGAGCGAAACACCAATGTATCTACAAAGATTAACTTCTTAATAAAGAGAAATGCTTCAAGCAAATTATTTTAAAATAAAGGAAAAGCCTTTGATCTTGCCACATAGGCCTAGTCAAACCAGATCTTAGAGGGAGGTTAAAAGTATGCCTTTGGTCCTGCCTATAAGGCTTGGCCAGAGCACCGCAAGCCTTTGGTCCCACTTATGTGGCCTGATCGGAGCATCTTCTAGAGGGAGGATGGAGTAATCCTTTGGATCTGCCTAAATGGCCTGGCCAAGGCACTAACCAACTTTTAGTTCCGTTTATAACACCTGACCAGACCATTCCTAGAGGGAGGATAGGTAAGACTTTGGTTCTGCCTAAGAAAGGGTATGAGAAATCAGCCAGACTAGTTTAATTCCACCTTAAAGAAAGATCAAAGCAATCTTCTAAAGCAAAAGCTATCAAACATGATCAATCCCTCTCCAAGGCAAATTTCAGGCAACCTTCAAAGGAAATAATAAATAACTTTTCATGCTCATACAATCTCAAATGATGAAAAAAGTCATCAAATAGCCATCCGAAAAACCTAAAACGGGGGAAAGAAGTTTTAAAGCTAGTTAGAATGGTAATGATTAATCAACGAAGACTCACTTATGGAGAAAGATAAGAACGAAAATTGATCCACGTTTTTAAAAGGCTTATTCTGCCAATTCAATAGCCATTCTAAAAAAGGGACTTAAAGAGAAGTGACAGCTAGAAAGATAAGAAGGTACTTGGTTTTTACACTCAGAGTGTAAAAATGCCTCTTTCATGCAAAGAAGGGGACAAGCAAATATTACAAGGCCTGGCAAACAATTATCAAATCAAGGCATGTCTAAAGCATTAATCGGAGAAGCATTGAGCGAACAAATTTACGCATAATCAAAGGCCATGATCATATTGAATTATATTAAAGTCCTAAAGTGAATCACAAATCTCAAATAGCTCAAGTAGTTCAAATACAAGACAAGAATAAGGAAGAAAATACAAGGCCTGCTCAAAATATCAACTATTAAAGTACAAAATTTATTTACTACATTTCATATAAAAATTAACAGATACCGAGAAAAGTTATCCTAGTCTTCCTAAGGAAGAGGTAGAAGGAGCGGATAATGTTGGTATACTTTCTCTTTCCCTTCCTCTAACCACAAGAAGACATAAATGGCTTTTGCTTGAAGAAGGGGCATCTCTAAGCAAAAAGGGTGAACCTCCAATATTTTTGAGATGACCATCACACCTATATATAAAGAAGTGTTGATAATATTTGTATCCTGCCTCTGCTGCCATCTCAATCTTTGGTTCATTTCTGGACATAAGAAGGAATAGTCGATTTTTGAGCTAAAGAAATTGTTATTTCTAGCAAGTAATTGACAAGGGAATCCAATCGGGAGTTTTCAAGCGACATCACCTTGATTATCTTTAATTGAGACATAAGGT
Source organism: Allium cepa (assembly GCA_030765085.1). Classification (NCBI taxonomy): domain Eukaryota; kingdom Viridiplantae; phylum Streptophyta; class Magnoliopsida; order Asparagales; family Amaryllidaceae; genus Allium; species Allium cepa. Next base: position 3,415,877 of record CM060937.1, read on the forward strand.
CTTGCATTTGTCCTTTTAAAACTTCAACGGTAGAGGAGAGTTTGGTGTTATGATGAATCACCACATCCGAAAGCTCTTTAAGTTTCCTTGTCTTCTTTCGGATAATATTTATATCATCGAAAAAACCAATTTGGATCTTTACTACATGTTCGAACACTTTATTAGCTCACTTTAAATTCTTAACCTTCTGATCATAGTGTATTTTTCATGTCCTAACTTCTCAACCTGACTTTGATATTTATTGAGATATTTTAAAATTTATTCATCCCATTTTCCTTCTAGAAACTGGGTGCATTCGTACTTATACTTTCGGCACCATTTGGCAATTTCTTCGTCATCCAAACCTGGAGGTAGGTTTCCCAAGAAGATAATTTGTTTTTATCAATTGAAGACTGGGATTTCGTTGTCTTTTTGGAAGTAAGAGTGGGAAGGAGGAATTTTCCTTAACGTGCAATAAGCTCTAATGGCTAACACGATACGTAGCTTTTCAACAACTTGATTTCGCGGTTCTCAATTCTCTGATGCAGGTGAGCAATTTCTGCATTAATTTTGACTCTTGATCTAGGGATTTGGATTAGCCTACTGCTCCTATATTCTTTCTTAGCTCATCAGTCTCTTTTTCCTTCTCATTGATTTTCCCCTTTAAACTCAAGGACATTTCATTCATACTACTTAATGTTGACTTCAACTTGCAGTATTTGTTATACCATTTGCACCCTTGTAGGTAGTCCACAAATGACATAACTATTTCATCTTGAGAAGTTCACATCCTAATGTCTAACATAAGTCTGGTTTTTAGTTTATCGAATGGAGAGAGAAGTTCAAGACCGCTAGATGCAAGCATTAATTAGCTTTCCTACTAAGAATAAATAAAAGAAGATGATATCAATACATAGGAAATGTGTTCTTTTCTTAATAACAATAAAGTTTACAAGCATGAACAAGTTGAAATTACATTAATAGTGCAAGTTTTTTACATTCAATTCTTAAGTTCAGAAGCAGTATTTTGAGCTTTTTTTAGTGGATCTCGCAGACATAGGGAAGGCAGAGTTAAAGGAGGCATTAAACTCGTAAGGAGTAATAAATAGGGGAAACTGATGATAGTCACATTCCTCGATAGGGGGACTAGAATCTCCGCATAACAGTTTAGTGTAATCAGACTAGATTTGTTTAAGTAAACTATATTTTTTATTACCTAAGAAATCAAAATATAAGTAGGGGAGTTATGTGTAAACTTCTCGAAGGTCCGTAAGAAAGAAGTATTTTGCTAGTCAAGAGGTTTCGATGGATAATGTTTTCTCCTCAAAATCCCCTTTTAGCTCGACAATTTACTTAAGTGTTCTTTTGAAATGGAAGTACCCAATGGTTCCTTAACTTGTGTATTTTAAGAAAAGCAGACCAAGTCACAAAAATAGAAACATTAAAACTTATAAAAATTGTAAAATTATATAATGCAATGACAAAATCACTTAGGTTCATCTAATGGAATCTTTGTAAAATTCATAGATAAATTTCTTTTTGTATAACTTGACCTTTTAAGGAGGAAGGATATGAGGGAAAGTGGAACGGTCGCAATCTTGGGAAGATTCCAGCATTCCTTAGGATGAGGATCAGTACCATAATCATTCAAATACCTATTATGAAGACGCCTTAGTAAATCTCCACTCTCTTTCTGTAGGAAGAAAAAGTCTGTAAAAAGATTCCTGGTATAGATTTTATAGAGGAATTTCACTAAAGTACCCCTATCTTCAATGAGCATCAGAAAAAGTGCGGTCAACTCTGCGGTCTACTTTAAAACTCTCTCTCTCGATAGAGGCGATATCTTTTTAAGTGCAGGGTCATCCATTTTTTAATTGAAACCTTTTAATTGTTTAGTGTAAATAAGAAGGCTCGTATACTTTTAAGATAAATTATTATGATCTTCAATTATTTCTTAGTTTCTTTATTTAATCGCACCACATTCCCCCTGCTATCTTATGCAAATTTCAAAGTTATATTTGTTTCTTTTCCCTTTGACCAGGGGCCCTGACATCCTTTGACCTAATGTCTTCTTGAGGAGTGTTCTAGGGATTGAGAGGATCAAAAGTACGCATCATGAGCAGATGAGCCTAAGTCATGGCTATATGATCCATTACCGCCACCTCCTAGCCCACCGGTGTCTTTGTTACCATCACCCTCATCCTTTCCAGAGTCATCATTGTCATCTTAGTTTTCGTCGCCATTGTTGTAATCTTTGTCACTATCCCATCTGTCATCATTATCCTTATCTTCATCAGGCAAAGGAACGCTAAAAGACTATAGTTCCTAAGGATAAATGGCTTCTTCTTCTGGGAATATGTCTTGTAATGACTCAGGAACACTCGTCAGTTTAAGGTTGAACTTCCTCTTGAAATTATCTTTTAGTGTTGGCAGCAAATGGAAGTCTAACTCTGGGAAATTTTCTATATTATCGTTATACGCAATGAAGAGGGCCTCCTTATAACATTACACCTTTATTTGAGGAAGGATTGTTCTATAAAAGAAGTGATTTTCTTTTTCATGTTTAATAATGTTGTATAAACCAATACAACCTTTTTCTTTCAAGATTTTCCTTTAAAGTTGTGATTTGTGCAGCTGCTTGGGTCTTTTTAGTTCTGGCTTGCTCGAATTCTTTTTCAAACAATTTTACTCTTTCTTCAACTTCCAGTCTTGCTTTAAGTCAGAGGGTATATTTGTTCTTTTCAATAGCAACTTCATCTCTCTTTGCAGTGACTTTGGGAATCTGGCCCTTAAAAGACCTAAGTTTATCCATCAGTGATGAAATATGTTCTTTAAAATCCAGGAGTTGATTAACAGATTCATGAGAAGCTTACTATAGAAAAAACATGTACTTGGCTACCTAAAATATAAAAAATATATAATAAATAGAAGAATATGAAACCAAAATTTGTATTAACCAGATATGTAAGGATATGTACCATAATAAGTTGTTGAAAAAGAATGGATGAAGCGGAAGGCTGCATTGGTACCAAAGAAGCCACCGATGGAGACTAGATAACTGATCCGAAAAAACTGAAATTTAAAGGGACAAGTTAAGCCGGAACTTCATAAGAAAGAGATGCATGGGAAGGAGGAGTCAGACCCAACTCCTGGTACAAATGTTGGAAAACATTGTGGATGAGGGATTCATAATGTCCATAACAGGACTCCGGGTGTGAGCAATTTCTATCCGATCCTAAGGGTCCTGGTCTGGCAAATTCAAATCAATAATACCGGTGTCTTAATTAATTGTGACCGTATCCACATTCAGATCCTTTGTAATAGTAGTCTATGCTTGATTATCTCCAAGTTTGGCCTTTTTACTAGATGAGGAATTGGATCACTAGAAAAATTACCTGAATCCTTCTTTCTCTTGCGACTCTCAATAGCCTTAAGGCCGTGAATAATAGGGTTAGCAATAGGAGAGCTTTGGTATTCATAATAGAGGAAGAAGTAGGAGTTTGATCTTTCTTGGTCTTCGCAACTGCGGTGATAAGAGTTGAACCTAAGTCAAAGAATAACCATAAGATGAGTGTATAGAAAATTATATTAAATTATAGTAAGAAATTACCGGAAGAATCATGTTGAATGGGAGAATATGAGAAAAGGAATTTTGGTTGTTGACGACCAATGTTTTTTGTCTATGAGAATTCTTGTTAACCATGGAGGTTCCTTGAGCACTTTATGATTTTCCAATATCAAGATATGCTGTTAAAGTTTGGCTATGGTTAAGAGTTTAAGCCTGTTTCCCATAGTCTGAGATGTCAGGTTCCAAGCATTGATTGTATTAGCGACTAGAGGATTCGTCCTCTTAAAAGTAGATTCTCAAAGAGAATATCTATTGTAAGAGAACAACAACATATAATATAAAAAAGAGAGAGAAAGCAACAAGACTTACTAGTGATAGAGAAGGTTCCCTTGATTCTAGGGGTATGGCTCTTAATATAAAAGAACTAATTGTCCAATTCCTTAGTTCTATTGATTAAATTTGTGATCAAACTCTTCATATGAGGAAGAAGAAAATGAATGGTACCCGCTGGTTGTTTCCCTACTTTAACAAGATTTATCAATGAATGAAGAATTTGAACATTAGGTGAGGGGAGATTAGCTTCCCTCGCTAGTATCTCAAGGCATCTTAGATACGTATAAGAGTTGGGCAGTAATTGTATTGGAGCGATTCCTGAATGATCCAAAAATCAAATGAAGAATTCTTACGGGGAAGCTATACTGAGTGTTAGATATGAATTAGAGTGAAAGTAATAAACTTTCCAAAGGATTATCTATCTTTTGGATGGTCCTACTACTTTAGCTTCTATATTGGTAATCTCAAATTATTAAAAAAATAATGTCAATCAGATCTTGAGAAGTTATAGAAGATTGAATGAGTTTATAGTCTCCTTTCTCTGAAGTAGGAGAGGATTTAGAGCCCTTCTTGCTAGCTATTTTCTTGCCAACCAATACCATGAAAATATCAAGGAAGAATCATATGTTTTATAAAAAACTAAAATACTTAAGAAAATGTCGAAGAAAATCTAATTCTTTAGGAAAAGAACTAGATAGATGGGTAACCTAACGTCAAACTCAGAAATAGTTAGTGAATAATTAAAGCTCGCTTAACAAGTTATCAAGTTATAATGAGATGTTGAACCCATAAATGGTTAACAAGTTTGAAACTAGAGCGCCTTAACTAGTTATCAAGCTTATAGCAAAATAACGAATTCATAAATAGTTATTGAGTCTATAGAAAGATATCAAACTTGTAATTAGTTATTAGGTTTATAACAGGATGTCGAGCTCTTATATAGTAAGTGAGTTCGTAACTAGTTAAAGAATATTTTCCATGACAAGATGTCAAACTTATAAGAGCTATCAAATTTGAAACTAGCTAACAATTCTCTAGCAGATTTTAGAGTTTGTAACTAGTTAATGATTCATTAAGTAGTTGTTGGATTCACAACTAATTACAGAGTCACTGGCTAGCTACCAAACTTACCACCAACTGGCAAGCTCATAACTAGTTAATGAGTTTTAACTAGATATCGAATCTTAAACAAGCTATTAAATCTCTAATTAGTTATTGAATTTATAATTAGTTGGTAAACATATAACTACTTTGCAAACATATATCAGGTTATTGAGTCTCTAAATAGATGTAGAATCCTTAACGATTACTAAGGCCCTAACTAATTGTTGAGTTTTTAGGAAATTATTATTAGAACCTTGTATTTTGATATTTTGATCGTGACAAATATATAAGTAAATATTACGTGAACTAACCATACTTGCAGAAGAAGGTGCTATTCTACTCAACAATAGATTACAGTCCAAGAATTCAAATATAAGCTTCAATATTATTTATGGTCTGTCTATAGTCTAGTCTAGAAGTTGATTTTTGTTAAAATCCCTCGAAGGTGGTATATGCACAACACACAAAGAACTTAAAATTATCTTTGAATCATACTACATATATTAAGTATTGACTGCACAAAGTTCTCACACAAATTGTTTCTCAAAAACCACACAATGGAAGAAAACAAGGTAGTCGGCCACTGAAACAGGCAGTTCAGTCGACTTAATATCTGTGCATGTGCATAGTTGATGCATCCCAGCCTACAAATTCAATGGAGTTAAGCCGTTCCAGATCCTTAGGTCGCTCACAACGTAGTGAAGGTCACTTGGATACCTTAGGTCGCTTACGACCTAACGAGGGGGAGGATATAAATGGTACAGTGGAAGGCGATGAAGAGCATCAACAAGTTAATCATAGGTCGTTGGAACGACCTAACAAGTTCAAACAGTAGGATAAGTCATTGGAACGACCTAGGATAAGTCGCGAGCGACCTAGCGTGTTAACTCACTCAGTATGGCGCACTTTACTTATGACGCCTTAGGTTGCTCATGAGTAGGTCGCGAATGGCCTAACTCGCAACCCAGAAACAAGCAGATGATATTTTAAGTCGCTTTGAAGCCTAGGTCGTGGACATGAGGCCTTGTTCTTAGGTCGCTGCTGCCGTGTATTTTAGGTCACCCCGTGTTTTGAGTCGTATGTCGCTGCTGTGTATGTGATTATGTCGTTTATTGTTGTAAAGATGTGTTGTTTCTGTTAAGTCGTTTATTATGTTGTCTGTTTGTGTCGCGTGTGTTGTACTTTCTTAACTCGTAAGGTGTTGTAACTTGAGTCCTTGATGTTGTATTGAACAGTTAGGTCGTAGGTCGGCATGTAGTTAGGTCAGTCGTATGTATGTTGTGTTGTAATAGGTTGAGTCGCCTATTGATAGGTCGTTAACGACCTTGTTTAGGTCATAGGTCGCGTAAACGACCTAGTGTTCTGAGTGTTGTAAATGCTATAAATAGTGGGTGAGTTGTAACATTTGGGTGAGTTGATTTTTGAATGAAAATTTGTTTGAGTGCTTTGTGCCTCTTTTGAAATTGGTAGTTGAGTGTGATCTCCTATCTCCACTTTCGGTATTCGAGTGCGCTCGAATCAACGATTGTTGAAGCCAATTCACGGTATCAAGTGCGCTTGATCAACGTTCGAAGAATTGTAGATCTTATTTCACGGCATCGTGCGCGATCAACGTGTCGAAGATAGCTAGAATTTGGTATCTTTCGAAGATCAATGAATTTGGGCATTCGGTATCTTTCAATCCATCGATTCAGATTACTACATCTAATCGTTCTTTGATTAGTTTGACACGAAATCTTCATTTCGTCGTCAATCCATATATCCGCTGCGTCAGTTTTGGTATCAGAGCGAGACTTAGCCAATCATAGCTAAGCCGAGTCTTGGAGCCAAGGACTTTGAAGTTTGGTGTTCATTGTGTTCATCGTGAAGTTACAACAAGTTGGGAGTTTCGATCCATATCACTTTGAATCAAAGTTTGAAGGAGTGTTTGAAGTAAAGGCCGAGCTAATTGAAGCCGTGTATTGTCTGTTGAAGTTGTTCAAGGCCGAGAGTTTGAAGTGTTGAAGAATTTGTGTTTGATTTAACAATGCCTCCGAGAAGAGTTAATCGTCATCAAAATGTTGAAGATTTGTATAAACAAGAAGATGCTGAACAGATGGAACAACGCATTAGCAATAAATTCAATGAGAAGTTGGATGAAGGCATTGGTAGATTGGAGAAATTGATGATTGATATGAATCAAAGGAGAAGGTCGCCAGTCTCGAACCATGGAGGAAACAGAGTTTCGCCATCGGTTACGGAAGCGAGAAGGGTGTCGCCACAATCTTTTAGAGAAAGAAGAGAAACATCAATTTCATCGAGAAGAGATCACCATGACTATAGACATGAAGAGAGGAGAACTCCACGTGTTGAAGATGGGCTATATCGAGATGAAGAGAGACATTGTAGAAGAGACATGCGTGATAGAAGCGATGTTGATGGTCGAGATCGACATAGACGTACATTTGATTTTGATGAAGAAGGTGATAGAGCTAGTGTTCATTATCGAGATCGAGACCAAGTTCGAAATTCATACAGGGATGTAGAAGATGATCGACGTTGGGAGTCGGGGATGAAAACGGAAATTCCTGAATTCAAAGGTGGAATGGTGGCAGAGGAATTTCTGGATTTGTTGTCTAATGTTGAAGAAATTTTTGACTTCAAAGAAGTTCCCGAGCATTGAAAAGTGAAGTTAGTTGCTACAAGGTTGAGAGGTAGAGCTTTAGCATGGTGGTAGAAAACTAAACTTATAAGGGAGAGAATGGGGAAGTCAAAGATTGAATCACGGGAGAAGATGAAGAAGCTAATGAAAGCTACGTTCTTGCCTTACAATTATTAATCACTCGTGTATCAGAGGTTGCATAATTTGAGGCAAGGAACAAAAACTGTTAATGATTATGCTGATGAATTCTATCAACTGATTGCTCGAAATGACATTATGGAGACTGAGGAACAGTTGACTGCTAGGTTTATTAGAGGGTTGAGGATACAGATCCAGGACATGGTGAATATGTTTGACCCTAGATCTGTCGCTGAAGCGCACTAGAAAGCGTTGGCTTGGGAGAAGCAGGGAAGACGAGGAGGTGGTGTGTTTCCAAGTTCCAATACTTAGAACAAGGGTGCTAGTGGGAGTTCTAATGTTTCTAAAGCTGTTAGTAAACCAGTTGTAAATGAGGTTGAGAAGGCAAAGGTTAACAACAGTTTCAAATGTTATAATTGCCAGGAAGTGGGTCACAAGAGTAACGAATGTCCGAAGCCAAAGAAGCGAACAATGATTGCTGAAATGGAAGGTGAGGATGTTGGTGAAGGTGATTCTATCCCAGTTGAGGAGGATGAGCAGGATATCGCGTCAGGAGATGAAGGATGTAATCTAATGATGAGGAGGTCATGTATGACACCGAAACAAGAAGATGAGGCTAGTTGGTTGAGAAGTAATATCTTTCAGTCGACATGCACTATACTGGGGAAAGTTTGTAAATTTGTGATTGACGCGGGAAGTTGCGACAATATCATTTCTACCGAAGCTGTGAGAAAGTTGAAGTTGAAGATGGAGAAGCATCTAAATCCTTACAAGTTAGCATGGTTAAGAAAAGGAGGAGAGGTGAAGGTGGACATGCGAGTTCATGTACCATTTTCTGTTGGGAAGAAGTATAAAAACGAAATCTGGTGTGATGTGGTGGAGATGGATGTTTGTCACTTACTTTTGGGAAGACAATGGCAGTATGATCGAGCAGTGCAGCATGATGGTCGTACCAATAGCTACAGCTTTATGTTTAAAGGTGTAAAGATCATTTTAGTTCCAAAGAAGAGACAGCAAGGAGAGAGCAAGTCAGAAGAGATTGAGGAGCTGAAGACTTTGTTGACTTTGAAAGAGTTTGTTGAAGAGGTAGAGGTAAGTCCAGAGGTGTTCTTGTTGATTGGACATGAAGCTACTGAATCTGTTGAAGTTCCAGAGGAAGTAAAGCCGGTATTGGAAGAATTCAGTGATGTGTTTCCTGAAGAATTGCCAACGGAGCTACCACCCTTGAGGGACATTCAGCATCAGATTGATCTTGTGCCAGGGGCAGTATTACCACACAGGCAGCATTACAGGATGAGCCCTAAGGAGCATGAGGAACTGAGAAGGCAGGTGGAGGAGTTGTTAGAACAAGGGCGTGTTCAGGAGAGCTTGAGTCCATGTGCAGTAGCAGCTTTATTGGTGCCGAAGAAGGATGGTTCGTGGAGGATGTGTACGGACATTCGGGCTCTAAACAAGATCACTGTGAGATACTGGTTTCCTATGCCAAGGTTCGATGATTTGATTGATCAGTTGAGTGGGGCTGTTGTGTTCTCAAAGATTGACTTGAAGAGTGGATACCATAAGATTCGTATCAGACCGGGTGATGAGTGGAAGACTGCTTTTAAAACTAGAGAAGGTCTAAACGAATGGTTGGTTATGCCATTTGGCTTGTCAAATGCTCCGAGTACTTTTATGAGAGTGATGAACCAGATTTTCAGACCATTCATTGGGAAGTTTGTAGTGGTTTACTTTGACGATATTTTGATCTATAGTGGGAGTATGGAAGAGCATGTCCAACATTTGCGAAAAGTACTGTTGATTCTACGACAGGAGCAATTCTATGCAGCAATGAAAAAGTGTGTGTTCATGACGCACAGTGTTTTGTTTCTGGGGTATGTTCTGTCGAAGGAGGGTATTCAGGTGGATGAGAGCAAAGTAGAAGCTGTCAGGAGTTGGCACAATCCAAGACAATTACTGAAATGAGGAGCTTTCATGGGTTGGTATCTTTCTATCGAAGATTAATTCCACATTTTAGCAGTGTAATGGCACCTATAAAAAATTGCATGAAAGGAAAGAAGTTTGAGTGGTCAGAGGAAGCAGGGGTTGCTTTTGAAAAGATTAAGACACTTTTGACATCAGCACCAATTCTAGTATTGCCGGATTTTCAGTTGTTGTTTGAGTTACATACTGATGCTTCGAAGGTTGGGATTGGTGGAGTATTGAGTCAGAAGGGAAGACCAGTTGCTTATTTCAGTGAGAAGTTGTCCGGAGCCAAGTTGAGATACAACACTTATGACGTGGAATTTTACGCAATTGTTCAAGCTGTGAAGCACTGGAGACATTATCTGTTTCAAAAGGAGTTTGTTCTTTATATGGATCATGAAGCTTTGAAGCATTTGCAACGGCAGGACAAAATTTCAGCTAGGCACGCTTCATGGGTCGCGTATCTACCGCAGTTTACTTTTGTTGTAAAGCACAAATCAGGGGTGACGAATCGTGTAGCTGATGCTTTGAGAAGGAGGAGTCATTTGTTGACAACAATGAAGGTTGAAGTGACAGGATTTGAACTATTGCCAGAATTGTTTGAAGAAGATCCTTACTTTACGAAGATTGTTGAGAAAGTCAAGGATGGGAGTACTGATGAGTTTGTATTGGTGGATGGATTCTTATTCAAGGGGAATCGATTATGCGTACCAGATTGCAGCTTGAGAATGAAAATTGTAAAAGAGTTGCATGAAGAAGGACATGTTGGACGGGATCGCACATTGCAGTTGATTTCTCTGTCTTATTTTTGGCCGTCAATGAGAAAAGAAGTAGAGAGATTTGTGGAGAGATGTCATGTTTGTCAGATTTCGAAAGGGACAGCTACAAATGCGGGATTGTATATGCCTTTACCTGTTCCTACAAAGCCGTGGATAGATATAAGCATGGATTTCGTGTTGGGTTTGCCGAGGACTCAACGGGGAAATGACTCTATATATGTTGTAGTGGACCGTTTCTCGAAGATGGTACATTTTGTTGCTTGTAAGAAGACGACGGATGCAGTTCATGTGGCATAGTTGTTCTTTAAAGAGATCTATCATTTACATGGTTTACCAAAATCTATAGTTTCAAACAGGGATACCAGATTTCTGAGTCATTTTTGGCTAAATTTGTGGAAGATGGTAGGAACAAAGTTGAAATTTAGTAGCGCTTATCATCTGCAGACAAATGGACGGACGGAGGTTGTGAACAGATCGTTGGGAAATTTATTACGGTGTCTCGTGAAGGATAATCTGGAGAGTTGGGATGTGAAGTTATGTCAAGCGGAGTTTGCTCATAATCATGCTATCAACCGTAGTAAGGGTTCAGCCCATTTCAGATTGTGTATTCAAGCTTGCCAAAGGGGCCGTTGGATTTAACGATAGTGCCACAACCGAAGGGGACAGTTAAGCGGGCTGCTGATTTTGTTGATGGGCAAACAGAATGCCATAAAATCATTCAGGAACGATTGGAGAAGACGAATGAGAAGTATAAATGATCTGCGGATCTAAAGCGAAGAATCATTGAATTTAATGAAGGAGATTTAGTATATGTTGTACTAACGAAGGATCGCTTTCCAGTGGGAGCATACAATAATCTTAAAGCTCGAAAGATTGGTCCTGTAAAGATTGTGAAACGGATCAATGAAAACTCTTATAGGTTGAAGCTGTCGGAGGATGTATACACTTCTGACGTGTTTAATGTTAAACACCTTATACCCTATTATGGAGATGAACAATCCAAGGGGGAAGGACTATTAAATTCGAGGACGAATTTTTCCCAACCAGGGGAGGATGATGCAGCCCAACCTACAAATTCAATGGAGTTAAGCCGTTCCAGATCCTTAGGTCGCTCACAACCTAGTGAAGGTCACTTGGATACCTTAGGTCGCTTACGACCTAACGAGGGGGAGGATATAAATGGTACAGTGGAAGGCGATGAAGAGCATCAACAAGTTAATCATAGGTCGTTGGAATGACCTAACAAGTTCAAACAGTGGGATAAGTCGTTGGAACGATCTAGGATAAGTCGCGAGCGACCTAGCGTGTTAACTCACTCAGTATGCCGCATTTTACTTATGATGCCTTAGGTCGCTCAAGAGTAGGTCATGAACGACCTAACTCGCAACCCAGAAACAAGCAGATGATATTTTAATTCGCTTTGAAGCCTAGGTCGTGGACATTAGGCCTTGTTCTTAGGTCGCTGCTGCCGTGTATTTTAGGTCGCTCCATGTTTTGAGTCGTATGTCGCTGCTGTGTATGTGATTATGTCGTTTATTGTTGTAAAGATGTGTTGTTTCTGTTAAGTCGTTTGTTATGTTGTCTGTTTGTGTCGCGTGTGTTGTACTTTCTTAACTCGTAAGGTGTTGTAACTTGAGTCGTTGATGTTATATTGACCATTAGGTCGTAGGTCGGCATGTAGTTAGGTCGATCGTATGTATGTTGTGTTGTAATAGGTTGAGTCGCCTATTGATAGGTCGTTAACGACCTTGTTTAGGTCGTAGGTCGCGTAAACGACCTAGTGTTTTGGGTTTTGTGAATGCTATAAATAGTGGGTGAGTTGTAACATTTGGGTGAGTTGATTTTTGAATGAAAATTTGTTTGAGTGCTTTGTGCCTCTTTTGAAATTGGTAGTTGAGTGTGATCTCCTATCTCCACTTTCGGTATTCGAGTGCGCTCGAATCAACGATTGTTGAAGCCAATTCACGGTATCAAGTGCGCTTGATCAACGTTCGAAGAATTGTAGATCTTCTTTCACGGTATCGTGCGCGATCAACGTGTCGAAGATAGCTAGAATTCGGTATCTTTCGAAGATCAATGAATTTGGGCATTCGCTATCTTTCAATCCATCGATTCAGATTACTACATCTAATCGTTCTTCGATTAGTTTGACACGAAATCTTCATTTCGTCGTTAATCCGTATATCCGCTGCGTCAGTAGTGCATTTGAAGGTCCAATTAACTGAATTATAATAACTTTTGACAAATCATCTTTTAATTTGAAATTTTTTAAAATTTCAGTAGACTGAAATCTTTTGTTCAGTCAACTGAAAATGCATAATGGCTATTTTATGAATGGTCACTTCCATTCAACGAACAGAAACAACCCTCGATTCAAGAGTTTTTCCCATATCTTTCGATCGTAACTTGTCACGATGAGTTGCAACATGTAAACACTATATATATCCTTCAACTCGTTTGTTTTAATCATTGAATTCTTGATTCTATTCTCTTGTACTCATCATCTAACACTTTTGCCATTTGCGCTCAAATTCTCGTTCTAATCACTTGCACATTCAAGCACAAATTCATTTGTGATTAAGTTAGCTTCCAATCTTCACGAATCACAATATATAACATAAAGGAGAAGATTATAGGAAGGGTGTACTCCAAAGACTTATCCGTGCTATTAGAAGAGTACAACCAGTCCACAAAATTGTCTGTATTACTGAAGCCCTGTCCGGTTGCTCAGGCGGTTTTAGTCCTATTCAGTTGCTCAGGCGGTGTAATATCTATTCCTCTGGGTTAAGAGAGAGTTGATAGTTAAATTCCAGAATGATTCTGGGACTGGATATAGAACGGAAGTTTGAACAGTATAAAAATCCCTGGTGTCATTTAATTTACTATTTACTTTTATATTTATATTTTGAACTAATAGATAACTTATTTAATATTACGATCCTTAGTAGCACTTTCATTTGTATCAAAGCAAGGCCGTCATATAACCATTAAACAGTTATTGGATATTCAGTTAGTATGGAAAATAAAACTAACACAAGTTTGGTTGAAGGTCAATCCACTACATGACCACCATTATTTGATGGTTTGAATTACAATTATTAGTTAACTCGAATGAGAATCTTTATGCAAGCAAATGGATATGATACTTGGAATATCACTCAAAGTGAATACACTATACCTACTACACCATTTGCAGAATGGTCAAATACACGAAAGGTGGATGCTACATCGAATGCAAAAGCCATGAATATGCTATTTTGTGCCTTGGATAAAAATGAATTTAATAGATTAGCATGTGTAAAACTGGTTATGAAATATGGAGAACTCTTAAAGTCACACATGAAGGAACTAACAATGTTAAGAAAAGCAGGATTTCAATGCTCAAATATCAGTTCCAGAATTTTAGAATGAAACTGGATGAAAATATGAATGAAATGTATTCTAGATTCCAAGACATGTATCATTCTTATTAGCATTAAGAGAAAATATACAGATTTTGTTCTTGTATCAAAAATCCTAAACTCTTTAACGGATAAATGGGAACGAAAAATCCTAGCAGTTGAAGAAGCTAATGACATTTCTACCATCAAACCTGCAGAGTTAATAGGAAATCTCATCTCATACGAAGTGAATTTTAAGGCAAAGCGAGATCAAGCCCAAGATAAAAAGAATATTGCCTTCAAACCCAAGCAAAGAAGATTCAAATTGAGATGAAGATGAGACGACATTGATAACATAGAACAAAATTTCAAATATTTTTTAAAATTTAGAAAGAACAAGAAATTCGAAAACAGTAGAAGAGGTAATTCCAATAAACCGCTAGTATCGAATCTTGAGCTTATGAATGTCATAAGAAGGGTCACATAAAGAAAGACTATCCTGACAAAAAGAAAGACAAATTCAAAAATAAAGACAAGTACAAAAAGAAGCAAGCATTCTCTGTTTACATGGGATGATGCAGAATCGTCTTCATCATCAAATAGTGGCCACATAATGATTCTGAAAAAGCCAATATCTGCTTTATGGCTTCGACTAATGACGTAAGTGATTTAACTTTTGATGATTTAATTGATATAAATTCAGAGCTGCTAGTTAAACTCAAAGAATTAAAAGGAAGTATAAAATGCTCTAGAAAAATTAAACAGAAATGAAATAGAAGTTGACATGCTAAGAGATGAAAAGAAAATACTAAAAGAAGAACTTGTTAAAACATAAGAGTCTTTGTCTGACGTTTCTCAACTCACCATGCTATCAAATGAAGTAGAAGTGCAAAAAGAAAAAAATATGACATTAGCTTCTAAAAATCATGATTTAAAATCAAATATCAAAATTCATGAATTGAAAATACCTGTCTTAAAATTGAGTTAGCGAATATCACTAAAAATGTATCTAACTTTAACAAAGGAAGAGATAATCTTTCTAGAATTATCTGTAATTCTTAAAATTCTACTAATAAGAAAGGAATAGGATATAAAAAGTCTTCAAAGACTAGTTCAAAAAAGAATAACATATCATATAAAAATTTCAATTTACATAACAATTTTTTAAAAGCGAAACCAAAACCAAAGGTTTTCACTCAAAAGAAAGAAATTTGTAACACAATACTATAAAGATTTGAGTACCAAAAACTAATGATAATTTAATCAGAAATAAGTATATTAAATCTTTTATAAATTCAGTTCATAAAAATAAAGCTTTTACTTATAAAGGAAATTATAAACCCTCTTATGTTTGGCTTCGTAAGATCTAACTAATAAAAAGTGGGTACCAACGTATTCCTTTATTTTGCAGGTACCAACTAAGAAAAGAAGAAAGTGGATACTTGACAATGGTTGCTCAAAACATATGACAAGAAACAAAGATATGCCGATTGACATTATCTACTCAGAAGGAGGATCTGTTACATTTAGAGATAATTCCAAAGGCTATGTCATTAGAAAAGGTGGTGTGAGCAATGACGGTACATCTAACTTACCTCTTATTACAAATATTTTATTAGTTATGAATTTAAAACATAATTTGCTTTGTATAAGACAACTTTGTAGTAAAGGTTTTTATATAACTATTTTAGAAAATAAATGCAACATAATTGATCGAAACAATAATCTTATATTTGAAGGAACTAGAGAAATAAATATTTACATATTAAATATAAAGTTAATCATAACACAAATATATGTCTACTAGCCAAAGAAAATGATCCTTGATTATGACACAAGAGATTTTGTCGTATAAATTCTAAAGCAATAAGCGAATTATCTAAGAATAACTTAGTTAAAGGTTTACCAAAAATGAATTTTAAATAAAAAGTATTTTTGATGCTTGTTAATATGGAAAATTAACAAAATCTACTTTTAAATCAAAGAAAATGATTTCTACATTACAACTATTTGAGCTATTATATTTGGATCTTTTTGGACCAACTCAAGTTTAGTCCATAAACCATAATAAATAAGTTTTTGTAATAGTAGATGATTTTTCAAGATTTACTTGGACAATATTTTTGAAAAATAAAAGTGATACTTCTAAAATTTTAAAGTATTTGCTAAAAGAATCCAAAATATTAAAGGTTTAAAAATTAAAAACATTCGAAGCAATCATGGTGGTGAATTCGAAAATGGATCTTTTGAAAATTATTGTAATAAGAAAGGATATTGTTCATAATTTTTCATTTCCTAGAATTCCTCAACAAAATGAAGTTGTAGAAAGGAAAAATAGAACATTTCAAGAATGTGCTAGAACTTCATTAAATGGTAGCACTTTACCAAAATATTTTTGGCCAGAAGCTATAGCAACTGCTTGTTATGTTTTAAATGGAGTTTCCATTAGACCATTAACAAAACATACCCCATATGAGCTTTTTAATGGAAGAAAACTCAACATATCATATTTTAAAGTGTTTGGTTTAAAATCTTTCATATTAAATACAAAAGATAAACTTAGTAAATTCAATTCAAAATCAGATGAGGGAATATTCATTAGTTATTTGAAATGAAGCAAAGCTTACAGAATTTATAATAAAAGAACTAAAATAATCGAAGAAATACATCATGTGTCGTTCGATGAAAATTTCAAATTTAATCACAAAATTGAAGTGAAGAAATTATTTCAAAATCAAATAACTCAGAAGATGATTTTGACAATATTGAAAATAATGTAGACAACAATTTACTAGAAAATAATGAAATGAGAACTCCACCAAGAATTCTAAGAAATCATCCTATTGAAAATATCTTTGGAGAAATTAACACTAACGTAAGAACACGAAATCAACTATATCAAATGGGTCACATAGCTTTTCTTTCAAATATTGAACCCAAAAATGCTAAAGAAGCCTCAACTGATGTTTACTAGATTATAGCTATGCAAGGAGAATTAAATCAATTTGAACGTAGTGACGTTTGGTACTTAGTTCCTAAACCAAGTGATCAAGCAGTTATTAGTACAAATTGGGTTTACAAAAACAAAGCTGATGAGCATGGAAATATTGTTCGAAATGAAGCTAGGCTAGTTGCTCATGGTTATAATCAACAAGAATAAATAGACTATGATTAAACATTTCCTCATGTAGCTCCTCTAGAAGCTGTACGTATTTTATTAGCTTATGCGTGTTTTAATAATTTTTAACTATATCAAATGGATGTAAAAAGTGTATTTTTAAATGGATTTATAAAAGAAAATGTATATCTAGAACAACCATCTTTATTTACATGTGAAAAATATCCAGATCATGTCTATAAATTGAAAAAGAATTTATATCGTTTAAAACAAGCACCTCGTGCTTGGTATGACCATCTTAAAAATTATTTAATTGCCTCAGTTTTAAAATGTGAAAAGTAGATCGAATTCTATTTATAAAACAAGATAAAAATGATATGTTAATAATACAGATATATGTAAATGATATTATTTTAAGTTCGACAAATGAAAAATTATATTAAGAATTTTCAGATATTATGACAAGAGAATTTGAGATGTCTCACATAGGAGAACTTTCATGTTTTCTTGGTTTACAAATTAAAAATTAAATAATGGAATTTTTTTTAATCAAGAAAAATATCGCAATAATCTCATAAAACAATTTGGTATGGAAAATACTTATTCTAAATCAACTCCTATGAGTACTACAGTACATCTCGATAGAGATGAAAATGACAATAGTGTTGAGCAAAAAGTATAGCGTGTATGACTGGTTCATTACTCTATTTAACTATTAGTTGACCAAATATAATATGAGTTGTCTGGTTGTGTGCACGATTTCAAGAAAATCTCAAAAAATCACATTTGTGGGCAGTGAAGCGAATTTTTCCATACTTAAGTAAGACTAAAGAGTACGGTCTCTTTTATCCAAAAGAATGTCATTTGAATTAGCATCATATAGTGATGCTGATTTTGCAGGATGTCGAACAGATCGAAAGAGTACTAGTGGTACTTGTCATTTCATTGCACAATCTTTAGTATCTTGGTTTAGTAATAAATAAAATTGTGTGTCACTTCGACATGTGAAGTAGAATATATCTCTACGGCTTTGGTATCCTTAATTATAATTTTTTTACAAAATAATTTTTTTTTAAAATGGAGCTGCTGGTACTCGATCTTGGGTCACTAATAAGGAAGTTGTATGTTATTCCAGCATGTTATGATGTTTTTTTAACATCATACTTCATCTCAAAATACTTGTATGACCATTATTCCTCCTATTTCCTACCTCTCATTTTTCTTGGTTAAAATTTTTCAAACGTTTGCACCTCAACTTGCATAAACCTGAAATAAGTTTACAAACAATATAAATAGGCTTCATTTCTCTTTTGTCAAACCCTTTTTTTTAGTTATCTCTTAAAATCAAACCTTTTAGCTCAATCTATTTCCACTCATACACAATTTCAACAATGGCATCTCAAGAAAGATCTAACCAATCTTCTATAGTTTTTAGCACTCGAACCTCTGAATCATCAAACGATTCGAATAACTCAACTCCAGTGTATATCCCAGTCAAGATTATGCCTTCACTAAAACATCATACTGGGTATACGGCATAAGGGAAAAGAGAGAAATGTAACTTGGGTTTGGCTCTCCATCCACCAAAGAAAAGATTGATGATATACATCATAATCAAAGAGAAAATTTAGAACTTCAATGCGAGATGTACTACGTGCAAATGGTGAATGCTAAGCACTTGAGCTTCCTAGAACAATTTGCTTTGAAGATTTGTGGATCATCCTCAAAGCAATGCATGCATCAACCGCTGTTACAAGATTCAATTCTATGAAAAGCTCCCGAATCTTTTAGGCCCCTTTGTCAAGTTCCTCGATTTCAATTGATATGCCATTCGAGAAATCGCTGAGGCTAGTAGCACTGATTCATAATTGGGTATGACTTGAACAATGTTAAAATTTATCCTCTTTCCATTAAATTGTTCTTTGAAAATATGAACTTGGATAACCAAGATCCAAGGAATAAAGATGATTGTATATGGACCTAAGGTTGTAGGGTCAAAATCTATTTTCCAGTATAAAGACTTGGCCATATCCTTTGCTATTCATCCGATAGAGTAGATATCGACGATGTAGAAGTCGATATGTATAACCAAGATGAGGTCTCCTATCGATTTCTATCCGATGAATTGACAATTCTAAAATCTGTAACCTTACAACCAAAGGCATGTATTCCACATCACGGTCATATTCAGTCTCTTCAACTCGTACCGTGAGTTACGAGAAAGTTTACGTAACACCCTGTGTTAAATTACAATCATATATGCAAATAGTTTAATTAAGTTATATACGTTTGAAATTTTAAAACAAAGAAATGTTTGTAAATGGGGGAACTAACTAATATTATTTGGGATACATATATATTTGTGTAACAAATTAAATAGAGAGTTAAATTATATAAAATCAATTAATATGGAAGATTAATTGAAGGTGTTTGTTTAGAAGGAAAATTAATATTCAATTAATTAGTAGAGGTGAGTAATTGACAGGAACTGACAAGAAGGGGAACATATATTGTAGCAACTAATTGATATAATTAGAAACATATAAATTAGTGCAAGAGAATAAAACAGAGGAAGAGTAATTTATGCAAATAATCAATTGTCTATCAATAAACATGGAGACTTATGGTAACATATATAATTAAGATTGTGATTTAAAATTCAATTGTAGAGTATATGCATGCAATAATTACAGGAATGAAGTAAATTAATATGCATATATGTGACGAATTAATATGGTGTTGATTGGCATATTAATTTGGTAAGAAATCATAGTGCAGGCAGGAATTAATTGGATAGTAAATTAATTCTAGATATATATGAAATCTACTAGTTGGGTAATTAGTAGGGGAATCTTATTTAAAAGAAATGTCACACTTAAAAATATATGTTTTCATAGATTGCAATAGAGAAGGGGAAGTGATTAATGAAAAGATTGTTGGAGAATCAATTAGAAGTAAAAAAATGCAGAAGAAAACGTATTAATTTAATGTCCATAGACCAAGTGTACGCTTTTGATTTTATGGTCTTATATCTAATGGTTAGCACTGATTTAAACCACTATAAATGTAGGTCCAGAGCCTCATTTTTATTCCCATTATTTTACTCTTGCCTACAGAAGTTCTGCCATTTTTCTATCTCTTCTACACTTTCTTAACAAACTTTTATTTCTAATTCACACGAATTTAGATCTAAATAGAAAGAGAATAGAATTAATTAGGGAATTAGGAATTGGTTCAAATCAGATGGTTATGTCAAAGGCAAAACCTAGATATGAGTTTCATTAGCTATTTTTAATCCAAATTTCTTCCTTTTCTCTTTCAAATATTATAGATCTGTAAAAATATCGTTTGTAATTCCAAATAGGGATTACAAGGGAGGTGAATATAGATGTTACAAACAGATCTGAAATAAAAACAAGAAGATTTAGAAAGCTAGCAAAGTGATGGATTTATTTATATATCTTTTAAGTTTATGATATATTATCGTTAAATCATAAACATTTATTCTTTAAACAAAGTATAATCTCATCAAAGAAATTCAATGCCGGTGCTAGTTTCCATTTCTTTCGCCATCCCTCTTTCTCATCATCTCTTTATTTTTCCTTTTCCTCGTTTTCTCCTCCTAACTCCCCCGCATCTCCTCCAATGGCCAAGAACTGCAAGGACAAACCAAGGCCTTCTTCCATCCAAACTATATCTGGCAAATCGTTCTCATTATCAGAGCCTCCCTATACTGCTATCAGCTTCGGAGTCATCTGGCATTTGCAACCTAGGGTCGATTTTGTCTAAACCTTCTTAGTGTAACCTTATTTTGAATCTTGCTCACAACCTTCAATCGTCTCCAACTTGTGCCTTTCCACTCTCAGGTGTTGCCACAGTAACTTCGACCTCTCCTATTACTCATTTGGTATCGGCTGCTGGTAATTAGAGTGAAGGTAGTGACTTTCGTTCTCATATAGATGGTTCTGGTCAGATGAATGAAAGTATATGAGTGGTTGCATCTAAAAATGTAGGCCTTGGTCACGATGTTTCGTCTGCTATTGTGAATTGTATTCCAACAATAGGTGATTGCTGTGTTATTGCTCCATTAGATTTTGTAGTACTGCCCAATCTCGAATTTGGTAGTGTTCCAGTTGTTTCAACCGAATGTTCAGGTATAAACATTGATCATACTACCGCTTGTGGTGGCTCTGTTATTGCCAAAGAATTATGCACTGCAGTGAATAATAACCCACCTATGATGCTTGATATTGATGCTGACCATCGGAATAACTCTATCCCTTCCCCTGCTGGTGATATTACTAAGAAAGTTGACGCTGGCTTTCCTATAGCTACTACTGTTGTTTCCTTTGAATTACCAAAGGTTAACATGTCTGCATTTATCACTGTTCCAAATGATAGTGTCGCTACAGAAGATGTTAGGCCTTTCTGGTCTTCGTTGTTTAAAAAGCCGCCTTATAACGTAGGTACATTGACCCCTCACAAAATTTGCACTCAAACTTTAGATGGGATTATTTTTCTCCCTCCAAAAGTTGTTCTTCAAGCCGAAAACCAGTGGTCCGATCACCTTGTAGGTTTTTTTCTTGATTCTACAGTTACGTACTCCATTATTCGTGACCATTGTAGATGCGAATGTAAAATGGGAGGTAATTTACATGTTCAGGTTATTAACTCTTTCTTCTATTTCAAATTTGGGAATAATGATGACAAGCTTAATGCTCTTGAGACGAGTCCTCTAATTATTGAAGGTAAACCATTTATTGTGACTCCTTGGAGTGTTAATATAGACAAAGCTCGAGAGCAGGTTCTCCCCATTTCGATTTGGGCCACGTTCTCCATTATCCCATCTGTACTTCAACCTCTTCTTGGTCTGAATTGGCTTGTAAGCCTTATTGATGAGTTCAAACGTTTTGACGCTAATATTATTGCTCGCAAGAATTTACTGTATGCTAGAGCATCGATTGAAGTAACCCCTCTGAATCTACTTACATCATTTCTAAAAGTCAGAATAAAAGATGGTCATGAGATGGAGATAAGAGTCAATTATAGTTGGAAACCCAATATGTTCTCTATATGTCAATCATTTGGACATTTCACGGATAAGTGCTCTACGACCTCTTCCCTTCCCCCAACTCCCAAAGTCCCCCTACTCGGATCGGAATTGAAATGGGTCCCTAAAAGTTAGGTTACCCATTCCTGATATTGAGATTCCTGTCTCTCCCACTATTGACCTAGTTTCTGATGCATTTGATAGTGATTCTGCTGATGAGATCATTTATTGGGAGCCAGATGAGGGTGCTTCGGTTCACATGGCCATGGAAATGAGGTATGACCCACGATAACACAGTTATCACATGTTTCTTGGTGGCTACGATGAGTCTAGGCAGCTTATTTATGATGTAGAGGGCGATGGTCTTACTTTAACATCCTCTGGTTTTTTTGATGCTTGCAACTGGTGGAAACTCTTAGATCCTACTTTGGACCGGATTTTTCTCTACTCTTCACTCTTGAGATCTTTTGATCCTTTATTAGCTACGTCCTTTTCTGCTGTTCAGCATGTTATAGGACCTGGTACTGATCTGATATTAGTAATGACAGGGGGGTTCTCGTCCTTCCGTGTATTCTAGATTCTCTGTCTAACTCCTGTTCTTTATTGTTTTTTATTTGCATTAAGTGGTCTTTCCACTATAAAAATAGTCATAGTTTCTCTATGCATGTGCAGAGCACCTGTTCTTCATTTATACACAGTGGCACGGCCCACTATAAAGCCGTCTAGCTTTGCTAATATTATCGTTAAATTCCCTTTAAATAATTTTATTCGGTATTTCAGTAAATAAGTCCTATTAATTAAGTTAATCTATTTACAGTATTAGTTTTTATTTACATCTGTTTCTACATTTTGGATTTCTATGCAAGCGTCATTCTTCCTCTATTTTCTCCTCTTTCTTCGCATATGGATTAGAATAGATTAAACGTGAATATGGATTGCATAATTAAGAATACTGAAATGAAGGAAATAAGATGTAAAATAAAAAAAAATTTAAGGAATGGAATTACTGTAATAAATTACGTTAAAATGAGAAAAGTTAATTAATCTAATAATTGGAATTGGGAGTAAATAAAAGGTTAACGGGTTGGTTTCGAAAATAGGATACATTTCTATAATTTAATATTTAAAAGACAATAATGAAATTAATTGCTAGAATAAAAGAAAGAAAAAGAGAATTAGTGTAAAATAGAGAAACCACTATATTTTACACTATTCTAAAATAGTAAAAGAAATATTGAGTAGTTACAGACTTTAGTTTATAGTATTATATAATATTATAATATGGAAATGGATTTTTAAATATAGTTTCCATAACTAAACAGATAAAATAGAATTACTTCCTAGAATAGAAGATAATATAGCAAAGTATGACGTGAATCAAGTAAATTATTAGATAAGAACATGAAGCTGTAAACGATAATGAACGTAGATCTGCATTCACTACGCAGGCCATTTAAGAAGGTACTTAATATGATAAGTGAATTATATAATACAAGAGAATAGAAGAATATTCCATATCATAATAAAAGAAGGTAGATTAGAATAGAAAAGAAATGCTTGAATTATGTATGGACTATAAAAGAAGAGAAAATGACAATTATATGTAGAATTATAACATAGGTTATAATTAAGTAATAAGAATGGAAAAGCTTATTTTGAGACTTTGAATAAATTAATGAGAAATAATGATGGTAGAAGCTTATTTACATAATTTATGTTAAGTCAATAAATAAATAAAGTAGGAATGATAAAAGAGGCTTTTTTTAATGAACTTAAGATTTATATTAAGTTAAATAAGCAAGATAATGAATATGGCTCATACCAACAACATTCCCTATCAAATAAATGGAAATCTCACAATAGACAAAGGTGTGATGAGGGCAAGAATATGCTAATTAGGGTAAATAAGTAGCCAACAGAATAAGAAAGTAAACTAAACGTAAATTAAAAATTAGACCTAGGGTCTAATAAAAGAATTGAGATGCGTTTGAAGCGGCCCAAAGGATGAAGCGTCTAACGAAGAAATTCATTACAGATTTTAGAAATGGAGAAGCACGTCCAACTTAGTATTTTTGGGCTTCGGGAAAGTATGAGACTTTAACGGGACATGAGGATACTATAGGATGACCCTCTGGATTGGCCTAAAGAAGCTGCACCCTTGGAGGCAGGTCTGTAGGTGTTCCATCAAGAGGGTATGCCTTGACTGCATTTTCATTGCAGGCCTAATGAAGCAGAACTTTGTAGGCAGTCAGAAGGGCTTGGTGTCCAGAGTATGGTATCGGCCAACATCAAGGCCAAGAGCGATCTCGGGAAAGACTAGAGTTTAACCAATAGGCCAATGATTCTTTCACTATCGAGGCATTGGATGAGGAGCACTGTCATTTGGATGTTAGATTGTTTGTAGTAGGGCACAACCACTTAATTCTTTAGAAGTCTTTCGGTTAGTTAAGGGGTGGATGCATGGGGCCATAGCCACGATGAAAAAGAGAAAGATCGGTTAGAATATTTGCATTGCAGGCCTAATGAAGCAGTCCTTTACAGATATAGAAAATCATCGACTAAATTCCATACAAGGTAACCTTGTTGGCGGGATTAAGAAAGTAGACAGAACGATTACGTAGTCCTTAATGTATGTTGTTATCCTGCCTTTTGGCAAAGCCGAGATATCAAGGAACTGATTGGCAACCAGGGATCATTTGTCCCGGATATCGAGTACAAACAGGTTCGCTATGGATATCAATGAATTTTTTCCAAGTCCGGATCAGGCTATAACTGACAAGACACGACAAGTGAAGCTATTGAATCCAGCATTCCAAATTTCGAGTCATTCCGAGTTTGTATGTTCAAGTTATGATCGATGCAATTTGGGGGAAATGGCCTTAGCATCGTATCCATCAATAAGCTCTGATTTCATATCCATATGGTTCGTATCCATCATCACACATCAATTTGAACCCATCGACTTCGCATCGATCAAAATGGCCACATCTTCGTATCCATGAAATTCGCATCGATCAGTCTCGTATCCATCAGACGACCTCACTTCGTGTCGATCGTCCATCACCTACTTCGTATCCATCGGCTGAAGACTCATATTCGAATCCATCGGAATTCTCTAGTTCGTATCCATTAGGTGGCCATACTTCGTATCCATTGAATAATCATTATTCGTATCCATTGAGCCAAGCAGCATTGTCACTTATTCGGATCCATCATAATATTGCTGGCTCGCATCCATCAAGTTGTAGCAACTTTGATCGATACGAACAAGGACTGGCTCGATGGATGCGAGCAAGGCTACCTCTATCGATACGAAATAGAGTATCTCCATCGATTCAATATACACAACGGTCATCGATACAAATGAGGTGAAGTTTAGAGAAACGACTCGGTCAACTCGAAGCGAAAGGTGGATCGATGCGAGGAATGCGCCTCACGTCACCGCGTTATCACATGCACAATCGATTCAAAACCATGGATTCGAACCAGACAGCATTCTGAAGATCATCAACTCGTATCAATCATAACTCGAGATCCACAAGTCCAAATGCTATGAAATTTTCACAGGAGATTACGTACAAGCTAAAGAATGTTCCCACCAAGTTTCGACTCCATTGGACATAAATCTTGATCGAGTCGAAATTTCCTGGGATTGATCGCGTGGGCCCACTCACGTGCCAGAAGGTGTCTACCGAAGTTTGAGCGAAATATCAGCCTCCTACGCCTATAAATAGAACCCCAGGGCCTACAGAAGAAGGATCTTTTGACTCTGAAGCGCCCAGACTCTGCCGGGTTAAACTTTGCAACCTTCTACTACTGTTAAATTCAAATTTCAGAGTTGTATTCTACTGTTGTTTGTTGTAACCAAGTGTAATCGTCAAAAGAAAATCAATAAAATCATAACAACTTCACAGTGAACGTAGATAACATGCCAAACCACTTTAAATCGCTTGTGTCTGCATATTTACTTGTCTGTTTCTTGAAGTTTTTGTTAGATAAGGCACCTTTTGATTTTATATTCTTCATTTTATCTCTTCAAAGACTTTTGAAGAGTGTTGTGCCCATTTTTGGTACAAACACTTTGGTACTTTCACTGAGAAAACCCAAATATTCTCTTGCTCTTTGGATCTATCGTCGGTACCGGATTGCATAAATCTAAGAGGAATATCCAGATCTCTAACCCAGATTCCTTCCATCCTATTCATATTTGCGTAAAGTCAAGGAAAGGAGTTAATCTCTCAAGATGGTTAGCACAAGAGCCACCTCCAATGCTGTCGATCAAGAAGGTCGGGATAGACATAATCTCGCGCAACCATCTCCATCCAACCAAAATGCTACCGGACCCTCGGATCCGTCGGGCCCGGTTGCCAGACAAGAATTCCAGTTGTTTCTTTAAGAGCTAACACAAAGTCGACAGCCACTAACTGAGCAGCTGTGTGCTATTACTGAGTTGACAAACCAGCTAAACCGCCAAAGGCGCAGAAGATCTAGAAGGGATCGTGCCTCCAACTCCTCCACAGAAAGCTCCACCTCTTCCGATTACCATCACAGATCCACCCTTCGGCCCATCGGCCAGTTACCACACTGGACCCTCCTCTCGTGGCGTACAGTCCCACACTATACCATGGATAACTACACCACAACCGCCGCTGCAGAACCAAGGGTTGATGCCCGAAATCAGCCCGATCCAAACCAACATCAGCATGGGCGTACTCCTGAACCATACGTCCCCGAAGACTATGAACCAAGGAGGCGAGACATGGACCGTCGACAGCTCTCGGTCCAGCCTCGCACTTTGGAACCCGACCATACCTTGGCTCAACCTACATAGAATGTCCAGGTGCCGGACATTCCGACTATGATACAACAAATGATCCGTGGAATCCAAGGTCTTTCTGATGACGACTGGGAATCTCCTGGAGTCATACCCCTTTCACGAATGACATACTTTACACCGAACCTCCTCGGCGATTCAGAATGCCCGCTTTGTTAGTTTATAAAGGAAATTCAGATCCTGAAGTATGAGTGGTCGATGAATGCTGCATGAGCGGACGATGCAGTGAAGTGCCGTAGCTTCCCTATCTCTTTGGGAGGCATTGCTACCATGTGGTTTACATGGTTGCCTCCCCGATCCTTTTCTTGCTTCGATCAAATGACCACAAAGTTATGCTGCATATGCAGAGATAAGCAATCCCAACGACAATTCTATTCTGATGGCATTAACAAAGGGGATTGATCCTGATTCCGAGTTTGAAAATTGGCTAGCTGGAAAACCCCCGTGTCATTAGATGGTTTCTACTCCAAATCTGCTAAATTATTAAGGCGAGAGGATGCGAAACAGTCTAGGAAGAAAGATGACATAGGACCTAGCAGCGAGGGGATTCAAAGCAATGTGGCAGTTAAACAGTTAGGAGAGAGTTCTGGGAAAGTTCAGCTGAATATACAGAACAAGCAAACTCAGCCGAGAAACAGTGATAATCAGAATAAGAAACGGGATCAGAACCGTGGCCTGCGACGTAGAGCTCCAATGTTTGACAATTACACCCCCTTAATACATCGCTAGAGAACATGTATCTGCAGACCTACAATGCCATGTAGTATAAGAAGCCTGCTCCGAAAACATCATCAGAGAGGCAGATTCAGACAGGAAAGTTTTGAAGGTTTCATGAAAGCTACGGCCACAATGCAAATGAGTGTCGTCATTTACAGAACCTCATTGAGAAGTTGATCAGGGAGAGAAAGTTAGATCAGTTTGTGCGAGCGCCGTAGTCTGGAGGCGCGGGCCCATCAAATCAAAATCGTGTACAGAGTCAGGAAAGATAGGAGGAACTCACTCATATAGGCGGGAGGTTAGTCATTAACATGGTAAGTGGTGGTCCTCATCTAACAGACCGAAGATGGAGGGAAATGGAGTCGTATGCCAGTTCTATCAGGCATGCGGACTTCGAGTATTGTAGTAAATTTGATGAAGGGGCTCCGGCCATGCAACAAAGGACGATGACTGATGAAATCGTATTCAGAAACCGGGATGCTGATAAGGTCGAAGCCCCCACTATCGACCCACTAGTCATATCTGCCTAGGTAGGTCCTGCTTGGATGAAGAGGATCCTGGTTGACAGTGAAAGCTCTGTAAATATTCTGTTCAAGCGAGCTTACGATTTAATGAAAATGGAAGCCAAGGATTTGAAGCCTTACCAATCTACAATCCACGGCTTCGATGGAAGTGCTAATATACCCACTGGAATGGTGGAATTGGCATTGGAATTGAGAGTTGGGGAGCACCAGAGAGTCCGGATGTTGCAATTTTTTGTGTTAGACATTCACTCCCCTTACAATGCTTTTTTGGGCCGACCGGCTATTGCTGAATTCAGGGCAGCTTTTCCACATGGTGTTTGGCTCTGAAGTTCCCCATCGATCGTGGGATCGGAGTCGTTCAAGAAGACTAGGCTGCTAGGAGAGCTTGTTATGTTGCTGAGCTGCGCGAGGCGTAATGAAAGGAGAAGGGAAAGGGCACAGAGAAATCTCTCTGTGTCCACTTTGTCGACAATTCACAATTCATGCTTAGGCTCGGGCCTGGGCACCCCAACCAATTCCTGAGGGATCTTGATCCGAGAGACAATAACAGCAAAGATGAATCTGTAGAAATTTAAGCTTCCGCGATCGAACTGACGATCGATGTTCTGATCGATGATCATGATGATTCAAGGATGTTAAAGATTGGGTCTCAGTTGGGCCAACAGACACAACAGGAATTGGTGGAATTTTGTTCGGGCAAATATCGACGTATTCTCCTGGATGCACTCTGACATGTGTGGGATCTCGCCGGATATCGCGAGCCACACTCTGAATATTGACCTGCGGTGTATCCCGATCAAACAGAAAAGGCGTGGTATGGATCCAGAGAGATCTGCCGCCCTCAAAGAAGAGATCGATAAGCTGAAAACAAATGGGTTTACCCGAGATGCTCTATACCCGAAATGGGTATCCAATCTTGTACTTGTCCGAAAGCCAAATGGGAAATGGAGGACGTGTGTTAATTATTCTAATCTAAACAAAGCTTGCCCGAAGGACAGTTTTCCACTTCCCCGAATTGACCAACTTGTAGATTCAACGGCTGGACACGAATTGCTATCTTTTATGGATGCTTATTCCGGTTACAATCAAATACCCACGCATTTTCCTAACGAAGAACACACCGGCTTTGTGACCGATCTGGGACTCTACTACTACAGAGACATGCCTTTTGGGCTCAAGAACGTCGGAGCAACGTATCAACGCCTAGTCAACCAGATGTTCGCCAACCGGATCGAAAAGACCATGGATGTATATGTAGACGACATGTTGGTGAAGTCGCGATTCTCCACTGATCACGTCAAAGACCTGGAATCAATGTTCAACATTCTTTGAGAATACAGGATGAAGCTCAATATAATGAAGTGTCATTTTGGAGTCGCATGTGGAAAGTTCCTTGGGTTCATCATCAACGATCGAGGAATAGAAGCAAATCCCAAAAAGATCTAGGCAATCAGAAATTTACAAACTCCAAGAACAATAAAGCAGGTCCAGAGTCTCAACGGGAAGGCAGTAGCACTGAGCAGGTTCATTTCAAAGTCCACCGACAAATGCATCCCCTTCTTCGATCTGATCCGAAAAGGAAAGCAAAACTTTGAATGGACCGTTGAATGTGAAGACGCATTCAAAGCACTAATTCAACATCTCTCCACACCACCAATTTTGTCGAAGTCCATCAGCCACGAACAGTTATATCTCTGCCTGGAGGTATCAGAGAATGCAATCAGTGCTGCCTTAGTTCAGGAGGAAGACCGAGTGCAGAAAACGGTCTACTATGAGACGTCTGGTAGGCTACTCAAGTGGAACATTGAACTAAGTCAGTTTGATATCACCTATACTCCAAGGAGGCCCATTCAAGGACAAGTCCTAGCAGATTTCATAGCTGAATTTACCATTCCAGAGGACTTGCCTGAAACCAGTAAATCTCCCAAATACATCTGAAAGCTGCATCCCGATGGTGCATCCAACGATCGGTGCTCGGGTGCTGGAGTAGTACTTGAAACCTCCGAGGGCCGATCCATATGCTATGCTTTGAAATTTTGAGTTTCGTGTGACCAATAATGAAGCTAAATATGAAGCCTTGCTTGCTGGGTTGAAGCTAGCCCGTGATATGAGAGTTATTGCTATGGAAGTTTACTGCGATTCTCAATTAGTTGTATGCCAGGTTCGGGGTGAATATCTGACAAGGATCAAAGACTAGCTGTTTATCTAGCTCGAGTCCAGAAAGTACATGATCAGTTTGATTATTATGTCGTCTTCTACATACCCCGTGAGCGTAATCAGAAGGCTGATTCATTGACAGAGTTAGCAAGTACAGGTGAATCGCAACAGATGGGACTCGTTCCTGTTGAAACTTTATCCCTCCAAAGTATTGATCAGATGGAGACCGACTTCGTATTGAGGCTACTTCCGGTAGGGAATCATGGATGACTCTGTACCGGAATTACATCAAGCATGAAACACTGCCTGAGCGTAGGAGTGAAAGAAGACAGATTCTTCAAAAAGCCACGCAGTTCACCATCCAGGATGGGGTCATGTATAGAAGAGGATATTCTGTTCCTCTCCTCTGATGTATCACGCACGATGAGATTAAACGAGTGTTACATGATGTGCACGAGGGAGAATGTGGCAATCACACCGGAGGGCAAGCTCTCTCTAAGAAAGTACTTCGATATGGGTATTATTGGCCGACTATGAACCGTGATGCAACAGACAATGCAAGGAAATGTGATAAATGCTAGAAACATACTAGAATTCCAAGGGCCCCACCTACTGAGATAACCCAAATGGTCAGTCCCTGGCCGTTTGCAGTATGGGGCCTTGATATCATTCGTGCTCTGCCTCTGGCCAAAGGTGGAGCGAAATTTGCCATCGTCACAGTTGATTACTTTACCAAGTTGGCTGAAGCTGAACCTCTTGCAACAATCACGATGAAAAAAGTAATCAACTTCGTAGTTCCCAACATCATCTGCCGATTTGGTCTCCGCATACCATTATCATTGATAACGGAGCCCAGTTCGACAGTGTTGAATTCAAGAATTTCTGTCACCGATTTCATATCCACAAGAAATTCTCTGCAGTTGCACACCCTCAGGCGAATGGCCAGGCTAAAGCAGTTAATAAGGTTATCCAATCTATTCTGAAGAAGCGGCTGGAAAAAGCTGGAGGCAAGTGGGTTGATGAACTTGCTACGGCCTTATAGGACTATAGAACGAACCACAAGTCCACGACTGGACACACTCCATTTTCTCTATCCTATGGCTCGGAGGCTGTTATTCCAATTGAGATGGAAGTACCTTCTCATCGCGTGACATACTATGACCCAAAGACAAATGCCATACTACTTGCAAAATCTTTGGATTTACTGGATGAGAAGCGGGAAGAGGCTGATTTGAGGGCAGCTGCATATCGAAGTCGAGTCGCCCGATTGTACAATGCCAAGGTTCAGCCACGAACCTTTGAACTCAGCGATCTCATTTTCAAGAGAATCTACCCGGTTTCTTCACACATGAAACCCAATTCGGAAGGACCGTATGTGATTGCACAAAAGCTCGGAGATGGCACGTTCAAGTTTTCAACCGTTGACGGTCTTATGGCAAAAGCCTGGAACAGCGAGAGTCTCCGTCGCTACTACACATGACAGGCTCTATTTACTTCAATCTGTTTTTCCATTTACAATTTGTTTCTGCATTTCGAAATTTGAATTTGTAATAAGGCAACTGATTTTGCCGTATTTTCTCATTTCAGCAATAAAATTCCATATCTTCGAGCCAGAGCTGTGATTTATTGATTATGACGTGCGACATCACGATGCATGGAGTGCTAAGTTCCATCATGTGGTGGAATTTATTCAAATAGAGAGTGACTGTGATACGATCGGTCACACACTAGGTGAAACCCGAGCTCGGAGGCAAATCGCTACACCAGAGTTAAAAAGAATTATACACGACAATCCTTTCACCAACTCTAAACTCCCAGAGTGCGAGTTGGAGCGTAAAAATCATAAATACGGTTCCGGAGAGGGTATACGCGTTTGCCTAACGACTTCGGTCGTATCTTGACCAAGTATAAGGAGGATGGACTGTCCATCTGACAACCTTACTTGTTAACATGGGGTGGATGTGAGCCGACCATCCACGATCCCGATAAATCCCGCGTTCACAGAGTGCGAACGAACTTCTAAAAAAGCCTAAACAGACGCGACTGACAGTCTGTCGGCCAACTCCAAATTCCAAGAACGTGAATTGGAGTATAAACATCAACTCTAGGTTCCCGGAATGCGAACCGGAGTATAAACATAAGCTCCATATTCCCAAAGTGTGAATCGGAGCATAAATGCTAAGTCCAAGTTCCCGAAGTGCGAATTGTGTTACAAACATTGATAATCTACGGATCCCCAAAGTGCGAGCCAAATTATCGATTACAAATAACTCGAAGTCCCCAGAGCGTGGTCAGAATATAAATATAGCTTGAGTGCGAATGGCCACTCATAAGTTAACCTAAGTCCCCAAAGTGTGGACATGTGCTTAAAAACTTCAATAGGGACGACTGATCGCTGAAATACTAGTGTTGATCCTCGGAGTATGGATGTGACTATTTATGAATAAGCGAGCGTGATTCGACCGCTCGACTCTCGCTTATTTTAGCATCGGTCCGACGATGCAAAACCCGATGGGGTAGAAACAATGCAACATCAAAGGTCCGAATCAATCTCCCGTAACGACTTGTGCTCGTAATTTTCGGACTCGATATATAAAATGAACTCAGCTTAAGAGTTGAAACTCCACAAGTGCACTGATACGAGGATCAAACGCTACAACACTTAAGCATGAAAGACAGGGGTAACAGTTGAAGCAAGAAAACAAATTTTCATTTCAACTAATCAAAAGCAAAGATTCATATACAAGTTCTTCCAAAAAATGGCTACTAGCAGGGGCTGAGCCCGCATCTATACATGGCCTATGAAAGAAAAACAAGTCCCTAGCTATCAAAAAATGTGCCAGAAGAGCCTATCTACTCCCTTTTCTTCTTTGGCTTCCTCTTAGGTGGGGATCCGCCAGAGCCACTAGTGATTTTACGCTTTGAGCTTCTACTCTTTGGCGGATCACCTCCAGACGGAGGCATAATGTCGACAACCTCCTCCTAACTTGTGTTTAGAGGAATGCTTCCTACAGGAGAGTCGGAGGAACCGGACCTACAACTGGGGGCGGAATGGACGCACTAGTATCAACAAGTGTACCCACGGGTGATATCATTCTAATTGGAGTTGGGCCCAGCGACACCATACCATCTCTTGAACTACCACCATGCGCCGCTGCCTCCAACTCGGCGTTGATTTCAGCCAATATCTCTTCCTCGCAAGTAGATCGGGATTCGCTGGAGGTAGTAGCGGTATGCGTTGAAGAACTAGAAGCAGGCGCAAATCCAATGATGACAAATTGTAAGTCCGTGAAGGGGTCACTTTGCCAGCCTAGAAGCTCGTTCATCATCTGCTCATCAAAAGAAAGTGAGCTCCCCTGCGTTACTTCGATGGGCACGGCCGTTTTCGTAGTGGTAGATTCGGTGATGATGGCCTCTTGCACTTGATGCAATTCCTGGATTGTAGGAGGCGTTGTCGTTATGACTTCAGTCACTGTACAAGGAAGAAGAGAAGTTGTTAGTACACACTTCAAAACAAATTCTTCATTTCACACACACATGAGACTTGTTCAGAATACCTTCCTCAGTTTGGCCCGTGGTTAGCTGAACAACTTCGGAAGTATGCTTCTTTGTGGGAGATAGATGTGGTTGTTCTGGGTCGTATGCCGAGATGGGCTGGGGCTCAACCACTGAAGTGGCTTCAGATTGAGATGAAGTAAAAATCTAAAAACTTGTAGCATGATGCTCGATGCCTCAGCCTCCCACAATTTCCCGGTGCTGGGTACCGAGCTTTTCTCTCGCGTGAGAAATCATGGAGTTATGGATAACCTTCTTTTCATCCTCGTCCAGTATACGGTTCTCCACCTCAAAATCGTCAAAAGCTCCATCCAAATGCATCGCCTTCTCCTCTTCAATCAACCGGTTCCAGGCATTATAGCGATGAGTTGAGTAATCATCGAGCCATGCCAGATTTCTATGTCTCAGCATATTCACATTGTAAGTGATGAGAAGCTCCTCTATATTAGCCTCAAGCCTGATTTTCGTCAACCGAACCTTCTCATCAACCTTAGCCTCTACCTCGTGGACTTTTTCCACAACCGCGTCTCTTTCCCTTTGAAACACCACCGTGTGGTCACATGCTTCTTATGCAGAGATATTAGCAGCATCCTTCTCTTTCATAATTTCAGAGAATTTGGACTTAAGCTCGTTCAGCTCTTTCAAGGTTGCATCCCGCTCGACGATGACGATGGTATTCCTATGGCCCATATCTTCCAATACGGCATAATGTTCTTGCCTCATTCTATCCATGGCCGTGTGGGCGTCATCAGCCTTTTTGAGAGCCTCCATTTTGGATTTTCTGGAAGACTCGGCTTCGTTGTTAAGCACCTGAATAATAGGATCTTTCTGTGAAAGCTTCTTCTCCAGTTTTTCAATCGTGGCAGCTCGATCGAAACCCACTTTCGATGCTTTTTTCGCAACTTCGACCACTCCTTGTACTGGAAGAAGATATCCGCGACATAATCATGCACTGTGTGTACGGCCTCCGACGGAATTCTCTTTAAGTGCGGGGGAAAGATGTAACCATCAAAGCAGATATCAGGAAAATCCTTCTTCAATTTAGCGAGCTTAATCGCTCCTTCCCCAGTAGGCTCGGTAAGGACCTGTTCAGTAGTTGAGAGGGCCATTATTTCAGTTCGGCGGTGAGAATCGGATCTTGGAGCGTGGGAAGATGGCTTATGCCGTGAAGTTTCAAGAGGCCGCGAAACATGAACTAGAGGCGGTGCAGGAGCTCTGGGAGGGGGAGAGCGAGATCGATATCGGTGTATATACCCCTATCTCTGTCAGACCGTTCTTGGCTGGAGTATCTCTAATCATAATCCCTATCTCCTTCTCTCCTGCGCTGCTCGTTGTATGACGAGGAACGACGAGTATTCCACAAACTACTAAACATGGAACCATGGCCAGACATCGCTTCTGCAAAGTAGAACAAGAAAAGAGTTAGTGATCTTCTAATAGTGAAAAGGTTATGGTCAGAAATCGTGTAGTGTCGTGAAGCGTGTATGTATGTGCAACCCCCCGACCAACCGGAAGTGTCGACCATGCTAGTGGGAAGAGACTCTCTTAAATCTAAGTCGTGCTGAAGTTCTTCCAATCTGGCATCATGTTGAAAGGACACATAGTCCGAAATTGGGATATCGGCGAGCCCTTCGAAGGGATTTTCCACCTATGGGGGAGAAGCCTCCGAAATACTAACTCTGAAAGTAGGCAGAGATGTAACGATGGATTTCATCTCTTAGATTTGGAACATTCAAAAGCAGCGGCCTTGCCTTTTCTCTTTCCTTCGGAATCCAAGACTGAATCCGAAGGCCCAGCTAGAGGTTCCTCATCGGTATGAGTTCCCTCAGAATCAACCTCCTCGGTTATGACAACTCTAGGCCTCTTGCGTTTAGCTCATTTCTTCGAGACAGCCCTTAATGTACCTTCGGGCCTTATGCTTTGTTTCCACTCAATCAGCCCGAGAATTCTCAGGTTCCTATCCGTTAGAACCAAATCAATGTGTCTCGCTTCACTCGGAATTCCTTGAAGAGTTTGAACTATCTCCTTATAACGAGTGCCTTCGGGTCATTGAATTACTGCTGTGAAGAGAAGAAGACATGAGCTTGGCTTCAGTTATATTGACTTATTAGCTATTTGAGAAGGTTGCGATACTTATGTCGAACTAACCATCGACTGGAAAATCCTGGAGGGCACCGAACGCAAAACCAGTCTGTCTTGAAGTAGCTCAGTCCAGTCCAAGACCCCGTGACTACTTGACAGTTTCTTACTCCCTCCAGGAATGTGAAAGAAGGGTTATCTCCCCAGCTCTTGATGTTGAGCAAATATCTAATATCGGTCGGGATCGGTGGACGATAGGATGCTCCATGAATACTATGAACAAACTGTTCAGCAACGCGTATCTGTTCGGATGTAGCTGAGATGGAGAAATTCCAAGGAAAGACAACACTTCTCGGATATATTGATTAAATGGTGGAAGTTTCCCGGTCGTGCATGCATGACGGTTGAATGCAGTGTACACTTCAGGCGGAAAACGCGGTCGATCATCAGGACCCGGTAATAGCACATCATCCATTGACAATCCATGCCTCAGACATATCCGTTCCAGCATGTCTTCGGAGACATTGGAAGGAACAGAATCTATCGGATTGACAATGAAAGAGGCTCTAGGGCTGGATCAATGACTTCGGCCTCAATGGCCGGTATCTCGAGTACTGGAGGGACTGAACCCTGAGCTTCTTGTTGCTGTGAGCTTGAAGGTTCCATGACTAGCTAACTCACGAGAAGTCCTCATTAGAAGATAATGAGACCATGCGTTCCCAATGTAAAATGTGTAAATGTGTTGTGCAGTGCAGTGTTGTGCTTTACTTGAGCAGATTCTACAAAAATAATGAAGATATACAAACAACAAGACTTCGAAATCCAGCTGGAATGACCGTCATCGTTGACCGTCACAACCAGGCTAACCAGACTTTTGGCGGTCGATCCAAGTTAGAGTTCATTGTATTTTGTTAAATCAGAGTTCCATCGACGAGCTTCGAAAGGCGGTCAAATTTGCAGTTCTATGGCCAAGTCCGGTCATGCAAGGCTGAAGCTCGTCGAAGTCAAGTTTTCGATTATGCAAGATTTCGTATCCATCAAAAATTTAGGCGCATCGATCACGACACCTTTGTCTCGCATCGATCAATTCAGTCTGGTTCAAATTGATACACTTCGTATCGATCCTTTTCGTATCGATCATGAGAGTGTATCTCGAATGGACTAGAGAAACTTAGCCTCATATCGATCAGGACATTCAGCTTCGCATCGATCGGATCCATCGGTTTCGTATCGATCTGAAATCTTTGGCTTCGCATCGATCACCGCCCCAGACTTCATATCGATCGTTGGAGCCATGATTTCGAATCGATCAAATGGGCCAGGTCCTCGAATCGATCGTTCCAAATCAGTACGAGTTACAATCATCTTTGATTGATGCAAACGTCTTCATCTCACTTAGCCTTTTCAGGATCGATATGAACTTCGATTTGGAAATCAAGTTATCCTGATCGATTCGAGCGTTCTTATTCCAGATCGACACGAAATGAAGGTTAAGCCACCCTTCTCCACAATCCTTCTTCTCCAATTAACACGAACATCGCCATGGCTTTTCTCAGCCAAGCTACGGCCTAGATCTAACCTTGGCGTCCCCAGAATCAATTGTCAAAAGGAGTAGGATGACACTGGAATTCGAACCTCGTCGCTTGGATTTGCCGTGATTTACTAATTACCTAAATTGAAATAGGGATTCGAAGGATTAAAAGATTGTTTTGGTTCAATTCGAAGGCACGTAGTTTTTTCTTTTTCAAGTTTCCTGTATCAATGCGAAGACGAAAGAAGTGAAGGCAGCAGTAAAAAGTAAAAAGTGAAAAATATCGTAGTCCAGAGTATTTATATGGGCGCAAGAGTGAAGGTAAGGGATGATTCGCCTCCTAGTCAAAAGCGACCAGTCAGTGCAGGTCAACCATCGGATCGAGTCGAACGGTCAATTTGAATCCATCAGCCCAAGCTCCCAACGATTCGAAATGTCGATAGGGTCCATCGATACGAAGTAGTGATGAAGACCATTCTGAAGGCTTTGTGCTCCATCGATACAAAACCTTTATTCGTATCGACCATTTTGCGGTTCCAACATCAATACGAACTATATCGATTCGCAACCCCTAAACACTTGAAACCATCGATACGAACATTAATTTCGTATCCATTGATGCTCATGTCCATCGATGCGAAATGCTAAATTCGCATCCATCAATGCAATAGCAACCTTTCAAACTTCTATATCGATTCAAGAGAGGATCGATACGAAGGAACATCCAAAAACAACCATCAAGCACTGTTATAGCTCGAGTTTCACATCGGTTCAGGAGATGATCGATACGAAATTCAATATGAGAAAACTGACAACGACTCGTGAACGTGCAACGTTAACGAGAGTCAGATTAACATATATGCATATATGTCAAACTAATATCCAATTTTCAACATTCCCAGGGATTGAATGCCAATCTGATAACGATTACAGTGGAAAACAGCTAATCGCTATCATACAGTAATCCGTTACAACAATAGAGGGCACAATAGTTGACAATCAACAGCTCACCCTACTAAGATTGTCGGTCAAAGGTTACAATTTCCAATGAAAAGGCAATAACTGTTCAGAATGAAGACTGCAGCTTTTCAAAGCACGTCATGTTTCCACAAGATGTACTTTGGGGGGAAAATGTTATCCCGCCTTTTGGCAAGGCCAAGATATCAAGGAACTGATTGGAAACCAGGGATCACTCGTCCCGGATATCGAGTACTTACAGATTGGCTATGGATATCGATGAATTTTGCCCAAGACCGGATCAAGCTATAACTGACAAGACATGACAAGCGAAGCCATGGAAACCAGCATTCCAAATTTCAAGTCAATCCGAGTTCGTATGTTCAAGTTATGATCAATGCAATTTGGGGGAAATGGCCTTAGTTTCGTATCCATCAATAAGCTCTGATTTCGTATCCATATGGTTCGTATCCATCATCGCACCTCAATTTGAATCCATCGACTTCACACCGATCAGGATGGCCACATCTTCGTATCCATGAACTTCGCATCGATCAGTCTCGTATCCATCAGATTACCTCACTTCGTGTCGATCGTCCATCACCTACTTCGTATCCATCGGCTGGAGAGTCATATTCGAATCCATCTGAATTCTCTAGTTCGTATCCATCAAGTGGCCATACTTCATATCCGTTAAATAATCATTATTCGTATCCATTTGAGCCAACCAGCATTGTCACTTATTAGAATCCATCATAATACTGCTTGCTCGTATCCATCAAGTTGTAGTAACTTTGATCGATACGAAAAAGGACTGGCTCGATGGATGCGAACAAGGCTACCTCTATCGATATGAAAAGAGTATCTCCATCGATTCGATATACACAACAGTCATTGATACAAACAAGGCGACGTTTAGGGAAATGACTAGGTCAACCCGGAGCGAAAGGTGGATCGTTGCGAGGAATGCGCCCTACATCACCGTGTTATCACGTGCATAATCGATTTGAAGCGAATCGATTTGAAACCATGGATTCGAACCGGACAGCATTCCAAAGATCATCAACTTGTATCGATCATAACTCGAGATCCACAAGTCCAAATGCTGTGAAATTTTTACAGGAGATTACTTACAAGCTAAAGAATGTTCCCACCAAGTTTCGACTCCATTGGACATAATCTTGATCGATACGAATTGAGTTCGTATCGATCACATATCGAGTCGAAACTTCCTGGGATCGATCGCATAGGCGCACTCACATGCCAAAAGGAGTCCCCTGAAGTTTGAGCGAAATATCAGCCTCTTATGCCTATAAATAGAACTCCTGGGCCTACAGACGAAGGATCTTTTGACTCTGAAGCACCCAGACTCTGCCGGATTGAATTTTTCAACCTTTTACTACTATTGAATTCGAATTTCAGAGTTCTAGTAATCGTCAAAGGAGAATCGATAAAATCATAACAACTTCATAGTGGACGTATGCAACATGCCGAACCACTCTAAATTGCTTGTGTCTGCGTATTTACTTGTCTGTTTCTTGAAGTTTTTGTTAGATAAGCAACCTTTTAATTTTCTATTCTTCATTTTATCTCTTTAAAGACTTCCGAAGAGTGTTGTGCCCATTTTTGGTACAAACATATGCACTGGGTGGTACATTGTGGATGTCCGAGCACTAGCATAGACTAGTGCGGACGCGATTTACGTTTTCGTAGTAAGTAGTGGAATATCTGTATTGTAGGCCTTACGAAGCAGTCCTTTATAGATGTAGCCACAGAATGCTCATGGAACAAGATGATGGTGTATCTAGATTATATGCCTTATGAAGTAGCCCTTTACAGATATAGCTACGGAGCAACTTGATGGAGCATCGATACTGTAGGCCTTATGAAGTAGTCCTTTACAGACGTAGTTACGGAACGCTCTCGAAGAAAGACGATGGAGCCCTTTTCGAGGGGGATACGGAAGGTACCATGGGTAGTACCTAGGACCATATGGTCATTTGGCATATAGCTACATATATGTATATCTTAGTTACTAGGTTTAATCTACTATCGAGTAGATGGGTATGGTTCATGAACATAGGCGAGAGTATTGTTACCCAGTGAACCTAATATAACAGTAAATGGAAATAAAACAGTATATGTAGAATTAATCTTAAAAGTGTATAATTTATCCATTCATCGAAACTTTAGTTCTGACCCCCTCCTCATAACAACCTAAAGGTTAGGTAGATAGTATAGACTTACCAGCTTTAAGACACTTGTTTAGAAAGTGTAATTACATTGGTGAGTGTTTACTTACTATTATATTTTAGTCAATTTCGTTGTGAGATATTTAATCGAGATCTGATATATTTGTCTTTGCCTATTTGCAGGATACCAGGTTCCCAACTTGGGTTTCAGTGGGCTTGGGTTTTAGCATTTTTGCGAAAAATCCGAACCCACCGGAATTCATGTTGTTACATTTGGTATCAGAGCCTATGTTTAGGATTCTTAGGTAGATAGTGAGCGAACGTATTTGTACTTTTGAATAAAATATAAATAAATTATGTACTAAAATCCAAATAGTCCCCAACCATAGATTTTAACATTGTTTGCACCAAAATTGGTCACAAACACCCAATTGCCGATAAAAGAACATTGCGTAATCACAATTCACAAATAACAAGTATGTAGAGAACAAAAATAACGTACATTCAACAGATTCAGCAGAAAATAGCAAACAACACAGGATTTATAGTGGTTCGGCGATCGTGCCTATGTCCACTCTGAAGCTTATGATTTTATTGATTCACTTGATAACTTCAATCTGTTACAATAGATTACAATTGATAATAGCTCTGAAGTTGGAATACAACAGTGAAGATGAGATGTAAAATTGAATCCGGTAGAGTTTGGTCGTTTTATGGCCCCCCAAGGATCACTTTTCTTAAGGCTTTAGGTGGATATTTATAGGCGTAGGAGGCTGATATCGTGCTCAAACTTCGGGAGACTTCTTCTAGCATGTGAGTGGGCGCATGCGATCGGTCCCACCAAGTTTCGACTCGATCTGTGATCGATACGAATTGATTTCGTATCCATCAAGAAATAGTCCAATCGAGCTGAAACTTGGCAGGATTGTTCTTTACCTTATGCTTAAGCTTCTGTGAAAATTTCATAGCATTTGGACCAGTGGTTTGGGGGATATCGTCAATACGAAATGGGATCCTTCGGCATGTTGTCTGGTTCGAATCGACTAATTCGTATCGATGCTTTCGAATCGATAACCTCACGTGCTCTCGTGGTGATATGTCGTGCATACCTCGCATCGACCCATTCTTTACTCCTAGATGACCGTGTCAAATCCATGAATTTCGCCTTGCTCGTATCGAAGAATAACACGTCATCTGGGCTCGTTAACCTGATGGATATGAACAAGCCTCTGCTCATGGATTCGAACATGGTCCCATGATGGAAACGAAGCAGCGAACCTTTGATGGATGCGAAGTTTACCTTAGGTGATCGTTACAAAGTGGACTACCTACTGATGGATTCGAACAAGAAGCCATGCCAATGGATTCAAATAAGACTTTCAAGCCGAAGGTTGATTGATACGAAGTTCATGGATATCAAAATCTAGCCGTCCAGATCGATGCGAAGCCAATGGATACGAACCGAGGTGTGGTGATGGATACGAGCCTATCGACACGAAGTAAACTCTATTGATGGATATGAAGTCCATTGGTACGAAGTGTGGCCTATTGATGGATACGAAACAGTGCTTGGGGATGGATACGAAGCCGATGGGTTCGAATAGTGGTTCTCTGATGGATTCGAACATCACATCTTTCCTAAATCGTATCGATCATATCTCATTCATACGAACTCTGATTGGCCTGAAATTTGGAACACTGGTTCCCATGACTTTGCTTGCCGTGTTCTATCAATTGTAGCCTGATCCAGGCTTGGACAAAAGTCATCGATATCCATGGTGAAACGGTGTATAACGAGTCTTTGAGACGAACTGTCCTTAGTTAAAAGTCGACTTTTTTGGTGCCACGGCCTTGCCAAAAGGCGGGATAACAAACATATGGAAAGTTTTTAGAAGTATATTTATGCATAGTTTGTTAATTGGGTTTGGGATGACCTAAGTATGTAGATCCCTCTACTATTACCAATTTATAGCATATAAATAAGCATGTTTTGAGAGAAAATTTGTATCCATATGTTTTAGGAAGTAGGGAAGTTCCTTAAGGATTATAGTGAGAGTGTTTTTATTTCGGGAAGAATAAGAGGTTTTAGTATAATGAAAATCCACTTTATGTCTTACCCAATAAAAATTAAACTTTTAAATAGAAAAAGTTGAAAAATGTAATTGTTAATATATTTCAGGAAGTAAATATTTGGTTTTTGAAAGGACAAGTGGTATGAAATTTAAATTGGTTTTTATATAATGTACTTAAAAGTGAAATTCTTTTTGAAGAATTATAGAGCATGTATAGCTCGCTAGTTTCTTTATAGGTAAGCAATGATTTTAAATATAAAAACCTAAAGTGTGTTAAATATCGAAAACGTAGGTTACAACATTTATTGCTGTAATAAATGTTTTCAGTAAAAATAAAGGAAGCATAGACTAAGGCACTATTATTATAGTAGGTGACTCC
This sequence comes from Allium cepa, assembly GCA_030765085.1. Taxonomy (NCBI): domain Eukaryota; kingdom Viridiplantae; phylum Streptophyta; class Magnoliopsida; order Asparagales; family Amaryllidaceae; genus Allium; species Allium cepa. The sequence continues at coordinate 3,458,926 of CM060937.1, forward strand.
CAAAGTAAATTTTTTGCGTAGCATACGTGATTTATTAAAATTTATTTTAATTGAATCCATATATTAGTATTTTTGGCTTGTAGTAACGGTGTTTTACGCAACATTTTTTTGACCCAAATGAGCTTTGGAGATAATTTCTAAAGTGGTTTGTATGTACACTTATTATTCAAATAACACATGAAAATATTTTCTAGGTGTAGAAAAATTTTTAAAATGAGTTCTTTTGAAAAATAATGTACGATAAATTAATGAATTTAGTAGGAAATATCTTAGGTAAGTAAATATAGAGTAACCATATCTTAATCTATTGGAATGAAAAATGAATAATGATATAATTTTCAATGAATCACAAATAAATATGTTTTGTGCAAGCTATAAGGAATACGCGAAAGATATGTACAAGATATGGAAAGCAACATATTTTGTATAGCCTGTTTCTATAAAATATAAAATAAATTCCTTATAATTTCACATAAACATGAAATCCTCCTTTAAAGAATTCATAGAAGGTTTTAGCATTAATGGTTTCTCATAAGAGAAAGTAATTCCAATATATTAATGTATAAAACCATTAAGTGTAGTAAGTTAGTAACTCCTTTAAGGTTAAGTAATTAGAAGAGTAGGAAAGTTAAGAACTTTTTATAAATTAATTGTTCTTATTTACCCGAGTTTTATTAAATTTGAAAATCTATGGGAAAAGAAAGAATGATATTTTGAAAACATGTGAGGACATTTTTTAAGTCAAGAAAGAAGAAAAATGTTTTAAGAACAAGCAAGACATGTTAAAAAAAGATGGTTTGCTGATAAAGTAAATAAGTATTTGAAAAGATAAAATTTAAAAGTTTTAATTTTTGAAGAATATTTGAAAAATACCAGACCAAATTAGCCTTTTAAATGTGGAGTAGATAGGAAACATTTCTCAGGGGTAACGGAAAAAGTATAAGGTTATAGCAGTAATTACTCTTAGCAATAGTAAAAGTTCTTGTAAGGTGTGTAGGACGCTAGTGAAAACCTAGAAATGTTGCTTCATGTGTGCAGACTATAAAAGAATAGTGAAATGATATTAGTAAGATGATAAGACACAATGGTTGGGATAGGTAGATCTTAAGTGGGGAAATATGAAAGATAAAGAGAAAATTTCCCCAAGTTTAGTTGTATTTCTAAATAAAGACTATGTAAATTGAAACGCTTATCTATTGCAGTAAATGAGAATTTGTTATTCCTTTTTGAGCATGGAATAGAAGAGATGAATAAATCTTATTCATCATGAGTAATACAGCGTAAGTTGATAACAAGTAATAGGCGGAAGGAAGAGTATATGAGTTACTTGGATTCCTAGAGTATGACCTTTCTATGTCAAAGTGGACAAGGTCCTAGACCTCCTTGCCCTAGATGTAGCTCTGTTTAGTTGCTGTATATAAAAAAAGTAAAAGCATAATAAGATAACTAAATAGAAAATAACAAATTTAAAAGCGATAGAAACATCAAATGAAAAATTTAAAAAGAGAAATTTTCTTATGTAAACTATGTTTGGAAAAGTAAATAATTTTATTATAATAGTAGCCTAAATCCCAAGTATGGAGGAAGATGTGCGCAAATAAAAATCAGAGAAATATGAAGTTTTTCCATTTTCCACATTCTTTATAACATAAGAAATCGAATTTGGAAAATTAGAATTTTCTAAATTTTGAATATTAAAAGTTTGGTGGTAGGTTTGGACGTAAAAATTTCTAGAACTATGCTCCTATTCAGTAGGAGTGTGGGAAAAATTGAATGAAAAATATTTTGAATTTTCAAAAGATTGCATTCGTATAGAAATTGCAAGTATATTTAGGATGTGTGCATCATGTTTTAAAAGAAATTTATAAAAGAAAAGCATTCATATAGGAGGTAAAACATAGAAAATCTTGTACATGCGTATATTTTACGATGTATTGCACTTTGTACTATGCATAGATGGTTGCAAAATTGGATGTACACAAAATGGATGTGATTAATATGAGAAATAACATAATTGAATCCTTATCAAATTTCAAGGACGAAGTTTCCTAAGAGGGGGAGAATGTAACACCCCGTGTTAAATTACAATTATATATGAAAATAATTTAATCAAGTTATATACGTTCGAAATTTTAAAACAAAGAAATGTTTGTAAATGGGGCAACTAATTAATATTATTTGGAATACATATATATTTGTGTAACAAATAAATTAGAGAGATAAATTATATAAAATCAATTAATATGGAAGATTAATTGACGGTGTTTGTTTAAAAGGGAAATTAATATTCAATTAATTAGTAGAGGTGATTAATTGATAGGAACTGACAAGAAAGGGAACATATAGTGTAGCAACTAATTGATATGATTAGAAACTTATATGTTAGTGTAAGAGAATAAAACAGAGGAAGGGTAATTTATGCAAGTGATAAATTGTCTATTAATAAACATGGAGACTTATGGTTACATATATAACTAAGATTCAAAATTCAATGGTAGAGTATATGCATGCAATAATTACGGGGATAAAATATATTAATATGCATATATATGAGGAATTAAAATGGTGTTGATTAGCATATTAATTTGGTAATAAATCACAGTGCAGATAGGGATTAATTAGATAGTAAATTAATGCTAGGTATATATGAAATCTAATAATTGGGTGATTAATAGGGGAATCATATTTAAAAGACACGTCACATTTAAAAATATATGTTTTCATAGATGGCGAGAGAGAAGGGGAAAGTGATTAATGAAAAGATTGTTGGAGAATCAATTTGAAATAAAAACAAAAGCAGAAGAAAACATATTAATTTAATGTCCATAGACTGAGTGTAAGCTTTAGATTTTAGGGTTTTATATCTAATGGTCACCATTGATTTGAACAGCTATAAATATAGATGCGGAGCCTCATTTGTATTCTCATTATTTTTTCTCTTGCCTACAGAAGCTCTGCCATTTTTCTATCACTTCTACACTTTCTTAATAACAAAATTTTAGATTTAATTCACACGAATATAAATCTATATAGAAAGAGAATATAATTAATAAAGGAATTAGGAATTGGTTCAGATCAGAAGGCTATGTCAAAGGTAAAACCCTATATCTGAGTTTTATTTGCGATTTGTAATCCAAATCTCTTCCTTTTCTCTTTCAAATATTAGAGATCTGTAAATATATCGTTTGTAATTCCAAATAGGGATTACAAGGGAAATGGATATAGATGTTAGGGACAGATCTGGAATAAAAACAGGAAGATGTGGAAAGCTAGCAAAGTGAGCGGAATTTATTTATATATCTTTTAAGTTAATGATATATTATCGTTAAATTCCCATTAAATAATTGTATTTAGTATTTCAATAAATAAATCCTATTAATTAAGTTATGCTGAATGATAAGGAATTTACAGTTTATTTACAGTATTAGTATTCATTTACATCTATTTCTACATTTTGGATTTCTATGCAAGCATCATTCTTCTTTTGTTTTCTCCTCTTTCTTCGCGTATTAAATAGAATATATTAAATGTGAATATGGATTAAATAATTAAGAATACTGAAATGAAGGAAATAGGATGTAAAATAATAAAAGTTTAAGGAATGGAATTACTGTAATAAATTACGTTAAAATGAGAAAAGTTAATTAATCTAATAACTAGATTTGGTAGTAATTTAAAGGTTAAATGGTTGGTTCAGAAAATAGAATACACTATAATTTAATATTTAAAAGACGGCAATTAATGTAACTGCTAGAATAAAAGAAAGAAAAGGAAAATTAGTGTAAAATAGAGAAACCACTATATTTTACACTATTCCAAAATAGTAAAAGAAATATCTAGCAGTTACGGATTATTGCTTATAGTATTATGTAATATTAAAATAAGGAAATGGATTTTTAAATATAGTTTTCATAACCAACCAAACAAAATAGAATTACTTCCTACATTAGAAGATAATAAAGAAAAGTATGACATGAATCAAGTAATATATTAAATAAGAACTTGAAGCTGTAAACGATAATGAACCTAGGTCTGCATTCACTACGCAGACTATTTAAGAAGATAGTTATTATGATAAGTGAATTATATAATATAAGAGAATAAAAGAATATTCGATATCATAATAAAAGAAGGCGGATTAGAACAGAAAAGAAATGCTAGAATTATATACGGACTATAAAAAAAGAGAAAATGACAGTTATAGGTAGAATTATAATATAGGTTATTATTAAGTAATGAGAACGGAAAAGCTTATTTTGAGACTTTGAATAAATTAATGAGCAATAATAATGGCAGAAGCTTATTTAAATAATTTATATTAACTCAATAAGTAAATAAAGCAGGAATGATAAAAGAGAATTATTTTAATGAACTTAAGATTTATATTAAGTTAATAAGCAAGAAAATGAATGTGACTCATACCAACAGCATTCCCTATTAAATAAATGGAAATCTCACAATAGATAGAGGTGAGACGAGGGCAATAATTTGCTAATTAGGGTAAATAAGTAGCCAACAGAATAATAAAGTAAACTAAAAGTAAATTAAAAGATTAGACTTAGGGTCTAATAAAAGAATTGAGATGTGTTTGGAGCAGCCCAAAGGATGAAGCATCCAACGAAGCAGTTCATCGTGGATTTGAGAAACGGAGAAGCACATCCAACTTAGTATTTTTGGGCTTCAAGAAAGTACGAGACTTCAACGGGATGTGACGATACTCTTGGATGGCCCTTTGGGTAGAACTAAAGAAGCTGCACTCCCGGAGGCATGTCTGTAGGTATTCCTTCAAGAGAGTAAGCCTTGACTGCATTCCCATTATAGGCCTAACGAAGTAGACCTTTGTAGGCAGTCAGAAGGGCTTGGTGTTCGGAGTAGGTTATTCGTATGTCAAGTACTTGCAAGTAAGTTTAAGGACAGTCGCATGCGGATATTGACCAGCATCAAGATCAAGAGCAATTTCGGAAAAGACTAGAGTTAACCAGCAGGCCAATGATTCTTTCACTATCGAGATATTGGATGAAGGACACCATCATTTGGATGTTAGATTGTTTGCAGTAGGGCACGACCACTTAACACTTTAGAAGTCATTCGGTTTGTCAAATGGTGGCCGCGTGGGACCATAGCCATGATGAAAAGTAGACAGACCAACTAGAATATCTGCATTGTACGCATAACGAAACAGTCTTTTATAGATATAGAAAATCCTCGACTGAATTACATACAAGGTAGACCATGTTGGAGGGATTTAGATAGTAGGCAGAATGATTACGTAGTCCTCAATGTACGCAGTGGGTGGTACATTGTGGATGTCTGAATACTGGCATAGACTAGTGCAGACGCGATTTACGTTTTCATAGTAAGTAGTGGAACATCTGCATCGTAAGCCTTACGAAGCAGTCCTTACAGATGTAGCTACGGGACGCTCACAGAGCAAGACAATGGAGAATCTGTATTGTAGGCCTTATGAAGCAATCCTTTATGGATGTAGCTATGGATTAAGATGATGGAGCATCTATATTATAGGCCTTATGAAGCAGTCCTTTACAGATTTAGTTACAGAACGCTCTCGAAGTAAGACGATGGAGCCCTTTTCGAGGAGGACACGAAAGGTACCATGGTTAGTACATAGGACCAATATGGTCATTGGGCATATAGCTACATATATGTATACATTAGTAATTAGGTTTTAATCTTTTATGGAGTAGATGGGCACGGTTCACGAATAGAGGCGAGAGTATTGTAACCTAGTAAACCTAATATGACAGCAAATGGAAATAAAACGCTATATGTAGAATTAAGCTTAAAAGTGTATAATTTATCCATTCACCAGAAATTTAGTTCTGATCTCCTCCTCATAACATCCTACATGTTAGGTAGATGGCAGAGACTTCCCAGCTTTAAGACACTTGTTTAGAAAGTGTCATTAAATTGGTGAGTACTTACTTACTATTATATTTTAATCAATTTCATTGTGGGATATTTAATCGAGCTCCGATATATTTGCCTTTGCTTATTTGCAGGATACCAGATTCCCAACTCGGGTTTCAATGGGCTTGGGTTTTCGCATTTTTGTGAAAAATCCGAACCCACTAGAATTCGGGTTGTTACATTTTACAAGAGAGATTTTCAAGCTTTCTATGCTATTTACTCTTCTCAAAGGGTAAATTGGGCTAAATTTTGGCAACATTCCATGTACCGACTCTATTTCTACAACATTCCATCAAGGGTTCTTTAACAAAATTTGGGATAAAATTTCACGTACCGGCTCTACTTCTGCAGGTGTTGTCGAAAATCCCACTCCTTTACATGGTCTAAGTCCGATGTGGAAGAAGAAGAGGAAGGATTGGATAATGAGGAGGTCTAAATTGTTTTTTGCTTATGCCCATTTTACCTTGTTAAGACATTATTGTTTTCTTTGTTTTTGATGTTTCTATGAAATTTCTCTTAAAATTTCATGTTCCTAATTATCTTTGATGTTCATTTTACTATCCTACAACATATGTGTTTTTATATTTACATATTTCTCACGTTGTCTATTTATTCCTTTTTTTCGATAACAAAGGGGGAGAAATTGGTTAATAAGGGAGTAAATCTGTGACGCTCTACCCCGAGACCCACATTAACAAGAAGCATTATGGAGTAATATTGTCTGTTAATGCGGAGAATAGGGCTAGTTAGGAGCGACCATCCGTAAGCTTTTTTAAAATATGTATTGAATATGTCGATTGGGTGCTCTAAATTTTTTCTTCTTCTCTTTTATCTTTCTCAAGTGGATCGACATACTCAATATATGTTTTATACAAAAATACGGTGGCTAACAGATCTATTAGAACAAAATATAACAACAACAAATATAACAGATTACAGAACAGCACTCACACATATATACACATATAAACAGATACATCATAGTACACTACATAGTGATACAATAGTGGTGGTACACGGACCACAATATATACATCGAGTCAAAATGAATAAGTACACATAAGAGTTCACAAATGAGTACAAGACAACACAAAAGATGACTAATAGATAATCCACAGCGGAAGCAGCAAAGCAGAAATCTACAGCAGGTGACTAACCTGAAACAACTTGGTCCGGCTCGAGTATATAAAATACACTGGTCAGTCTAGCTTAGATAACCTGATTAGCATATGATGGTGAAATATAGGGATAAACGATAACATTTCTTTTCAAAAGAGAAGAAGCAACATCTAACATATGTCAACTACTAAATATCATAAGAGGATATCTCGAAAGAGGCGAGTTCAATGGCAACACCAATTAATCACAAATATTTGCTTCATATCATCGGCATCAACAACATATATAATGGCATCCATCAACACCGTAACTCCTAAATAGGAATCATAACCTCCAAAACGCCAAAGGAGGGCAACCATAAATCACAATATGTAGAACTCGGTTAAGAGTTCGAAACTCCAAAATGTAATCACCATATAATAAACAACATGATGGCGCTCAGGCTATATAAATACAACCAAGGTCAACCAAAGTGAAAATATTCATATATCATCTAAATTCTAGAAATCAATGTATAGAAATCTAGAAAAGCAACAACGTAAAGTATAGGACCCAATAGTCCCAACAAGTAACCCGACAGCTATATATATAGAAAGGACCCAACAGCCTAATAATTGGCCCAATAGCCTGCCAAGTACAATGTATAGGAGACCCAATAGCATCAAGTAGGACCCAACAACTCATGATTAGCCCAACAACTATATATGTCTACATAGAACCCGACAGCCCAAGTACGAGCAATAACAACCCGAAGGTCCATGAAGTATGCATAGCTTCAAACGAACAAGTCCGGAATTAGCCGAAAAAGTTAACACGTGTGTTATATACCACATGTTTTACTAAATCATTTAATTCTCTTTCTCATACGCTTGAAGAGTGCAAAAACGTGTATTTTATATAGAAAATAATTCACTTTGAGAAAACTAGTTATTTTTTTAAACAACTTTTGAAAATAGTTTGGAAAACAAACCTTTGAAATTTCTCTTTATCATAGAGAATATTTTTTAATAGCTTTAAAAATAATTATAAATATCGCAAATATTTATTTCAAAAGCCATTTTATTATAAAAACCATTTCAAAGTGGCTTTAGAAAACTCATGCTCGAAAACAACAAAAATCATTGAAAATATCATAATATCGGCACAAGGACTCATCTCATAACTCGTCAATCTGGAGTATGGATCAACCAAAATGTTGGCTTACTACTGATAGGTTTAACTCCTTCAAAACACCACAAAAATATCACAAAAACTGGTTGCATAAGTCACTGGATCAAGTAGTAGAACACAAAACAATGCAAAAGAGGAAAAGAAATTGACCTGGGCAAATAAACATGCCCAGGTCAACCAATAGGTCGACCTATGCATTGTCTTCGTCGACCTTAAGGTTGACCCCTATGAATGCTGAGTCGACCTGTGGGTTGCGATTCCTACAGGCATCTTATGCCTTCTTCGATCAATTTTTGAGAAATTTTTCGGCCACTTTCAAAATGATTCAGACCAAGAAATTTAACATGCACAAACTACTACGCATAGACAAAAATTCGAAAAAATTCTGGCATGGATTCATGACAAGAACAGATAGATACAAGCACAAATACAAGGACTCTAGAACATATTTTCACTATAAACTTCCAAGCAAGAAACTTTTATTTATAGTAAGCAAAATCAAGCAATTTCCATCATACAAACTTACTTTAAGCTAGAATTTATGAGTTATGAACTCCAATTATATGAATTTGAACGAATTTGAGATGCAAGGTGATGACTTTATGGCCTTGAGAAGCTTTACTAACCTGTAAAAGATGGAAAAAGAACATGCATGAAAATAAAATAGATGTTACAGACAACAATCTTTCACAAAACAGAAAATAGATAAGATGATTTGTGATTTTGGTTTTGATTACCTGCTAGAATTTTGATTTACTAGTTTTCCCTTTGATTTTACTTAGTTTTGATGCTAGATTAGAAAATTTACAAGAAGGCTGCCGTTATTTTTCTTTTATGGTTTGTTTTAGGAAACTAGAGAATGAGGAGAGGAAGTGTACGTACAGTATAACCTCTTCCTTCTTTGATTTTCTTAGAGAACAGGTTTGGGCTTGAACCCATTACCCAATATGCATATGTGATAATACTTAGTTAATATTAACTAAGTCATTCTATCTTTTCACTTTATTTACACATATTCTCATTATTTAACCAAATAAATTTTATACAATATATTTCTATGCTTACGAAAATGTTTCACGACATACAAAAATTAATTTTAGCCTATGAAAAGCTATTTCCAACATTAAAACTCCATTTTTAATTGAATGCTTCAATTTACACTACTGATTACATAAAACAACATTTTATTTAAATAAATCATCATTTTAACCACCCAAATTACATAAAACCATTTCTCTTGTCTAATTAAATGTAATAAACTTTATTAACATTACTCTTCACATCTAAATATTATTTTAAACAAAATTCCATATTTTTATTTACAAAATCAATCATATTAAACTATAATATCTCACTAAAGTCGATAAAAGTCACATTTGGCAATAATATCAAAATTTATTGCATTTTATCAAATTAAAACCATATAATGTTCATTTTTATCACAAACTAATATTATAAAGCTTTTAAAACTTTATTTTCAGCATTTTATGTTCAAAGCCCATTGTTTATTTAAAACAAACAAATTTTAACAAATTTACATCTCCATATTATTTTACTTCTCCGTCACTAAATTATAACCACCGTTATAATCTAATATAATAGGTAATCGCTAAAACAAGGGTTATTACAGACTCCCTCCCATATAAAAATTGCATCCTCGCAATTTTTAGAGAAGAGCTATATACAACACGACTTATTTCATCTAGCAAAAGAAAAATAAAGATAGCTTGAGTTTAAATTTCTCACCCTCAACACGGGAGGATAGAAAACCAGGATAAGATCGCTCTATAAATTCTTCGGCTTCCAAAGTGTAGTGATTGGAATTAGCGGATCATTAAATATTCACACACATCCTTATTTCGAAGGTGTTTCACCACCGAAGCAAGAACACGGACAGGATGTTGTACAATAGATAAGTCAGGTGAGATCTCAAGCTCTTGTAGATTAGTAGAATCAATAACAAAATTTGAATCACGAAGGCACTTCCGAAGGTGAGAGATGTGAAACACGTCATGAATACTAGATAAATGAGGCGGAAGTGATACTCTATAAGCAACTGGTCAAATACACTTAGTAATAGAAAATGGTCCTATAATTCGAGGAGCCAATTTCCCAGTCCTTCTAGAACACATTACCCCCTTCAAGGGAGATACCTGAACATAGACAATATCACCAATGGAGAACTTAAGAGGCTTACTACGGTTGTCCACGTTGGATTTTTGACGACTCCGTGCCTCTTTCATTCTCCGACAAATAAGATTGATCTTCTCTGAAGCTTTACGAATAGAATTGAGGCCTAAAATAAACTTCTCAACGGATTCCAACCAACAAGAAGGTGATCGACATGGCCTTCCATAAAGGTTATCAAAAGGAGCCATACCGATACTGGACTGAAAACTGTTGTTATAAGAGAACTCAACAAGTGGTGGGTGGTCCTCCCAACTACCACCAAAATCAAGAATGCATGCACGAAGTAGATCCTCAATAATATGATCCACTCGTTCAGTCTGTTCATCAAACTGTTGATGATAAGCTGTGCTGAAGTTACCCAATGCTTTTTGAAGACTCTAGAAAAAATTATTGGTGAAAAGTGGATCTCTATCACAAACGATCGAACCAGGAACACCATGAAGTCTCATGATCTCCTTAATATATAGCTTGGATAGATGAGAAGCTGTTCTATTAGATTTAATAGGAATAAAATGATCTGATTTAGTTAAGCAATCCACAATAACCTAAAAACTGTTATGGCACAATCTCAAAAGAGGTAGGCCATCAATAAATTCCATAGAGATTTGATCCCATTTCCACAACGGGGTGCAAGAGGCTAAAGAAGAACACTGGGACGCTGGTGTTTGGCCATAGTGAGTTGAAAAGTCATGCAATTACTCAAATAACTTGCAACATCACGCTTCATGCCTTCCCAATAATACAAGCGTCTCATATCGGCATACATCTTGCTATTGTCGGGATGAATAGTATACTTAGAATGGTGACAGACGTCAAGAATTTCCCACCTAAGATTAAAAAAACACAAGGCACGATCAATCGATTCTTCTTGTGAATACATCCTTGAATATCAATGCTGAAATCCCAGAACTCATCGTCACAGGATTCAGACTTACTTAGGTGAATAAGGCTCGCAAGATCTGGATCTTGCCGTTGAGCATCGATAATATGATCCAATAAGATAGGACGAGCTTCCAAAACTAAATAACAAGATAGGAGAATCTGAAGATGGAGAACAATCATGAATATCACAAAGAGATAGAGTCTCAAACACATCCCACTCGACTAACAACATTGAGACAACTGCCGAGTGCGACTTAGCGCATCTGCAACTCGGTTCCCCTTTCCAGCAGCGTACTGGATATCAAAATCATAAAAGGCTAGGAAATCAAGCCAATGTTGTTGCCGCATATTATGCTCTTTCTGGGTGAACATATATTTCAAAAATTTATGATCGGTATATAGAATGAAGCTCTCGCCTAAAGATAATGACGCCAATTCTTCAAGGCAAAGACTATGGTGGCTAACTCTAAGCCGTGGGTAGCATAGCGAACTTCATTCGGACACAATTGCCTAGAAGCATAGGCAACTACCTGATCTCTCTGCATAAGCTTGACACCGAGACCGCATCTACTAGTAACGGTGTAGACAATAAGATATTGATTCCTTTAGGAACAACAAGGATAGGAGCATTAGTGAGTAGTTCTTTCAATTTCTGAAAAGAAGCTTCACAGTTATTAGACCGAATAAATCGAATGCCTTTTCTAGTAAGGCTAGCAAGAGGAAGCACAATGCGGGAAAAGTTCCTTATGAACCGACGTTAATAACCCGCCAATCCAAGAAAACTATGAATCTCAAAAATGTTCCCTGGCCTTTTACAATTCTGAATGGCTTCTATCTTCGATGGATTGACAGAAATGCCATTAGAAGATACAACATGGCCATGGAACTTCACCTTATTCTCTCAAAAGTGGCACTTGGAGAATTTGGCTTTAAGTTGATGTTGACAAAGAGTATTCAAAACAATCCTCAAATGATGAGCATGATCAGCTTCATATTTAGAGTAGATAAGAATATCATCAATGAATACAAGGACGAACTTATCGAGATATTCCCTGAATACTCGATTCATGAGATTGACGAAATAAGCTGGAGCATTCTTCAAATCAAATGACATAATGAGCCACTCATAAGAACCATAACGAGTGCGGAATGCAGTAGGAGGAATGTTGTCCTCTGCAACTCGTAGCTAATGAAAACCGATAGCAAGGTCAAGCTGAGCAAAGACCATAGCACTACTTAATTGATCAAACATATCATCGATCCAAGGCAATAGATACTTACTCTTAATGGCCAACTCGTTATGCTTGTGGTAACCGATGCAAAGCCTAAAAGTGCCATCAGATTTCTTAACAGAGACGACCGTGGCACCACACTATGAAAAACAGGATTGAATGAATTGCCAGACTTCAAGCTCCAACAATTGCTTTTTGAGTTCCTCATGTTTCTTAGTGGACATCCTCGTGGAGGACTACTAACGTGCTAAGGACCAGGGATGAGATCAATACCGAACTCAATTTCCAGCTTGGGTGGCAAACTTGAAACATGCTCAAATACGTCAGCAAAATCACAAGCAATCGAAAATCAAGATCATCATCTCAAAACTAAAGAGCAAATAAAGATGTTTTGGAATCACCATCAACATTCCAAACAAAATGAGATAACCGGTTAGCCGAATCAAAATGCCTAAGATATAGGATCCTTTCAGAACATTGGATTTAGGCTTGCTATCCCCTGTAGGATCAATTTCACCCTAGAGGGAGTGAATAGGGTGATACTATCAATTACAAAAATTTATTGATAAGTATATAAAATAATTACAGCACCGATAATAGCAGAATAATAACAGCACAGATAATAGCAGAATATTAAAAACAGAAAATAGAACACACAGATTTACCCAGCTTTGGCAAAACCCCGCCTACGTGCTGCCCCTAAAGTTCCTACTAGAAATTAAGTAGTCAGACGCTTACACACGTAAAATCACGACACCCGCTATCAACAAACCTAACTCTATGCTCAAAACCCTGCCACAACTCAGCCATGGAGTTGCGAATTCTCGAACTACACCACCGTAGTTCATCTCCTAGTCACATGGCTAGAATTTACAAACGTTTAAAAAATAAATTACAAATAAAAATCAAATTTAAAAACACTAAGCCCTAATTTAAAAATTAAAAGCCCAAAAGCATTTAAGAAACCGTCAATAAAATTATATCCCTTTTTCCTTTTTCCCCATGTAAAAATGTTGGTCGTCCTTCTTTGTGAAAAATCGTTGCTTCCTCTTTTAACAATTAGGGCTTCGTGGGAATTAAAAGGCACTGACTTCAAATTGATCAATTGAATAGATATTCTCAAGTAGCTTTGTTGATCGACCATTTTTCTTTTTACTACACTCGGCTGCTTTAATTCTTTGAGTTCGTTTCAAAAAAATCTAGTATGTAATTTGCTTTGTTATTCTCGTTGAAATATTTGAACTCGATTGATTCTTGATGATGATGATTGGGTTTTAAATAGGGTTCGATTACCTTGAATACATTCGAATATATTTTTAATTCGTCTATTAATTTAAGCTCGGTCGTTTGATTTTGATTGGTTGCTTGTGATTTATCCTAACTGATTCAATTTCGAATAATTCTTTTCATGATTATCATCGCTTGTTTGGTCTTTGATTACGTGTTACCATCTGGCATTGATTCTGATTTGTTCGAAATTTCCTTGGTCACCACGGCATTGATTTTCTGGTACTTGAACTTGACTTGGTTATTTTGAAACTGCTACCTGCAAAAATGTTCGACTGGAACATTTTATCATTTGATTGATTTTTGACTCACGGCATTAATTTTTTTGACCGTAGTTTTCTGGTTTGAACCATGACTTGATTACTGCAACTAATTATGTGTGTGCATATATGTATATATGTATACATGTGTGTTTGTGAGGAATATTGTTACTGCATATGTTGTTTATGATTTGGTCTTGTAGTCTTCATTGCATTGTCCACTGCCGTATGCTTCTATATGCATTGTTCGGTTCATTGATCCAGCTTATGCACCCTGCTGTATTCATGTTCTTCATGTTGTGTGGATTAGCTTGTGTACTTGTTTGCATCGTGTTTGTTTGTTATTTGACGTTGAGGCCTTCACTTGTATTCGGTTACTTAGTTCCCTGTAATTTTTTAATGTGATTTTGGACTTGAGCTCTGTATGTATGTATGGTATGCACTATGTCTTCAATTGGCTTTGCTCATCTACTTGTATTTGCTTGCTTGGAGTCTTAATTAAGGTGGTAGCTGGATTTGATTCACTTGTTGACAGTTACCATTTTGGTCTGGTTGCTTCATAGTTCTTATGTCTGACCATACGTGTTTGATTGGTCTGAGTTGTTGTTGCTCCGATCTTTTGTTCCACTGTCTTGAATTTTAGTTCATCTGACTTATTTGTTGCATTACTCCATGTATGTGTGCAATGTTGGTGATACCTTGATTTAATCTTGAAACTATAGAATTTGTGTCCACTACTTTATCCAGTTCATGCTGTACATATATGCTAACATATACATAACTGCATTGTCTTTCTTGGAGTGTGGTTGTTTTACTTTGAATCATGCTTGCTGTCACATACTATCACTTGATCATATGTTGTACTGAAGTTTGGTTTCCACTGCATATATGTGTGTGTTCACGCATGTATATACGTATGCTTGTGATTTTGCAATTGATTTGGTTTCTTGATGTAGTCTGGTTTCATGTAGCATTTAAGGGGTGCATTCAGTTATGGTCTGCACTTTATGTCGACACTTTTTACATGTTTGCATTTGTGGTCTATCTCGACTGCTCTTGTTTGAGTCACTTTATTGCAGTTTTCATTTTGTGATGAGTTGCTTCTGTTTTCATGTGGTTTGCTCTTGTATTCAGTTGAGCTTGCTCTTGGTTTTGTACATTTATGTCTTTATATGTATGGACCTGATATACTAGCTCGAGTTGGTATTCGAGTTACACTATAGATTTTACTCTTGTGTATGTTTGTGTCCAGTTAAGTTTTGTACATTTGTGTCTGCACTTGATCCTCTAGCCCGATTTCATTGCTTCGAGTCATGTAAAGTTGTTGTCTTTATTTTGCCTTGGTTCTGATTATGTTCATTTGGGTCTCTACTGTAATCATTTACTATTGAGGCTACTGTTTTGGCTTGGAGTCTAACCATGCTTTATGTCTGTAGTGTTGCAGTCTGATATGCTAGCTCTAGTATTTGTTTTAACTTGATTGCGTTTCACTTATGTGTACACTTGCATATTTTGTTTTGAAGTTGAATCTGGATTGATACACTTGAGTCTGTCTGGTCTGCATACACACACACACACAGATATATATATATATATATATATATATATATATATATATATATATATATATATATATATATATATATATATAAGTGTTTCTGTATTGTGTGGTGAGTTGTTGTCTTGTACATGCCTCGTTTATGTGCAGTTCACCACTGTTGTACCACCCTGATTTTGATCTGGTTCATCTATATTCTCCATTGTTTGCACCTGAGTTTGACCTAGCGTTAGCTCAGGTCTGACCTTGTGCTCATATCGTGACTTTATTCAAATTGCACTAGAATATTTGTGCTTGAGTTAAATCCATCTTTTTATTGGGTTTGACCTAGTGCTCAACTGTCCCTGCAGTTTTGTCAAGTACATATCGGTGTGCACAGCCTTGTGGCATGTACAATGATACACTATGCATGTCACAAGATGTTCGTGTTTGATGAAATCAAAATTAAATGATGACGAACAACCAAAATAACTGAGGCAAATAATATTTTCAAAAATCATTTTATTTTATACTACACAAAATATTTCTTTTTCAATTTTATTACGTCGGTGTTTATTTTGCAGATACCTCAGATGCTGGACTCGGGTTGGAGAAAAGTCGAAGATAAAATACGAGTGAATGAGTGATATGTAGTGGGGATAGCTGTGCAAATTGAAATGTATTGTAATTAAAATTTTGTATATATAGTGAGAGCACAAATTTGTACAATTGTAATAAAATATTTGGTTGAGTAAAATATTTGGTTGAATTTAAATTCTATGTTATTTATTTTATACAGCAAAAATTTATTTTATTATGTGAAAAATAAAATATTAAATAACCAATACATTTATGTTTATTTGTGTGTGTGTGTGTTTATTATCATCAAACAAAAATATATACTAGCATATTCAACAATCTTCCCCTTTTGATGATAACAAACTTATAGTTAAGATTTTGAATTTATTAAATGTATCTGACCATTCAATTTTCTCCCCCTATTCGAATGCTCCCTCTCTACGCAAAGCTCGCCCTTTATATATGCATGAAAATAAATCAAAATATGCAAATGAGCCTGGACGCAAATAGAAAATGCAAAATAAAATATTTGACCTTTATTTACCAAAATCTTATCTCCCCCCCCCCCCCCCATTTTGTTATCAGCAAAAGAGTGATAGTGTTAGAAATATAGAGATAAAATGATAGACATTGATACAATATTAATACCCAATCGAGTATAAATATAAATTTTAATAAAAAATCAAATTAAAACCATAAATACTCTATTACGTACATATTCCACTTTAGAATGATAGGGATAATGCAAAACCATATAGTTGTGTCAATTTGTGGTATATTTATATCAGGAATGTGAATATCTACTAACCATCCATAACCGCTAGGACTTTAAAATAAGATTAGTAGTATTCCAAATTTAAAAAAAAAACGGATTCAAGTGTCTTCTAACCAGCAAAACTTTGAGGACTTTTAAATGAGATTAGAATCAACTTGTCTATTTGATAATTTTGATATGTGCTCCATACATGCATAACCGTGAGGACTTTTAAATGAGCATGAAAGCACATAATCAAAAATTCCATGTAATTCACCCATGCATAACATTGAGGACTTTTAAATGAGAGTGAATACTATGGATGTTTTTATTGCTAAAAATATAATAAAATGATAGCGAATAATTTCCCGTTTAAAATATTACATATTGACAAACTATATTGGATTTTGATGGGTGTTGGTCGATAGAAATATGATAAAAATAGAGATTGTCATGGAATTTTCACCAACATATTTTTTATAACTCTTGTTTAAATTTCTAAAGAAATTTACTAAATATACTGTCTCAAGTTATAATATATGATCAATATCAACACTCATCACTTTTTAATCACTATTTATCATTTTGATAATCAGTAGGGAGTTAGATTAGTTAAAGTAGTCATTTAAAATAAAATCCAAAAATAATTATAAAGATAAATTTTCTAAAATGACTAATTTGAAATAAGGTCAACTATTTTCTAAAGGGGTTTTTTTTTAAAATGTCTACTAATTCGAAAATCAGTTGAAATGAAAAATATGCAGATAATTTCTTTGAAAATGATGCAACTACTAAATGTCTCAACATAAATCACGTTCCATTGGTAATTTTTCTATCTACTAGATTACCAGTGTAATTTGCATATGAATTTCTTAAACTCAAGATTATCATTAGTTGGATGTTATAGACCAGACCGTGAAGTTGCAAAAGTACCTTAAAATCATTTTTAATAACTTTTAAATGAAATTCTTTTGAATTTGAATTGAAATCGTGCAAATAAAAAAACAATGAACATAGTGATGGGTCCAGAATAAAAAAATATATCCACATGTATCATGAATAATCAATCAATAAACACCATCATTAGTCTAAAAAAATCTATATGAAGTAGTTCAAAATACTTATGGTATCCTCGACATAAAATTATAATTGGTCAATAATTTTGAATAAGGTAGAATCATAATCAACATTCATTCTCACATAACTGGCTGATTTAATATAGATTATGGCAGAGATTATCACATTTAATAAATCGTTCAAGGCAAATATACCGTTACCTACTTTACCTTTACAATAGTTTTTCATTGTTGCCCATTGTGATTCTGCCACCTTTATATTAGGCTAAAGAACTTTGATTTGTCGCTTATTGTGTGCCTGGAACAGCCAGAATCCAGGTAACATTGTTGTTGTTCCTCAGCTTGCCACCATACCTACACGAGAAAAGATTTTTGTGACCTATTTGTTTTTATAGGTCCATGAATGTTAGTGGCAATATATTTTGAAAAATATGTTTGTGGAGACCTAAAAATATTTATATTTGTTCCTTTTGGCACCCATATTTTTTTCACTTTAAGGGATTATATATTCGTGTCTTTCGGAACACAAAGTGGAACATGTTTACGTCTATACCAGCAAATATTCAGATTGTATCCATTTTTTCCATATATTATGCACATTGAATTGACTTCATTAATTTAATTTCTATCATATTCTGATTGATTATACCCAAGTCCTTGTCAACCATATTAACAATTTGTTTCCCTAATAGCATATTTAATGATCTTTCACTTTTTGAAATTTTTCCTAAAGTCGTAGACTGTTGTTGGACTTGTATTTTGAGAGTTTCATTTTCATTTAACAATTATGTGCAACTCTCCTAGTATTTTCACTTTCTTTCAAAATCAGAATTTCATTTTCAAGCGATTTAATTTTGATTTTTGATTTTTTAATTTCTTCTTCAAATGATGGACACTTGTCACACTTAGGGCTTTTGGTTTGCTAGTTTTTAACCAATTGATCAAGCTGTTTATTTAAATCTATCAAAGTATCTCTTTGTGATTTAATTTTAGTGTATTTCTCCCTAACTTGTTTAAAACAGCCATTTACTTCGTGAAAATATATAAGTAATTCTGAGTGAGGGAGTTTTGATACCTCGCTTGGTTCATCATCATCACTATCATTTATATCAACTTGAAGGCGCAGATCTACTTTTTCACTCTCATTACTAGTGCTTTTATCACCTTCATCGGTTTGATCCCAAGTGGCTGCAAAACTTCTCATTTTCGGTTTCTTTTCTTGGCTGAATCGATTTTGAGGATAATTGGTCTTGATGTGACCAGGTTTATGGCACTTGTGACAGATGATCTCCCGTTCTTCTGCGTTGTCTAGTGCTTTGGCTATTCTGCTTTTCAATTTTTGATTTAGAGCTGGATTTTCGTACTTGTGGTTCCATCTTTTAAATTTCTTTATTAATAGTGCCAGCTTAGAAGCTCCATCATCATCACCACCATCATCATCATTACTTTCCGTTGTTCCTTTGAGAGCTATCGATTTCTTTCGAGTATCACTTCCTTCACGCTCTTTCTTGAATTTCATTTCTAGCTCTTAAGTCGTGAGATTTTCGATGAGTTCTTCAACTTATATTTGTTTCGAATCTTTTTATTCTTGAATTGCTGTAACTTTTGCTTCAAAGCTTCATGGATGGACTCTGAGGATTTTTTGGACTCTTTCCAACTCTGTTTATGATTTTTTGAGAGCTTTCGTTTTGTATACGATAATGAAAAGTCATCCACATATCTCTTTAACATTTTCTTCCTTGGCTATTGTGAAATTCTTGTATTCGCTACTAAGCATGGAAAGGTGAGATTCTTTGACTTGAGATGTTCCTTCATAGGTCACTTCAAGTGTGTTCCACATTTCCTGTGCAGTTGGACAATGCGAGACACAATTAAATTCAATTTGATCCAACGAACAAATAATAGAATTCATAGCTTTAGCATTAGAATTCTGTAGTCTATTTTCCAGATCCGTCCATTGATCTATTGTTTTATCTATTTCCTGATTATCTACAACTATAGTTGGTGTCCTATAACTTGTCTCAACAATATTCCAAGCATCAATAGTTTTCAGAAAAATTTCCATTCTATTTTTCCAGTAAGCATATTCACCATTGAACAGTAGTGGTCTAACTGTGGACCGACCCTCAGCAAAAGCATTATTAAAAGAAGCCATTTTAAAAATTCAATTTTTTTAAAATAGAAACTGGTTTTTGAAAAATCAAATTTTTAAAACAAAAATTGACTTTTGTTCCTAGCTCTGATACCACTTATAGGATCGATTTCACCTTAGAAGGGCGGTGAATAGGGTGATACTATCAATTATAAAAATTTATTGTGGAAGTACTTGAAATAATTGCAGCACTGATAATAGCAGAATAATAGCAGCACAAATAATAGCAGAATATTAAAAACAGGAAATAGAACACATAGATTCACCCAGCTTCGACAAAACCCTGCCTACGTGCTGCCCCCCAAGGTTTCTACTAGAAATTAAGTAGTCAGATGCTTGAACACTTAAAATCGCGACACCCGCCATCGACTAACCTAAATCTACACTCAAAACACTGCTACAACTCAACCACTGAGTTGCGAATTGTCGAACTGCACCACCGTAGTTCGTCCCCAAGTCACACGACTAAAATTTACAAACGTTTAAAAAATAAATTACAAATAAAAATCAACTTAAAAAACACTAAGCCCTAATTTAAAAATTAAAAGCCCAAAAGCATTTAAGAAACCGACCTAAAGACAATAAAATTATATCCCCTTTTTATTTTTTCTCTGTGTAAAAATGTTGGCATTCCTTCTTTATGGAAAATCGCTGCTTCCTCTTTCAACAATTAGGGCTTCGTGGGAATTGAAAGGCGCCGACTTCAAATTGATCGATTGAATAGATATTCTCATGTAGCTTTGTTGATCAATCGTTTTGTATTTTACTACACTCAGCTGCTTTAATTCCCTGAGTTGGTATCGAAAAAAATCTGGTATGTAATTTTCTTTGTTATTCTCGTTGATATATTTAAACTCGATTGATTCATGCCGATGATGATTGGGTTTTAAATAGGGTTCAATTCCCCTGATTATCGTTCGAATATATTTTTGAATTCATCTATTAATTTAGGCTCGGCCATTCGATTTTGATTAGTTTCTTGTGATTTATCCCGTTCGGTTCAATTTCGAATAATTCCTTGATTGATTATTTGTTTGGTCTTTGATTACGTATTACCATCTGGCATTGATTCTGATTTGTTCGAACTTGCCTTGGTCACCATAGCTTTGATTTTCAATCATTTGAACTTGACTTGGTTATTTTGAAACTGCGACCTGCAAAAATGTTCGACATGGAACATTTTATCATTTGATTGATTTTTGACTCACGACATTAAATATTTTTACTGTTGTTTTCTGTTTTGAACCGTGACTTGATTACTACAACTGGTTATGTGTATACATATATAAATATATATGTATACATGTGTGTTTGTGAGAAAATAATTCCTGCATTCATATTGTTACTGCACATGTTGTTTACGACTTGGTCTTGTAGTCTGCATTGCACTGTCCACTGCCGTGTGCTTCAGTATGCATTATTCGGTTCATTGAGCTAGCTTATGCACCCTACTGTGTACATGTTCTTCATGTTGTATGGATTAACTTGTGTACTTGTTTGCATCAAGTTTGTTTGCTATTTGATGTTGAGGCCTTCACTTGTATTCTGTTGCATTCGGTAGTTTCTTGTATTTTGGAATGTGATTTTGGACTTGAGCTCTGTATATATGTATGGTCTGCACTGTGTCTTCATTTGGCCTTGCTCATCTACTTGTATTTGCATGCTTAGAGTCTTGATTGAAGTGGCAGCTGGACTTGATTCACTTCTTGCCATACTTTATTCACTTCTTGCTAGATGCCATTTTAGTTTGGTTGCTTCATTTTTCTTGTATCTTACTATATGTGTTCAATTGGTCTGGGTTGCTGTTGCTCCGATCTTTTGTTACACTGGCTTGAGTTTAGTTCATCTGACTTACTTGTTGCATTACTCCATGTATGTGTGCAGTGTTGGTGATACCTTGATTTGATCTTGAAACTGTAGCTTTTGTGTCTACTGCTTTATCTGGTTCATGCTATAAATATATGCTTACATATACATATTTGCATTGTGTTTCTTAGAGTGTGGTTGCTTTACTTTGAATCATGCATGCTGTCACATATTGTCACTTGATCATATGTTGCATTGAAGTTTGGTTTCCACTACAATATATGTGTGTGTGTGTGTGTGTTCATGCATGTATATATGTATGCTTATAATTTTGCAATTGGTTTGGTTTCTTAATGCAGTTCATGTAGCATTTAAGGCGTGGTCTGCACTTCATGTTGACACTTTTTACATGTTTGATTATGTGGTATGTCTCGATTGCTCTGATTTGAGTCACTTTATTGCAGTTTGCATTTCGTGATGAGTTGCTTTTGTGTTCATATGGTCTGCTCTTGTATTTAGTTGAGCTTACAATTGGTTTTTACGTTTGTGTCTTTATGTGTATGGACCTGATATACTAGCTCGAGTTGGTTTTCCAGTTACACTACAACTTTTACTCTTGTGCATGTTTTGGTTCAGTTAAGTTTTGTACATTTATGTCCGCATTTGATCCTCTGGCCTGATTTCATTGCTTCGAGTCATGTAAACTTGTTGTCTTCATTTTGCCTTGGTTCTGGTTATGTTCATTTGAGTCCATACTATGATCATTTACTGTTGAGGCTACTTATTTTGGTTTGAAATCTGACCATGCTTCGGGTCTGTAGTGTTGCAGTCTGATATGCTAGCTCTGTTATATGTTTTAACTCGAATGTGTATCACTTATGTGTACACTTGCATATTTTGTCTTGAAGTTGAATCTGGGTTGATACATTTAAGTCTGTCTGCTCTGCATATATGTGTATATATATGTATGTATGTATGTATGTATAAATGTGTATGTATTTTGTGGTGAGTTGCTACCTTGTACATGCCTTGTTTATGTGTTGTTCACCACTGTTGCACCTCCCTGATTTTGATCTAGTTCATCTATATGCTCCATTGTTTTATTTTGCACCTGAATTGAACCTAGCTTTGGCTCGGGTTCGACCTTGTGCTTCTATCGTGACTTTTTCCATATTGCACTTGAATGTTTGTTCTTGAGTTGAATCCAGCTTTTTATTATGTTTGACCTTGTGCTCACCTGTCCCTGCAGTTTTATCAAGTGTATATCGGTGTGCACGGCCTTTTGGCATGTACAGTGATACACTGTGCAGGTCCTAAGTTGTTCGTGTTTGATGAATTCAAAATTAAATGATGACGAACAACCCAAATAACTGAGGCAAATAATATTTTCAAAATCGTTTTATTTACACTGCACAAAATATTTCTTTTTCAATTTTACTGCATTTGTGTTTATTTCGCAGATACCTCTGATGATGGATTCAGGCTGGAGCAAAGTCGAAGGTAAAATGCGAGTGAATGAGTGATATGTAGTGATGACAATTGTGTAAATTGAAATGTATTGTAATTGAAATTTTGTATATATGGTGAGAGCACAAATTTGTGCTATTGTAATAAAATATTTGTTTGAATAAAATATTTTTTGAATTTAAATTCCGTGTTATATATTTTATTCAGCAAAATTTTATTTTACTATGTGAAAAATAAAATAGTACAATAACAAATACATTTAAGCGAATATATATGTGTGTGTGTGTGTGTTTATTATCATCAAACAAAAATCTTATACTAGCATATTCAACATCCCCAAAATCATATCAAATAAATGATAGTGAATAATGTATAGATTACACGAAAAGGAAAACCACAAAGAATAATCTCAACACTCTCACGCAACATGCTAATGGTTGTGGATCACCGATAGTATTCGCAATCCTCAAAGAAGTAACAAGGCAAGAAACATCCAACGGTAAAGTATCAAAAAGTTCCTTAGATACAAATGAATGTGAAGCACCCGTATCGAAGAAATCTCTAATAGAACGGTCATGAAACAATATAGAACCTTTAAGAATAGAAGGAGAAGTACCTCTATGCTGAGAAGAACCACCAAAAGCATCCACCACATTAAGCTTTCTCGAACGAGAACCCTTAGAAGAATTAGGGCACTTGGAAGACCAATGTCTCTCTTGTTTACAAGTGCCCAAATGATAGGCTTAGGACACTCTCGAATGAAATAATCATGCGAACTACAGTTGAAACATGACTTATGAGAAGGAAGGGCTGCACCAGACTATAAACTGGAAACAAGTGGCTTCTTCTTCTTCTGAGGAAAAGAATTAGACTTTGGAAAAGGAAACTTCTTCTTGTTGGGGTTCTTACGAACCTTAGTCCAATCACTACTATCTCTCTCCTTTTCGACTACTTCAAGGTGAAGCGTCGAGTCAACCAACTCCTCAAATAAAAGCTTAAGCTGAAGCATTAAAGATTTCTTCAAACATTTCTTGAGGCTGGAAACAAACTTGAGATTCTTCTTATAAGATGTGCTAAAATACTCGAGACCATACTTGGATAAGGCCTCAAATGATGAAATATACTCGAAAACTGAAGACTTCCATTTCTTTAACTCAAGGAAGCGACGGGCTAAGAGGGCTTTCTCGGACTCGAGAACGAACTTAAGTTCAAATCGCACTGGATCCATGTAAGACTAGACCCATCAATCTCAGTAATAAGAAGCTCATGCTAATCAAATGCATGCTTTTGCAACATGCTCGATGCTACAAGAACTCAGGTCGGAAAGATCCATGCGAGTAAAGATACGCTCACATGTATGAAGCTATGCCTGGACCTTAAGAATTGACTTTGAGCCTTTGAAAGGCTTGCCTACAAGATGAGAGATATCACTGCTTATATGCGCAAAATCATACTTGCATAGAGGAAATGAAGGAGTTAGAGCAAGAGGCTGAGTGCTCCTGAATGACTCCATGTACTAATCGGCAGACATATAAACACCATCTGGATGTGAGCCACTAGAAGACCCAACATTAGAATGGCGACCACGGCCTCTTCCGGCCATAAGCTGAAAGTATATGGTAAGATAAGGATTATTCATGGGGTAAGATATCATCAATTCAATTATGGAATACTACGGAATTAAAATTCATTCCTTGACGTATTCCCAACTTATATCTATCCCAAGGACACGAAAAGATTAAGGACACGATGATTACGGAATATGCAACACTTATACTATACTTTGATGTTCTGTAATATATGTTTTGTTATGTGTTTATCATATTTTGTTTTGAACTCTGCTCTGATACCAAGCTATGACACCCCACCCCGATACCCACATTAACAAAGAGCATTACCGTGTAATACTGTCTGTTAATGTGGAGAATAGGGTTGGTAAGGAGCGACCATCCGTAAGCTTTGTCTTAAACATGTATTGAATATGTCGATTGGGTGCTCTAATTTCTTTCTCTTTTATCTTTTCAAGTGAATCGACATACTCAATATACTTTTAATACAAAACAATGGTGGCTAACAGATCTATCAGAGCAAAATATAACAACAACAACAAAAATAGATCACATAACAATAATCACACATATATATACATATAAACAGATACATCATAGTACACCACATAGTGATACAACTATGGTGGTTCACGGACCGCAATATATACATTGAATCAAAATGAATAAATAAATATCAGAGTTCAAAAATGAGTACAAGACAACACAAAAGATGACTAATAAATAATCCATAGCGGAAGCAGCAAAGCAGAAATCTACAGCAGGTGACTAACCTGAAATAACTCGGTCTAACCCGAATACATAAATTACACGGGCAGTCCAGCTTAAATGACCTAATTAGCATATGACAGGTGAAATATAGGGATAAGTGGCAACATTTCTTTTCAAAAGAGAAGAAGCAACATCTAACATATGTCGACTATTAAATATCATAAAAGGGCATCTCGAAAGAGGCAAGTTCAATGACAACACCAACTAATCAAAAATATTCGCCTCATATCATCGGCTTCAACAACCAATATAATGGCTTCCATCAACACCATAACTCCTAGGAATCATAAACCTTAAAAACTCCAAAGGAGGGCAACTATAAATCTTAATATGTAGAACTCAGTGAAGAGTTCAAAACTCCAAAATGTAATTGCCATATAATAAATAACATAATAGCGCTCAGGCTATATAAATACCAATAGGAGCAACCATGGTGAAAACATTCAGAAATCACCTAAATTTTAGAAAACAACATAAAAAAAATATAGAAAAGCGACAACATAAAGTATAGGACCCAAAAGTCCCAAAAAGTAGCCCAACAGCTATATATGTAGAAAGAACCTAACAATCCAATAAGTGACCCAACAGCATGCCAAGTACAACGTATAGGAGACCCAACAGCCTCACATAGGACCCAACTTCCCATGATTATCCCAACAGATATCTATGTTTACATAGGACCCAATAGCCCAAGAACAGGCAATAACAACCTGAAGGTCCATGAAGTGTGAATAGCTTCAAACGAACAAGTCCGGAATTAACCGAAAAAGTAAAGGCATGTGTCCCATATCATATGTTTTACTAAATCGTTTACTTCTCTTTCTCATATGCTCGAAGAGTGCAAAAACATGTATTTTATATAGAAAATAATTTGCTTTGAGAAAACTAGTTTTTTTAAACAGCTTTTGAAAATTGTTTGGAAAACAAACCTTTGAAATCTCACTTTATCATAGAGAATATACATATATTTTTAATAGCTTTAAAACTAATTACAAATATTGTAAATATTTATTTCAAAAGCTATTTTAGTATAAAACCATTTCAGAGTTGCTTTAGAAAACCAGTTCTCGAAAACAACAGAAATCATTGAAAACGCCATAAAACCGGCATAAGA
Source organism: Allium cepa (assembly GCA_030765085.1). Taxonomy (NCBI): domain Eukaryota; kingdom Viridiplantae; phylum Streptophyta; class Magnoliopsida; order Asparagales; family Amaryllidaceae; genus Allium; species Allium cepa. The sequence continues at coordinate 3,485,818 of CM060937.1, forward strand.
ACTCATCTCAAAACTCGTCAATCCGAAGTATGGATCGAAATGTTGGCTTACATATTGATAGCTTTAAGACCTTCAGAACACCCCAAAAATATCACAAAAACTGGTTGCAGAAGTCTCTGGATTAAGTAGCAGAACCCAAAGCAGTGCACGGGAAGGAAAGAAGTCGACCTAGGCAAATGAAAATGCCCAGGTCAACCCATAGTTCGACCAATAGGTCGACCTATGCATTGCCTTGGTCGACCCTAAGGTCGACCCCCATGAATATTGGGTTAACCTGTAGGTCACGATTCCTACGGGCATTTTCTGCCTTCTTCGATTCAATTTTTAAGCAACGGTTCCAACCATTCCAAAATGATTCGGGCCAAAAAATTTGACATGCACAAACTACTGCACATAGACAACAATCCAAAAAAAATCCGGCATGGATTCATGACAAGAACAGACAGATATAAGCACAAATAAAAGGACTCTAGAATATATTTTTACTGTAAACTTCCAAGCTAGAAACTTATTTTTGCAGTAAGCAAAATCAAGCAATTTCCAGCATGCAAACTTAATTTAAGCTAGAATTTGTGAGTTATTAACTAACCTTATATATTTTGAGCAAATTTGAGTTGCAAGGTGATGACTTTATAGCCTTGAGAAGCTTTACTGACTTGTAAAAGCTTGAAAAAGAACATGCAGGCAAAGAAAATAGATGTTACAAACAAAAATCTTTCAAAAACAGAAAACATATAAGATAATTTGTGATTTTAGATTTGATTACCCGCTAGAATTTTGATTTACTAGTTTTCCCTTTGATTTCTCTTTAATTTTGCTTAGTTTTGATGCTAGATTTGATGATTTACAAGAAGGCAACCATTATTATTCTTTTCTGCTTTGTTTTAGGAAATAAGAGAACGAGGAGAGGAAGTGTACATACAGTACAAACACTTCTTTCTCATATTTTCTTAGAGAATGGAATTGGGCTTGAACCCATTACTCAATGTGCATATGTGGTAATACTTAGTTAAAATTAACTAAGCTATTCTATTTTTTCACTTTATTTACACATATTCTCATTATTTAACCAAGTAAATTTTGTACAATATATTTCTATGCTTACAAAAATGTTTCACAACATACAAAAATTAATTTTAGCCTTTTAAAAGCTATTTCCATCATTAAAACTCCATTTTTAATTAAATGCTTCAACATACACTACTAATTACATAAAACAACGTTTTATTTAAATAAATCATCATTTTAACCATCAAAATTACATAAAACCATTTCTCTTGCTTAATTAAATATAACAAACCTTATTAACATTATTCTTTATATCTAAATATTATTTTAAAACAAAATTCCACCTTTTTATTTACAAGATCAATCATATTAAATTCTAATATCTCATAAAGTTAATTAAAATAACGATTGGCAATAATTTTCAAAATTATTGCATTTTATCAAATTAAAACCATATAATGCTCATTTTTATCACAAACTAATATAACAAAGCTATTAAAACTTTATTTTCCACATTTTATATTCAAAACCCATTGTTTATTTAAAATCAAACAAAATTTAAAAAATTTACATCTCCAAATTATTTTATTCCTCCATCAATAAATTATAACCACTTTTATAATTTAATATCTCGGGTAATCACCAAAACCAGGGTTGCTACAAAATTATTCTTATAAATTTTTATAAACATTTATGTAGTTGTCATCATTAAAAAAAAGGAGAATGTTAGAACCTTGTATTTTGATGCTTTGATCGTGACAACTATATAAGTAAATATTATGTGAACTAATCATATTTGCAAGAGAAGATGCTATTCTACTCGACAATAGATTGTAGGAAAAGAATTCAAATAGAAGCTTTAATATTTTTATGGTTTTTCTATAGTCTAATCTAGAAGTCGGTCTTTTTTATAATCTCTCAACACACACACAAAGCACTTAAAAATATTTTCAAATCATACTACATATACCAAGTATTGACTGCACAAAGTCCACACAGAAATTGTTTCTCAAAAACCTCACAATGGCAAAAACATAAGGTATTTGGTCGACTAAAATAGGCGGTTCGATCGACTAAATATCTGTGCACGTGCACAGTGTATTTGAAGGTTCAGTCGACTGAACTGCCCTATTCAGTTGATTGAATTATAAGACTTTTTGACATATCACCTTTTAATTCGAAATTTTTCAAAATTCAGTAGACTGAAATCTTTTGTTCATTTGACTGAATATGCATAACGGCTATTTTTTGAACGGTGACTTCCTTTCAACGAATAGAAACAACGGTTGATTCAAGAGTTGTGTATGTAACTTTTGATCATAACCTTTCAGGATGAGTTGCAATAGTTAAACACTATATATAAGCTTCAATTTATTTATTTTAATCATCGAATTTCTGATTCTATTTTCTTATACTTATTATCTAATCATTCTAACATTTTTGCTCAAATTCTCGTTCTAACCACTTGCACATTCAAGCACAAATTCATTTATGATTAAATTAACTTCCAATCTTCACGAACTACACTATGTACCACAAAGGAGAAGATTATAGAAAGGTTGTACTCTAAAGACATATCATGCTGTTAGAAGAGCACAACCAGTCAAGAAAATTCTCTGTATTGTTGTAGTCCTGTTCGGTGTCTCGGGCGGTAAAAGTCCTATTCAGTTGTCTATGTAGTAGAAGTCCTGTTCGGTTGTTTAGGCTGTGTAATACCTATTCTTCCTGGTTAAGAGAGGGTTGATAGTTAAGTTCCAAAAGAAGTCTGGGACTGGATGTAGAACGGGAAAGTAGAACCAATGTAGAAATCCATGGTGTCATTTAATTTGCTATTTACTTCTATATTTATATTCCGCACTAGTAGATAACTTAGTTAATATTCAATATTACGACCCTTAGTAGCACTTTCAATTTTCAGGTCATGATAACAAATGTAACTTAGTTTATCATTAGATTTCTGTTAATTCATTAGGAATACGAAATTGCAAACCACCTTTTAATTCAAGCACTAAATTCCCAAATCATAATAGCGTTTGAATTCAAACCGCCAATCAAACTTGAGAAACTTATGAGAACCCGATCCATAAAATCCAAGTTTCTAATGAAAAAACCCCCCATTTTTACATCTAAATCAATCGAAAGAGAAATCGAACCGTAAATCAAGTTTGAACATAGTAGAAATCAAAAGATTCACTTTGAAATTTTAAGATTGAAAAGAAAAGCTATAATTGCAATTCCAACTTTGTTATCCAGCCTTTTAGCTATGCTGTATCTGGACGAATTTGGTAAGTCGAACCTGAAAGTTATCGAGGTAGGAAGCCTACAAAAATAGCCAATAAGTCAAAATATCAAGTACTACCTAGTCAGAAGATGAGTGCATGACTACAAGCTTCATAATGGAAACAAACATCAACTACCTATCTAAGTGATCCGTCCTTATGGATCGGTACCGATCGATACAATTCCATCCAAAAACACCTCAAACCTCATATACTCCCAAACCAAGGTTATAGCAACCTCTTTCAAGCCTCAAAACATCGTTTACATGTAATATATCACCAAGCACTTCGAGCATCAGAAGCCAAGAACTTCATCTCAACACCAATCCAACCTATTGACTTAGAAACAAGCTTATAGCAGAGCAATCAAGATAAGGAGCATGAAGCTAACAAAAAAAATGCATCTACAAAAGGCAATGGAAGAGATCCAAGTCAACCTTATGGATCAGATGGATTCATGCCTATGGATCGATACTGATCCATGGTATTTACTGACATAGCCACGATCTTTCTGTGCTTAACTACTACTGGAAATGGGGAATATGGCTATAATTGTGGTAGAGCAATTTCCGATGACCTATATCTATAAATAGAGGGGCAGTTGGTCATTTAAAGGGATCTTTTTTGTTTACTAATTTCCTATAATTTTCCTATAATCTCGAGGATCCATACTAATCGATAAGAATAGAAGTTATAAAAAGCAGTATAATCGATTGAAAAGCTGAGTGTACGTAGGCATTAGTTGGGCAAATCACAATAAATTTTATGCATATCGATTTTACTTCATTTTCATTTATTATTCTTTATTTTTATTCTCTACTATAATATCTTTAGTGTTTGTGCCATATTCTGGCCTAAACATTTTGGTGCTTTCATTTTGAAATTTATTCTCAGGACATTTGGATCGATCATCTAATATTGGATTCCTTAAATCCAAGAGATAGATCTGGTTTCTCTGTTTTTTGCATTTTAACTACTTAGATTTCCCAAAATATATATTAACTACTTCCCACCATGGCCCCATGAAGAGATCGTTCCACCACTTCCAGAGGTATAGACAATGTTGAGAACATTAACATTCAACAACTAGAGGAAATTGCAAACCCAGGTGCTGCCAAGGTTCTCTTCGAGTAAGGAAATCCCAGGTATCCTGAACCTAACCGAGAGAGTTTACCATGCCAAATACTTGGGGCAGATCATGATTACCACCATTTAGTGACCTAGCAAAGCCTTCATACTTAGCTGAGATGGTGATAAAATTGGTAAATGAAAATCAACACCAGAGTAATGATGAATGAGCCTCTTCCTCTAGTCGGAACCCATTCATGGAGCAGATATTATAAGAAGAATACCCTAGGAAATTCATAATGCCAATGATGCGATCATTATAATAGAAAGATGGATCCACGACAACATTTGATGAAGAACGAATGGTATATGGATTTTGCTAGAGCAATGATGTTATTAGATGTCGTTATTTCTCAATATTCCACGAAGTGTTGCAAAGACGTGGTTCACCCAGCTTCTGCCAAGATTAATATCGTTTTTTGATCAATTGGCTCGAAAATTTATCAAACAATTCTTCGTACACACTACACATCCTAAAGACGTGATGTCAGTGTCAAACCTATTCCAAGAGATTGAAGGTTCATTGAAGGATTTCCTAAACTGATCCCACATGATTGTGATGGAGGTAAGCAAAGCATTAAACATCGTCTTGATGGCACTGATAAGGGAGATTCATCCCAATATTAATTTCAGGAGATGGCTGAAGATGAAACCTCCACCGATGATGGATATTTTTTTATAGAAAAGAAAATCTGTTCTTGCACTTAAAAGAGGAAAATACTACTACTAGGAAGATCAGCGTTGGGTAGTCAGTGAAAGTTACCCAGAGAATGCTGTTGTGAAGTAGTCCGAAGGGAATTCTAGGAATATTGATGTTAACATCGAGAATAAAAGTGGTAGTGAGTGAAGGAATAATGATGGGGCAAGAGATCGAAAAAATGATTCCCAAAGATGCCCTAGATTTCCAGGGTATGATAGTTACAACTAACTGAACAATTCGATTGAGAACATATACCTTGCAACCCAAGGTATCGAGCAATACAAGAAGCCAGCTCCGAGAGAGTCGACTGAGAAGGAGAAGAAATCTAGAAAGTACTACAACTTTCATAAAACCCAAGTTCACAACACAAACTGGTGTAGACACTTACACGATGTGATCGAAGATCTGATAAGAAAGAAAAAATTGCAATAGTTTATGAAAGCCTCACAAGATGGTAGGCAAAGGACTTCTAACCCCCCAGGACAGTTGTTCCAACGGCTGCGAGCCGGTCCTGGTGATGATGATCCTAGGTGGCTTGAGAACAGATTAATCATCAATACAATTGCAGGCTAACCTGTCCAGTGAAGAAGAGTGAAATGGATAGATATATAAGTGCTTTGAGACATGCATTGATTGAGAGTTGCTTTGCTATCGAAGACGGAGCTCTGGCAAAGTAGTTAAAGACTATAGCTAATGATATTGACTTTAGGAATAGGGATGCTTATGGAGTAGAAGCCCCAACGTTGGATCCCTCGGTAATTTTAGCCATGATTGGGCAAATTACTATGAGAAAGATGCTGGTTGACTGTGGCAGTTCATCCAACATTCTATTTCAGAAGGCTTATGACCAGATGCTGATGGATGACAAGGAATTGAAGCCACGTAAATCTTATATCCGGGAATTTAACAATATGGCAACGAAGCTTGTTGGACGTATAGACCTATCAGTAGTATTAGGAACAGGTGACCGCAAGAGAGTGTGGATTGTGACCTTTATCGTGTTGGATATTTTTCTACTTATAATGCATTTCAAGGTCAATCGGTCCAAGTAGATCTTCAAGTGGACATTGCCTCGTGGTTCTTGATGATTAAATTCTCCATAGAAAATGGAGTGGGAGTTGTAGGGAGACCAAGGACTTGGACATGAATGCTACATTGCAGAACTGAAGGAGGTAAGGCAATGTGAGAAAGGAAACGATGTTGAGAAGACTCGCGACATCAATTCTTTGGATGCATAACAACCTCTGCCTGAGCCCTAGCTCGGGTAGCACGGTCGGTTCTATAAGGATATGGACCCAAGGAAAGACTAAAGGATGTAAGAGCACTCCTGTAGAGTTGGCGATCAACATCTCGGTTAGTTAGGATGATCCTACACGGGTCCTGAAGATCGAATCTCAACTTAGCATAAGGATGATGAAGGAATTAACTCATTTTCTTTAGGAAAACCTAGATGTGTTCATTTGGATGCATTTCGACATGTGTGGTGTATTTCAAGAGATAGCATACCATGCATTTAATGTGAATCCAAATGTGTTCCTATGAAACAGAAATGCCACAGCATGGGTCCGAAGAGATCCGCTGCACTGAAAGAAGAGGTAGATAAGCAGAAAAAAGGCTTCATTCGTGATGCATTATACTTGGAATGAGAATCTAATCTTATCCTAGTAAGGAAATTGTGACGACCCGCATTTCTAACCCCAGAAAGACGTTTCATCATTAAGAAAGAAAGGGATAGAAATAGAAAAGAATAGAAAGATAGAATAACAACATCAGAATCTCACAGCGGAATGGAACAAAATATAATACATCACATAACTATTACATAGTTATACATACATCAGAGTCATACAATATCATATAACAGGACTTTCATATACATATATGTCCATACATACATCCAAAATACAACATATACTAACTACACAGCGGATCTACATATATAGATACATACGTCTGGTCTTCTTTCCCAAAATAGCTCCACCAGAAAATCAACACTCCCAAGTACCTATCACTTGGCTACTAATAAAAATTTGAGTACCCAAGAGTTTATGAAAAACAAAATATAAACTCCGGGTCAGACATGGGTCTGGTATGAGTAAACAGGTCAAATTGCTTAACTTTGAAAATCATTTGAAATAAAGGTATCACGTAAGACTTCCCACAAATAAATACGGGTAAGTTTTTACCTTACGCTAACCAAAATATTTTATAGGAAATTCAGTGATATTATAATAGTGTCTAAGGTTTTCAAGTAAATAGAAAATAGCCGAAATTTTTACATGATTAAATTCCACCAACTAGCCACGAAGGTGGGTAATACAAATCAAAACCGTAGGGTCTCGTAGGGAAAATGGGTTTCCAACAATAGCAGGGCGACTGGGGTACCGCCCGTCATAGTACGGGGCCTAGATCACCGTACCGAGGATCACTCCCGACCCCCTACAACACAAGGCTGGAACCATTCCTTACTGAACAGTCCCGAACAAGATAACCCCACAGTTGTGGCCAACAACTGCTCACACAGCCGAAACAAAAAGGGACATCTAGACAGGGGAATATCTTGTCCTGCTTGGGCATGACCCACCTAACCTTGCTGCATCTCCCCTGTTTTAGCCATTCCCGGTTGATGAGGCTTGAGGCTGAGATTACCTTTATTGAACATTATTCCTCATTGCCCGCCTGACGATGTGTTGAAAGCATTCAATCCATACAAGTTCATTCCGGGTTCGAACGATACGAAAGGCATTATCTCGTTACACTTATTTTGGAATCATCCTCAGAGTTAATGACGATAACCCTTGCATTCTGAAACACCATCTCGATCACCAAATGATAAGTCACGACCTATCGTTTAATTTTGATCGACGTGGTTTTCGGAGAATCAAAATTGATTCTTCCGATCCCGGTCTCATCGAAATCCAAACGCCATTTTAAGGGTCAAGTTGTCTATTTAACTTAACAGTTCAATTAAATATTAAGGATTCACATAACAGATATTACATATAAATCATACATAGTTATCACAGATATCCATAATATATCACAACATATCACAGAAAATCATCAACGGATATCAAAGTCAATCAAACAGAATTACCAATTCATACCAAAATAGTTTGGTTTTACCTAACTTAATTATTTGCTTAAGGATAGACTACTTCATTCTGTTTAATTAATCGCTGATTAATTTACTTATTAATGATCAATTAATTACTTTGTTAATCATTAATTATTAAATTTATTAATCATCTAATCTTTAATTAATTATTTAATTACTCAACTTTTATTCATCCATTATTACTTAGTTAATTAGTTGATTCTTAATTATTAATTATTAATTCATAACTTACTTATTAAAGATTAATTAATTATCCAATTATCACAAATTATTTAAACTAATCATCTATTATCAATTTTATTAACTATATAATCTTCAATTGATCGCTCAAGTTAATTATTATTTATGAATTAACCTTTAAGTTATAAAAATACTAAAACATAATTATGCACGTTCAATTGGTAATGGACCCGAGACAGCTCCTCTTTCTACTCGAGATGGTCTTGAGTTTCCCCCGTGCTTCCCTACGTCTCTCTCCCCATCTTCTTCTCCTCTTCCCCAGTTTCTTCTTCTTCTCATCATTTTTTTTAGTTTAAGTAAAGTTATAAATCTAATTGCAGTAGCCAACTCTAGCGACCCGGAGTCAAACCCGCGGCGACACTCAAAAATCATGTGTATGAGCATGCGTCACTCCCAGAAGATCGACCGACATCTCCTCACCACCGTTCACGTGCACGGTGGTTCACTTCGCCTCCGGCGACTCGCGCCAGCCCCCATAAACCCCAAATCGTCCCTAGCCTCAAAATCAAAACCCAGATTCTCAAATACAAGATGAAATTGAAAATATGACCTGAAGCTCGAACACGAGCCATGAACGCACCACAAAAACCCCTCTCGGTCCACCGACTTTGATCACCAGAGGTGATGGAACTCCACCAAAACTTCGACCACATCCCCCCTAACACCACCTGAAATCGCGATCAACTCGGTTGCCTAATGGAGCCGAAAACAATTTTTTTTACAGAGCATTGAAAATATAAGAACTGAACCCTACCTTTGATTCAAACTCAATATTCCTTCATTGAATAAATTTTTTAGCATTTTTCTTGTGTTAAATGGATTACAAGCTTGCTTCATATCCAATTACAACAATTATAATTAATCCAATCATCCAGGATTGACAAAAACCCCATTTTAGTTTCATTTTAAACTGCTCTTAATACCCTTGCGTAAAAATCATAATTTTTATGCTAAAAATCATAATTATGTGTATGAAATCTAAATATGCTATTGAATTTACAAATTTAAACATTCGAATTTTGATTCTTTTTAATTATTTTACCTGTAACTGGAAATAACAGTATTTATAAAATACTGTAAAGCTTCAAACTTGGTTGCATGCCAATGATTTCAGATAATCAACTTGAATTTAGCAATAATACCAAGTTCAAAACATTTATATAAGAAATGTTTACAAATCTCTTTGCTTACTTGTTCGAATATTCAAAATTTCTGAAGAACACTTCATATATTACAAGTAACAGGAAGTACTCAAGGTTAAATATTCAAGCAGATATCAAAGCACATATCTTTGTAAGTTAAATATACAAATTTTAGATTGAAAAAAATAAGTTTACTCACCAGAACAAGCTTTGAACAGAAAGTGATGTGTTGGAGAAGACACTACAAGTGAAATTTTTCTGAAACTCTTTTTTTTTCTTTGTTTCTTTTTCTTTTTTTTTTTCTGTTTTTGAATTAATTTATGTTTGCAAAGCAATAATGTTCTCAGGTTTGCTTTAGGTTTTGTTCAAGTTTTTATAAACGAATACAATATATATTGGATATATATAGAAGCTTTGAACAGTATAGGTTATATCTAGGCAGTTTGTATTTGTATTGTCATGATTCTTTTAATTGGCTATGAAGTTAATTCCCTACAGACAGAAATTATCACAGAAATTCGGCTGTAGTACTTGCTTGAACAAGAAGTTATGCTAATTAATGTTTATGCTCTTATTTATGATAACATGAAATTAATGTTTACAGATACTTACTTATGTGTTGTACAAAGATATTTATTTTTTTAAATTTCGGCCAAACATATTTTGTATAAGACACAGATTTTGTTTTATTATATTGAAGTGAAAACTTTGTTTTTCTTATGCATATAAACTTACAGCAACACCTAAGGTTTATATTTAATTTGTGTCTTTGTTTCTTGCATACTTAATTTACAACGTATCTTTGTTATAAATTTTTATTAAAGATTTTGTGTTGTGCAATTGAATTTTACAGATTATTGTTTGACTATATTACTTGTATTCTATTTGTATTTCAGATTTTACAAGCCTTTGATTCATAGCATTGTGTTTGTATTTTTATACTTCAAGTTATAACTTATATTTGTACATTTATCTCTTTAGTTATATTTTTTATAATTTATAATTATGTTTTTATACTTGTTTTGTATGTTTATGTTATAACCATCCATATTGTTTTATACTTCCATGTTTATGTTTAATATTACTATGTTTGTTTATTTTTAAACTTATCATTTTAAAAACTACAATTGTATTCATATGTATATTATCAAGGAATAAAATATAGAATCTTAGATTTTATTGAATAAGAGAGATTTTGTTATAGATAATTTTAAAAGATTCCATTTTAAATATTCAAATCCAAAATTCCTTTACAAACCATATATAACTGATAAATAATTAAGATCTCATCAGTTTATACAATTGAAAAGCTTGTATTTAATTTAAATTAAATTAAACATTTATTAAAATATGCTGTCAAAAATTCCGGGTTGTTACAGAAATCCAACGGGAAGTAGAGAACGTGTATTGACCATTTAGATCTAAATAAGGTATGTCCGAAAGACAACTTCCCATTCCCGAAGATTGATCAACTAGTAGGTTCGATAGCTGAACACAAACTACTATCATTTATGGATTCCTAATCTGGCTATAACAAGATTCCACTACATGTCCCAGACCAAGAACACATTAACTTTATAACTGACCTGGGACTATACTGTTATCTTGTCATGCCTTTCAATTTAAAGAATGCTGAAGCAACTTACCAGAGGCAAGTGAACTCAATATTTAAGGAATAAATTGGACGTTCAATGGAAATCTATGTGGATGATATGCTGGTGAAGTTGCAACGATGAATGAACCACGTTGAAGACTTAGGAGAAATGTTTAGTGTACTCTACAATATGGTATGAAGCTCAATTCGCTGAAGTGTTCATTCGAGGTTGCATTGGGAAATTCCTGGGTTTTATAGCGAACTAGAGTGGGATAGAAGCTAACATAGAGAAGATTCAGGCAATAACAAAGATCGAAGCCACGAAATGAATTAATGAGGTCTAGATCCTAAATGGGAAAGTTGCCGCCTTGAACAGATTCATCTCCATAGCCACAGATAAGTGCATCCCTTTCTTCGACACCATCAAGAAAGGGAAGAAGAACTTGATTTGACACACGAGTGTATAGATGCTTTCCATTATCTGTTAGATTAATTTGAAACACCTCTTATCCTATGAAAGACGCTAGAAGGGGAGGACATATTTGTTTACCTAGCAATGTTGGTGCATGCTTTAAGTGCCGCACTTGTGCGCGAGGAGTCCCGAATCCAGAGGTCGGTGTATTACATTAGCAGGAGATTAGCATGGTAGAAAGGAATTACCTAAAGCTAGAAAGGCTGGAATACTGCCTGTTGATCGCTTCAAGGAGACTCTACCCATAGTTCCAGGCTCATTATATCAAGGTTCTTACTGAATAGTCTTCGAAACAGGTGTCGCCGCGGCCCGAGACTTCTAAAAGGCTGTTGAAATAGAACATTGAATTAAGCCAATATGACATTACTTATCACCACCAAAGGGAAATCCAAGGGCAGGCTTTGGCCGATTTCATAGCTTAGTACCCTGCATGAGATAATACTCTAGAGAGCAGTGGAAAGCAGGATGATGGATGAATCCAATGAATGTTCCTCTAAGGTAGCTGTTGTGCTAGTAGCCACCAAAGAGCTTTTAATTTTTTATTCCCTGAGACTCGAATTTTCCGTGATAAATAACGAAGCAGAATATGAAGCATTGATCATAGGACTCAAAATTGTGAAAGAGTTAGGTGTCCGAACTATACATCTTTTACGATTCTCCACTAGTGGTATGTCAAGTAAGGAGTTAGTTTCATGCAAAAGGGACCAGACTAGCTCCTTACCTGAATAGAGCTCTTGCATTTCATAACGACATCAGGTATTACACGATAACGCATATTCCTAGAGAGGAGAATGCGAAAGTTAATTCACTAGCTAAACTGGCTAGCTCAAGAGATGTGTAACTCGTGGTCCCGGTCCCGATGGAAGTGCTTTTAGCATGTAGCATCGACTAGATAGATGTTAATTAGATCTTGAAGGCTAGTTCTAAAAAAGGAGTTGTGGGTGACTTTGGTTAAGAATTACTTGTAGAAAGGAGTCCTTCTCGATAGGAAAAACGAGCGACGGTAGCTTCCTCATAAAATTTCAACATTTTTTTATTCAAGAAGGAGTGCTATACAGGAAGGGATTCTCAATCCCCATGGTCTGGTGTGTTGCCAATGGAAAGTCAAATGAATCCTCAAAGAAGTGCATAAAGAAGCTTGCAGTGAACACATTGGGTGGAAAATCATAGGAAAAAAGATTCTTCGCCATGGATACTTCTAGCAAACTATCAATGGAGATGTAAATGACTACACTAGAAAGTGTGATAAGTGCCAGAGGTTCGTAAAGACTCCTTAAGCCCCACAAATAGAGATTACGTAGATGGTCAATCCCTGGTTGTTTGTTGTTTTGAGTATTGGTATCATTAGTGTGCTACCACTGTCTAAGATGGCACGAAGTATGCCATTGTTGCTTTTGACTGTTTTACAAAGTGGGCTGAAGTGGAATCGCTAGCCACGATCGCAACTAAGAAAGTGATCAAATTGATACTCAGAAATTTCATCTGTCGCTTCGAAGTACCACAAATGATTATCTAGTCACAACGAAACCTAATTCGACATTTTTCCATAGGCACCGCATTAAGAAAATATTTATAGTGTTAGTGCACCCACATGCAAATGGATAGGTAGAAGCTATAAACAAAATCATTAAGTCCATTCTCAAGAAGCGATTGGAGAAGACTAACGGAAAGTGGGTCGATGAATTGCCATTAGCACTCTGGGCTTAAAGAACAACCCATAAATCCATGGCCGCCCACTCTCCGTTCACCTTAGCCTACGGATCAAGGGCTATGATCCCAGTCGAGTCGATGTACCTTCTCATTGAGTAACTCATTACAGCCCCCAAACTAATGAGGAACTCCTATTAAATTCACTCAACATGATCGAAGAGAAACATGCTAAAGATGACGTAAGAGCAACTGCACAACGGAAATAAGTCTCTTGATATTACAACACCAAGGTCAGGAGCTAGACCTTTGAAATTAGCGATCTCTTTCTTAAATGGATCTTCCCAAGCCTCGCGAATATGGACCCAAACTAGGAATGTCCAATATGTAATTGAACATAAGCTTAGAGATGAAACATTCAAGCTGGCAACCATACACGGGGTTTCAATTCCCGGAGCGTGGAATGGTAAACATCTGCGACACTATTTCATTTGAGTTCTTACTTTGTGAATATCTAATCATGTTTGATATAACTAGATAGAATCTGCCATTTCCTATGTATATAAAATGAAACAACTTCCTAAATCTGTGACTCTGTGTCTGTCTAACTATAAAATTATGAACTATAGTAAGAGTGAATGAATTTGCATATGCATAATGCATCTACATAGGTATCTGGAGTCAAATGCAAACCGAAATTCTACGATCCATGATCAGTCCTTTGAAGTCAACCATCCTTAGCATCCGGAGATAGGCGACAACTAACTCTTTTGAGCCCTGAATTGGGGGAAGGAGTATAAAAAAAGTGGGTGGAACCAAACAGTTCTCCCCATTAGCTCATACATGGAATTTGGTAGAGACTGATGCCCTGCCCAGAAGATGGCAAAGCCAAAGATCATTGCCCAAAGTTACGAGAAATCTTATTCAAACCTCGATCAGGTCCCGAAGTCAGGCATGGTCGAAGGTCATATCCTAAAAGAGGGATATTTAAACCATCACCTCAAGTAATCAACTCCAAGCGATGCCCCGAGTTAGGCTCAATCAAACACAAACATTCCAGATATGGATGTTCAAACCACCACATTAGGTGATCAAGATTCGCTTGAATATTAGTGAGGACCCTGAGCCATCGAGATTTTTGATGACCAACACAGCGTAATATGAATCGCTATTACAATTGAAACGGAGCTTGGTCAAAGATAAATGAAACGGGCCGACAATCCGACCAAACGACAAAGAGGAGTGATTCGCCTTTGTATAAACAAAAATACCAAGCGAATTTCTCATAAATCAGACAAGCCAACAAAAAATTTGAAGAGAAAACTAAGTTTATTAACATAGCATTCAAAACAAAAGGCAGCGGCCAATCCTGTAGAAAGCCAGCCTAGGACAAAACAAGTCCTACAACTACACACCAAAAGGTAGAAAGCTAATGAATAATCTCTTCTTGTGCTTCTTCCTCTCTCTTGAGGAGTGCGTACTGGTTTCATTTGGTTTTCTATTGCCTCTTCCTTGGCCCTTTGATGGGATGCTCTATGACAATCCGACGGGCACACTCTGAGTGCTCCTAGAGGGAGGAAGAGTGACTGATCCAAAGATAGTCTCGCTAGCTAAAGCTATTGACATAGGGGGAATGTACTCAACTTTCTCCTAGTTGATCTCTCTGGCCGGTAAAACTTGTTTTCCTAACATCTCTTGCATGGTAAGCCCTCATTAATTTATACTCCAAGAATTTGACGGTTCTCGCGTCTTGCAAAGCATGAATTATTTGTGCACTAAGACTGAAAACCTCGACTGTTAGAGAACTTGGAATTGTTTCGAAAGTAGTCACAACCACTGATTTCATCGTGGATGCTCATTATCCCAGTTGGGGACCGTTTTCAGGGAGTGGAGTGATGCGAGGCTACCTTAAATTAGAGAAACATAAAAGAAGATATTACTGACATCGACCGATGTCATGTGAGCTCTCTCAAACGCGGCTGAGGTCAATAAGCTACCTCCACCAGACTAAGGCTTTGTATAGACAGGAGCTCCATCTTAATTCCCCTTCAGAGTATGAGATAACATGTTTTTCTTTTGCATTGGTAGTGCCCCTAGATTGTATGAAGGGTTAGACAGAATGATAGAGGTAGCTGGAGGCCCAAATGTGAGCCCTGTAATGGGATCTAGAGGTGTAGTCTCGAAGCCTTCACCCTGATCTTTCTGGAACATGGTAGCTTGCTCCAGATGAAAAATAAGCTCACCAGCTCTGAGAGCTTTAATCTCATTAAGACTCAGAATCTTCATCTCTAGCTCCGCCATATTCACCTTACCTCCCTCCAAAGCCTGTTGTTCTTCTCATACAATCTACTCTTACCTAAAGCTGGATCATTGGGATAATCCTTTTCGACCCACTCGAAGTTTCTGAACTTGATTTCATTGGCATTATAGTTGATGATGATTTGCTCAAATCTATCCTTAATCTACTTCTCTGCAGTTGTGATCGATTTGTCCACATTTCTGGCATGAACCAATGCATTGCCCCTCTCCTTACGAGCATCCATGAACTCCACACAGTACTTATGAGCTTGCATGAGAGCATCATCTTTCTCCTTCTTCTCTTTCTCTAGTTTCTCTCTCACACTCTCTTATTGCACTTTCAACATGCTACTTCTTTTGTTAGGCACTTTTTTACCTCCTACAAAAGATGATTTCTATGATGAGCGGATTCTATCTGACTAGATTGTCTTTCCTCTCCCATTCGACCGTTTCAGTCAAGTCCTTGACTTTCTGCTTAACCTCTGCCAGTTCCTTTCTTTACTCGCCAAATTCTGTGTCAAGATAAGCAATAGTCTCTTTGTCTTGATTAGCCACAAGCTACATTCCCTGAGCCTCAACTTTCACGCTCTTGGCGTATTCAGAAATTTGCTTAGTCATTCTCTTCCATATGAAATAATGATCATAAGCATCGCCAATATAAGTCACAATGTGACCTTTAACCTCTGGTGGGATCTCCTTTGAATTGGGAATGAACATGATGCCATTAAAACAGAATTATGGAAAACGGGGCATTAGTTCAGCTATTTGAGGATTGGATGTGACCCTTTTGCTCCATGTAATAATAGGAGGCTCAATAGGTCTTTTATTTGGGTTTTGACAGGAGGTTTCAGAGCTGAGTAGTTCCAGTGATTTCTTAAAGTGACGGTGAGTGCGGGATGGCACTATATGCTTGGAGTAAAGGGATGCCGACATAGGGCACGAGTGATATCATTTAGAGGGACAACATTGGGTCAGTTGGAATGCTTGTTCAAACTCTTAAGCAAAGGCGACCTAGATCTAGACCACTGTCTCGATGACGAATCATGTGATTGATAGCCCCTGTCTCGACCCACTCTATCTTGGCACAAGCACCGATTAGAAGCATAACCATAGACGATGCTATGGGAGTGTGTTCATGACTGCGTCTCTAGTGATGAACCATCAAGTACTTAAGGGAATTGAACATATTATGATGCTCCATTAAACATATAAGTGACAGAAAGGCAGATTAGTCTTGATAGGATGAAAAACATAACACAAGCTAAGAAGTGCAATGTATGTGTGTGATTCCTAGTGCCTCCGTGATGGACCATGAGTTTGGACTTTGCTAACAGGAGTAATCTCCTATGCACGGGCAGAAGGCACGTCATCTTAAAACCGAATGGGGGATCCGATATCCCCAACGCTTATATTGCTAATGTAGTAGGAATAGATCTCATCCATAATTGGTGTCAAACCGACATGTATGTCTTCAAAAGGAAGTATAGGAGTCTCTAATGCGACTATGCCTGGCAGACGTGGTGTGGGAGATTGCCTCGTGATAATTTTGATATTGGTTTTTTTCTTTTGAAGGCATTATTGGTTGTTTCCACCCTCATCACCAAAAGTCTCGCGACGTACATCAACATCGTCACGGTCAACTAACTACCTTCACCCACTTCAACGTGCTCTTGAATTCCTTAGTCTCAGCTACTGGACTTTGAACTATGGGCATGATTGAATCCTCATCTCCATATAGGGATTCGTCCTTATCACAATTTGAGGCTTACAGAATTTGACCAATGCTACGGCCTGCTTCTAACAAGTTGTAAAGCCAGAGGTTCTCATCGGGGAGAAATGTCCTCACATCCCTAGCCGCATCTAGGACTTCATGTAGCAGCTTGAGAGTCTCTGCCAGGGCAAGGCCGCTAGGCTTGTTCAATATATTTGAAATAATGAAGGAAGATGATCTGAGCAAACAAAACTATGGAGTGGTCTCAAATGGAAAGAATTAGAGAAAAATTTACGCCTGGATAGCCACCGCTATGCGAATCCGAACGAACAACATACAAAGAAAGACTCATTTTGAATTAACTGAGCTTATTCCAGGTTCTAGTCGCCATTCTACACCCCCTGGATGGTTCTAAAAATATAAAGGAAGGATTTCCCTTGCGGTGTTTAAAGCTATACAGGTAATAGATATCTTCATTACTTGGAATGCGATTTGTGTAAAGAGTGAAGATAATGAACACACTGCATAGAAAGGTGTAGTTGTTGGGGTGTAGCTGAGTTGTAGCCATCCTCATGAAATGTAGAATCTAATGGTTGAATTGGTTGAATGGTGGGATGCAACCCGCCAAACACATATATCAATAGCTCAAGGTATACTTAGTTAAAGGGAGATATGCCCGTTGGTGGCATGCAGGAACCAACACATCTTTGAATTGGATGCCATGCGATTCACAAATTCTTCTAAGTGACCCCACTTTGACTTTTTAAGCAATTGAGTCTAAGGATCATCCAGTATTCCAGCATCATCTAAGGTATCCAGAACAGCCTCAACTTCAAGACCTTCTATTGGCTCAAGAAGAAACTTTGGGAGAGGCTGCACATCTTATTGATTTGTAGGATGGGGTATAAATAGCATCAAAGTGTGTCATGTGGAAGGACTTGTGGTCGAGCTTGGCACAGTGTTTAATTCAGCATATTTAGGAGACGATGGGCCTGTAGCTAGAGCGAAGAGATGCTCAAAACATCGATGACCTATAGCTATCAAAACTAAACATATAAGTAATATCAAAAAATTAAAAGTTGTGGCCCTATGCTAAAGTAAAAACTCAGTGTGATGTGATGCAAAGTGTTGTGTAGTGTTGTGGATTGTCGACATTCGATGTTGTGTAATAGTTTATGTGAAAGCCAAGATATTATATAAAGTGACATTCATCGCTGACCATTCCAATAGGCTTCAAATCCTTAACCATACACTAAATGCACCTTGGAACTCCGAAGTTTTTGTTTGAGAAATGTAGACATTAATTACTATTGCAAATTTATCATGCAAGTTCGAGGAGAAAATTCAGAAAGCATTGGATCGCATCGATCCATACCCTTAAAATGAATTTTTGCCTTTTTCACTCTCTTCTCAACTCCAAGCATGGCCAATGATGTGTAATTTACCCAAGCCATTTCCCAGCACCACCACTTACCTAGATTGATAGATCTGGAGAGAAGGGAGGAATTCAAGTGATGGTTCAGGCCTAGAAGATGGATTTGGCTTGACGCAGTGGATCAGGTTCGATCATGGCAAGCAAACAATGCTTAGAGACAGGAGGTCAAAGCGACCAATAGGGGAACTGGCATGGGACAAGCAACGGTAGTATATACTTTGATTGGCTGCAAAGAGACTTTAACGGCGGTATGGGAGTTCAATTTCACATGGCAGAAAGTGAAAAGAAACCAACTGTTGGGTCATGTTATATTACTCCCAAACCCAACAAAATATGCAATTAACATGCCTATTTTCGAGCATTGGACCGGTACTCATCCATAGCCATCGATCAGTACCGAACCATACATAAACATGATGTGTGTATATGCAACATGTGTACGAGTATGTGCACATGTACGTGTGATTTCACAAGAATTTGCATGTGCATGAAATTGAGACATGACATATAATTTAAGTATGTGTGCATGTGCATATTCATCACCTATCTACCAGAACCGAGAGGTGGCAAGTTCAAACCGGTAGTTACCAAAAAAGGAATCTACCTAGAGCTATTGAGTTTGAAGTGACAGATCATAAGAGCATACTCTCGTTTTATAATGTCGAATCTCAGTAGAGTGTACTGACTAATAGCAAAAAACGCTACATTTCACCAGCATAGCCCGTGGGAATGGTGACAATCATTCGAAGCATGGATTGGAATCTGACATAGCAATCACAACTCGTCTTGAATCAAAACACATCATGTTAGAAACAAAATGTACTTTGAGGGACAAGTGTTATCCAGCTTTCTAGCAACGTAGCATTCGGATAAACTTAGTGAGTCAAACTGTGATAACCCGGATTTTCCGGGATCAAATAATTGGATAATTATCTGATTTAACTATTGAAATTACTAATTTATAAATTGAACAAATAAAATGTGATGATCTCCTTTAGTAATTATCTAAAAATTTGTAAAATTGTTGTTTTCATAATAATGATAATAATGTGATCTTTTTAAATACTGTTATAATAGATAAATAAATTTTAAAATGATCATTAGTCACAAATTGAATATGGGATTGTTTAAAATATATACATATATATTAGTTTGAGTTGATTTTTAATTGGATTTAAACTTGAAATTTGAAAGATTTATATCTTAACAATAAATTGGATTTGAAAATAAAATATGTATGATTTTATTAATATATAATTTAGTTTTAAAACATATTCTTTGAAATTTTATAAAGGGGCAATTCACTAGAAGGACAAACTTTGCAGTCCAATTAGTTTCTAGGACACACATCAAAAAATAATAATTTCAAGGCCAAAGTCAGCAAAATAATTACTTTTAAGGACAAAGTTAGCAGTCCAATTACTTTCAAAGACATAATTTCATAGGCTTTTAGGCCTTAAAAACTAAATATTTTGTATTTTGTCCTTAAAAGTAATTATTTCAGTTGTGTGTCCTAGAAACTAATTGCACTTGCTAAAGAGGCCCTTGTGGCTAATTTCCACTTTTATAAATGTTAATATAATAAATTATATTTAATAAGGATATAAATTGGTAAAACATATACATAGATATAAATTGAATATAATAAGGCATATATTATATAAAGGACATTTTTATCATACAAATTACATATGTAAGTATTTAAATCATGGAAGATAACAAGTGTAATAATTCTAACATAAAATTTAACAAGTGGCACTCATATCTTTATTTTGAGAAATTAACAAAAATAAAATTCAAGACTATATGATACTGCATCTCCTACTTCCCTCATTTTTTTTCTTTTATTCAAAAACCTCATTCAGCAAGTCAAGTTAAAGGCAAAAAAAACCAAATTCAACCTAAAAACACAATCAGAAGGTATCAAAGCAAACAAAACTAAATTCAGATAAAATTCAAAGCTAGTGGATCATCATCAAAAATCAAGTATCTGGTCAAAATCATTTCTAGACCAAAGTCTGCTCCTCTATTCTTATTTTGGTGAGTAACATCACTATTAAAAAGATTAAGTATATGATTCTATTGCATGTTCACCTCTGAAAATAAGTATGTTTGTGTGAATGTATATTGGTGAATTTCTGTGCATTTTTGGTGTATGATATATGCATGTTTGTGAATATCAGTAAACATCTCTGTTACCAGTTTTTTTAAACTCAAGCTTTGATTTAAAATTCTTTATCTCTGGATCTAGTCACTGTTAGGATTCATGTTATAAACAAAAATTGTATGTTTAATAATAAATCAAAGTTTAAAAATTTATTTGAATGTAAATAAATTGGATATTGCCCCGGAAACGAAAATGAACAGGGAAGTTTAAGTTTTGGGTAAAATTCAAAAACTCAAATTCATTGATTCACGATTATAATCTGAATACTTATCCAAAATCATGATTTTTAAAAACCAAATCACAAATTTTAATAGTAAATCAAATAAGCAGTTCTGGTTTTACTATCAATTGGTATTTGAGGGGTTTTTGATGTTCTCGATGGTCTGGGAGGTCGTAGTTCCTTCTGGAAGTAGTAGGATGATCGGTGATGATGGGAAAATTGTCGGAGTAATGGATAGATCACCTTGGTGGCCGTAGGAGGTCGAAATTGTTTATAAACCTAGTTTTAGACTTGGTCAGGAATTTGTTTTCCACGAGCTCTCTGGATGATCGAATTTAACAGGTCTTGGGGATCGGTCGCTTGGACATTGACGAAGGCTTGGCCGGAGGTGCTGACGCTCCGGGGGTCGAAGAGATGAGGTTGATGGGTTTTTTTCCAGGTTGGTCTATTTTCCAGGTTCGAGTAGTAATACTCGATTTTGATTTCGAGTTGATAATGGAGTGCTGACGGTTGTAATTTGATCCGGGAATGATCTTCGACATATATGGATTGTCTTGGATGGTCGGAGGTGGTGGAACTTCTGGTGCATATGCACGGTGAATTGTTTGTGCCTGGTGAAGTTTGGGTTGATTCAGGGATTTGTACTCGAGTTTATCTCGAGTAGTTCGAGTTTTGGCTCGAAGTAATGTGAAGTTTTACTCGAAGCAATTGAAGGGTTGGCTCGGATAGTAGTTGTTACAGGTTTTTCTGAAACCGGTTTGTTTCAAAGTTAAATTTAAAATTGAAAGCAAGTTTTAAACAATGTTTAAAACCAAATTTTAAAGTATGAATTCAAAATTGAATTTGTATCCTAGTTTTAAATAAATAAAGTTTTATGAAAATAAAATGTTTTAACAACTTTAAAATGATTAAAGTGAAATTTAGAATAATTTGAATTTAAAACACTTTATATAAATTGTACTTTGATGTATCCTGTAATCTTAAACCCCTCTAAAGTTAAATTGAAGAGATCATATATAAGGTATCAGGTAATTAGTTTTATAAATGTTAATAAAGAAATAATTTATCCTAAAGATAATTTAAATTTTCAATGATTAATGATTAATTTAGTTAATTAATTAATGATCTTATATTAATTAATTAGTAATTATGGATTGTTAGTTAATTAATTAAGAGATAATTAATTAAGTATTTAAGGGTTATGTTAATTAATTAATGATTAATTAATTTGCAATTAAGGATCATTAATTAAGATAAGAATAGATTCTTAATTAATGACTAAATTTTTTATTAATCAAGTAATTAAAGATTAATCAGGTTATAGTTAAGCACTTAACTAATCGAGTAATTAGATATTAACTAATTGGTTAATAAGAATTAATTAATTTGAATTAAGAGATGATTAATTAAAGTTTGATTACCTAGAAAAGTAACTAAAGTATTGTTAATAGTTAATGAAAAATCATTAACTAAGGATTATCAAATGATAAATTAATGTAATTAAATTAAGATGATTAATTAGATTAATTAATTAATTTAAAGATAATCAATTGTGGAATTGTTTAAGTATAATTACTTAATGAAAGTAATTAAGGGATTAATTACTCAATGTAATTAATTAAAGTAATATGATTAGTCAAGTTAATTAATTGGTTTAATTAATTTAAGATAGTCACTTGATGGTGTGAATTACTCAGTTGTGATTAATGAGATGAATGTGATTAATTAATTTGTTAATTAATCAAAGATAATCGCTTGGTAACTAATTAAGTATAATTACCTAATGAGATTGATAAGTGTAATTACTTAGTGAAGTAATTGATGGATAAATTACTGAATATAATTAATATAAGTGCTTAATGGGAAGTAATTAAAGGTTAATTACTTAGGAGAAGTACTTAAGGATAAATTACTTGGTGTAATTAATTAAGGGATTAATACAATTAATTAAGGAGTTAATTAATTAAGATAAGTAATTACAGGATGTTAATTACTGTTTATGATTGATTCAGGCTGATTAATGGAAGTAATTAATTAAGAATCATTAATTATTGTAATTAATTAATGTAATTAATGAAAGTAATTAAAGATTAATTACTGTAAATGGTTAAGAATAATTAATTTGTGTAATGAATTAAAGGATAATTAGTTTAATCAAGGATGATTAATTAAGATAGATAATTAAAAGATGATTAATTAATTGATTTATAATTAATTAATGATTAAATAAAGGTAATCTAAGTGATTAAAAGATTAGTAATTAATTTAATTAGAGATAAATTAAATTAATTTTGGAAATGATCCATCTTGCTTATGAATGATTAAATGACGATTAAGTGCCTTGAATTGATTGATGTCTTTGATATGAAATATTTTGTGATATGATATGTTTGGGTTGTATAGAGATAATGTGATCATCTATCGATGATGAATTGCTATGATAAAGTGACATTCAGTGTTAAAATTAGATTGTATACACTTGAGTAACTTGAGTTAAGATGACATTGGATTCGAAAAGACCAGAGTCGGGTATTGGTAAATACCCAAAACCACTTCGATTCTTTATAGATGGATATGTGAAATCAATAGGCTGGAATGGGATGATTTAAGTAAATTGGATCAATTAATCTAAGTTTTGGTACCTAGAATGGATGTGTGAAATAAGTGATGTTCTTTAACAAATTGTGAATTTGTAAATTTATGAGAGTTACCTCGGGTTTTATATAAGCTTTATGCCTTTGTATTCCATGTTAGATGAGTTTACTCACGCTGGTTTCCAGCCTGACCCGATTGTTACTTTGATGTAATGCTCGGGTCAGACCGAGTATTACAAATTTTCATGTAAGGACGTTCTGGAGCTCAGGAGGTGAGCTGGATGGCAGGAATGTATGGAGCATATCCATTGTGATATAGTATTGTATATTTGGAACAAGCTATTTTAGCTGACCAGTGGTTATGTAAATGTTGTAACTCTGATATATTAAAAATTTAAATTTACTCATACAGCTTTCTTTATGTTAAGAATATTATTTGATATTATACTTTATCCGCTGCGAATGTGAGATTGTGTTCTGTTGTTTCTGTTCTTCGTCTTCTATCTCTTTCTTTTCTCTAACTATCTGGAATTTTCGAGATCAAAAATTCCAGGTCATTACATTTGGTACCAGACCGAGGTTAAGCGAGAAGCTTGGCTCTGTTGGGATTACTCATTAAGGATAGGGTCAATGGTACCCTAGAATGAGTTGAGTGTATATATATGAGCGTGTACTTGTTATTTTCTTATATAAAGGCTTTAAATGATTTTATATAAGAATATATTTTGATATATAAAGCAATATTTCTTTCTAATAAATATTAAGGTAATTAGTTGTTAAATTATAGGAATTAAATTAAGTGGTAATAGAAATACAGCCAAATTGAAATTAAATAAAGATAAGTTTGAAATGGATTCAAACTGAAATTAAAATCTTGAATTTGGGGGAAAACTTTCAGAATAAGATAATAATGAATGGTTTCCAGATATGATAAACTTGGTTATTATCATAAATAGTTGTTGTATTTAATAATGAAATGTTTTAAGGAAGTAAAACATTTAGGTAAGTAGGACTTATAAATTGGAACTGAAGATGATCTAAATTGTGAAGTTTTAAATCCGGGTCTAGAATTTGAAATTGTTTCAAAGTAATAAAGAAATAATAAATAATGTTATTTTAATGAAAGGATCCAATTTCAAACGAGAATTGTTTGAAAATTTAAAGAAATTTGTTTTGAATTAAAAACCAAATGTGGTTTAAAATTTAAAGTAACTTAGTGTGTAAAGAAAAGAAATATGTATATTTGAGATAAACTCTAAGGTTGAGTTTTGAATTTTCCTTGGAATGGGATGTGAAAACCAAAGTGATATAAGTTTTGAACTTATAAGTAAGAAAGAATATTACTAGAAATTTGAAAATTTGAAGTGGGAATTCAAATTTGAGTAAGGTTAACTAAATGAATGAATTGAATTTAACTTTGGGAAAGTTAAGAAATTTAACAAGCAACCTGAATTGGAAATTTCAAGATGAAATTGGGATTTAACTTGGCAAGTTAAATGGTTGATTTAAAATGGGAGTTATGAGTGATCTCAAAATGGGTTTGAGATCTAGAAATTGGAAATGGAGGGATGTTTTAAAATAATTTGAATGACACTATCCTGTTGTTATTAATAATCTTTATGCTGACATTGGATTTGTTTAAATGAATGAAGAAATGGGGTGTGGTAATATATCCATTATTAAGATAAAATGGAATTTGGATTCAGAATTAAATGGTTTAAAGATATAGGTTGATTTGATTTAAAGGATTAAATCAACATTTAAAAATTTAACTCGAATTTATATCACTCGGGATGGTTTAAATTTGAATTTGAATTGAATTAGTTCAAATTGGATTTGATTTGAATTAATTTTAATTATGATTGAAGATGTATAAGTTTAAAAATTCAAATGGAATATTTGAATTGGATTGATTTCAAATGATTAGAAATTTAAGGTGGGTTCAATTTGAAATTAGTCCAAATTGATTTGAATAGTTTGGAATTGTGATTAAAGTTAAATGGGTTTAAAATTCAAATGGAATTTGGTTTGAGTTTGGTAAGAAATTGAGGTTAATTCAACTTGAATTGGGGTTAAATCAATTTCAATGGAAATTGAAGTCATTTAAATTGGAATTGAGTCAATTTAAATGGAAGTGGAAATTTAAATTGAATTGATGGGAATAGAGATTGGGAATTGAACAGTTTGGCTCTGGACTATTTTCAAAATAAATTGTTTTAATATAAATCTATTCTTCCAAGCTACTTTCTATACAATCTCTCTTTTTAAAAACCAAACCATCTTATACTTATTTTACAATTATTTTTGGAACTATTTAACAATTTTTCAACTGTTTTATAAACTAATTACTGTTTTTCAACTACTTTATAACTAATTACTATTTCACAACTATTTTGTAATTATTTAAAATTTCTATAACAATTTGACTATTTTCCAACTATATTACAGCTATTTTACAAACTTATAATTACTTTTCAACTACTTATCTATTTTTAACCTTTCGAATTATTTTCTAAATTTAAGCTGGACAGAGTTCAAACTGTTTATGATTAAGTACCCATTGAGATAAAATTAAAGTGATGATCCAAAGAGGATTGAGGCAAATGTGAATAAGTAAATAGAAATTAAAGTGAATGTGAATAGAAAAGGAGATTGATTTGGCTAATAATCAATAAAGATAAATATGCAGGATGTAAGTATATTATTCTATTCGCATAGTGATTTGATCTGGATTCGAGCATAGAATTTGGAGATAGTATATCGATCCAAGTTAGGATTTTTTTCACTCGATTTTCGACGGCGAACCTGGATATGGATTGTTGATTGGTTCTGGATATTCTCTACCATAGTTATAGCTATGAAAGGAGAATGACGGCTTCTGATCAAGAAACCAGATCTGAGTCCGCACTAGGAAGTCGGGTGGACGATACTAGTTCGGAAATGAAATTATATGATCGAGTGAGCGATCAGATTGGTATAGCATGCGGATGATATGTGTACACCGTACAGGTTTGAATGAAATTAATACTGGGAATTTGTGGATAAGAATTGTAAAATGGTTTTTGAAATATAATTTGTGAAATATATGATGAAGTAAAGTGGAAATTGGATATTTCTATGGTAAAAGTTTACTTTATGAAAGTAAGTAAACTGGTAGGTGACCTTATAGAGTAATAAAATTTGAATATTTGATTTGGAATACATAAAGTTATATATCTTTGTTATATAAAATAAATCTCCCCTTGTTGAATCTATTGCCGGAAGGAAAGGATTTTTGAAAATGTTTGAAGTATAAAAGGGAATTTATACAAGTTTGAAGTGATCCAAAGATTTTTAAAGTTATATATATATATATATATATATATATATATATATATATATATATGTAAAGGTTCTTATGAGAATGATTTTGAGAAAGGTTTTTGGAACCTTTGGATTTGGAAAGGCTTTTCGATTTTTGGGTATAATCAATATTGGAATTTGGAAAGCCTGGTTTGAGAATTGTCGATTTTGGGATAATCGATTTTGAGAAAGGAGATTTATATGAGATTCATATTGGATGTATGATTTGGAAGATGTTATATGTATATAGTATAAAGTGTTTTGGAAATGGCTCTGGGGAAAAAGGCGCTCCCTTGAAATGAACTTCTCAGGAGTGCCACAGGGTGGTACTGCCTTGAACCCTAAGGGGGGTTCTAATGTTGATCCTGCGAGGAGTCCGGACAAACTAGTTCTCGAGGATTATGTGAGTGGGTAGCGAAAGTCGAGGGCGCTGATGCCTACAGAGGCATTGGGTTATGCTGTGACGACAGTGTAGCTCAATGTCACTGCGATTTACTACGGACTATAGCGAAAGTCGTGTGTGCTGCTGAAAGCCAACAGTCTACATTTAATTTTACCGAGATGGCAATGTAACTACGGTAGACTGCGATCTATGAAGACATAGCGAAAGTCGAGAGGTCGTGAGAGCCTAAGGCTACATTGGGACTTGACTGATGTAGTATGCGACCTATGTGGGAGCAAGGTTTTAAATATCGGATTTCGGTCACGTTTCGTCTCGGGATTTTTACCCAACTTGTCTCGTATCGGGGGAGATCTCGGACGAGATGAATACATATCGGGTGTACATCTCGGATTGACATTTCGGGTCTTATTATGCATCTCGGGAATATCTCGGATGTACTTATGTGTCTAAAATTGGCGTGTCAAAAATTTATTTAACGGTTATAGCTTTCTTAGTAAAAATAAAATAGATAACATACTTGATTTACATGGAAAAAGGAATATTTTAAAAAGAGTAGTAACTTGATTAGCTTAATTGATTTGGTAATGATTGAATAATATCATTTTATTTGACCATAATAAAAAAGTGAAACATTTCGCTGTAACTTATTAAGATAAAAAGTAAAGTATATGTTCAAGAATTTGGTAAATTATAATTGGATTGAGTAGTTTCTTTTGAATCAATATGAAAATAAAAATATTATGCAAAATAAGAAAAACGTATAATTTCGGGTGAGATCTCGGATTGAGATTTGGATCCATATTTCGGGTGAGATTTGAATATCTCGGACGAGATGAGTGTCGAGGGAGATATGGAGGATATTTGATGTCTCATCTCGTTTAAGTGTGAAAAGGATATCTCGGAGGAGAACTCGGGCGATATATTAGAGATTTAAAACCATGTCTGGGAGTGGAGAAGTTTTATTTTTTTTGGCAACGAAATTCGAGGGCGTTGATGCCTACTGTTATATGGGTTTTTGCTGTGATAGCAACCTAACCACAGTTGTAGTTGCGATCCGTAGCGGGTTCCATGGCGTAATCGAGGGGCACGTAGGCCTACAGTTTTCTATGGATTTTGCCGGGACGGCAACGTAACCACTGGGTTAACTACGACCGTGGATGGGGGTGATGATTTCTAGAGCATTCTCACCAAAGATATTTCCTCTATTTTCAAAAATGTTTTCATTATTTCCAATAAAATTATTTTTCAAATATTTTCACTGGGTGTTGAAAACAGGTTTACCAGGTACATATAGATTTTCAGTCTTACGCCTGATCAATGTATGACCGAATTTCTGTGAGAACGAGGACGGACTTGTTGAAATATCGAGTTATAAAAAGTATTTTTATACAACTATTTTATAATATTATATGGATTTTAAAAGTGTTTTAAAAATAATCAAAGATAAATTTTCTGATAATAAGCATTTTAATAAACTCTGGCTTCGTTCCTTTTCGAGGACGAAAAGATTCAAAGGGGGGAGGAATGTGATAACCTAGATTTTCGAGCATCAGATAATTAAATAATTATCTGATTTAACTATTGAAATTACTAATTTATAAATTGAACAAATAAAATGTGATAATCTCCTTTATTAATTATCTAAAAATTTGTAAAATTGTTATTTTCATAATAATAATAATGTGATGTTTTTAAATATAGTTATAATAGATAAATAAATTTTAAACAGATTATTAATTACAAATTGAACATGGGATATTTTAAAATATATATGCATATATATTTGTTTGAGTTGATTTTTAATTGGATTTAAACATGAAATTTGAAAGATTTATATCTTAAAAATAAATTGGATTTGAAAATAAAATATGTATGACTTTATTATTATATAATTCAGTTTTAAAACATATTCTTTGGAATTTTATAAATGTTAATATAAGAAATTATATTTAATAAGGATATAAATTGGTAAAACATATACATAGATATAAATTAAATATAGCAAGGCATATATTATATAAAGGACATTTTTATCATACAAATTACATATGTAAGTATTTAAATCATGGAAGATAACAAGTGTAATAATTCTAACATAAAATTTAACAAGTGGCACTCATATCTTTATTTTGAGAAATTAACAAAAATAAAATTTAGGATTATATGATACTACATCTCGTACTTCTCTCTTTTTTTTTTCTTTTATTCAAAAACCTCATTCAGAAAGTCAAGTTGAAGAAAAAATAAATAACAAATTCAGTCTGAAAACATAATCAGAAGGTATCAAAGCAAACAAAACTAAATTCAGATAAAATTCAAAGCTAGTGGATCATCATCAAAAATCAAGTATCTGGTCAAAATCATTTCCAGACCAAAGTCTGCTCCTCTGTTCTTATTTTGGTGAGTAACATCACTATTAAAAAGATTAAGTATATGATTCTGGTGCATGTTTACCTCTGAAAATAAGTATGTTTGTGTGAATGTATATTGGTGAATTTCTGTGCATTTTTGGTGTATGATATATGCATGTTTGTGAATATTAGTAAACATCTATGTTCCCAGTTTTTTTTAAACTCTAGCTTTGATTTAATTTTCTTTATCTCTGGATCTTGTCACTGTTATGATTTATGTTATAAACAAAAAATGTATGTTTAATCATAAATCAAAGTTTAAAATTTTATTTGAGTGTAAATATATTGGATATTGCCCTTGAAACCAAAATGAACAGGGAAGTTTAAGTTTTGGGTAAAATTCAAATACTCGAATTCATTGATTCAGGATTATAATTTGAATACTTATCCAAAATCATGATTTTTAAAAATTAAATCACAAATTTTAATAATAAATTGAATAAGCTGTTCGGGTTTACTAGAAATTGGTATTTGAGAGGTTTTTGATGTTCTCGATTGTCTGGGAGGTCGTAGTTCCTTCTGGTGGTAGTAGGATGATCGATGATGATGGGAAAATTGTCAGAGTAATGGATAGATTACCGTGGTAGCCGTAGGAGGTCGAAATTGTTTATAAGCCTAGTTTTAGACTTGGTCAGGAATTTATTTTCCACAAACTCTCTGGATGATCGAATTTAATAGGTCTTTGGGGATCGGTCGCTTGGACATTGACGAAGGCTTGGCCGGAGGTGCTGACGCTCCGGTGGTCGAAGAGACGAGGTTGAGGGGTTTTTTTCTAGGTTGGTCTATTTTCCAAGTTCGAGCAGTAGTACTCGATTTTGATTTCGAGTTGATAATGGAGTGTTGACGGTTGTAATTTGATCCGGGAATGATCTTCGACATATGGGGATTGTCTTGGATGGTCGGAGGTGGTGGAACTTTTGGTGCATATGCATGGTGAATTGTTTGTGCCTGGTGAAGTTTGGGTTGATTCAGAGATTTGTACTCGAGTATATCTCGAGTAGTTCGAGTTTTGGCTCGAAGTGATGTGAAGTTTTACTCGAAGCAATTGAAGGGTTGGCTCGAGTAGTAGTTGTTACAGGTTTTTCTGAAACCTGTTTGTTTCAAATTTAAATTTAAATTTAAAATTGAAAGCAAGTTTTAAACAATGTTTAAAACCAAATTTTAAAGTATGAATTCAAAATTGAATTTGTATCCTAGTTTTAAATAAATAAAGTTTTATGAAAATAAAATGTTTTAACAACTTTAAAATGTTTAAAGTGTAATTTAGAATAGTTTGAATTTAATACACTTTATATAAATGGTACTTCGATGTATCCTGTAATGTTAAACCCCTCTAAAGTTATCTTGAAGAGATCATATATATGGTATCATGTAATTAGTTATATATATATTAATAAAGGAATAATTTATCCTAAAGATAATTTAAATTTTCAATGATTAATGATTAATTTAGTTAATTAATTAATGATTTTGTATTAATTAATTAGTAATTATGGATTGTTAGTTAATTAATTAAGACATAATTAATTAAGTATTTAAGGGTTAAGTTAATTAATTAATGATTAATTAATTTGTAATTAAGGATCATTAATTAAGATAAGAATAGATTCTTAATTAATGATTGAAAAATTTATTAATCAAATAATTAAAGATTAATCAGGTCATAGTTAAGCACTTAACTAATTGAGTAATTAAAGATTAATTAATTGGTTAATAAGAATTAATTGATTTGAATTAAGAAATGATCAATTAAAGTTTGACTACTTAGAAAAGTAACTAAAGTATTGTTAATACTTAATAGTTAATGAAAAATCATTAACTAAGGATTATCAAATGATTAATTAATGTAATTAATTTAAGATGATTAATTAGATTAATTAATTTAAAGATAATCAATTGTGGAATTTTTTAAGTATAATTACTTAATGAAAGTAATTAAGAGATTAATTACTCAACGTAATTAATTAAAGTAATGTAATTAGTCAAGTTAATTAATGGGTTTGATTAATTTAAGATAGTCACTTGATGGTGTGAATTACTCAGTTGTAATTAATGAGATGAATGTGAATAATTAGTTTGTTAACTAATCAAAGATAGTCGCTTGGTAACTAATTAAGTATAATTACCTAGTGAAGTAATTGATGGATAAATTATTGGATGTAATTAATATAAGAGAAATTACTTAATGGGAAGTAATTAAAGGTTAATTACTTAGGAGAAGTAATTAAGGACAAATTACTTGGTGTAATTAATTTAAGTATTAATATAATTAATTACGGAGTTAATTAATTAAGATAAGTAATTACGGGATAGTTCATTACTGTTTATGATTGACTAAGGCTGATTAATGGAAGTAATTAATTTAGAATCATTAATTAATTTAATTAATTAACGTAATTAATGAAAGTAATTAAAGATTAACTAAAGTAAATGGTTAAGAATAATTAATTTGTATAATGAATTAAAGGATAATTACTTTATGTAATTTAAGATAATTAAGCAAGGATGATTCATTAAGATGGATAATTAAAAGATGATTAGTTAATTGATTTGATGATCAAATAAAGGTAATCTAAGTGATTAAAAGATTAGCAATTAATTTAATTAGAGATAAATTAAATTATTTTTGAAAATGATCTATCTTGCTTATGAATGATTAAATGACGATTAAGTGCCTTGAATTGGTTGATATCTCTGATATGAAATATTTTGTGATATGATATGTTTGGGTTGTACGAAGATAATGTGATTATCTATCGATGATGAATTGTTGTGTTAAAGTGACATTCAGTGTTAAAATTAGATTGTATATACTTGAATAACTTGAGTTTAGATGACATTGGATTCGAAGAGACCGAAGTCGGGTATTGGTAAATACCCGAAACCACTTCGATTCTTTATAGATGGATATGTGAAATCAATAGGCTGGAATGGGATGATTTAAGTAAATTGGATCAATTAATCTAAGTTTTGTTACCTAGAATGGATGTGTGAAATAAGTGATGTTCTTTAACAAATTGTGAATTTGTAAATTTATAAGAGTTACCTCGGGTTTTATATAAGCTTTATTCCTTTGTATTCCATGTTAGATGAGTTTACTCACGCTGGTTTCTAGCCTGACCCGGGTGTTACTTTGATGTAATGCTCGGGTCAGATCGAGTATTACAAATTTTCACGCAAGGACGTTCTGGAGCTCAGGAGGCGAGCTGGATGGCAGGAACGTATGGAGCGTATCTGTTTTGATATACTGTTGTATATTTGGAACAATTTATTTTAGCTGATTAGTGGTTGTGTAAATGTTGTAACTCTGATATATTAAAAATGTAAATTTATTGATACAGCTTTCTTTGTGTAAAGAATATTATTTGATATTATATTTTATCCGCTGCGAATGTGAGATTGTGTTTTGGTGTTTGTGTTCTTCTTCTTCTATCTCTTTCTTTTCTCTAACTATCTGGAATTTTTGGGATCGAAAATTCCGGGTCATTACACAAACTAGAAATTTATCGAGGTAGGAAGCCCAAAGATATAGCTAACAAGCCTAATAACCAAGTACGACCTATGTCAGAAGATGAGTGCATGACCACAAGTTTCAAAGTGTAAACAAACATCAACTACTCATCTAAGTGATGGATCGGTACCGATCCATCCCTAGTTCGGTACCATTCCCCACAATTCCATCGAAAACACCTCAAACATCATCTGCTCCCAAATAAAGGTGATAACAACCCCTTTTAGGCCTTGAAACAACGTTTTCATGTAATTCATTATCAAGTACCTCAAGCACTCGAAGCTTGGAACACCATTTCATTACCGATCCAACTTATTGACCTAGAAACAAGCTTCTAGCAGAGAAATCAAAATAGAAAACATGAAGCTAATAACAAGTCGCATATACGCAAGGCAATGGAAGAGATCCATAAGTTAATCTTATGCATTGGTACCGACGCGGGCCTATAGAATTGTACTGATCCATGATATTTACTGACAGGGCCATGATCTTTTTGTGCTCAACTACCGCTGGACGTGGGGTACATGGCTGCAATCACGATGGAGGAATTCCCAAAGACCTACATCTATAAATAGAGGGGTAGGAGGTCATTTAAAGAGATCTTTTTTGGTTTTTTTTTTACTGATTTCCTATAATTTCCTTGTAATTCAGAGGATCCATACTGTCCTATAAGAATAGAAGTTGTAAACAGTAGTTTAATCAATGGAAAATTTAAGTGGACATAGAAATTAGTTGGTGACCACTATAAACTCTGCATGTATCATTTTTACTTCATTTTCGTTTACTATTCTTCAATTTTATTCTCTACTATAATACCTTGGGTGTTTTATCCATATTCTGGTATAAACATGTTTGAAATTTTAGGTAAGGCTTTTGGGAGAAGAAAATGAAGGTATTTACAAAAGAAAAGAAAAACAGCTAGGAACATTGATTTCTATTTGAATGGACGGATGAGATTAAATGCTTTGAAATACTAATAGGCGGCAATTTGAAAAGCAGAGTTGTACTAAAGCATAATATGATTCCATTACATGGGGGGTAAATGTTGCAACAAACATAAGTATCGAGCCTCTAAAGAGAACATGTCAATCATGAAGTAACGAGAGATGTCGAGCCTAAAGAAGGTAAACTTATCAAGTAAAGAGATGTATAGTCTCTAAAAGTATCGAATATCTACTAACAAAGAGGTGCTGAGTCAGTAAAGGCATTGAACATCTAATAACAAAGAGGTGCTGAATCTCCAAGGGGTAGTGAAATTCTACAACAGCAAGTGTTATCAAGCTTGCAAGAGGATAAGAATGTCGAACTAGTAAATGTTTAAAGATATTGAGTTGCAATAAACTTGGTAAAACATGAGATGTCGAACCTCTATAACACAAAGGGAGGGTGCCTCACCACTAAAGGATCCGCATGTGGAGGATATCGAGTTTCTATGAATAACAAGCCTATGATGCATCAATTTTTATCGAGCCTTTACAATAATAAATGTTATCGAGTTTCTGCAAACAATAGATCGTATCATGCTTATATGAAGAAATACTATCAATGACGAGCTTTAATAGTAATGAAGAATGTTAAGCTTTGATTACTGGAAAGGGATGTCGAAGCCTAAAAGATTGGAAGGACGTCGAGTGACTACCATACGAAGGATGTCGAGTTTTTACAGGAGGAAAAAGATGTCGAATCTCTGAAGACATGGAGGTTGCCGAGTTCCTGCAAGGGGATTATGTTTTCGAACTTGAGTAAGCAAGTGATGTCGAATCTCAACAATAAAACACCGAGGTTTCATCAAGTCGATGTCATTAGATCCCTTGGATTCAAAATTGTGCCACGTGTTAATCATCTTGCACGATCGACATCCTTATAAATATGCCCATGTTAACACCTAAAAGGGGCAATTCGTTCTGACTCCATTTCTCTATTTTAAAAGTTTACATACCCTATATCAAATAGGGGACTTTTAGAGCTAATTTTACTCTTATGGCTTTTCGCAATAAGGATTTGAACATTCTACTTTCCATAGCATACTTCTCCTGTACTTTCCTAATTAGTTATTTGCGATAATGGACACACATACGACTTATTCTTGACTTAGACTTGGATAACATGTATATATGACCTATCTTTGGACAAGGACTCGAACATGAACTTACATATACTCCTAATCTTGCATAAGGCAACTTAAGACCTTATTCAAACCAGCCTTGCATATTTGGTTAGCGAAGAAATTTGCTAACAGTTTTGTCCCTATTTATGCATATGTTTTAATAAAGGGAAGCAACCATCAACCGCATACATTAACTACTGTGTCTGTTCCATATACTTGTGGGCATGCATAATTAAGTTAATACGTTGCTAGTTAATTTTCTATATGACCGTGTGTTCTTTTTTTTTTACTTTTTTGGAATTTATTTTATTTTCATGAATTTAGTTATTTAAACCAGTGCAATTATTGTACGATATCTAAAATTTTGTTATTTTATAAATAATAAATTTATGTTCGAACGTATTAATATGCACATAGTTAGGAAAAAATGTTTGAAGTAGTTACACAGTGTTTAGGCATTTACTATTTTTGAAATGTTAATGATAATGAGAATCTATTTATTACAATTAGTCCGGTCAATTTCAAAAATACCTGGAAATGTGTTTAGATTTTAAAATGCAACTTCATATGTGATAATTCACTGCATTATAGAAGAGAAGAGTGATGTGAAATGTGAATAGGAGTGCTTTATACTGTTTGCAGCAGTTCTTATGGGGGCTGGAGTGGCGATTGAAGTTCGTTCTATGGAGATATTTCAATCTCAATGTATGATGAGGTTATATTAATTACTAGATTAGTTATTAAAGTATTTGATTTTGCTTGTTTAGTTCTTAAGAAATGTTTAAACTAAGAGAGAAACCTATATTATGTAACAATTTAAGCTGTGGAGTTAAGGTATGAAAGTTCATTCTTATGACATGCTAGTTTTTTTCCCTTTTTTGGGCGTTATTATGTTATGATAGTTTGTTTTAGGGGAAGTACACATGACACACACATGTACACAGTTATGTTCACTTTATTTTTAAGTATTATTATGAAGGGCACATATTCATATACCTTACATTCCTTAATTGTGAAATACATTTTCTATTTTACTACTGCCCAATGAAGAAATATATCTTCTGCGTTGACTATAAATGAGGCGTATATGATCCAGTTAACTAATGATGAAAAAATACAAAAATTGTGCATGTCAATTTACTGCATTTTGAAGGTGCTCGCTTATTAAATTTATTTGTTAACTTTCAATACTTGCTCTTTATCTTTTGTCACACATTAGTAGAAAAATTTGATACTACAAATATTTTTTCCAAGTATAACATGTTGAATGCAATTTGTATCAACGCTAATAAGGCAACAATACTTGAATGAAGTGTTCTACGCAGCTACATTATAGTACAATTGAACTAAAAGAGGAGAGATAATAATAAATATCACTATATTTTTGTTGAAGATGGGTTGAATCTAATGTCAAATAATACATTGTCCTCTTTTCTAAGAAATTAAGTTGCATAAGTACCATAATATCCACCAAAAATTATACCAAGCACCAGTACTAATATCCTTATTAGTTGGATCCCCAATTGATTTATTTTCTTACATATTTCAAGAATAGCCATAATATCAATTTGTAGATATTCCTTTATGATACTACACATATTTACCTCTACTATCATGATTTAATTTTTCAAAGGCACTAAGTGTGGAGATTTTGACGCTTGAAAGAAAATATGTCATTTCCCATCTATTCAAAAATAGCAGTTTGTACGATATCATGACGTTTATACAAGGCAAAATTCCTATAGATTGCTTCATTTTTAAGCTTTATTCCACAATATTTTTATTTTTATTTTTTAAATTTTACATTTTTAAGTTGCTTTAATTATGCCTAAATTGACTTTTACTATTTAGATATAAGAAATAGTCGCCAAAGTTGATATAATTATATCTCCGGTAATCAAGGCTGCAACCATCAAATGTAGCACCAATTCATGGTTACAAGGTCACTTTAGTGAATATTACCCTCAACTTTTATGAGTTCCTAATCGTTTCCCGGATTATTATTGTGATTGTTGTCAAAATGGCACTTTTATGCTAACTGTTTCAGTTCAGGTCTATATTGTGTGAGCTTGGTTACTCATTATTGTTGATGTTTGCAATAGAATTGCTTATTTAGATTAGTATATAGGCTTATATAATAATATAACAATTAGCATGTTAATTTTAAGAATATTTAATATGATACAAGAAATTTGTAATTATGTTTTAAATTTCGACGGTATGCTAATCAATAAAAAATAGAAAATATTTAATGGTTTTGTATCTAAATATTCAATGTTCCATTTGGGGGTCACTAATTAAATGATATTTAATTACTATGTAAATTTAAATAGTTTTGAAGCATTTGTTGGAGTAGATGGTGCTAGAAATTTTTATATAACAAGTTTATTATTTTAGGATGAGCTTGTGTTTACGCCAAAAGTTGGCACAAACACCCAAATCTATAGAAGAGAATAAAAACAAAGAAAATAGATTGAAAACGAGTAAAATGAAAACATACAACAATTATAGTGGTTCGATTAATCAGAGGCCAACTTCCACTTTAACTTTGTTTAGGTTTTTGCCGAGTTTGACAAAGTTTGGATCAGTAGCTATGGATCGGTGATGATCCATGAGATTACAGAGAAAGTATAGAAATTTTTTAATCGAGCCAAAAATATACTTTAAACAATGCCAACCTCCTCTATTTATAATTGCAGGTCGACAAAATTCCCTCCACCATGTTCTCGCCTACGTTCACCGCATCTTGGAGAAGTTGAACTGAAAAGGTCGTAGCTAACTCATCAATCTTTAAGGATTGATACTGAACCATGCTCCATGGATTAATATAGATCCATAAGATTGCTATGTGAGCCTTCTTCAATCTCTCTTTGGTTTTTGGTTGACTTGTATTCTTGACTTTGGCCTTTGATTACTCGACATAAGGTTGAACTTGAGTGAATTCCTTAATTCGGGCATTGGGCAAAGACACTTGATTTATCCATCGTCTGTTTTGGTTAAGGACTGTGAGTGGACCCATATGGTGTGCATAAACTAATTATTGCTAAAGCATTTTATGGCATGAAATCTGTGGAGGATTTGGACAATTATTAGGGATCGGTACTGAACTATGGTCATGGATCGATACTGATATATGACTACGATTAATACTTGAGCTTTAGGTCTTGCACTTTGAGTAAGATGTTGTTTAGGCTTCTCCTAGAGATTCTGGGAAAATTTAAGACTCCACTTCTTGGTTTTTCTTAACATCTGAGCTTGGCAGTTATCATTCTGGACTTCTGCTTGGTAATTTCTTTATTTAAATGATCTTATTCGCCTGAATATGGCTTGTTCATAAGTTTGAAAAATATTTGTCCCCCAAAGCACTAAATAGGAGTGCAATGCTTAAGAACAAAACATAAAGTCAAGTATTCAATTGTATCTGAATAATTTGGCTATTAATTGACCAAATCGCGATGAATTGTCTGGTTCCTTCAGAATCCCTTGTAAACCAAAGATCGTTCTATATCGACCCGCATTTTCGACCATCGAAAAGTCAACAATAATACATCTATGGTATTCACGTGTCGAACATCCAAGTAACAGAAAGACGGTTTGTTGGAGAAAAAGAAAGAAAAGATAGAAGAAAATCTCACATCGTGACGAGTAATATATATACCATAGATCTTTACAAATGAAAACTATAATATACATACATCAAATCAGAGTACACTAATCTAACATCAGCCTGGAGAATTATAATAACCTGTCCTCACAATTTCTATTTAATACAACAAATGCAGCAGAAAATAAAATATTTATGAGTATGTCTTGGAGGCCTCTAACTTGTTTCCTGAAGCTCTAAAGCATCCAAAGCTAACTTTGGAAAAATAGTATGGTCTTGCCCAAAGGTACCACTTCTATTACATCCATTTTGAAATCACCCTTAGGGTTAATAACAAGTAGCACTTGCACTTCAGAGAACTCCATCTTAGAATCTCTCATCTTCAAGATGTTTTTTAATTTGAATGCTTAAGTTGGTTCTAAGTGGTTTTTGAATAATTCGCTTATCCGATATGGTCTCTTCGAACCAACATTCGATAGTTTCCATTAAACTCAACTCTGGTTTTTTTTGGAACAGACAAATATAAGAGCGGGGATCACCTCCTAACCGTCGAAGGGGACGGATTTCCTTATCATTTGTCCTAAGAGAATACAACAAGTTTATATGTACAGTATAGCATCTCCGAAGATAAATGATCCATTAACTCTCATATTTTTAAAGATATTTCCAAAGTTAAAAATTGGTGAAGATTTGAAAGTTGGTTAATTTAACTGCCAAATGAATAAACAATCCAAACGTAGACGTAATTCCATAAAGGATCCACTCAGCTCTTTAATTAATCTTCATAAATTAAAAGCTTCAATTATTTACCAAAATATTTATATAATTATCTCATCGGTTTAAGTATATTCTCAAACCATTTTACTTTCTATACTTGGAAGTCTTTTCCGTATACTTATACAATGGTATAAGAATATTCAAAAAATGTTTAAGAAAGATTCCTTACTTTCAAAGTCCTATTAAATGGACCAAAAACAATGTCATTTAAAGTATTGTTTGCTATAAACCCAAAACCACTAATCCTTCAGTGTTAAGTACGGAAAGTGCTTCCATACCACCAAAGTTAAGGAGGATTATTTATTTATTTCATAAACTTTATTTAATTTAAGTAATCCGATTCATGTAAAATCAAAGTTCTATAAAACCGGTTCTTCTTTTCTAATATCCCAAGATCTCTTTCCAATGTATAACTTTAACAACCTTTTATTTAAAATAATTCTCTTTATAAGACAATTTATTACTTTAAACACTTTTTATTTAAAAAATCGATTACCCTTAAAACCTCCTAATAAACAATTTATTAAGGTTTAGAAAATCATTAGTAAATCATTAATTAACTTTTAAACACCATAATGAATAATTAATAAACTTAACCGCTACTAAATAAATGATTAATCAACTTAAACCATTATCCATAAATAATTAATAAATTTCAAAACAATCATTATAAAATAATTAACAACTTAAAATATCATTAATAAATAAGTAAATAACTTAAAAAAATAATTGAATAACCTTTTAAACAAAATTAATAAAATAATTAAATAACTTCCAATTTTAAAACATCATTATTAAATGATTAGTTAACTTTAAAACTGCTATAATTAAAATAATACTAACATAACTACTTAGATATAGAAAATACTTTATTTCAAAATATTTTGAAGT
Organism: Allium cepa; assembly: GCA_030765085.1. NCBI lineage: Eukaryota > Viridiplantae > Streptophyta > Magnoliopsida > Asparagales > Amaryllidaceae > Allium > Allium cepa. Next base: position 3,526,617 of record CM060937.1, read on the forward strand.
CAAAGTAAATAAAAATCCATTTCCTTTCAAAATTTGGAGGAAGGCTTAGTGACCACACTGGTGCTCAAACAAGCTACCATTTATTTTCAAATAAATAATCCAGGTCATATCACTGATACTTACATAAGCAACATATATATAATAAATCCATAATTATCAATCAACGAATAAAACATTACTATATCGCAGTCATTGGCATATAAATAAATGTCCAAATTTATAAAACAACAGAACAGGGATATATTCTGATAAATAGATATCCAAAAATATCTATTCAGTTTAAATATAGCAAAACGAGGCTTTATTCTGCTAACGGTATATCGGTGACAAAATATAATTAATTACCTACATAATTATTTTCTATGGCTATTAATTTATCAATATTTTATATTTTAAAAAATCTATAAGATAATTATACAAATGTGATCTACTAGTTAATACGAACCTAATGTCAAAATCCATGAGTCAATCGGACCTCGTACGAATGTGTTAAAATTTTCAAAGTCTTTAACTTGATTAAATTAAAATTAATTTAACCTAAACCGTACTAACTCTAACAAGCCCAAAGCCCATTAGACCCAACCAAACCAAATTAAAGCTTCTTCTCCTTTGACACCAAAAATCCCAAATTCAAAACTCTCAAAAACTACCTAGAGCCAAAATTCATGCACAGTCGTGTACGCATGGACATGCACCGTAGCTGTCGACCCCTGATCGCTCGCTGACCCTATGCGCAAAACCTCGCCCTGCTCACCTCGATGGACCTATTGTCATCGCCTCCGATGACCTAGAATTCACTTCAACCCCTCAGCCCGAAGAACAAACCAACATGTATAGGAAAACAAAGTAGCTCAGAAAACTCCCCACCATCGACGTCTTATGTCAGTTTGCGAAAGCAAGGATCCTAAGATGAATTTAATATAAAGGGGGTGAATAATATTTATTAACTTTTATGAATCCTTTTGAATTCTTTTAAGATTATAGATTAATCAATGAAAATTGACAATCATAGATGCAAACATAGATAGATTTAAATGCGGTTAAAGTAAAAAGTAAAGAGTTGGAGAAATCACACCATGTTTTTTATACTGGTTCAGAGTTACCTTACATCTAATCGAGCTTTGTTCGTATCGACACAGTCGAGCATTGTTCGTATCGGTCGCAACTGTCTTGTTCGTATCGATCATCATAGCTCTATTCGTATCCTGCTTGCGTTTCACTTTATATCAATTTTATGCACTTCACTTCGTATTAGCGGGAGATATGGATTTCGTATCGATGACCTGTGTTTGTCTACTTTCATATCGATCAACTGGCATGAATTATGGGGTACGACGATCAATATGAAATCGCCACTGATGATTGATATGAAGTAAGAGACTTTGTATTGATACGAAGCGGCCTTGGGAGATCGAGATTTTCTATGACCGATGCGAGGCATACATGAGATTGGACCGATACGAAATAGGTTACCATACTATTGTTGGGGGATTCTAACAAGGCCGATGCTGATGGATTCGAGCAAGGTTGATGCGAAGAAGGACTTCCTCTGGTTGCTTGATGGATACGAAGAGATACTCGCTGATGGATACGAACAACAGATGTCATCAAGACTTGATGGACACGAATAGATGGATGAGATTGTAACGAATTTCTTGACTTGTATCGATCATATCATGAGCATACGAACTTGGATTGACTTGAAATTTGGAACGTTGGCTTTGATGGTCTCGTCGTATCAATTGTAGCCTGATCTAGACTCGGGCAAAAATTCATCGACATCCATAGTGAACCGATGTATAACCGATCTTTGGGATGAACTGTCTTTGATTTCTAATCAATTTCTTGGTGTCGCCGCCTTGCCAAAAGGCGGGATAACATCTGCTTTGAAAATATGTTTAAAATTATTTCATATTCTTATGCTTCTGATATTATGGATTCTATTAACATAACCGCATTTTGTTACTGGAAATTAATACTATACATCATTGCAACATCTAAGTGCTTAATTATGCGCCTCAAAATAAGGGATGATACAACTTGGCATCAAAGCATTCGTTTATGTAAAACTAAAAAATTTTGAACTCTAAATATAGAGTTTTTGAAAACATTATCCATATGAATCAAAGAGTAAGATTGGGTCATGGGATAATGCTATAGTAACATACTCGTATTTGCTATATATAAGTGTACACCTTACTTCTATTCTCCCCCTCTCTTAGTTCGTTCTTGTGTATCTTATTAAGGTTTGAATGTAGATTTAAGAAAGTATAATATGGAGGCAGAAAACGGAATAGTGAATCTCAGTGGTGGAAGCACCACTACCAATGGAAATGTCTGGCCTAATACTAGGAGGAACCCGAACCAACAACAGCTGCTAGTGTAGGTGCTAGAACACCACCAGTTGATGTGGGATCAATGTATTAGTTCTTTGTCAATATGATGCAAGCAGGAGCTTCTGTTGGGTTAGTTGGAGGAGCTAATCAAGAAGTTCCAGTTGTCAACAATTATGCTATTTGAATATATATTATGCAAGGATTGGAGGGAAATAATTCGTTGGAACTGAGGATGTAATTGAAGTGGAGAATTGGCTACTTCATTCTGAAAGGATTTTCACTGATCTCGGTTTAAGTGGAGAATAGAGGAAGAAATTGGCTTTCAGGCAACTGCAAGGAGCTTCATTGTACTAGTGGAATAGTATGGTTGTTGAGGTAGCGGAAGAGGCTCTAACTTGGGCAACGTTTAGGAGAATGTTTTAAGAAATATTTATTTTTGAGATCGCTAAGCCAATTCTATTGAGGAAGTTTGATGAGTTGGATGTAAGGTGATATGATAATGCTTGAGTTTGCAACCAGATTCGAGGAGCTATCCAAAAATAGATATGCTACAATAGACACGGTGATTAAGAGAAACAAGAAGTTCATCGGTGGACTAAGATCTGAGCTTGCTTGGTCAACTTGACCACATCTCAGGGATCCATGTGATGCGGTCATTAAGATGGCATTGTAAAATGAAGAGATGCTTGCCTTATTTAGTAATTGCAAGCTAGCAGACTGTCTGAATGGACAAAATTAGAAGAGAATGTTTTACCAGAAGAACGGAGCTTAGAACGATGGATCAGCCAAGAAAGGGAAGTCTGAGGTTGTGTTATACAAGTGTGAAAAGAAGGGACATTATGCTAATGAGTGCTGGCAAGTGAAAGGAAGTTGTCGAGAAGAAGAACATTAAGTGATTTAGGTATGACTAAGTAGGACATTACAAGAACAAATGTCCAGAAGTGGCCAAGGCAAGAGAAGGAAAACTATTTGCTTTGGAATCGGCTACCTCGAGACTAACAACAAAGAAGAAAGGTAAAGCTATGATGGGAGGTATGCTTCTGAATCATGGTATACCTATTAGATTACTATTTGATATTGGTGCATCACATTCTTTTATATCTCATTGTTAGGTAGATAAGCTTAACCTAGAGCCCTCATATTTAGTTACTTCTTAAGGGTTGCGAATCCGATAGGAGGATATGCAACTCTAAGATGAGATGTGACCATTTCGAGTTTGCATTATTAGGTCATGTATTTTTCTACGGTTTGCATGAGTTTGATTTCGTAGACTTTGGCATTATTTTTGGTATGGACTGGTTAAGTAAATATGATGCTGTGATATTTTTCCAAGATAGGAAAATATCACTAAGACACCCTAATAATAGTGATCGAATTGTCTACTCGATAGAGAATCCAAATTTTGTTATATATACTCTATTGTTGTAATAGAGGAGGAGGATGAGTTGAATCGGATTTTTGTAGTTAGATAATTTGCACACATTTTTTAGCCTGTTATATGACTACTGTCAAAACAAGCTATTGAATTTCTAATAGATCTTGTGCCTAGAGCTGAACCCATAAGTAGACCACCTAGCATGATGACACCTATCGAGATGAAGGAGTTAAAGGTGCATCTAGTGGACTTACAAGGAAAGAGCTTTATTAGACCAAGTAGTTTGTCTTGGGGAGTGTCCATAGTGTTCTTAAAGAAACCGAATGGGTTGTTGAGTTTATGCATCGATTATCGTAAGTTGAATGAAAAGATGATAAAGAATCGATATCCTTTTCCGAGAAGTGATGATATATCAGATCAGTTTAGTGGAGCCAAATTTTTTTCCCAATTGGATCTAATGAAGGTGGCAGAGGACAGTATTCCATTGTGTTTAGAACAAGATATGGTACGTACATGTAGTTAATAATGCCATTCGGATCGACTAATGCGTATGCTTTTTTCATAGACTTAATGAACCGGATTTTCCAAGAGCACTTGGATAGGTTTGTACTGGTATTCATAGACGACATTTTGATACATGTTAAAGATGAAAGAGATCATTAAATTCATCCAAGAATAGTGATTGAGATGCCGAGGCAGCATTAACTAAAAGCGAAGTTTCAAAATGTCATTTTTCAAAGGAGGTAAGGTTTCTTGGTTACGTATTCTTAGAAATAGGGTTATTCGTGGATCCAGTTAAAATAGAAGCTATAAATAACTGGAGAAGACCTGAGATGGTAACTAAGATAAAGAGTTTTCTTGGACATGCTGGCTACTATCGGAGATTTACCAAGAATTTCTTTCGCATAGCAGTATCCGATGACTAAACCAACAAGGAAGGACATGAAGTATGTCTGGACCGATAAATATGAGGAGGCATTCCAAAAGCTAATACATTTGTTAAAAATGCACCTGTGTTAATTATTCTGGATGGAAATTAAGATTTCTTGGTATAAACTAATATCTGACTCATGACTTAGAGTTGTATGTTGTAATATTTGCTTTAAAGGTGTGGAGAGTTTACCTTTTGGAGTAACGATTCAAGTTATATACAGATCACAAGTCGCTAAGATACTTATTTTCTTCGAGGAGTTGAACATGAGACAACAGAGATAGTTTGAGATTTTGGCTTCTTATGATTTTGGAATCGAGTACACATCTGGGAAAGAAAACAAAGTTGCAGATGCACTTAGCAGGAAACATCAGAGTGTGTTGCTAGTTATGTTGGCTGAATGGAAAGATTTAGAAGCATTGACTACCTGTAATGTGCGGTTAAGATCGACTGCTATTTCTAGTCAAAATACTGCAACGTTATTTTGTTTGGAAAATCGACTAGTATTGATTAAAACGAATTGCTTCTAAGTAAAGAGATGATCCATTGCTAGCAGAAAGAATTAGAAGATTGGAAGTTGGAATTGATATTGACGATTTAAAAGATTTTCATCTTAAACAAAATGAAAGGTTGAGAAAGAAGGGATGATTGTGTATTCCCGATGCTGGTGACCTAAGGAAAAAAGTTCTTAAGGAATGTCATCGATAGAAGTTTACTATTTATCCTAGAGAAACAAAGATTTATCAAGATATGAAGAGAAGTTTCTTCTGGGAAGGTATGAAAATGGATGTAGGCTTTTGGGTAAAACAGTGTTTGAATTGTCAGCAAGTGAAAGTCGAGTATCAAAATCCAAGTGGACTACTTCGGCCTTTAGATATACCATTTTAAAAATAGGATTCGATATGCATGGAATTTATTGACTGGTTGCCAAGGACAAACAATGGCAATGAAAGTATATGGGTGCTAGTGGATAGACTAACCAAGAGTGCACATTTATTCCAGTTAAGTCGAAAAGAACAACACCTATTTTTCTTAAGTTGTTTATGAAGAATATTGTTAGACTGCATGGAGTTTCTAGTGGTATAGTTAATGATAGAGATTCTTTATATACAAGTGAATCCTGAAGGAGTATACAAGAGGTTTTAGGCACCAAGCTTAAGATGAGTATTGCTTATCGCCCACAGACATATGGGCAAATAGAGAGAGTCAATAAGGTACTCGAAGATTTGTTGCGAGCTTGTGTGCTAGACTTTCGCGGGTCATGGGAAGACCATTTGCACTTGGTTGAGTTTTCCTATAATAATAGTTATCAGAGTAGCTTAGGAATGGCGCCTTTTAAAGCTTTATACAGAAGCCTATGTAAATCACCCATATGTTGGTTAGAGACCAATGATAGAATGATTTTTGGTCCAGGTTTAATAAGAGAAGTCATAGAAAAAATTGAGTTGATTCAAGCTAGAATGAAGCAAGCTCGGTCTAGGTGGAAAACTTATGCAGAAAAGAGATGGGAAGGACTTAGAGTTCTCAGTTGAGATTATGTTTTTGTAAAAATATCAAAGTCGAAGGGCGTAATAATATTTGGAAATCGAGAAAATTTGCACCTAGGTATGTTGGACCATTTTCTATTATAGAAAGGATCGAGAAACTCACTTACAGGATAGAGTTATAGACCTGCTTGGCAAAAGTCCAAAAATGATTTTCATATTTCTCGTCTAAGGAAGTATGTTTGAGATTAAAACCTATTATTACTCCGACAAAATTGGAAGATTTAGTAATGGAACTGGACATGACCATTATTAGGCAACCAGTCTGTTTTATGACTAAGGATGAGAAAAGGCTAAGGAACAAGATAGTCAAACTAGTAAAAGGCCTGTGGAGTGATGATGAGAGAGACTGTACTTGGGAAATGGAAAACAGGATCAGGGACACTTATCCTGACTTGTTGGATGTTATGTTTTACATCTATGCCTTCAAGTTTGATGTATGCACCTTATCGTAATTTTGAGGACGAAATTCTTTAAGGAGGAAAGTCTGTAACAAACCTAATTTTAATTAACATTATTTAGAATATTTAATTGGATAAATCAAATAAAATATTGTGAAAGGTTAAGGAGATTGAGATTTGATAATTAGTATAGGTCGAGCCTTAATAACTAAACTAATGGAATGAATTAGAACATTAATTAGAATGACGATATATGATGAGGGAAAAATAGGAAAACAGCATATTTCCTTAAACCTTTGCATTCTCATTTCCTCCCTCACTTCATTATTCATAAGAGAAATCAAAGGGTTTAAGGCCGACCATAAACAAAGTATCCAAGGAGAAGAAAAGCAAGGAAAATCTAAGAAGCTTAGGAGGATAAAATCAAAATACAAAACTCCACTTTCTTAAGCCATTTAAGGTGAATAATAGTTATGCATCTCATGTTTTAATAGTTATTTTCTATTTTAAGCATAAATTTGATTCATTTGCTTATGTTATGTCATGCTATGATAGTTGGAATGATTGTATGCTTATTTCTGAATTTAGGAAATTTATTTATGAAATTAAGTGATAAGTTTGAGTTAGAAACCTATCGTATTACACTTAAATGACTTGAGATTTTTATATGATGTCGGAAACATTATTTTGGAAGTAGGCTTTTAATTTCTTAATTTTCTTATCTATTGAGAATATTTGGTGAATTTCCTAAGGTTGGAAATAGTTTATTTTGGGTTTTAATTATTATAAATAATAAAATTATGTTGTTGATCCCAAAAATTTTATATGTTAAAGGATATAATAAATTGGATTGCTATGATTTTTGGAGATTTTCCTATGAGACTACGATTATATATACATTTATTGGGCGAGAAAAGCTTATTATTTATATTAAAATAAGTTAATGGCTTGTCAAAATATGTCTGTGAATGATAAATCTGCCCTATGGCATTTTCCTAGAAAAAATTTCGATAAAGAAGTTTGTTATTCAATAATATTTTGATAAATACAAGGAGTTAGTGGAAAGAAATTACTTTTAAAAGCAAAATTGCAATTTTTAAGTTATTTACGACATTGGCACTTCGAAGTCATGGACGCCGAAGTCCATGATGTTGCTATTATACGTTGTTGACCTTAGTGAATGCATAGGATATCATCCTAGACGATATGGAACAAATTCAGGAAGGTTAGAGTCGACGTCGGCATAGATGTCATCAACATCATGAGCTTCGAAGAGAATGACGTTGCTTGTTTCCATCAAACACTTTAATTATACCGCTTTTATCCTTGTTGACGTCAATGAAATCAATGTCGTTTATTTTATTAAGGACATTGACTCCATTGGTTTTGAAGTAGTTTATAGTCGTGATAATGATGTCGCATGTTTTAAACATGTTGACTTTGACTCTATAGGCAACCATGACGCTATTAATTACTTCGGCTATATAATGCCATGTGTTATAACTTCTACTTCAATGGTTTCCACATTTAATCCTTAATGCATGTTTTCAAAGAAGGCTATCTTTCCATGTTTGATCACTTCGGCACTAACGACGCTACTCATATTCCTTAAGGGATTGACGTCGAGGCGGTTTTGTTATATGATATACGAAGTGGTTGACTTCGACTATATACCTTTATATTTTATAAATAAAAGATTTTAACATATTTTGAGGGTCGAAGACCCTTCTTGGCTATATCCTTGCCGCATTTATCAATATAAAGGTTTTACATGGTTTTGGCCTGATGACCTATGTTTTGACGGACGAAGACCCTCGTCGACTATGGCATTGCTGTGTTTTATCAATCTAATGGCTTATATTATATTGGCTCTATAGCCTATGGTTTTGTAAGGCGATGACCTTAAATGACCTTCAAACTTCATCAATATTACTTCATAAAAGCATATATCATGGCACAATTATTTTGGATAAAGTAAAGAGCTTTATTTTCCCTATTTTTAAAGTATGATTTCAAGGGTTAAATCACTTATAAGAAAGTGTTTTCAAGGAGATAGAAAAGGGTATTTAGTCCAAAATTTTATTAAATAAATTATTATTCTTATTACTTTTGTATAGATTGTGATAGGATGAATTGACTCGGAGATTAGAAAGTAGATGAGACTGAAGTAGGGTAGCTCCCTAGCTGATAGTAGTCCATGATTACCATGAAGAAAGTAATAAACTTTTTTGTTCGAAATATCATATGTCATTTTGGATTTCCGCAAGCGTTTTGCCGATAACAGGACCCAATTCGATAGTGTGGAGTTTAAGGATTTCTGCTACCCGGCACCGCATAGAGAAGAGATTTGCAACAGTGGCACATTCTCAGGTGAATAAGCAGGTTGAAGCTGTAAATAAAATTATCAAGTCCGTTCTTCAGATGCGATTAGAGAAGGTCAAAGGCAAGTGGGTCGATGAACTTCCATTAACACTTAAGCGAACCACCCATAAGTCGGCAACAAGCCATGCTCCATTTGCCTTGACATATGGATCAGAGGCTATGATCCCAGTCAAACTGAAAATGCTCTCTCAGTGGTTTACTAGTATGATCCACGAATAAACGAACAACTCCTTCTGGAGTTACTTGATATGATCGATGAGAGGCGGACCAAAGTTGAATTGAGAGTAGCTGCAAAAAGACACCAAGTTGCTCAATATTATAACACCAAAGTCAAGAGTCGAACCTTTGAAATTGGTGACTTGGTCCTTAAATGAATCTTTCCTGCCTTAAGAACCTAAGTTCAAGCTAGGAAGGCCCATATGCAATAGAAGAAAAGCTTAAAGATGGCACTTTCAAGCTGGAAACTGTGGATGGGATTTTGTTCTTGAGGGCGAGGAATAACGATCACTTATGATGCTATTTCACTTAGAATAAACTTGTAAATAATGGGCTAGAGCCATGTAGTAAGATAGATTATGTCATTTCTCATCTTTTATGAAGTAAACGGCCTTTTCAGTCCAAATTCTATCTCCTTGTTTCTTAGCAGTTGTGACTTGATCAACTTGAATGAATCTACATATGGTTAATGTAGGTATGCAGGTGCCCGATGTTAGATGCCGACCAAACTTCGATGGTCCATGATCGGGCCCATAAAGTCCTTCTTGGTGTCCGAGGATTGACATTAGCTAATGGTTGCCTTCAGATTAGGGGCAGGAGTATAAATATAAGCCGGACACTACACAACTGTCTGCATCCTAACTCTCCTTCTCGAAGTAGGAGCCAAAGTATAAAATTAAGGCGGATGAACATTATCATCCTCAAACTGATTCTTGTCTTCAGATTTGGGGCAAGTGCATAAAATTAAAGCCGAACGTGACACAACCATCTGTCGCCAACTCTTACCCTTGGATGGAGTGCAGGAGTATAAATCGAAAAGTGTATGATACAACTAATCACTCACTCAACTCTCATCCCCATACTGGGGGTACTAGTATAAATGTAAATAGGCGGATAAAGCCCGTCTAATCCTTAACATTTTTCCTGGAGTAGGTAAAATGGAGAGTTGATGCTTAGAGTAAAGCGGGATCCAATTTTTAACCTTTGATCAATGCCTGGAGTTACGTATGGTCGATTGCTAACATCCTGGATGAGGATGTACGGATTACGATTCTAAGCAGTTAACTTAAACTCGCACTTGGAGTTTGGTGCTATTGGAACTTATAATCCTAGGAAGGATACTCAAGTCACTACTTTAAGTGGTTTACCCTAAGGATTGTTTTACATTCGCTATAACGATGCTAGTTGACAAATCATAGAATGGATTAAGGACTTTATCCGAAAATGATCACTAAAGGAAATAAATCGCAATTACATTGAATGGAAAGTGTATTTTGTAAGTACTTAGACAAACTGGAACAAATATTTTTAAAAACATAAAGCATTTGTTGTTAACATTAAACCAGGAAAGCTAAGTACAAATGGTCCACATCAAAAGCAAAAAAGGCAAAAATGGTGGCAAACCCGTACAAAGCGAGCTAACAAATGAAAGGAGTCTATCTACAAAGAAACAAAATTGCAACTATTTCTTCTTTGACTTCTTCTTCTTCTTATAACATATGGAGACTTTACTCGAGCTTTCTCCTTGCCTTTTTCCACCTCTTCCTTTAGCGCCTTGGCCTTTGGAGGGAGTGGTTTGTGAAGATCTAGCAAGTACACTCTGGCTACTCTTGGATGGAGTAATGGAGGCCGGAACGCTTTTTGAAAATACTATGGACATACTTTAAGCACTTCCAAGAGGAGGAATATAAACTGGAGAGGAAATTTTTTGCTCGGGCAAAGCGATTGACAACGGAGGAAGGAAAACTTCTATTTTCTCCTGCTTGATTTGATTAGCAAATAGGATATCCATCTCAAGTTTATGCTCAAGCTCATGCATGGAGGGACCCGACAGGGACTAGGAGACCCCAGTAATAATTACATCCTCATCAACTTGACTCCCTCGATTCTCATCATTTCCTTCTTCCAACAAAGCATCTGTCTTGTGCTTATCAAGGCTCGGGATTTCCTTAACTGAGATACTAGGAATTAATGTCGAAGTCATGACAGTTACGGACTCCCCGTCATCGATATTTGATGCCCTGGTTGAGAGTTATTGGGAGGAAGCGGGGAAATTGTAGGCTGCCCTATAGCTAAAGAAATACAAAGAGAAAGACTAGTGGTGATCACAACACGTCAACTCTCTAGAGAACAGGAGAAATCAATGATACACCTTCTTCAGTTTGAACTTTCGAATGAAGTGGAGTGCTGCCGAGAGTTCCCTTGGGAATAGGTGGGAGAATAGTGGATTTTTAGAGCTATGGCTTCTCTGGGTCATAACCAGCATCGGTAAAGGAATCAATGGTGGAACTAGGAATAGCCTAAGTCCCGGGAGTTTGACCAGCTGTAGCATCAGGATGTGCAAAGCCAGAACCTTCGCCGAATTTTTTTGAGCAGTTGCGTCAGGTTCCGAATGAATAAGATGCCACTTATTATGAAGGATTGTAGGCTCATTTCCCTTAAAAATCTCTTTCTCCAACCGCTCCATATCAATATTATCGCTATTAAGAATTCTTTCTCTTCCTCGACAACCTACTCGTAAGCACGAGCAAGCATCAAAGGGAAATCTTCTCTAAACCACTCGAGATTCTGAAATTTGAGCACATTGGCATTGTATTGAGTGACTAGTGGCTCAAACTTATTCATCGTATACTCTTTTACCCACTCCACATCCTATTTTACTACAGCTTTAACTTCTCTCCTGGCAAGAGCATCAATATCCTTGGCCTTTTTTAGTGCATTGTCCCTCTCTATCCTGACAGTTACCAGCTCATCGGATGCATCCTGAGCAATTTTCTACGCTTCAACTTTTTCCTTAGTCTCATGCTTGAGCTTAGTTTTCAACTCAATTGCATTCCGCCTGTCAGCATCACTTTTCATGACAAGCTCATGGTTCTAGTGATGAGCTTGCTCGATTTCATTTAGATGCTTGAATCTCTCGGCTTCGAGTGCTTTAATGGCTTCCTTGGCTTTCTTCTCCGCTTCAGCTTGATTTTCTTAAGTTCTCAATCTCAGTATTAAAAGCGGTTATGATTTCATTATTCTTGGTTTCACTAAGTTTCTGGTTCTCTATCTCCTGTAGCTTGTCTCTTGAAACTTTCGAAACCTTTTCGGCTAGCTTTGTCCTTTCATTGTATTGATTGTGGACTTTGGTTGTGCAGTCAATAGTCCTCTGTTTGACTTTAGTACGAATTCTCTTTAAGTTTGGCAAAAACATAACTCCATCAAATCAAATGTTGGCAAATTCATTCTTAAGCTCGACCATCCGACCTATAATGTCTACCTACTGCACTTCTGTAATAGCCGGAGCAACAGCACTATCTTTACCAGACCTCTGACAAATAGTATGAAGCCGCTCTTATGATGTTTGGGCGTGAAAGACCGGCTATAACGGGATGGTGTTCTAGATGGTACATGAATAGAAGAAGAAGGGGAGCTGGAGAAGCGTCAACTAGTGGATTATCATCACAACGGTCAGGTAGTCTATCCAAGCCTCTAGAAGGAGGTGATCTGGATCTAGGTCAATGATTAAAAGTGGAATCATGAGAAGAATGTTCCCCATCATAACTACTCCTATCCGGATCGTCTTTGTTATGACTGGAGCGGTAACTTGAATCATAGTCCTAACCACTCCCTTGATGGTACGAGCTCAACAAGAGGCATTGAACATGACATTCCTTCTCTTCCAGGGATCGAAATGAATTCTTTCTCTAATCCATCGAACCAGTAAAGCAAACTGGAATGAGTTAGACCTAACGGGCAAGGACATGGGTCAAATGCGAGTGTTTATAATGCATGTGTGTGAGTGTGTCCAAATGTCTCCCTAATGGACCATAAACCGGAGCTTTACCAAAGTTACTAACCTCTCCCGCACCAGTTGGAATGTTGTCCTTCTCAAAGCAGATCGGGGAACCGATGTCACCGATGCTGATGTTAAAACATCAAAAGATCTGAACTATATAGGGAAAGACCTTAGACCAATAAATGTGCCCATTGAAGAAGTAGATAGAGTCTTCTCTACACTTGTAACTAGTGGAGACTGAGTGCAAGTCAACGTCTTCGAAATTTTCACAATCAATCTCTTTTTAGGAGTGGGCGGTGGGTCGTCTTTGGGTTGTTTGGTATGAGGCCCATGGCACACTTCAATGTTACTTTAGTCGGCCTTACTGCTCTCTCTAGTGATCTCCCTTTCCTTGGTGCCTTCATATTCTAATTCTATATTTTCTACGGCTCCAGCCCTAGAACTTGGGACTATGTGAAAATAAGGACCGACTTCGCCTCCTGTGGGTAGATTGTTATCATCATTATTACTATCGTCGCCAATGTCGACAACTGGAACTATGCAGGTGTTGTAGCCTTCCTCCAACAAACCATGGGCAAGAAGGTTCTCGTCTGTCAATAGAGTTCTTATATACCTGTTCGCGGCTGGGACTACCATAGGAGTATTAATGGTTCTGAAAGTGCTCTACCATCGGGCCTCATTGGAGCATCTGTACAATAGTAAAAGATAAATTATGTATGTAAACAATAAGACAAATGCTTGAATGGCGTTTGAAATAAAACGTAAGTTCGGATATCCATCAACAAGCGAACAAGGGCGGACAACATACATCGGACCATTCGGCCTTAGAGTAACTCGACTTGCCTCGGTAATGATTCTGCAACTCCTCATCGACTCTAAGTAAATAAAAGATGGGTTTTCTTTGTTGTTTTTAGAGATATAGATGTATCAGATTTCTTCATCTCTGGACACTCGATTCAAATGATCGGAGAAAACATGATAAGTGCTAAGATGAAAAGCATAGCTCTTTAGATGCAGTTCTGTGGGAGCCAATTTCATAAAGTTCAGGACTCAACATACGAATTGATTAAATAGTAGGATGCAACCGTTAGGCACATATATCAGTTGCAAGCTATATATCCTTCTAAAGGATCGTGAGTTCTTCGGTCGTGAGATGGTGCCAGAACATTGTTAAATAGAATTTCATGCTTACTACATATCCTTTGAAGAGATTCTTCATCGATTTTGGAGGAAATGGAATCGACTAGGTTATTCAGTCTTACATCATCCTCAAGAGTATCAGGTTCTAGATCTATTTGAGGCCCATCTAATGGTTCGACTGAATTATTAGGGATCTATTGCTCTTCTTCAGGATTCTCTAGATTTTATTGATTAATATGTCGAATTTTTGGTTGCTTCACTTGCTGGATGGGGGTACGTTGCATCTATGATGTTGTCATTGAATTTGACTCTACGTGGGATTCTATGTATTTGGAAGTTGATGTACCTATGGCCTGAGAAGACAGACATTCGGAATGTCATTGGTCTAAATCTATAAAAAAAATCGATAGACAATTAACATTATAAGATTAATTGCAAGTCATACCCCCCCCCATGTTAACGTGGATTCTAGTGTAGTGTTATGTAATGTCGTGTAGTTCATATTTCAGTTATTATTTAACTGTTAATCTTAGCAGTTCATTTTAAGTTTGGATGCAACTCGACGTGACCGTCATCGCAAAACATCCTAGTAAGCTTAATGTTGTTAGTTGTGCTTCGAAGATGTTTGAATGAAAGAGGTTTTTAGTATGAATTCTCAAGGTGAGATTTAGTTTGCAAAGCTTGGGGTAGGAAAAAATTTGCCTAAATGTAGTAGTCTTACCGTCCCCCACAGTCAAGGAAAATTCCACCTTCCTCCTTCATTCCTACTGATTTTGAAACTATAGCCATCAATGTCACTACTCATCCATGCCCAATGTCAATCCCGTTCTTCTCCATCACCAAGGTCATTTTGCACCTACCTTTAGCTACAAGTTCAAAGTTCAAAGAGGAATTGGTTCAATTGAAACTTTTCCTCAAGCTAGGATTCGGGATGGTGAAGGCGGATCTGATCGAGGCAATAAATAGCAATGTGTGGCAAGTTTAGCAATGAAAAGATAGTTGAAAATGGTCCTTGGTTTAGGTGAGGATGAAAGACTGTGTTGAATTTGGTGGCTTTAATGGCTTACACGAGAATTCAAATTGAAGGTAGGAATACAAATAAGAGGAAAGAAGTGACTTATATAACCACTCCATCCCAAATTCTAAAAGCCAGAAGAAAAACTTGGAAGAAATTTCTCGAGTGAGTAGTCGTTATCGACTCCCAAATTGGGGTTGGTACCAAATCCCAAATATTTAAAAAAAAATAGAATATACACACGCACACAAGCATACATATGGTATATGCGTATGTGTGTGACTGCCTATGCACATGTAATGAGCCATGTGTGTATGTACCCAATACTTAATGACTAAAGTTGAGGGAAAGTCGGATTTATGCCTAGGGAACTCATGGATGAAATTAGTCTAAATTCATAAGACTTGGAATAACAGATCATAGAATCACATTCCAGATTTATTATCTAGGATGTTGACAGAATGTTGCAACGGATCACTATGGATATGAAAATTCATGGAATCGATTCACAAAAGGATAGAAACCATTCAAAGCATGAAGGGAGTCCTTGAAAGGAATCCGAATTTGTCTTGAAACAAAGCACATCACGTTGGAAATGAGATGTACTTTTGGGGCAAGTGTTATCCGGCCTTTTGGCCAGGTAGAATCTGGACAAGCTTGATAAATAGAACTTGGAGTCATCAAGGCAGAAAGTCCAAAGAGATAGCATAAGAGTTCAGAAACCAAACACAAACAGAGCCATGAAGTCAAAGACAAAACCATTAATGGCAAAAACATAATGAGATCCCCCAAGTTGGGGATCGGTACCAACCCCTACTAGGGTTCGGCACCCACTCCTAAATACAACTTGGATGGACCCCATATTTTTCTTACATGCTTATCTCACGGCCAAAAGCCTATTTCCAAAGCTGGTTTGTTGATTCAATGCATTTCTACATCGAGCTCCATGGTCACTTCAAACGTTCTAGCACAGCTTCATTATTTAGGCTCAGAAACAAGCTAATGTTAGAGCAAACAACTATGGAATCTCGAAGCTACCATAAGAAAATCCGAAGTAAGAAGCTGAAGGCACCAAATGGTGAAATTGGGGATCAGTACTGACTCCCACTTATGGATCGGTATCGACTCCCAGAGTTGCTGAGGTGGCGCCTATTAGTTTGGGAGAATTGGTCAAATTCATGCACAATGGCTTCGAGATATTTTAGAGGAGATTTTAGGCTCCCTACCACTATAAATAGGGAGTAAGTCTCATTTTCGGGATCTTTTTGCTCGAGTTCCATTATTTCCATATTCTTATAACTTCGAAATTCTAAGCGCTAGAATTGTACCGATCCCCAGGAACTTCTTCCTTCAAATTAGAAATGATAATAAAACTTCAAAGTGGACATTGGCCTTTCTTTATCGAACCACTATAAACGATCATGTCTTATTTCTTTCCTTATTTTCATTTGCTTTTTTCTTTAATCTCTACTACATAACTTCTGGGTGTTTATGCCATTTTTGGTTCAAACAAAAATAATTTATTACTTTAAACACTTTTATGCAATAATACCTTTAAAACATCCTTAATAAACAATTTATTGAGGTTTAGAACATCATTACAAAATAATTAATTAACTTTAAAACACCATAATGAATAATTAATCAATGTTAAATAAATGATTAACCAACTTAAACCACTATTATTAAATTTCAAAATCATTACTATAAAATAATTAACCAACTTTAAAATAACTTAAACAAAATAATTGATTAACTTTGCAAACAACTTTAATAAAATAATTAAATAACTTCCAACTTTAAAACATCGTTATTAAATAATAGTTAACTTTAAAACTACTATAATTAAAATAATAATAACCTAACCATTTAGATATAGAAAATACTTTACTTTAAAATATTTTAAAGTCAAAGTAAATCCAAGTCCATTTCCTTTCAGAATTTAGAGAGAGACTTAGCGAACGCAATGGTACTTAGATAAGCTTCTACTTATTTTCAGATTAGTAATCTAGTTCATATTGCCAATACTTACATAAGCGACATATATGTAATAAATCCATAATTATCAATCAACAGATAACACATCACTTTATCCCAATCACTGGCATATAAATAAATGTCCATATTTATAAAATAGTAGAATGAGAATTTATTCTGCTAAATAGATGTCTAAAAATTTCTATTCATTTAAAATATAGCAGAACGGTGTTTTAAATAAAATTAGCTAACCACGTAATTATTTTCTATGAAAATTAATTTATCAAAATTTTATACTTTAAAAAATCAATCAGATAATTATGCAAATGTGATCTACTAGTTAATAAGAACATAATGTCAAAATCCACGAGTCAATCAGACATCTTATGAACGTGTTAAAAAATTTCAAAGTCTATAACTTAACTAAATTAAAAATTAATTTAACCTAAACTCTACCAACTCCAACCTGCCCAAAGCCCGTTAGACCAATCCAACAGAACTAAAGCTTCTTCTCCTCTAACACAATTCAAAATTTTCAACAACTAATCATCTATTTACCACGATACCAATAAACCTCCTAAAGTCAAGATACTTGGCTAAAAATCACAATTCGCAGATACAAACATGACTATTGACACAGCGGATAATTCTAAACAAACTTCAATCGGTGAAAGCAGCGATCGATGGAATGAAGATACCGAAATGCCCAAATTCGTTGATCCGAAGATACCGAATTCTAGCTATCTCAAACACGTTGATAGCGCACTATACCGTGTTCAAAGATCTACGATTCTTCGTACGTTGATCCAGCGCACTAGATTCCGTGAATCGGCTTCTACGATCGTTGAATCGAGCGCACTCGATTAACCGAAAGAGGAGATAGGAGATTACACTCAACTACCAATTTAAGATGAAAGCACACAGCAATCAACAAGAAATTTATTCCAAAAAAATCCACCCACAATGTACAACGCACCCCCCTATTTATAGAGTTTTGACCCTGACCCTTAAGTCGCATACGACTTACGACTCACTATAAGTCGGCGGCGACTCAATGCACACGGTTTAACACTTACAACACCATGCCGGCTCAATGACTCACGACTCAACAGATTCACGACTCATGACTTAGGACTCACGACTCATACTATAATGCGACACATACTTACATCTCACAGAACATAGTACACGACATACGACTTACGACTTAAAATATTTACAGCTTCAAACAACACAAACGACTCAAAATACAACACAATGTGTACGACATACGACTTAACAACATATGCATACCACCGACTCAACATAGGTCCAACGACTCAAGCTCCCAAGCTTACTTGCGGCATATCCCTTCAACCGAGTCAACTTCGAACGACTCATCTACTTCCACTTCTCTGCTCTTGTTAACTCGTACACGACTTATGGATAAGTCGTTGAGTCATGTACGACTCATCACACTCGCACACCTCAAACTTCTTCTAAGTCGTAACTCCTCCTCTTCTTTCTTGTTAACTCGGATACGACTCAAATCCCTTTCTTTAACTCGCGTTTCTTTCTCCGTGTCCCCTCTGGTCTCCAGTTGAGTCGTGTATGGTTCAACTCCTCCATGTTGAGTCGTGGACGATTCAACCCTTCCACTCAAATTAAAGCGCTGCTCCTTATCTCGTAACAACTTGAGTCGTATACGACTCATGACTGCATCATTCTCCCCTGGTTGAGAAAAATTCGACCTCGAATTTGTAAATTCCTCCACAACAATCTCACCTCCATGATATGGAATTAAATATTTGACGTTAAAAACATCAGAAGTATAAACATCATCTGGTAACTTTAATTGATAAGCATTCTCATTGATTTTCTTCAAAACTTCAACTGGACCAATTTTTCTGGCTTTCAGCTTATTATAAGTGCCCACTGGAAAACGATCCTTCGTCAACACAGCATACACCAAATCGCCTTTGTTAAATTCAACATTTCGTCGTTTTACATCTGTAGACTTCTTATACTTCTCATTCGCTTTCTCCAATCGTTCCTGAACGATTTTATGACATTCAGTCAGTTCACCAACAAAATCAGCAGCTCGTTTAACTGTCACCTTCGGTTGTGGTACTACTGCTAAATCCAATGGCCCCCTTGGTAAATTTGAATATACAATCTGGAATGGACTGAAACCCGTACTGCGATTCTTGGCATGATTATGAGCAAATTCTGCTTGGCATAACTTCATGACCCAACTTCTCAAATTATCCTGTACAAGACATCGTAACAAATTTCCCAATGACATGTTTACAACTTCTGTCTGTCCATCAGTTTGCGGATGATAAGCGCTACTAAACTTCAGCTTTGTTCCCACCATCTTCCACAAACTTAACCAAAAGTGACTCAGAAAACGAGTATCCCTATCTGACACAATAGATTCTGGCAGTCCATGAAGTTGATAGATCTCCTTGAAAAATAACTGAGCAACACGAACAGCATCTGCCGTCTTCTTGCAAGCAATAAAATGTGTCATTTTAGAAAATCTGTCAACCACTACATATATAGAATCATTACCACGCTGTGTTCTCGGCAATCCCAATACAAAGTCCATACTCACATCAACCCATGGTCTAGCCGGTACAGGCAACGGCATATACAACCCAGCATTGGTCGCGGTTCCTTTCGAAACTTGGCAAATATGACATCGCTCCACAAACCTTCCCACTTCTTTCCTCATCGACGACCAAAAGTAAGACTGTGAAATCAATTGCAAAGTACGATCACGGCCCACATGCCCTTCTTCATGCAACTCCTTGATAATTTTCATTCTCAAGCTGCCCTCTGGAATACATAACTGATTTCCTTTAAACAAGAATCCATCAACCAACATGAATTCATCGGCACTCCCATCCTTCACTTTTTCAACATATTTCACAAAGTAAGGATCTTCTTCAATCATCTCTGGCAGTAATTCAAACCCCGTCACTTCAACCTTCAATGTTGTTAACAAATGACTCCTTCTACTCAAAGCATCAGCTACCCGATTCGTCACCCCAGATTTGTGCTTAACAACAAAGCTAAACTGCTGTAAATACGCGATCCATGACGCATGTCTCGCTGAAATCTTGTCCTGCCCCTGCAAATGCTTCAACGCCTCATGATCAGTGTACAGAACAAACTCCTTCTGAAATAGATAATGTCTCCAATGTTTAATCGTTTGCACAACAGCATAGAATTCAACGTCATATGTACTGTATCTCATCTTTGCCCCTGACAACTTCTCACTGAAATAAGCAACTGGCTTCCCATTCTGACTCAGAACTCCTCCAATACCAACTTTCGAAGCATCAGTATGCAATTCAAACAACAACTGAAAATTCGGTAAAACAAGAATTGGTGCTGTCGTCAATACTTCTTTTATTCGTTCAAAACAACTCCCGCTTCCTCTGACCATACAAACTGTTTTCCTTTCATGCAATCAGTAACTGGTGCCATCACGCTACTGAAGTGTGGAATAAACCTTCGGTAGAATGACGCCAATCCATGGAAACTTCTAACTTCAGTGATAGTTCTCGGCTGTGGCCAATTTCTAATAGCTTCAACTTTACTCTGGTCTACCTGGATTCCCTTCTCAGATTCAACATATCCCAAAAATAAAACACTTCTCGTCATGAACACACATTTCTTCGTAGCCGCATAAAATTGTTCCTCACGCAGAATTATTAACACCTTTCTCAAATGCTCTATATGCTCCTCTGTACTCCCGCTATATATTAGAATATCATCGAAATAAACCACCACGAACTTTCCAATGAATGGTCTAAAGATTTGATTCATCACCCGCATGAATGTACTAGGCGCATTTGATAAACCAAATGGCATAACCAACCATTCGTATAACCCCTCTCTTGTCTTGAAAGTTGTCTTCCATTCGTCACCTGGTCTAATTCGAATTTGATGATAACCACTCTTCAAATCAATCTTCGAAAATATAGTAGCCCCACTCAACTGATCCAGCAAGTCATCCAACCTCGGCATAGGAAATCTGTAGCGAACAGTAATCTTGTTCAGAGCTCTACTATCTGTACACATTCTCCATGTTCCATCCTTCTTCGGCACCAACAAAGCTGGTACTGCACAAGGACTCAAGCTTTCCTGAACACGTCCCTGCTCAAGTAACTCTTCCACCTGCCTTCGTAACTCCTCATGTTCCTTCGGACTCATTCGGTAATGTGGTCGATGTGGTAACACTGCTCCCGGAACAAGATCAATTTGATGTTGAATGTCTCTTAGTGGCGGTAACTCTTTAGGCAACTCCTCTGGAAACACATCTTCAAACACTTTCAAAACTGACTTTGCTTCTTCAGGAATTTCAACCTCTTCACCGCTCTCTCGCCCAATCAACAAGTATACTTCAGGCTGCTCTTCAACCTCCTTAACAAACTCCTTCAAAGATAATAAAGTTTTCAGCTCTTCAATCTCCTCTAGCTTGCTCTCCTTCTGTTGTTGCTTCTTGGGAACCAAAGTGATTTTAGTACCCTCGAACATGAAACTATAGCTATTAGCACGACCATCATGTTGCACTGCTCTATCAAACTGCCATGGTCTGCCCAACAACAGACGACACACATCCATGTCTACAACGTCACACCAAATTTCATCTTTGTACTTCTTCCCAATAGAAAAATTCACACAAGCCCTTCGACACACCTTCACTTCTCCACCTTTCCTTAACCATGCTAGCTTGTACGGTTTAGGATGCTTCTCAGTTTTCAAGTTCAACTTTCTTACTGCTTCAGTAGAGATAATATTGTCACAGCTTCCAGCATCAATAACGAACCTGCAAACCTTTCCAGAATAGTGCATGTCGACTGAAAAATATTGCTCCTCAACCAACTAGAATCTTCCTCTTGCTTTGGTGTAAGACATGACCTCCTCATCATAAGATTACAACCTTCATCCCCAGATAATTCTTCTTCCTCCTCAACATAAGGTGCATTTAAACATTCTGCCTCCTCGCCATCATCCTCCTCAACTTCTGCAACCATTGCTCTCTTCTTCGGCTTCGGACATTCATTGCTTTTATGACCCAACTCCTGACAATTATAACATTTGAAACCACTGCTAGCCTTCGCCTTCTCAGCCTCCTTCACCATTGGCTTTGTAACAGGTTTAGGAACATTAGAACTTCCACCAACACCCCTCGCTTGATTATTGGAATTAGTAAACACACCACCTCCACGCCTTCCTTGTTTCTCCCAAGCCAACGCTTTCTGATGTGCCTCTGCAACTGATCTAGGATCGAACATATTAACCATATCCTGGATCTACATTCTCAATCCCCCAATGAATCTAGCTGTTAGTTGTTCTTCTGTTTCCATAATATCATTCCTGGCAATGAGTTGGTAAAATTCATCAGCATAATCACTAACAGACTTCGTCCCTTGCCTCAGATTCTGCAACCTCTGGTACATAAGTGATTGGTAGTTGTAAGGTAAGAAAGTAGATCTCATCAACTTCTTCATCTTATCCCACGATTCTATCTTTGACTTCCCCATTCTCTCCCTAGTAAGTTTAGTTTGCTGCCACCACGCCAAAGCTCTCCCCCTCAACCTAGTAGCAACCAACTTCACTCTCCTATGCTCAGGAACCTCCTTAAAATCAAAGATCTCTTCAACATTAGATAACCAATCAAGAAATTCTTCTGCTACCATCCCTCCTTTAAATTCTGGAATTTCCATCTTCATCCCCGATTCCCAACGACGATCATCTTCAACATCCCGGTAAGAATTTCGAATTTGATCTCGATCTCGATAATGAATACTTGCTCGATCACCCTCTTCATCAAAATCAAAAGTACGCCTACATCGATCTCGACCATTATCATCCCTCCGTTCATGCATGCTTCTTTGACTATGTCTCTCTTCCTCTCTATATGCTTCATTGTCAAATTCACGTCGACTTCTTCTCTCTTCATGTGCATAGTCATGATGATCTCTTCGTGATGAAATTGATGTTTCTCTTCTATCTCTACAAGAATGTGGTGATACCCTCCTCGCTTCCGTAACCGATGGCGAAACTCGGTTTCCTCCATGGTTCGAGTTTGGTGATCTCCTCCTTTGATTCAAATCATTCATCAATTTCTCCAATTTTCCAATGCCTTCATCAAACTTCTCATTAATACGTTGTTCCATAAGCTCGGCTTCTTCTCTTCGATACAAAGCTTCAACGTTTTGATGACGATTAGCTCTCCTTGGTGGCATGATTCAATTTCACAAAATTTCAACAAATCGACACCAAAGTGATACTTCACAAGCAAATCACGGCTTCACAAGCTTCTACACAACTTCACAAGGCTCGGCCTTAACTCCTTAGCTCGAAACAAATCCACACGACTTAACTTGCTCGGCTTGGCTTGAACTTGGCTCGGTTCAACACTAACTCGGCAACAAGTTAACTCGGCCACCACTTCAACAAATCGTACTTCAACACAATTATGCTCGGCTCAAGGTCTCCAAGCAACTTTAATTCAAACACTTCTCCAAATCTAGATCCAAAACGAAATGGATCAAAAATCTTCAAACTCGTTGCAACTTCAAAATGAACACAAGAAACTCCAACTTCAAACTTCAAATACTTGGCTCCAAGAATCAACTTAGCTATGATTGGCTAAGTATGGCTCTGATACCAAAACTGACGCAGCGGATAATTCTAAACAAACTTCAATCGGTGAAAGCAGCGATCGATGGAATGAAGATACCGAAATGCCCAAATTCGTTGATCCGAAGATACCGAATTCTAGCTATCTCAAACACGTTGATAGCGCACTATACCGTGTTCAAAGATCTACGATTCTTCGTACGTTGATCTAGCGCACTAGATTCCGTGAATCGGCTTCTACGATCGTTGAATCGAGCGCACTCGATTAACCGAAAGAGGAGATAGGAGATTACACTCAACTACCAATTTAAGATGAAAGCACACAGCAATCAACAAGAAATTTATTCCAAAAAAATCCACCCACAATGTACAACGCACCCCCCCTATTTATAGAGTTTTGACCCTGACCCTTAAGTCGCATACGACTTACGACTCACTATAAGTCGGCGGCGACTCAATGCACACGGTTTAACACTTACAACACCATGCCGGCTCAATGACTCACGACTCAACAGATTCACGACTCATGACTTAGGACTCACGACTCATACTATAATGCGACACATACTTACATCTCACAGAACATAGTACACGACATACGACTTACGACTTAAAATATTTACAGCTTCAAACAACACAAACGACTCAAAATACAACACAATGTGTACGACATACGACTTAACAACATATGAATACCACCGACTCAACATAGGTCCAATGACTCAAGCTCCCAAGCTTACTTGCGGCATATCCCTTCAACCGAGTCAACTCCGAACGACTCATCTACTTCCACTTCTCTGCTCTTGTTAACTCGTACACGACTTATGGATAAGTCGTTGAGTCGTGTACGACTCATCACACTCGCACACCTCAAACTTCTGCTAAGTCGTAACTCCTCCTCTTCTTTCTTGTTAACTCGGATACGACTCAAATCCCTTTCTTTAACTCGCGTTTCTTTCTCCGTGTCCCCTCTGGTCTCCAGTTGAGTCGTGTATGGTTCAACTCCTCCATGTTGAGTCATGGACGACTCAACCCTTCCACTCAACTTAAAGCGCTGCTCCTTATCTCGTAACAACTTGAGTCATATACGACTCATGACTGCATCAACTATACACCCCATTTTTCATTTCGTACTCGACGGAAAACTAACTTCGTTCCACACTTTACTGAATCGACATATATCACTCACTCCACTCAAAGAAACAACCCCCTAATAGTTTTTAAAAAAGAACTAAAGACCAAAACCTATAACTTTACAGTTGAAACTTTTGGCTAATTCTAAACGGAAAAGGAGATGTTGATTTTCAAAGGTGAGATAGAGATGTTTATTTTCATTTTCAAAGAACAAGAAGATCCAAAGGAGAGGCAATAATAACTTGTACATGTATACCTCTATGTATATTTAAGTTACAACAAGCAGAACATTATTTTCAAAGCAAATATTACCAAAATATGATTTATACAGTTAAATCAACATTAGTATCATTTTTAATCAAGCTATTTACAAATTATTTCACATTCATTATTTTACAAAAATTATTAGGTAAATCTTAAAGATTTTACCTTGCACAATTATTGTAAAATCCAAGATAAATTATTTAAGCAAAAATGTGATTGTTTTTCTCTTTTGTAATATCTTGAGTGTGTAGAAATTATATGAAAATAAGAAGGCTGGGTATGAAATATAAGACGAGGATAGTGTGTGTGTATGTGTGTGTGTATAAAAAATTACATAACTAGATAAAAATAAGAAATAAAATAAAGATGCCCCTTAAATCACAAATTCAACTCTAACATCAAATCTAAGCCACCAAAGTACCATTACATATGAGGCATGTTGGATAATAGAGTGGATTAAGTCCTTTTGTTAACTTGATTACTTAAGGAATCTTACACCTTTTCATGTTCAAAATTTAAATATATTTATCCTTTTACAATCATTACTTATTCATTTCTTTTTACATACCAAAATATAAAGCCTTTCATGTTTTCCATGTGAATGTTGTTTTTTAAAGCATATGCAAGGGTATTAGGATTTTATACAACTTATCAGTCGATAAGAAGTTGAAAATCCGAAAAGCGGGTTTCGACCATATTTTTAGTTTTCCGTTGAACTGCCTATTTATGTAAATAGAATTCAAAAATGAATTTCTTATCATTAGTTATAAACTAAAAGAGGGTTATTTAATTGTTAAAACTATTAATTGAATATTTAAATTAAATTAAATTAAATATTCACAAATCAAAGTGATAAAATTTCGGGTCGTTACACGTTCTTGACCATTCAAGCTATGGAGCCGAGCCCTTACTTGAGTGTTAATCATAAATAATCATCATTCTATGTTATCTCGAAATTATTATATCATATGTTATATCATAAACCAGAATCGTCCTATGTTCACCCGGTGGTTTACAATCATATATCAAAATCAATGTCATCCAATGTTCGTACGGTATCTGTGTTACGACATACAAACCATATGTCAAGTAATCAAAGGTCAACAATCATGGAAGCTCACCATTGGTGGGAAAATCATCTGTAAATTACCTAGTGTCACCTAGTGTCTTATTATAAGAATGCCCAACTGAACCGAAGTTATGACTTTGTTGGATAATTGTTGTCAAGTTGTTTCCAAGTCAAGTGATGCTCAAATCCAAGGTCTAGTCTTTGATATCTTCGGATCATATTTTCAATATACAGGTTAGTTTCTGATCTCTTTGGGTCATGTAATCAATGACCAGTTCAATTCTTGACTCTTCGAATCTTAGTTTAATCTTTAATATCTTTAAATCGTTAACTGAACCCTCAACCTCTCCGGATCGTTAGTTGAATCCTTGACCACTCCAAATCGTTAATTGAATCCTTGACCGCTCCAAATCTTTAGTTGAATCCTCGACCTATTCGGATTGTTAGTGGATGTAAATTCTAGATCACTTGCTCTCTAACAAGGGGACCAAATGACTGGATGAGTCCAGGTACTCTCTACGAGGGGACTCACCATCCCATACAAGTCAAATCCACTTGCTTTTAGGCAAGGGAACTTGTACCTTACGGTCTATCGCCATGTCTCTCCGAATGGGAAAACTCCATTTAATTGGTTCATAAATCAATAAAAAGGGGGTAAACATCTTCCACTAGTGTTTTGAAATCAATATCTATTTTCACATTTGAGTTATTTTAAAAGTCAAGCATTCATTCACATAATTCAAATTCCAACGTCCAACAAACATCACTACATCTATCTCACCTAGCTTTACTGCCTAGCATCCAACTTAGCAAATGCCTAGATCGATCATCTTCCCATACATGAGTAAGCATCTTAACCGTAATACCTTATCATTTATTGACAACAAAGGAAAATTGCAAAAATCAAACCTAACTACCTGTCGTCCCGATCATGACATAGTTATCCCTGGCCTAGATCCAATGCAGCTTCCGTTTACTGTAGACGATGGGTATTCATACTGCATCATTGCAGCTCATTTTCTCACGTACTACTGGAGTTGGTTATTCCAAACCTATTCCTCAATCAAATAACGAAGCTTTCTATAATCATTTATCTTATGCCTGACGCAATGGATTTAACAATGACAACGAAATGAAGATTTCGTTGTCAATCAAATCGAAGACGATTCGATGAAACAAGATAAATCGATGGATTGAAAATACCCAAGTGCCCAAATTTGTTGATCTCAAGAGATACCGAATTCTGGCTATCTCCAACACGTTGATCGCGCACGATAACGTGTTAGAAGATCTACGATTCTTCTACGTTGATCTCGTGCACGAGATTCCGTGAATCGGCTTCAAATCCGTTGATTCGAGCGCACTCGAATAACCAAAAATGGAGAAAGGAGCTCACACTCAACTTCCAATTTTAAAGAGGCACAAAGCACTCAAACAAAAGTTTATTCAAAATCAACCAACCTTACAAATGACACAACCCTGCTTTTTATAGGCAGTTTACAACTCACACAGGTACTCGACTTACCAAGTTCAACGACCTAACACACTCAACGGCTGCGACTTAACAAATACAACATACACGGCATAACCACATATACAGCATACTAACGACCTAAGAGATAACGACATAAGAACAAACATCACAAATTACAACAATACGGTCTAACAGAAATACAACACGTACGACCTAAGGACTCAAAGACTCAAGAACTCCATGCGACATAAGCATCAGCGACCCAAGATGCATGCGTCCTAAGAAAGGAGCGACATAAGGAAACACGGCATAGGATCTTGCGACCTAAGAAGATGGCGACATACGCTTGGTTAGCTTGCGAACGACTTAAGAAACATGCGGCCTAACTGAGCGACCTAAGGAAAGCGACTTAAAGACATTCTTCAGAACGACCTAAGGTTGAGCGACCTAAAGTAACATGGCATAAGTCACAGTTGGTAACCCGTTAGGTCGCTGCCTCCTCCTCCGTTAGGTCGCTGCCTCCTTCAACACTGCATATCTTGCATAAGCTGCTTGACTCGCTTGGTTTGCATAGCTTGCTAGGTCGTTTAGATGGCATATCTTGCTGTTGGCACATTTGTTAGGTCATGAGCAACTTAAGGCAATCGAGTTATCATCCTGCGTTGCATCATCCTCCCTCGGTTGACAAGAATTCGACCCCGAATTCACATTGTCCTCTTCTTCGATAAGCTTATGCTCATGATACGGAATCAAGTGTTTGACGTTACAAAAGTCGGCAGTATGGACATGATCCGGTAACCTTAACTGATAAGCATTATCATTGATTTTCTTCAAGATTTCTACTGGACCAATCTTTCTAGCAGCTAGCTTGTTGTAAGTTCCAACAGTAAATCGATCCTTGGTCAACACTGCATACACAAAATCTCCTTCCTTGAAGTCCACATGTCGTCGTTTAATATCTACGAATTGCTTATATTTCTCGTTCTCCTTAAGCAATCGTTCATGAATAATCCGGTGACACTCCTGCAAATCATTCAAGAAATCACAAGATCGTTTAAAAATCCCTTTCTAACGTGGAGCTATCGACAAATCCAACGGTCCCTTCGGAATTGCTGAATATATCACTTGAAATGGATTGAATCCTATACTTCGATTAACAGCATGATTATGTGCAAACTCAGCTTGACATAACTTCGAATCCCAACTCTTCAAATTGTCATCCACGAGGCATCGCAATAGATTACCTAGGGATTTGTTCACAACTTCAGTCTGTCCATCCGTCTGTGGATCATAAGCACTACTGAATTTCAGCTTTGTTCCCACCATTCTCCATAGACTCATCCAAAAATGGCTCAGAAAACGAGTATCTCTATCCGAAACAATAGATACAGGCAATCCATAAAGTCGATAGATCTCTCTGAAGTATAACTGAGCGACATTAATGGCATCTGCAGTCTTCTTACAGGCAATAAAATGTACCATTTTTGAGAAACGATCAACCACCAAATAGATAGAATCATTGCCTCGTTGCGTTCTTGGTAATCCCAACACAAAATCCATACTGACATCCACCCATGGTTTAGTCGGTGCAGGAAACGGCATATACAAACCTGCATTTGTCGCTATCCCTTTTGAAACTTGAAAAATATGACATCTCTGAACAAACTTTTCAACTTCCCATCTCATTGACGGCCAAAAATAAGATTTTGATATCAACTGCAAAGTACGGTCTCGACCCACGTGTCCTTCCTCATGTAATTATTAGATGATCTTCATTCGCAGACTGCAATCTGGTATACACAACCGATTTCCCTTGAAGAGAAAACCATCTACCAACATATACTCATTCGTCTTCCCTTTCTCGACTCCATCTACAATCTTAGCAAAGTAAGGATCTTCAACAAACAATTCTAGAAGTACTTCGAATCCCGTCAATTCAACTTTCATCGTAGTCAACAAATGATTTCTTCTACTCAATGCATCTGCCACATGATTTGTAGCTCCCGACTTATGCTTTACCGCAAATGTAAATGGTTGCAAGTATGCGATCCATGAAGCATGCCTGGCTGCAACCTTATTCTGTCCCTGCAAATGTTTCAAGGCTTCATGATTAGTATACAGAACAAATTCTTTATGGAACAAATAGTGTCTCCAATGCTTTATAGCTTGCACAATAGCATAGAATTCCACGTCATAAGTATTATATCTCATCTTTGCTCCCAAAAGCTTCTCACTGAAATAAGCAATTGGACGTCCTTTTATGACTCAACACTCCTCCAATTCCAACTTTAGATGCATCAGTATGTAATTCAAATAGCAACTGAAAATCCGACAAAACTAGAATTGGTGCTGATGGCAAAAGTTCCTTGATTCGCTCAAAAGCAAATCCTGCTTCCTTTGACCATGGAAACTGCTTGCCCTTCATACAATCAGTAACAGGCGCCATCACGCTACTGAAATGTGGAACGAACCTTCGGTAGAATGATGCTAAACCATGAAAACTTCTCACTTCAGTTATAGTCCTGGGCTGTGGCCAATTTCTGATTGCTTCATCTTTACTTTGATCCACCTGGATACCTTCCTTGGACAATACATACCCCAGAAATAAAACACTTGTCGCCATAAACACACATTTCTTTGTCGCTGCATAGAACTGTTCCTGATGAAGAATCATCAACACTTCCCGTAAGCGTTGTAGATGTTCCTCTGTGCTCCCACTGTAAATCAGGATATCATCAAAGTATACTACCACGAACTTTCCAATAAATGGTCGAAAGATCTGATTCATCACCCGCATAAAAGTGTTAGGTGCATTCGAAAGACCAAATGGCATGACCAGCCATTCATACAATCCTTCCCGTGTCTTGAAAGCTGTCTTCGATTCATCCCCTGATCGAATTCGAATTTGATGATACCCGCTCTTCAGATCAATCTTTGAAAAGATAACAGCTCCATTCAAATGGTCTAATAAATCATCCAATCTTGGCATCGGAAATCCGTACCTCACTGTAATCTTGTTTAGTGCTCGACTATCTGTACACATTCTTCAAGTTCCATCCTTTTTCGACACTAACAATGCTGGTACAACACAAGGACTTAAACTTTCTTGTACGCGCCGTTGTTCAAGCAACTCTTCCACCTGCCTTCTCAACTCCTCGTGCTCCTTTGGACTCATTCTATAATGTGGTCTATGTGGTAATACTGCTCTCGAAACAAGATCAACCTGGCGTTGTATGTCTCTCAACGGTGATAACTCTTTCGGAAATTCTTCAGGAAAGACATCTTCAAATTCCTTCAAAACTGGCTTAACTTCCTCTGGAATTTCAACAGTTTCACTACTTTCACGTCCAATCAACAAAAATACTTCAGGCTCCTCCTCTACTTCTTTGACAAATTCTTTCAATGATAAAAGAGTCTTTAGTTCTTCGATTTACTCTAATTTGCTTTCACTCTTTTGTCGCTGTTAGGAACCAAAGTGATTTTAGTGCCCTCGAACATGAAACTATAGCGGTTAGTCCTTCCATCGTGTTGCACGGCTCTATCGTATTGCCATGGTCTGCCCAACAACAAATGATATACATCCATATCCACAACATCACACCAAATCTCATCTTTGTACTTATTTCAGATGGAAAAAGTTACACAAGCTCTTCTAATGACCATCACTTCCCCACCTTTCCTCAACCAAGCTAATTTGTAGGGTTTACGATGCTTCTCTGTCTTTAACGCCAACTTCTTCATAGCTTCTATAGAAATGATGTTATCACAGCTTCCCACATCGATGACAAACTTGCAAACCCTTCCTAAGATAGTGCACGTTGACTGGAAAATATTACCTCTCAACCAGCTAGTCTCCTCTTCCAGCTTTGGCGTCAAGCAAGATCTCCTCATCGTTAAAGAATATCCTTCGTCTCCCGCCAATAATTCTTCTTCCTCCTCAGCTTGTGGTGAATTGGAACATTCTACTTTTGCATCCTCATCCTCAACCTCAGCAACCATCACTCGCTTCTTAGGCTTCGGACGTTCATTGCTCTTGTGACCAAACTCCTGACAGTTATAGCACTTGATACTGTTGACCTTGGTCTTAGCAACTTCATTGGCAACCGGTTTATTAACACCCTTGGAAACATTAGTATTGCTACTAGCCCCTTTCACTTGATTGTTGGAATTTGTAAACACACCACCTCCTCTTCTTCCTTGCTTCTCCCAAGCTAGAGCTTTCTGGTGTGCTTCAGCAATGGATCTTGGATCAAACATATTCACCATATCCTGAATTTGCATTCTCAATCCTCCACCAAACCTAACTGTCAACTGTTCCTCTGTCTCCATGATATCATTTCTGGCAATCAGTTGATAAAACTCATCTGCATAGTCATTTTCCGACTTTGTTCCCTGTCTCAAATTTTGTAAGCGTTGATACATAAGAGACTGATAATTATAAGGTAAGAAAGTAGCTTTCATCAACTTCTTCATCTTCTCCCATGACTCAATCTTTGACTTTACCATCCTTTCTCGTGTAAGTTTAGTTTGTTGCCACTATGCCATAGCTCTTCCCCTCAGTCGTGTAGCAACTAACTTAACTCTACGTTGCTCGGGTACTTCCTTAAAGTCATAAATTTCTTCAACATTTGATAACCAATCCAGAAACTCTTCTGCTATCATTCCTCCTTTGAATTCTGGAATTTCTGTTTTCATTCCCGATTCTCATCGACGATCATCTTCTATATGGCCTCGATCTCGATAATGAACACTTCCTCTATCACCATCTTCGTCATAATCAAATGTACTTCGATATCTATCTCGACCGTCAACATTCCTATGATCATACATGTCTCTTCTACTATGTCTTTCAGCATCACAATATGGCTCATCTCCAAACTCACATGGAGTTCTTCTCTCTTCATTTCTGTACTCATGATGTTCTCGTCTCATTGAAACTAATGATTCTCTTCTTTCTCGATAAGATTGTGGCGACACCGTCCTCGCTTCCGTAACCGATGGCGAAACTCTGTTTCCTCCATGGTTCGAGACTGGTGACCTTCTCCTTTGGCTTTGATTCAAGTCATTCATCAATTTCTCCAACTTCCCAATGCCTTCATCAAACTTTTCATTAATACGTTGTTCCATTTGCTCGGCTTCTTGTCTTCGATACACATCTTCATCATTTTGAAAACGATTAGCTCATCTCGGAGGCATGATCTTCAACAACAATCTTCAACTAGCACAACTTTAACTCAAATCTGAACTGGACTTGCTCTCGGCATGCACTTAGCTCGGCTCGGTCTAACTAGCTTGGATCTGCACTTAGCTTGCTCCGCTTGAACGACTTCTACACTCGGCTCCCAAGAGGCTCGGCTTAGCTATGATTGGCTAAGTCTCGCTCCGATACCAAACTGACGCAGCGGATTTAACAATGACAACGAAATGAAGATTTCGTGTCAATCAAATCGAAGACGATTCGATGAAACAAGATAAATCGATGGATTGAAAATACCCAAGTGCCCAAATTCGTTGATCTCAAGACTTACCGAATTCTAGTTATCTCCAACACGTTGATCGCGCACGATACCGTATTAAAAGATCTACGATTCTTCTACGTTGATCTCGCGCACGAGATTCCGTGAATCGGCTTCAAATCCGTTGATTCGAGCGCACTCGAATAACCGAAAATGGAGAAAGGAGCTCACACTCAACTTCCAATTTTAAAGAGGCACAAAGCACTCAAACAAAAGTTTATTCAAAATCAACCAACCTTACAAATGACACAACCCTGCTATTTATAGGCAGTTTACAACTCACACAGGTACTCGACTTACCATGTTTAACGACCTAACACACTCAATGGCTGCGACTTAACAAATACAACATACACGGCATAACCACATGTACAACATACTAGCGACCTAAGAGATAACGACATAAGAAAAAACATCACAAATTACAACAATACGATCTAACAGAAATACAACACGTACGACCTAAGGACTCAAAGACTCAAGAACTCCATGCGACATAAGCATCAGCGACCCAAGATGCATGCGTCCTAAGAAAGGAGCGACATAAGGAAACACGGCATAGGATCTTGCGACCTAAGAAGATGGCGGCATACGCTTGGTTAGCTTGAGATGACTTAAGAAACATGCGGCCTAATTGACCGACTTAAGGATAGCGACTTAAAGACATTCTTCAGAACGACCTAAGGTTGAGCGACCTAAAGTAACATGGCATAAGTCACAGCTGGTAACCCGTTAGGTCACTACCTCCTCCTCGGTTAGGTCGCTGCCTCCTTCAACACTGCATATCTTGCATAAGCTGCTTGACTCGCTTGGTTTGCATAGCTTGCTAGGTCGTTCAGATGGCATATCTTGCCGTTGGCACATTCGTTAGGTTGTGAGCGACTTAAGGCAATCGAGTTATCATCCTGCGCTGCATCAATGCCCATCTAGCATGGAACAATATTTTCCCGATCTCGTTTTTCTACCTATGAGTTCTCTTTATAACTGTTTCTTGTAAGGAATCTACCCTTTTTTATTCAGGTAAATTCTCGCTGGGGTTTCGTTCAATTCTATGTAAGAAGATAATTTTAGTTCCCTTATACGTTTTGGTCCACCAAAGCCATCATCCACCTTTCGCTTTCCTTTGTCTTTACCAAATCTTGCTACGGAAGGTCCTCCATCATCTATAGCATTAACTTCTGCTTTTTCAATTTCAGCATCCTCCCAATGCATGTATCTCTCATCCTTATGGTAAAATTCCACGAGATCAGTCGGTGGATCCCTTTCCAAAGCAACCTTAAAAATTCATCTTACTGACGGCTTCTGAAATTGGTGCTACCAGAATCACCGATGGATCCAGTTTATGAACTACAGCGGATCCTGCATTGAACCTTGCCATATAACTTCATTGTGTCTCTCTGGTCCTTTGCTTCATGCTCAATAGTGTCATGACATTTTTTGGTCGTGAAATATGAACCCTAAACTATCTCATAAACATATTCACTAACTCAGTCCACATGCCTATGGACTCATTTTCCAGCTACTTGACCCACATTACTGCTAAATCTATTAAATGTATTGGGAAACACTGTCCCATTACTTTTTTATATGCACCCGCTACCTTCATATTGTATCTCATTAAATGAACCGTTGGATCAGTCTTTCCATCCTAAATTTCTAGCTTTAGCAGCTTGAAATTGGGTGGATTCCTCGCATACTTGATGTTAGGAGTGAATGGATTTCTGTTCAAATCCTGCAGACTCTAGTCTAGCGGTCCACTTTTCATTGTTTGTCTAAATATTTCAACAATTCTATCACTATCATCTAACGGAAGTCTCTATTCCACTTTTTCATTCCATCTCCCATTCCTATGGCGAAATTCTAGCACGTACTCTACTGCTTGTATATTTGCACTCTATCTCATGTTATGGTGTTCAACATAGTTTCCCAGGCGTGTCCAGTCTCTACGCTAGTTCAAATTAATCATGCCCCTAAGTCCTCTTGGATCGATACCAACTTGTGCTTGGCGGTCTGTACTAAGTTGTGGTGCCTCTTTGGGGTTGCTCTATTTTGTTCCATTATATTCCCAGGTGCATTTTCTCTAGCCTCTGATTCTGATTTGTAGCAACTTCGATTGTTCCTAGTTGTCCAATCTTTCTAAAATTCCTTCATCATCTCTTCCTGACGGGGTATTATTCTCTACTGCATTTCTATCATCATCGTCTCTATTTTGTCTTTGGTTATGTGGATGGAAGTGGGGTTAGATCCCACCCCTTGGCTGCTCCCATGTCCTTGTTGGCTTTCTCCAACAGCAGTTCTCCTGGTTGATGGCCTCGTCATTCACCTAAATTCAAGTTTCAAGTTGTCAAATCCTGATTTCTCTCAGTGAAATTACCAAAATGTTTACGCTAAAAGTTGGCATGAACACCCAAAGACTACAGAAGAGAATAAAAATGAAGAAAATAGGTTGAAAATGAGGAAAAGAGAGCACATAATAATTATAGCGGTTCGACTAACCAGAAGCCTATGTCCATTTGAACTTTGTTTATATTTCTGCTGAGTTTTACAAAGTTGATCTTATGGATCATTGATTATCCTTGAGATTACATAGAAAGTACAAAAATTTGTTAATTAGCCAAAAAATTCCTTTAAATGATGCCCCTTACCCTATATTTATAGATCTATTTAGATGAAATTCTCTCCACCACGTTCTTGCCTACATTCCCACGTTTAAGAGAAGTTGAACCAAAAAGGTCGTGGTCAACTTATCAATCTTTAGGGATCGGTATTGAACCATGCATTATGGATCAGTACCAATCCATTAGATTGGTCATTATGCCTTCTTTAATCTCTCATGGGCGATTGGTTGACTTGTATTCTTACTTCTTCATATCGATTGGGTAAAAATCGAGTGAATTCCTTGGTTTGGAGATCGAGTAAAGATGCTTAATTTATCCATCGACTATTTCAGTTAAGGAGTGTGGGAGAACCATCATCTATGGTGTGCATCAACTGATAATTGCTAAGCATTCTATGACATGAACTCTGAGGAAGATTTAGGCATCTCTTGGAGATTCTTGGCAAATTTATGACTTCAATTCTTGGTTTGCTTGGCATATGAGATAGGAAGTTATCAATCTGGACTTGTGCATGGTAATATCTTTGTTTGATCGATCTAATTCATTCGAATATGGCTTGGTCACAAGCCGGTTGGATTTTGATTATTTGGTAGTATACATGAGTTGGGGACTTTATTTTTCGGTTTTCATTTTTTGGTTAATGTTGCTTGCTAAACTAAAATAGATCCATCCCATCCCATACACTTTTCGACAGAATAAGAGTCATGAATATACAAAAAGACATATCATACATAAAATCATAACATACATGAATTGTTGCAAACTCTGTAATGTAATGCAACAAGGTAATTTAAATTTTAGTTCACATTGGACACTATCTAAAATAAATTCTAAAACTATAATAACAAATAAATAACGTAAGAACTTAATTTGGGGTTTAAATTCATAAAGAGCACTACCTTAAAAATTCCTAAAATTATAATCACTGAAGTTACGTTTTGGCTTCAAATTATTTTTCTTTGGTTTCTCATACTAAAATATGTATTAAGCTAGAATAAAATTTAAGCAAAGTTCACAAATTTACTTGACTTCTTATATTGGAAAAAAAATCCAATTTTTAGTTTAAATAATTACAATAGAAGATGTAAATATTTGTAGCTTTTTCCTATGCATAGTTGCTAAAAAATGCAATTTTCCTTATTATATGTATCTTTTTCCACAAATATTTGCTAAAATGGAGATATATTTTTGTTAAATGTGTAATTTTTATTTTATAAATATATAAACTTAAATAAGCATATATCTGCCAAAAAGTGGGTAGGACATTTGTATTATTTTTATGTTTTTTTACATTTAGTTGAAGTTTATGTGAGGAGAACTTAAAAAGATAGTGTTACTGCAAGTTAATTTTAATTTTTTATATGACTTCAGCAAGTTTTAAAAGATAGAGGTGTGATTTAAAAGGTTTCATTAAGATGGGAATTTCATATATTTTGAAGAAAAACTTTAAAAGACATTTAAAAAATCTACTATCGTATATTAATCATTTTCAACTTAACATTACTTATACACCCATGCATGCATGGGATTTCCACTTATATGTATACATTTTCTTCCCCTTTGTCATTATATAGATGGGAAAATAAGTATCATTTAAACATGACAAGGTAGTATGAAATAGTTTGTCTATAAAGTTCAATATGAATATTTATAGCTGACATGTACTTAGGGAATATACACACACATACACACACATGCACATACATACATATGTATGTATGTATGTGTGTGTTTGCGTAAAAAATGGTCGCAAACACCCAAAGTCGTATGAGTTGGTTGATTTTATGTTGTATTTAGTGATTTGGGTGATTTATGCAAATATATAAAAAGCAGGGACTAAACTGTAAAAGACACACAGATTTATAGTGGTTCGGCCAGAACGTGCCTACGTCCACTTTATATGTTATTCTCCTTTTTTCTTTAGATTACAAGTACAAAGCTATGATTACAAGTATCTAAAGTTGTTTGAGAGTTCCTTCCAGGCTTGAGCTCTCAAACTTGTCTCCCATTGTTGTACCCCTGCCCCTCTATTTATAGAGTGAGGCTGGGGGCAGGAGTCTTGGATGTTTATAGCTGCTGGTGGGCTTGGGCTGAAGCAATCTGGACTGGAAACTATGGTTCGGCATTCTTCGGTTCGGCGGTGCTTGGAGAGAAGGATGGTTGGACCGGTGGTAGGTTGGTCCGGTGGTAGGTTGAGTGGAGCTCGTTCGGTGGTAGGAGTATGGTCCGGTGGAGCGTGGGTTGTAGTTAATTCGGTGGGAAGGGGAGTGCCGAATGCGTCTGCCGAATGAGGTGCCGAATGCTTCTGCCGAATGAGGTGTCGAATGCTTCTGCCGAATTCTTCTTGTATTGGGAACGCCGGATGAAACAAAGCGCCTTGAATGCCGAATGAAACTTTAATCCTTTGATACCGAATGGACTTGAATGTTGGAGATGCCGAATGAACCAAGGTATGCCGAATGAGCTCTCGTATGGCTTGCTGGCTGCTTCTTCTTGTTCCGGTCGTGGTGGAAACGCACACAACATGGATATCCTAGTTTTGACCAAAAAATGGGATAACACTTTGCCCCCCAAAATATGCCTTGCGGTAGGAAGGCGTGTTTTGTAATGCCATGAGCTGGATGTTCGTATCCTGTTGACAACCTGTAAAGAGCTTGATATTTTATATGGCCGCAAATGACGACCGTTCGGGATCGAGCTATTTGGGATGAAGCGCGGCCGTTCATGGTCAAGCGCCTAACTTCAAATGACGATCGTTCGTGATCAAGTCATTTGAGGTGAAGTGCGACCGTGCGCGGTCAAGCGCATAAATCCGTGCGTCGATCGTTCGGGATCGAGTCATCTGCAGTGAAATGTGACCGTTCAAGGTCAAGCGCTTTACTTCAAATGACGACCGTTCGGGATCGAGTCATTCGAGGTAAAGTGCGACAGTGCGCGGTCGAGTGGGGACCGTTCAAGGTCAAGCGCTTAACTTCAAATGACGATCTTTCGTGATCGAGTCATTCGAGGTAAAGTGCGACAGTGCGCGGTCAAGTGGTGGTCCTCAAATGACGACCGTACGCGATCAAGCCATTTGAGGTAAGGCGTAACAGTCAGTGATCAGGTGGCGGACCTCAAATGACGACCGTTCGCGATCGAGCCATTTGAGGTAAGGTGAGTTGTGCCGTTCGAGGCGAGTTGTGCCGTTCGAGGCGAGTTGTGCCGTTCAAGGCGAGTTTGTGACCGTTCGCGGTCGGGTGCCGTTCGAGGCGAGTTGTGACTGTTCGAAGTCGGGTGCCGTTCGAGGCGAATTGTGACTGTTCGAAGTCGAGTGCCGTTCGAGGCGAATTGTGACTGTTCGAAGTCGGGTGCCGTTCGAGGCGAATGAGTGTGCCCGGGGGGACTTAATATTATCAGTGTTGGAGTCATTGTTTGGGGGAATTTTTCGAATCAAAGACTTCGGCAGTTCGTTGCCATGCAATAGGTGCTCGTGGACCGTTCGCGATCCAACGGGCATACAAGTAAATAATTTTTTCATAGAATTGTAAATGTTAAAGCAATAGTACCTTACAGCAGAAATGTCCAAACAGGAAGAATTCAAATGTTCAAATCGAAACAAAAGCAAAGCAAGGATGTCAAAGTGTAAGTTCCCACTCCGAAGCAGTCAAAGATCATTCAGAGCATGCCTGGAGATCGTTCGCGATCTCGTACATGTGCAAACGATTTAATTGCGTTAGTGGAAGCTTACGACCTGTTCATCGTTATTTTAATCAAGCAATCAATGGATAATCAAATGGTGCCTTGATCCAGGGTCACCTCTAGCTGACGTAGAGGGCGGTCGCTCTGGCTCCACCGCTGGAGTTCGCCTCCTCACATACTGAAGGAGCATACCGTTCCTAATATGCCCTTCTACCTCGTCCTTCAAATGCCTACAATCATTAGTGTTATGACCATTCAATTCATGAAATACACAAAACTTATCTGATTTTCTTTCGTCAGAGGTGGGATCCCTTCGCATTGGTCTACGATACGGAACCTGCCCCTTGGTATCCTGATAAATCCGTTCCAAACTCTCATTCAGCTCTGAATAGGTGGTGAAGCGTGGTTCTCTTCGTAGCCACTTTGTCCTGTCATCATTATCCTCAGCCTTTCTTTTTCCTTTGCTAGTCTCCGCACCCTTTTCAGGTGGGTTTCCGCTCTTGATTACGTAAACGTCATCTTCTTCCTCTCTTTCTGCACTAGCATCTTCCAAACGCAGAAACTTTTCAGCCTCATGATAGAACTCTCCCAGATTCATAGGCGGGTCCTTGGTTGATGAATTCTTGAACTCTGTATTACCAGCTATTCCAGATACAGCCGCCATCATGACCATAGATGGATCTGGTCGATCCACTGATGCTGCCGCCGCATTAAATCGCGTTAGAAAGCTCCTCAAAGTCTCTCCAGTTTTCTGTTTCAAGGTTGCCAAAGTCATCACATTCTTGGGTCTCGCAATATGAACCCTGAATTGCCTCATGAATCTCTCAGTTAAATCTGCCCATGTTCCTATGGAGCCGTTCTCCAGTTGCCTAAACCATAACGCTGCAATGTCCGTCAAATATAGTGGAAAGCACGGGGCCATAACCTCCTCTGATGCCCCCAGCACTTCCATATGTCTCATATACTTCGTTAGATGGACCGTGGGGTCCGTTTTCCCATTGTACATGTCCAATGATGGTAGCTTGAATTCTGGTGGGTTCCTAGCCATCCTAATCGCAGAAGAAAATGGACTCCTGTTTACATCTTCCAAGTCTCTGTTTACTAAACCGCCTCTCATAGCTCTTCTAACCATCTCTGCTAATCTGTCATTGTCTCCAAGCTGTAGTTCTCGTTCACTGCCTTCGACCTGCCCCCCAAGTCCGCGGGAGTTTTCATGTGTATGCCTCCCTGGCTGAACGTTCATTCCTCTATTGCTACCAGGTGGTTCGGATGCCCCCATCTCACTTCCCGGGGTCGGATCAACATGCTCTGCGTGAGTGCCCCCTAGCTCTGGTGCTACGCCAGATGGTCCTGCCCCGTTCTGAACCCCAGTTGCTCCTTGGATTTGTGCTCCAATTTGCCCAATTTGTTGAAGTAAGTTCTGGATCATCTCTTCTTGTCTTCTCATCATGGCCTCCATCTCATCCCTAGTGATGAAGATCGACGCTTGATTCCCTCCTGAGGAAGCCTCTTGACTTCCTTGGTGTTCACTTCTCTCTGGCCTTTGCCTTTTACTTATTTGTCTCGTCATAACTCTTAGATCTGAACTCTTAGATTTTCAAATTCAACTTCTATCCGATGTAGCGGGAGCTGGTTCTTCTCAGTGAAAGCACCAAAATGTTTGCGTAAAAAATGGTCGCAAACACCCAAAGTCGTATGAGTTGGTTGATTTTATGTTGTATTTAGTGATTTGGGTGATTTATGCAAATATATAAAAAGCAGGGACTAAACTGTAAAAGACACACAGATTTATAGTGGTTCGGCCAGAACGTGCCTACGTCCACTTTATATGTTATTCTCCTTTTTTCTTTAGATTACAAGTACAAAGCTATGATTACAAGTATCTAAAGTTGTTTGAGAGTTCCTTCCAGGCTTGAGCTCTCAAACTTGTCTCCCATTGTTGTACCCCTGCCCCTCTATTTATAGAGTGAGGCTGGGGGCAGGAGTCTTGGATGTTTATAGCTGCTGGTGGGCTTGGGCTGAAGCAATCTGGACTAGAAACTTTGGTTCGGCATTCTTCGGTTCGGCGGT
Source organism: Allium cepa (assembly GCA_030765085.1). Classification (NCBI taxonomy): domain Eukaryota; kingdom Viridiplantae; phylum Streptophyta; class Magnoliopsida; order Asparagales; family Amaryllidaceae; genus Allium; species Allium cepa. The sequence continues at coordinate 3,568,177 of CM060937.1, forward strand.
GCTTGGAGAGAAGGATGGTTGGACCGGTGGTAGGTTGGTCCGGTGGTAGGTTGAGTGGAGCTCGTTCGGTGGTAGGAGTATGGTCCGGTGGAGCGTGGGTTGTAGTTAATTCGGTGGGAAGGGGAGTGCCGAATGCTTCTGCCGAATGAGGTGCCGAATGCTTCTGCCGAATGAGGTGCCGAATGCTTCTGCCGAATGAGGTGCCGAATGCTTCTGCCGAATGAGGTGCTGAATGCTTCTGCCGAATGCTTCTTGTATTTGGAACGCCGGATGAAACAAAGCGCCTTGAATGCCGAATGAAACTTTAATCCTTTGATACCGAATGGACTTGAATGTTGGAGATGCCGAATGAACCAAGGTATGCCGAATGAGCTCTCGTATGGCTTGCTGGCTGCTTCTTCTTGTTCCGGTCGTGGTGGAAACGCACACAACATGGATATCCTAGTTTTGACCAAAAATTGGGATAACAGTGTGCATGCATGTATGTATGTATATAACACATAAGAGGAGTTTGACAGTTACTAATGCTGTAGATGCCAATAATATATCCTTTGAATTTCCAATAGCCACGATTCTACCATCTTCATAAAAAATGTTTCCTGGTAACTATGGATTTTCCCATCATACACATTTGAACATCTATTATCCAATATCCATTTCTCCTTATATATTGCATTATTTGGTGCTTGAAAAACAAAATATATGTGTTCTGTTAACTTTTTTATATTGGGTCTATGGAGTTAAGTTTTGGAAAGCTGAACTCGTGAAGAGTTTGAATGCTCTTATAATATAGTTATTTGATAAATGAGTTTTAGCAATAAAATATTCAACATATTTCTCCTTAATACTATTACCTAACATTCTAGGAATCCATATGTTAATTAATATATTTTGAGGTTTTACATTTGGTTTCTTAGTTTCGATTTAAGCTTGGAAACCCTAACAAATTTAGTACTTTTAGTATTGCTTTTATTTTATCTTGGATTAGGAGTATATCCAAGTCCATGTTTATTATTTGAAGGCTTAGATACAAAAATAAATTTTGTAAATTATATTTCCCTCTATGAAACTTATCAATATCTGTTTTGATTTTATCGATATCTTTATTACAATTAATAGTAGTATTGTCTAGGGATTTAATTTTGTCTTTTAGATCGGTGATCTTCGACTTCATTGAACGATTTTCAATTTTCAAGAACTCATTTTCATTTTCCAATCTTTTAAGGCTTTCCAATTTCAAATCATTTTCTTCACTAAGCTCGTTTAGTCTTCCAATCTCATCTTCTAGACATTTTTTTCCTCGGTTAACATTTCATTGAAAATATTTAATCTATCTTTCTCTATCAAACTTGCCTTACATTGTTTACTAAGCATTTTATATCCCTTATACCTATCATTTAATACATTCACAATTTCTTCATTAGACTTTCACACTTGGTATTATTTTCCATGAAGCAAATGTTAGCATTTTCAATGTTTGGCTCACAATCACTTGATGGTGTGTCTAAATCATCTCATGTCTCTTTGTAAACCCGCTTCCTCTTCTTGTTGAATGTATCAATATTTGAAGAGTATTTCTTCATATTAGGGCAGTGACTTTTTAAATGACAAATTTTATCACATTCGAAACGGTTAACAACATATCTAGTTCTAGTACATTTGTTATTTTTTCGAAGTCTTTTTATTTTCATAAATTTCAAGAAATTCTAGAGAGTCTTTGTAAGATCCCCCACCTCTTTACCCATTCTACCGAAAAATATTACTAACCAATATTCTCATATTATGCAGAGAATGAAGCGATATGTGGTACACACATGAATATTCCCTTTGATTAACACTGATACACATTTAGACATCGAATATAACTCACCATAAAACATACATTTATTGGAGTAATCATGCGTACCTCCAGGATAGAAAAATACACAATACGTAGTAAATCATAGAGATCACAAAGTCAACATCACAACGATAATATATAATATGAACTATATAAGTGTCTGTGAGTGTACAAACATCTCAAATAATGTATAATCGATATTCACTATCAAACATACAATAAGTCAACAACACACTAATAGTATACTACTTCCATATGTCTCTACTATGATGACAAAACACAAGCTAGTCACTCCGTCCCTGTACTAGAAATGTCTCGGACCGACCTAAGTATTACATAAATAACACATGGGTCGGACTTTATCTAAATCAAAAGGTCAATATACATGTGAAACTCAACATATACTGAGTATAATAAGAATAGGATAACACCAACAGAATAACTCGAAACAACAATCATAATGTCAATGTGTATAATATGTTTGTATGGTATATAATGATAATATATTAAACAATCCCCAAAGCATCATATGATGTAGAATACCACAAAACCATGTATAAAGATATCATCACCCATATAAATGCTCATTAGATCAAAAATCATGAAACAATGTCGGATGGGTGAATCATCCATATTTAGAAATCATCATCAAATTCCAAAAATCAATTATAAGTGAGATGCCACTAAGTATAGTCAGGTTATGTAACTACCCTCCTTGAAATGGGCCTAATTTTCAACCCAAAAAAGGCGCATTGAACCTTAGAACCATTCCAAAGCTAGCTATTAGTTGGTAAAATTGATTTAAACAACAATATATAGAGCTGTCTATCTATACATTTAGAATCTTGCAACCGAAGGATAAAATATAATATTAAAATAGTACCCATTTACTTAAAAATTCAAATGTCAAAAATAAATAACATAATTCCACATAACAGTGCAAAATATTCGCAGTACAATATCTGATGCAGCGCAGGCTTTAGGTCGTAGGTCGCGTGCCATAAGTCGTCATCGACCCAGCGGGTTACGGCCTAAAGAGATACGAGTGGAGGATGATGCACGGCAGCAGTTATGTCTTAAGTCGCTTGAGCGACCTAACGACTTAAGCCACCGGCGACCTAACTAGATATTTTAACAAGCGAGTTATGTTGAGTCGCCAGCCAGCGACCTAACAATTTCCATGCCACTGTCTAAGTCGCTACTCCCTTAAGTCATTTTCGACCTTATGCAGCATCTTTTAGGTCGCAAGATCTTATGTCGCAAGTCCTGAAGCTATGCTATCTTTTAAGTCATGAGTTCCTTAAGTCACTACTAGAGATAGGTCGCTAAGTCGCTTCTGGAGGTTCTCTTATGTTGCTGATATTAGGTCGCATGGTTGTGTTGTTAAGTCGTATGATTGTTGTTATTATCTATGTCATAAGTCGTATGTCATTTGTATGTGGCATATGTTGTTATGTCGTGTGTTGTGATGTACTGATAGGTCGCGTGTGAGGTTGGGTCGTGTTGTTTTAGGTCGTAGGTTGGCATCTGTTAGGTCGGACGTGTATGTGTGTTATAAATTTGCCTATAAATAGCGGGTGAGTTGTATCATTTGATAGGTTGATTTTGAATAAAACTATGTGTTATGTGCTTTGTGCCACTTTGAAATTGGAAGTTGAGCGTTGTCTCATTTCTCCATTTGCGGTATTCGAGTGCGCTTGAATCAACAGATTTGAAGCCGATTCACGGAATCTCGTGCGCGAGATCAACGTAGAAGAATCGTAGATCTTTTAACACGGTATCGTACGCGATCAACGTGTTGGAGATAGCTAGAATTCGGTATCTCTCGAGATCAACGAATTTGGGCATTTGGGTATCTTCAATCCATCGATTTATATTGTTTCATCTAATCGTTTCATCGATTAGTTTGACACGAAATCTTCATTTCGTCGTCATCCGTTATATCCGCTGCGTCAGTTTGGTATCAGAGCTAGACTTAGCCAATCATAGCTAAGCCGAGCCTCTTGGGAGCCATGTGAAGTGTTGGAGTTTGAGATCCGAGCTATAAGAAGGAGGTGTGCATCACTTTGTATTAAAGTTAGTTCAAGGCCGAGAGTTACAGTGTCAAGCCGAGAGCAAGCTAAGTGCAAGCCGAGTGTTGAAGTTTGAGCCGGATCTAGAAGTTGTTCTAGCCGAGAGTAGGTTCAGTGAAGGAGCCGAGTTGTTGAAGATTGTTTGATTCGACAATGCCGCCGAGAAGAGCTAATCGTCATCAGAATGTTGAAGATTTGTATAAAAGAGAAGATGCCGAACAAATGGAACAACGAATTAGTAATAAATTCAATGAGAAGTTGGACAAGGGAATTGGTAGGTTAGAGAAATTGATGATCGATATGAATCAAAGTCAAAGGATAAGATCATCAAACTCGAACCATGGAGGAAACAGAGTTTCGCCATCGGATACGGAAGCGAGGAGGGTATCGCCACAATCTTATCAAGAAAGAAGAGAATCATCAGTTTCAGTGAGACGAGAACATCACGAGTATAGACAAAAAGAGAGAAGAACTCCACGTGAGTTTGAAGATGAACCATATCGTGATGATGAAAGACATAGTAGAAGAGACATGTATGATCGAAGAGAAGTTGAAGGTCGAGATCATATAGACGTACATTTGATTTTGATGAAGATGGTGATAGAGGGAGTAATCATTATCGAGATCGAGACCAAGTTCGAAATTCTTATCGGGATGTTGAAGATGATCATCGATGGGAGTCGGGGATGAAAACGGAAATTCCAGAATTCAAAGGGGGAATGGTAGCAGAAGAATTTCTGGATTGGTTATCTAATGTTGAAGAAATTTTTGACTTCAAGGAAGTACCTGAACATCGAAGAGTTAAGCTAGTTGCTACAAGGTTGAGGGGGGGAGCTTTGGCATGGTGGCAGCAAACTAAGCTAACACGGGAGAGAATGGGGAAGTCAAAGATTGAGTCATGGGAGAAGATGAAGAAGTTGATGAGAGCTACTTTCTTACCTTATAATTATCAGTCTCTTATGTATCAACGCCTACAGAATTTGAGACAGGTAACAAAGTCGGTGAATGATTATGCGGATGAATTTTATCAATTGATTACGAGGAATGATATCATGGAGACAAAGGAACAATTGATAGCTAGATTTATTGGAGGGTTGAGAATGCAAATTCAAGATATGGTGAATATGTTTGATCCTAGATCTGTTGCTGAAGCACACCAAAAAGCTCTAGCTTGGGAGAAGCAAGGTAGAATAGGAGGTGGTGTGTTTACAAACTCTAATAATCAGGTGAAAGGAGCTAGTAGCAACACTAACGTTTCCAAAGCTGTTACTAAACCGGTTGTTAATGAAGTTGCTAAGACCAAGGTCAACAACAATTTCAAGTGCTATAACTGTCAGGAGTTTGGTCACAAGAGCAATGAATGTCCGAAGCCTAAGAAGCGAGCGATGAGTGCTGACGTTGAGGATGAGGATGCGGAAGTAGAATGTTCTAATTCACCACAAGCTGAGGAGGAAGAAGAATTGTCGGGAGATGAAGGGTGTAATTTAATGATGAGGAGATCTTGTTTGACACCAAAATAAGAGGATGATTCAAGCTGGTTGAGGAGTAATATTTTCCAATCAACATGCACTATCTTGGGAAGGGTTTGCAAGTTTGTCATCGATACGGGAAGCTGTGATAATATCATTTCTTCAGAAGCTGTAAAGAAGTTGGCGTTAAAGACGGAGAAGCATCCAAAAACTTACAAGTTAGCGTGGTTGAGGAAAGGTGGGGAAGTGCAGGTTGGTCGAAGAGCTCGTGTAACATTTTCCATTGGAAAGAAGTACAAAGATGATATCTGGTGTGATGTTGTGGATATGGACGTATGTCATTTGCTGTTGGGGAGACCATGGCAGTACGATAGAGCTGTGCAACATGATGGGAGAACTAACAGTTACAGTTTCATGTTCGAAGGCACCAAAATCACTTTAGTTCCTAAAAAGCGACAACAAGAAGAAAGCAAGTTGGAGGAGATTGAAGAACTAAAGACTTTGCTATCTTTGAAGGAGTTTGTTAAAGAAGTCAAAGATGAGCCTGAAGTATTTTTGTCGATTGGACGTGAAAGTAGTAAGGAGGTTGAGATTCCTGAAGAAGTTAAACCAGTGCTGAAGGAATTTGAAGATGTATTCCCAGAAGAGCTGCCAAAAGAATTACCACCGTTGAGGGACATACAACATCAGATTGACCTTGTACCGGGAGCAGTGTTACCACACAGAGCACATCACAGAATGAGTCCAAAGGAACACGAGGAATTGAGAAGGCAGGTGGAAGAGTTGCTTGAACAAGGATGCGTACAAGAAAGTTTAAGTCCTTGTGTAGTACCAGCTTTGTTGGTGCCGAAGAAGGATGGGACTTGGAGAATGTGTACAGATAGCAGGGCTCTTAACAAAATAACTGTCAGATACAGGTTTTCGATGCCAAGGCTTGATGATCTATTAGATCAAATCAGTGGAGCTGTTATCTTTTCGAAGATTGATATTAAGAGTGGTTATCATCAGATCCGAATTAGACCAGGGGACGAGTGGAAGACAGCATTCAAGACGCGGGAAGGATTATATGAATGGCTGGTTATGCCGTTTGATCTGTCGAATGCACCAAGTACATTTATGAGGGTGATGAACCAAATTTTTAGGCCGTACATTAGGAAGTTTGTGGTAGTTTACTTTGATGATATTTTGATTTATAGTGCTAGTACAGAGGAGAATATTCAGCATTTGCGAAAGGTGCTAATTGTTCTTCGTCAAGAACAGTTCTATGCAGTGAACGAAGAATGCGTGTTTATGACGCGGAGTGTTTTATTTCTGGGATATATTGTATCGAAAGGAGGAATACAGGTAGATCAGAATAAAGTTGAAGCAATCAGAGATTGGCCACAGCCCAAGACTATAACAGAAGTCCAAAGTTTTCATGGGTTGGCTTCTTTTATCGGAGATTTATACCGCACTTTAGTAGTGTGATGGCACCTGTTGCTGATTGTATGAAGGGCAAGCAGTTTTCATGGTCGGAGGAAGAAGGATTTGTTTTTGAGCGAATCAAGGAACTTTTGACGTCAGCACTAATTCTAGTTTTGCCGGATTTTCAGTTGTTGTTTGAGTTACATACTGATGCATCTAAAATTGGGATTGGAGGAGTGTTGAGTCAGAAAGGACGTCCAATTGCTTATTTTAGTGAGAAGCTTTCGGGAGCCAAGATGAGATATAATATTTATGATGTAGAATTTTACGCTGTTGTGCAAGCTGTGAAGCATTGGAGACACTATTTGTTCCATAAAGAATTTGTTTTATATACTAATCATGAAGCATTGAAGCATTTGCAAGGACAGGACAAGATTGCAGCTAGGCATGCATCGTGGATCGCGTACTTACAATAGTTTACATTTGCTGTGGAACACAAATCGGGAATTACAAACCGTGTGGCAGATGCATTGAGTAGAAGAAACCATTCGTTGACTACAATGAGGGTTGAAGTGACAGGGTTTGATGTGTTGCCAGAATTATTTGTTGATGATCCTTACTTTGCCAAGGTTGTAGATAAAGTCGAGAAGGGAAAGACGGATGAGTACGTGTTAGCGGATGGTTTTCTTTTCAAGGGAAATCAATTATGTATTCCAGATTGTAGTTTGCGAATGAAGATTGTGAAGGAGTTACATGAAGAAGGTCATGTGGGTAGAAATCGCACATTGCAGTTGATTTCTCAATCTTATTTTTGGCCTTCCATGAGGAAAGAAGTGGAGAGATTTGTGGAGAGATGTCACATATGTCAAGTTTCCAAAGGGACAGCTACGAATGCAGGATTATATATGCCATTGCCTGTGCCTACCAGACCATGGGTTGATATCAGCATGGATTTCGTTTTGGGTTTGCCAAGAACTCAACGTGGAAATGATTCAATATATGTGGTGGTAGATAGATTTTCGAAAATGGCACATTGCATAGCTTGTAAGAAGACTGCTGACGCGGTCCGTGTTGCTCAATTGTTCTTTAAAGAGGTTTATCGACTACATGGGCTACCTGAGACCATTGTGTCTGACCGGGATACTCGATTTCTAAGCCATTTTTGGTTGAGTCTGTGGAAGATGGTTGGGACGAAGCTTAATTTTAGTAGCGTCTATCATCCACAAACAGATGGACAAACAGAGATGGTTAGCAGATCGTTGGGGAACTTGTTGAGATGTCTTGTGAAAGATAATTTGAAGAACTAGGATATGAAGTTATGTCAGGCGGAATTTGCACATAATCACGCTGTTAATCGAAGTACTGGATTCAGTATGTTTCAAGTTGTATATTCAACAATTCCGAAGGGACCGTTGGAATTGGCAACAGTGCCATATCAGAAAGGGGTTATCAAGCGAGCTTGTGATTTCGTGAACGAGTTGCAGGAGTGCCACTGAACAGTTCATGAATGATTGCTTGCATCAAATGAGAAGTATAAACAAATGGCGAATAAGAAGCGAAGGAGTGCAGACTTCAAAGAAGGTGATTTGGTTTATGCAGTGTTGACGAAAGATCGTTTTCCAGTGGGAACTTACAACAAGCTGAAAGCTCGAAAAATTGGTCCAGTAGAAATTGTGAAGAAGATCAATGATAACGCTTATCGGTTGAAATTGCCGGATGATGTCCATACTGCAGACGTTTTTAACGTCAAATACTTGATTCCGTATCATGGGGATGAGCTTGTTGTGGAAGAGGAAGGTGCAAATTCGAGGTCGAATTCTTTTCAACTGGGGAAGGATGATTCAGCGCAGGCTTTAGGTCGTAGGTCGCATGCCATAAGTCGTCAGCGACCTAGCTGGTTACGGCCTAAAGAGATACGAGTGGAGGATGATGCAGGGCAGCAATTATGTGTTAAGTCGCTTGAGCGACCTAATGAATTAAGCCACCGGCGAGCTAACTGGATATTTTAACAAGCGAGTTATGTTGAGTCGCCAGCCAGCGACCTAACAATTTCCATGCCACTGTCTAAGTCGCTACTCCCTTAAGTCGTTTTCGAACTTATGCATTATCTTTTAGGTGGCAAGATCTTATGTCGCAAGTCCTGAAGCTATGTTATCTTTTAAGTCACGAGTTCCTTAAGTCGCTACTAGAGATAGGTCGCTAAGTCGCTCCTGGAGGTTCTCTTATGTCGTTGATATTAGGTCGCATGGTTGTGTTGTTAGGTCGTATGATTGTTGTTATTTTCTATGTCATAAGTCGTATGTCATTTTTATGTGGCATATATTGTTATGTCGTGTGTTGTGATGTACTGATAGGTCGCGTGTGAGGTTGGGTCGTGTTGTTTTAGGTCGTAGGTCGGCACCTGTTAGGTCGGCCGTGTATGTGTGTTGTAAATTTGCCTATAAATAGCGGGTGAGTTGTATCATTTGATAGGTTGATTTTGAATAAAACTGTGTGTTGTGTGCTTTGTGCCACTTTAAAATTGAAAGTTGAGCATTGTCTCCTTTCTCCATTTGCGGTATTCGAGTGCGCTCGAATCAACGGATTTGAAGCTGATTCACGGAATCTCGTGCGCGAGATCAACGTAGAAGAATTGTAGATCTTTTAACACGATATCGTGCGCGATCAACGTGTTGGAGATAGCTAGAATTCGGTATCTCTCGAGATCAACGAATTTGGGCATTTTAGAATCTTCAATCCATCGATTTATATTGTTTCATTTAATCGTTTCATCGATTAGTTTGACACGAAATCTTCATTTCGTCGTCATCCGTTATATCCGCTGCGTCAATATCTCACAATACATCATGTCTTAATGGGTACATCAGAAGTAAAAAAAATAGATAGCTAAATAACTGCCATAAGTCTGCGTCTCTGCCTCCATCTCTGAGAACCTGCATCATCATCTCTAACCTTTGTTTTAATGGGGAGGGAGTCAGAACAACAGTGTCTGGTGAATAAAAATCTTAAGCCTTTTTGTAATAGTACTTGGGTAGTGTAATTTAAATAAGAATATGTCTTTCGTTTCCTAACTATATTGTAAGTCTCCCAACTATAAGCCCTAAGACTTTCCCAGTCAGATTGCATAAACTTATATATATCATCAATAATGTCATAATAACGTAAGAGATAGCACTCAAGCCACTTAATACTTTTTTAATAAGAATTAGGCAGACACAGACCATTTAATACTTCATTCAAGGCCGGTCCCCATCATTAAATACCTATCCCAAGGAGGACTCCTCTCTAGTAATATCAAGTTGACGTTGCATGGAATCTCTTTAGGCCACTTAATACTTCTTTTTATAGGAGGCGGACCCCATAATAGCTACGTAATACCTCAAACCCAAAGCGGACCCTCCTCGGGATATCTTCTACCATGCCTAGCCGTCGATCCCAATCATTTAATACTTCCTAGATAAGGAAGGGGTGGGCCCTCAATGAACCACTTAATACATTCAACCCTGAAGCATGTCCTTCATATTAAGACCCATAACGTAATTGTGACGTCTCACATTAGTCCGACTATTTGTAGGTACTAGTAACTACATTAGCTAGGCAGGTTTACCCTATAGAATTTGGGATTTCCCACCATCCTTCGTGTATAGATGAGTATCACATTAGCCCCAACGTCACAACGCAGGTAACCAGATTTGCTAGGTAGATTTCCATTTGTTTTTGACTGATCTTGCATCCCTATAACTTGCCATAATTTACAACTATCTCTTTACATATTATCATACATCTCACCGCATTCCATCTCGAGGCCTTAAAATAACACTCTTATATCTCCCTTATTATTAACTTTTTTTTGAAGGGGGTTTAATGTTAACTAATAGCCTATTAACTAAGTAATTAATACATTATAATTATACATTATTTACGGTAATATATATAAATACATGCTCAAAATATTTCTAAGCATGCGAACCCTAAGTTAATGTTTAAATGTCAAAATTTCAAATTCATACAAGTCCAATTCCATGTCAATAAATATACCATATAACCAATATCCACAATTCAATCAATAGACTTGTATAAATTGAATTCATATCAAACTATTTGTACCAAATTAGCAGAATCAACATTAGTAGAAACTTACAATTCATAAGACTTTTATGCTCTATTCAACTTATTTGTATAAAATTGAAAAATGAATTTCTATTTAAATTGTGGAAATAGGCATTGCAAACTACGAATAAAAGAACCCCTACCATACGAACCATTTCCTAATTTATTCTTTTCAAACTTTTAATCAGATCAAAAAATATGAGAAGTGGAATAGAATGTAAAACATTGAAATTACACTCTGTACACAATTCCTTTATTTTAGTATAGAATAATTGAGATTCTAACTTAAGAATTGGCATTTTGCTTTCGGGTAATTTTGGGGTTTTGGTCTGATGTTTTCGTTAAAAAAAATCCATAAACGCATATATCAAATCCAAGTTATATTAGACAATTACTAAAATAATAAGGACTAACATTTCCACTCACAAAAAGTCCTTGGCTCTTCCTTTTTGGATTTTTTATGACCGCTTTAATCTGTTACTGTCTATCCTTTTAGAAATATACAACAAAGGAATTTTATATGAATTAGATTCAGAAATTTAGGAATTGAAGGAGAATAAAATAAGAAACTGAGCAATAAATACCTAAAATTTCTTACCTCAAACCCTACACAATTTTCTCAACTTTTGAAGAGAGAGGCTTGCAGAGCTTCGCTTGGTTTCCGAAATAATTTGAAAATAAAAGTGAGGGGGTTAGGCACTTATTTGTAGTAGTTATAAAGTACCAAAATCATTGGATTTAAAAATAATAAAATCCAGACCATTTGAATGCCCAAAACCCTAGCCTCCACCAACATCGATTGGTCGACCAATCCATCCTAAGCGGTGATTGACCGGTTGGTCTATTTTGGGAACGTTATTTTTATTGTCATTGTATACTTATTTAATTCCTTAATTAACAATTAACGTTAACATTTATTTTAACGTTTACTTAACCCCCAAGTCTAATTTTGTTACCTTTTAAATTTCAAATTTAAGAATTAGTTATTTATTTTAATTTGAATTCCATTTAAATTATTTTGAATCTGAAAACTTCAAACATCCACAAATTTTTCGTTTGAGCTCCGATTTAACTTTATAGATGGAAATTGATCAGAAAATCGCCACTAATGGAATGACACAACTTTCATGGCTAAATTCCAATGTTCACAAAATTTCCAATTTTATCCTTATTATTAATTTATTAATTAATTCTTTCCTTATTGGTTGATATCTTATTAATTTTTACAGGATGTTACAGGTGCATATGATATTGCTTGAATATATCTTTCAATCTCATTAATAAAAATACCAACATCAACATGTAGGACAAGATTGGCTGCTTATCAATATAATAAAAGATACGGTAATCCACTATACTCTCGACAGTTTATCCAGATATAATCACATCTCCTCATATATGAATGAATCAAAAATATATTATGACAAGAATGACTATATGATAGACATAAAGTCCAAAGTAGAGTCACCTATATACATTAATATGTGGGTCATCTAAACCATGTCTATAAATAAGTGAGGTATATCAATAGTATATGTTAATCTACCACTCCGTTAGAACAAGAAAAGAGACTGATGCTTGTTTGCCCACTCCAAGAGTTCTGGGTTAACTTACGGTATCTGCTCCTACAATCGTAAGTTACCTTGATGGACATTGTAATGCATATCCACCAGTGGCTCAACAACGCATAGCCCTGGTCACGACCCTACTTTTCCTCAATAGATAACAAACTGTCGGCCTATGCGACACAAAGGGCTATAGGGCACCTACCCTATGGGTCACCTAACCCAAATCTCTTAATATTTGGCACCTACCTAATGGGCTATCTAACCCAAATAATGTGGTGCGCATCAAAAATAATATCCAATAAAAAAGCGTCATAGATCTAGGGTGTGACACCATATTCTGGCACTAGGGTGGATCCTAACCATTTGGTTCTCTCCAATGCCAATAAAAGAAGGACATCATGATAGTGGCACACAATATCAATAAATATAAGGACACCTACCATGCTCACACCTATGAGCATCACTTTGCGCAAGTACAATCTCATAACATTATTCCGATCAACTAAGTATCATCTACTTACAATGAATAACCAAATAAATATCACAACAACATCCCATACCACTATAAATACTCAAAATTTATTCACCGCTTATAAACTACACTCGAACCCTAAATACTATATAGAAGGAGTTTAATGAGTAACCGAAGAAATATTATCGAAAGTCTTATACCAAACTATATTATAACTCCATTTATTTAGGTTTCTTGTTACATAGAATTAAAATCATCATAAGCAAAGTATCACAAAATAACAATATCAAGAATCTACAGAGAAGGATATCATCACCTTATCGTATCAAAGTCAATATCAATAGTGAATCTTCCATATAATCTAATTCAATGTAAAAGAAAGGAGTAAACAAAAGAGTAATATAAAATAAATTAATCAAAAATATATATACAAATCAATATTTAATAATGATTCATTCGCAACATATAATCTTGATATAACAAAAATAAGAACGTTACCTTTTTCAATTTCCTTCTTGTTTCTTTTTTAATGACGCGTCATCCCAATTTCCCGCCCATGTAACTTCTTACTCACTTTTGCTATGCCTTCCTTGCCCATTCCTCCTCCTCAACCTTCCCTACCCCTGATCCTCCCCCTTCGTCCTCTCTTTGCTCTACTGACCCTTCATCTATTCTTAGTTGTTCCTCCTCTCGTATCAATTCAGCTTTCCTCTCCACCTCTATCCCATCTCCTGCTCTTGAAGAGGCTTGGACTTCCCTCTTCAAGAATCTTCCTCATAATGCATGAAAGTGAACGCCTATTTAGATGGACATGAATTTTAATGATGAAGCATTATCCCTCCTCCTGATGTAATCTCGGCTAGTTCTACCATCTGGAATGATTATGTGGTGGGATTCTTCTTGGATAAGCCATTGTCCTATACTTCAGTGGTTGAGCATTTAAAAAGATATGGAAACTTAGTGGCAACATTAAAGTAAAATCTGAAGATAAAAACATTTCAATGTGATCCTATTATCATGAAGAACAAACTCTTCATTTTGAAGCAATGGGATCTTTCCATCAACAATGTTTGTGATACGATCTGGGCGGTTCCAGTTTGGGTGCAACTATACAATATTCCTATATTTGCTTAGTCTCGACTTGGCATTAACTGGCTTGCTAATTTTTTGGGTAAATTGATTTGTTTGGATGATTCTATTAAGAGGCTTAATCGTATACAATATGCCAAATGTTTGATTGAAATAATCCCATTTCAAGAATTAGTTGATTCCTTTTCTATGCTGCTCCCTGATGGTACAACTCAGCAAATTTATGAAAGTTACTAACAGAAACATAATATATGTGTGCATTGCAAACTTTTTGGTCATTCTATGAAATTTTTCAAAACTGCTACTTGCATGATGAAAATAATGTCCTTAGTAATGATAAGCTTGATGGTAAGCAAGACAAACCTAAAGCTCCTGCCGCTGAATTGAAAACCACAGTTAAATAATTTGTTAGTTTTGAAAAGAGAAAGGTTCTGAAAAAAAAAATTCCACCATGAGAAAAATACGATCAATTGTAATGAAGCTTCTCATGCAGTTCAAAACTAAGATAATTTTATACAAGTTCAAGTTAAATGTGAAAATTCTAAAAGCACGATTCTGCTTTAAATGATAGGTCCTCCTCCGACGAGAAAGGTTGTTCTAAAGATATCCCTTTAATAATAAATTTGTTGTGCTTAACTCGATTAAGGAAGGTGAAATAGAGGACTAAATTGATGATGATGATGATGATGATGTAAGTGCAGAATTCTTTGATGTTAATAAATCTGACTTGGTTAATGTCAATGCAACTGATATAGTTAATGTTCCTCTAAATATGTCTACCCTTAATTTTTCTGAAATGAATATGATCAAACATTCATACGTAAAGTTACTTAATTCCTCCTTATAATAACTTTGAGCTCACTCATGAGTCATATGCGCTTGGTGCATCAAACCTCTACTGATCGCTTCAATATCGCCCCTACTATAAAAACTTTAGTTCCTCCTGAAACAATCAATTCTACTGATATTAATCCTCCTCTTAATCCAAATCCTAATCAATCTCCCTCCCCTTTAATTACTTCAAATCTCCTTTTAGATAAAATTCCCATATCTCTATATTAAACTTGTCCTCTCAAATCCCCAAATCACTTATCACTTCCTCACAGCCTTCTTCGGATCATTCCGATCAATCTATTACTCTCATCCTTAAACATGCACATGACATGCACACCAATATACCTAAAAACACCCCTACTCCAATTCAAATCACTCCCTCTTGCTTCATATTGGCAATAGTTCAATCTTTGGATTGCATGATATATCATATGATCTGAACTCGGAATCCTATGATAAGCTTTCCTTAAAAAATGCCCTTTTCAAGAAGCTGATGATGATGTGCACATCGTATATTAAGAATTATAAACAAAAGAAATACAAAAACAAGCCTAAATCGAAGAAGAACCTTCCTTTAAAGTTGCCTTTGGTATTGACAGACAAGATTCAACTTCAAGACAAAAGAGAATTTATTCTCCAAATTCCTTTACCTTCAACTTAATGATGACTCGAATTGTTCTATCAAAGTACCCCAAGAATATTCTTCCACTTCACAAAGAAGTACTAGAAACTCAAAAAATAAAACCCCAATATTATAACAAAATTGCTGCCTGGAACGTTAGGGGAGCTCACAAAGATATAAATCTTGATCAAATAAAATCTCTCATTCATGATCACAAACTTTCTCTTATTTCCATTTCTGAAACCAAACTCAGTTTTTCTCTCTCTCAAAGAGTTGCTAATTACATTAATCCTACTTGGAATTTTTTTATCAACCTTTCTCATGCTCATTATGGCAGATTATTTATAATGTATGATCATTCAATATTCATGATAAGCCTTATATTATCTAACAAACAATTCAATCATTCTCATGCATGTCATTTCCCTTCCTTCACTTCTTGTTCTTCACCTTCATTTATGCTGATAGTTCCTCTTTCCAAAGACAACGCCTCCATGATTATCTCCCTCATTTTAGACAGAATTCTCGCCCTTGGATTGTTCTTGGTGACTTCAATTGCTCTTACCTCTCCTCTCATAAATCTGGAGGCAATCCTATAACTCTCAGAGAATTAGCTCCTCCCAATAAACCATGCACAATGTCTTTCTTATTGATATCCCCTCCAATTGATCTCCCTTTTGGAACAATAAGAGAAGACATGACCCTAGAACCCCAGCTAAAATTGATGATGGCTTTATGAACTTTAAATATCTCTCTATATTGTTGTATTTTCGGCACCCCCTCGCATCTTCCGCTATGCGTGCACTTCACTTCAGTGCAGATGAAGCAAGACCACTGAACGAAGCACTTTTGGTGCTAGCGTCATGATTGGATATCCCTACATCCGCCTAGAGCACATATATTTTCATGGCAGCATTTATTTGTAACAAAAGGAATCCCTTGTTGTTACAAGCTACCAATCTCATATATATGCTGATCTTTTTTAGAATATCTTACGATGTGGGACTAATCATAATCCAATCTACGTACCCACTCTAATACAATGCGAGCCACACCTAACAGATCTCCACCTTGCGAGCATTTTTCTCAATTCAACTTGAAGTTATACAGAGTCCTCAAACACTTGGATAAGGTCGCTAACACCTCCAGCAGTTTAGATTAGGTCGCTACCACCTCCAGCAATTTGGCCAAGCTATTTCACATAGAGTTCTCTTTCAACGGTCGGAGCAGACCGCATTCTAACTTATAACTCCACCTTAATGAGAATCCCAAGCTCAAACCACACATATTGGAGCATATTTAGGTCAAAGCTGCATCATATTGGTCTCATCGAACCATCAGCTTTGATACCATGTTATATGGCCAAGCTAAACCGGTTGGCACTCCATTAGGCTCTTATTTTAAGTTGTCAAAAGACTTATCTCACTCATCGGAAGAAGACAAGAGGTATATGGCTGATATACCTTATTCTAGTGTTGTTGGTAGTCTTATGTATGCGATGGTGTCCACAAGACCATATTTGGCCCATACAGTGGGTGTTGTGAGTCGATATATGTCTAACCCAGGCAAAGAGCATTGGCAAGCTGTGAAGTGGATTCTTAGGTATCTTCGAGGCACTTCTTCGATGGGCTTGTTATATGGTGTAGTGGATGGTGACATCTTTCTTAGAGGATACTGTGATTCTGATTATGCTGGTAATAGAGATGTTAGGAAGTCAGTGTCGGACTATGTTTTTACACTTGGCATAGGCTCGATTTCATGGAGATCAAAGCTGCAATCTATCGTAGCCTTGTCGACTACCGAAGCAAAGTTGATATCGCTTGTGGAAGCAACAAATGAAGGATTGTATTACTTCAGTTGTTGGATGATCTTTCAATGGTGCAGCGGACAGTAGAGCTATTTTCAGACAGTCAGAGTGCGATTCATCTTGTAGAAAATCAAGCTTATAGTTCACGGACGAAGCACATTAATGTTAGAGGTTTCTTTCTTATGCTTGAGGAATAACAAAGAAATATCAAATTGTTGAAGGTTAGTACTTTGGATATTCCATCAGATATAATGACAAAGTCACTTCCTAAGGACAAGTTTGAACATTGCTCAAACTTGATCAGTTTGATACCTGTTACTTGAGTGCCATGGGGTGGTAGACCCAACAACTTATATGTTGATTACTTGATCATAAGATGATGAAGAGAGATTGTTATATTTGAATCAAGGTGGAGTGTTGAATTTGGATGATTCAAATATTCGTTAAAGAGGAAAGAAATTGATTAATTGATTCTATCAAATCAATTAATTTAGCTGATATATGAAAGGATATTTTGAAGGAAACTAATTAATTAGTCAATCAATTAATTAGTCAACGTATATCTGCTATATGAAGAAATAAATGATTAGGCATGGAGAACAAAGGAAAGATATGGAAACAAAGATTACGCCATTTATTTATACTAAAATCAAATCACGCAAATTGGAAAGGTATCTGGGTAATCGAAAAATTGATTTGCTTAATCTCCAAGTAAACCTTCATTATCAAGTCTATATAAATGAAGGAACTTTATCTTCATATGAACAAGCAAGTGTAGTATCCACCATTATTCTTTCCTCTCTCTTTTGTACTCTCTTCTTTAGTGAAATAAAAAGTTGTTGGGTCTCCGTGGACATAGGATATTCATATCTGAACCACATTAAATCTTCTTGTCTCTTATTTCTGTTATTTTTCTATGAGACTGCATAATTCTTTTTAAGTGTCATTGGTATCCAAATAGGCAATACTAGATCCTGAACAAATAACCGCTTCCACTCAAATTAAAAAAAAAATCACTACAGTTTGGTATCAGAGCTAATATTAATGTTCCTATTTGGATATTAATGGCTACTTCTAGTAAGTCTGTTGGCAGATCTGGTGTCAATTATGGAGTAACACGTTTTGAAGGAAAAGGAGATTTTGGTACTTGGAAGATGAAGATGAAGGCTGTATTGAAGAAGGAGAAGACTTACAAGGTTGTTTCTACGCATGAGAAATTGAAAGGTATTGATGAAGCTGATTTGGAAGAGATGGAAGATAAAGCTCTTACAACAATTCAGTTGAGCCTTTTAGATGAAGTCCTTAGAGAATTCTCTCAGAAGAAGACGGCGAAAGAACTATGGGATGCATTATCGGATGCATATCAAGACAAGTCTCTCACTAATCGGATTATTCTTCAACAACAACTTTATTCGTTCAAGATGAAGCCTGGAGCTGATCTCATGGAGCATGTAGACGCTTTGACGATTTTGATTATGAACCTAAAGGCAGCGGAAGTTGATATTATTGATGAGGATTAAGCTGTGATCCTCTTATGTTCCTTGCCTAAGGAGTATACTGCTTTTGTTAATTTCATGATTTATGGCCGTGGTAAAATTTTCCTATCTGATGTAAAGGCTGGTCTTCATAATGAAGTATTAAGAGGTAGATTGGCGAGCACTAGCTTGAATAGTGATACCGAAGGCTTATCTGTTCAGAGAGGTAGAGGCCAAAGCAGGTCGAAGAAAGGTGGAGGACGGAATTATTCACGGTCTCAGTCTAGAGGGCCTAAGAATTTGACTTTCCATTATTGTAAGAAACCAGGGCACTTCATAGCACAATGTCCCAAGCTTGAAGGTAGAAGAAAAGATCCAAAGCAAGCCTCAGCTTCTAAAGCAGAGAAATCGGATACAGAAAGTGGCACCGATGTATTTACAGCTTCTGCCTTTTCTGGAAAGAGCAACTTATGGCTGATTGATTCTGGCGCATCCTATCATATGACACCTGATAGGAACTGCTTTTCCACTTACCATGAAATTGATGGAGGATAAGTTCTGATGGGTAATGATGCTTCTTATCGTATGGTGGGTGTTGGTAGCGTGATGATTAGGATGTTTGATTGTGTTATTCGTACTATCACCGATGTTAGACATGTACCTGATTTGAGGAGGAGCTTGATTTCTGTTGGGGCGTTAAGTAGACTTGGCTTGAAGATTGTGGTGAAAGGAGAGAAAATGAAGATATCGAAGGGTTCCATGATTGTTATGAGAGGTGTGAGGGCAGGAAATTTTTATCTATTAAAGGGCACTACTGTAATTGGTGAATCAGCTTCTGTTACATCTGTTGAGTCGGATTCTTCTAGATTTTGGCACTTACCGATGGGTCACATCGGTGAGCGCAGCATGGATGAGTTGAGAAAATGAGGATTGATTGATAAAGTTCATCATTCAAAACTTGGTTTTTGTGAAGGGTGTGTACTTGGAAAGCAGACGAAGATTTCTTTTGGTACAGGAGAGCATAAAGCAAAAGCTGTCTTGGAGTATGTTCATACAGATGTCTGGGGTCCCTCCCCTTGTCCATCTTTAAGTGGAGCTAGATATTTTGTTTCATTTATAGATGATATATCTCGTAAAGTATGGGTATACTTTCTTCAGTCAAAGAGTGAAACCTTTTCCAAGTTTCAAAAGTGGAAATCTATGGTTGAGAAGCAGTCAGGGAAGAAATTGAAAGTTCTCCGTTCAGATAATGGTGGTGAATTTGTATCACGGGAATTCATTGATTATTGTGAGTCTGAAGGCATTAAGAGGCATTACACCACACCAGACGACCCCCAGTCTAATGGAGTTGCAGAAAAGGATGAATCGGACATTATTAGAGAGAACAAGATGCGTTAGACTGACTGCTAAATTGAAGAAGGGATTTTGGGCTGAAGCTTTATCTATGGCGGCTTTCCTCATCAACCGCACACCTTCCACTGCCATAGATATGAAGATCTCTAAAGAAGTATGGAAAGGAGAGCCTGTTAGCTATTCATTTCTCAGAGTGTTTGGTTGCCCAGCTTATGTGCGTGAGAGCAAAGGGAAGCTGGAACCTAAAGCTCGCAAGTGTATTTTTCTAGGTTATAGGAGAGGAATGAAGGGATATAGGTTGTGGTGTCCTATTAGAAAGAAGATCATTATGAGTAGGCATGTGACTTTTGATGAGAAGGCTATGTTGAAGGTGGAGCCTTCCTCATCGGATGACAATGAGAGGACATGTGAAGAATACCAGACACAAAGCAAGTCATCTGTTGATTCTTTCCATAGACGTTCAAATGGTGTTTCCGATGACACCGTGGTCGATGAGGATAATATCGATGTTGGTACAGAGGATCAAACTCAAGGTCGAGCTCATTCGGAACCTAGGCCTGTCAGACAAAGAAGAAAGCCTAAGTGGCTTGATGAGTTTGTTGGATTGAGCATCGAAGATATTAACTTCGATGATATGGCAACATATGCATTGAATATTGTCCATGATGAGCCCTGTGATTATAAAGAAGTTATTGCATCAGTTAACAGTTCCAGTTGGTTAGTTGCTATGGAGGAGGAGATTGAATCATTGCAGAGAAATCATACTTGGGATTTGGTGCCTCTTCCCACCGACAAGAGAGCTATTGGATGCAAATGGATCTATAGAGTGAAAGACAGCGAAAATGGTAATCTCAGATACAAGGCAAGGTTAGTCGCAAAGGGGTTTGTTCTGAAGAAAGGGGTGGAGTATCATGATATCTTTGGTCCAGTGGTTAGGCATACTTTTCTTCGTATTCTTTTGGCATTGGTTGCTCATTATGATATGGAAATAGAGAAACTAGATGTCAAAACGGCATTTTTGCATGGTGATCTGGATGAGGAGATTTATTTAAAGTAGCTGAAAGAGTTCATTGATAGTAGCAGGCCAGACTATGTTTGCAAACTCAACAAATCTCTATATGGACTGAAGAAGTCTCCTAGACTATGGTACAAGAGGTTTGATAAGTTTATGATTTCACATGGATACTTCAGAAGTTTCAAAAATCAGAGTGTTTATTTTAGGAGATGTGATGGTGATATGATTTATTTGTTGTTATATGTTGATGATATGCTGATTGCATCTCGGAGTATGGTCAAAATTAAGGAGTTGAAAGCAAAGCTCAGTAGAGAGTTTGACATGAAGGATTTGGGAAAGGCACAAAGAATATTGGGTATGAAGATATGCAGGGATAGGAAGCGGAGAGAATTAAGGCTCACTCAAGCGCAATACATCAAGAAAGTCCTCGCTCGATTTGTAATGGAGAAAGCTAAACCGGTTGGCACTCCATTAGGCTCTCATTTTAAGTTGTCAAAAGACTTATCTCCTTCGTCGGAAGAAGACAAGAGGTATATGGCTGATATACCTTATTCTAGTGCTGTTGGTAGTCTTATGTATGCGATGGTGTGCACAAGACCAGATTTGGCCCATGCAGTGGGTGTTGTGAGTCGATAAATGTCTAACCCAGGAAAAGAGCACGGGCAAGCTGTGAAGTGGATTCTTAGGTATCTTCGAGGCACTTCTTCGGTGGGCTTGTTATATGGTGGAGTGGATGGTGACATCTTTCTTAAAGGATACGTTGATTCTGATTACGTTGGGGATAGAGATGCTAGGAAGTCAGTGTCGGGCTATGTTTTTACACTTGGCATAGGCTCGATTTCATGGAGATCAAAGCTGCAATCTATCGTAGCTTTATTGACTACCGAAGCAGAGTTGATATCGATTATGGAAGCAACAAAGGAAGAATTGTACTTACTTCAGTTGTTGGATGATCTTTCAATGGTGCAGCGGACAGTAGAGCTATTTTCAGACAGTCAGAGTGCGATTCATCTTGTAGAAAATCAAGCTTATAGTTCACGGACGAAGCACATTGATGTTTGAGGTTTCTTTCTTATGCATGAGGAAGAACGGAGAAAGATCAAATTGTCAAAGGTGAGTACTTTGAATAATCCTTCAGATATGATGAAAAAGTCACTTCCTAAGGACAAGTTTGAGCATTGCTCAAACTTGATCGGTTTGATACCTGTTACTTGAGCGCCATGGGGCGCTAGACCCAACAACTTGTATGTTGATTACTTGATGATAAGGTGATGAAGAGAGATTGTTATATTTGAATCAAGGTGGGGTGTTGAATTTGGATGATTCAAATATTTGTTAAAGAGGAAAGAAATTGATTAATTGATTCAATCAAATCGATTAATTTAGCTGATATATGGAAGGATATTTTGAAGGAAACTAATTAATTAGTCAATCAATTAATTAGTCAATGTATATCTGCTATATAAAGAAATAAATGATTAGGCATGGAGAATAAAGGAAAGATATGGAAACGAAGATTACGCCATCTATTTATACTAAATTCAAATCACGCAAATTAGAAAGATATCTGGGTAATCGGGAAATTGATTTGCTTAATCTCCAAGCAACCCTTCATTATCAAGTCTATATAAATGAAGAAACTTTATATTCATATGAACAAGCAAGTGTAGTATCCACCATTATTCTTTTCTCTCTCTTTTGTACTCTCTTCTTTAGTGAAATAAAAAGTTGTTGGGTCTCCGTGGACGTAGATATTCATATCCGAACCACGTTAAATCTTCTTGTCTCTTATTTCTGTTATTTTTCTGTGAGACTGCATAATTCTTTTTAAGTGTCATTGGTATCCAAATAGGCAATACTAGATCCTGAACAAAAACCGCTTCCACTCAAATTAAAAATAAATTCACTACATATATGGCCTTCCTTACAAATCCACATCCTTATGCCTATCGTATCTGACTGTTGCCCTCTAATTCTTTCCTTTGGTGATGCTACCATTAGCAAAAGGGTAAATTTCAGGTTTTTTATTGAATGGTTTAATAACCCTAATTTGTTACAGGTGGTTAGAGATGCTTGCTGGTACAAAATTTTGGAAATCCTATGCTCATTCTTCAACAAAAGATTGAAAAACACTAAACTTGCACTAAGGCTTTAGGTTATAAAAAAATATGTTGATTGTATGAAGCATCTTATGAAATTAAAAATATACTGAAGCAGGCACAACATCAAATTATGCATTCTAGCGTTACTCCTACTATTAGTCAACTTGAGTTTGATTTGATATCCCAACTTGATGATGTTCTTTCCTCTGAAGGTAATATGATCAAACAAAAAAAAGCAAAGAGTGTTGGTCCTTGTATGGTGATAGGAACTCAAAATTCTATCATGCCTCTCTTAAAATCCAACAAACAAAATTCTTCATACATCGGACCTCTAACACGAATGGCTCTTCTCATTCTAATCCTAAAGATGTTGATAATGCTTTCTTAGATTATTTCATATCTCTAATTGGTTACAATACTGACACCTCTAATGATACATCTTTTACCTCCTCTCTTTCTCTTTCAAACCTCTCCTTTGGCATGCAATCTTCCCTTATATCTCTAATCTCTTATGTTGAAATTAAGAAGTCGATCTTTAGTATGAAATTGTCTACTAGTAAAGGGCCTAATGATTTCAATGTTAACTTCTTCATTCATTATTGGCCTATCATCACCTCTAATGTCCTTAAGAATTCACAATTTCTTCAATAAATGCAAATGGTCAATTCAATAAATTATACTAACCTTGCCCTCATACCCAAATTTGACAACCCCTTTGATGTTTCATGGTTCAGGCTTATTACCTATTGTAACATTATATACAAATGCATCTCCAAGATACTTTCCCTAGACTAAAACTGGTTCTCAACACTTTTATCGCTCCTAATCTGGCTGCCTATCTTCCTAACAGAAATATCATTGATAATGTTCTCCTCATCGATGACCTTTCAAATGTTTATTCTCTATACATCTCTCCTAGAGCTATGCTCAAAATTGATATTAGAAAGCATTTTATTTAGTAGAATGGTTTGCTCTCATGTGTATTATGAAGAAGATGCTTTTTCCTACTCAATTTACCAAATGGATTTTTCAATGTATATCAGCCGTTAGATATTCCCTTGTCTTTAATGCTCACACTGTTGGTTATTGTAAAGGCAAATAGGGCTTTAGGAAAGGTGATCTAGTTTCATCTTACTTGTTTATAATTATAATGGAAACACTTACTCTTTCTCTTTAAAAGCAAGTTGAAGTGAAAAAATTCATCCTTTACCCCCAAACACAGATCTTTTATGGTAACCTCTCTAGCCTTTTGTTGATGATCTGATCATATTCACAAAACCCACTTCTAAGTCTCTTAATGTTATCATGGGAACCCTAAACTCCTTCTTTGAGTTCTCGGGCTTAAAAGTAAATCCTCGCAAATCTTAAATTTTGCTTGCTGGCCTGCCTATTCAATTAATACATGATTATTTGTTTATCACCAAAATTCTTCCTCTACAGTCTGATATGTCCTACTTAGGCATTCCTTTAGCTTCAAAAAGATCTCCATCTCCTAATGCATCCCTTTATAAGAAAAATAACCAATGTCTTGAAAAGATGGAAAAAAAAATTCTTTCACAACCTGGCAAACTTGTTATCATCAACTCTTTGATATTTTCAATGATGTCTACTGATGCAGAACTTTGTTCCTCCCTGTGATCCTTATCGTCATGGTAAGAACTACCATGATAAGATTTCTCTAGTCTGGTTCAATCCATAATAGGAACCTCTCTCCTTTTCCTTTTAGTAAATTGGAATTGCCTAAATTCTTTAGTGGGCTTGGAATTTAATACCATAAAACATGGAACATAGCTACCCTCTTTAAGAACTTTGGTAACATAATCAACAAAGTTGATCCTTGTGGGTTTCCTAGTCATTAAATCATAATTTAAAGAATGAAGACTTTTAGCTGATGAATTCTAAACAAGCACACGGTTGGGGTGGAAGCTAGTCTTAACGTTAAGAGATATTCTCCTTCCTCATACTAGATTGATGCTTAGTCCTAGGAGTAATGAAAATTTTGGACCTATCCTTAGATCAAACAAGGTTTGATCTGAATAATTCCCTCTCTCATGAAGATCAACAGCAAAGTGGCATTCCCATGCATGCAAAATCTATCACTTTCAAAAGAAATGGTGTCATTTACCTTCCACGTACAAGCAACACTAAAGTCAACCTGATCTGGAACTCCTTTAGTAACACCTCCTACACCTCTGCTGCTTTTTTTCTTATTGTTGTTCTAAAGAAATGAAGAGCCAGTCAACCGACAATGTTTACTCAGCCCTTACTACTTCCTCACAACTCACTTGATTTCCTTGGTTCAAGATAATTTGGAACCAATCAACTTTTGAAAAGCACAAATTCATGCTTGGAAAGTTATTAAAAAAGCAATGCACACCTTCGACAACCTAGATCACAAGGGTATAACTGTAGATACTGCTTGTGTTTTCTATAAATGCAGAGTTGAAGACAACCACCATCTCTTTTTCAACCGCTCTTGTTCTTACTTTATTTGGAGGAAAATCAAGTTAAAAGGTGGCTTAAACAATCCAGTTTGGAACAGCAAGAAGAAGTGGTCTAATATTTGTAAAGCAACAAGATGGAAAGTGTCCTCCTCTTTTGAGCTTCACATTTTGCTCAAAGTTCTTATGCGTGAAATTAGGAAAGAGAATAATGAGAAGGTCTTTAAATACAAGCAATGAAAACGTATGGAAAAATACTATGAAATGTGTCTTGAAATATGTTATGTCCTATCTCTCTTTAAGTTCTTTTTTGATAGGTCTTGCATGCATAAATGGGGCTATAATTAGCTTTTTGATGTATTTTGCTTTTTTTAGTTTTCCTTTTTTCCTCTGTCTTCTTCTGACTGTAATTCCTATTTATACTTGTAAGTTGATCTTATTTTGTTATAAATACAGTGGTATGGGTTCATTCAACCCTGCTGGCTTTTCTAAAAAAAAAAGAACTTTAGAAATGGATAATATGTATTCTAGAAATAGACTGAATAATTAACTAATATTTAAATTAATAAACACATTTTTTCTTTGTATAAAATATTATATGAATATACTATGCGTTTAGTTATTTAATAACAAATTCATTTTGAAATATTCAGATTATTGCTTAGAAAATATTTCGCATTTTTGTAGGATTTACATTAATATATAAATAATTATTTTAAACCCAAAATTAGATTTTATTTAAATGAATTTATAATTTTAAATATATCTAAATATTAAATTTTTAAGTAAAACTTTACTCATAAAATTATATATTTACTTTATATAATTATTCATATTTTTTTCAATGCAAATATGATTTACTTACTATTAAAATATACACTAACAAAAATAAGGCAATGTGGGCAAAACCTAGGTAAGATGCCTGAAATACACAAGCCTTATGATCAGGCTACACTTATTTTTATTATAAGTGATGGAACTACAGATGGACATGTAGCGGTTAACTGGTTGGAGCTTTAGAGGTTGACCACTTAACCCGCACCTTAACACACATTTCAGTCGATCGTCCATCGATCGGATCTTCGACCACCTCCTCCTTGCCATTAACTCCTCCAGATCGATGTATGTGATATTTATTTATTATTTTATTCTTATTTATTTACTACATTTTTTATATTCTGGGTGTCACCTATTGG
Source organism: Allium cepa (assembly GCA_030765085.1). Classification (NCBI taxonomy): domain Eukaryota; kingdom Viridiplantae; phylum Streptophyta; class Magnoliopsida; order Asparagales; family Amaryllidaceae; genus Allium; species Allium cepa. Next base: position 3,595,046 of record CM060937.1, read on the forward strand.
ACTTGAGGGTTCGACTGGTCGAAACCCAAGCATCACGACTTTTATTGCTTGAATCGATTGATTCTAGCGATATTCTCCATCTACACATTGCTTTCTTCACCAATTCAAAGCATTCAACCATATTTACCATAATACTAATCAAATATCAATACACATGATGATTTAGAACATAGATTTGTGAGCGTTTACTCACTTGTTTAATGTGCTCCATTTTCTACCTTCGTTCGTGATGTTTCAACTTTCGAAATATGATCCAAACCCAATGTCACGGTCCGTTTTTCCGTACCCTTTGGATCGACAATAAACCACACATGTCCAACTCAAATTGCATGAAAATACAGAACATGAAGGTAATAAATAAAAATAGACAGAACAGAATCTCACACGAGTGGAATAACATATAATATTAAATAAATACCTTTACAACGGAAAACTTTTAAATACATATATCAGAGTCTAACCTAAATTCAGCATGGACAGTTATAAACATCTGTCCTTACAATTGCTGACAAACCTCAAACTAAAACAACTAAGTACAGTGGATAATAGAATGATGAATATCTCCAGCTCTCCTCTAGAAACTCCAACCGTCTTCGACTAACCTGAAACTACTCGGATCTGACCCGAGTATTGAAATACCCGGATCAGGCTTGATAAACCAGCGTGAGAAAAATTCAATAATAAATGACAGTGTCATATATCAGCCCTTGAATAAAATCCTTTGAAAATAAAGAGTATCTCATAAGACCACGCCCACACATAAACACGGACGGGTTTTTACCTTATGATAACTAAAACACTTTTATATCAAAACCTTTGATATTATTTCTAATGACATTCTTTGAAAACATTTGCAAATAAACTTATTAATCTTATCCGAAATTGTTGCCATTATTAAATTCCATCATACTAGGCTCTACAAACAAAACCGTAGGTTCTTATTGGAGAATGGATTTCCATACAAATGACCAGGTGAAGGATCTACCTTCCGAAATAGGTACAACTCTAGATGGATGTCCCGAGGCATAGAACATCTGCCCTCTACCAATACAAGAACGGCCTACCTCTATAACTAGATAGTACCGAATATGTCATCCCTCGGTCGTTACCGACCTTTAACCGAGCGCTCGTTTTTCATACACCACATTAATTTACATCCAGAACATCATAGCAGGAAGAAATATATATAAAAGGGGATGAACATACCCTAATTGGGGATGACCCACTTAACCTTGTTGCATCTAATCCTATTTCGGCCATTTCCAGTTTGATGAGACTTGAGATCACGATAACCTTTTCACAAAGAACATATCACATCTTTGAATGTCATATTGCCATTTTCGTTTAATTACTAATTGCCTTCCACAAAAATACAACCCTTGAGCTCATACGTCTCAAGGAGGGTGTTAAGCTAAGAAAAGTTGCCTTCTCCGCCACCACTGATGTACATTTGAAAAAACCAATGTACGTAATCATTAGAAATGCAATGTCAGACAAACGTCCATACAAGTTGTCTAGGAATAGGACAAACCGAAGGCACTCTCCTACTACCACTAGCAGCGAGTAGTCCTTGCAATCCGAAAAAACTCCACAACGAGGAGACCACTACTATATATAACTCGGAAGCTACCCAGAGCAAGTCAACATGCAGTCCTTACGCTATAAAGATCCATGGTCTTCAATCATCTTCAACACGTCTTCACGTTCGAACGTATACATTGGTTCGAAGTGATTTTCGGATAGGAACTTCCCAAATCCGACCCTGGTTCCTTCGGAATCCAATTATCGATAAAAAGTGAATATGAGTATACAGGATTTATTAAGTCCCTTTTCACTTTAATTCTTTTCGACTGATTTTGAAATTCTCTTTCTTTTAACTTAGAATAATTCTAAGTAATTCATTCTTTTATTTTGAAAATATCTCAAATTTCCTTATTTAACTCTTGATCCAAATTTCTTCACTTTTAGGAGGGTCAAAACAATGTTATTTAAGACATCGTTTACGATAAACCCTAAAATAAATCTTAGCAAACATTTTTGAGTAAATTGGGTCATAGAAATCATTCATTTTGAAGATTGCTTAAATTTTGGATAATACAAATCTTCTTTTATTTTGGAAACTCAATACGATCTTTTTATTTAAGAGCATCCGGGCTTTCCTTTCGATCTGTTCCACCCCTCGCCTAACAAAAGAAAACATAGGCCGGGTAAGTTCAGGGCACTAGTTGCTTCATTCCTAACCTTAGTTAAACATCTTGTTTTATCTTCCCATATCTCATAGGCGGGACAAATGTATTAGTCCTTTTCGCATACTCAGATTTTCAACTTTATTTTGGAATTGCTTATAAATATTCGAAATTATCTTTCAAAACGCTTTAATTATCCTTTTTAAAACATTCACAATTGATTCTGGAAAACGCCGTTACATTTAAACTCATATTCCAAAAGTTATAGGATTCGCAGCAGAAAAGTACTACGAAAAGTGCTATATAAGATTTGATTTAAACAACTTTTAAACATTTGATAACTCATATTTTTCAATCCAAATCTCTTTTAAACTATTTAAATAGCTTTATCAAATTTATTCCATATTTTTTCGTAATTAAAAACATCCATTTAAACAAATTTCCTGTTATGGTCACTTAACTGTACTAGCGCGATTTTTTTGGAAAATTGATTTGGACTTAATTCAAAATATACTTATCGAAACTTTGATTTTCTTTCTTCGTTTAGAAGATACGGATATAATAGTCCGGAATTTTCTTATCTCAAAGAATTCCGAGCTGTACTTCACTCTACACATTCATTTGAACTTTCCGACACGAAATCGCGAACTACTGTTGCACGGCGCGTCTGGTTTTAACTTATTTTTCAATATTTGAAATAATTTAATCAAATTGAATTCTATTACTTATAAAATGATTACAAATCATTTTAAATCAATATTTTCACTTTTTAAAGTATTTAAAATGCATTTCCACTATTACCCTATTATAATATTATTATATTCACATTATTTTTATATCAAATTTTAAATTCCAATTTGAATTCAATTTCAATTCTAACTTCAAATTAAACACATTTAAAACTTAGATTTCAAATCTAATTTTAATTTAAACTTCAATTCAATCTCAAACTAAACTTTAATTTTCAAAATCGATTTGAATTTTAATTTCGCTATTCATCTCAATTTCAATTCCAATTTAACTATCCTTTTCAAATCCATTTCACATCAAATTTTAAATTCTCTTTTATTTTAACTTTAATTTCACTTCTAAATGAAAAGAGACTTATTTTTCCCAAAATACCTCATATCACTAAAATATGGTCTTATTAACAAAGTGATTATTTAAATCGAAATGAACAAATCCAATATTCATATTTATCACTAACATAACATCCATTCAACCAAGCACGTACATATGATTTCAAATCCAACATTCACTATAAATGTCATAACGGGACAGATTATCACAATTCGATTAATTAATTAACTATCAAATCATCCATATTAACAATCATTATAAACATTCATATGTCATAAGTGTGTAAATGTGATGGTTTTAATATATACAACTAAAATATAAATCCAAAAGAGATGAGAATTTCTCACCTTCATACCCACTTCGTCAATCTATTTCGTAGGCTAACGTGCTTTCGAACAAATGCGCTTTTTTTGGAACGTCTTGAATTCTCGCCTTAGCTTATTTTCCTTCCGAACCGCTTTTGTTTTACTTTTTATTTTCTTTTCGTTTTTTATTTGAGAGGAGGGTTTATGGCAGCTATGGGGTGTGTGGCCTAGGGAGGAGGGTACGGCCTTAGTATGTAGGGGTATGGGCTCGACTTGGCTTGTAGGACTCGGATTTGGTGGTATGGCCGAGGGTAAGTGGGTGTAGGAGGTGAGTAGTGTGAAGACCCGTTTTCCCGTACCCTTTGAATCGACAATAAACCACCCATGTCCAACTCAAATTGCACGAAAAAACGGATCATCAAGGGTGATAAAGAAAAAATAGACAGAACAGAATCTCACACGAATGGAATAACATATATTATTTCAATAAAAATATTTACAGCGGAAAATTTTAAAATACAATATCAGAGTCTAACCTAGATTCAGCTTGGACAGTTATAGAACCTGCCCTTACAATTGCTGACAAACATCAAACAAAATACACTAAGCAAAGGCGATGAAAGAATATCTCCATGCATCCATGAATATCTCCAGCTCTCCCCTGGAACTTCAACTTCCTTCGACTATCCTGAAACTACTCGGATCTGACCCAAGTATTGAAAATACCCGGATCAGGCTTGATAAACCAGCGTGAGAAAAACTCAATAATAAATGACAGTGTCATATATCAGCCTTTGGATAAAATCTTTTGAAATAAATAGTATCTCATAAGACCACGCCCACACATAAACACGGACGGGTTTTTACCTTATGATAACTAAAACACTTTTATATCAAAACCTTTGATATTATTTCTAATGACATCTCTTTGAAAACATTTGCAAATAAACTTATTAATCTTATCCGAAATGGTTACCCATATAGCATTTCGAGGCTATTCATTACGCCAATACAAACAAAACCGTAGGTTCTTATTGGAGAATGGATTTCCATACAAATGACCAGGCGCAGGATCTACCTTCCGAAATGGGTACACCTCTAGATGGATGTCCCGAGGCACAGAACATCTGCCCTCTACCAACACAAGACCGGCCCACCTCTGTAACTAGATGGTACCGAATATGTCATCCCCCGGTCGTTACCGACCTTTATCGAGGGCCCTCTAGCATACACCACATTAATTAACATCCCGACGTCATAGCGGGAAGAAATATATCTAGAAGGGGATGATCATACCCTAATGGGAATGACCCACATAGCCCTGCTGCATCTAATCCTGTTTCGGTCATTTCCGGTTTGATGAGGCTTGAGGCTACGATTACCTTTTCACAAAGCACATATCACATCTTTGAATGCCACATTGCCATTTCCGTTAACTACTAATTGCCTTCCACAAAAATACAACCCTTGAGCTCGTATGTCTCAAGAAGGGTGTTAAGCTAAGAGAAGTTGCCTTCTCCGCCACCACTAATGTACGTTTGTAAAAACCAATGTACGTAATCTTTAGAAATGCAACGTCAGACAAACGTCCATACAAGTTGTCCAGGAACAGGACAAACCGAAGGTACTTTCCTCGGCCATTACTAGGCGAGAAGCCCTTGCAATCCGCAAAATCTCTATCACGAGGAGACCACTGCTATATATAACTCTATAATTGGGTGCGACCCGAGCAAATCAACAAGCAGTCCTCACGCTAGGAAGATCCACGGTCTTCAATCACCATCTTCAACATGTCTTCACGTTCGAACGTACACATTGGTTCGAAGTGGTTTTCGGATAGGAATTAACCAAATCCGACTCCGGTTCCTTCGAAATCCAATCATCGATAAAAAGTGAATATGAGAATATAGGATTTATTAAGTCTCTTTTCACTTAAATTCTTTTCAGATGATTTCGAAATTCTCTTTCTTTCAACTTAGGATAATTCTAAGTAATTCATTCTTTTGTTTTGGAAAATATCTCAGATTTCTCTACTTAATTCTTGATCCAAATTTCTTAACTTTTAACTTAAGGAAAACATTCCCTTTATAATATCACCTTCCAAAACATCCATTTAATTTAAAGGATTATTCACTGTCCAAAATCGCGAATATAATTCCTTTAATAACTTTCACATTTAACTTATCAATTTAAATTGATTTCAGATTTACAAAACGGTGTTTATAAATTCCATTTTTATATCTCACTTGTAAGTCAAAATCCAATACTCTTATTTACCAATTCATTCCTAAAATTCATTATAAATTCTTTTCTAAACTTCACAGGTTCGTAGAAATCATTCATTTTGGAGATTGCTTAACTTTTGGATAATACCAATCTTCTTTTATTTTGGAAAACTTAACAGAATCTTTTTATTTTGAAGCATCCGGGCTTTCCTTTCGATCTGTTCCACCCCTCGCCTAAGAAAAGAAAACATAGGCCAGGTAAGTTCAGGGCACTGGTTGCTCCATCCCTAACCTTAGTTAAACACCTTGTTTTATCTTCCCAGATCTCACAGGCGGGACAAATGTACTAGTCGTTTCCGCATACTCAGATTTTCAACTTCATTTTGGAATTGCTTATAAATATTCCAAATTATCTTTTTAAAACACTTAATTATCCTTTTTAAAACATTCACAATTGATTCTGGGAAACATCATTATTTTTAAACTCATATTCCAAAAATTATAGAATTCACAGCATAAAAGTGCTGCGGAAAGTGCTATATAAGCTTATTTGATTAAAACAACTTTTAAACATTCGCTAATTCATATTTTCCAATCCAAATCTTTTTTAAATCATTTAAATAGATTTATCAAATTTATTCCATATTTTTCCATAATTAAAAACATCCATTTAAATAGATTTTCTGTTATGGTCACTAAACTGCACTAGCGCGATTTTTCTAGAAAATTGATTTGGACTTAATTCAAAATCTACTTATCGAAACTTTGAGTTTCTTTCTTCGTTTAGAAGATATGGATATAATAGTCCGGAATTTTCTTATCTCGAAGAATTCCGAGCAATATTCCACTCTATACATTCATTTGAACTTTTTCGACGCGAAATCGCGAACTGCCGTTACGCGACGCGTCTAGTTTTAACTTATTTTTCAACATTTGAAATAATTTATTCAAATTGGATTTCAACACTTAGAAAATCATTAGAAACCATTTTAAATCAATGTTTTCACTTTTTAAAGCTTTTAAAATATATTTTCACTCTTACCACATTAAAATATTATTATATTCCCATTATTTTAATATTAAACTTTACAACCCAATTTCAACTCAATTTCAATTCTAATCTCAAATTAAACACATTTAAAACTTAGATTTCAAATCTAATTCCAATTTAAATTTCAATTTAATCTCAAACTAAACTTCACTTTTTCAAAATCGATTTTTAATTTCAATTTCACTATTCATCTAAATTTCAATTTCTAATTAGCTATTCTTTTCAAATCCGTTTCACTTCAAATTTCAAATTCTCTTTCATTTTAACTTTAATTTCACTTCTAAATGAAAAGAGACTTATTTTTCCACAATTTCTCATATTACTAAAATATGGTCTTACTAATCAAAGTGATTACTTAATCAAAATGAACATATCCAATATTCATATTTATTACTAACATAACATCCATTCAACAAATCACATGCATATGATTTCAAATCTAACATTCACTATTAATATCATAACGGGATATATTATCACAATTCACTTAATTTACAAATTTTCAAATCATCCATATTAACAATCAATTTGGTATAAACATTCATATGTCATAAGGGTGTAAATATGATTGTTATAACATAATCAAAATATAAATTCAAAAGCGATGAGAATTTCTCACCTTTAACCAAACGTTTAACTTCCTACCAACATTCATTTAATTCAACGCTTCACTAAACCTTATCATAACCATGCTTCCAAGTGCTCGACCATCTCCATCTTTACTTGTTTTGCTCACGTCCTTCCTTTATCAACTTCCAAACTCATGGCCTAAGGCCTTTTTTTTTTTTTTAAGAAGAGAAGAAGAAGAAGTGAATTAAGAAGAGGTTAGAGAGTAACAAGTGGATTAGTGCTTAAGCACTCCACTATTTTTAACCCTCCTACCTCTCTTAAGAGAGAAGCCATTAAAATAGCTTAAAGGAAGAAGAAGAAAAGAAAGATTTGTGTGAAAATGAAAGAGGTATGCATGGCTATTTATAGGAAAAAGTTTGAAATAAAATATTATTATGTAAAATGACCAAAATGCCCTTTACTTACTTTTTAACTTAACATCACATTTCAAATCATGCTTTATGTCACTTTCACTTAAGAAGTAAGTAAAGTAAAGTAATAATTATGTTTGGTTTGATTTGATGTTGATTTGATGTTTACTTTTGACTTTTCTTACTTACTTTTCTTAATTATATTCTAGAATTTTCTAAGTATGTTTATTAAAAGTAAACTTGATTAGTGAATTAATTAATATTTATACTATTTGAATATATGTTCCTATATAAGAAAATAAAGGTGCGACGACGTTGCGACAACTTTTAATTGACAAAACGTCGTTTTTCGACGAAATGTTTTACGGTCACATTTTGACGTTTTAGTTAAACTATGTATTGAAGTAAACCAAATTTAAAAATGAACTTTTTACTTCTTTAAATAAATTAAAACAAGTCTCTTTATATTCTAAAATCATATTTAATTAATATCAAAATCTCTAATTTTACCGTGTATGCAAAACTGACAAAATGCGACAAATTTTGGTTATTTTTATAAAACGATTATTAACAAATTTTTAAATCTTTTAACATACTTTTATTATCTTTATTAGATGTTTTAAATAAGATTTACCTTTTTTAAATAGATATTTAAATCCATTTATTTAAGCCTTTAATTATTATTAACAAAACTTAACTTTTGTCGATTTGTTCTAAAATCCAAATTCATACTTTTTTTTTAATTTATTAACTATAAGAATATATAACTTCTTCACTATTATTTATTATATATATCATATTATTTAAGATTTAAACTCCTTTTTAAATTTAAATCGATCGAAATCTCTCATTTTCGAAGTAGCGAAAATACGGGTCGTTACATTCTCCCCTACTTAAAAGCATTTCGTCCTCGAAATGAAAGTTAGATAAAGGAATCTATCTCATACTCATATCCTCAAAAAATTTTGACTTATTTCTATTGATGATAGAAAAGAAGAAGGCCGATATCATAACAACACTAAAACAAATGATGCCAAACATATATAAAGATTCCCCACACTAAGCTGAGTACTTATCACTTTCTTAAAATTATATATACATACATCAAGTCAAACTTCTATCCTTCCCATCCTAGTGCGTACTGCACACTTAAGATAATGTATCCAACTATCAAACAAGACTATACATCCAAAAACAACCAAACTAATACTATATCAACATAAATGAATACAACCACATAACTCATCCTTTGACCTAAGCATGTACTACACCTGAGGTCTATATATATACATACCAAAACATAATTCTAACCATTATCTCTTATGTCTTCTATTCAAGATAACTATCGAACTACTAAGTTGATAGACCCAACACATCATACTATATGTGATATTTGATTCGATCTATTATTCAAATCCACAACTTTTCTTTCGAACTAGTATCGATCCCCCGATTTTCTACTGCGGACTTTGATCAGACTTCTTGATCACAAACCCTTGCTTTCCTTGCATAGCTCTCAACTATGATAGAAAACTCGTGTACATAATCACAAACTCTCATCAATGTTCGCCATCAAGAATTGAGTGATAAATTCTTTTTCGGATTGGTGTAAACACCTCAAAGTTTTGTACTCAAATCTTAGATCAAAATTTATGTGCCAAAATGATCTACGTTTAACTTATGTATTTATTCACATTCATCTTTACCTAATACATTTCTTCCAAACTTCTATTAATCCAAGTTTATTTCACAACCATTTACTTTCTTCTAAATCCATTATTACTTAAGCTTACAAATGACTTAACTTGTATAATATACCTTTACTTCCTAAGAGTATATATACATATCCCAAATCTTCAAATCGTCATTTACTTTAATTAGCGTCTTCAACAAATGTGGAATTCTATTATTCCAAATAAATAAGTTATAAAACTTAATCCCTAGTTTTCTTTACCTAAGGTCTCCATTTAGCTAATATTATTTATCTAATCCATATTTTAATAAGACAACTTTACTAAATGTACGTCCTTTTTCTTACAAAGTTAACTTATTTACCTATCCATTTTCTAAATCAAATTTCTTAACCTTAAATCCGTCAAATACCTTATAGTCAAATTTGTGAAACTTAATTCACATGGTATTTGTTATTTAAACATTTTCATCCAACATTCAACTACTAACCATATTATTCAAAACTACCTCCTTCTAATCTTACTTCATTTTGAATTAAAAATATTACCCTAAATGTATCATTATTTCAAATTTTATATTAGGATGATATTTCTTATACCTCTTGTTTCTAATCAAAGTGTCTAAATTTCAAATTACCTTAACTCATTTATAAGTTATAGAACTTATCCTTTCATAATATATTTACCCAAAATTTCAATTTTGGCTTATCTTTTCTATCTTATTGACAAGAATTTTTTCTAAGTGTAAATTTTCACTTTACTTCCTCTAATTACACTTCTAGCTTCAATATTATCATCAAATATCTTATAATCAAATTTGTGAATTTTACTTCACAATATATTTGTACTTAGCTTTTAAATCCATCCATTATGATAATCACTTAATTATTATTTCTTAATACCAAGTATCTAAGGGTATATGATTACAGTTTTAAATTCTAGCTTTCAACTAACTGATCCTATATGAAATATCTTATAGTCAAATTGTGCAATTCTAATCACAAGATATTCATATTTTAGTTTCACTAAGCTAAATTACAATCAATCCTTAACCCAAAAGATAATAATATCTCTTTTAATATAATTGAAATATAAACCCAAGGTAAAATTATTTCATTTACCAATTTCTTTAAAACAAAATCATTTTGTAAAATTAACAAATACGCGCTCATATATATAAATACTCTCATAACTCATTCTAGGGTGTTACTAACCCTATCTCTAATGAGTTACTCATCCTAGGATATTACTAATCCTATCTCTGATGAGTTTTTACCCATAATAGAGCCAAGGTTCTCGCTTAACCTTCAGCTCTGTTACCAAGTGTGACGACCCGTTTTCCCGTACCCTTTGAATCGACAATAAACCACCCATGTCCAACTCAAATTGCACGAAAAAACGGATCATCAAGGGTGATAAAGAAAAAATAGACAGAACAGAATCTCACACGAATGGAATAACATATATTATTTCAATAAAAATATTTACAGCGGAAAATTTTAAAATACAATATCAGAGTCTAACCTAGATTCAGCTTGGACAGTTATAGAACCTGCCCTTACAATTGCTGACAAACATCAAACAAAATACACTAAGCAAAGGCGATGAAAGAATATCTCCATGCATCCATGAATATCTCCAGCTCTCCCCTGGAACTTCAACTTCCTTCGACTATCCTGAAACTACTCGGATCTGACCCAAGTATTGAAAATACCCGGATCAGGCTTGATAAACCAGCGTGAGAAAAACTCAATAATAAATGACAGTGTCATATATCAGCCTTTGGATAAAATCTTTTGAAATAAATAGTATCTCATAAGACCACGCCCACACATAAACACGGACGGGTTTTTACCTTATGATAACTAAAACACTTTTATATCAAAACCTTTGATATTATTTCTAATGACATCTCTTTGAAAACATTTGCAAATAAACTTATTAATCTTATCCGAAATGGTTACCCATATAGCATTTCGAGGCTATTCATTACGCCAATACAAACAAAACCGTAGGTTCTTATTGGAGAATGGATTTCCATACAAATGACCAGGCGCAGGATCTACCTTCCGAAATGGGTACACCTCTAGATGGATGTCCCGAGGCACAGAACATCTGCCCTCTACCAACACAAGACCGGCCCACCTCTGTAACTAGATGGTACCGAATATGTCATCCCCCGGTCGTTACCGACCTTTATCGAGGGCCCTCTAGCATACACCACATTAATTAACATCCCGACGTCATAGCGGGAAGAAATATATCTAGAAGGGGATGATCATACCCTAATGGGAATGACCCACATAGCCCTGCTGCATCTAATCCTGTTTCGGTCATTTCCGGTTTGATGAGGCTTGAGGCTACGATTACCTTTTCACAAAGCACATATCACATCTTTGAATGCCACATTGCCATTTCCGTTAACTACTAATTGCCTTCCACAAAAATACAACCCTTGAGCTCGTATGTCTCAAGAAGGGTGTTAAGCTAAGAGAAGTTGCCTTCTCCGCCACCACTAATGTACGTTTGTAAAAACCAATGTACGTAATCTTTAGAAATGCAACGTCAGACAAACGTCCATACAAGTTGTCCAGGAACAGGACAAACCGAAGGTACTTTCCTCGGCCATTACTAGGCGAGAAGCCCTTGCAATCCGCAAAATCTCTATCACGAGGAGACCACTGCTATATATAACTCTATAATTGGGTGCGACCTGAGCAAATCAACAAGCAGTCCTCACGCTAGGAAGATCCACGGTCTTCAATCACCATCTTCAACATGTCTTCACGTTCGAACGTACACATTGGTTCGAAGTGGTTTTCGGATAGGAATTAACCAAATCCGACTCCGGTTCCTTCGAAATCCAATCATCGATAAAAAGTGAATATGAGAATATAGGATTTATTAAGTCTCTTTTCACTTAAATTCTTTTCAGATGATTTCGAAATTCTCTTTCTTTCAACTTAGGATAATTCTAAGTAATTCATTCTTTTGTTTTGGAAAATATCTCAGATTTCTCTACTTAATTCTTGATCCAAATTTCTTAACTTTTAACTTAAGGAAAACATTCCCTTTATAATATCACCTTCCAAAACATCCATTTAATTTAAAGGATTATTCACTGTCCAAAATCGCGAATATAATTCCTTTAATAACTTTCACATTTAACTTATCAATTTAAATTGATTTCAGATTTACAAAACGGTGTTTATAAATTCCATTTTTATATCTCACTTGTAAGTCAAAATCCAATACTCTTATTTACCAATTCATTCCTAAAATTCATTATAAATTCTTTTCTAAACTTCACAGGTTCGTAGAAATCATTCATTTTGGAGATTGCTTAACTTTTGGATAATACCAATCTTCTTTTATTTTGGAAAACTTAACAGAATCTTTTTATTTTGAAGCATCCGGGCTTTCCTTTCGATCTGTTCCACCCCTCGCCTAAGAAAAGAAAACATAGGCCAGGTAAGTTCAGGGCACTGGTTGCTCCATCCCTAACCTTAGTTAAACACCTTGTTTTATCTTCCCAGATCTCACAGGCGGGACAAATGTACTAGTCGTTTCCGCATACTCAGATTTTCAACTTCATTTTGGAATTGCTTATAAATATTCCAAATTATCTTTTTAAAACACTTAATTATCCTTTTTAAAACATTCACAATTGATTCTGGGAAACATCATTATTTTTAAACTCATATTCCAAAAATTATAGAATTCACAGCATAAAAGTGCTGCGGAAAGTGCTATATAAGCTTATTTGATTAAAACAACTTTTAAACATTCGCTAATTCATATTTTCCAATCCAAATCTTTTTTAAATCATTTAAATAGATTTATCAAATTTATTCCATATTTTTCCATAATTAAAAACATCCATTTAAATAGATTTTCTGTTATGGTCACTAAACTGCACTAGCGCGATTTTTCTAGAAAATTGATTTGGACTTAATTCAAAATCTACTTATCGAAACTTTGAGTTTCTTTCTTCGTTTAGAAGATATGGATATAATAGTCCGGAATTTTCTTATCTCGAAGAATTCCGAGCAATATTCCACTCTATACATTCATTTGAACTTTTTCGACGCGAAATCGCGAACTGCCGTTACGCGACGCGTCTAGTTTTAACTTATTTTTCAACATTTGAAATAATTTATTCAAATTGGATTTCAACACTTAGAAAATCATTAGAAACCATTTTAAATCAATGTTTTCACTTTTTAAAGCTTTTAAAATATATTTTCACTCTTACCACATTAAAATATTATTATATTCCCATTATTTTAATATTAAACTTTACAACCCAATTTCAACTCAATTTCAATTCTAATCTCAAATTAAACACATTTAAAACTTAGATTTCAAATCTAATTCCAATTTAAATTTCAATTTAATCTCAAACTAAACTTCACTTTTTCAAAATCGATTTTTAATTTCAATTTCACTATTCATCTAAATTTCAATTTCTAATTAGCTATTCTTTTCAAATCCGTTTCACTTCAAATTTCAAATTCTCTTTCATTTTAACTTTAATTTCACTTCTAAATGAAAAGAGACTTATTTTTCCACAATTTCTCATATTACTAAAATATGGTCTTACTAATCAAAGTGATTACTTAATCAAAATGAACATATCCAATATTCATATTTATTACTAACATAACATCCATTCAACAAATCACATGCATATGATTTCAAATCTAACATTCACTATTAATATCATAACGGGATATATTATCACAATTCACTTAATTTACAAATTTTCAAATCATCCATATTAACAATCAATTTGGTATAAACATTCATATGTCATAAGGGTGTAAATATGATTGTTATAACATAATCAAAATATAAATTCAAAAGCGATGAGAATTTCTCACCTTTAACCAAACGTTTAACTTCCTACCAACATTCATTTAATTCAACGCTTCACTAAACCTTATCATAACCATGCTTCCAAGTGCTCGACCATCTCCATCTTTACTTGCTTTGCTCACGTCCTTCCTTTATCAACTTCCAAACTCATGGCCTAAGGCCTTTTTTTTTTTTTTAAGAAGAGAAGAAGAAGAAGTGAATTAAGAAGAGGTTAGAGAGTAACAAGTGGATTAGTGCTTAAGCACTCCACTATTTTTAACCCTCCTACCTCTCTTAAGAGAGAAGCCATTAAAATAGCTTAAAGGAAGAAGAAGAAAAGAAAGATTTGTGTGAAAATGAAAGAGGTATGCATGGCTATTTATAGGAAAAAGTTTGAAATAAAATATTATTATGTAAAATGACCAAAATGCCCTTTACTTACTTTTTAACTTAACATCACATTTCAAATCATGCTTTATGTCACTTTCACTTAAGAAGTAAGTAAAGTAAAGTAATAATTATGTTTGGTTTGATTTGATGTTGATTTGATGTTTACTTTTGACTTTTCTTACTTACTTTTCTTAATTATATTCTAGAATTTTCTAAGTATGTTTATTAAAAGTAAACTTGATTAGTGAATTAATTAATACTTATACTATTTGAATATATGTTCCTATATAAGAAAATAAAGGTGCGACGACGTTGCGACAACTTTTAATTGACAAAACGTCGTTTTTCGACGAAATGTTTTACGGTCACATTTTGACGTTTTAGTTAAACTATGTATTGAAGTAAACCAAATTTAAAAATGAACTTTTTACTTCTTTAAATAAATTAAAACAAGTCTCTTTATATTCTAAAATCATATTTAATTAATATCAAAATCTCTAATTTTACCGTGTATGCAAAACTGACAAAATGCGACAAATTTTGGTTATTTTTATAAAACGATTATTAACAAATTTTTAAATCTTTTAACATACTTTTATTATCTTTATTAGATGTTTTAAATAAGATTTACCTTTTTTAAATAGATATTTAAATCCATTTATTTAAGCCTTTAATTATTATTAACAAAACTTAACTTTTGTCGATTTGTTCTAAAATCCAAATTCATACTTTTTTTTTAATTTATTAACTATAAGAATATATAACTTCTTCACTATTATTTATTATATATATCATATTATTTAAGATTTAAACTCCTTTTTAAATTTAAATCGATCGAAATCTCTCATTTTCGAAGTAGCGAAAATACGGGTCGTTACAAGTAGGTGGAAGCTAGGCTTGGTTTTGGTGGTGTAAGGTGATGGTGTGGTGATGCGGAGGTGGTAGCTTGAAGGTAGAAGAGAAATCAAGAGGTAGAAAGCCATGGAAATGAAGGTGAAGAAGAAGGAACTAATGGAAGAGGAAGAGAATGGAGTTTAGAATTTTATGGAATGAAAATGTAGTGAAGAATGAAGCGTTTAGGCTTGTATTTATAAGTGGAGATTTGAGTGGAAAATGACATTAACACCCGCTTCATTTTTGAATTTAAATATACATTTTCTTTTATGTGAAAGGAGAGATTTGATATGCATTAATGGTGATGGTAAAGATAGGAATGATTACTTACTTTTCCTTTCTTAAATTTTTTATTTTAAAGAGAAGACTTTTGATTTGATTTGATTATATATGACACTTGTTAACAAATTAGCATATGCATTAATGGTGGAAATGATGTTAAGAAAAAGTGTGTAAGTGGTAAAGAGAGGTGTCACCTTTTTATGGTTTGTAATTATTTTAATACTTAAGTTTGCTCTTTTTCCATGCTTATATATACCATCTCATTAATGAGATATGATATAAAGAACTAATGTGGTTTATTAAAGTTTAATTTAATTTAAAATTAGTTAAATCATGTCTTTTTACTTTTTATACATTTATTTAAACTTTTCAAAGTAAACTCCTTTTGTCTTTTAGTGCTAAATGTAAAGTGTTTAAAAAATTTGTAAAGTTGTATTTATGCATATGTTTATGTTGAAAATGTATCAAGTCGCAACAACTTGTCGATATCTTGTTTCGGTTGAAAACGGTGTTTTTTGTCGACAAATTTTACAATCAAAATTTGACCTTTTTGTTAAGCTATATATTGAATTAAACCAAACTTTAAAATGAACATTTTACTTTTTTAAATAAATTAAAACATGTCTCTTTATATTTAATCGTATTTAATTAATATCAAAATCTCTAATTTTACAGTGTACGTAAAACTGACAAAATGCGACAAATTTAGATTATTTTTGTTAAATGGTTATTAACATACTTTTAAATCTCTTAATATACTTTTATTATCTTTATTAGATGTTTTAAATAAGATTTATCCTTTTAAATAAATATTTAAACTTATTTATTTAAGCCTTTATTTATTATTAACAAAACTTAAATTTTGTCGATTTGTTCTAAAGTCCAAATTTATACTTTTTAATTTATTAACTATAAGAATGGATAATTTATTTATTATATATAACTATTTAAGGTTTAAATTCCTTTTAAATTTAAAACGAACAAAATCTCTCATTTCCGAAGTAGCAAAATTACGGGTCGTTACATTCTCCCCTACTTAAAAGCATTTCGTCCTCGAAATGAAATCAAAGATGAAGAACTATAAAGGTCGACAATATATGTCAAAGGAAATACTATCACTAAATACCGATCATAAAGTACAATCATTGATCTTAGTCCCAACCTGAGTGCGTACTACACACTTGAGGTAAATACAAAGCCACAAGTCAACAGTCAACCCAAAATATCATACAAAAAAGGACTATACCCCATATCTTAGCGCGTACTACGTGCTTTTAAGATAATCACAACTGCTATAGTATAACCCCAAAATATCCTAATGTGAAACAATACTCATCGGATGAACCCTCTGATGGTGCTTCCAAGTCTCCGTATTTAGCTAAGGCTTCCCTAAATCTCTGCCTAAGTGCTAGTCTTTCGGCTTGGTTGGTTTCTACAATTTTATATATGAGAACTCAAAATTAGTTATCATTTCCTATCAAAGATTCCTTCTCAATTTTATTTATTTTATCTCAAATAAATAAGTTATAAAACTCAACCCTTAGTTTTTTTACCTAAGGTTTTAATTTAAATAATATTATTTATCTTATCCATATATTAATCAGACGAATTTACTAAGTGTACATCTTTTTCTTACTAATTCTATGATTATCTACAAAACTTATTTACCTATCCATCCTAAATCAAATTTCTTAACCTTAAATCCATCAAATACCTTATTGTCAAATTGTGAAACTTAATTCACATGGTATTCGTTACTTGAACATTTTCATCCAACAATCAAACTACTAACTATATTTTTCAAAACTATCCACTTCTATTCTTACTTAATTTTGAATTACGATTGTTACCCTAAATGTATCGCTAACTCAAAGTTTTATATTAGGGTGATGTTGGGCGAATTCTCACCCAGAAGATCTCGAGACCGAGAAGCGTCAGGTTCGCAACCTCCATTCAACACTCGGAACCCCTGAGTTCATTCGGCAAAGCCCAACCTAGAGTCCATTCGGCAATCCGAGATATACTCCATTCGGTCCATGCATACTTTCCTCCAAGACCATTCGGCACAAGGGCATCCTCCGTCCGGTCGAGCCGCATCCGGTCAAATCTCATCCGGTCCTCCCACCAAAATAAACACCGAACCAACATACCATCGGTCCAAGCTCCAACCCCACCCAACACCGAATCAAGCATCTCCTACCACCGGACCAACATGCTACCGGTCCATCTCACCTCCGAACCAAAGCCACTATTGCCTACACAAAGCTTCACCACTGCCGGACCATCATCACCGAACCAGGTGACCACCGGTTCATATCTCCAAGACCTCAACCAAGACCAGACCAAGCTCGCCGAACCAGAACGCTGCCAGGCCAGATTGCTTCAGCCCAGGCCCACCAGCAGCTATATACATCCAAGACCCCTGCCCCCAACCTCACTCTATAAATAGAGGGGCAGGGGTACAACAATGGCAGACAAGTTTGAGAGCTCAAGCACGGAAGGAACTTTCAAACTACTTTCATATACTTGTACACAAAGCATTGTACTTGTAATCTGAAAGAAAGAAGATAATAACATATAAAGTGGACGTAGGCACGTTCTGGCCGAACCACTATAAATCTGTGTGTCTTTTACATTTCAGCCCCTGCTTTTTTCATATTTACACAACTCATCTAAATCATTAAGAATCACATAAAATCAACTAAATCACACGACTTGGATGTGTTTGCCCATTTTTTGCGCAAACATTTTTGGTGCTTTCACTGAGAACTTCGAACTCGAAGCTAAAGCTTCCCTCATTCAACCTTCTTTCCCAATAGCACCCTTCATTGCCTAGGAAACATGACTTTCAGGCCAAGAAAAGACGCCAACAAGGGAAAGAATGTTGCAACCAGCAGCGCTCCAAATCCAGTGGATCCAGATCAAGAGAACCATCCCACTACAGCAGCAGTGCCGCATGTAGATCAGGCAATTCCAACAGCCCCTGCCGCGGAACAACCGTCAGTAATCACTAGAGAAGATCTAGACAGAGTTGTGGTGGAAGTGACTAACCGCTTCGCATCCCAACAAGAAGCTTTGGTGAACCAACTCATGTCACGCTTGAGGGATGTCGAAGAATCCAACCGCAACACTGAATCATGGGGTGAATCTCAACCTGGAGGATCTCGGAGACAGCAAAGGTCTTCCCTCTTCGAGGAAGCCATCAACAGGAACAACAATGATAGGAGCCGCGCCCGGACTCAGCCCGAACTCCGACTCGAGGAAGCGCTTGGAACCGAACCCAGTGGGGGAGGCGCCAGGCGAGGGTCGGATGTAGCTGAGCCAGTCATGCCACCTAATCATAGAAACCCCGCTGAACGGAGCCGAGCTAGAACCCAGCCCGAAGTTGACCCCATGGAAATGCTCGAAACGGAACCCCACAGGGGAAGATCAAGGAAGGGGGCAACTGTAGCTGGTCCTAGCATGCATCCGAGCAGCCAGAGGCAACCACTGGATAACGTCAGAAGTGATAGACTATACCATCCCTACAGATCATCTGGACGAGATCGATCCCGCAGGGAAGAACCAAGTTCATTTCTATCCGCTCCAAATTCTGATGAAAGAATGGCACGATTATTCAGAGAAATCTTCCAACGGGAGCAAAGGGACCGAGGAATAGGCGCTAGGGTCACCAGCCCCTTCACCCGCAATATCGAAACTGCCGTCACCCCCCGGGAATGGAAAATGCCAACCATGGAACCTTACAAGGGAACTTCCGACCCCATCGTACACTTACAGAGATACACCCAGCATATGCTCATGAGCGGAGCAACAGAAGGGGTGTTGTGTAAATGCTTTCCGCTATTCCTAGCAGATCTAGCTACCTCCTGGTTCTGCCATCTACCCCAAGGATCTATCAGCTCATGGGAGATGTTGAAAGAAAGGTTCATTAGCCAGTTCCGCATCCATGTAGAACAACCCAAGGATGCTTATTCTCTATCCAATGTCAAACAGAAATCCGGAGAGACCCTGCAACAATATCTAACCCGGTTCAACGCCGCAGCGACCGCAGTCCAAGATGCCGATGAGAAGCTCACCCTAATGGCCCTCTGTAGTGGTGTACACCCAGATACCAAGTTCGCTAGAAGACTAACTAAGGAAAAACCAGCTACTTTACCTGATTTCTTCCATGAAGCCGGAAAGTATATGAGACTTGAAGATGCCACCACTGAGAGGCAGTCAGGGCAACAAGGTAAGACAACTTCGGACAAGGTTCCCGCTGCAGCTAAGGACACTCGAAGAAATGAATCTAGAGACAATGCTGGGGGTAGGAAGGTTGAAAAACGCCAATATCGACCAGGACCAAGATTTGACTCCTACACTCCTTTGAATGAAACAATCGAAAACATCTTTCTAGCCACTCAGGGCGAACTCGGATACAAGCGCCCCCCGCACAAGAAAGAATCTGATAACGCACTCAAGTCTGGAAAGTTCTGCCGCTTCCACGAATCCCACGGACATGACACCAATGAATGCCACCATCTCCGGGACTTGATCAAGAACACATCAGAAGAAGAAGGCTGGAACGCTATGTGAAAGGTCAGAACAGGACTCCAACTCCTGCCAATGAGAACTCAAAGCGACCCCTCCCAGAAGTAGGCGGAGGGTATCGCAACACCAGTGGCTCTAGTCAAGAGAAGATAGTGGCACATACCATCTCGGGAGGACCACACATCGCCGACAGAAGCTGGACAGAGATGGAAAGATACGGCAAGTCACTTAGAAATGCTGAAGGCTATGTTAACTCCATTATGGAAGAACGCCACCCGAAACGGAAAGAGAGCGACGACATCGTATTCAGTAGGCGTGATTTAGAAGGAAGACAGTATCCACATATGGATCCCATGGTCATCTCTGCCTGGTTCGGTCCAGCTAAAGTTTTTCGAATTCTAATAGACACAGGAAGCTCCGTAAATATCCTATTCAAGCATGCTTTCGACAAAATGAAGCTGTCAATGAAGGATGTGTCTCCCTGCAACAAACCCCTGCACGCTTTCACTGGAGATGCGAAAATGCCCCTCGGGCAACTTGACCTCTTCGTTGAAATAGGAAGTCATCTCCGCTCCGTTGTGCGAAAACAAACGTTCGTACTAATAGAAAACCACTCGGCCTACAACGCCTTCTTGGGAAGACCAGCCTTATCCGACTTCCAAATTGTCCTAGCCCCGTGGTGCCTAAAGATGAAATTCCCAACAGATAACGGAATAGGAGAAGTTGAAGGAGATCAAGACGCCGCTCGAGATTGCTATGTAACTGAACTTTGCAATAACCGTAGAAAGAATAAAGGGAAAGATGCAGAGACTTCTCTCTGCATGAAAAGCTTGGAAGCATAGCAACTAAAGAAAGCCCCTTCTCTTCGATACACCAGCGATCCTTTCAATGAACTAGACCCCAGGGATAAGGAGGAGGAGGCTACCGCTGAGCCTGCAGAGGCCATGAAATTCGTATCTGTAGACAAACATGATTCAAGTAGACTATTAAAAATAGGATCTCAGCTAAAAACAGAATTGAAGGATCAACTCATTGACTTTCTCCGCCACAACTTAGATGTATTTGCGTGGACACATGCCGATATGACAGGAATCTCCCCAGACATAGCATGCCACATGTTGAACATCGATCCCACCAAGGTACCGATAAAGCAGAAAAAGAGAAGCATGGGAGCAGAACGATCAGCAGCCCTCGATGAGGAAGTAAAGAACCTACTTGCTAATGACTTCATACGAGAAGCCATCTACCCAGATGTATCGCTAACCCGGTACTGGTAAAGAAAGCTAATGGGAAGTGGCGAACATGCATTGATTTCTCCAACTTAAATGACGCTTGCCCGAAAGACTGCTTCCCGCTCCCCCGAATCGATCAACTTGTGGACAGCACTGCCGGGCACGAACTTTTATCTTTTATGGATGCATACTCCGGATACAACCAGATTCCCATGCACGCTCCCGATCAAGACCACACTAGCTTCATCACTGACCGAGGATTATATTGTTACAAAGTCATGCCTTTTGGACTCAAAAACGCCGGAGCTACCTATCAGCGCCTCGTCAACAAGATGTTCGCGGAATTAATAGGACGAACTATGGAAGTATATGTGGATGACATGTTGGTAAAGTCCAGGAGAGCCAACGATCATGTAAGCCACCTGGGCGAGATGTTTCAGGTACTTCGCCGATATGGAATGAAGCTGAATCCTCTAAAGTGCTCCTTCGGAGTGTCACCGGGAAAATTCTTAGGATTCATCGTCCATGCCAGAGGAATTGAAGCAAACCCTGAACAAATCCGGGCTCTAAAAGAAATAAGGATACCTTCCACTCGAAAAGAAATGCAGAGCCTAAACGGAAGGGTGGGCGCCCTAAGCAGATTCATTTCCAAAGCAACTGACAAGTGCGTCCCTTTCTTCGAAGCTCTCAAGAAAGACAAAGGAAAGTTCGAGTGGATCGATGAATGCTTAAAAGCCTTCCTTAACCTGATCGAACACCTTCAGAGACCACCAGTACTCTCAACTCCAAACGAAGGCGAAGAGCTATACCTATACCTCGCTGTATCATCTCATGCTCTAAGCGCTGCCTTGGTAAGAGAAGAGGACCGCACACAACGCCCGGTATACTTTATAAGTAAGAGATTTACGGGGGCAGAAGCCAGATATCCTAAACTTGAGAAATTGGCATATTGTTTATTGATCGCGTCACGAAAACTGCGACACTACTTCCAATCTTACTCCATCAGAGTTCTAACCGATCAACCACTAAGACAGGTGCTCCATCGTCCCGACACTTCTGGACGACTCCTCAAATGGTGCATTGAACTAAGTCAGTATGACGTCACCTACCACCCTCGCACCGCTATCAAGGGGCAAGCCATGGCCGATTTCATTGCCGAATTCACTACCAACGAAGGCAAGGATCAATTTGAAATAGCAAAAAACATCAAGTGGAACCTCTTTGTAGATGGAGCATCGAACGAACAAGGCTCGGGGGCAGGTATTGTGATAATCACCCCCGGGGGAAGAAAGCTGTACTATGCATTAAGGTTGGAATTCACGGCCACTAACAACGATGCGGAGTATGAGGCAGTAATAGCGGGATTGGAGCTTGCCTTAGAAATTGGAGTCAATTCTTTATGTCTTCATAGTGATTCTCAACTTATCGTAAACCAAGTACTAGGAGAGTTCCAGACACGAGGAGAACGACTCACAGCATATCTAAAGAAAACCAAACTGCTGCTCGATCAATTGGACAATTATCTAATCAAACACATTCCTCGAGAAGATAACCAAGAGGCCGATGAACTAGCAAAGCAAGCTAGTATGAAGAATAGCACCATTTCCGGAGCACTAGCCATCTCAAGGTAGCTAGCCCCAAGTTTCGAACAAGTGAATCTGATAACTGCAATCGAAGAAGGAACTTGGATGACTCCTATCCGGAAATATTTGCAGGACGGCACACTACCAGACAAACGTGATGAAGTCAGGAGAATTTTGAGGAAAGCTCCCCACTACACAATACAAGAAGGCATCCTCTATCAGTGTGGCTTCTCTAGCCCCTTATTCATATGCGTCGCTGGAAGGGAAGCCAAGGAAATCTTATTCAACGTCCATCAAGGAAGTTGCGGAGATCACACTGGAGGACAGACTCTGGCGAAAAAGAAACTCCGATATGGATATTACTGGCCCACACTAAACAAAGACGCCTTAGACTTCGTCAAGAGATGCGACAGATGTCAGAAATTTGCCAAGATTCCTCGACTACCCACAAATGAGATTACTCAAATGACCAGCCCTTGGCCCTTTGCTGTATGGGGAATTGATTTAATTGGAGAACTGCCAACGGGCAGAGGCGGAGCCAAATATGCTATAGTGGCAGTCGATTATTTCACCAAATGGGTGGAAGCGGAACCCCTAAATAAAATATCTTCAGCAAAAGTTATCAACTTCTTGATCAGAAATGTTCTGTGCAGGTACGGAGTGCCACTCAAGATCATATCGGACAACGGACTCCAATTTGACAGCGAAGAATTCGTCGACTGGTGCCAAGAGCATGGAATTCATAAAAGCTTCTCATCAGTAGCTTATCCTCAGGCAAATGGACAAGTCGAAGCTGTCAACAAAATTCTCAAAACCCTAATCAAGAAGAAACTTGAGAAGTCAAAAGGCGCTTGGGTGGACGAACTTCCTACGGCACTTTGGGCCTACCGCACATCTTTCAGAACATCAACGGGACATACTCCTTTCTCTTTGGCATACGGATCGGAGGCAATGCTCCCTGTTGAGACTATTGTTCCTTCCCACCGTAGGATCCACTACAATCCAGAAGAAAACGAAGAACTCCTCCTCATGTCTTTGGATCTGATTGAGGAAAGGAGAAACGATGCAGCACTCAAAGCAGCAGCTCACAAACAAAAAGTGGCAGCACTATACAACTCCAAAGTCAAGCATTGCATCTTACAAGAAGGAGATCTTGTCCTCAGGCGAATCTTTCCGCGCCCCGGGGCACTGGACCCCATCTGGGACGGACCATATGTAATTCATAAAGATCTCCACAACGGAGCTTATATTTTGTCAACAGTGGACGGAGAGGTGTTCCAGAGGGCATGGAACATCCGACACCTCCGTCGATACTTTTCTTAACTTGTACTGCCCATATGAAGTGAATTAACAAAGAGAACCAGTGGACGTAGGCATTTTCATGCCGAACCACTTTAAAAAATCTTGTCTCTTTTTAACTTGTTCCTTTATATCTTGGCTGCTTGTTAAGCTTTATCCTTTTCTGTTAAACAAAATCCTATGGCATCTCCACTCAAGACGCACCACGGCCTCATCTGGACAAGGCCTAACAGGTACGCTACGATTCTATGCACTCGCCAATGAGACTCTTTTGCTCCAGCATCCCTCTGTTGCGGGTTAACTCATTGCTCGTGACTGCCCTCAAAGCCAACTGTAATGAGCCGATTATAAGTCATCATAAAGGCCGACTATAGCCGATGGCAGCTCATTACGGCATTCGGGTCGCCGGCAACTGTGAACCTACTTTAAGCCCCAACATAAGGTGTGGCCAGCCAGGGGTAGTTCACGGCCAACGGCACCCACGCTAGCCGGCTACGGTAAATCGAATAATACCCACGATTACGGACCATAATGGTTCGGGTAGTTACCGTGCGCGATCTCGGCTCCGATGTGTCTTAAGTGCGGCTGTGGTAAAAAAGAAAACTCCCCGCGGAGGCGTACGATGGGTGACAAATGTCTCCAAGACCCACAGCTAGGGAAAGTGACTACAAAACCCGTTTGCCACGAACTTAAGCACATCGACGGCCTTCCGTGACTGGAAGTTTTACTTTTCCCATATTTCCATTTCATTTAAATACTTTTCTCCTATCCTGTATAACAAACTCTAAAGTACAGGAAACCAAATAGGGAGCATTCACTCATGAGAATCTAAGCCTGCGTACTGGGTGGCAAGGTACTCAGCTATGTCCATGATCAGTTACACAAGACGCTCAAAGCTACCACCTGCAACTAAAACATGAAGGGCGGTACTCTCTTCTCTTGTACATAAATATGTGACTATAGTTTATTCATACGTCACACTAACATTGCAAAACATGAAATTATATTCCAAGCAACAGCTTAACATCAGACACAACTAAAATCACAGGCATATGCATACTTCTCACGCACCACATCAAAATGACAACAACATTTAAACATAACAAAATCAGCTTATGTCATAAAATCACATAAAGTTATTCTTTACAAATAATATTATTACAGTCACATCAATGTTTTGGACTAACATAAACAGCGATAAAGGGAAATAAAAAGGTGGCCAAATCCGAACAAGTAACCAGCCGCGTCCACACTTCGCTCTCATCCTACCAAATCCCCCAAGCCTACTTGGCCGCAGGGTCGGAGCTCCTAGCGTGTTGATCGGAAGTTCCACCTGTCCAATCCAGAAGAGGAACTCATTAAACAAACGATAAAACGATCAAGTTATGGAAACCCAGAAAGAAAAGGAAAAGAGAAGAATAACTCACCAGCGTCTGCCGCTTGATCCTCATCCTCCAGTTGCACACCCGCTTCCTCTGCCGCAAGCAACCGCATCCCCTCCTTCACCGCCGCTTGCTCCTCTTTCGAGAACTGAGCAGTGACCTCATCTAGACTAAAAGCCACTCCACCTTCCTTACCCGCATTAACCCTGGCCTCCTCTAAAGCCCGAAGATATATCTTGGCCATGACCCGGGGATAGTCATCCATCCAAGACAAGCTGCCCTCCTTCCAAGTACGGAAGTACATGTCCTGCAGCATCTCGTCCATCATCCCCTCATTCTCCTCAAACTCCCTTACCCGGGCCTCGGAAACCTGCAACTTGGCGACAGCGACATCCCTCTCTGATCGGTATCTCAAACAGTCAGCCTGGAGAGACCTCCTCATCTCCTCCTTTAACTTGACTTGAGCCATCTCCGCGGCCTCAAGCCTCCCAGACAACTCCTTTACCTGCTCGAGATCCGCATTCCGAACCTCATCCACTGTCGCAATGGCCATGTCGATCCGCTCCTTACAGGCGGCCTCCATCTTCCGTAGTTCTGCCCTACTAGCCTTTTCCATGGTCTCTTTCAGCCGCCTGGAGGCTTCCTCGGGCTGGGAAATCTGAACGGCTTGACCGGCAAGCTGTTCAGCCTGATCGGCAACCTTTAGCCGCAACCGAATATTAACACTCTCAATCTCCTCCCCGGCCTTGACCAATTGAGCATGATGCTTCATTAACTTCTTGGTCTCTTCAGCCACCCGATCGATATTAGCTTTGGCTTCGTCTCCCAAGGTAACTACCCGAGTGGTAAGCAGATTAAGATCTAGGGACTTGGCCTCGTCTAGCACTCGTACCATTGGGTTGCGGGGAAGAAGGTGCTCACCCGTGGCCTCATCAAATGAAATATCCCAGGAGCTTGGATCTAAATCAGGATGACCGGCAAAGGGGTCGCGAGGCACGTCAGGACGCCTTATACGGATAACAGTGGGATTCTTAGAAGGAGGTGGAGGGGGGATAAACTCTGTGCTCTCCTCCGTGGTATCACGAGGAGGCTGAACAGGAAGCTGCGGACCAGGGGAAGGCTCAAATAAGGAACGACTCCTCTTCTTTTTCTGAATGCTCTCTTCAATGACCCCAAGAAGAGGACGGTATCTGACCACGTCCCCAAGACGACCAGTAAGAGGCTTCGGCTTATCAGAAGCTCTCATCAACTTTAATTGTTCAAGGCGGTGTCGAACGTCTGACGTTTTAGCCGCCTGGCCTGCCCCTGGAGTAAAAAAACAAGTGTTATGAACATACGACGATCCATAATTCAATAAACATGTTAAGTTAAAAAAAAAAAGGTGAAAATGCACATCTATTATACAAACCCTGCGGAGGAGTGGGATACTGCAATAAGTCCTGAATCTCATTCCAGGACGGAAGTGAACCATAAAATATTTCTAAGTCCCTATCGTAAATGGAATCGACAGAGGACAAAAGTTCACCTTGCACCGCCGGAGTCACCCTGGCTGAGGAGCCCTTAGGGGATAGATCGGCACCAGCCCCGACCTTGCCAGTCTCCTTCGCCTTCTCCGCTTCCGATTCTCCCTCCGATTCCCCGAAGGCCTGGCGGAGGGCCTCATCCAGTTCAGAGTCTTGCCCAGAAGTTAAGGCACCAGCACCACTACCACCCTGACCATCTCCATCTCCTCCGCCCTCCGACTCTCCTTCCATATCGCCTCCTTCGCCCTCTTCCACACCTTCCTCCTCCGGGATGATCGGGCAAGTACTAGGAGAGGGGCCCTCAGACTCCTTAAGCTTCTTGCCTCCCGCGACGGGATGTTGTGCAAAGGGCTTCCTCTTGCCACTCTTCACCGTGGCCCCCTCCTTAGCTTTAGCGGCCTTCTCCTCAACCGTGTCCCTCTGCTTAACCACGGACTGGTGCGGCTGGATCAAGTTGTACTCTAGGAGGGTAGCGTTCCTGATCAGGAACGAGGCCGACCTGTCCCGGGCGGGAATGGCCTTTATTTCAGCAGCCATCCGCGCCAAAGAATCATCTTCCACGACTGCAATGCCACCTGCCGCTAGCAAGAAATAGAAGCGTGTCAGAAAAAGCACTACAGTCAGAACATGGAAAATATAAATGAAATTCATCTTACAGCCGGAGGTGAAAAGGCGGAAAGAAACAGAATCGTCCTTGATAAAAAACCATTCTTTCTTGAACATGGTAAACTTTGAATATAAGTCCAAGACCAGTTTGAAGGGCACGGCCGCTTCTAGACTAATATACGGAGACCCCTTCTTGTAGCCTCTCAGGTTATACAAATATCGAATTTCCCGGTTAGAAGGAGGGCGCCCGTACCTCCTCTGAAAGATAACGAAAAGGCTCACCAGAATGGCATAAGAGTTCGGCTGGAGCTGGAATGGAGCCACCTTCAAATATGTGGTAAAGCTAACTATCCAGGAATTGATAGGAGGGATAGCACCACACATGCAATGATATCTGCTGTAAGCAAAGTAGCCTTCGGGGGGATTATACGGCATCACTCCATCTCCCGGCAACAGCATGCGAGCCCTGTCTATCCCGAAGGAACGGGATATAGCATCAAGTTGCTCCTCCTTTAGGGAGCTAGGAAAGCAATCGGGAGGGGAGACCAGAAGTTCCTGGGGACCGTACCCATCCACTAACGACCTCGGGGCAGGCCCATGTGGCACCGGTCTTGGTTGGGCTGGGGGCACGGAGGAGGATGACTCTCCTCTACTTTTAGGTTTCTTTTTATCCGATCGGGTTTCCGCTTTGCGAGACATTTATCTGCAGCACAAGAAAAACACGGTGTTAGAACAAGAAGTATAGAAACGTAAACAAGCAAGTATATAAAGCAAGCAAGTGTATATAGGTCTGGTATTCCACTCGAGATTCAAGTATGAATTCTCATTCGGCATATACTCCATTCGGTAGTTTCATTCGGCATTGGAAGTTCATCCAGTATTGAAGTTCCATTCGGCATTGGAGGTTCATCCGGTATACGAGTTCATTCGGCTATGCAAACACACATTTTCATTCGGTAAAAAAGATCATTCGGCAAAGGGATATATACCTGGATCGGCACGAGATTGGTTCGGCTAGTGATTGATTCGGTATAAGGGTTGATTCGGCTCTCGGTGGTTCGGTAAGGAATAACTAAAGGGGGGGCCCCTATATATAGACGAGCGCAGAAGCACCAGACCAACCGGTTCGGCATGCCGGACCAAACCAAAACCAAATGAAGCTACCAAACCAGCAAAGACCGGAAGCAGGGGGCATGCAAAGCGCCTCACTCAGATAAGTACCGGACTCTAGGATCTACTGATAAAATAGAGATTATGATAACGATGAATAAGTAGTAAATCTCCCACTAACATGGGTTAATCGTTTACACATGTACGCGACCACGAACGGTCCACAGACATGCTCTGAATGGCTATTGACCCTACCGTCGTGAGAATTTACACTTTAACATCCTTTTGAAACTCATCGGTTTAATGGGTATTTGGTTCTGATAATTCTGAAATGGCTAAGCTACTTACACATGTACGGGGTTGCAAACGATCCTTAGGCATGCTCTGAGCTGGCGATAAACCATCTTCGCAAACGATCCAGGGACCCACTCGAACGTAAACCTGGCATCAATAATGCTAAGCCCCCTCGGGGCACACCTACTCGCCTCGAACGGCACCCGACCTCGAACGGTCGTCATATGAAATCACATTAAAACCGTAAATTCCTTTGTAGGACATCAGCAGGAGACGAACATCCAGCTCATGGCATTACAAAACAAGCTTTCTTATCGCGGGGAAACAAAGCGCGACACATGCAAGCACGTGCCCCACTTTGGGGGGCAAATGTTGGGCGAATTCTCACCCAGAAGATCTCGAGACCGAGAAGCGTCAGGTTCGCAACCTCCATTCAACACTCGGAACCCCTGAGTTCATTCGGCAAAGCCCAACCTAGAGTCCATTCGGCAATCCGAGATATACTCCATTCGGTCCATGCATACTTTCCTCCAAGACCATTCGGCACAAGGGCATCCTCCGTCCGGTCGAGCCGCATTCGGTCAAACCTCATCCGGTCCTTCCACCAAAATAAACACCGAACCAACATACCATCGGTCCAAGCTCCAACCCCACCCAACACCGAATCAAACATCTCCAACCACCGGACCAACATGCTACCGGTCCATCTCACCTCCGAACCAAAGCCACTATTGCCTACACAAAGCTTCATCACTGCCGGACCATCATCACCGAACCAGGTGACCACCGGTTCATATCTCCAAGACCTCAACCAAGACCGGACCAAGCTCGCCGAACCAGATTGCTTCAGCCCAGGCCCACCAGCAGCTATATACATCCAAGACCCTTGCCCCCAACCTCACTCTATAAATAGAGGGGCAGGGGTACAACAATGGCAGACAAGTTTGAGAGCTCAAGCACGGAAGGAACTTTCAAACTACTTTCATATACTTGTACACAAAGCATTGTACTTGTAATCTGAAAGAAAGAAGATAATAACATATAAAGTGGACGTAGGCACGTTCTGGCCGAACCACTATAAATCTGTGTGTCTTTTACATTTCAGCCCCTGCTTTTTTCATATTTACACAACTCATCTAAATCATTAAGAATCACATAAAATCAACTAAATCACCCGACTTGGAGGTGTTTGCCCATTTTTTGCGCAAACAGGTGATATTTCTTATATCCCTTATTCCTAAATTTCACTTTAATTCTAACCTAATCAAAACGTCTAAATTTCAAATTAGCTTATCTCCCTTATGAGTTATAGAACTTACCCTTTTATAATATATTTACAAAAATTCTCAATTTAGGTTTATCTTTTTTTTCTATCTTGTTGATAAGAATTTTTCTAAGTATGCATTCTCTTTTTACTTTCTCCAATTACAACTTCTAGCTTCAATATTATCATCAAATATCTTATAGCAAATTGTGAATTTAACTTCACAAGTATCTTAGCTTTTAAATCCATCCATTTTGATAATCACTTAATCATTATGCCTTAATAACCAAATGTCTAGGTGTAATGACCCTAAGATAAAAATGGAATGAAAGTTATATTTATTTTAAGAATTTCTGGAAAAAAATTGGGACTTAAAACAAATATAGTTCCATGTCTAAAGACTTATATAAATACATATATTTAATATATGGGGTGTTTTCTATCTTATTTAAAAGGCAAAATAAAATGGAGTTTTATGAGGCTCAAATGTCTCATATATTTATGCTAGAAATAATTAGCATGATATATGTGATTTTTATCACATAAATGTGTATGAGAAGTTGTTGTTTTAACTAAAGTCAGAATAAAAAAAAATATAGGATCAAATATGAATTTTTATATCTTATAATCATTTCCAACGAAAAACATAGTAAGACAAATTTTTACATCACAAGATTATGTATGATAGGGTACATGATTGAATGGAGATGGTAGCTAGGTAGAAAACACAAGGAGTTTACAGTTTCTTTAAACTTAGAAGAAAACAAAATGAAAAAAGGGTCACATGCATATGGCATGAGTAAAGTAGAATCATGAAAATGGCATGCAGTGTTTAAAATGCTTGATTCCCGAAATAACTAATTAAAGTAACCAAATGTGTGCATTCCCAATTAAGGACCACACAGAAATATGATTTGTGCATGAATATCTAAGGGCATCAAAGGGCTTACCCATTTTCTTAAACCCTAGAATGGTTTTATAAAACCTGCACATAACCATATCCATCATTCTCTCGGGATCAAAACAAAATAAAATAAAATAGGAGAAACATTAGCTTGAAACTCTGAAAGGATCTGCTGTTCAGAGGAGCAAGACAGTAAAAGAAAACACTAGGTGAGCATTAATCCATTTCATGCAATGGCATTGGTAGGCAGCCTATAATGTTATAATTCATTTAAAATCTCTGAAATGATTTGTTATAGGTGAGATGGATGTTTGTTTGTGCATTCTTGTTTGGGGCTTTTAATCTGTATGTGAGTTTTCAAAGTTAAAATGGTTTGAGCCTTTTTGTTCTATTTTATTATTATGATGTATGGATCTAAATTATTTAGGAAATAAACAGCAAGGCAGTGATCTAGCTCATGTTTATTTCTTAGATAATGAAGCATGAAACTAAAATATTCATATCATAGGTCAGAGGAGAATTTCTGGGTTTTTGAGGGATTTCCTTAATAAAACCTTAATCCATATATTCACAATAATGTAGTAGGATTATGATGCCTAAAAATTTAAGTGAGTTTATGAATTCAAAAAGTTTAGAAAGATGAATTTAAATTTAAAAGAATTCTTTCCTTTAAATATTAAAATAAATTGTGAAATGTTTAACTTTAAATTGAAAGTTAAAATAATCTATCTATTTTAAAAGACTTGGATGTCTTGTGCATCTGTTCTGTTTTTCGGAATAGGCGTAGTTTGTCTGAAGTCTCTGTGATTCTTTGGTCAGTAGGCCGGGCAAATGGTGGAGCTTGTCCATTTCTCCTGGAAATGATTTGAATCTGGAATGTATTCTGCTTTTCATTCTAAGGTGAGTAAATTTCTGTTTTAAAAATAGTTTCTTCATTTTAAAAATCAAGCTATCAAGATTTGCTGAAATTAAAGTTTAATTTAAAATGTTGTTCAAATAAGAAAAATCAAAACAGTGATTAGTAAAAAAATAAAAAAAATATAACTGCTCTATTCTTTCTTTTAGTAAGCAACATCACTATTTATAGGTTGTCTTGAATTTATCTATGCATAAGTACTGATAGCGTTAAGTATGTTTGTTGACCGTTGTATGATGTATGCTCTGTGCACTTTATTGAATATGCACATAGGAGTGATGCAGACTTTCTAACAGACCTGTTTCTGCTCTTATTAAGATTTTAAATACAAATCTACTTATTTATGTCTGAATCTTAGTTAGGAATTATTGTGTAAACATATTGTATTTTATTTCAGTATAATTTAGGTTTGTAAAAATTTTATTTTAGAAAGTAAAGAAAAAAAGAAAAAAAACCCTGTTACTTCTGAAAATCTGTCACTGCAGACAATAGTTTCATAAAGTAAAATTTACCAAACATCTTTAAATTATTCAATCAAGTTTAAAGCTTTAATACATGTTTAAAAACATGGATATTAAAACATGCATCAAGTTTTAAAAGCTTCTGAGGAGTCAGTAATTATGGTCTATGAAGTAATTTTGGGATTTTGGGGGTATCAAATTAATTAGTAAATTTTGGAACTTGGATTCCTTCTGGAGGTTGAATGTTACTGAAGAGAGTGGGGAAGATAAGGGGAAGGAATGAAGGTGAGAGTTGGGTCGTTACAACGTGCTCTTTAAAATAGATAGATTATTTTAACTTTCAATTTAAAGTTAAACATTTCATAATTTATTTAAATATTTAAAGGAAAGAATTCTTTTAAATTTAAACCTTATTTGAAATCAAATTCATATTTAAATTCTACTTAAAAACATTTTAATGTCCAAGTTATACTTAAGGATTTTAAACAATTAACTCATTTTATTTTTAGTAAAATTAAGTAATATAGATTTTTAAACTTTTATTATATAATAATGGTAGTTCTTTACCTTTTGGTTTATTAATTTATTTAAATTGATCTAGAATGTTGAAGGCAGCCCAGGATCGACATGAGAGATTTGTGGATAAGAGATTGGATCCTTCTGTTTTCTCTCAAGGGTTAAGTGATTGATCTACAGGATTAGATTGCCAGTTTGGATAACTGGGATTCGATGAGTTTCACGTATCTCTGAGGGAATACGTGTATGATCTATCCCTGGTTGTGGAACCAGCAGTTCTGGAGTTTTGGTTATTGAGTCAGACTCGTTTGTAGTCTGATATCTTGTCTAGTGTTATAGATATAGTTGTATATGAGATAATGGAGCAGGAGGCTTCAGCGTGTAGATATATATAGTGGTTCCGCTGTCTTTGAGTTGTATCTGTTTTTCTCTAATGTACTTGAATTGTAATCGCTAGACAGATGTTTATAACTGTCTAGTTTGTGTTGTATTGGCGGTAAAACTCTGATGTATATGATACTATGTAAAGTATTATGTGATATAATATAATTTATTCCTTCCGCTGTGAGATTCTGATGTTGTCTGTTTCTTTCCTTTCTTTTCTCTTTTTCTATCCCTTTCTTTCTTCTTAGCGATGCGACTTCCTAGAGTTTGGAAGTTGGGTCGTTACAACGTTATTTTCAGAAGACCACAGGCATGTTGTATTTTCTGTAATAAGGAAAATAAATGGAAAATATGGGGTTGAACCAGAAAGTATAAAAGTAAATATGCCTTTCTGAAACATGAATGGATTGGAAGTTTTTATGATTAAATTCATAAATAGAAGCTTAATAAAATAAGCAGAAACTGGAGGGGGATTTATTAAATTAATAAACCCTATGAATGAATGAAAGAAAAATTAAATTGGTCATTTGGGAGTTAGTCAATGATCTGCTTGCTTCAGGTGGGAGTAAGTATATGCATGGTGCAATTGCACCCTTAGGCCTTTGTGTGTTGGAATAAATTAAATAACCTAGGAGTTTCCTTCACAATGTATACGTGGTGTTCATTTGACAGGGAGTTATAGACCAAAAAATAAATGGGGAATGGGATTCAAAAACTTGGGTTATGAATATCCAGACATGGAGTTAAATTAATCAAGTTTTAATATTATGATTTGATTATTGCTGGGTGAAATTGGGAGAATAAAATCTGTGTTTACTTATTTAGATATGGAATTAAGAATGATATATTCCTTTTGATTATTTGCTGAGTATTGGTTGAATGAATGAATGTGTTTTTGAATCATTTGGTATTAATCTACTAATATGCAAAGTATGAAACCTGCTATATTAGGAAAATATTGCAAGTTCACCCAAAATTATGAATAAGTGTATAAAATTTGATTAATGCTCATACCAGTGTAAACTGACCCTTTTGGTTGCCCTTGCAATCATCTGGGTGTCTCATTGAAATTGGGGCAGCTAAGTGAATTGCTTGCAGGAAATTGAAGTTGGCTTGATGGATGAAGAAGGCATTAGCTACCAGTATAAATAAAAGAAACTTGTTCTAAATTTGCAAATGTCTTGTAATGATTTTTATTAGTCAGAGTACATGTAGTAGTTGGAGTTAATTGTAGGGAGTTTTCTGAGTATTTGGATTAAAACATGTACTTAAGTAAAACCTATTTTGAATGATTATTGATGGAGTTCGATTGACTACTGATTTCATGAATGTCTGATTTGGAGAAACAAGGGGATGGACATATCATATAAATATGATATGTGTATGTGAAAATCTCTGATTTTTATTGCCTGAGTTTATTTTGAAATTTTATGAAAAACTAAAGAGTTAAGGTGATTGATTTTTAAAGGAAAATTGAGCTCACAAGATTTGAATAAAAAAATATTCAAGAGAAATGAATTTATGCATGGCATGTAACTGATACTGGCTTGTGCATAAATTCTGGAGAGACTACAACATGCATTTATGTGTTTGACTTCAACAAAAAAAAAGGATTATGAAGCAGACAGACCTGGAAGTAGTTGTACACCTGGTTAATAGCTTGAATGCATATGAATGCATCTCCCAGGAATTTAAACTAGATAGAAACATGCTTATGTTAGGAATAGTTCTTTGTGGAAGTTAGTTAACATGAGAAATATGGGTTTGAAAATGGTAAGAAAGGAACTATGGCCGGCCTAGATGGTCATGGGTCAAGCTTTTATAGCCCGAAAACATTTTACTTCAATTCATGAAGTGTAAGTGTTTCCAGATCAAAAATAAAATAAAAAATCCAAGCAACTCTCAAAAGATTCCAAGTATTTTCAATACAACTCCAAGTACTCAAGTCTGTACCTGGCCAAACTTTAAAAAAAATGCAACCTAACTTCAATTGTTCAACCTGAAATGGTGATTAGGAAATCAGTTCCAAATGTTCATGCCTGCAAGTGTAATCTTTGAAGTGACTTCATGCAAGAACTTGATAACTATCATAAGAACAATTAAATGCCATTTTAGTGATAATAGGCTCATTTAGGCAGGAAGTCTAGAAACCTATGAAAAGAAATAAAAAGATGCACTGTGCAATGCAATATCATTCACATAAGTATTATGTTTGCTGAAAATTTATCTCTTACAGTAGAAAAAAAATCTAGGGGAGAAATAAACGGTTATGTTGAAAACTTGTATTGTATCTTGATTGTTTGATTCAAATTCTCTTTGCAAAAAAAAAAAATTTGTTAGCACTGAAAGGCAAGGGGAAACAATTATATATCATCAAATATATAATTGTCTTAAAATGATTTGTGAACTGATATGATTATATTGGTAAACCAGGGTCTTGGGAAATATAATAGAGAATTATCTAAATATTCAAATATAGTAGAAATGAGGTTTAGTGATAAATTTCTTTAGTAAAAAAAAAATATGTGTTTAAGAGTAGGGTCACCACACTGGGGGTATATGATAAATGT
Source organism: Allium cepa (assembly GCA_030765085.1). Classification (NCBI taxonomy): domain Eukaryota; kingdom Viridiplantae; phylum Streptophyta; class Magnoliopsida; order Asparagales; family Amaryllidaceae; genus Allium; species Allium cepa. Next base: position 3,631,561 of record CM060937.1, read on the forward strand.
TCTAAATTATAGTTCTCAACCGGTTGATCCTATATGAAATATCTTATAGTCAAATTGTGCAATTCTAATCAAAGATATTCATATTTAAGTTTTGCTAAGCAAAATTACAAACAACCCTTAATTTCTAACCTAAAAGATAATAATATCCTCTTTAATATTAATAATATAAACCCAATGTAAAATATTTCATTTACTAATTTCTTTAAAACATAATCACTTTTATAAAATTAACAAATACGCGCTCATATATATAATACTCTCATAACTCATTCTAGGGTGTTACTAACCCTATCTCTAATGAGTTACTCATCCTAGGATATTACTAACCTATCTTTGATGAGACTTATCCCTATCAGGCTTCGGTGTTCGCTTAACCAAAAGCTATGATACCAAATGTCAAGGCCCGTTTTTCCGTACCCTTTGAATCGACAATAAACCACACATGTCTAACTCAAATTGCACGAAAATACGGAACATGAAGGGTAATAAAGAAAAATAGACAGAACAGAATCTCACATGAGTGGAATAAAATATAATATTGAATAAATACCTTTACAGCGGAAAACTTTTAAATACATATATCAGAGTCTAACCTAAATTCAGCCTGGACAGTTATAAACATCTGTCCTTACAAATGCTGACAAACATCAAACTAAAACAACTAAGTACAGCGGATAATAGAATGTGCTCATACATATGATGAATATCTTTAGCTCTCGTCTGAAAACTCCAACCATCTTCGATTAACCTGAAACTACTCGGATCTGACCCGAGTATTGAAAATTCCTGTATCAGGCTTGATAAACCAGCGTGAGAAAAACTCAATAATAAATGACAGTGTCATATATCAGCCATTGAATAAAATCCTTTAAAAATAAAGAGTATCTCATAAGACCACGCCCACACATAAACACGGACGGGTTTTTACCTTATGATAACTATAACACTTTTATATCAAAAATTTTGATATTATTTCTAATGACATTCTTTGAAAACATTTGCAAATAAACTTATTAATCTTAGCCGAAATTGTTACCATTATTAAATTCCAGCATACTAGGCTCGACAAACAAAACCGTAGGTTCTTATTGAAGAATGATTTTCAATACAAATGACCAGGTGAAGGATCTACCTTCCGAAATGGGTCCACCTCTAGATGGATGTCCCGAGGCACATAACATCTGCCCTCTACTAACACAAGACCGGCCTACCTCTATAACTAGATAGTATCGAATATGCCATCCCCCAGTCGTTACCGACCTTTAACCGAGCGCTCGTTTTTCATACACCACATTAATTTACATCCCGAACGTCATAGCGGGAAGAAATATATCTAAAAGGGGATGATCATACCCTAATTGGGAATAACCCACTTAGGCTTGCTGCATCTAATCATGTTTCGGTCATTTCCGGTTTGATGAGGCTTGAGGTCACGATTACCTTTTCACAAAGCACATATCACATCTTTGAATGCCACATTGTCATTTCCGTTTAACTACTAATTTCCTTCCACAAAAATACAACCCTTGAGCTCGTACGTCTCAAGGAGGGTGTTAAGCAAAGAGAAGTTGCCTTCTCCGCCACCATTGATATACGTTTGTAAAAACCAATGTACGTAATCTTTAAAATGCAATGTCAGACAAATGTCCATACAAGTTGTCCAGGAACAGGACAACCGAAGGCACTCTCCTACTACCACTAGTAGCGAGTAGTCCTTGCAATCCGAAAAATCTCCACAACGAGGAGACCACTACTATATATAACTTGGGAGCTACCCAGAGCAAGTCAACAAGCAGTCCTCATGCTATAAAGATCCACGATCTTCAATCATCTTCAACACGTCTTCACGTTCGAACGTATACATTAGTTCGAAGTGGTTTTCGGATCGGAACTTCCCAAATCCGACCCCGGTTCCTTCGAAATCCAATTATCGATAAAAAGTGAATATGAGTATACAGAATTTATTAAGTCACTTTTCACTTTAATTCTTTTCAGCTGATTTTGAAATTTTCTTTCTTTTAACTTAGAATAATTCTAAGTAATTCATTCTTTTACTTTGAAAAATATCTAAAATTTCCTCACTAGACACTTGATCCATATTTCTTAACTTTTAGGCGGTCAAAAACATTGTTATTAAGACATCGTTTACGATAAACCCTAAAATAAATCTTAGCAAACATTTTTGAGTAAATTGGATCATAGAAATCATTCATTTTGGAGACTGATTAAATTTTGGATAATACAAATCTTCTTTATTTTGGAAACTCAATACGATCTTTTTATTTAAGAGCATCCGGACTTTCCTTTCGATCCGTTCCACCCCTCGTCTAAGAAAAGAAAACATAGGCCAGGTAAGTTCAGGGCACTAGTTTCTCCATGCTTAACCTTAGTTAAACACCTTTTTTATCTTCCCATATCTCACAAGCGGGACAAATGTACTAGTCGTTTTCGCATACTCAGATTTTCAACTTTATTTTGGAATTTCTTATAAATATTCCAAATTATCTTTCAAAATGCTTAATTATCCTTTTTAGAACATTCACAATTGATTCTGGGAAACGTTGTTACATTTAAACTCATATTCCAAAAGTTATAGAATTCACAGCAGAAAAGTGCTGTGAAAAGTGCTATATAAGCCTATTTGATTTAAACAACTTTTAAACATTTGATAACTCATATTTTTCAATTCAAATCTCTTTTAAACTATTTAATTATCTTTATTAAATTTATTCCAAAATTTTTCATAATTAAAAACATACATTTAAACAAATTTCCTGTTATGGTCACTTAACTGCACTAGCGCGATTTTTCTAGAAAATTGATTTGGACTTAATTCAAAATCTACTTATTGGAACTTAGATTTTCTTTCTTCGTTTAGAAGATATGGATATAATAGTCCGGAATTTTCTTGTCTCGAAGAATTCCGAGCTATATTTCACTCTACACATTCATTTGAACTTTTCAGCGCGAAATCGTGAACTACTATTGCGCGACGCGTCTAGTTTTAACTTATTTTTCAATATTTGAAATAATTTATTCAAATTGAATTCTATTACTTATAAAATCATTACAAAATCATTTTAAATCAATATTTTCATGTTTTAAAGTATTTAAAATGCATTTCCACTATTACCCTATTATAATATTTTCCAACATTGATCATTCTTTTTCAAACTTCAAAGCCCTAACCACATAGCCAAATATTTCCACCTTCATTCCCCAAACAATCCTCTCTGACCATTCTCCCCTCATCTTGACCACTGGGAAGCTGCCCCTTGGAGTCAAAAGAGGTTTTAAATTCTATAATACTTGGGTCCTTGATCCCGAGTATAATAATATTATAAAAATTGCTTGGTCTTATGATTACTTTGGAAATCCTATGTATATTTTTTACATAAATCTCAAAGCAACAAAGGAAGCCGTAAGGGTTTGAGCAAGAGCTAAGTTTGGCAATGGTAATCTTCTATCTACTAGTCTTAGGGTCCGGTTAAAGGAAGCTCAAGATCTAATGATGGCACAACTAGACAATGCTGAGTTAGCAGAAAAGGAAGCTGCTCTTTTCAATGACCTCAACCTAGCTCTGGCAACTGAATGTGATATGAAGAAGCAGCAATTTAGAATCAAATGGGAAGTTGATGGCGACAAGAACACTAAATTTTTGCATGCCTCCCTAAAGGTTAAACATTCTAAAAATAACATCTCTTCCATATTTGATGAAACAGGAATCTTGTACTCTTCCCTTAAGTCGGTTGACAAAGCTTTTCTCCGATATTATACTGCCCTCTTTGGAAATGAAAATAATTTTGAACCGAAGCTGGATCAACTGACCAACATCTCTCTGCTAAGAGTATGTCATGATGAAGCTATATTGCTGGTGGAAAAGGTGACTAATGAAGAAATAAAGAACACCCTATTTTCAATGAATAAGAGCTCTTGTGGTGATCCTGATGGCTTCAATGTGGTCTTTTTTTCTTCAAGCTGGGACATAGTTGGTGGGCATTTCTACAAGGCTGTACATAATTTTTTTGATAAATTCAAGCTACTTAAATCGGTGAATGCTACGAATCTGGTTTTAGTCCCAAAGCGCAAGCCTGCATCTTCAGTATCCTCCTTCAGACCCATTTCCTGCTGCAATGTTGTTTACAAGTGTATTTCGAAAATTATTGCTTCGAGGCTTGTTGCTGTTTTGCAAAGAATTATATCCAACAATCAGGTTGCTTTCTTAACTAAAAGAATTATTCTAGACAACATTATGCTAGCTCATGAGCTTTTAAAGGGATATCACTGTGTTAATGCAACTCTGAGAGCTATGTTAAAGCTTGATTTAATGAAGGCATATGATATCATTCAGTGGAAGTCTATTGTTAGAATAATGTCAATCATGGGTTTTCCTAAAGTTTTTGTTGCCTGGATCTATGATGTATCTCTACTCCCTCCTTCTCTCTGATATTTAATGGTTCAAATTCTGGCTATTTTTTTTCCAAGCAAGGTATTAGGCAGGGGGACCCTCTCTCCTCTTATATCTTTATCATGGTTATGGAAGTTTTTACTTGCTTGATAAGACCCTTGTATCACAACAAGCAAATATAATATCATTCCAAATGCAAAGACTTCTAGATTACTTCTCTCCTTTTTGCTGATGACATCATGATGTTCTCCAAGCCGAACCTTCAATCCATTGACTGCATTAAAGGTGATCTTCATGACTTCTACCTGATGACTGGCCTAAAGCTTAATCTCAATAAATCAAGTATTTTGTTCTCTGGGTTATCTAGCTTGCAGGAACTGAATCTTGCCTCCTTTGCTAGAATGCAGTCTATGAATATTGATATGACTTACCTTGGGCTGCCTCTCTGTACTTCTAGGGTAACTCATCCCAACTGCCTATCTCTTTATCAAAAAATAACTGATGTCATAGGGTGTTGGGAAAACAAGTTCTTGTCTCAAGCTGGTAGATTGGTTCTCATTAATCTGTTAGCTTCTCCACGATGGTCTATTAGGCTAGAGCATACATTCTTCCTATGAAGCTATTTAAAATGGTTAGAAGAGCCATGATTAGATTTTTCTGGTTTGGTTTTATTCAATCGAAGAAAATGCTTCCATGTTCTTTCTCTATTTTTGAGAAGCCAAAAAGCAAAGGGGGTTTGGGCTTGCATAGCTTAGAAGTATGGAACAAAGCTGCTTACAATCATCATTTTAATGCCCTGTTGGTAAAGAAGGACACTTTATGGGTCAGGTGGACTCTCAGGTATAATATCGGGGTAAAGAACTTTTGGCTAATAGAGGTTCCTCAATCTTGCAGTTGGATATGGAGAAGTATATTAAAGTTAAGAAACATTTTCAAACCTTTTGTTCAGATCAATCTCTCTGAAGAAAGCACGTGTAATTTTGGGAATGAGCCATGGTTAAGCAAGGGTGTTATTCTTGAACAGCTATTCACTTCCCAGCAAAAGTTTCAGTCTGGTATTGGATCTAATACTCTGGCTGTTGACCACATTGATAATGGTATGCTTGTGCTGCCATTTTCTAGCAATCAGATAGTCAGAGCTTTTTGGAACCAATATGATACTTGCACATATGAGTTTAAAGAGCATGACACGGTTCAATGGAATGGTCAAGCTCATTCCATCTCCTGTGTTTATGAGGCCTTACTGGGATTGGAGTCTTTGCCCAACTGTAGGTGGAGCACGGTTACTTGGTCTCCCATTTCTAGCAGCAGTGATAACCTGAAGCTCTGGAAGGTTAGGAACAATGCATTGATGACAAGGGACAAGTCGATTAGGCACGGAATGTCTGTGCCACCCTATTATGAGCTATGTTGTTTTCCCAGTGAGAGTATTCAGCACTTGTATTTTGAATGTCCTTATGTTCAACATCTCTGGAGCAAAATGATTAGTGCCATTGCGAGGGTGGATGTTTCCCCTATCCCTGCTAGACATTGGAATATTATTGAGAGAGCAACTAGGTGGAGGGATGAGGAAAAACTATTGTTTTCTTCATTTTGAAAAAGTTAATGAAGGGCATATGGAAAGAAAGGAACAAGAGGTGTTTTGATGGAATCAGGAGAAGCCAGGAAGTATTATGGTCTGTCTTAAAGCATGAAATTTTGATGGGAATGAGGGCCAGTGTGCATAATTTTCTTTATCACCAGTTTGAGCCATGGATTCCTTAGATTCTTCTTTGATTTTCCATGTTTTTTTCCTTTTCATTGTTTTCTTTGTTTCACTTGTGTGGTTGTTGTTTTTATTTTTTTTAGGTTTCTTTTCCTTTTGTTGTCTCAGCTTGCTTTGTAGTTCCTCCTTTCTTTAATAAACCTGGTAGGGGTCCAGTATAACCCTGCTTATTCTGCAAAAAAAATATTATTATATTCACATTATTTTAATATCAAATTTAAAATTCCAATTCAATTTCAATTCTAACTTCAAATTAAACACATTTAAAAATAAGATTTCAAATCTAATTTAAATTTAAACTTCAATTCAATCTCAAACTAAACTTCAATTTTCAAAATCGATTTGAATTTCAATTTCAGTATTCATCTCAATTTCAATTCTAATTTAACTATCCTTTTCAAATCCGTTTCACTTCTAAATGAAAAGAGACTTATTTTCCCCAAAATATCTCATATCACTAAAATATGGTCTTATTAACAAAGTGATTATTTAAATCAAAATGAACATATCCAATATTCATATTTATCACTAATATAACATCCATTCAATCAATCACATACATATGATTTCAAATCCAACATTCACTATAAATATCATAACGGGACAGATTATCACAATTCAATTAATTAATTAACTATCAAATCATCCATTTTAACAATCAATATAAACATTCAAATGTCATAAGTGTGTAAATGTGATTGTTTTATTATATATAACTAAAATATAAATTCAAAAGCGATGAGAATTTCTCACCTTCATACCCACTCCGTCAATCTTTTTCATAGGCTAACGTGCTTTCGAACAAATGAGCTTTTTTTCCGAACATCTTGAATTCTCGCCTTAGCTTATTTTCCTTCCGAACCGCTTTTATTTTACTTTTTCTTTTCTTTTTGTTTTTTTATTTGAGAGGAGGGTTTATGGCTCGACTATGGGGTGTGTGGCCTAGGGAGGAGGGTACGGCCTTGGTATGTAGGGTTATGGGCTCGACTTGGCTTGTGGGACTCGGATTTGGTGGTATGGCGGAGGGTAAGTGGGTGTAGGAGGTGAGTAGGTGGAAGCTAGGCTTGGTTTTGGTGGTGTAAGGTGATGGTGTGGTGATGCGGAGGTGGTAACTTGAAGGTAGAAGAGAAATCAAGAGGTGGAGAGCCATGAAATGGAGGTGAAGAAGAAGGAACTAATGGAAGAGGAAGAGAATGGAGTTCAGAATTTTATGGAATGAAAATGTAGTGAAGAAGGAAGGGTTTAGGCTTGTATTTATAAGCGGATATTTGAGTGGCAAATGACATTAACACCCACTTCATTTTTGAATTTAAATATACATTTTTTTATATGTGAAAGGAGAGATTTGATATGCATTAATGGTGATGGTAAAGATAGGAATGATTACTTACTTTTCCTTTCTTAAAATTTTTATTTTAAAGAGAAGACTTTTGTTTTGATTTGATTACATATGACACTTGTTAACAAATTAGCATATGCATTAATGGTGGAAATGATGTTAAGAAAAAGTGTGCAAGTGGTAAAAAGAGGTGTCACCATTTTATTGTTTGTAATTATTTTAATACTTAAGTTTGCTCTTTTTCCATGCTTATATATACCATCTCATTAATGAGATATGATATAAAGAAATGATGTGGTTTATTAAAGTTTAATTTAATTTAAAATTAGTTAAATCATGTCTTTTTACTTTTTATACATTTATTTAAACTTTTCAAAAGTGAACTCCTTTTGTCTTTTAGTGCTAAATGTAAAGTGTTTAAAAAGTTTGTAAAGTTGTATTTATGCATATGTTTATGTTGAAAATGTATCAAGTTGCAACAACTTGTCGATAACTTGTGTCGGTTGAAAACGGTGTTTTTTGTCGACAAATTTTACAATCAAAATTTGACCTTTTTGTTAAGCTATATATTGAAGTAAACCAAACTTTAAAATGAACATTTTACTTCATTAAATAAATTAAAACATGTCTCTTTATATTTAATCATATTTAATTAATATCAAAATCTCTAATTTTACAGTATACGTAAAACTGACAAGATGCGACAAATTTAGGTTATTTTTGTTAAACGGTTATTAACATACTTTTAAATCTCTTAATATACTTTTATTATATTTATTAGATGTTTTAAATAAGATTTACCCTTTTAAATAAATATTTAAACTTATTATTTAAGCTTTTATTTATTATTAACAAAACTTAACTTTTGTCAATTTGTTCTAAAGTCCGAATTTATACTTTTTTATTTATTAATTATATGAATAGATAATTTACTTATTATATATAACATATTTATTTAAGATTTAAATTCCTTTTAAATTTAAAATGAATAAAATCTCTCATTTCCGAAGTAGCGAAATTATGGGTCGTTGCACCCAAATGTGTTTTTGCGCGTAGTTGTAGATCGATACCAAGATGAATATTCACTAATTTTGGGATTCAAAGTAATCTATTTGGTTTATTATAAAATTTTAAAGAAGAAAATTGTTAGAGGAAAGAAGCTTCAAGTTTTAGGAAAAATGGAGCTGAAGATATGAGTGAATAATTATTTGATGAAGGGAAAAGGAAAATCATGGATTGGAAATGTCTGGAAAAATGGATTTGGGCTTGGCTGTGTAAGCTTAGGTTTAAATATATATGTGTGTGTGTGTGCGCGCGCGTATGTATATACGTACGCATGTACATACGTATATACATATACATACATATATATATATATATATATATATTTTCTTTTCTTTTATACTATTTTCTATCTAAAGAAGTTACAATAAATTTCAAATAAATTCTTATGTTCAATACTTAATTATATAACCCACATTACAAAATTTTCTAGAATTTATTTTTCATATTTTAACTCATTTAAACTTAAATATCCAATATTCTCATTTTAAGCCAAATATTAAGTAAAAATTTCCATATTTATTTCCTAGTCTTTTCTAATAAATAATTACCCTCAAAACCATTTAATCTCATTACTTATTATTTATTACAAATTTTTTATATTTTGAAATAATTCAAATAATTCATTTTTAGTTCCAAAAATCCATTTGAATTAATTAAATAATTATTATCAATTACCCCTAAATTCTAGGTTGTTTAAGACTCCCCGCTTGATAAAACTGCATCTTCACAATTCCTTAGGAGGAATCTATAACAAAGCTAACAGCTCTATTATAAATTTATATTTAAATTGCTAATCAAATAATCATTTAAATAAATCCCACAATACTCTATCTTCACTTTCTCAAGTCAACACTTATAGTAATTTGTATCGACTCATTAAGCATCTAATAGAGTATTCTCATAAATGAATTATTATACTTTTCATTGGTGGCTTATCAAAAAATTAAAACATCTCAACGATTTAAAAAATATCAAAATGGAAATTATAAAATTTATTCTTTAAAACGATATTATACCCTAAAATCTTGCTTTAAATTCAAAAAGTATCGAGTATAAATCTAAAGAAAATTCATTTTAAATTATAATAATATCTTTACTCATTTTTCAATCACAAAATTTTCGATCAAACTAGTTTAACTTCAAATTAAATTTCAAAATACTATATTAATTCAAAAATACTTATCTTAAACAAATTCTTTCACTAAAGTTTCAGTTCATGATTTGATATATATAACTTTCATTATAATTCTTAATTTCAAAACATCTTAAAACAAAATTCTTTTTAATTACCATTTCGTTCCAAAGCTCTCATTATTATTATACATAATATAAATACTTTAATCAAATTATAAAATTCCATATTTCCAAAAATAGGAATCATATTTCTTACTAAAATGGTCCTTTAATAAATATTTTTCCATAAATATATAAACCTCGCAACTTATTGAAATATTTTTAACGCAAAAATTATTTCACGCTATTACAGTCATTATTTAACATTCATAAAACTAAATGTAATTCACATATAACTTTCCAAAATAATCAAAATGCGATACTTCAAATCACAAATATATCTACTATATACACTCATGTTACCAATAATCATATATAATATGGCTGACGATAATCATATCCTCACATGTCTAATAATTTAAAATTCTAATACACAAACATCACTAGCCAACTGGCTGCAGTATTGACCATGTGATCAACATTGCCTCTCTATGACTTTAGCTTTCCATTAATGCTCAATAGCTGCAATCGTCCTATAAAATATATATGAAAATATAACTTTATTATCTCCAAAACACCAAATATAATTATTTCCAAAATATCATTTCAAAACATTATTTTTTTTATAGCTCCAAATATGTTACCACTGTTTAAAATATTAAATCACTTTTCAAACTATGCAGGTCCAAAATTTTATGTCTATATGCCTCGTTTTGGTGTTTAAAAATCTCTATCGAATACGTGTGCAGCCGCATTGATCGAAATTCTTATATCGCCCTACGAAGAGATTAATAGAGTCTCATTCAAAAATTCCTATAATATTATTGATATAAATCCTTTAACATACTTACCTTTATAAAATAATTATCATTTTATATAAAACTTAAGCAAGTATCATTCTTTATTACGACTTTTACATTTATTTTTTTCTTCAAATACTCTTTGAATATTTATATTACATTATACTATGTCAAACAATAACCGACTTTAATAAACCTTATGTGATATCAAATAAACACCTTACATGTTTATTAATAACAAACAAAGATAAAAATTGATTCCATTTCACAACATTAATAGGCACTCACAAATATTAAATTATAAATAATAAAAATTAGTTCAACACAAATAATTATTAATAACCAAACGAATATAATACAATTATTAGTGCACTCTATAGAAAATTTATTTTATTAATTTTCGCTACGCACTCGAATCAAAATCAAATCATAACACAACAACTCGATAATAGTCAAAACATAACAATACAATACAAAACCATCAATAGTCTAATATTCAATATCAACACAATTACCGCTCATTGGACTTACTCCTTCAGTCCTTACTACTCCAACCACTAGATACTTCGTACTTGAAAGAAATAATTGAAAAGTAATTATATAAATGTACATATATATAAAATTAAAAATACACCCCTTGATGATTACCCGAGTAATCATCCTATATATATCTATTATCCCTTATTAGGGAACTACCCAAACACATGCAAGGGTACATGGACTCTTAGCCTCATCTAAGGTCTTGACTCGTATCTCAAATATATAATATATTATTCTAATCCTGCTCAGTTACCAACTATAACCACCCCAACCTCTATACCCATACTACCTAAATGTATTACTCAGTAATACTGTCAGATAAAATGGAGAATGAGGCAATATGGACTACACACACGAATATTCCCTTGGGCTAACACTGGTATATACTTAAACATCGAATATAACATACACAGTATGGGCACAAAGCAATAATCTTGTGTACTTCCAGGATAGAACAGTACACAATATATGGTAAATCAGAGAGATTACAGAGTCATCATCATAGTAATGATATATAATATGAACTATATAAGCGCCTGTGAGTGTACAAACATCTCAAATAATGTATAATTGATATACAACACTGTATCAAATATACAATGAGTATACAATACAATAATAGTATATAGCATTCCTATGTCTCCGCTATGCCTACAAAACACAAGCCGGTCACTTTTTCATTATGCCTGAAATATCTCAGACTGGCCTGAGAGTTGCATAAATAACATACATGTCAGACTATGTATAAATCAAAAGGTCAATATACATGTGGAACTCAGCATATACTTGGTATAATAAGAATATGATAACACCAACAGAATAATTTGAAACAATAATCATAATGTTAATGTATATAATAATGTATGTATGGTATATAATGATAATATCTTAAAAAATCCCCAAAGTATCATATAACGTAAAATACCACAAACCATGTATAAAATGTCATTACCTTTATAAAAGCTCATCAGAACAGAAATCATAAAACAATGTCAAATGGGTGGACATCCATATCCAAAAATCATCATCAAAATCAAGAAATCATCTATAAGTGAGATGTCACTAAGTATAGTGAGGCCAGGACATGATACTTTCTGAATATATCTCTCAATCTCAGTAATAAACATCAACATGTAGGATAGGATAAGTTGCATATCGCGACAATAAATGATACGAGAATCCACTATACTCTGGACACCTTATCCAAATATAATCTCATCTCCTCATATATGAATGAATCAAAATAAATCATAATGGGGAATGACTGTATGATAGGCATAAAGCCCCAAGTAGACTTATCTATATACATCGATATGTGGGTCACCTAACCCCTGGGTCACCTAACACATATCTATACTTAGACGAGGTATATCAATAGTATTTGACGATCTACCACTCCATCGGAACCAAAAGGGAGACTAATGATTGTATGCCCTCTTTAGGAGCACAGGACAGCTAACCAGGTCCGCTATTACAGTCTTAAGTTAGCTCGACGGACATTGTGACACATGTCCACCAATGGCTTGACAATGCATAGCCTCGGTCATGACCCTTCTTTACCCCCAATAGGTAACCGAATGCCGGCCTATGCGACACAAAGGGCTATAGAGCACAAATCTTAGAGTATTGGGTACCTACCCAATGGGTCACCTAACCCAAATCATGTAATGCACATCAAAAATAGTATCCATTGAGAATGTGTCTTGGATCTAGGTTATGACCCCATGATCAAGCCATTGGGGTGGATTCTAGCCATTTTGTTCTCTCCAATGCCAATAAAAGGAGATCATGGTAGCGGCACACAACATCAATATATATAAAGATAACTGCCCTGCTCGCACCTATGAGCATCACCTCATGTAAGTATAATCTCATAATACTATTCCTGTTACGTGAGTGTCATCTACTTACAATGAATAATTGAATAAATATCACAACAGTGTCACATACCACTACATGATACTCAAATGTTGATTCACTACTTATAAACTAAACTCAAACTCAAGATATTCATATAACAAGTCCAATAAATAAGTGGAGAAATATTACCAAAAGTCTCATACCAGACAGTATTACTAATCATTTTATTTAGATTTCTCGTTAAATAAAATTAAAATCATCATAAACGAAGTATCGCAAAATAGCAATATCAAGAATCTATATAGAAGGATGTCATCACTACATCATATCGAAGTACTAATCAAATTAATATTAATGGTGAATCATTCATATGATCTAATTCAATATAAAAGAAAGGAATAATCAGAAAAGAAATGTAAAACAGATTAATCAAGAATAAAAATAGGAAAAACAGATCAATATTTAATAATGAATCATTTGCAACATATAATCTTAGTATAACAGAAATAAGAACTTTAGAAACGGATAACATGTAATCTAGAATTAAACTGAATATTTAATTAACCTTTAAACAAATAAACACATATTTTATTTTTATAAAATATAATATAAATTTAGTATACTTCTAATTATCCTAGTTAATCACAAAATTCACTTTGAAATATTCATATTATAGATTAGAAAATGTTTCTCATTTTTTTAGGATTTACATCAGTATTTAAATAATTATTTTAAACCCAGAACTAGACTTTCTTTTAATAAACTTATAATTTTAAATATATCTAAATTTTAAAATTTTAAATTAAACTTTTCTCATAATATTATGTATTTACTTTATATGATTACTCATATTAATTTTCAATGCAAATATGATTTATTTATTATTAAAATACACAATTACAAAAATGGGACAATGCATGACTCAAACCCCAGTGGGATGGCTGAAATGGACAAACCTTACAGGTAGACTACTATCGTTTTTAGTATTAGTGGTGCACCACTGATAGACATGTAGTGTTCAACCGGTTAGAGCTTTAGAAGTTGACCACTTAACCCAAAACTTAATGCACATTTCAGTCGATCATCTATCGATCTGATCTCCGACCACCTCCTTCTCGTCGTTAACTCCTCCATATTGATGCACAAGATATTTATTTATTTATTTTAATCTTGTTTATTTATTACATTTTTTCATTCATTTTTTATATAGTCTAGGTGCCGACCGATTGATTCGGTGGTCGACCGGTTGGACTTAAGGGTCGACCGGTCGAAATCCCAATAACGCAATTTTGATCTCCTGAATCGATCGATTCTAGCAATCTTCTCCTTCTACATGCTGCTTTCTTCACTAATTCAAAGCATACAACTATATTTATCACTACACCAATCCAATATCAACATATGTGATGATTTAGAGCAAAGACTTGTGAGTATTTACTCATCTATATACTATGCTCCATTTCTTCCTCCGTTCGTAATGTTCGAAACTTCCGAAATATGATCCAAACCCAAATTTGTTTATATGCATAGTTGTAGATTGATATTGATTGAAAATTCTTCAATTTTAGGACTTACAGCAATTTATTTGGTTTATTATAATATTTGAAAGAGGAATGTATTTAAGGAAAGAAGCTTCGGGTTCTAGGAAAAGTGGAACTGAATATATAAGTGAACAATTATTTTATGAAGGGAAAAGAAAAATTGCGAATTGGAAATGTGTGGAAAAATGAATTTGGGTTTGACAATGTGGGTGGGTTTAGGTTAAATATATATTTTTCTTTTCTTTTATTATTTCATTTATTTCATACTATTTTCTATTTAAATAAAATTACAATGAAATTACAAATAATATTCTTGTCTTCAATACTTAATTTTTACCCCGCATTATAAAATTTTCTAGAATTCATTTTTCATATTTCAACCCACTTAAACTTAATATTCCATGTTTTTATTTCAAGCCCAATTACAAATAAAAATTTACAAATTTCTAAATGAGTTATCTCACATCTGATTCCTATATAATATATGGTAGATAAAAATTATTATTTATATATTTGAATGATTTATTGGATTGGTTTTCTCAAATTTCCACTTTAAAAAGCGAATAACATATAAATACAGAGAATTTTGTAGAGAAATCTGGATTTTTTGTCAGTGTGATTTTAAATTTCAGTTATATACCTATTGACCTTAATTCCATTTATATATCTATTGTATAAATTGTTGAATGTTGAAAGTTGGTATTTTGGTCATATTGGATGTGACATCGATATATGTTAAAAGTTGGACCTCTTACGTAATAAAGGTAGTCATAGCATTAGTTAACTACTATGATAATTCTGGACCTCATTTTAGTATTTTGAAATACTATGTTCTGCTGTTTTGAGTTGAAAAGGAGTTTTGATTTAGACGATGATTTTTAAACGTGATTCTTGAAATTTTATACGCATTTTTATTTAGAAATGGTTTTTAAACTTATTTATTTTATTTTAACCTTTTAATAATATTTTATAATTTATATGGGAATGTTTAAAAAAAATGGGAAGTGTTTATTTTTATAGAAAAGTTATTATAATAATGAATGCTTATTTTAAAGGAAAATAAAAGGAAAATTATCTTTTATAATAAGGTGATTTTGTTTTTATAAGAAGATAGAAATATTTTGGTGTAAATATTTGTGAAACAACATATATAAAATATTATATAAAAAGGATATATTTATAAATGGTATTTTATAAATAAAAGAACAGATTTATAAATGGAATTTTATAAAAAGGGAAAGGATATCATTTTATAATTTGGTATAATGAATCACATCTGTGAATTTATAGTGATATATGGAGTGATCATTTTATTGGAAAGTATACGCTTTTGGTAAATATAAATAAGATCTATAAATGAAGTTTTACAAAGGAAATTTATCAATGATGTTTTGTAAGGATATTTCTAAAAGGAGTTTTATAAATTAATTTAGAAATTTATAAAAGGAATTTTATAAATGAACCGGAGTTTCAGAAAAAGAGTTATAAATGAATTCGGAATTTCTAAAAATAAATATAAATAATATTTTATAAAAGGAGTTTGTAGATATAAAAGAGTTTGGTAAATAGAATGGAGTTTTATGAAGGAATATAGCAGGGATTTATAAGAAGAATTTTTATAAAAAGAATGAGAACCGATTTCCATAATTATTACTTTGACTTATGGTGGTGCGAGAGATGTTCTTTTCATACTTAACACTAAATTTGGAGGTATGAAAACATGTCTCTATCTTGAGAATTAAGAATGTATGTCGAGGAAATGATAGTTTCCTAACTTATCCGATCTTATTTTTAATCGAGGGATAGTATTGTTTGAAATCGGAAGTGGTGGTAAATATAATTAGTCTAATTTTCATATGGTCAATTTACTTACACTCATAAGTGTTTTGGGTTTATACCAAACAATGTTTTAATTGACATTTGTTTTTGACCCAATTAAGTATGTTTTGGAAGTGAAATCTTTCTTGAGATTTGTAAATATATTTATACCGTTGAGATAAGTATATGGGTACGTTTCTTGAGTATTGAAACCATAGTGTTTTGTGAATATACTTATACCGTTGATATAAGTATAAAAAAAGCTTTCTAACTATTGAAAGTGAAATGTTTTGTGAGTATTGTTAATCGGCTAAATTTCTATCGAGTTAGAAATTAGTCGAAAAAAATTTCAAATCAAATTTTACCGCAAGCGCACAGCGTACACTTGAAGTACATGGCGAATACGGGTTGATCCGCAGGGAGTTGTTAGAGTTTTAAAAATCTATTATCAAATTAGACCAAATGGAGAAGAAATTGATGACTCGAACTAAAATGAAGCTAAAACTAGAATTAAAATGTGGTCGGAAAACTATTGAACTGGAGAACAATTTAGAGGCAAATCCACTCTCATATTTTTGTAAATCAACAAACAAACAATTTATGATTTCTAACTTTGATTTAAGTGAAATATTGTTGTATTTATCATAAGTATGGTTTGTTTATGTTATTAATTAACATAACTCAAACCATCAAACTATAATACAACAAATACCCACTTATAATTCTCATGAAAATGAAGCCAAAGCAAAAGCTATTTTAAGTATGATCTATTTACCATTGTAACTAGTAATATAGATCATCAAATTTCATTTTTACTTTAATTTCACAATCAAAAATGAATTAGCAAATGATGATGCAACTTGTGTTTATGCTAAATAAGAATAGCTCATTTGCATAAGCAATATAAGCTATCAAACCCACTTGTATAAACTTGCATCAAAATCTACTTCACAAAGCATAAACCAAATGAGATCATAAATTATAAAGTGTTGAAATTACATAAAGTTATAGAGCTTCATCACCCCTAAATTGAAGGAGTTTAGCTACTCATTTGTCGCGTTGAAGCAACACATGTAAGTTTCAACATTAAAAAGAAAAGAAAATAGAAAATAAGTAAAGAAAGCAAAAGAGATTAGCTACTAACTACTTGCATAAACATAAATCTAAGCTATGAACATAAGGAGAAAAAGAGCATAGAAATAAACATTAACAATAAAACAAATAAAAGCATGTAGAAAAGAGAGAACAAAGAGGCTTGGAAGCCATTTTTATTTCATAGAACATTGAGCTTACACTTTGATTTCTTAATTTCCTAAGTAAAATGAAAGAGTAGAAGATGATTTTTTCATGTACATAAGAGGGCTATTTATACATGCATAAAACCCTAATTCTATTTTTAGGGAGCTTCCTAAATGGCCCTTTAGGAAGTGTGGCCACCAAGTAACCATTATCCACTAATTAATCCATCATTTGTTTTACATGAAGCTTTAACCTCCACTTAGTTGTCCATTAACTCCAAATTATACATTTAGGTAAGTGGGTGGGGTCCTCCATGTTCATGGCTTGAATTATTTCCCTCTTTTTTCCTGTTTATTCATTTGTGCATGCATATATCTTCATATAAGCCTCTTCCATATGCATCCAAATTCCTATAAAAATTATCAAAAAATGTCCAAGTAAAATTATTACATTGACACATGCACAAAAATGACCGTTTTGCCACTGAATGAAGATGAAAATATGATGGTTTGGAAATAATTGAATTTTGGTTTTAAACATGTTAAAATGCCCAAATATGATGTTTATTTAAATAAAAAGAGATAAAATATGGATGTAAATATATGCACATTTACGTGCACATCAAATACCCCCACACTTATCTTTTTATTCGTCCTCGAATAAAGGAAAACTAAGATAAATCCGTTTTCATAGGGAGCACGATTGCATTGAGCGTATGCAATAAGCCGTTGAACCTCTGGGTGTCCCCAGTAGGACGAGTGTTGTCTCGTGAGGGTTTTCAACGGATACTACCCACAAAATCCAAATGCAGGATGAACATATTGACAAAATGCAAGATTTATTTACAAAGAGATGAATGTAAGTTTTCAAAAATATTTACAAATGAAGGATTTATTTTTATATTAACACGAATAAGTTAAATATCGGTTTTGGTTGTTATCTTGAAAATTTATGTCATTTACTCGTCAAAGTTTCCAACAAAAATCAAGTTATTAACAAATAGACTATAGTTTAACTCGTTGTTTTGGTTAATAACATAGTGTAACTATGAAATGGATCCTTAGTTGATTATCAAAGTTTATCAAAGTGGTATTTTCATTTCTTTTCAATAACAAATCAAATCAAATAAGTAAAAATAGTGCTAGGATCTCAATTGCTTGCTCTCTCATTATTTGCAAGAAAAATTACACACCTAGCTCAGGTAAACTGAGGCCAAATATACCACCCATGCACTGTCTTTCGGGCTTATGTGGGGGGGTACAGAGCATGGCGAGTGCACACTTTCGTGCATACACCTATCGACTGTAGGTGGTTTTTATGAAGTCTGTTTTTTTTTACATGTGTCTCATACATGCATAACCGTGAGGACTTTTAAATGTGTATGAAAGCACATAATCAAAGATTCCAAGTAATTCACCCATGCATAACCGTGAGGACTTTTAAATAAGAGTGAATACTTTAGATGTTATTATTATTATTATTATTATTATTATTATTATTATTTTAAGAGAGAGAGAGAGAGAGTTTTGAAAAATCATCTTAGCACCATTTTACTTAGAAGATAAAAATGTTATATCATTTACTTTAAATTTACCACCTTTTTAAACCAATATTTTCAAATAGAACATACTTCATAATTAACACATATGAACCTTCCTATATAGTAGTTAAACCATTGTTATTTGTAATCAAACTTCATTTTTATTTTGTTGAGACAAATAAATTTTCAAAAATTTCAATTTTTGTTAACCAAAACTTATACTTATCTCATAGTGTTTCTTCAAAAATAAATCAAAGTGCTAAAAGGAAAATGTTTTTGAGATTTAGAAATTTTGAGATTTTTTTTAAGTAAGAAAATGAAAATTCAAAAATGCCATGAAACTAAAAATAAAAATGAGAGCCCTCCCCCCCACACACACACACTTAATTTTGACTGTGTCCCCTTAGTCAATGCATGATATAATGAGTGTGACAGGAAAAACTATGTACATATTTACAAAAGAGGGTTAATCATTCTTACTAGAAGTAGCTTGGCTCATGAAGGATCATGAGCTCCTCCTCTTGGCTACTAGGCAATTCCAAGAAAGGTTTCAAACGATGACCGTTGACTCTGAAAATCGATCCATCCCTAGGGTTTTCTATTTCTACGGCACCCTGTGGAAAAACAGTTCGTACGACAAATGGTCCGGTCCATCTCGATTTAAGTTTCTCAGGGAATAAATGAAGTCTTGAGTCATATAAAAGAACATTCTGGTTAGGCGAAAATGTTTTTTTTAAGATTGACTTATCATGAAAAACTTTTGTTCTTTCTTTGTAAATTTTCTCGTTTTCATACACGTCATTCCTAAGTTCTTCTAATTCGTTGAGTTGTAGTTTTCGGTTTTCGGCAGCTTTCTCAAGATCAAAATTTAAGTTCTTAATTGCCCACAACGCTTTGTGTTCGATTTCAACGGCTAAATGGCAAGCTTTACCGTAAACTAAACGAAATGGAGACATCCCAAGGTTAGTTTTAAAAGCAGTACGGTAAGCCCAAAGCGCGTCGGTCAATTTTCGAGACCAATCTTTTCGATTTTTGTTAACAGTTTTCTCCAAGATTTGTTTTATTTGTCGATTTGAAACTTCAACTTGACCACAAGTCTGAGGATGATGCGGAGTGGATAACTTTTGGGTTATCGAGTATTTCTTCATTAAAGTTTCAAAAGAACGGTTACAAAAATGGGTTCCATTATCACTGATTATTGTGCGGGTACGCCAAACCTCGAAAAGATGTTTTATTTGAGAAATTTCACAATAATTCTATGGTCATTAGTTTTGCAAGAAACGGCTTCGACCCATTTTGAAACGTAATCGACAGTGAGAAGGATATACAAGTTTCCAAAAGAATTGGGAAAATGTCCCATAAAGTCAATACCCCAAACATCAAAGATTTCGATCGTAAGAATGGGATTTAGAGGCATCATATCTCGTCGATAAATTCGTCCAAGCATTTGACATCGATCGCAAGTTTTACAAAATTCGAATGAGTATTTGAAAAGAGAAGGCCAGTAGAAACCACAATGAAGCACCTTTTCCGCAGTTTTTCGAGGAACGAAATGTCCCCCGCACGCTTGATCGTTGCAAAATGAAAGAACACTCCTGATCTCATTATCCGGAATGCAACGTCGAATGATTTGGTCGAGACAATATTTGAACAAGTATGGATCGTCCCAATAGAAATATTTCACTTGGGACATGAATTTGCATTTGTCCTGTTTGAACCAAGACGAGGGAGTTTCTTTAGTGACTAAGTAGTTCACTATATCAGCGTATCATGGGTCGATAGAAATTGAAAGAAGTTGTTCATCGGGGAAGTTTTCATTGATCGGCAAAGAAGATGGTTTGTTCGGAAGACGAGACAAGTGATCAGCTATGACATTATCAGATCATTTTTTATCTTTGATTGTAAGGTCAAATTCTTGAAGTAAAAGGATCCAACGAACCAAACGGGATTTAGCATCCTTTTTAGTAAAGAGATATCGAAGCGCAGAATGGTCAGTGTAGATCATAATGTGTGAACCTATCAAGTAAGGTCAGAACTTTTTGAGGGCAAAAACTACAGCTAGAAGCTCTTTTTCGGTTGTTGTGTAGTTGAGTTGAGCATCATTCAAAGTCATACTCGCATAGTAAATGACGTGAAGGATCTTGTTGATGCGTTGTCCTAAGACAGCACCAACAGCAAAGTTCGAAGCATCACACATTATTCGGAAGGAAGATCCCAATTAGGTGCGCAAATGATTGGAGCAGAAATGAGTTTGTTCTTAAGACGTTCAAAAGAAGAGATGCAATCAGAGTTAAAATCAAAAGGAATGTCTTTTCCAAGAAGAGTCGTCAAAGGACGAGCGATTTTGCAAAAGTTTTCACAAAGCGTCAGTAAAAGGCAACGTGTCCTAAAAATGATCGAATGTCCTTAACAGATTTGGGAATGGGTAGATTTGCAATTATGCTGCTTTTTGCTTTATCTACCTCAATGCCTTTATTTGAGATGATATGTCCAAGGACTATGCCTTGTTTAACCATAAAGTGGCATTTTTCCCAATTCAAAGTCGAATGTTTTTCTTTACATCGATTTAGAACCAACTCGAGATGATGTAAACATTGGGAAAAAGAATCGCCAAAGATTGAGAAATTGTCCATAAAAACTTCTAGAAAGCGTTCTATCATGTCGAAAAAGAATCTAACCATGCATCATTGGAAAGTCGTAGGAGCGTTGCAAAGTCTGAATGGCATACGTCGATAAGCGAAGGTACCGAATGGACACGTAAAAGTCGTTTTCTCTTGATCTTTGGGAGCGATTGGAATTTGGTTATATTCGGAATAACCATCAAGGAAGCAGTAAAATTCATGGTCCGCTAAACGTTCGAGCATTTGGTCGATGAAAGGAAGGGGGAAGTGTTCCTTACGTGTTGCGGCATTTAGTTTTCGATAATCAATACAAACACGCCAACCCGTTTGAGTACGAGTTGGAATAAGCTCATTTGAATCGTTCTTGACAACGGTTAGCCCAGACTTTTTCGGCGCAACGTGAATTGGGCTAACCCATGAACTATCAGAGATTGGGTAAATGATTCCGTTGTCGAGAAGTTTAAGAATTTCATCACGCACCGCATCTTTCATTTTTGGATTAAGCCTTCGCTGCGCGTCACGAGTAGGCTTAGCATCGTCGATTAAATGGATGCGATGTTGAACAAGAGTGGGACTAATTCCCTTTATATCGAAAATCGACCATCCAATTGCTTCTCTTTTTTCGAAAGAATAGAGAGTAACGAGGTTTCTTGATCAAGAGAGAGAGTTGCGGAAATCATGATGGGTAACGTTTCATCTTCACCTAAGTATGCGTACTTAAGGTGATCGGGAAGTGGTTTGAGGTCCAACTTCGGGAGTTTTTCGATCAAAGAGTTGGATGGAGATTCGGACTCAACTTGAAGCGATTCAAAGGGAAGAGTGTATTCAATCTCGTTGGGAATTTCGGAAAACAACTTTTCATACTCGGCTACGCATTCGTCGTTAAGGTCAAGTGTCTCATTTTCGAAGTTTTCATGAATGGAACTAACTTCCAACGTTTTGTCACGAGGTTCATTCAATTGGCTTTCAAGATTGAAAATGTTAAGATCCAAAGTCATGTTTCCAAAAGAGATTTTCATTGATCCGTTACGACAATTGATTAAGGAATTTGAGGTGGGTAAGAATGGTTGGCCTAAAATCAATGGAATTTGACTCGAGGGATTTATCACGGGTTGTGTTTCGAGAACTATAAAGTCAACAGGGAATATGAATTGCCCTACTCGAATGAGCACGTCCTCGATTTCTCCCACGGGCTTCTTAATCTAACGATCGGCGAATTGAAGTGTAACTTTTGTGGGTTTGAGCTCACCTAAACCTAATTGTTCGTACACAGAGTATGGAATCAAGTTGACACTCGCGCCTAAGTCTATCAAACATTTGTTCATTGTCTTATCTCCAATTGTACAAGAAATTGTAGGGCAGCCAGGATCTTTGTATTTAACGGGCATGGAATGGGATAAGACTTCACTCAAACTGGCTGCTAAGAAGACTTTTTTGGGCACCTGAGTGTGTCTCTTTTGGGTGCACAAGTCCTTAAGAAATTTCACGTACGTCGGGACTTGCTGAACGATGTCAAGAAGCGGAATGTTAACTTTAACTTGTTTAAAAATTTCCAACTTCTTTTCCATTTGGTTTGAGTGTTTATTTAGTCGAAGACCATGTGGAAATGGAACATGAAACTCGGTAGGTGGGTCTACTCGAGTAGAAGAGGAAGAGTTTTGATTGGCATTCGATTCGACGTTTGGCTCCCCGTTCTGTTCAGATTCGTTTGTCATTTTAGAAACGTCGAGAGAGATTTCCCGTAAATCGTTTGGGTTAACGACTTGATTATCGATTTGTTTACTGGAACGTAAAGTTGTGATAGCATTCAATTGGGTGACATTGCTATCTTGAACAACATAGGCTTGATTTGAATTTGCGTTTTGATTTCTGGGATTTGGAAGGGGCTGGCTTGGAAGAGTGCCTCGTTCGCGTTCACTTAAAGATGTGGCTAGTTGACTTATTTGCATTTCGAGTTTTGCAATTGATTGGTTCATGTTTTGCATATATGAAGTCAATGAATTTTGCAAATTATTGTTTGATTGAAGGCTTTGAGTAGTTGCCTTAGCCAACGTTTCAAGAGTTTTCTCAAGTGAAGTTAAACGTTTATCGTCTTGGGGAGGATGAGCAGAATTTGTTTGAAAATTTGATTGTTGTGGTTGATTATGGGACGGACCCGCAAAGTTTGGTTGAAAATTGTTGGGCTGATAGGGAGGATATGAAGCATTATTCGAGAATGCTTGAAAATTGGGATGAATCGTATTCGTATTGGGATTGTTTTGGTTCATGCAAAATTCGGGTGATTTCTCCAACCAGGATTGTAAGTTGGAGAAAACGGGTTGTTTTTGGCTTTATTGAAAGCATTGATTTGTTCAACAGAATTGGGACACTGATCAGCTATATGATTAGGATCGTTGCATTTATAACACATTGGTTGGGAAGCTTGGTTCATTTGATTCGATGAGAAAACATTATCAAATTTTTTAATCATTGCATCGATCTTGGCTTCCAAAGCAAAAGAAGATCCTATCGAGTTTGCACTCGATCATGAGTAAATTGATTTTTCGTTCGAATGTTCCCATTGGGACGACTTTTCAGCGAGGTTTTCAAGGAATTGCCAAGCATCGTCGTGATGTTGGGAAAGAAAGTTGCCTTGGCACATTGATTCGAACATTGTTCGGGAGCTGTTTTCGAGTCCATCGTATAAGATTTGGCAAATTGTCCATTTTTCAAAGTTATGATGTTGACATTTTATCAAAAGCTCTTTGAATCTTTCAAAATATTTTCCAAATGGTTCTCCCTTGAATTGATGAAAATTTACTATTTCATTTCGAATTTTACTTGTTTTTTCCAAAGGGTAGAATTTTTTCAAGAAAGCTTTTACAAATTCTTTCCAGGTTTTAATCGAGTTTGATGATAAGCTGTACAACCATTTTTCAGCATAATCCGTAAGAGCGAATGGGATTAATCGAAGTTTGATTCCATCATCGGAAAGTTGTTGGAGTTTAATGGTTGCGCAAACTTGTTCGAATTTAGTCAAGAAGATGTATGGGTCATCGTGCTCGAAATTGTCAAATTTCGGAAGTGTGGCAATATGGTTCGAGTGAATTTCAAATGGTTACCCGTAGGGGCGGGTAACGTGACGCAAGATGGAATAGAAACTCTATCGATAAAGATTCTATCCATAAGAATTTGAGGGGCGTTTTCGTTCGCCATTTCAGGAGGATCGTTTGTTCGAGTTAAACGGTTTGTAGAAGGGTCGCGAGTCCAACGATTCGTTGTTGTGTCACGAGTCTAAGTACTCATGCACAAGTGAAAGTCGAGAAGAGAAAGGAGTTAGAATTGAGTTTAGGGAATGAAAGAAGATTTGAAAACGTGTTTTTGTTTTCTGAATTTTTTTACAAGGAAGAAAACTATTTAACAAGTGAGATTTATTTTCAAAAGAAAAGTTTGATTTTTGGTTTTTCAAATTTTTTTATGCTTTTAGTTTTGTATTTTTTTTTGTTTTTTGAATTTTTAAATATTTACCAAAAGGATTTTTGTTTTGTTTTTAAAAATTGGAAATTGATTTTTATTTTTCAATTTTTTTTTCTTTTTGAAAAGATTTATATTTTTTTTAGATTTTTGTTTTTGATTGAAAATTTTCAAAGGAAAGGAAAAAAAAGAGATTTTTTTTTTGAAAAATCAAGTTAAATTTACAATTTTTTTTGGATTTTTTAATTTTTTTTAAATATGCATGAACTAATGCAACTAAATGAATGCAAAGGACTTAATTACAGTTTTCTGTCCTTAGTAGCTCCTAACCCAAAATTGTATAATCACACTTTGTCTTAAATCAACAAAAATATTTCTCAGCCAGGTAACGGATAGGAGTTATCGGTGCATCACGAATCACCGTAGCAATGCAGCCGAAGGTTTAAGTACCTTCAGAGGAACAACCAGTATAATATTTACGTATCATCGTAATTTTTATGACTAGTTATTACTCTGCCGTAGCCTAGACACCAAGAAATAAAATCGTTCAAATAAAACAATTGTGAAGATACATTAAGCCCAAAGTGAGCTCGTGACACCCTTAGGTCCAACGTCTAACCTTTATTATTAGTCAAAATCTATGATGAAATGCGTTTGTGGGTTAAGGAAAGGTTGATGAAATCCCTCACCTTATGTGAATTGGGGTATTGCCCTTAGAAAAGAAAAACAAGATGAGATGAATGCAAAGCAGAAATTAAACGTGAAATTACAATGCAACTAAAATGAAGTTTGTTTTTGTTTTTCTGGATTTTGAAATATATATATATATATATATACATATATATGTATATATATATAAATGCAAATGCAAGCAACCAATAATGCAAATCAAATTAAAAACAAGGGAAAATGGCACGATACCAGAGCGTGTAGATTTTATTAGCAATTATTTTAAAGCGGTAGTTTTTTTAGCAAGCAAGCTGAGCAATTATTTTTGGCAAGCGCTTCTTCTATTTAATATTCTGCTCTGGCATCCTAAAATTAAAACAAGATATATATATATATATATATATATATATATATATATATATATATATATATAATTATTATTACTAGAGTGGAAAAAAACTAAACCAAAAGAAAACAAGTTTTTTTTATTAGGATTAAACTAAAAACGTATTAAAATAAAACAACTTCAAAGATTATTATTATATTTTTTTAAAGAGAAAATGAGACTAAAAAAACTAGTTAAAAGAGACTTGTTATAAAACTAAAACAAAAGACTTGTTTTCTTTCCTTTTTTTTATTTTAAACTAGGGCCCGGCCCAAACAAAATTATGCACAATAATTCACAGCTCCCACTTCACAGTTCAAATTACGAAGAAATGTTGCTCAAATTACAAACAAATCACGAACAAATCCAATTCTCAAACCAAATTAAATTCACAAAATTCCAATTCACGAAACTAATTCAAAATTGCTTCTCTACTTTTCGGTTGCAAAACTATGCGCAACTGCTCGCGGTTAAAGCTTGGTTCGAGATGGTTGATTTGGTGACGGTAGTTTCTCAAAGCACGGCAGTGAATGGCAGAGGATGGAGCGGCGATTTGGGAAGTTAGATTGAAGCTGGCGATTTGGGTATGAGGAGTGTCGGCGATGTTGTATGGAGATTGTGAATTGAGATGGTCGAAGCAGTGGTTGTGGTTTGAGTTCGTGGGTCGCGACTGCTGTGGAAGATGTCGAGTGAACTGTGATGGAACAATAGAAGTGATGGTATGGTGAGTAGCAGCGACTATTTTTGGTTGTATGGTTGTGGAGTAGTGGGTTATGTGGAAGTATGGTTGTGGAGTAGTGGGTTTTCAGGTGTAGTAGGTGAAGTGACCTGGAACAGAGCGGGAGTAAGTGAGTTGCTGCTCTGTTGTTTTCTCTATGAGGTGATGTTCACTGGGTGAATTTTGTGCAGTGGTAAGCTGTAGTGGAGATGGAAGAAGGGGCCGATGTGATGTTTGTGATATGCTGGAAGTAGTGGAAGAAGACTGTAAGGTGGATTTTCTGGTTGCGGGTGAGGTTGTCTGACTGGTTGGTCACATTGGTGGAAGTTGGAGTATAAGTAGAAGTGAAGTTGTAGCAGAAGCGACAGTGCACTATGGTAGAGGAAGAAAAGGCGGTAAGTGACTAAATGTTGACTATAGTGGTGGGAGGTTAGGTGTAGTTGATAGTTGATGGTGATCAGGTTTATGCAGTGAGATGAGGTGGTGGAAATGTATGTAGCACTAAGTAGGAATGTTGAAGTTTGTGGTAAAGAAGATGGTTAGTAGGTTGATGTTGAGTGAATGTGCACCTGATATGCACAGAGGTGGTATTGATGGCATAAATGTAGTGTGGTGTTTGTGATGGTTGAAAGGAAATGCACTGGTAGGGGATGGCAGTGGATGATTTTGAGGAGTTGTTGCTTGTTTGGGTGATCAGGTGGTTTCCTTATGAAATGAACCAGTGACTGTTGATGGAGTTGGTGATTTGGTTGCGTCGACAGGATTTGTTTGGGTGATGGATGGTGGGTGACAGTCAGGAGAGGTGCTGAAGTGGTAAAGGAAGGCACTAGTGGGAGGAGTTTGGATATGGAAGTATGTCAGGCAGTTGTATAGAAATGCGCACAGATGTGTGCACTGTTTTGAAATGTAAAAAAGAGAAGGGTAGTGAAATGGAAGTTGTAAAACAATGAATAGAAGTTGTAAATGAATTTTTTTTTTAATTGCAAATAAACACACACTAAAATCGAACAAAAATAATTCGAAGAATAGAAAATAAAACCAAAACAAATTCCCCGGAAACGGCGCTAAAAACTTGTTAATCGGCTAAATTTCTATCGAGTTAGAAATTAGTCGAAAAAAATTTCAAATTAAATTTTTACCGCAAGCGCACGTCGTACACTTGAAGTACGTGGCGAATACGGGTCGATCCGTAGGGAGTTGTTAGAGTTTTAAAAATCTATTCAATCAAATTAGACCAAATGGAGGAGAAATTGATGACTAGAACTAAAATGAAGCTAAAACCAGAATTAAAATGTGATCAAAAAACTATTGAACTAGAGAATAATTTAGAGGTAAATCCACTCTCATATTTTTGTAAATCAACAAACAAACAATTTATGATTTCTAACTTTTATTTAAATGAAATATTGTTGTATTTATCATAAGTATGGTTTGTTTATGCTATTAATTCACATAACTCAAACCACCAAACTATAATACAACAAATAACCCATTTATAATTCTCATGAAAATGAAGCCAAAGCAAAAGCTATTTTAAGTATGATCTATTCACTATTGTAACTAGTAATATAGATCATCAAATTTCATTTTTACTTTAATTTCACAATTAAAAATGAATTAGCAAATGATGATGCAACTTGTGTTTATGTTGAATAAGAATAGTTCATTTGCATAAGTAATATAAGCTATCAAACCCACTTGTATAAACTTGCATCAAAATCTACTTCATGAAGCATGTTGAATATGCGCTTATATGATTTTTGTTTGATGATAATAAATATATATACATTCGTTTAAATGTATTTGTTAATGTACTATTTTATTTTTCATAGATTAAATAAATATTTGTTGAATAAAATAAATTACACAGAATTTGAATTCAAACAGAAATTTTATTCAAACAAATATTTATTACAATTTTGAATAGTACAAATTCAAGCTCTCACTATACATATACAATTTTGATTCTAATTACATCACAATTCAATTTACATAAATTCCTCACTACATATCACTCACACTCGTAGTTTATCTTCAACTTCATTCCAGTTAGAATCCAGCATCTGAGCAATCTGCAAAAATATTCACTAACGCAGTAAAATTGAAAAAGAAATACTTTTGCAATATAAATAAAATATAGATTTTGAAAATATTATTTGCCTCGGTTATTTGGGCTGTTCGTCATCATTTACATTTGAATTCATCATACACGAACAATGTGACATGCATAGTGTATCACTGTACATGCCACAAGGCCGTGCATATCGATATACACTTGTATTCTCTACAGGGACAGGTGAGCACAGGTCAAACCCAAATGAAAATCCAGGTTCAACTCACGTGCAAAATAAATAAAATCACGACACGAGCACAAGGTCAAACCCGAGTTTTTAAACTGGAATCAACTCAAGTGAAATTTCAAAGATCAACAATGGATAGCATCAATGCATAAATGACTACAGAACATCAAGATGAACCAGACAAGATATGACAACAATAGACATTGACAAAACAGTTTCAAGTAACAGCAGTTTTGAACAAGAACATCAATGACCAAAGACAGTAGTGTACATGAATACAACAACAAGTCCAGCTACATCAAGACTCAGGCAAATGTCCAGACAACAACACAAATGAATACTACAACAACAAAAGCTCAAACCAGAACAAGTGTCACAGCAAACAATGTGCACCAGTCCAGGCTACAAAATATCATAGTGCATGACAACCAGAGTGCAACTACAAAGAGCATCAACAATGCAACACTTCAATGAGCTACATACATTGATACAATGCAAATCAAAACAGAGAGTACAAACCACTGACCCCATTGAACAAAACAATAATGAAGCAACATGTACAAATAACTCAAGCAGTGCCCAGTGATCAAAACAGTTCACAAGACCACTCATGAAAATTAACAAGCCAATATGCCAACAATAAATGCATCAGATCAGAAGTAAAGACAGAGCTTAAGGCCGAGACGTAAAGGCATCATAATTTCAACTAGCACACAAGCATGAACACAGAAACACCAATGATACAAGAGAGGTGAACAACAATGCAACATGGTGAGTAACACTAAGCGCAGGCAGAGAAATGACACGGCAAAAATGGGACCAACAAGTCAAAAAGGAAATTCATGTGTAAAGTGTCAACAGTCAGAGGTGATAATGCAATATGAACGGCTAGTGTCACATGGCAGTAAGAATGCAATGGCCATGAACAGCAAGCACAATGTCATGGAACAAAAGTCAATGCCGAGAAACAATGTAACAAAGATCAGAGAATGCAAAGTCGAAAGCCACAGGGATGAACACAAAGATGGCCGAAGCCGTGGCAATCAAGGTGTTAAGCAAGTCGAATTTTAATTAAGTCAGAAATCAACACAGTATAAAAAAAAATCAAATATGTATCTTTGAAAAAGTCAAAAAGTAAAAGAGGAAAGTTTTTGCCGTATCAACCAAGGGAAAATCGAACGCTACAGAATAGAAACCGTGTGCATCAAGTCATCAAATCATGAAATAGGAAAGTATGGAATCCATATAAATTCGCACCCAATTATCATCATCGGCTATGAGCGAACAAAGTCAAAAATCAAGCTATCAATCGGAAATCAAAAGTACAAGCGACATACCAGAGATCAAAGTTTCCAGAAGCCCTAAATCTCGAAAGCCCTAAAGTGCAAGCGAAGAAGAGAACGAGAGCGTCTGATACTATCTCAAGGAAATCGAGCATTACAGAGCTTCGATCGAGCTTCAAATCTCTCAAGCCTAATTTGACAGAGAAATCGAAGATCTCATCGCCTCCATTTTTTTTCTTCCAGAGGAAATCGAAACCGAGTGAAAGATAATAGAAATGGGGTGGCTGTGTTTTAATTAGGGCATAGTTATTATTAGGGTTTAGCTTTTCATTGGGGTTTATTTTTGATAGGGTTTAATTTTTAAATCTTGTTTTATTTGAGCAAAAATTATGGATTCAAGTTTGTATTTTAATTTTTGCTCTTGCTTTTATTTTTGAAGTCTGCTTTTCTTTTCGAGTCAAAGTCTTGTTAAATCACCACTTAGGTTTTAGGTAGTGTCAGATTGTCTAGTTAGAATTAGTTCAGTGAGCAGGGTGTGCGAGTTTGCAAAAATCTATAGGCGGTAGCAGGGTGTGCGAGTCTGTTAGAGTGTTTGTAAGCGGGAGACTGTTTAATTCTAATAGAAATCTGGGAATGCAGCAGTAGGCAGGGGTTGCCGAAGCTGGGTAAATTTTGTGCGTGATTTACTTTTCAGCATATTTACTTCTCTGCAGTTTTTTTTTGCATTTAACTCGAGAAAATTTGTTATAACCCTATTCACCCCCCCCCCTCTCTAGGGTTAATCTAGATCCTACAAGTGGTATCAGAGCACGGTATTTTTCTTTAACTCTGGAGTCATGAATCCATCAAATAATGCTTTTTCTGAGGGGCAATCTATTGCTAGGCCACCCATGTTTAATGGGAATGATTATGCTTATTGGAAAGTTAGGATGGGTATTTATCTTAGTTCTGTTGATTATGATGTTTGGGACATTATTGAAACTGGCTATAAATCTCCCACTATAACTGTTGGTGATACTGAGATTCCTAAACCTAAGGATAGGTGGGATGTTAACGATAAGAAATTAAAAACTATAAATGCTAAAGCCATGAATGCTCTGATCTATGCTCTTGATAAGACTAAATTTAATAGAATTTCTCATTGTAAAACTGCACAGGAAATTTGGCATACTTTGGAGGTGACACATGAAGGAATTTCTCAAGTCAAGGAGTCTCGTTTAGCCCTATTCAGCAATGAATACAAGAACTTTGTGATGGACAAAGGCGAGAGCATAAAAGACATGTTTGGACGCTTTTCAACTTTGGTGTACAATGCTAGAGCGCTTGGGAAGGTATTCACTGAGGTAAAGCTTGTAAGGAAGGTGCTACGAGTCTTACCGATGAGCTTTGAGGCAAAAGTCACGGCAATACAAGAATCGAAAGATCTGAGTAAACTAAGCATGGAGGAGTTGATCGGTAACTTGATGACATATGAGCTTGAGCTAAAAGCAAAGGAGGAACGCGGCAACTCCGAATCAAAGAAGAAGACAATTGCCTTAAAGAGCAAAGAAGAGAGCGATGAAGAAGAAGAAGATCCAATTGAAGAGCTTGCAATGGCTGTCAATAATCTTAGAAAATGGTCAAGATTCAAGCCACGCAAGAAGAAAACAAGTGGTAATAGGTCAAAAGATTCTGACAATTCCGATAATGAACTGACGTGCTTTAACTGCAACAAGCCTGACCACTTCAAACAACAATGCCCACTTCTCAAAAACAACAAAGGAAAGAAAAAGATGAAGAAGGCCTTTGCAGCAACTTGGGATGATGAAGAAGGAGAGGAAGTTTTGAATAATAGCTCAGAGGAGGCTAACTTGTGTCTTATGGCAAAAACAGATACAGAAGCAAGTTCAGAGGAATCTAGTGAGGTAGGTCACTATTCTTATAAAGAACTTGTTTTATGTGTTGTGATCTTACTAAAGTAGTTGATACTCTTGAAGCTAAAATTGAAAAACTGAAATCTGATAGGAGAGAACTTGCTCGTGAAAATTTTAGGTTAGAAACTGAACTTGAAAATATTCAAAACCTAGACTGTAAAAAATGTAAAATTTTCGATTCAGAATTATCAAGACTTAAGAATAGCTTTGAGAATCTTGAAAAAGAAAACTTGAGTCTTAAGGAAACCATTGACACTAGGAAAAAGGATTTTATAAATAGATGCACCTCACTTGTAATTGAAAACACAACACTAAAAGCCAAAGTCCAAAATCTTGAGAAATCTCTGAATAACTTTTCAAGAGGAGAAAAATCATTCAACATGTTATTGGGAAATCAAATTTTTGCTAACAACAGAAAAGGACTAGGCTTTGGGAAAACACAAGTTGGTGATAATGCAAAAAGTAAGAGTGTCATTGCTAGATGTGAAATAATTGGACATCGTGTTGAAAATTGTAGTCATAGGAACAAGAACACAAAATTTATACAAGTTTGGGTTCCTAAGAATTCTACAAACAAATTTCATGTCTATTGGAACAAGAATGAAAGGACAAAACAAGTTTGGATTGCAAAGGGATTGTTTATTCACAATGCTTCAGCCACTAACAATCATGGACCTATAAAAACAAATAGGTCACAAAAATCTTTCATCGTGTAGGTATGGTGGCAGGCTAAGGAACAACAACAGTGTTCTCTGGATTTTGGCTGTTTCAGAAACACAACGGGCAACAAAGCAAAGTTCCTTAGCCTAGTACAAGGGTGACAGAATCACAATGGGCAACCACGAAAAATTATCGTAAAGGTAAAACAGGTGAAGGTATATTTGATTCATATATTAAATGTGATAATCTGCACCGTATTCTAAATTAAATCAGCCAATAATGTGATGATAAAGAGATGATGATTTTTTCTGGCTTGTTCAACATAGTTGGCCAATTATATTTATGCCAAAAACACTATTCTTTGAATTACTTCATACATATACGTTTGGATTAAACATAGTGTTTTGTTGGATGATAATATTTTTGGTTATAATACGGCTAACTCTATATTCATGGTTTTCTGATTATTTACACGACTTCAATCCAAATTCAAGAGAATGCCATTTAAAATGCTGTTTGAGTTTTTATGCGCACTTCATGGTCTGGTCTATCAAATTTAATTAGTGATGTTTTGAAGTGAAAAAGAAATTCAGATGCAGATTACACTGGTAATCTAATTGATAGAAAAATTACTGGTTGAACGTGATTTTGGAGACATTTAGTAACTGCATCGTTTTTCAAAGAAAATATCTGCATATTTTTCATTTCAAATAATTTTCAAAGAGCATAATTTTTTTTTCCATATAACCCCTTCAAGAAAATCATTTTTTGACCATATTTTCAGATTAGTCATTTTTATTTGATTTTAAGTGACAAATTTTGACTAATCCGGCTCCCTACTAATTATCAAAAAGATAAATAGTGATTGAAAAGGTGATATGTGTTGATATTTAACATACATTACTCAAGACAGTATATTTGGAAAATTTCTTCAGGAATTCAAACAAGAGTTATAAAACTTTTTGTTGGGTAAAGATTCCATGACCATTTCTATATCTATCATATTTCTATCGACCACTGTTTATCAAATCTTAAATAGTTTGTCGATATGTGATACTATAATCAGGGATCATTTTTTTTTCATTTCACATTTTTTTTGTAAAAATAAATAAATACCAAAGTATTCACTCTCATTTAAAAGTCCTCACGGTTATGCATGGGTGAATTACTTGGAATTTGTTATGTGCTTCCATGCTCATTTAAAAGTCCTTACAGTTATGCATGTATGGAACGCATATCAAAATTTATTTATTAAATAAACAAGTTGATTTTAATCCCATTTAAAAGTCCTCACGATTATGCGTGATTAGAAGATACTTGAATTCATTTTTAAAATTAAATTGGAATACTACTAATCTCATTTAAAAGTCCTAACGGTTATGCATGATTAGTAGATATTCAAATTTCTGATACAAATGTACCACAAGTAGATACAACTGTATGATTTTATATGAGAACATTATTTCCATCATTATAAAAGTGGAATATGCGCCTAACAAGGGTAGTTATGATTTTTGTTTGATTTTAATTGAAGTTTAATATTTATATTCAAATTGAGTTTTAATGTTGGATTAATATCGATCACTTTATCTCTATTTTCTGTAACACTATTAGTCTTTTGCTGATAACAGAAGGGGGAGAGAAAAGTTAAGATTTTGTCAACTAAAATCAAGCAAATGTCAAATAATTTTCCATTTGCATCAAGGCTCATTTTTATATTTCTATTTGTATGCATATATGTAGGGGGAGCATCATGTAGAGAGGAAGCATTTAAATAGGGGGAGCAATTAGAGTATATCATTGACCAAATACATTTAACACAGTCAAAATCTTAAATATATGTTTGTTATCATCAAAAGGGGGAGATTGTTGAATATGCGCTTATACGATTTTTGTTTGATGATAATAAACATATATACAATCGTTCAAATGTATTTGTTAATGTACTATTTTATTTTTCATAGATTAAATAAATATTTGTTGAATAAAATAAATTACACAGAATTTGAATTCAAACAGAAATTTTATTCAAACAAATATTTATTACAATTTTGAATAGTACAAATTCAAGCTCTCACTATACATATACAATTTTGATTCTAATTACATCACAATTCAATTTACATAAACTCCTCACTACATATCACTCATACTCGTAGTTTATCTTCAACTTCATTCCAGTTAGAATCCAGCATCTGAGCAATCTGCAAAAATATTCACCAACGCAGTAAAATTGAAAAAGAAATATTTTTGCAATATAAAATAAAATATGGATTTTGAAAATATTATTTGCCTCAGTTATTTGGTTTGTTCTACATCATTTAAATTTGAATTCATCATACACGAACAATGTGACATGCACAGTGTATCACTGTACATGCCACAAGGCCGTGCACATCGATATACACTTGTATTCTCTACAGGGACAGGTGAGCACAGGTCAAACCCAAATGAAAAGCTGGGTTCAACTCACGTGCAAAATAAATAAAATCACGACACGAGCACAAGGTCAAACCCGAGTTTTGAAACTGGATTCAACTCAAGTGAAATTTCAAAGATCAACAATGGATAGCATCAATGCATAAATGACTACCGAACATCAAGATGAACCAGACAAGATATGACAACAATAGACATTGACAAAACAGTTTCAAGTAACAGCAGTTTTGAACAAGAACATCAATGACCAAAGACAGTAGTGTACATGAATACAACAACAAGTCCAGCTACATCAAGACTCAGGCAAATGTCCAGACAACAACACAAATGAATACTGCAACAACAAAAGCTCAAACCAGAACAAGTGTGACAGCAAACAATGTGCACCAGTCCAGCCTACAAAATATCATAGTGCATGACAACCAGAGTGCAACTACAATGAGCATCAACAATGCAACACTTCAATGAGCTACATACAGTGATACAATGCAAATCAAAACAGAGAGTACAAACCACTGACCCCATTGAACAAATCAATAATGAAGCAACATGTACAAATAACTCAAGCAGTGCCCAGTGATCAAAACAGTTCACAAGATCACTCATGAAAACTAACAAGCCAATATGCCAACAATAAATGCATCAGATCAGAAGTAAAGACAGAGCTCGAGGCCGAGACGCAAAGGCATCAGAATTTCAACTAGCACACAAGCATGAACACAGAAACACCAATGATACAAGAGAGGTGAACAACAATGCAACATGGTGAGTAACACTAAGCGCAGGCAGAGAAATGACACAGCAAAAATGGGACCAATTAGTCGACAAGGAAATTCATGTGTAAAGTGTCAACAGTCAGAGGTGATAATGCAATATGAACGGCTAGTGTCACATGGCAGTAAGAATGTAATGGCCATGAACAGCAAGCACAATGTCATGGAACAAAAGTCAATGCCGAGAAACAATGTAACAAAGATCAGAGAATGTAAAGTCGAAAGCCACAGGGATGAACACAACGATGGCTGAAGCTGTGGCAATCAAGGTGTTAAGCAAGTCGAATTTTAATTAAGTCAGAAATCAACACAGTATAAAAAAAAATCAAATACGTATCTTTGAAAAAGCCAAAAAGTAAAAGAGGAAAGTTTTTGCCGTATCAACCAAGGGAAAATCGAACGCTATAGAATAGAAACTGTGTGCATCAAGTCATCAAATCATGAAATAGGAAAGTATGGAATCCATATAAATTCGCACCCAATTATCATCATCGGCTATGAGCGAACAAAGTCAAAAATCAAGCTATCAATCGGAAATCAAAAGTACAAGCGACATACCAGAGATCAAAGTTTCCAGAAGCCCTAAATCTCGAAAGCCCTAAAGTGCAAGCGAAGAAGAGAACGAGAGCGTCTGATACTATCTCAAGGAAATCGAGCATTACAGAGCTTCGATCGAGCTTCAAATCTCTCAAGCCTAATTTGACAGAGAAATCGAAGATCTCATCGCCTCCATTTTTTTTCTTCCAGAGGAAATCGAAACCGAGTGAAAGATAATAGAAATGGGGTGGTCGTGTTTTAATTAGGGCATAGTTATTATTAGGGTTTAGCTTTTCATTGGGGTTTATTTTTAATAGGGTTTAATTTTTAAATCTAGTTTTATTTGAGAAAAAATTATGGATTCAAGTTTGTATTTTAATTTTTGCTCTTGCTTTCATTTTTGAAGTCTGCTTTTCTTTTCGAGTCAAAGTCTTGGTAAATCACCACCTAGGTTTTAGGTAGTGTCAGATTGTCTAGTTAGAATTAGTTCAGTGAGCAGGGTGTGCAAGTTTGCAAAACTCTATAGGTGGTAGCAGGGTGTGCGAGTTTGTTAGAGTGTTTGTAAGCGGGAGACTGTTTAATTCTAATAGAAATCTGGGAATGCAGCAGTAGGCAGGGGTTGCCGAAGCTGGGTAAATTTTGTGTGGTTTACTTTTCAGCAGATTTATTTCCCTGCAGTTTGTTTTTACGTTTAACTCGAGAAAATTTGCTATAACCCTATTCACCCCGCCTCTAGGGTTAATCTAGATCCTACAAAGCATAAACCAAATGAGATCATAAATCATAAAATGTTGAAATTACATAATGTTAGAGAGTTTTATCACCCCTAAATTGAAGGAGTTTAGCTACTCATTTGTGGCATTGAAGCAACACATGTAAGTTTCAACATTAAAAAGAAAAGAAAATAGAAAATAAGTAAAGAAAGCAAAAGAGATTAGCTACTGACTACTTTCATAAATATAAATCTAAGCTAAGAACATAAGGAGAAAGAGAGCATAGAAATAAACATTAACAATAAAACAAAGAAAAGCATGTAGAAAAGAGAGAAGAAAGAGGCTTGGAAGCCATTTTTATTTCATAGAACATTAAGCTTACACTTTGATTTCTTAATTTCCTAAGTAAAATGAAAGAGTAGAAGATGATTTTTTCATGTACATCAGAGGACTATTTATACATGCATAAAACCCTAATTCTATTTTTAAGGAGCTTCTTAAATTGCCCTTTAGGAAGTGTGGCCACCAAGTAACCATTATCCACTAATTAATCCATCATTTGTTTTGCATGAAGCTTTAACCTCCACTTAGTTGTCCATTAGCTCCAAATTGTACATTTAGGTAAGTGGGTGGGGTCCACCATGTTCATGACTTGAATTATTTCCCTCTTCTTTCCTTTGTATTCATTTGTGCATGCATATATATTCATATAAGCCTCTTCCATATGCATCCAAATTCCTATAAAAATTATCAAAAAAATGTCCAAGTAAAAATTCTTACATTGACACATGCACAAAAATGACCGTTTTGCCCCTGAATGAAGATGAAAATATGATTGTTTGGAAATAATTGAATTTCGGTTTTAAACATGTTAAAATGCCCAAATATGATGTTTATTTAAATAAAAAGAGATAAAATATGGATGTAAATATATGCACATTTACATGCATATCAAGTATAGTTATATAGTTAAGATAAGTGTATCAATATTTTTCAAGTTTTGAAAAGAGTAAAAAGCATTCGTGAATATATCTTTTGGAAAGGAATTTAATACGCATATTTGAAAAGGGATTTTAATTAATGGAAAGGATTACTTAAAGAGGCTTACTAGCTGCTTATGTGCTTAGTTATGCTTGGTTTCCATGTGCAATTAAATCCGTGATTTAATTTTGTGTTTCTTTGATAGTCAATAACCGACTATCAAATGTTGGTCAATTTTTAAAACCATCGTTTGTCGGTTCGTAGAAACCAAGTTCAGATATATTATCTAAAAACCACTTTGAACCAGCATAAGCATTCGAATATGAGACATCCTGAAGATGATGGAGTCAAAGACAGAGCTCTATGAAGTGCAAGAGCTACTTGCTACTAATCTTGAGGGTGAATCCAAATGGATGTAATAGATGCAGTGTCTTCGGTTTGTTCATATTATAAACAACTTATATGGATGAATGCTGATGTTGCATTATTGCTTGGAGTGCAGTGTTAGCATTTCAAATAGGACTGCTGTATAAAAGGTAAAATGTAGCCTCAAGCCTCACTGTGAGTAACTAAAATAGGCGATATGCTTCAGGGATATGTTTGTCGCACCCATTAGGATATGGTCATCACCTTTCTAGATTACTATTTATCGATTTGGTATGTGCATGAGAGCTCTCAGGAAAAGGTTGTAAAGTAACTAGGGCGATGACATATTCGGTACTATCCAATAAGGTTTAGGCCGATCCTGATTTGGAAGAGGTCCATGTGAGGCCCTCGGTACATTTTCTAGACGTGAACTGTGGTAGGCGATACTCCAGTAGCCTTATTACTGTATGAAATCCATTCTTCAATACGTCCCTTTATGGACTTAATCGTATCCCTATTATGCTCGAATCTAATTAATGCAACCATTTCAGCCATGATTCAACATTTATTTTAAACCCTGGACATTATTGTAATATCACAAGGTATCTTATGAAATTGTTTGGTTATCGTAATGTAAAAACCTGTCTTTGTTTATATGCGGCGTGGTCTTACGAGATAAATTTATTTTGAAAGGTTTTTTAACATTAAAATCCATATGAGGTATGCTTCTCACATTGGTTTACCAGACTGATCCGGGCGTTATTTCTTATAATGTTCGGGTCAGACGAACATAGTTTTAGATTTAGTTTTAGATGCTTTGGTGCTTCAGAAGACGAGTTGGATGTCTGTAAGATGTATTCAAGTATATTTTATTTCTACTGCATTGGTTGTTTATATTTACCAGCATTTGTGAGGACGGGTTATTATAATTGTCCAGGTCAATGATTGATTAGTTGACTCCGATTGATTTATGTAGATTACAATTTTCTTTTGTATTTATTTGTTGTATATTATATATTACTCATCAGGATATGAGACAATGTTCTGTCTTTTATTTCTTTTCCCCCGACAATATGTTTTTCCAACATTTGGATGCTCGACACGTGAATACTGTGGATGTATTAGTGTCGATGTTTTAGTGTTGAAAAGGTGGGTTGTTACAATCTTCCTCTTTACAATCAGTTGCAGACTATGACCAGTAGTTGTATTTTCAATGCAAATTCTTGCAGGTTGATGTGCACGTTAATGTGCATATATTTACATCCATGTTTTATCTATTTTTGTTTAAATAAATGTCGGATTTGTGCATTTTAACATGTTTAAACAAAAATTCAATTATTGTTAAATCATCATATATTCATCTTCATTCAGGGGCAAAATGGTCATTTTTTGTGCATGTGTCAATTTGAAATTTTTTACTTGGACATGTTTTTATGATTTTTATAGGAATTTGGATGCATATGGAAGAGAGTTTGATGAAGATACATGCATACACAAATGAATACAAAGGAATGAAGAGAGAAATAATTCAAGCTCATGATCATGGAGGACCCCATCTGCCCACTTATCTAAATCTATAATTAGGAACTAATGGACAACTAAGTGGAGGTTAAAGCATCATGCATATTTGATGATGGATTAATTAGAGGCTAATGGTTACTTGGTGACCACACTTCCTACAAGCGCATTTTGAGAAGCACCCTAAAAATTGAATTAGGGTTTTATGCATGTATAAATAGCCCTCTTATTTACATGTAAATATCTTCTTACTCTTATTTTTACTTAGAAAAATTAGCAAGCAAGTTGTAAGCTCAAAGTTACATTATTAAAAAAGGCTTCTTAGTCTATTTCTCCTTTCTTTTCTACATGCTTCTCTTTACTTTTATGCTTATGTTTATTTCTATGCTCTCTTTCATTTCATGTTCATAACTTAGATTTACATTTATGCAATTAGTTTAATGTTATTTCATGCAAGTAGTTAATCTCTTTTCTTTTAATTAGTTTCTACTTCTCTTTGCTTTTCAATGTTGAAACTTACATGTGTTGATATAGTAACAAATATGAATTGTTAAACCCCTTCAATTTAGGGGTAATGAAACTCTCTAATTGTATGTAATTTCAATATTTCTATGATTTATGATCTCTTTTATTTGTGCTTCACGAAAGTGAATATTGATGTAAGTTTATACAATCGGGTTTGGTAGCTTACGTTGCATATGCAAATGAGCTATTATTATTCAACATAAACATAAATTACATCTATATTTGCTAATTGGTTTTTGATTTTGAAATGAAAGTAAAAACAAAATTTGATGATGTATATTACTAATTACAATAGTAAATAGATCATTCTTAAAATAGCTTTTTGTGGCTTCATTTTCATGAGAATTGATAAGTGGTTTATTTGTTAAATTATAGTTTGATGGTTTAAGTTATGTTAACTAATAATATAAATAAACCATACTTATGATAAATGCAACACTTATGTCACTTAGTATCAAAAATAGAGATCATAGATTGTATGTTTGCTAATTTACATAAATATGAGGATGGATTTGCCTCTAAATTGTTTTCTAATCGCATAGTTTTTAATCACGTTTTCTTTCTAAGTTTTAGCTTCATTTTGTTGTTAGTTAACAATCCTCTCCCATTTTGGTCTAATTTGATTAATTAGAAAGTTTTAAAAATTTAAAAATTCCCTACGGATCGACCCGTATTCGCCACGTACTAACATTTGTACGCCATGCGTTTGCAGTTATTTTTATTTCAAAATTTGCCGACGGTTTTCTAATTCAATAGAATTTCCGTCGACGAATAAGTTTTTGGCGCCGTTGCCGAGGATTTGTTTTGATTTTAATTTCTATTCTTCAAATTATTTTTGTTAAACTTTTGTGTGTTTGTTTGTTTTTAAAAAATAATAATTGTGTGTATGTTTATTGTGTTATTTTATTTGTGTGCTTGTTTATTGCTTGTTGTTTTCTATTTGCATTTGCATATATTTTTAAAAAAAAACATACACAATTTCTTAAAAAAAAACATTTTATTAATTTACATTTGCATTTTGCATCCACATTTTTACATTTACAATTTGCTTTTTCTTCTTTCTTTTTTTGTTTGCATTTACAAAATCAAAAACAAAAACAAAAACAAAAACTCACACGGTGCAACTGTGCACTTCAATCCATTATCACAGCCTTCAAACTTCACCAGCCATTCCCCTTCTCAGTTACACCTTCCCCCGACATACTTCACTGTTGCATTAACTCACAGCCATCAAACAAGTTCCTCCACCTCCTTGCATATTCCCACCGCACTGCCTCAACTTGTCCACTTGCCTGTCAACAACTTCCATCACAAATAACTTTATATCACAAACTACTGTCAAACTATTTGCTGCTCCCCCTCCAAACTTCACTGCCTTGCCACATCATATTCCATCAACTTTATGCCACCTTCCCCTGCACAGTACAAACTTCACCCCTTACCACTGCTCCACATCAATACCGAACTTCACAACCATACACCTGAGCATTGACATACCATTGCAACATCAGTGCTCCTTCTCTGCCAAAATCATTTCTGCAGCCACCGTCACAACCCCAGCCTTGCTGCCTTGTTTAACCACTCTTCCATATTACTGTCAAGCTCATTTGTTCTCTGCCATAACACTGTCATAAAACTTCTCTGTCATAACCTCATAACTCAAGCTTATTTGTATTCTCTGCCAACAACTACCATTCTAAACTATCACCAGCATCAACAAACCACTCTTCTCACTGCTTCTACATAAACAACTCACCATCCACATCCATTCTGTGCACAGTGATACCAAACACTTCAAACTATCACAAACCATACACTACCGGCACCCTCCAGTAATCCGATGTCATACAACTGCTGCAACACCACCATAGCAGCCTACAACTACTACAGACAAGCAGCAAACACCCCATATCCATTCAACCGTGCAAACCCCGGCACTTCCCTACTGCTACGTCATCTACAGCTACATTACATCTAACAAAAACTTCACATCTCTTCAATCTTCCTTCTGTCGACTTACTTCTCACTGCCATCATAAACTACCTCACAAACAAACCAATTACCTTACATATCAACGGCCTACCCTACCACTGCATTCATAACACGATCATCAACGTCCCCATTTCATTCACATACCACCAGTTCTGCCACCACCCAAACCATCAACCGCTTCTGGCAATCACTGGTGTGACAAACCATCAACAAGCAACCAAAGATCATCAGCAACCTACATCACAAATACAACTGCTACACCACTGCCATCGCCGTCGACAACAAATCACTTCTACTACATCAAAACCAAGCATACTTGCATTCATTTTCATTCTCTCTCGACAACCAACCAAACATACTGTCAACCAACCAAGCATACCGCTATTCATCTACTCGACAACCTTATTGACTGTCATCAAATTCACTCTCATTCACAACATCACTACACTGTCAACAGTCCATCACTACCACTACTTCATTCAACTACCCAGTTCAAACCATTACCGCACTTCTACAACACCACTTCTACAATACGAAACTGCACCTCAATACAAAACTGCAGTCCTTCCCATCAACCACCTTTACTGCTCTTCCTCGACAAATACCTCCTTCGCTTCCTCTACTGCCTATAACTCCTCTGTCTAGTCACCTGACATCGGCCATACAATCTCATCGCAATCTCCAGCCAACAGTCCACCTGATCATAACTCACACCGTAACTTCCCTACGTCCTTCCCAAACTCTCTTTCCTTACAACCTTACTGTAACCACCGCGACCGAAAGCAGAATCGTGACAACTCCAGTGAACCATCGCCTTGAAATCACCTGATGCCATCGGAAAACCCCAACTCCTCGAATCAAGCCAACTTACTGCTGCGACCACATCGCGATCAACATCGAACTCGCCAACGATTCGTGAACCAGAAAATTATTCGATTGACAATTGTAATCATATTGGTTTCTTTGAATTTGTGGTTCGAATTTGGGAACAAGATGTTTGATTGAGGATTGGGAAACTGTGTGTGTGTTCATCTCCATTTGGGCTGGGATTGCATTCTAGATGGGTGTGAGTTAATTTTTTTTAATTCTTTTGTTTGGTTTTAAATTTTTTTGTTTAATTTGCTTTTACCTCACT
Organism: Allium cepa; assembly: GCA_030765085.1. NCBI lineage: Eukaryota > Viridiplantae > Streptophyta > Magnoliopsida > Asparagales > Amaryllidaceae > Allium > Allium cepa. The sequence goes on from CM060937.1 coordinate 3,675,690, forward strand.
CCTTTAAAAAAAATTGCTTTCTTTGTTTTGTTTTGTTATTATTTGGGGTTTCTAGACACAAGAAAGAAGTTGCAAAAAAATTTAGTCTGAGGGACAGCAAGTTTGTTTTTTGGTCCGAATGACACTTTATAGTGTAAATCATGGAATGATAGTTGCAACTATCATTTTCTGTTTACACTATAAAGTGTCCTTCAGACTAAAAAATAAACTTGTTGTCCTTAAGACTAAATTTTTTTAGAACTTTTTCTCTATGCCTATTTTCCTGTTACTATTTTTAGTCCAGTCAAAAAAAAAGTTTGCTTCCTTTGAGTTTAGTTTTGTTTCAACCCCTAAAAAAAATTTGTTTGTTTTGTTGAATTTGTTTTTAGTTTCATCCTTATATATTAATTTTTTTTGTATATATCTTGTTCTTAAATTCAAGTTGCAAAAGCAGAATATCAAAAGGAAGAAGTGCTTGCCAAAAAATAATAGCTTGCTAAACAAAAGAAATTTTCGCCTTAAAATAAATTGCTAATAAATTCTGTACACTCTGGTACCGTACCTTTATCTTCTGTTTTTATTTGCTTCGCATTGTTGGTTGCTTGCATATGCATTTAAAATAAATATTTCAAAATCCAAAAACAAAAACAATCTACATTTTAATTGCAGTGTAAATTCACGTTTAATTGTTGTTTTGCATTCACCTCATCTTGTTTTATTTTCTACCGGCATACCCCAATTCACATAAGGTGAGGGATTTCATCATTCTTTCCTTAGCCCACAAATTGCTATTCATCATAGAATTTTACAAATAATAAAGGTTAGAGATTCCACTTAAGGGTGTCGCGAGCTCAATTAGGGCTTGATTGCATCTTCACAATTGTTTTCTTTGAACAATTTTATTTCTTGGTGTCTAAGCTACGGCAAAGTAATAGCATTTACAAATATTACGGTGATTTGTAAACATTATAGTGGTTGTTTCTCTAAAGATACTTAAACCTTCAGTTGCATTGCTATGGTGATTCATGGTGTACCGATAACTCCTGCCCGTTACTTGGCTAAGAAATATTTTTGTTGATTTAAGACAAAGTGTGATTATACAATTTTGGGTTAGAAGCTACCGAGGACAGAAAATTGTAACTCGGTACTTTGCATTCATTTGTTGCATTAGTTTATGCACATTAAAAAAATCCAAAATCTAAAAAAATTTGTAAATTTTACTTAACTTAGTTTTTTATCCCAAAAAAACATCCTTTTTCTTTTGAAAATTTTCAATCAAAAACAAAAATCTAAAAAAAATATATAGAATCTTTTTAAAAAGAAAGAAGATTTATAATTCAAAAACAAAAACAAAAAATCAAATCCCCATTTTGTAAAAACAAAAACAAAAAAATTCCTTTTGGTAAATGTTTGAAAATCTAAAAACAAAAAACAAAAAAATTACAAAAACATATAAAAATTTGGAAAGCTAAAAAAAATCAAAATTTTCTTTTGAAAAATGAATTTCACTTAGTAAATAGTTTCCTTTCTTTAAAAAAACGAAAACAAAAACAATTTTTCACTTCGTTTCTCAAATCTCGTTTCATTCTCTAAACTTGTTTCTAACTTCTTTCTCTTCTCGACTTTCACTTATGCATGAGTACTTGGACTCGTGACACAACAACAAATCGTTGGACTCACTACTCAACAACTAATCGTTTAACTCGAACAGACGATCCTCTCGAAATGGCGAATGAGAACGCCCCTCGAACTCTTATGGATAGAATCTTTCCCGATAGAGCTTCTATCCCGGCTTGCATCACGTTACCAGCCTCTACGGGTAGCCACTACGAAATTTACTCGAACCATATTGTCACGCTTCCAAAATTTGGCAATTTCGAGCACGATGACTCATACATTTTCCTAACGAAATCCGAACAAGTTTGCACAACAATGAAACTCCAACAACTTTTCGATGATGGAATCAAACTTCGCCTAATTTCATTCTCTCTTACGGATTACGTTGAAAAATGGTTATACAGCTTACCGTCAAACTCGATTAAAACTTGGGAAGAATTCGTAAAAACTTTCTTAAAAAAGTTATACCCCTTGGAAGAAACAAGTAGAATCCGAAACGAAATTGTAAATTTTCATCAATTCAAGGAAGAACCACTCGGAAAATATTTCAAAATATTCAAAGAGCTTTTGATAAAATGTCTACACCGTAATTTCAAAAAATGGATGATTTTTCAAATCTTATACGATAGACTCGAAAACAGCTCATGAGCCATGCTCGAATCAATGTGCCAAAGCAACTTTCTTGTCCAACATCACGGATGCTTGGCAATTTCTTGAAAACCTCGCCGAAAAGTCATCCCAATGGGAACATTCGAACGAAAAATCAATTTACTCACGATCAAGCACACAGTGGATAGGATCTTATTTGGCTTTGGAAGCTAAGATCGACACAATGATAAAAAAATTCGATAATCTTTACTCATCGAATAAAATGAACCAAGCTTCCCAACCTATGCGTTATAAATGCAACGATCGTAATCATATAGCCGATCAGCGCCCCAATTCTGTCGAACAGATCAATGCTTTCAAAAAAGCCAAAAATGACCCATTTTCTCCAACGTACAATTCTGGTTGGAGAAATCATCAAAATTTTGCTTGGAACCAAAACAATCCCAACACAAATACGGTGCGTTCAATTTTTCAAGCATTTTCGAATAATGCTTCGAATCCTCCCTTTCAGCCCGACCATTTTCAACCAAACTTTGCGGGTTCGTCTCATAATCAACCTCAACAGTCAACTTTTCAACCAAATTCTACACATCCTCTCAAAGATGATTAATGTTTAAGTTCATTTGAGAAAACTCTTGAAATGTTGGTCAAAGCAACTACTCAAAGCCTTCAATCAAATGGCAATTTGCAAAATTTATTGACGTTATATATGCAAAACACAAATCAATCGATTGCAAAAATTGAAATGCAATTAAGTCAATTAGCCACGTCTGTAAGTGAACGCTAACATTGAACATTCCCAAGCCAGCCTATTCGAAATCCCAAAAATCAAAACGCAAATTCAAATCAATCCCATATTATTCAAGATAGCAATGTCGTCCGATTGAATACTATCACAACTCTACATTCTGATAAACAAATCGATAATCAAGTCATTAATCCAAACGATTTACCGAAAACCTCTCTCAACACTTCTAAAACAACAAACGAATCGGAACAGAATGTAGAGGCAAACATTGAATCAAATGCCGGTCAAAATTCTTCTTCTACTCGAGTAGAACCGCCTACTGAGTATCGTGTTCCATTTTCACATCGCCTTCGACCAAATAAACACTCGGACCAAGTGCAAAAGATGTTGGAAATTTTTAAACAAATCATAGTTAACATTCCACTTCTTAACATCGTTCAGCAAGTCCCAACGTACGCAAAATTTATTAAGGACTTGTGTACCCAAAAACGACTACTCAAGTGCCCAAAAAAGTCTTCTTAGCTGCCAGCTTAAGTGAAGTCTTGTTCCAATTCATGCCCGTAAAATACAAAGATCATATCTACCCTACGATTTCATATACAATTGGAGATACGATGATTAATAAATTTTGATTGACTTAGGTGCGAGTGCCAACTTTATTCCGTACTTCGTGTACGAACAATTAGGCTTAGGTGAGCTCAAACCCACAAAAGTTACGCTTCAGTTCGCCGAACGTTCCATTAAGAAGCCCATGGGAGAAATCAAGGACGTGTTCATTCGAGTAGGGCAATTCATATTCCCTGTTGATTTTATCGTTGTTGAAACACAACCTATGACAAATCCCGCGAGTCAAATTCCATTGATTTTAGTCCGACAATTCTTAGCCACCACAAATGCCTTAATCAATTGTCATAATGGTTCGACGAAAATATCTTTTGGAAACATGACTCGGATCTCAACATTTTCAATCTTGAAAGCCAATCAAATGAACCTCGCAACCAAACATTAAAAGTTAGTGTCATTCACGAAAACTTCGAAAATGAGACACTTGACCTTAATAAAGAACGTGAAGCTGAGTACGAAAAATTGTTTCACGAAATCCCTAATGGGGATTGAATACACTCTTCCCTTTGAACCGCTTCCAGTTGAGTCCGAATCTCAACCCAATTCTATAATTGAGCAACTTCCGAAGTGGACCTCAAACCACTTCCCGATCACCTTAAGTATGCATACTTAGGTAATAACGAAATATTTCCCGTCATAATTTCTACTACTCTCCCTCTCTCTTAATCAAGAAACTTCTTTATTTTAAATCCTATCCAAAAACAAGGAAGCGATTGGATGGTCAATCTCCGATATAAAGCGAATTAGTTCCACTCTTGTTCAACATATCATCCATTTAATCAACGATACCAAGCCTGTTCGTGACGCGCAACGAATGCTTAATCCAAAAATGAAACATGCGATGCGTGATAAAATTCTTAAACTTCTCGACAACGGAATCATTTACATAATCTTTGATAGTTCATGGGTTAGCCCAATTCATGTTGTACTGAAAAAGTCTGGGCTAGCCATTGTCAAGGACGATTCAAACGAACTTATTCCAACTTGTACTCAAACTAGGTTGGCGTGTTTGCATTGACTATCAAAAACTAAATGCCGCAACACGTAAGGATCACCTCCCACTTCCTTTTATCGCCCAAATGCTCGAACGTGTAGCCGGCCACGAATTCTACTGCTTCCTTGATGGTTATTCCGGCTATAACCAAATTCCGATCGCTCCTGAAGATCAAGAGAAAACGACTTTTAGGTGTCCATTCGGTACCTTTGCTTATCGACATATGCCATTCGGACTTTGTTACGCTCCTGTTGCTTTCGAACGATGCATGGTTGGCATCTTTTATGACATGATTGAACGCTTTCTAGAAGTTTTCATAGACGGTTTCTCTATCTTTAGTGATTCATTTTTCAACTGTTTACATCATCTTGAGTTGGTTCTAAATCGATGTAAGGAAAAATATTTGACTTTGAATTGGGAAAAATGTCACTTTATGGTCAAGCAAGGCATAGTCCTTGGACATATCATCTCAAATAAAGGCATTGAGGTAGATAAAGCGAAAGTTGATGTCATTGCAAACCTATCCATTCTCAAATCTGTTAACGACATTCGATCTTTTCTAGGACATGCTGGCTTTTACCGACGCTTTTGACTACTCTTCTATGAAAAAATGTTCCTTTCGATTTTAGTTTTGATTGTCACTCTTCTTTTGAAAATCTTAAAAACGAACTCGTTTCTACTCAAATCATTTGCGCACCCAATTGGGGTCTTTCATTTGAAATAATGTGTGACGCTTCTAACTTTGCAGTTCGTGCTGTCATAGGACAACGCATCAACAAAATCCTTTATGTCATTTACTACGCAAGTATGACTTTGAACGACGCTCAACTTAACTACACAACAACCTAAAAAGAGCTTCTAGCTGTCATATTTTCGCTCAAAAATCTTCGACCTTACTTGATAGGTTCAACATTACAGTCTACACTGACCATACTACACTTCGATACATTTTTTTCAAAAAAGATGCTATATCTCATTTGATTCGTTGGATCCAATTACTTCAAGAATTTGACCTTACAATCAAAGATAAAAAAGGATCCGATAATGTCATGACCGATCACTTATCTTGTTTTTTGAACGCACCATCTTCTTTGCCAATCAATGAACACTTCCCCGATGAATAATTTCTTTCAATTTATATCGATCCATAGTACGCTGATATAGTGAACTGCTTAGTCACTAAAGAAACTCCCTCATTTTGTTCCAAACATGACAAATGCAAATTCATGTCCCGAGTGAAATATTTCTATTGGGACGATCCATACTTGTTCAAGTATTGTCCCGACCAAATCATTCGACGTTTCATCCCAGATTGCGAAATCAAGAGTGTTCTCTCGTTTTATCACGATCAAGCATGCGGTGGACATTTCGGTCCTCGAAAAACTGTGGAAAGGGTGCTTTAATGTGGTTTCTATTGGCCTACTCTTTTCAAAGGCTCGTTTGAATTCTGAAAAACTTGTGATCAATGTCAAATGCTTGGAGTCATGTGTTCACACTTATGTGTTCACTTGCCGTGTCTATATATATATATATATATATATATATATATAAGTAAAAAAACATTTGTATATATGCATATATATTTTTAACACCAAGAGTCATGTGTTCACACTTATGTGTTCACTCGTCATGCTCTGTACCCTTCTCACGTAAGCCCGAAAGGCAGTGCACGATAGGTATATCTAGCCTCAGTTTATCCGAGTTAGGTGTATGTATATAAAAATTCTTTTAATAACGCCTACAGTTGATAAGTGTTCACTCGCCACGCTTTGTATTCCCCTCACATAAGCCCAAAAGGCAGTGCACGGGTAATATATCTGGCCTCAGTTTACCCGAGTTAGACATATGTAAATATTGTTAGTATAAAAAAAATTAAGAGATTGTAAGCAATTGAAATCCAAGCACTATTTTAACTTATTTGATTTGACTTATTATTGAAAAGAAATGAAATTACCACTTTGATAATCAACTAAGGATCCATTTTATAGTTACATTGTGTTATCAACCGAACAACGAGTTAAACTATAGTCTATTTGTTATGATAATTTGATTTTCGTTGGAAATTTTGACGAGTAAATGACTTAAAATTCTTGATAATGACCAAAACTTATATTTAACTTATTTCATGTCAATTTGAAAGCAAATCCTTCATTTGTAAATATTTTCAAAAACTTGCATTCATTCCATTGTAATTAAATCTTGCACTTTCTAAATATTTTCACTTTGCATTTGGATTTTATGGGTAGTATTCGCTGAAAACCCTCACGAGATAACACTCGTCCTACTAGGGACATCTCGAGGTTTAACGGCTTGTTGCATACGCTCAATGCAATTGTGCTTCCCACGAAAAGGAATTTATCTTAGTTTTTCTGTATTCGAGGACAAATAAAAAGATAAGTATGGGGGTATTTGATGTGCACGTAAATGTGCATATATTTACATCCATATTTGATCTATTTTTATTTAAATAAATTACATATTTGGGCATTTTAACATGTTTAAACAAAATTTCAATTATTGTCAAATCGTCATATATTCATCTTCATTCAGGGGCAAAATGGTCATTTTTGTGCATATGTCAATTTGAGAATTTTTACTTGAATATTTTTTATGATTTTTATAGGAATTTGGATGCATATGGAATAGGATTTTATGAAGATACATGCATGAACAAATGAATACAAAGGAATGAAGAGGGAAATAATTCAAGCTCATGATCATGGAGGACCCCACCTACCCACCTACCTAAATCTACTACAATTAGAAGCTAATGGACAACTAAATGGAGGTTAAAACTTTATGCATATTTGATGATGGATTAATTAGAGGCTAATGGTTACTTGGTGGTCACACTTCCTACAAGAGCATTTTGAGAAGCGCCCTAAAAGTTGAATTAGGGTTTTGTGCTTTTATAAATAGCCCTTTTATGTGCATGTAAATATCTTCTTACTCTTATTTTTACTTAAAAAAATTAGCAAGCAAGTTGTAAGCTCAAAGTTACATGAATAAAAATGGCTTCTGAGCCTCTTTCTCTTTTCTTTTCTACATGCTTCTCTTTACTTTTATGTTTATATTTATTTCAATGTTCTCTTTCATTTCATGTTCATAGCTTAGATTTATATTTATGCAATTAGTTTAATGTTATTTCATGCAAGTAGTTAATCTCTTTTCTTTTAATTAGTCTCTACTTCTCTTTACTTTCCAATGTTGAAACTTAAATGTGTTGATGTGGTAACACATATGTGTAGCTAAACCTCTTTAATTTAAAGGTAATGAAGCTCTTTATATAATTTCAATATTTTTATGATTTATGATCTCTTTTATTTGTGCATCATGACAGTGGATTTTGATATAAGTTTATACTAGTAGGTTTTATGGTTTATGTTGCATATGCAAATGAGCTATTCTTATTCAACATAAACACAAATTACATCAATATTTGCTAACTGGTTTTTGATTTTGAAATGAAAATAAAAAAAAAAATTTGATGATCTATATTACTAATTACGATAGTAAATAGTTCATATTTAAAACAGCTTTTACTTTGCCTTCATTTTCATGAGAATTGATAAGTGGTTTATTTGTTGGATTATGGTTTGATGGTTTAATTTATGTTAACTAATAACATAAATAAACCATACTTATGATAAATTCAACACTTATGTCACTTAATATCAAAAATAGAGATCATAGATTGTATGTTTGTTAATTTACATAAATATAAGAGTGGATTTATCACTAAATTGTTTTTTAATCGCATAGTTTTTAATCACATTTTCATTCTAAGTTTTAGCTTCATTTTGTTGTTAGTTAACAATCCTCTCTTATTTTGATCTAATTTGATTGATTAGAAAGTTTTAAAATCTTAAAAATTCCCCACGGATCGACTCATACTCGCCACGTACTAATATTTGTATGTCGTGCGTTTGTGGTTATTTTTATTTCAAAATTTGTCGACGGTTTTTAAAACCGATAGAAAATCCGTCGTTAGACACAAATTTAGTGCATTGATCATATAGACCTCTAATAACTATATAACTTTGAATTATTTGAGGAATAAAATAAGATCAGAGAGAGAATGATTGAGAAATCAAGTACAAACTTTTTGATATTGTATGGTTTGCAAATCCTTGAAGAATCGGAGTGAAAGAGTGAATTTGCAAAGTAAGCGGAAGTAGTACCAATAGTTAATTCGTATAAAGGTATAAGAAAGTAGGAGTAAGTGAAATAAAGAGAACTATTTTAAAAACTCTTTTCCAAACCCTTTGTAAAGAGAATGAAAAGATATAACCGTTGGTGAAAGATTGAAGAGATATGTCCATTCATTTGGATTTGAAAATTTATCCAATGACTAGTATGTTGACATATGGCTGAGAGTATGAAATTTTAGTACGTCGACATATGATTAAGGGTATGTAGATACATCTAATGCAATTTTGGTATTTTTCATCTAAAATCCAAAAAGAGACTTCCACTTTATAAAGCTCAAATTATATGTTTACATGAAGATGTTAGGAGTTAAAATAGAGTTAAATGAATGAAATATTTCAAGTATATTTATTATGGGGACTTTAACAAAAAAATTAAGATCAAATTGACTCACTGAACTCTTCAAATATCTTTGTCATTGAAGCACTCGTGTTCCATCCGTATAGTATTTTTCTCTTCCATTTTTTTATTTATCTTCATATATATGTATGTATGTATGTATGTGTATATGTATGTATGTATGTGTATGCGTATGCGTATGTGTATGTGTGTGTGTGTATGTATGTTTGTATGTGCGTGTGTAAGATGAGCATTCAGTTACATCTCAAGTAGTGTAGCGCCCCATTGCCCCTTGAATTCCACAACAAGTTCTAATTTAAATAATATGTCTTGTGGGAAGAGAGAGAAGCAACTATTATTTAAATCAGAAGAAATCAGAGGGCTAATGGTGTGTTGCGCTAATTGTGGTGCCTTTGAACGCTTATATATATAGTGTCTGTGTGCATGCGCTTTCATTAAGTTATGGTTTATCCATGTATGATGTCTCCATAATATTTGAAATACTGCACAGCTCGGAGAAACATTAGTAGTGATATTTATATTGTTATTGTCGTCAAAATAAATACATATGATTCTGACAACTTCTACAAGAATGCGAGCATAATTTAATCCCGTCTTCATTACAGTAGTTGCATCTAGTTGTAGCGCTTTACCTTTATGATATGGCCATGGCACCAAATGCCTCGTAATCCTGTATTTTCTCACCCACCTTTTGCTATTTGGGTGATATTCTCTTTGATGGTTGCACATTTTTTATTGCCTATCGTATACTGGTGGAATAAAATCAAGATAAAAATTCTTTTCTAAATCTTGTACGGCTTATACAATGTGTTTTTATGATTTTGTTTCTTGCACTCTGATTTGGGATATGTTGATTGAATTTTGTTTTTTATTTAGATTGATATTTGCATTTTTAATGTTTGCCTTGTATGGATTATGCGTGGATTTGGCAATTCTTGCCCCACATGATGTTTTGGGAACGCAACATAATATGTTTTCTTTATGTACTTTACTTTTGACTTTATTCATCCTTCTTTGTTTTTCGTTGAGAACTAATTTGATTCCTTCATTGTCCAAAATGCTTTGGTTGTTTTATGTTCCGATGTGAGAATCTGAATTGTCATCAAGAGATCTATCGAATCCTAGTTTTCACATAGAGAAGAAGAAAAGAAAAAAAATCAATTTTTTGATTGAAATTTTTTCGTCATGGCTAAGCTTAAGCCTTAAATATAACTAGTTTGACATATGTATTAATTGCAAATGCTAAATAGACCGAATAAGGGGTCGATGAAAATACATGGCTTAAAGAGAATAGAAGAAAAGAAATCGAGCCATCTATGCAGGGACAGACCTATTCGTGTCTTACCCTGGGCTGTAGCCCGAGTGAAAATTGTGAAACTATATTTATGCCAATGCTAAATAAAGCCCATTGTAAAAACAAATACATTCATTTTCATTTGATCTTAAAACTAATTAATGATATAGAAAAACAAAACTCATTTATTTATTTTCATTCTCTGAAGCTGTTTGATTTAAAATCGAATTTTACGGTATAAGAGTTTGTTAATTCATTAATATGTTCCTATTCTACTCAAGCAAACGGTTCATTTTTGCAAATCGAATGTAAGCCATAATAAAAGAAGCTGAAGTTAAAAAATAGGATAAATAAATCTAAAAGTGATGAAGTCAAGAATAGAATAAGTAAGACAAAATCAAGTAACTTTTTATCTTATGTTTCATGTAAATTTGGTATTGTTTTAGCTAGTTTCTCATGTAGTTTTAGCGTTGGCACTAATCTAAATGTTGGGTGTCAAAGTGTAGGATCCTTTCAACGTCTTTCCCCGTCCCATCAATTACCGAAATGACACGTTGTTGTCGGTGGTACTAAAAGACTTTCCATCTTGTCAATTAGTACAAGTAAATTCCCGGCTACCCGAAAATGTGTCCGGGATAATCCCTGGAAAATCAAAACCGCAGAACAAATGCAGCTACTTGTATCCACCGTCCATTATCTGCCCAGTATTTTCCTGGCTTCGAATTTCAACTCAGAGCAAGTAGCATCTCTCTCGTTATTAAAACAGCAAGCAGTTTTCAGAATGGAACTAGTCGTCTTCATTCCAATCTACCAAACATCAGTTCCTATTTCCCTAAACACCTTACAAACCAGCAATAACATTTAATTTATTTTCATTCCCTTCAAAGAAAATAACAACAATAACAAATACAGGAAAATAACCAAAATTTCGCTATGAAAAAAAACATGTGCAAGTTATACAATGGTTTCATTGCACTTGCACAATGGAAACTGCATGAGTTCTTTCTTTCTTTCTTTTTTAATCTCTATCCCATGCATGTATGTATGTGTATATATATGTACAAAAGAATACAAAGAATGAGCACTACTCTTGGAATCATCAAATGAATGGATGAGGTTAAAACTCATCGGCATCTTCCACCTCGGGCCGAACCTCGGGTGCACCCTGACCGGCCAGACCCAACCACTGGGCCCTTCGGCAAAGACTCGAACATGTACCCGATTATTCGAACCAGCCTTTCTTCTTCTTCGCTCAGCAGCCTTGCTCCTTCAACTGATGTGTGGCCCATCATAATCCCCATGCATGAGATCATGAGCAGCGTAATGATGATGAATTTCTTGTATGAATATGTCATTTTTTTAAGCTCTTGTTCTTGAACGTTTGATTGATGAGAGCGATAATAAATAGAATGAATTGTTATATATAGTAGGTGGATTTTTTTTAGGTTGAGGTTTAAAAGTCAGCGTTCAAAATGTTTGACAAGAAACGCGCCATGCTATATTTGACCTTATAAAACATTTTTATTTGTTTATTTATTTTATTTTTTTGAAATTTTCAATTGTGATACAGGAGAATGGAAGAATAGTAGATTTCGGAGAAATAAGACTTGGATATGTGAGCAAAATATGGAAAGAGTTGAAAGTTTGGGAGTGCATCTTAGTTAAAGTCGTATGTCCAACCTTTCAATATGTGAAATTTCTCCTTTTCTTGGTACAAGTCGGCTATTAGGTAGTGTTGATTTTGAAGCAATGAATGGGCAGGGTGTTAGGTTTTTGTACGAATGTTTACATTATTAGATTGAAATGATAATATAAAATAAACCAATAAAATAAGTTGCAAAATTTTTGGTCTGTGTGAATGCGATTAGTAAGATTTTTGGACAAACCAACTGCCCACAGGGGAAAACACCTAGGTCCAAAATGATTGGAGATTTAATCCAAGCTATGCATTGGAAGATATAACAAATAAAAATCGGTTCTTCACTTGAACTAATTAAGTGTTACTCAGCCTTTTGAGCATGTAATATTTGGATTGACTGAACGAGTCGATCTTGGAGTTATCAAGACAGAAAGTCCAAAAAGATAGCCCAAAAGTCCTGAAACCAAGCACGGACAGAGTCGCAACGTCAAAGCCAATAAAACCTTAGCCAAAACAACAATGAGATCATTCAAGTTAAGGATCTGTATCAACCCACAGTTGACTCCATGCTGAAAGCCTACTTCCAGTATCACTTTGTTGATACAATGCAGTTCTCCATCGATCTCCACGAATACTTGAAACTACAACTCTAGTATACTACAACTACAATATTTGGACTCAGAAACAAGCTAATATTAGTACAAACAACTATGAAATCACCAAGCTAACCACAAGATGATTCGATTTGAAGGGTCGAAGACGGCCATTTTGCCAATCTTGGAGATCGATACCGACTTCCATCTCCAGATTGGTACCAACCCCCACTTATTGTTGATGTGGCATGTATAATTTTGGCAGAATTGGTCTATATCGTATACAGCGGGTAGGAGATATTGTGTGCGAGATTTTAAGCCCCTACCTCTGTAAATAAGAAGGTACATCTCATTTTTCAAAAAAAAAATTGGCTTTAACTCTATTATTCTATGTATTCTTGTAACTATGTAATTCTAAGTGTCGGAGTTGTACCGACCCCATGAACTTCCGCCCTCAAGTCAAAAATAAGTAATAAAACTTCAAAGTGGAAATCGGCCTTGCTTTGTCGAACCACTATAAACGATTGTGTCTTTTTTATTTCCTCATTTTCATTTATATTTCTTTGTATTTTATTCTCTAAATAAACCTTTGGGTGTTTATGTCATTTTTGGTTCAAAAATTTTGGTGCTTTCTCTGAGGACGATAACCTCGGGCTATTTGGATCCATCTTCTCTTACTGGATTTCCTATATCCGAGTGATAGATCCAATTTCTCTTTCTTTTAATTCTACAACTCAAATTTGTAAAGATCTAGTTGAAGCTTTCCGTCAAGGCTCCACCAAGGAAGGAAACACAAGCCATAAAAACCAGAGCTACCCGTAGTGATGCTGAGAGTCAAAATCCTTAGCATGTTGATGAAGTTATCCAACTAGGACAAACGGAGATCTGGACTCCAACTGATGTTGTTACTAGAATGGAGATGGATAGGCCGATGAAGCACCTGGAAGATAGGTTCCATGAAATCCAGAACGAGATGAACCAAACGATGCAGTAGAGCTTGAGACTGTTGAATGGGTGACTTAAAACAATCGTAAACGGAGCAGAAGGGTTCTAGTTCTTTACTTAAAAGTTCCACATTAACCGAATGAAGATGGAAGGATAGAAAGATCAAGAAGGTTCAAAATGATGTTGGAGCATCTCATTAAGGAAGAGGAAGAGCTCCAGGCATGAATCTAAGGATCGGTACCGACCCCTACCCACAAGTCGGTACCGACCCCCAAAATGGTTGGCCTAGAGCCCATCCTTTGGAAAGCGGGTTGGATGTGACCTCTGGACGTGTCGACGATGGTCAAAATCTTGAGTTTCGAGCTACCATCAATGATACCACATACGAGAATCAAATAAGGGGGACTGCTGGACGAATGGAACCTTGGGAGATTGGGGAGCCTAGGTATCGTGCATCTTCTTGAAAGAATTCGTTGGGCCAACCACTGGGGGCAAGTCCTGATTATCGCCGTTTAGCCGAACCTATGGATCAATGCTATTTGGTGGATATAGTTAGGAAATTTGTCAGTGAAAATTGCTTTCGAAGCAATAATGAATGGGATACCTCTCCTAGTCGAACTCCGTTTACCAAAAATGTCCTATCGGAGAGACACCCAGAAGATTTGCAATGCCGATGATGCCGTTGTACGGAGGAACAGCGGATCCTAGGCAACATTTGATGAGAAATGAGTGCCTATGGATTTAGTTAGAGCATCTGATGTTGTAAAATATCGTTGTTTTCCAATTTTATTAAAAGGGGTGGCTATGATGTGTTTAACTCGGCTTCCGCCGAAGTCCATATCAAATTTTGATGAATTGTCGTGGAAATTTCTAGAGCAATTCTATTTGTATACTTCATGCCCTAAGCATGTATTTTCATTATCTAATCTCTTTCAAGCTAAGGGAGAGTCTTTGAGAGACATCTTGAATCGGTTCCATGTGGCCGTGATAGAAGTAACGAATCCTAAAGAAGATATAGTACCGATGGCGTTGATTAGGGGGATAAATCCTAATACATATTTCGTGGATTGGTTGGAAAGGCAGACCACGTCAATAATGGAAGCTTTTTATAGAAAGGCTAATGAGTATTTGCACTAAGAAGATGCACAGAAACGTCCATGAAGGACTAGCACTGGGAACTCGAATGAGGTGATTCAAAGTGACGTTGTTGTAAAGCATTCTAAAAAGAACTCCGGAATTGTAAACATGAAAGTTGGTAACCAGAATGATGGTCGAAAATAGAAAATAATGAGGCTAGCTAAGAAGCGGAAGCTGGATTATAGAAGCCATGTTAGAACTCCTAAGTTTGACACTTATACTGAATTGAACAACTCTTGATAGAGAATATCTATCTGGCAACACAGGGTATTGAGAAATATCGAAAACCAGCTCCAAGAAAATCATCTAAGAAGGAGAGGAAATTAGGCAAGTTCTGCAGATTCCATGACTCTCAAGGTTAAAATACCAACGAGTGCTGACACTTGCGAGATATGATAGAGGAGCTGATTCGGAAGAAGAAATTGGAACAATATGTGAAAGCCCTGTAGGACCGTAGGTAAGGAAATTCTAAACCCCTAAGACATCTTCCAAACAGAAGCAAGCTCAGTTTGGTGCTAACACACCTAAGTAGCCAGAAAGGCGGTTGGTAATTAATATTATCATCGGTGGGCCTCACCCTATCGATAAAAGTTTAGCTAAAATGGATAGGTATGTTGGTGATATAAAGCATGTGGAGAATGAAAGTTGCTATGCTATTGAGGATGGAGGTTCGGCAAAAAAAAATCTCAAACCATGACAAAGGATATTCTATTTAGTAATAGAAACGCTAACGGAGTCGAAGCTCCGACGATTAACCCACTCGTGATCACTGCCACGATCGGTCATGCTATTGTACGAAAGGTGCTTATTGACTGTGGGAGTTCAGTCATTATCTTGTTTAAAAGAGATTATGATCAAATGATGTTGGAGGAGAAAGATTTGGAGCCTTATAAATCTTAAATACAGATGTTCAATTGGATAGCTACTGAAGCCATAGGATTTGTTGAATTACTAATGGTACTTGGTAAGGACGACCGTCAGCGAGTGCGGGTCGTGCCTTTTTCTGTGTTGGATATCTACTCTGCATATAATGCATTTTTGGGCCGACCGACCCTAACTGAATTCAGAGCGAGCATCGCTCCTTGGTGCTTAACTATGAAATTTCCTACAGAGAACGGAGTGATAATTGTGCACGAAGATCAGATGGTTGGCCGTGAGTGTTACGTCGTCGAGCTAAAGGAAGCAGGGTGAAAGGAGAGAGGAAGAATGTAGAGGAGACCCTCTACATAAAGGCTTTGGATGCATAGCAACTACAGCCTGAGCCCTAGCTCGGGCAGACTAGTTGACTCTACGATGACATGGATCGATGAAAAGAGCAAGAAGGTGGACGAATAGCTCCCTTTGAGTTGACAATCATTATTCCAATCAATAGGATGATGGAGTAAAGTCCTAAAGGTTTGATCCCAGCTTAGTGCTAGTGTGAAGAAGGAGTTGGTTGGTTTTCTCTATGCAAACCCATATATGTTTGCTTGGACACACTCGGGCAGGAGTGGGATCTCGCCTGGGATAGTGAGCCAAGCATTAAACATCAATCCCACATACTTTTTTATAAAACAAAAACGCTACACCCTAGGTCTGGAGAGATCCGCTGCATTCAAAGAAGAGGTAGATAAGTTGAATGAGAACGGCTTCATCCACGATGCCTTATGCTCAGATTGGGTACTTAATCCTGTCTTGGTGAGAAAAGCTGATGAAAAGTGGAGGACATGCATCAACTATTCGTACTTGAATAAAGCACATCCAAAAGACAGCTTCCCACTTTCGAGGATCGATTAGTTGGTGGTGTCTACTAGAGGACATAAGCTACTTTCATTCATGGATGCATATTCTGGATATAATCAAATCCCGAAGCATGTTCCGAATCAGGAACAACCAGCTTCATTACCGACCTTGGATTTTATTTCTATCTGGTCATGCCCTTTAGATTAAAGAACACATAAGCGACTTACCAAAGGCTCGTGAATCGAATGTTTAAAGACCAGATTGGATGCTTGATGGAAGTCTACGTGGATGCCATGCTTGTGAAGTCACAGCGTTCAAGAAACCACGTTAATGACCTGGCATAGGTGTTTGCTATCCTCCAACAATATACGATGAAGCTCAATCCCTTGAAATGCTCTTTTGGTGTTGCATCAGGGAAATTCTTGGGATTCATTGTAAACTACCGTGGGACTAAAGCTAATGCAGAGAAGATCGAGGCATTGAGAAAGACCGAAGCCTTGAAAATGATCTAAGAGGTACAAAGCTTGAATGGGAAGGTCGTCTCCCTAAATCAGTTCATCTCCAAAGCTACAGAAAAATGCATCCCCTTCTTCGATGTGATCAAGAAGGGAAAGAGGAATTTCGAGAGGAACAAGGATTGCAAAGAAGCGTTCCAAGCATTGGTGGATCACCTAGAGAGACCCCCATCCTTTTAAAGTCGATGGATGATGAAGAATTGTTTATATACTTGGCAGTGTCAGTGCACGATCCGACCACTGCACTTGTTTGTGAGGATTTTCGTATCCAGCGACATGTCTACTACGTCAGTGGTTGAAAGGCATAGAACGTAATTACCCAAGGCTAGAAAAGCTTGCATACTACCTTTTGATCGCTTTAAGGAATCTCCACCCTTACTTCTAGGCTCATACGATCAAGGTTCTGATCAACTAGCCTTTGCAACAAGTCTTGCAATGACTTGAGACTTCTGGAAGGCCGTTGTAATGGAACATCGAATTGAAAAAATACCACTGCAAGAAAATCAGCATTTGGTTGCATAATATGGTGACTGTTAACGCTAAAATTTAAACGCTAACACCCCGGTGTATGAAGTGAGATTGTGAAAGCACCACCCGATAGCTCGGGAACAGATTATAAGCAGATAATAGCGAAAAAGCAGTAAACAACAGCAATTTTATAGTGGTTCGGCTTAAGAGAGAGCCTACGTCCACTTTGAATATCTTTATTGACGATTTGATTACAAGTCGATGCAGTTACACTTTGAGTACAACACACTTCGAGTTACAAGTGACTTAGAACAAGTAGCCTAAACTTCAATGTCGATCCAAATCTTTGAACTTATGTTGGACATGTATGATTTCTTCGTGAAGTTCCTTGAGGCGTTCTTTATATCTCAAAAAGCTTTAAGTGTTGGAGTAGTTCGGAATGCAGCAGAGTAACGGCGCTTGAAATGAATGAGCCAAAAGTCCCTTGAATGCTGGAGGTGGCCATGTATTTATAGGCAAATTTCTGGGCTGGAATTGTTAAGTCATGAGTCGTGACCGACTCAGGATGAACCGTGACCGACTCACATATCACGAGTCGGCAAGCAGTGGCATAGATGAAATGGCATTGAGCTTGTTCCTCGTATGCTTAGGTCGCCAGCGACTTATGATAGGTCGTTAGTCACCTTGAGTCGTTGGAAACCCTGAGTCGTTGGAAACCCTGAGTCGGTCTGCCCCATAAACCACTAACTAGTTAAACCACTCTGCTCCTCCAAGGCATTAACTCGTTGAGTCGTTGATCCACTGAGTCGTTACGAACCTTGAGTAGATGAGTCGGTCCAGTCCTTGAGTAGATGAGTCGGTCCAGTCCTTGAGTCGTCTCGTATGAGCCGTGAACTTCGTTGAGTCGGTAACTCAATGAGTCGGCCTGTATCATGAACCGTTAACCTCCATGAGTCGTTCCATTCCTCTAAGTTGCCTTGAGCCCTAGCTCGCCAGCCAATTGAGTCGCTATTAGTTGAGTCGTTAAAGACCTTAAGTGGATGAGTCGGCCCAAGTTTCAACTCGTTGGCAGAACAGGGTTAACATTTGCCCCTCGAAGTACACGCCTAAGTCGTAGGTCGTGTGCTTCGACTTATCTTAACTCGTGTGCCGACTCAAACTCTACTGCCCAAAGTTATAAAAACCTGAGTCGTTCCCCTTTTCTTCTCATTCCCCAACCTTCAAACCGTGTCTGCCATTAACGCACATTCAAGCTCTCAAAGGCGATTTCGACCAGATTCTCCATCAATCATCTCTATCATCATATTGCGTAAGCGATCTCGCTCTCCTTGTGATTTTCGATCATCCCTAGCTTATGCGCCCCATCTCCATCTTCGATTTTTTCCTTTGAGGCCTGCGAATTTGGTTGCTTTGGTCATCAATGGACTTAGGGTTATCTGTTCTGATGGTTTACGATTCGAGGCGGTTTAGTGGTGCGATAGAGCTAGGATTGTTGATTGAGAGCTTATTGGATTAATAGGTTAGGAATCAGAAGGTTCACGGGATAGGAGGGAGACGGTTCATGGGCTAAGAGCTAGAAGGTAGACGGGTTTAGGAATTGTATGGTAAGTTGGCCAATCAGAGTGGAGCATTGCCTCAGATGTGACTCAATAATTCTGGACGACCTAATATCCTTTGCAACTCAACTCTGGACCGGCTTACCAGTCCTCACGACACAAGTCTTGAGTCGGGGCCGAGATAGGACTTGGAGAATTTTCTCATAACTTTGAACTGAAATCTATTCCCTCTTCTATGCCTTACGACTTAAACGCTGCCGACTCAAAGTGCTGATAACTTAAAGCATAAACGACCTAAGCCGCCTTAAAACTTTTAAATCGTGGGCGAGTTAACACGTTGAACTGTCTCGGGGCATAATTCTGACTTGAACTTTAACTTGGATTGCTGAAATATACTGCCTGAATATTGATTTGTTTGGACTCTAACCTGTTAAACTTTGTTGCATATTTTAGTTTTACAGATTGCTTCAATTTGCAAGTATACAACCTGCTTAATACAATAATCACAGAAAATCGGGACGAATATACTGCCATTGATTGCCCACATCCAATGACAGATTAGTCAATAGAAGATAATTAACTTAAATAGATTGCATGAATGAAGTGCTTTAAATCAACGAATTCAAGTAGAGTGCTAAAGCAACATTGAACTAGTCAACTGAAATTGACCGGTTTGCACCAACACTGTACCTGAATTTTTAAATTAACAAGTCCTGAAATTTGGTAATCGATCAATTGTCAACTAGCTTAACTTCAGTTATATTTACTTGTTTATTTTCATTAGTTCTGCACAACACTTCACACTTTTAGGAAACGTGCACCTTCACATTTGAACATCCAGTTGCTTATGTAGAATGGCTTCTCAACAAGAAGAATCAATGGGCCATGCTGAAGAAGTCTTCCCAATAGCTAACCCATTAGATAACCCTCCGGAGAGAACTCCCACTACTCTGAATCAGCGAGTGTTCAACCAACTGCGCATCCAGTTTGGTATTGCTGAAGCTGATGCCTTACTCCCGGGGCCAAATGATACTGCAGATAGGCCCCCTCTCGGCTTTATCGCTGTCAATCGCCAAATGTGCTTGAGCGGTGCCATCCCACCTTTCAATGACTTTCTTCAGCAGTTCCTGCTTCGATTATCTATCTCTCCATTCCAATTGCACCCCAACGGCCATGCCATTCTGATGGGGTTATGTGTGCTGTTTAGGAGAGTTTTGGACCGATTACCGAGCTTTGGAGAAATCTGCTACTTCTGCTCATTCACAAAAATTAAAGATCACCCCTCTATCGTAGTTATAAGGAGTGCTCGAAACCGCAAACTCATCACTGATCTTCCTGAAAGCGTTCATGGATTTCTAAATCAGTCTTTCTTTGTTCGCTGTCCTCCAGGGTTTTATGCCATCTGGAGAGTAGGAAGTATGATTTCCTGTTTCTATTTCTCCATTCTTGAGCTTTTCGAAATCTGAGTTGCTAAATGCTAACTTCGCTTTTTTTGTTTTGTTTTAGCACTTCCTCCTCCCTCTAGAGATCTATGCTAGAACGCCGTGGCGGCAGAAGAGAGGAGTATAAAGTTTTTATTAAATGATGAATTTTTACATCAATATGGGCTTCTTCATTCCTCTCGCTTCACTCAGCCTCATGAAGTTCCAACTGAAATTCCCGATTCTCCGATGGAAACTCCTGATGCCCCGGTCTCTACTAAAGAGCACATGCGGGGAGGGACCTCTATAGAAACTCCACTAGTGAAGTGTTCAACTCCGAAGGATGCTGCGGGGCCATCTGATAAGTCTGTACTTGCCCCAGTTATCGAAGAGGAAGAACCTCCACGATCTTCCGGAAGATCTGCTGACGAAGGAGTTGAGAAAGCAAGTCCCAAAAAGCATGATGGTGATGATGTTTTTGAGGGGTTGAGCGACTTAATTGTGACTTCACAAGAACTTTTCAAAGATGATGTTTCCAAAACTATCTCTTCTGTAATCGAGGCGACATCTTCTCTACAACAAATGTCAACTCCTCCTACTCAAGTTATCACCACCTCTACTCCATAGAGTGGTCTGTAGCTTGATGCGTGTAGTTTACACATTACACAACACTTAGGATTTTTCAACACTTCTACGCACTTATCTTCTTATACTTTAAAGATTTCTAAAGCTTATTTTTTATTTATTTCAGATTCTCCAATGCGGCGCAGCAGCTCATATTACGATGATTTCCAGCGCTACGGGAGGCGTAGCCAATATGATTATAGGCGTTACCTCCCCTCTTACAGAGAATCCGATGAAGAAAGAGCTGCCCGAAAGGCTCAAGAGAAGAGGGCTCAAGAGGAGCGCTACGAAAGAAAGGAGAGGGAAGAGCGCCATGATTCTTCACAGAGAGGTGACGATTCCCATAAAAGAAAAACCCATGATGACAGAGGAAAAGATCATGTGGTTGAAGATTCGAGCAAGCGAGCGTGACATGGTGAGAAGCACACCACTATAACTCCTGAAAAGGTTACCGCCCCTGCCTCGCTTGATATTCCTTCCGGCTCTCCCGCTCTCGGGAAGTCGGACATCCAAACTATAATTAGCAGACCCAAATTCCAAGTTGGACCGGGTCCTGCCACTTTGCAAAGCCGATTTCCTCAATGGTGTCTGAAGGGAGTAAGGTTTGACCTTGACTTGGTCCCCATTGACAAGTCTGCCATGTTACAAAACCTTGACGCCGTTAAACTTGACATTGAGAGGATGCCGAACTGGCAGAAACTTGTTGACGAGCTTCAGAGGGTTAATCATGCGAACATAGAGGCCATGCTCACCATGGAAAATGATAAAGCCGAATGGCAAAAAGTGCTCGAGCAACATGACACCGAGATGAGAAGCATTGCTTCTTACAATGAGGAGCTTGAAGCGAAAGTTGAAGAACTGAAACAAGAGCTTGTTGCTTCCTCTACTTCTTATTCTCAAAAATAAGAAGTGCTCCTCAAACAAGTGAGAGATGCCCACGCTAGCCAAAGGGATGCCGAAGACAGGCTCGAAGTGCAGAAAAGAATTAGCGAGGGCTATGTCGCTGACATTGAAGAGTTTCAGAAGAAAAACAGCTCCCAAGAGGCGGAGATTCAAATGCTTAAGCTTCAACTCTCTAAAGTTGAAATGGAGCGTGACGAGGCCGTTGCCGGCAAAATTGCAGCTGAAGATTCTCACGAGGCAACGAAAGCCAACATTAGTTCAACATTATTTGATTTCTATCTGCACAGCATTTTGGGGCGTGGCAGCCTTGCCTTTCTAGGCCCTAAGTATGAAATTACACTGGCTGAAGTTTGGGAGGCAGCGCTCGATATGCTCGGTGGTAAAGGCGCTGGCTACGCTGAGTCAGCTCTTGAAGAGCATTATCTTGACGATGATGCCCACATCGCTCTTGCCAAGGGGAGAGAACAGCTTGCAAGATTGAGAGCCGAAACAGCGGCAGGAGAATATTCAGGAAAAATCACCTCGACTACTCCAATACAACCTTCTCCTTCAGCCGAAATTGATATTATCGGTTCTAGTTCTCATTCCCCTTCTCCTACTAAAGTCACCACTGATATTACAAGCATACAAGGTGGAGATGAGGGCGGCGAGAGTGCTGAGGCACAGGCTTACGAAGTTGACATCAGGGAACCGACTTCTGCAGGTAACCCTACTGACAATCTTGCCCGCGTAGACTGCTCATCTGTTTCTCATGAACTTGATGGGCTTTTCGACTACTTCTTGAATCTCGGCGAACCTTTATCTCCGCTTTTTACTGACTTAAACTTTTTTCCTTCTGCAGAGAAAACGTTGGGCATTGTTCAGGGTTATCCTCCTTCGGTTATCCCTCCTCCGTCTCTTCAGGTGGCTCCTCCTTCTGCTTCACAGCCCGGGTCACAAGAGGAGCAAATTGAGGCTCTTCATGGCTTAGATGACCCTATCGCTTCGCAAGAGCAGAAAGGCGAGTGACTTTAATGAGGCGAGATCTCTCCGGAGCGGACTCCTTCTGATGACGTAATTTTGTCTGCTCTTGTTACTCCAGGGAGCGAGTCTTCTTCGAAGAGGAGAAAGAAGCACGGAACATCGAAGAGAAGGGGGAAGAAAATCATTGCTACAGAAGAGGAACCGGAAATTGCACCAGTTGCACCTCCCTCTCCTTCTTCCCTTATGCCTTCAGACCGTCCTGAAAAGCTAACCATTCGGCCGGGCAAAGGGTCTAAAGGTGGCAAGAAGAAATGAAGATTCCAGCTTTTAGCTTCTTGTCTTTTGCATGTACCGGTCGAGAACTGTGCGGGTACCGGCCCCTGCTTTTTATTTTGAAACTTGTATCTGCAATACAATTGAATAAAATGATCCTTTATTTGTACAGACTCCTGTTTGAATTTGAGAATGCATTTATTATTCATTTTTGCACAAGTTTATTTATATGATATTGCAGCGGGCTTATGGCATGTTGTTTGAGCATTACTTTCGCTGGTGTGGCTATACTATATTGTATGTAACTATACCCTGTTGCCCCCATACCATAAACTTGCTGCAATATTTTATACTTCGAGGGGACTTGCACTCTTATTTTCTGAAGAATAATTATTTCATTCTTGAAGAAATTCTTCATAGAGTACAACTCCCTTCATATAAGTTTTTACGCTTTGTCCTTCGAAGAAATCACTTTTTCTTTTGCTTATGTACACTTTTTACCAAGTGAATTCTTCTATGAGGTAAAGCGGGCTTCTGAAGGGTACTTTAACTTTTTTTTTTTTTTTTTTTTGACGAAGGTTATTTTCCAGAATAGGTAAATCACTCTTCCTTTGAAAGTTAACGTGTGCTCTTGATGAGGATTTTTTTTCTTACATAGAAAGTTGTACCTCTGAGGAGGGATTTTTTCACGTTTCAACACTTGGAAGTTTTATTTCAATCTTGGTGAAACGTGTACCTCCAAAGAGTTGTGCCTTTGAAGGAAGCCTTTTCACGTTTCAACACTTGGAAGTTTTATTTTAATCTTGGTGAAACGTGGGCTTCCGAAGAGGTCTTTCTTCTTGATTGTGTCTTCGGGAGGAGTTTTTTTTTTGTTTGCATTTCAACTCTGGTGAAGTGAAATTCCGAAGAGCGGCTGTTACACTTCAACTCCTGGTGAAATGTTCCTCCGAAGAGGTCTTTATTTTGTTTGCATTTCAACTCTGGTGAAGTGAAATTCCGAAGAGCGGCTGTTACACTTCAACTCCTGGTGAAATGGGCCTCCGAAGAGGGCTTTTATTTTGTTTTACATTTCAACTCTGGTGAAGTGAAATTCCGAAGAGCGGCTGTTACACTTCAACTCCTGGTGAAATGGACCTCCGAAGAGGGCTTTTATTTTGTTTTACATTTCAACTCTGGTGAAGTGAAATTCCGAAGAGCGGTCGTAACACTTCAACTCCTGGTGAAATGGGCCTCCTAAGAGGGCTTTTATTTTGTTTGACATTTCAACTCTGGTGAAGTGAAATTCCGAAGAGCGGCTGTTACACTTCAACTCCTGGTGAAATGTGCCTCCGAAGATTGCCTGGAAGTTACTCTCTCATGGTTGGAGGGTCATGACTCCTCCAATCTTTTTTGGTTGAGTAGAGAACTTTCTTTTTTGCGGCATATGCTTCGTTTGAGGTCTTTATCCTCCGAAGAGTTGTGCCTCCGAAGAGGACTTTAGTTGTTCCTTGTCCACTTGCTTACGCCTTTTCAGTGATCCTCTATTTTTTTTTTAAGCTTGCACTCCCTTCTCTTACAAGTAGCTTGTTTAATCCAAAGAAGTGTACTTCATTGCTAGGCCAGTTCACGAGAACGGACATAAGCTTCTTAATTGGATGTTTGTTTGTTCAAACTTCTCAATTTATTAGCTAAAGCCCGTTTCGGCGAAATCATTGACAGTTCAATTGAAGCACTTCTTATCTAGGATTTAAGCTCGGGAATTTTGCGACTTGGAATTTGTTTGTTGAATGATAACAAGGATCACTTGGCCTCGTAATGTGCAAGTTTTGTTTTCATTGCCTGCAAAAATTTAAATCGACATTTCAGTAGTACATTCA
Source organism: Allium cepa (assembly GCA_030765085.1). Lineage (NCBI taxonomy): Eukaryota > Viridiplantae > Streptophyta > Magnoliopsida > Asparagales > Amaryllidaceae > Allium > Allium cepa. The sequence continues at coordinate 3,700,739 of CM060937.1, forward strand.
ATGTACTTTTCATATCGAAAATAAAGAAAACATGTATCATTAATAAGGAACACAAGATTTATAGTGGTTCGGCCAAGAATTTGGGCCTACATCCACTTTATAGTCTTTCATTATTCACTTGCATCAGTTTTACAATTGCTTTCAATTACAGGAATCATACATTCATAATTCTCTTTACAATATTTCAACAAAGCTATCAAGTAAAGTATGGACGCAAGTGATTGCTGTTCCAAGCTCTTGGAATTTGATCTCCTTCGACAGTAGTGAGTTTGTATGTGCCGTCCAGAAGCTTTTGACCTATGACATATGGTCCTTCCCAATTTGGCCCAAACACACCTGTTGCTGTCATAATTCTCTTTAGGACTAAATCTCCAATTTCAAAGTTGCGTTGGCGAACTTTGGAATTGAAATGTCTGGCTATCCTTTGCTGATGAGATGCGATTCTGAGCTCAGCCTCTTCTCTTTTTTCATCAAGGAGATCTAGTGCCTCAAGCTGTAGTTTCTCATTCTCCGCTTGATTGAAATGGATTCTTCTATGTGAAGGGACCTATGTTTCTACTGGAATCATTGCCTCTGATCCGTATGCCAATGAAAACGGAGTATGCCCAGTCGCAGTTTTGTGGGTAGTTCTGTAGGCCCATAGTGCCAGCGGCAGCTTATCGACCCAACCACCTTTTGCTCTTTCAAGTTGCTTCTTGATGGTTGACTTGATAATTTTATTTACGGATTCCACTTGCCCATTTGCCTACGGATGGGCTACTGCTGAGAAGCTCTTTCGGATTTTGAATCGTTTGCAAAAATCATGGAATTCTTCACTTTCGAACTGAGTACCATTGTCTGTAATTATTTTTTGAGGCACACCGTATCTGCAAATGATACTTTTAGTCACAAAACTTATCATCTTTTTTGAGGTGATAGTAGCCAGTGGTTCAGCTTCTGCCCACTTAGTAAAATAATCTACAGCAACAAAGGCATATTTGATTCCAGACTTGGCAGTTGGTAACGATCCTACGAGGTCTATCCCCCATATTGCAAACGGCCACGGACTGACCATCTGTGTGAGTTCAGTGGAAGGAGCTCTAGGGATTTTAGCGAATCTTTGGCATCTGTCACATTTTCGGGAATAGTCTGCCGCATCTCGATAAATTTCTGGCCAAAAATATCCGTATCGGAGAATCTTTTTCGCTAAAGTTTGACCACCTGAATGATCACCACATTCTCCCCCATGCACCTCAGCTAGAATTGTTTTGGACTCTTCCCTGGATACACATCGAAGTAACGGCATTGAGAATCCCCGTCTGTGTAACTGGCCATCCTGGACTATATAGCGAGAGGTTTTCCTCAGTAGCTTCTTTCGTTCTTTTGAGTTTTCCGGTAAAGTGCCATTGAGAAGATATTCTGTTATTGGAGTCATCCATGATTCTTGCTCTTGGGACACGCTCATGATCCAATCAATATCCATCTCATCAATGCTCGGAGTCGACAGGACCTCCACTGGAGTTAACCCCAGAAATTGAGCTTCGCCTGTGCTTGAATACTTTGCGAGAGAATCTGCTTTCATGTTTTCTTCTCGAGGAATGTGACTTATCATGTAATGATCGAAATCACTCAGGAGTTCGCAGGCCTTTGACAAGTAGGCGGGCAGATTCCCCCCTTTCGCTTGGAATTCCTTTTTGACTTGGCATACAATAAGCTGAGAATCACTGAAGATCTGTAACGCTCGGATGTTTAATTCTTCAGCAATCTTCAAGCCAGCGATAAGGGCTTCATATTCTGCTTCATTGTTTGTCGAAGGAAATTCCAATCTTAATGCGTAGCATAATGATCGACCTTCAGGGGTCTCGAGTACAACTCCGGCTCTAGAGCAGTAGTCGTTTCTCGCGCCATCGACATATAACTTCCATTGGATTGGGGAATCGATGATCGTTTCCTCCTCACCGTTACCCTTATCTGTGAATTCTGCGATGAAATCCGCTAAAGCCTGTCCATTGATTGCTTTTCGGGGATGATAAGTGATGTCATATTGACTGAGTTCAATATTCCACTTTAGAAGACGACCCGAAGTCTCAGGGCGAAACAGGACTTGCTTTAAAGGTTGATCAGTGAAGATTCTGATAGGATGAGCTTGGAAATATTGCCTCAACTTCCTAGATGCAATTAGTAGGCAATAGGCGAGTTTTTCCAACTTAGAGTAATTCATCTCTGCCCCAGTGAGTCTTTTGCTGATATAGTAAACTGGATGTTGAATCCCTTTGTCTTCTCGTATCAGCGCTGCACTTAAAGCATGAGATGATACTGCCAAGTATATAAGAAGATCCTCGCCATCGCCAGGCCTAGAAAGTATTGGAGGCGTTTCCATATGGCGAATCAATTCATCAAAGGCTTTTTGGCATTCGGGAGTCCAATCGAAGTTTTTCCTTCCTTTCTTTAGGGCATCAAAGAATGGGATGCATTTATCTGTGGCTTTGGAAATGAACCGACTCAAGGCGGCGACTTTTCCATTGAGACTTTGCAATTCCTTCTTTGTTCTAGGAGCTTTGACTTCCTTTAAGGCGGTAATTTGAGCTGGACTAGCCTCAATGCCCCTAGCGCTCACGATGAAACCTAAAAACTTGCCGGATTCCACTCCAAATGAACATTTCAAAGGATTGAGCTTCATTCCGTATTTTCGGAGGACTGCGAACATGTCTGCTAAGTGTTCTATGTGATCCACTGCTTTCTTAGACTTTACTAACATGTCATCGACGTAGACTTCCGTAGTCTTGCCCAATTGCGTTTTGAACATAGCATTAACAAGTCTTTGGTATGTTGCCCCTGCATTCTTCAACCCGAAGGGCATAACTCTGTAGCAGTAAAGACCAATGTCAGTGATAAAGCTTGTGTCCTCCTGATCTGGCTCATGCATCATGATCTGGTTGTATCCGGAGTAAGCATCCATGAAAGATAACAATTCGTGTCCCGCTGTTCCGTCTACCAGTTGATCGATTCTGGGTAATGGGAAGCAGTCTTTGGGGCAGGCCTTGTTTAGATCTGAAAAATCGATGCATACTCTCCATTTTCCGTTGGCTTTCTTAACCAGCACTGGGTTTGAAACCCAATTCGGATAGGTAGATTCTTTAATAAAATTATTCTCCATGAGCCGATCAACTTCTTCTTTTTATGCTGCTGACCTTTCTGGATCCTGAGTTCTCCTTTTCTGCTTCACAGGTGTAAATTTTGGATCGATATTTAGAGTGTGTACTGTAACTTCTGGGGATATTCCGCACATATCGGCATGAGTCCAAGCAAAAACATCCAAATTTGCCTTTAAAAAAGATATTAAGATATTCTGAATTGACGCATTAAGTTGTGAACCCACATTCAACATCTTGTTTGGGTCCTTTGGGTCAACAGGTATTGGTACTGTCGTTTCCACTGGTACCACTCTATTCTCCCCTGCACTGACTTTTCTAGGATCCATTTCTTTCCTCGCTCCGCTGTGCTCGCCAGTGCAGGGTCCGCCCTGTAATTGCTACAAGGCTTATTCTTTGATGCGGACTGGGGCTGCCGCATCCTTTCCCATTTCTCTTTTTCTGGTTTCTCGTAGCTCTGTTAGATAACATTCCCGCCCCGCATTTTGATCCCCTTTTATAACTCCCACTCCATTATCTGTGGGAAATTTAATGGTGAGGCACCATGGGGCCAGAACAACTTTGAATGCTGCGAGAGTTGGACGTCCAAGGAAAGCATTGTAAGCAGAATATTCGTCGACAATCACAAAAGTCTGCTTGCGGACCACTTTTCTCTCTCCTTCTCCAAGTTCCACAAACAAATCAACGGTTCCTATTGGCTGTTTTGGCTCCCCAGTGAAGCCTGCGATTTTCTGCGATGAGGCTTGCACATCAGCCATAGGGATCTTCATTTGGTCGAATGTTTTCTTGAAGAGGATATTACAGGATGCGCCACAATCAATGAGAACTCTTCTGACAATAGCTGGCCCGATACCAGCCGAGATGACTAAGGGATCCAAGGTAGGAGCTTCAATACCTGCGGAATCCCTGGTTCTGAACACAATATCATCATTGAAAGTTCTTTGTTGCTTCAGGGGCATAGCACCTTCCAAAATGAATACATCTTCCTCGGTCGGTACATATTTCAAAGCTCGGGTATACCTTTCCATCTCACCCCAGCTTCTGCCTGCTGGGTGTGGTCCTCCCATAATGACATTGATAACAGGCCTTCCGGATTCATGCCCTGTAGTCTTTTCACCTGTCCTGGGTTGATGAGCAGGAGCTCGTTGCCCCTGACTAGTCGAAGCGGGGTTGCTGCTATTCTTTTCCACAAATTGCTGCAGCTTGTTTTCCCTTATCAATTCTTCAATCAAATTTTTCAATTGGCGGCATTCGTCGGTATCATGACCAGGTTGATTATGAAAGCGACAGAACTTCCCACTTTGCACAGCTTTCCTCCCGGTTCTCAGAACAGGAGGTTTAGGATATTCAACAGAATCTTTAGTGGCAAGGTATATACGCTCCGGCGTATCTGATAAAGGAGTATATTCCGATGGTTTGAAGGAACGAGGCTTCTTCAGATTTTTCTGTTTCTTTCCATCGTTATTCTACCTTTTCTGTCCTATAGATTCACTCTTGTGTGGAGCAGCAATGTTATCTTCAGCTTTTTCTAATACTGCCTTTACCGGTACAGGACGGCTTTCCAGGCGTATGAACTCATCTGCTTTCTTGTAGAATTTTCAAGGGAATTTGGTTCCTTCATATTAAGCCATTTTCCAAATTCGCTCGACTTGTCGATAGCCCTCATCAGATAGGTCAAGATCATCCGTGGTTCTGCATTGTCCACCTCGGCCAGTGCTATATTAAAGCGGTTTAAGAAAGATCTGATAGTCTTCCCTGGATTCTGTTCTAAACTTGACAACGACATGATGTCCTTGGCTTTTGAAGCATATAGTCTGAACCGCTCCTTGAATTTCCGGGTCAAGTCCGAAAACTGATCAATAGATCGGACTGGTAGCTTGGTGAACCACAGTGGAGCCACACCTTCTAGATATACAGGAAAATATCGGCACTTTATCTCATCAGAGGCTCTGGCACCTGTCATGTGCCAATCATACTTGTATAAGAATTCGTTCGGATCGCTTGTCCCCTTGAAAGCTGGAATAGTTGGAGGGACAAACTTCCTTGGGAATTCAGCCTTTAAGATTTTCTCAGTAAATGGAGTTTTACTTGGGGCAAAACCCCATTCTATTTAGTAATAGAAACGCTAACGGAGTCGAAGCTCCGACGATTAACCCACTCGTGATCACTGCCACGATCGGTCATGCTATTGTACGAAAGGTGCTTATTGACTGTGGGAGTTCAGTCATTATCTTGTTTAAAAGAGATTATGATCAAATGATGTTGGAGGAGAAAGATTTGGAGCCTTATAAATCTTAAATACAGATGTTCAATTGGATAGCTACTGAAGCCATAGGATTTGTTGAATTACTAATGGTACTTGGTAAGGACGACCGTCAGCGAGTGCGGGTCGTGCCTTTTTCTGTGTTGGATATCTACTCTGCATATAATGCATTTTTGGGCCGACCGACCCTAACTGAATTCAGAGCGAGCATCGCTCCTTGGTGCTTAACTATGAAATTTCCTACAGAGAACGGAGTGATAATTGTGCACGAAGATCAGATGGTTGGCCGTGAGTGTTACGTCGTCGAGCTAAAGGAAGCAGGGTGAAAGGAGAGAGGAAGAATGTAGAGGAGACCCTCTACATAAAGGCTTTGGATGCATAGCAACTACAGCCTGAGCCCTAGCTCGAGCAGACTAGTTGACTCTACGATGACATGGATCGATGAAAAGAGCAAGAAGGTGGACGAATAGCTCCCTTTGAGTTGACAATCATTATTCCAATCAATAGGATGATGGAGTAAAGTCCTAAAGGTTTGATCCCAGCTTAGTGCTAGTGTGATGAAGGAGTTGGTTGGTTTTCTCTATGCAAACCCATATATGTTTGCTTGGACACACTCGGGCAGGAGTGGGATCTCGCCTGGGATAGTGAGCCAAGCATTAAACATCAATCCCACATACTTTTTTATAAAACAAAAACGCTATAGCCTAGGTCTGGAGAGATCCGCTGCATTCAAAGAAGAGGTAGATAAGTTGAATGAGAACGGCTTCATCCACGATGCCTTATGCTCAGATTGGGTACTTAATCCTGTCTTGGTGAGAAAAGTTGATGAAAAGTGGAGGACATGCATCAACTATTCGTACTTGAATAAAGCACATCCAAAAGACAGCTTCCCACTTTCGAGGATCGATTAGTTGGTGGTGTCTACTAGAGGACATAAGCTACTTTCATTCATGGATGCATATTCTGGATATAATCAAATCCCCAAGCATGTCCCGAATCAGGAACAACCAGCTTCATTACCGACCTTGGATTTTATTGCTATCTGGTCATGCCCTTTAGATTAAAGAACACATAAGCGAGTTACCAAAGGCTCGTGAATTGAATGTTTAAAGACCAGATTGGATGCTTGATGGAAGTCTACGTGGATGACATGCTTGTGAAGTCACAGCGTTCAAGAAACCACGTTAATGACCTGGCATAGGTGTTTGCTATCCTCCAACAATATAGGATGAAGCTCAATCCCTTGAAATGCTCTTTTGGTGTTGCATCAGGGAAATTCTTGGGATTCATTGTAAACTACTGTGGGACTAGAGCTAATGCAGAGAAGATCGAGGCATTGAGAAAGACCGAAGCCTTGAAAATGATCTAGGAGGTACAAAGCTTGAATGGGAAGGTCGTCGCCCTAAATCAGTTCATCTCCAAAGCTACAGAAAAATGCATCCCCTTCTTCGATGTGATCAAGAAGGGAAAGAGGAATTTCGAGAGGAACAAGGATTGCAAAGAAGCATTCCAAGCACTGGTGGATCACCTAGAGAGACCCCCATCCTTTTAAAGTCGATGGATGATGAAGAATTGTTTATATACTTGGCAGTGTCAGTGCACGATCCGACCACTGCACTTGTTTGTGAGGATTTTCGTATCCAGCGACATGTCTACTACGTCAGTGGTTGAAAGGCATAGAACGTAATTACCCAAGGCTAGAAAAGCTTGCATACTACCTTTTGATCGCTTTAAGGAATCTCCACCCTTACTTCTAGGCTCATACGATCAAGGTTCTGATCGACCAGCCTTTGCAACAAGTCTTGCAATGACTTGATACTTCTGGAAGGCCGTTGTAATGGAACATCGAATTGAAAAAATACCACTGCAAGAAAATCAGCATTTGGTTGCATAATATGGTGGCTGTTAACGCTAAAATTTGAACGCTAACACCCCGGTGTATGAAGTGAGATTGTGAAAGCACCACCCGATAGCTCGGGAACAGATTATAAGCAGATAATAGCGAAAAAGCAGTAAACAACAGCAATTTTATAGTGGTTCGGCTTAAGAGAGAGCCTACGTCCACTTTGAATATCTTTATTGACGATTTGATTACAAGTCGATGCAGTTACACTTTGATTACAACACACTTCGAGTTACAAGTGACTTAGAACAAGTAGCCTAAACTTCAATGTCGATCCAAATCTTTGAACTTATGTTGGACATGTATGATATCTTCGTGAAGTTCCTTGAGGCGTTCTTTATATCTCAAAAAGCTTTAAGTGTTGGAGTAGTTCGGAATGCAGCAGAGTAACGGCGCTTGAAATGAATGAGCCAAAAGTCCCTTGAATGCTGGAGGTGGCCATGTATTTATAGGCAAATTTCTGGGCTGGAATTGTTAAGTCATGAGTCGTGACCGACTCAGGATGAACCGTGACCGACTCACATATCACGAGTCAGCAGGCAGTGGCATAGATGAAATGGCATTGAGCTTGTTCCTCGTATGCTTAGGTTGCCAGCGACTTATGATAGGTCGTTAGTCACCTTGAGTCGTTGGAAACCCTGAGTCGTTAGAAACCCTGAGTCGGTCTTCCCCATAAACCACTAACTAGTTAAACCACTCTGCTCCTCTAAGGCATTAACTCGTTGAGTCATTGATCCACTGAGTCGTTACGAACCTTGAGTAGATGAGTCGGTCCAGTCCTTGAGTAGATGAGTCGGTCTAGTCCTTGAGTAGATGAGTCGGTCCAGTCCTTGAGTCGTCTCGTATGAGCCGTGAACTTCGTTGAGTCGGTAACTCAATGAGTCGGCATGTATCATGAACCGTTAACCTCCATGAGTCGTTCCATTCCTCTAAGTTGCCTTGAGCCCTAGCTCGCCAGCCAATTGAGTCGCTACCAGTTGAGTCGTTAAAGACCTTAAGTGGATGAGTCGGCCCAAGTTTCAACTCGTTGGCAGAACAGGGTTAACAGTGGCCTTTTTATGTAAATGCGACCAATAACATTTCACATTATATTATAAATGCGGGAAAAAAATTTCACTATCCCGCATGTACCAAAATGTTTCCACGTAAATACAATAAATGTAACCAGTACATTCCTTATGTTTGCTCTCTTTCACTTAGAAAATTTTAACTTAATCTCAAACCACTTCCACAATAGCAAACAAAAAAGGGCGATTCTCGTTCTTCTCTCTGCATCATCGTTGCAACACGTCTCCACATCGTAGTTTATTGTCATCGTCGCTTCTACTTTGCTGTGGTTTTCTCCTCATCGTAGAAAATTTTAGGTATGATTTTCATAAATCAATTTTTTTATTATGATTAAAGTTAATCGGTTTTGTGAATAGGTTAATTAGCTTCTAAATAGTTGTGGTTAAGTTAATCGGTAATTGTATGATTGTGGATGTGTTATTCAAATGGCCAATTTTGCGATTGTGATTGTGGTTATGGTTAGGTTAATCGGTTTGGTCAATTCTCTTACAGTATTAAAATATGAATGTATTTTGAGGTTTTACATAATAAATATCAATTCTTTTACAGTATCCAAATGGTCGGTTGCTTAAAGTCCCCAATTAGTTTTCGAATTCTGTGTGGTGATGATCGACTATTGTGCACTAATTCTGAAGTTTTTAAACTCCCAAATTCTCCAGAAATTTTTGTATTTCTGCGGCACCATGTGGAAAAACAGTTCATACCACAAATGGTCCGGTCTATCTCAATTTAAGTTTCTCGGGGAATAATGAAACCTTGAGCCATATAAAAGAACTTTCTAGTTAGGCGAAAACGTTTTCCTTAGGATTTACCTATCATGAAAAACTTTTGTTCTTTCTTTGTAAATTTTCTTGTTTTCATACGTGTCGTTCCTAAGTTCTTCTAGTTCGTTGAGTTGTAGTTTTCGGTTTTCGCCAGCTTTATCGAGATCAAAGTTTAAGTTCTTTATTGGCCATAATGCTTTATGTTCAATTTCAACAGATAAATTGCAAGCTTTTCTGTAAACCAAACGAAATGAAGACATCTCAAGGCTAGTTTTAAAAGTAGCACGGTAGGCCCAAAGCGTGTCGGTCTATTTCTGAGACCAATCTTTTCGATTTTTGTTAACAGTTTTCTCCAAGATTTTTTTTATTTGTTGATTTGAAACTTCAACTTGGCCACAAGTCCGAGGATAATACAGAGTGGATAACTTATAGGTTATCGAGTATTTTTTCCTGTTTCAAAAGAACGGTTGCAAAAAAGGTTCCGTTATCACTGATTATTGTGCGAGGTGTGACGAACCTCAAAAAGATGTTTTCTTTGAGAAATTTCACAACAATTTTATGGTCGTTGGTTTTGCAAGGAACGGCTTAGACCCATTTTGAGACGTAATCGAAAGCGAGAAGGATATACAAGTTTCCAAAAGAACTGGAAAAAGGCCCCATAAAGTCGATACCCCAAACATCAAAGATTTCGATTATAAGAATGGGGTTTAGAGGCATCATATCTTGTCGAGAAATTAGTCCAAGCATTTGACATCGATCGCAAGTTTTAAAAAATTCGAACGAGTCTTTCAAAAGAGAAGGCCAATAGAAACCACACTGAAGTACCTTTTCCGCAGTTTTTCGAGGACCGAAACGTCCACCGCATACTTGATTGTGGAAAAACGAAAGAACATTCCTGATCTCATTATCCGTAATGCAACGTCGGATGATTTGGTCAGGGCAATACTTGAACAAGTACGAATCGTCCCAATAGAAATATTTCACTTGGGACATGAATTTGTATTTGTCCTGTTTAGACCAAGTTGAGAGAGTTTCTTTAGTGAGCAAGTAGTTCACTATACCAGCATATCATTGATCGATTGATATTGAAAGAAGTTGTTCATCGGGGAAGTTTTCATTGATTGGAAAAGAAGATGGTGGGTTCGGAAGACAAGATAAGTGATCGCCTTTTTTGTCCTTGATAGATCAAACTCTTGTAATAAAAGAATCCAACGAATTAAGCGGGATTTAGTGTCTTTTTTAGCAAAGAGACGTCGAAGCGCAGAATGGTCCGTGTACATAGTAATGTGTGACCCGATCAAATATTACCAGAATTTTTCAAGAGCAAAAATTACCGCTAGAAGCTCTTTTCAGTGGTTGTGTAGTTAAGTTGAGCATCGTTCAGAGTCATGCTAGCGTAGTAGATAGCGTGAAGGATCTTGTTTATGCGTTGTCCTAAGATAGCACAAACTGCAAAGTTTGAAGCGTCACACATTATTTCAAATGAGAGATCCCAATTGGGTGCGCAAATGATTGTAGCTAATATGAGTTCTTTTTTAAGACGTTCAAAAGAAGAGATACACTCAGAATTGAAACCGAATAGAACGTCTTTTCCAAGAAGAGTCGTCAAACGACGAGCAATTTTACTAAAAATTTTCGCAAAGCGTCGGTAAAAGCCAACATGTCTTAGAAATGATTGAATGTCCTTAACAGATTTGGAAATGGGTAGGTTACGTCAACTTTCGCTTTATCTACCTCAATGCCTTTATTTGAGATGACATATCCAAGAACTATGTCTTGTTTGACCATAAAGTGGCATTTTTCTCAATTCGAAGTCAAATATTTTTCTTTACATTAATTTAGAACCAACTTGAGGTGATGTAAACATTGGGAAAAAGAATCACCAAAGATAGAGAAATTGTTCATAAGAACTTTTAGAAAGCATTCAATCATGTCAAAAAAATGCCAACCATGCATCGTTGGAAAGTAGCAGGAGCGTTACAAAGTCCGAATGACATACGTCGATAAGCAAAGGTACCAAATGGACATGTGAAAGTCATTTTCTCTTGATCTTCAGGAGCGACTGGAATTCGATTATAGCCGAAATAACCATCAAGGAAGCTGTTGAATTCATAGCGGCTAACCGTTCGAGAATTTTGTCAATGAAAGAAAGAGGAAAGTGATCTTTACGTGTTCCGGCATTTATTTTTCGATAGTCAATGTAAACACGCCAACCATTTTGAGTCCGAGTAGGAATGAGTTCGTTAGTGTCATTTGTTATAACGGTAAGTCTAGACTTTTTAGGCACGACATGAATTGGGCTAACCCATGGGCTATCAGAGATAGGGTATATGATACTATTATCGAGGAGCTTAAGAATTTCGTCGCGAACTACATCTGTCGTTTTTGGGTTAAGCCTCCGTTGTGCATCACGAGTGGGTTTGGCTTTGTTAATTAAGTGAATGCAATGTTGGACAATAGCAGGAATAATTCCCTTAATATCGGTAATGGACCACCCAATTGCTTCTCTGTTTTTCAAAAGAATAGAAAGTAGGAGGTTTCTTGATCAAGATAGAGGGTTGTGGAAATTATGATGGGCAACGTTTTGTTATTACCTAAGTATGCGTACTTAAGGTGATCGGGAAGTGGTTTGAGATCCAACATCAGGAGTTTCTCGATCAAAGAATTAGGTTGAGATTCGGACTGAACTTGAAGCGTTTCATAAGGAAGAGTGTATTCAATCTCGTTGCGTATGTCATGAAATAATTTTTCGTACTCAGCTTCGCATTCATCGTTAGGGTCAAATGTCTCGTTTTTGAAGTTTTCATGAATGATACTAACTTCCAACGTTTGGTCACGAGGTTCATTTGATTGGCTTTCAAGATTGAAAATGTTGATATCCAAAGTCATGTTTGCAAAAGAGATTTTCATCGAACCATTGTGATAATTGATTAAGGCATTTGAGGTGGCTAAGAATGGTAGGCCTAAAATCAATGGAATTTGACTCGCGGGTTTTGTCACGGGTTGTGTTTCGAGAATGATAAAATCAATGGGGAATATGAATTTCCCTACTCGAATGAGCACATCCTCAATTTCTCCTACCGGCTTCTTAATGGAGCGATCAGCAAATTGAAGCGCGACTTTTGTGGGTTTGAGCTCACCAAAGAATAATTATTCGTACACGGAGAAAGGAATCAAGTTGACACTCGCGCCTAAGTCAATCAAACTTTTTTTAATCGTCTTATCTCCAGTTGTACACGAAATCGTAGGGCAATAAGGATCTTTGCATTTTACGGGCATGGATTGGGACAAGACTTCGCTCAAATTGGCGGTTAAGAAGACTTTTTTGGGCACTCGAGTGTGTTGCTTTTGGGTGCACAAGTCCTTGATAAATTTCGCGTAAGTGGGGACTTGCTGAACGATGTCAAGAAGTAGAATGTTATTTTGACTTGTTTAAAAATTTCCAACATCTTTTCCATTTAGTCCTAGTGTTTCTTTGGTCGAAGATGATGTGGAAATGAAACACGATATTCGGTAGGAGGGTCTGCTCGAGTAGAAGAAGAATTTTGATGGGAATTCAATTCAACATTTGGCTCCACCTTCTGTTCTGATTCGTTTATTGTTTTAGAAGTGTCGAGAGAGGTTTTTGGTAAATCGTCTGGATTAATGACTTGATTATCGATTTGTTTACCGGAACGTAGAGTTTTGATAGTATTCAATTGGGTGACGTTGCTTTGTTGAATAACATGGGCTTGATTTGAATTTGCATTTTAATTTCTAGGATTTGGAATGGGATCGCTTGGGAATGTGTCTCGTTCGCGTTTACTTACAGACGTGGCTAATTGACTCATTTGCATTTCAAGTTTTACAATTGATTGGTTCGTGCTTTGCATATACGAGGTCAATAAATTTTGCAAATTGCTATTCGATTGAAGGCTTTGAGTGGTTGCCAACGTTTTAAGAGTTTTCTCATGTGAACTTATACGTTTATCGTCTTGGGGAGGATGAGCGAATTTGGTTGAAAAATTGATTGTTGCGGTTGATTATGAGACGGACCCGCAAAATTTGGTTGAAAATGGTTGGGTTGAAAGGGATGATTCGAAGCATTATTCGAGAGTGCTTGAAAATTTGGACAAACCGTATTCGTATTGGGATTATTTTGGTTCCAAGAAAAATTCGGATGTCCAACTAGTATTGTACGTCAGAGAAAATGGGTCGTTTTTGGCTTTACTGAAAGCATTGATTTATTCGACATAATTGGGATACTTTCGGCTATATGAATAGGATCGTTGCATTTATAACACATCGGTTAGGAAGCCTTGTTCATTTGATTAGATGAGAAAACATTATCGAATTTTTTAATCATTGCGTCAATCTTAGCTTCCAAAGCAAAAGATCCTATCGAGTGTGCAATTTATTGTGAGTAAATTTATTTTTCGTTCGAACGTTCCCATTGGGATGATTTTTCGGCAAGGTTTTCAAGAAACTGCCAAGCATCGTCTTGATGTTGGGCAAGAAAGTTTCCTTGGCACATTGATTCAAGCATGGTTCGTAAGCTGTTTTCGAATCCATCGTATATTTGGCAAATCGTACATTTTTTGAAGTTATGGTGTGGACATTTTATCATAAGCTCTTTGAATCTTTCAAAATATTTTTCGAATGGTTCTCCATTGAATTGAAGAAAATTCACAACTTCATTTCAGGTTCTACTCGTTTTTTCCAAAGGGTAGAACTTTTCTAAGAAAGCTTTTACGAATCCTTTCCAAGTTTTAATCGAGTTCGATGGTAAGCTGTACAACCATTTTTCAACGTAATTCGTAAGAGAAAATGGGATTAATCGAAGTTTGATTCCGTCTTCGGAAAGTTGTTAGATTTTAATGGTTGCGTAAACTTTTTCGAATTTAGTCAGGAAAATGTACGGGTCATCGTGCTCGAAATTGCCAAATTTTAGAAGTGTGGCAATATGGTTCGAATGAATTTCGAATTGGTTACCTGTAGGGGAGGGTAACGTAATGGAAGATGGAATTGAAACTCTATTGGGAAAGATTCTATCCATAAGAGTTCGATGGGCGTTCTCGTTCGCTATTTCGGAAGGATCAACTTTTCGAGTTAAACGATTAGTTATTGAGTCGTGAGTCCAACGATTTGTTGTTGTGTCACAAGTCCAAGTACTCATTCACAAGTGAAAATCGAGAAGAGGAAGAAGTTAGAAACGAGTTTAGAGAATGAAACAAAATTTGGAAAATGAAGTGAAAAATTGTTTTTGTTGTTTTTTTAACGAAGAAAAATATTTGCCAAGTGAACTTTATTTTCAAAAGAAAAGTTTTTTTCTGATTTTTTTTTGGTTTTACAAATTTTTATATGTTTTTGTTTTTGAATTTTCAAATTTTTAAATATTTACCAATAGAAAATGGGAATTTGATTTTTTATTTTCGTTTTTGAAAAGATTTTCTTTCTTTTTGAATGAAAAATTTCAAAGGAAAGGAAAAAGAATTTTTTTGGATTAAAAACCAAGTTAAGTAAAATTTACATTTTTTTGGATTTTTGGATTTTTTGGATTCTTTTAAATATGCATGAGCTAATGCAACTAAATGAATGCAAAAGACTTAGTCACAATTTTCTGTCCTTAGTAGCTCCTAACTCAAAATCGTATAATCACACTTTGTCTTAAATCAACAAAAATTGTTAGCCAGAAAACAGACAGAGGTTATCTGTGCACCACGAATCACCGTAGCAATGCACCGAAGATTTAAGTACCTTCAGAGGAACAACCACTGTAATGTTTACGAATCACCATAATATTTATAAATGGTTATTACTCTGCCGTAGCCTAGACACCAAGTAATAAAATTGTTCAAAGAAAACAATTGTGAAGATGCAATTAAGCCCTAAGTGAGCTCGCGACACCCTTAAGTTGAATGTCTAACCTTTTTATTACTCAAATTCTACGATGAAATGCAATTTGTGGGCTAAGAAAAGGGTGATGAAATCCCTCATCTTATGTGAATTGGGGTACTCCCCTTAGAAAATAAAACAAGATGAGGTGAATGTAAAACAACAACTAAACGTGAATTTACAATGCAACTACGAATGGATTTTGATTTTTTTTTTTGGTTTTGATAGTTTTTTTGTTTTTGTTTTGATATTATTTTTATAAAATGCAAGTAACCAACAATGCAATTAAAATAAAACTGGAGATGAATACACGTTACCAGAGCATGCAGAATTATTAGCATTTTTTTGTAGCAGTAAGCAAGCAAGCAATTTATTTGGCAAGCACAGCGGCCGTTGTTTTTTTTCTTATCTGCTTTGGTATTCTGAAATTATAAACAAGATATATACACAATTTTTTTTGTTTTTTTATATATAAAAGAGGCAACTAAAACGAAGGAAAATCAAAACAATCGAAACCAAAAGAATAAAACAAAACCAAAGATACATATTTTTTCTTTTCTTTTCTCTTAAAAAAAAAAACAAATGACTGCTTTTTTTAAACAAATGATTGTTGTTTTATATAACAGAAAGGAAGACTAGAACAACTTGTTTTATTAAAAACCTAAAAAAAAACAACAAGAAGAAAACTTAATCTAAGAAACTAAAAAAAGAAAGAATTTTCCAATTAACACAAACACTATTCAATATCTTTGACTCACTCGGCCCATAACCCATTAGCACAAACGCAATTTAATATAATGCAATACAATTCACTTACCCAGAAATCCAAACAACCTAGCAAATCAAAAAAAAGAAAAAAAAACCAAATCGATGTAGAAATCAAAACCAAATCGGATTTCATTAGACTATTCAATTGCTTGCTGGCGATTAGTTTGGAGGGGAATGGGTTGTCGCGTGGTGTTCAGGTTGAATTCACGGTTTAGATTCTAGGCGATTGATCTGCGAGGCAGATGGATTGGAAATTTCAGGTCATAGTTGTAGGAGTCGAGATTGCGAGTTGTTGCAATTGGTGGGTGAAGCAGTAGAAATGGTGGTAGTTGCTGTTGAGGGAGGCGGTCTTTTTGGGGATGACGAGAGGCGGTGTGGGGATGTCGATTTAGAATCACGACGACTTAGTTGAAGTGGGTGAAGTTGAGCTACGCGATGGAGTTGCGGTGAAATTCAATTGCAGGCGAAGTGGTTTGTATCAATCCATGATGGTATGTTAGTAGCTTGGGTAGCAGGAGGCAAGTCAAGGCATAGTTCAGTGATTTGGTTGTTCAACTTTAGTGGTATTGATGAGCAGTGCAAAATCAAATGTATGTAGTTTTTTGTTGTTGTGCTTGGTCTGTTTGGGTGTTGGTTCAGGCGAGGTGAGTGAGGTAGTTGTGATCAATGGAAATGTAGATGTCTTGAAGGGGTTGGATATATGTGCAATGGTGATGTTTGGTTTGATGTCTGGGAGAAGAAGTGTGACTGCTACTATGGAAGTATGTTATTGTAATGTAGTTTGTTATTTGGCTGGAAATGGATGGTCTGACATGGAGGAATTGATGTTGTATGAAGCGTTTTGTGACAGGGGACGTGGGTGTAGTTTGTATGGTGTGTGACAATATTGGGTGAATGTGTGGCAGCAGTCTGGTAGATGATTGTAGGGCAGCAGTCTGGTAGTTGATATGTGGGATGTTTTTGGGTATTGAAGGATTGGGGGAAGTTTATGACGAGGCAGTGGAATGAAATGTGGTATGGAGGTGAACCAGGGCTGTTGAAATGTGGTACGAAAGGGAAGTTTGTTTTGTAGTGTTCGAGTGGTGGTGGCAGATAGCTGATGTTGTTTGTAGACAGAGGTTTGTTATGGAACTGCTGTGGTGGAGGAATTTTGTGGTGTTTGTTGAAGTAGTGGATAATGTGATGGGAAGAATAGGTGACAATGTTGATGTGTATATAGGGTGATGAAGTAGTGAGAAGATGGAGTATCAGTTTGTTGTGAAGTTGGAAGGGGAAGTGGTTGTATATCAGCTGGTCGGATTGTCAGCAGTTGTAGGATGTTTTGAGAGGAAGTGGCAAGAGGCTGATGGTCAGGCAGTTAGTGTTATTCCATTTTTTGGTCAAAACAGGAATATCAGTGTTGGGTGCGTTTCCACCACGATAGAACCAAGAAGAAGCAGCCAGCAGGCGTATATAAGTCTGGGATTTCACTCATAACCGATGCGTAAAAGTCCATTCGGTATTAATTCATTCGGTAGTACATCATATATCTCATTCGGCATAGTTCATTCGGCACTCCCCTCGCTGCCGAACCAGGCATCACCTCACCACAACCGAACCAACTCCAGCTCCCCTCTCTGACCGAACCAGGTAGGTGACTACCGAACCAAGGCATCTCCATTACTATACACCTGCCGAATCATGTCCATTCGAGCTAAGCCCTCCACTCTACAACTACCGGTCCATCTCCCCACCGAGCCAACCTTCTCCTCAACCACCGAACCAACCCACACCGGACCAGCATCTACCGGACCAGCCTCTACCGGATCAAGCTACACCATCTACCACCGGACCAAGGCACTGCCGAACCAAGGTGGTGCCGAACCAAAGTTGCCAGTCCAGATTGCTTCAGCCCAGGCCCGCCAGCAGCTATATACATGCAGGACCCCTGCCCCCAGCCTCACTCTATAAATAGAGAGGCAGGGGTACAACAATGGCGGACAAGTTTGAGAGCTCAAGCACGGAAGGAACTTTCAAACAACTTTCAGTTACTTGTATGCAAAGCTTTGTACTTGTAATCTGAAAGAAAGAGGAGAATAACATATAAAGTGGACGTAGGCACGTTCTGGCCGAACCACTATAAATCTGTGTGTCTTTTACAGTTTAGTCCCTGCTTTTTATATATTTGCATAAATCACCTAAATCACTAAAAACAACATAAAATCGACTAGTTCACACGACTTTGGGTGTTTGTGGCCATTTTTTGCGCAAACATTTTGGTGCTTTGACTGAGAATTGAACTCAGGGACCTACCGCTTGGAAGTTGAATTTGAGAGTTTAGAGATTCAGATTGAAAGAGTCATGGCGAGACAATCAAGCAGAAGGCCAAGGCCAGAACAGAGTCAACAGGAAGGGAGTCAAGAGGCTTTCTCAGGAGCAAACCAAGCTTCAGCCTTCGTCACCAGGGATGAGATGGAAGCTATGATGAGAAGACAAGAAGAGATGATCCAGAACTTGCTCCAGCAAATTGGGCAACTTGGAGCACAAAACCAAGGAGCAACCGGAGTTCAGAACGGAGCAGGACCATCTGGCGTAGCACCAGAGCTAGGGCGCACACACGCAGAGCATGTTAATCCGATCTCGAGAAGAGAGACGGGGGCATCCGAACAACCTGGTGGCAATAGAGGAGTGAACGCTCAGTCAAGGGGGCAGATCCCAGAGTGCCCTCGTGAACTCGGGGGACAGGTTGAAAGTGATGAACGAAGATTTCATCTCGGAGACGATGACAGATTGGCGGAGATGGTTAGAAGAGCTATGAGAGGCGGTTTAGTAAACAAAGACTTGGAAGATGTAAACAGGAGTCCTTTTTCTTCTGCAATTAGGATGGCTAGGAACCCACCAGAATTCAAGCTACCATCAGTAGAGATGTACGATGGGAGGACAGACCCTGCGGTCCATCTTACTAAGTATATGAGGCACATGGAAGTGCTGGGGGCATCACAGGAGATCATGGCCCGGTGCTTTCCACTGTATTTGACGGACATTGCAGCGTTATGGTTTAGGCAACTGGAGAGCGGCTCCATAGGAACGTGGGCAGATTTAACTGAGAAATTCATGAGGCAATTCAGGGTTCATATTGCGAGACCCAAGAATGTGATGACTTTGGCAACCTTGAAGCAGAAAACTGGAGAGACTTTGAGGAGCTTTCTCGATTTAATGCGGCGGCGGCATCTATGGATCGACCAGATCCATCTATGGTCATGATGGCGGCTGTATCTGGAATAGCTCATAGTACAGAGTTCAAGAATTCATTAACCAAGGACCCGCCTATGAATCTGGGAGAGTTCTATCATGAGGCTGAAAAGTTTCTGCATTTGGAAGATGCTAGCGCAGAAAGAGAGTAAGAAGATGACGTTTACGCAATCAAGAGCGGAAACCCACCTTGAAAGGGTGCGGAGACTAGCAAAGGAAAGAGAAAGGCTGAGGATAATGATGACAGGTCAAAGCGGCAAAGGAGGGAGCCGCGATTCATCACTCACACTGAGCTGAATGAGAGTCTGGAACGAATTTATCAGGATACCAAGGGGCATGTTCCGTATCGTAGACCAATGCGAAGGGATCCAACCTCTGACGAAAGAAAATCAGATAAGTTTTGTGTATTCCATGAATTATACGGTCTTAACACTAATGATTGTAGGCATTTGAAGGACGAAGTGGAAGGGCATATCAGGAACGGTATGCTCCTCCAGTACGTGAGGAGGCGAACTCCAGCAGTGGAGCCAGAGCGACCACCGTCTACATCGGCTAGAGGTGACCCTGGATCGGGGCACCATTTGATTATCCATTGATTGCTTGATTAAAATAACGATGAACAAGTTGTAAACCTCTCGCTAACATGGTTAGATCATTTACACATGTGAGCGATCGCGCATGATCCATAGGCATGCTCTGAATGACTACCAGCCGCATTATAGTAAGAGTTTACGTTTTGACATCTTCATTTTGCTTTTTTGCTTTGATTTTGATTTGAACATTTAAATTCTTCCTGTTTGGACATTTCTGCTGTAGAATTCATATGATTATTGCTTTGATATTTTCAAATTTACTTGTATGCCCGTGGATCGCGAACGGTCCTCGAGCACCTCTTGCATGGCAGCAAACTGCCGAAGTCTTTGATTCGGAAACTCCCCTAAACAATAACTCCGGCACTGATATTATTAAGTCCCCCCCGGGCACACCAACTCGCCTCGAACGGCACCCGACCTCGAACGGTCACAATTCGCCTCGAACGGCACCCGACTTCGAACAGTCACAATTCGCCTCGAACGGCACTCGATCGCGAACGGTCACAACTCGCCTCGAACGGCACCCGACCTCGAACGGTCACAATTCGCCTCGAACGGCACCCGACTTCGAACAGTCACAAACTCGTCTCGAACGGCACAACTCCTCTCACCTCAAATGGCTCGATCGCGAACGGTCGTCATTTGGGGTCCCCCACTTGACCGCGCACTGTCGCACTTTACCTCGAATGACTCGATCCCGAACGGTCGTCATTTGAAGTTGAGCGCTTGACCTTGAACGGTCACATTTTACCACAGATGACTCGATCCCGAACGATCGATACATGGATTTACGCACTTGACCGCGCACTGTCGCACTTTACCTCGAATGACTCGATCCCGAACGGTCGTCATTTGAAGTTGAGCGCTTGACCTTGAACGGTCACATTTCACCGAAGATGACTCGATCCCGAACGATCGACGCATGGATTTACGCGCTTGACCGCGCACGGTCGCACTTCACTTCAAATGACTCGACTGCGAACGGTCGTCATTTGAAGTTAGGCGCTTGACCATAAATGGCCGCGCTTCATCCCAAATAGCTCGATCCCGAACGGTCGTCATTTGGGGCCATATAAAATATCAAGCTCTTTACAGGTTGTCAACAGGATATGAACATCCAGCTCATGGCATTACAAAACACGCCTTCCTACCGCAAGGACATCAACAGGATGTGAACATCCAGCTCATGGCATTACAAAGCACGCCTTCCTATTGCAAGGCATGTTTTGGGGGGCAAAGTGTTATCCCATTTTTTGGTCAAAACAGGAATATCAGTGTTGGGTGCGTTTCCACCACGACAGAACCAAGAAGAAGCAGCCAGCAGGCGTATATAAGTCTGGGATTTCACTCATAACCGATGCGTAAAAGTCCATTCGGTATTAATTCATTCGGTAGTACATCATATATCTCATTCGGCATAGTTCATTCGGCACTCCCCTCGCTGCCGAACTAGGCATCACCTCACCACAACCGAACCAACTCCAGCTCCCCTCTCTGACCGAACCAGGTAGGTGACTACCGAACCAAGGCATCTCCATTACCATACACCTGCCGAATCATGTCCATTCGAGCTAAGCCCTCCACTCTACAACTACCGGTCCATCTCCCCACCGAGCCAACCTTCTCCTCAACCACCGAACCAACCCACACCGGACCAGCATCTACCGGACCAGCCTCTACCGGATCAAGCTACACCATCTACCACCGGACCAAGGCACTGCCGAACCAAGGTGGTGCCGAACCAAAGTTGCCAGTACAGATTGCTTCAGCCCAGGCCCGCCAGCAGCTATATACATCCAGGACCCCTGCCCCCAGCCTCACTCTATAAATAGAGGGGCAGGGATACAACAATGGCGGACAAGTTTGAGAGCTCAAGCACGGAAGGAACTTTCAAACAACTTTCAGTTACTTGTATGCAAAGCTTTGTACTTGTAATCTGAAAGAAAGAGGAGAATAACATATAAAGTGGACGTAGGCACGTTCTGGCCGAACCACTATAAATCTGTGTGTCTTTTACAGTTTAGTCCCTGCTTTTTATATATTTGCATAAATCACCTAAATCACTAAAAACAACATAAAATCGACTAGTTCACACGACTTTGGGTGTTTGTGGCCATTTTTTTGCGCAAACAGTTGGTAAGGTGGATGATATGTTGTGAAACAGAGGCTGATGGTCGGAGTATGTGGTGACGGTATGTTGGGATCAGGCAGTGAGACGTACTTACAGAAGTTTGTAGGGATGTTGTATTCAGGGATGTAGAATTGTTAAGCAGTGGAATGCTCAGGCTATAACGAAAGTGACTGTCAGTGGAAATGTATGTGCAGCGCACTGTTTGGTTTTGCAAGTATTGAGTTGTTTGAATCTCACTAGAGGTTTGTTGATTGACTGGTGGCAGTGGCAACGGTTAGGTAAGAACTCAGTGATCAGGAAGATGGCAGGCAAGAAGCAGTAGTTCTCTTATGTTGAAGTGATGCTAGGGGCAGTGAATGGTTGATGTATGAATGCAGTTGTGTATTGAAGTAGTGGAAAAATGATAATGTTGCAGGAGGCAAATGTATGCACAGAGCAGAGACAAAAATGTATGCATAGAGCAAAGCAAATGTAAAACTATAAATGCAATTTGAAATGAAATATAAAAAAAATTCTTTTTGAATTGTGTATGATTTATTTAAAAAAATATATATATGCAAATGAACAAAACACAAGAAAACAATAACACACAAGCAAAATGCAAACAAAAATCAAACCACAAACACAACACATTTTTTTTTTGATGCTAACTAACACACAAAAAACACACACTAGAATCAAATGAAAAATAATTCGAAGAATAGAAAATTAAATCAAAACTATTCCCTGGCAACGTTACCAAAAACTTGTTTAACGACGAATTTTCTATCTGTTTAGAAAATCGCCGATAAATTTGAATTAAAATTACAGCAAGCGCACGACATATAATTTAGTACGTGGTGGTACGGGTCGATCCGCAGGGAATTTTAAAGGTTTTAAAATTTTCTAATCAATAAAATTAAAACCAAAATTGAAGATTGTTTTGAAAATTAGAAAACTAAGCAATGTTGAGATTAAAAACTATGTGATTATAATTCAATTTGGAGGCAAATCCACTTTCTTAAAATTTCACATAAATAAACTTAAAACCAAATGTCGATCTCTTTTTAATCTAAGTAGGATTAGTGATGCATTTATTATAAGCATGGCCTATTTGAGTTATTAATTTACGCAAATCAAACCATCAAAATATAATACAAATCTAGTCCTACTTTTTCAAGTCTCATGAAACATGGCATAGAAAATGAAATCAAAATTTAGTTTAAGCATGATCTATTTACTATTAATTAGTAACATGTATCATCAAATTTTGATTAAACTTCACTTTATAGCCATGATCATATTTAGATGAAGAGACAATTTGTGATTAATGAGATGAGCATAGCCTATTTATTATGAATAAAGTAGGCTATTAAATTCAACATAAAACACAAACAAACATAAACATCCATTTTCTCATGAAGCAAAAAAAAAATCATACATAGAAAATTATGTTGAATCTACATGATAAACGAAAGCTTCATTACCCCTAAATTGTAGGGATTTAGCCTCTCATTTATGTTATCATTTCAACACAGAGATTTCAACATTGAAAATAAAATAAAGTAGGAAATAAACAAAGAAAAAGAAGATTAACTAATAGAAGGAAATGAACTAAACTAAATTCATAAATGTAAATCTAAGCTATGAACACGAAATGAAAGAGAGCATAAGAATAGAAATGAGCATAAAAGTAAATAAAAACATGTAGAAAAGAGCAAAAAAAGAGGCTAGGAAGCCATTTTTATTTCTGTTGGACGAATTCTCATCACCAAACTAAAGCCACTGCCGAACCATCTCCTTCCCCACGCTACCAAGCCAACCTCTACTCCAAGCACCCTGCCGAACCAAACTACTCCATGTACATGCCGATCCAACCTTCTCCCCACGCCTAGCCGAACCAACCTCCACCCTCCACTACCGGACCAAGAACCAAAGCCCATTTCACCCTCTATCACCGGTCCACCATACTCCTACTACCGGTCCATTCACTACCGGTCCACAATACTCCATCACCGAACCAGCTCCCAGACACCCCCCACCGAACCAACTTCCAACGACACCCCCGGTCCAGAAGCCAATGCCAAACCAACATCTTTCCACTTCCCTGCCGAGCCAACCATCTTTCCACCCTCTACCGAATAAACCTCCGAATCAACCACTCCAAGCACGGCCGAACCAAACTTCGCCGAACCAGAACGCTGCCAGGCCAGATTGCTTCAGCCCAGGCCCACCAGCAGCTATATACATCCAAGACCCCTGCCCCCAACCTCACTCTATAAATAGAGGGCCTTGGGTACAACAATGGCAGACAAGTTTGGGAGCTCAAGCACGGAAGGAACTTTCAAACAACTTTCATATACTTGTATACAAAGTTTTGTACTTGTAATCTGAAAGAAAAGAGAGAATAACATATAAAGTGGACGTAGGCACGTTCTGGCCGAACCACTATAAATCTGCGTGTCTTTTACAGTTTAGCCCCTGTTTTTTTATATATTTGCATAAATCACCCAAACCGCTAAGAACAACATAAAATCAACTAAATCATACGACTTTGAGGTGTTTTTCCACTTTTTGTGCAAACATTTTTGGTGCTTTCACTGAGAACTTCGAACCCGAAGTTTCAAGCTTCCCCCACTCAGCCTTCTTCCTAACAGCATCGCTTGGTGCCTGACAACATGACTTCCAGGCAGAGAAAGGGAAAGAACATCGCAACTAGCAGCATTCCGGATCCAGTAATCACAGATCTAGAGAATCATCCCATTCCAACAGCAATACCGAACGAGGATCTGACAAACCCGACAGCCCCTGCCACAGAACAACCGGCAGCAATTACTAGGGCAGATCTAGACAGAGTTGTGGCTGAAGTAGCTAACTGCTTCGCATCCCAACAAGAAGCTTTGGTGAACCAACTCATGTCACGCTTGAGGGATGCCAAAGAATCCAACCGCAACACTGAGTCGTGGGGTGAGTCTCAATCTGCAAGATCTCGGAGACAACAAAGGTCTTCCCTCTTCGAAGAAGCTATCAACAGGAACAACAATGATAGGGGCCGCGCCCGGACTCAGCCCGAACTCCGACTCGAGGAAGCGCTTGGAACCGAACCCAATGGGGGTGGCACCAGGCGAGGGTCGGATGTAGCTGAGCCAGTCATGCCGCCTAATCATAGAAACCCCGCTGAACGGAGCCGAGCTAGAATCCAGCCCGAAGTTGACCCCATGGAAATGCTCGAAACAGAACCCCACAGGAGAAGATCAAGGCAGGGGCCAACTGTAGCTGGTCCTAGCATGCATCCGAGCAGCCAAAGACAGCCACTGGATAACGTCAGAAGTGATAGACTATACCATCCCTACAGGTCATCTGGACGAGATCGATCCCGCAGGGAAGAACCAAGCTCATTTTTGTCCGCTCCAAATTCTGATGAAAGAATGGCACGATTATTCAGGGAATGCGTCCGACGGGAGCAAAGGGATCGAGAGATAGGCACTAGGGTAACCAGCCCTTTCACCCGCGACATCGAAACCGCCATCACCCCTCGAGAATGGAAAATGCCAACGATGGAACCGTACAAGGGAACTTCCGACCCCGTTGTACACCTGCAGAGATACACACAACATATGCTCATGAGCGGAGCAACAGAAGGAGTGTTGTGTAAATGCTTTCCGCTATTCCTAGAAGACCTAGCTACCTCCTGGTTCTGCCATCTACCCCAAGGATCTATCAGCTCATGGGAGATGTTGAAAGAAAAGCTCATTAGCCAGTTCCGCATTCATGTGGAACAACCCAAGGATGCTTATTCTCTATCTACTGTCAAACAGAAGTCCGGAGAGACACTGCAACAATATCTAACCCGGTTCAACGCCGCAGCGGCCGCAGTCCAAGATGCCGATGAGAAACTCACCCTAATGGCCCTCTGTAGTGGTGTGCACCCAGATACCAAGTTTGCTAGAAGACTAACTAAAGAAAAACCAGCTACCTTGCCCGATTTCTTCCATGAAGATGGGAAGTACATGAGACTCGAAGAGGCTGCCACTGAAAGGTAGACAGGACCACAGGCTAAGACGGCTCGTGGAAACGCCCCCGCCGCAGCGAAGGACATTCGGAGAAACGACTACAGAGACAATGCAGGGGGCAAGAAGGGAGAAAAGCGCTTGTACCGACCAGGACCGAGATTTGACGCTTACACTCCCTTGAATGAAACAGTCGAGAACATCTTCCTGGCCACCCAGGACGAACTTACATACAAGCGCCCCCCGTACAAGAAAGAGTCAGATCGCGCAATCCAGTCCGGAAAATTCTGCCGTTTCCACGAGTCTCATGGGCACGATACCAATGAATGCCGCCATCTCCGAGACCTAATTGAAGAACACATCAGGAGAAGGAGGCTGGAACGCTATGTGAAGGGACAGGACAGGACCTCAGCTCCTACCAAGGAAAACCCAGCGCAGCTCCACCCAGAGACAGGCGGAGGAAATCGCAACACCAGCAGTTCCAGCCAAGAGAAGATAGTGGTCCATACAATATCAGGAGGGCCACACATCGCCGACAAGAGCTGGGCAGAAATGGAAGGATACAGAAACTCACTCAGAAGCGAGGGAGACTGCGTCAATTCTGTTATGGAAGAACGCCACCCTAAGCGGAAGGAAAATAATGACATCACATTCAGTGGGCGCGACCTAGAAGGAAGGCAATACCCTCATATGGATCCTATGGTCATCTCTGTCTGGTTCGGCCCAGCTGAAGTTTTTCGAATCCTAGTAGACACTGGAAGCTCAGTGAATATTCTGAATATTCTGTTCAAGCATGCTTTCGACAAAATGAAGCTGTCAATGAAGAACGTGTCTCCCTGCAACAAACCGCTCCACGGTTTCACTGGAGAAGCAAAGATGCCCCTCGGACAATTGGATCTCTTTGTTGAATTGGGAAGTCATCCCCGCTGCACCGTTCGGAAACAAACATTTGTGCTAATAGACAACCACTCGGCCTACAATGCCTTTTTAGGAAGACTAGCCTTGTCCGACTTCCAAATTGCCCTTGCCCCATGGTGCCTGAAGATGAAGTTCCCAACGGATGATGGAGTGGGAGAAGTAGAAGGGGATCAAGACGCCGCTCGGGACTGCTATGTAACCGAACTTCGCAATAATCGCAGGAGAGATAAAGGGAAGAATGTAGAGACTGCTCTCTGCAAGAAAAGCTTGAAGCATAGCAACTAAAGAAAGCCCCTCCTCTTCGATATACAAGTGATCCCTTTAATGAATTAGACCCTAGGGACAGAGAGGAGGAGGCCACCGCCGAGCCTGCAGAGGCTATGGAGTTTGTATCTCTAGACAAATGTGACTCGAGTAGACTACTGAGGATCGGGTCTCAGTTAAAAACAGAATTGAAAGACCAACTTATTGATTTCCTTCGCCACAACTTGGATGTGTTTGCATGGACACACGCTGATATGACTGGAATCTCCCCGGACATAGCATGCCACGCACTAAACATCGATCCTACCAAGGTACCGGTAAAGCAAAAGAAGAGAAGTATGGGGGCAGAACGATCAGCAGCCCTCGAGGAAGAAGTAAAGAACTTACTTGCCAATGACTTCATACGTGAAGCCATCTACCCAGAATGGATCGCCAACCCGGTACTGGTAAAGAAAGCTAATGGGAAGTGGCGAACATGCATCGATTTCTCCAACTTAAATGACGCTTGCCCGAAAGACTGCTTCCCACTCCCCCGAATCGACCAACTCATGGACAGCACTGCCGGACACGAACTCTTATCCTTTATGGACGCATACTCAGGATATAACCAGATCCCTATGCACACCCCGATCAAGACCAACTAGCTTCATCACTGACCGAGGATTGTACTACTACAAGGTAATGCCATTTGGACTTAAAAATGCCGGAGCTACTTATCAGCGCCTCGTCAACAAGATGTTTGCAGAACTGATAGGACGAACTATGGAAGTTTATGTGGATGACATGCTGGTAAAATCGAGGAAAGCCAACGACCATATAAACCACCTAGATGAGATGTTTCAAGTACTTCGCCAATATGGAATGAAGCTTAACCCTTTAAAGTGCTCCTTCGGAGTATCATCGGGAAAGTTCTTGGGATTCATCGTTCATGCCAGGGGGATTGAAGCAAACCCCGAACAAGTCCGAGCTTTACAAGATATTAAGACAACATCTACTCGAAGAGAGATGCAAAGCCTAAACGGGAAAGTGGCCGCCCTGAGTAGGTTCATCTCTAAAGCGACCGACAAATGCATCCCTTTCTTCGAAGCTCTAAAGAAAGACAAAGGAAAGTTCGAATGGACTGACGAATGCTCGACAGCCTTCCTTAACTTAATCGGACACATCCAGAGACCACCGGTACTTTCAACTCCAAATGAAGGCGAGGAACTATGCCTATACCTTGCTGTATCATCCCACGCTTTGAGCGCCGCTTTGGTGAGAGAGGACAACCGCGCGCAGCGACCCGTATACTTTGTAAGCAAGAGATTCATAGGGGCAGAAGTCAGATACCCTAAACTTGAAAAGCTAGCATACTGTTTGCTTATCACGTCGCGGAAACTGCGACACTATTTCCAGTCTCATTCCATCAGAGTTTTAACCGATCAACCACTAAGGCAAGTGCT
This sequence comes from Allium cepa, assembly GCA_030765085.1. Lineage (NCBI taxonomy): Eukaryota > Viridiplantae > Streptophyta > Magnoliopsida > Asparagales > Amaryllidaceae > Allium > Allium cepa. The sequence goes on from CM060937.1 coordinate 3,729,078, forward strand.
CCATCGCCTCGACACTTCTGGGCGATTACTTAAGTGGTGCATCGAACTAAGTCAATATGATATCACTTACCATCCTCGCACCGCTATCAAGGGGAAAGCCATAGCTGATTTCATTGCCGAATTCACTACTAGCGAAGGTAAGGACCAATCTGAAATAGCATAAGATATCAAGTGGAATCACTTCGTAGATGGAGCGTCGAACGAACAAGGCTCGGGGGCAGGTGTTGTGATAATCACCCACAGGGGAAAGAAGCTGCACTACGCCCTAAGATTGGAATTCGCCGCCACCAACAATGACGCAGAATACGAAGCAGTGATAGCCGGATTAGAACTTGCACTGGAAATTGGAGTCAGTTCTTTATGTCTCCATAGTGATTCTCAACTTATTGTAAATCAAATACTGGGAGAATTCCAGACTCGAGGAGAACGACTCACAGCGTATCTAAAGAAGACCAGGCTACTGCTTAATCAATTAGATCACTATTTAATCAAACACATTCCCCGAGAAGAGAATCAAGAGGTCGACGAACTAGCAAAACAAGCTAGCATGAATAACATCACTATTTTCGGAGCATTAACCATCTCAAAACAGTTGGCACCAAGTTTCGAGCAAGTGAATCTGATAGCTGCGATCGACGAAGAAACCTGGATGACTCCTATCCGGAAATATTTACAAGATGGCACCCTACCCTACGGGCGAAATGAAATTAAGAAAATTCTAAGGAAAGCTTCCCGCTACACACTGCAAGAAGGAATCCTCTACCGGCGTGGCTTCTCTAACCCCATATTACGATGTGTCGCTGGAAGGGAATCCAAGGAAATCTTATCCAACATCCACCAAGGAAGTTGAGGAGATCACACTAGAGGGCAGACTCTGGCAAAGAAGATACTCCGATATGGATATTACTGGCCCGCTTTAAACAAAGATGCCTTGGACTTTGTCAAGAAATGCGACAGATGTCAGAAATTTGCCAAAATTCCTCGACTACCAACAAATGAGATCACTCAAATGACTAGCCCGTGGCCCTTTGCAGTATGGGGAATTGACTTGATTGGTGAACTACCAATGGGCCGAGGCAGAGCTAAATATGCTATAGTAGCAGTCAACTATTTCACCAAATGGGTGGAAGCGGAACCTCTAAATAAAATATCTTCGACAAAAGTTATCAACTTCTTGATCAAAAATATTCTGTGCAGGTACGGAGTCCCACTCAAGATCATATCAGACAACGGACTTCAATTTGACAGCGAAGAATTCGCCAACTGGTGCCAAGAGCACGGGATTCACAAAAGCTTCTCATCCATGGCTTATCTCCAGGCGAACGGCCAAGTCGAAGCTGTCAACAAAATTCTCAAAACACTGATCAAGAAGAAAATTGAAAAGTCAAAGGGCGCTTGGGTGGATCAACTTCCTACGGCACTTTGGGCCTACCGCACATCTTTCAGAACATCAACAGGGCATACTCCTTTCTCTTTGGCAAACGGATTGGAGGCAATGCTCACAGTTGAGACTATTGTGCCTTTCCACCGTAGGATCCACTACAACCTAGAAGAAAACGAAGAACTCCTCCTCATGTCTTTGGATCTGATTGAGGAGAGAAGAAATGATGCAGCACTCAAAGTAACAGCTCACAAACAAAAAGTGGCAGCACTATACAACTCCAAAGTCAAGCATCGCGGCTTACAAGAAGGAGATCTTGTCCTCAAGCAAATCTTTCCGCACCCCATGGCACTGGACCCCATCTGGGACGGACCATATGTAATTCATAAAGATCTCCACAACGGAGCTTATATTTTGTCAACTGTGGACGGAGAGGTGTTCCAGAGGGCATGGAACATCCGACACCTCCGTCGATACTTTTCTTAACTTGTACTGCCCATATGAAGTGAATTAACAAAGAGAATCAGTGGACGTAGGCATTTTCGTGCCGAACCACTTTAAAAAACTTGGCTCTTGTTAACTTGTTCCTTTATATCTTGGCTACTTGTTAAGCTTTATCCTTTGCTGTTGAAAAAAATCCTTTGCAGATGACATTTCAATTCAGAGCTTCACGACACAACTCCACCTGGACAAAATCTAACAGGTACGCTACGATCCTATGCCCTCGCCAATGAGACACTTTGCTCCGGTATCCCTCTACCGCGAGTTAACTCATTGTTTGCCTCGGCCCTTAAAGCCGACTGTAATAAGCCGAGTATAAGCCACCGAGAAGGCCGATTATGCCATGGCAGCTCATTACAGCGATTCGGCTCGCCGGCAACTGTGAACCGACCATAAGCCCCAAGATAAGGTGTGGCCAGCCAGGGGCAGTTCACAGTTGACGATCGGCCCCCACGCTAGCCGGCCACAGTAAATCGAATAATACCCGCGATTACGGGCCATAATGGCCCGGGTAGTTACTGTGCGCAATCGGCTCCGATGTGTCTTAAGTGCGGCTGTGGTAAAAAAGAAAACTCCTCGCAGAGGCGTAAGATGGGTGACAAATGTCTCCAAGACCCACAGCTTGGGAAAGTGACTACAAAACCCGTTTGCCACGAACTTAAGCACATCGACGGCCTTCCGTGACTGGAAGTTTTACTTTTTCTATATTTCCATTTCATTTAAAACTTTTCTCCTATTATCCGTAACGGTGCTTGAAAGTACAGGACATGAAATAGGGAACGCTCGCTAATGGGAACAGAAACTTACGATCGGATGACGAGACACTCAATAGCATTCCGTGCTTAGTCTTACATGGCGCATGAAGCTGCCGTCCACTGCCGAAACAGGAAGGGCGGTACCTTCTACTTTTATACATTAATGCGTAGCTGTAGTTCATATTCATACATCACATTTACGTTGCAAAATGAGAAAATTATACTTTAAGTAAAAAACTTGGCATCAGGCACAGTCAAGTCACTAGTAACATGCACAGTTACATCACTTACACAGCACAACAAAATAGCGATAACATTCCAACATAAAGGAATCATCTTATGTTATGAAATTACATAAAGTCATTCACCACAAATAATATTACTACAGTACATTAATGTTTTGAACTAGCATATACAGGAATGTCAAGCAGACCAAATAAAATAACCAGCTGCATTAGTGCTAACCACTACACCTCAGAACCAGCTCTCCGAATCTACTTGGTTGCTGGATCGGAACTCCCAGCATGTTGACCAGAGGTCCCACCTGTCCAATTCAGAAGAAGAATCCATCAGATAAACAGCGAACGATCAAGTTATGAAAAGCTAAAAAGGGAAAACTCACCAACGCCCGCTTCTTGGTCCTCATCCCCCAACTGCACACCGGCTTCATCCGTAGCGAGTAGCCACATCCCCTCCTTCACCGCTACCTTCTCCTCCTTTGAGAACTGGGCAGTAACCACATCCATCCTGAAGGCTGCTCCACCTTTCTTATCCGCATCGGCCTTGGCCTCCTGCAAAGCTCGGAGATATATCCTAGCCATGATCCGGGGATAGTCATCCATCCAAGATAGATTGCCCAGCTTCCAAGTACGGAAGTACATGCCCTGCAACATCTCATTCATCATCCCCTCATTCTCCTCAAACTCCCTCACCCGGGCCTCGGAGGACAGCAATTTAGCAATGGCAACATCCCTCCCCGATCTATACCTCAAGCGGTCAGCCTGAAGAGACCTCCTCATTTCCTCCATCTCTTCCTTTAGCCTTGCCTGAGCAAGCTCTGCGGCCTCAAGCCTCCCACATAACTCCTCCAATTGCTCGAGATCCGCCCTTCGAACCTCGTCCACCGTAGCAATGGCTATGTCAATCAGCTCCTTGCAGGCGGCTTCCATCTTTCGCAACTCAGCCTTGCTAGCCTCCTCCATGGTTTTCTTTAGTCGACGGGAGGCCGCCTCATGCTGGGATATCTGGATAGCCTGATCGACAAGCTGTTTGGCCTGGTCGGAAACCTGTAGCCGCAATCGGATGTTAGCACTTTCGATTTCCTCCCCAGCCCTGGCCAGTCGAGCCTGATGCTCCATTAACCTCTTGGTTTCCTCAGCCACCCGATCGATACTTGCCTTGGCCTCATTCCCCATGGTCACAATCCGAGTAGTAAGCAAATCAAGGTCTAACGACTTAGCCTCATCAAGCACCCGTACCATGGGATTTCGGGGAAGAAGATGCTCACCCGTGACCTCGTCAAAAGAGATATCCTGAAAACTCGGGTCCAGATCCGGGTGGCCGGCAAATGAGCTGCGATCCAAACCAGGACGGTCTATTGGAGTGACAGTTGGATTTTCGAACGGATGGGGGGAAGGCATAAACTCAGTATCCTCTTAAGTAATATCATGGATGGGCTGGACTGGAGGCTGGGGGCCAGGAGTAGGTTCAAACGAAGATCGGACCCTCTTCCTCTTTTGCATATCTTCCTCAATGGCTCCAAGAAGAGGGCGATATCTAACTACATCCCCAGAACGGCTAGTTGGCGGCTTTGGTTTGGCAGAAGCTTTGAGTAGCTTGTACTGTTCGAGGCGGTGCCGGATATCTGATGACTTGGCCGCCTTACCTGCTCCTGGAATAAAAACCAAGTGTTACGAACATACACTGATCCACAATTCAAGAAATATGTTAAGATAAAAGAGTGAGAATGCACATCTATTATACAAACCCTGCGGAGGAGTAGGATACTGCAATAAGTCCTGAATCTCATTCCAGGACGGAAGCGAACCATAAAATATTCCTAAGTCCCTATCGTAAATGGAGTCTGCAGAAGTCAAAAGTTCACCTTGAATCGCTGGAGTCGCCGTAGCTGAAGAACTCTTAGAGAATGAATCGGCGCCAGCCCCAGCCTTGCCAACCTCCTTTGCCTTCTCAACCAAAGCCGATCCTTCCTCCGACTCCCCAAAAGCTTGATGGAAAGCATCGTCCGCCCACTCATGAATCTCTCCCGCTTGCCCGGAGGTTAAGGCACCAACGCCGCTACCGCTCTGTCCATCTCCTCCTTCATCCTCACCTCTATCTTCCTCCACATCTTCCTCTCCCAGAGCAATTAGGCAAGTACTGGGAGAAGGACCATCAGACTTCTTAAGTTTCTTACCTCCAACAACGGAAGGCTTTCTAAAAGGTTCCCTCTTGCCACTCTTCACCGTGGCCCTTTCCTTGGCTTTGGAAGCCTTCTCCTCAGCCGTGTCTCTCTGCTTAACCACGGACTGGTGTGGCAGGATCAAGTTGTGCTCCAGAAGAGTAGCATTCCTGATCAGGAAAGAAGCCGACCTGTCCCGTCCCGAAATGGCCTTTATTTCCGTAGCCATCTGGACCAGGGAATCACTCTCTATGACCGCAAAGCCAGCTGTCGCTAGCAAGAAATAGAAGCATATCAGAAGGAGCACTGCAGTCGGAACAAAAAAACTGTAAATAAAGTTCAACTTACAGCCAGAAGTGAAGAGGCGGAAGGAGACAGAATCGTCCCTGATAAAAACCATTCTTTCTTAAACATGGTGAACTTTGAGTATAAGTCCAAGACCGGTTTGAAGGGCACGGCCGCTTCTAAACTAACATACGGAGACCCCTTCTTGTAGCCTCTCAGATTATACAAGTATCGAATTTCCCGGTTAGAAGGAGGGCGCCCATACCTCCTCTGGAAGATAACGAATAAGCACACCAGAATAGCGTAGGAATTGGGCTGGAGCTGGAGAGGGGCCACCTTCAGATAGGTAAGGAAGCTGACTATCCATGCATTGATCGGAGGAATGGCCCCACACATACAGTGGTATCGGCTGTAAGCAAAATATCCTTCAGGAGGGTCATATGGCATAACCCCCTCTCCCGGCAACATCATGCGAGCCCTGTCAATCCTGAAGGAACGAGAGATGACATCAAGCTGCTCGTCCCTGAGGGAGCTAGGAAAACAATCGGGCGGGGAATTCAAGAGCTCCTGGGGGCCATACCCATCTACTAGCGATCTCGGAGCAGGCCCAGGACATTCGGCCCGAACTGGGGGCACTATGGAGGACTCTGCTCTGTCCTTATACTTCCGTTTATCGGATCGGGTTTCCACTCTTTGAGACATTTGTCTACAAACATAAAAGCGAAAGACGTGTTGTTAGAACAAGAAGTGCAGAAATATAAACAAACAAGCGTATACAAGTCGAAAATTTCACTCATAACCCATGCATAAAAGTCCATTCGGTATTAAAAAAGTTTTCATTCGGCAATACGAAGCAAAGCCTCATTCGACATTCCCAATACACATGTTCATTCGGCAATTCAGGTGTATGTGTTCATTCGGCAGCTCACCTGGTTCGGCAGTTAGGAGAGCTATGGTACTCGTTCGATTCGGCTGTTTGGAACAGTTAAGGTTGATTCGACACTCGGTTGATTCGGCTATCACACTCGGTAGGAAATAACGAAGGCATGACTCCCCTACTTATAGGCGAGCCAAGGATAACCGGACCGGATGGTTCGACCCTCAAAACCGAATGAAGCTATTACAACTACAGGAAAACAAAGCGTGACACATGCAGGCATGTGCCCCACTTTGGGGGGCAAATGTTGGACGAATTCTCATTACCAAACTAAAGCCACTGCCGAACCATCTCCTTCCCCACGCTACCAAGCCAACCTCTACTCCAAGCACCCTGCCGAACCAAACTACTCCATGTACATGCCGATCCAACCTTCTCCCCACGCCTAGCCGAACCAACCTCCACCCTCCACTACCGGACCAAGAACCAAAGCCCATCTCACCCTCTATCACCGGTCCACCATACTCCTACTACCGGTCCATTCACTACCGGTCCACAATGCTCCATCACCGAACCAGCTCCCAGACACCCCCCACCGAACCAACTTCCAACGACACCACCGGTCCAGAAGCCAATGCCGAACCAACATCTTTCCACTTCCCTGCCGAGCCAACCATCTTTCCACCCTCTACCGAATAAACCTCTGAATCAACCACTCCAAGCACGGCCGAACCAAACTTCGCCGAACCAGGATGCTGCCAGGCCAGATTGCTTCAGCCCAGGCCCACCAGCAGCTATATACATCCAAGACCCCTGCCCCCAACCTCACTCTATAAATAGAGGGGCAGGGTTACAACAATGGCAGACAAGTTTGAGAGCTCAAGCACGGAAGGAACTTTCAAACAACTTTCATATACTTGTATACAAAATTTTGTACTTGTAATCTGAAAGAAAAGAGAGAATAACATATAAAGTGGACGTAGGCACGTTCTGGCCGAACCACTATAAATCTGTGTGTCTTTTACAGTTTAGCCCTTGTTTTTTGTATATTTGCATAAATCACCCAAACCGCTAAGAACAACATAAAATCAACTAAATCATACGACTTTGAGGTGTTTGTCCACTTTTTGTGCAAACAATTTCATGTAACATTGAGCTTACAACTTGCTTGCTTAATTTCCTAAGTAAAAATGAAATGTAAGAGGATATTTACATGTACATAAGAGAGCTATTTATACATGCATGAAACCCTAATTCAATTTTTAGGGGTGCTTCCCAAAATGCTTTTTAGGAAGTGTGGCCTCTAAGTAACCAGTAGCCTCTAATTATTCCATCATTAAATGTGAATGAAGCTTTAACCTCCACTTTGTTGTCCATTAGCTTCTAATTATAGATTTAGATAAGTGTGTGGGGTCCTCCATGATCATGAGCTTGTATTATTTCCATCATTCTTTCTTTGTATTCATTTGTGCATGCATGTATCTTCATAAAACCCTCTTCCATATGCATCCAAATTCCTATAAAAATTATGAAAAATGTTCAAGTAAAAAGTTCCAAATTAACACATGCACAAAAATGACTATTTTTCCCTTGTATGTAGATGAATATACGATGATTTGAAAATAACCGAATTTTGGCTTTAAACATGTTAAAATGTTCAAATATGACATTTAAATAATAATAGATAAAATATGGATGCAAATATATGCACATTTACGTGCACTTCGGTTATTTTTCTCTTATTAGGCATGGAAGATATATTTCTTTGAAACTTCGTTGTTTGTTGCTTATTACTACAATAACATTTTAAACTAACCGATGTTTTTTTTACTTGTTTAGGTATTAAGAATCCGAACATTTACAGTCAGGAAACTTACCCAGTTACATCTCTAGCAAATGAGGTATAATAGTTGCAATTCAAATTATAATTTGGATATTTCTGTGCATCAAGAATATTGTGCAATTCAAAGTATATGAGTGCCACTAACAAATTGTAAGATAAGCTACTTTCTGGGACTGCCAAACAAGATGCATATAACATGATCATATGCAAACGCAAGGGTTCAAGCTCTGAAGTCTTGCGAAGAATGAATTATGCGGGAAATGAACTGCCTTAGAATGGATGGATAGGGGCCGCATATATATTTGCACACATGAATATGACATTGGGTATAGTACATAAATATAGATCCAGATGAACTACATATAAATCATGTGTGAAATATTTTCATTCTATATTTATACAGCATATAGAGGGTGCCTGGAACTACACATATGCATGGAGAACTGAAAATAAAGTCGACCGGATGAGCTGACATAGGTTGTGGGATGCTAATTGAACTTGAATTGTTGCAAGGAAGTGAGAAGTATTTAGGAACCTCAAACTTGTTTTATCTCGTGGAGAGTACATGGAACATAGCAGTGATCAACATAACAGATACCAGGCATTGGACTGAGAATGCTGATAATAGAGATTAGCCACACTTGGACCATGTCGAGGATGCAGAGGTCTACGCTTAGGACGATGGAGATAACAGACAGAGCAATTAGCCATGCGAGAGTACGTGATCGGGAACCGATGCACTACAAAGTAAGATGAGCAACTACATCAGCAGGTCGTGGGTGCAGAGGTATAGATGGAGTAGCTCGGGTCAGGCGAGTCTAAATTTGTTTATGCAACAAGTGTGTAATATTTTTTTGGAAACTCGAACGTGATAATTGACATATTTTGTGCAACAAGCATGTTATATCAATATATACAATAGAAAGATTATTTGATATTGGCATATCGACATGCTAGTAAAGAAAAGAGAAACTTTTAAATGAACGTGTAAACCTTTTTTAATGATTTCATTCCCAAGTTTTGTATGCGAAAAATGTGACTTGGCAACTTCCTTTATGATTGCATAATGAAATTTACATGAAAACTTATTTGCAATAGACCATGTTTTTTCCCCATTGTTTTATGTATGATAATTGTTTATGAATTGAGCTACACATTAGTATTGGCATGTCTATCCTAATTTTGTCATTTATGGCTAGTTAAAGTTGGCCCTAGAAATAATATCAATGATATTTATACCATATCAGATCCTTCTATATTTTTATTTTTTATTTTAAAAAAGAATGTATTTTTATATGTTAAAGTTTTTGTATGTCCAATTGTTCGGTGTTCAGGTGAAGTACTTGGGATAGGAAGGTGAAAATATACCTCTAGTTGGGGAATCTTCTATATGCTCTCCTTGGGATTTGTGGTTAGTTTTAAGCATGTTAAATTTTACCATTCATTTTGTGGCTGACAGTAACAGTAGTGAAAGATAGTGGTTTGAAAAACAAGGAACTCATTGGTAAATCTGATCCTTATGTGGTTTTGCAATACGACCAATGTTCAAGCTTTGGACAAAGGAATAGACATCAACTAATTTCCAAGTCTAAACTGCGTGGATTAAGGTATTTTAGTGTTTTTTGTATATGAGAACAACAATGTTCTTTCTTATATAAATGAAGATGAATAATACTTAATTGAATCCAATACAATGTACATCCACTGCTTTCACATCTACAAAATCAAAGCATTTTAACTTTTAAAAATTAAGTATAAGACTAGTTTTAGAATCTTTGTTGGAAAAGAAATTTCACTTTATTTTTCAAGAAAAACTAAATATGAAGTGGGAAAAAAATAAAAAGATGAAAAATATTGCTTAAAAAATAGAAATAAGAAAATGGAGCAAACAAATAGAGCGATCCTTGAGGAGAGACCACATAATTCAAAAGCATCTTAACAGTTGGACAATCGATTCAATTCCTTATTTAAAAAACTAAAAATTTTAATGCTTATCTCTTTTACATAATGTTTACAGACCAATACTTTGTGTATCGTAATTGTTTTGACATTTGGTATATGATCAAACAATGCACAATAAATATTGATTTGTAATACGTATTTTATTTGAAGTGGATATTTAATTTTATCATTAATTTTTTTAAAACTCCTTAAAATTCTTCTTCATGGAGTGTCAGCAATAGGAATGTCATAGTTCTTACTGGGGTGTTATCATAGGAAATGGATGAAAATGCTTCTACAGTCTTCAACGTGTATGTGCCTGAATTTGTCGAAACCATATGGTTTGCACTACGAGATCCCCCATTCGTTATCAGAGAATGTGCCTTGGATGCTTTGTGACCTTGCCCTAGTGTTACTGAGAAACGTGAAACATGTTGGCATTTTTGATGGTTTATCTATCGAACGATGCAAATTTCCATCCATCGTTTTAAAAATAAAGTGCTATTTCATGTCATGTGTTAGTTTATTAACATAATGTTCACCCGATTGGTTATTATACTTAATCCAGTTTGCTCCTCATGATGTGGTAGTTTCGCACTATGATATAAGCACTTATTTGTAAAAATATGCAAGGTTAAGTGATTTTGATTAATTGAAACATTCAAGGCTTTAGTGAACTTTTGAGGTACAACAACTGTTGCTCTCATTGATGATGTTATTTTTTTTTTAGATTTTTAACCTCATACTAATTTATTAATTAGTAAAAACTCTTCTCCCAGTTTTCATTTTTTGAATGCTAAAAGATAAAACAAATCTATATAAGCAATTAGTGAGGCGAAGTGACACCATCTTGATACATATGTGATTAAAACAATTCAACAAATTGCACATTGTAAAGTAATGAAATGATTTTAATATTCAATGACATCTAATGTCTATATATAGAGAACAATTCTAGCAGTGAGATGAAAATAAAGAAACAAAAACCAAGCTAGTTTAACTATTTGTATTTGGTATTGCGTACTATTCTTGTTTGGAAATGAACTTGGAGGTGTTAGCGCCAAAATTGGTCACTAACACCCGAGTGTAAATGAAAGCACCAATTAACAGTTACTGATAACAGATAGAGTGTGTGTAGAGAGTAATAATATGAAGAACAGTTAAAATTAAAATGAAAGCAGTAAAGAACAACAGATTTTATAGTGGTTCGGCTAACTCTGGCCTACGTGCACTCCAATAATTTCCTTGTTATTGATACGAGAATCAGTTACAGTTACAAAGTGGTAGGCTAGCCTTAGCCTTAGAAAATAGAAGGTCATAGAGTAAAGGAGAAGAAGAAGAGGAAGAAGCCGAAGATCCTGGTCCAGATGAAGATCCCCCATATGCTGTATTTATAGGCGAATCCTGAGTTGTTGGGCCTCTTGAATAGCTTGGGCCCAACAAGGCCATTGCCGAGCCTCGTATACCCTTTGTCCCTGACCGAGCGGCATTTGCTGAGCCATCTGGGCAGAGCCGTATACCATCAATGCCGAGCCACTCGATGCCGATCCATGTATACCGAACGAGGTTGATTGAAACAGTAGAATGCTGAATGAGGTAGGCATGCCGAGCTTACTCGTAAGCCGAACGAGGTTGCCATGCCGAATGCCCACTGATGCCGAACGATCCATCCAATGCCGAACGATACCTGATGTCGAACGATCCATCGATGCCGAACGATCTCCAATGCCGAACGCTTCTAAATGCCGAACGTTCATAGATACCGAACGTTCATAGATGCCGAACGTTCATAGATGCCGAACGTTCATAGATGCCAAACGTTCATGGATGCCGAACCATACGCCGATGCCGAACGAGGTCCAATGCCGTACGCTCATCCAACGTCGAACGATCCTTCTATGCCGAACGTTCGTCGAATGCCGAACAATCCCTCTAATGCCGGACCATCCAAATGCCGAACAATTCAAATGTCGAGCGACATCTGCCAAACTGCCTAGGCCGAGCCATGTAATTTCTCCACTCCTTTTCCCAACGACAAATCCAAGTGAACTTCATCATTTTAAACCGAACCCATCATACTTTAGTCTCGATAATTGTGAAGTTGTTTAAGTTAAATCCACCTATCCGTGGCCTTGTAAAAAGGCGGGTTAACACTTGCCCCCCAAAACATGCCTTGTGATAACAAGGCGTGGTTTGAATAGTTCCGAATCCAATATCCAAAGTCCATAGCCATATTGCCAGAGTATATCATCCTTGACTGCTCCGAGTCGATATCCAATTCCAAATCCAATAACCAAAGCTTGAGCCAATTCCATGTCCATCCGAACTCGACAACCGAGTCCCAAACCATCCTTATCCATTAGCCAAAAACCGAATGCAGGACCTCTCTGGGTCAATATCCAAATCATAACTCTCTCCGGGCTCTTGCCAAGCGCAATCTACACCTGACGGCCATGATCCAGCGTCCCTGGATGTTAAGCTAGGCTCATCGGGTTCTTGTCGAGCGTAATCCACACATGACGGCCTTGGTCTAGTGTCCCTGGATGTTGAACTAACCTCTCCGGGCTTAATCTTGATTTTGTAGACCTCGTCGGGTCGTGTTATCCTGTTCCAGCCTTGACTTTTCCATCACGGGCTTGTATGTTCTCCGGCCTCGACTCTCCGGTCAAAGACTTTGATATTCACCGGCCTCAGCAATCCGGCTAAGGATTTTGATATTCTCAGGCCTCGACTCTCCGGTCAAGGACTTTTTATATTCTCCGGCCTCGACTCTCCGGTCAAGGACTTTGATATTCACCGGCCTCAGCAATCCGGCTAAGGATTTTGATATTCTCCGGCCTCGACTCTCCGGTCAAGGACTTTTTATATTCTCCGGCCTCGACTCTCCGATCAAGGACTTTTTATATTCTCCGGCCTCGACTCTCCGGTCAAGGACTTTTTATATTCTCCGGCCTCGACTCTCCGGTCAAGGACTTTTTATATTCTTCCCGAGTCCATTTCTTCGCTCTCCGGCGAAGGGACTCGTAACTTGTGACCATTGCCCCGTCTCTCCGGTCGGGGCAGTAATTATAAAACCTGAACTGTTTATTACATTGATCCAAAACCAAATATAAAACCAGAAATCCGTATCAAAAATCAAACATCCAAACCAGAATGGGAAACCAAGAAAAAACCAACCAAATCGGGAGTTCAATCCAAACTCCAAAACCATACCAAAGAAAAGTAAATGTCCGAAATACGAAAGAGAGAACAAATCCATATCAAAAAATCAAACATCCAAACCAGAATGGGAAACCAAGAAAAAACCAACCAAATCGGGAGTTCAATCCAAACTCCAAAACCATACCAAAGAAAAGTAAATGTCCGAAATACGAAAGAGAGAACCAAAGTTTGCAGAAAACTAGAAAGAAAGCAGAATTTCATAGACTCAAGTAGTACGGTTTTCAGTTATCTCAGAGCACGCCTAGGGACCGTCCTCAATCCCGTACATGTGTAAGTGACCCAGCCGTATTATTTTGAGTTCTATTACTTATTCAAAACCATGAACCTGTTTAGTTGATAGTAAACCGGCGTTGACCAGACCCAATGCCGCCATTGCTAGAGATAGGTGGTGGCTGCTCTTGCTCCCCTACCGTAGTTCGATTCCTGACATATTGCTGTAGGTGACCATTCCTTACATGCTCCTCAATGATATCTCTCAAATGCCTACAGTCGTTTGTGTTGTGCCCATCCAGCTCATGAAATAGGCAATGCTTTCCCGATGTCCGTTCGTATTCTGAAGGCTCTCTCTTTGCTGGCCTTCGGTATTGGAGGCGCCCTCGAGTGTCCAAGTAAATCCTTTCTAGAGTCTCAGTTAAATCTGTGTAAGAAGAAAACTTTGACTCCCTCCGAGGTTTCTTCGAAGTGCCACCATTTCCTTTCGTTTTCCTTTTTCCTCTATCATCTTTACTTAGATCCTCCCTGGATGGACCTCCACCCCTCACTGCATAAGCTTCAGCCTCTCTCCCTACTCTCTCAGCCTGCGCATCCTCCTGTCTCAAGAACCTTTCCGCCTCATGATAGAACTCCCCGAGATCCATCGGTGGGTCCCGTTTCAATGATATTTTGAAATCCGAGTTATCCGCGATTCTCGAGACGGCTTCCATCAAAACCATTGACGGATCGGGTCGATCCACTGAGGCTACCGCTGCGTTGAATCTGGTTAAGAAGTCCCTGAGCGATTCCCCTTTCCATTGCTTCATAGATGTCAGAGTCATCACGTTCTTGGGTCTAACTACGTGGACCCGAAACTGTCTCATAAACCTCTCAATTAGCTCCGTCCATGTGCCGATAGAACCATTCTCCAGCTGTCTAAACCACATAGCTGCGATATCTGTCAAATACAATAGGAAGCATCGAGCCATGACCTCATCCGATGCCCCCAGTACCTCCATATGCCTTATGTATTTCTTCAGATGAACCGTTGGATCCGCCTTCCCATTATACATTTCCATATTTGGTAGCTTAAATTCGGGTGGGTTCCTAGCTTGCCTGATAGTAGGAGTAAAGGGACTCCTATTTACATCCTCCAAGTCTCTATTTACTAATCCACCTCTCATAGCCCGTCTAACCATCTCTGCTAGTCTGTCGTTGCCCCCAAGATGTAATCCTTGTCCATTGCCTCTGGTCTGCCCCCCGAGTTTATGAGGGAATTCTGGCACATACTCCTCATCTCGCACTCCTGCACTCCTGTTGGTGTCGGGTTGCACAACATTGTCTGGTATCCCTCCATGGGTTGGTCCAACATTTCCTGGTGGTATGCCCCCAAGTCTAGATCCATCTGGATTGGTAGCTGTTTGCTGATTGAGTGCTTCTGATCCAGCTCCACGGATCTGAGCTCCTGCATTTTCTGTTTGTGCAAATTGTCTGAGGAGAGTCTGCATCATCTCCTCTTGTCTTTTCATCATCGCCTCCATTTCCTCTCTAGTGATGTAAATGGATGCTCCACCTGCTCCATCTCCAGAGGAAGCCTCTTGACTTCCCTCCTGATTCCTCCTTTCCATTACTTGTTTCCTTGCTGATGGTCTAGCCATTGCTCTTTTAAATCCAAGTTTCTAACTCCAAAATTCCTGAGTTCAACTCTCAATGAAAGCACCAAAATGTTAGCGCCAAAATTGGTCACTAACACCCGATTGTAAATGAAAGCACCAATTAACAGTTACTGATAACAGATAGAGTGTGTGTAGAGAGTAATTTATGAAGAACAGTTAAAATTAAAATGAAAGCAGTAAAGAACAACAGATTTTATAGTGGTTCGGCTAACTCTGGCCTACGTCCACTCCAATAATTTCCTTGTTATTGATATGAGAATCAGTTACAGTTACAAAGTGGTAGGCTAGCCTTAGCCTTAGAAAATAGAAGGTCAGAGAGTAAAGGAGAAGAAGAAGAGGAAGAAGCCGAAGATCCCGATCCAGATGAAGATCCCCCATATGCTGTATTTATAGGCGAATCTTGAGTTGTTGGGCCTCTTGAATAGCTTGGGCCCAACAAGGTCATTGCCGAGCCTCGTATACCCTTTGTCCCTGACCGAGCGGCATTTGCCGAGCCATCTGGGCAGAGCCGTATACCATCAATGCCGAGCCACTCGATGCCGATCCATGTATACCGAACGAGGTTGATTGAAACAGTAGAATGCTGAATGAGGTAGCCATGCCGAGCTTACTCGTAAGCCGAACGAGGTTTCCATGCCGAACGCCCACTGATGCCGAACGATCCATCCAATGCCGAACGATACCTGATGTCGAACGATCCATCCGATGCCGAACGATCTCCAATGCCGAGCGCTTCTAAATGCCGAACGTTCATAGATACCGAATGTTCATAGATGCCGAACGTTCATAGATGCCGAACGTTCATGGATGCCGAACCATACGCCGATGCCGAACGAGGTCCAATGCCGAACGCTCGTCCAACGTCGAACGATCCTTCTATGCCGAACTTTCGTCCAATGCCGAACGATCCCTCTAATGCCGGACCATCCAAATGCCGAACAATCCAAATGTCGAGCGACATCTGCCTAGGCCGAGCCATGTAATTTCTCCACTCCTTTTCCCAGCGACATATCCAAGTGAACTTCATCATTTTAAACCGCACCCATCATACTTGAGTCTCGATAGTTGTGAAGTTGTTTAAGTTAAATCCGCCTACACGTGGCCTTGTAAAAAGGCGGGTTAACAGGAGGTATATGTATAAATAATCACAGCCAAAGGGTTATCAGGTTTGCATGTTTTTCACCTGTTAATTACCATAACTATATGCATTAAAATATTTATCTTGTCTGTGTATATGTTATTTTTTTTGGGCATATCAGAAGGTAAGGTGCAATGTTTATGGGGGGAAAAGCAAAAACAAAGATAATATAGAAAGGAGAGGAGCCACTGGAAGAAGGAAAATTAAAGATGATGGTGGAGCTGGAGGGAGCAAGGTTAGGAAAAGATAGAGCATGTCTCGATCTTGTGATAGTGGTAGACGTGAGTGGGAGCATGGGTGGAAAGAAGATGAAAAGGATGAAAACAGTCTTGCAAATCGTATGTTTCTTTCTTTAGATACATTTGATTTTTCCCCATAACTACTAGTTCATCAGATGCACCAGTTTAAATATGATCTTGTTCGAATGCACCCAAATGATTTTCTAGCGTCTAAAACTACAAAAATCTACGATTTTAGTCTAAACCTTATAGCAAACAAATTAAAGTAGACAGTAGGTGTTGCTTATGTAAATTTGCAGAGTATTTATATATTTTGTGTGATTGGTACTTTCATTGAAGCTAGAGTTTGACATGTGATCGTAAGAATCACAATTAAAACTATGATTCGTAAGAATCACAATTAAAACTATGATGAGCAAGAGTTTGCATGGAAATGTGTGTTTCCATGATGACAGTGGCAGTACATATCCATGTTAGTAGATTTTTTTTTGAAATGGTACTTAGATACAACATATCATTGACACAACAAATCACAAATCATGTGTCAATAAATGTTCGAATCACGCTATGCAAGTTTCGAACTTGTGACTTCTCGCACCAAAGTCGAATCACTTAACCACTAGGACAATGATGGTTGTCGCCATGTTAATAGAATTATTTGTGCATGTTAGTGTTAGTGTTAGTGTTAATTTTTTTGTTAAAATGGACAGATATTTTAATGTTGCGGATGATGTTTGGACCCAAATTGACAGTGGCGGTACAAGATCCAACCTTCCTGGTATAATTTTACTACTAAAAAGTCCTTTATAAAAAATTTCCTGCAATTTTTATATCCATATACATAAAATGCAGGCATATGTAGACATGAGTATAACAACGGGAATGAGTGGAGAATACATAGAGAACATAGACGGAAAATACAGGAGAATTAACCCACATGATGCGTTCAATAACTCACCATAATCTCTTTTTTTTATTGTGGGCTATTAATGAATTAACTTTATCTAGAGTGCGCTCTTTTGAAACATTTGAGTTGAGCAAGGAACCATGCACTTGTAGTAAGTCTTTTTCTTCGGTTAATAAAATTTCTAAACTGTTCACCTTAGCATATTTTTTACATAATCTCCTATTAAAAAAATACAATCATTTATATTAGGTTACAATCTTAATTGCTTTAACTAGCTTTGAAATGTTCTATTGGGCTTTAAACATGAAATTTACCTTAAGAAGCTTGTAAGAATCTCAGTTGACTCAAAAGTGCAGACTACCTTGGTCTATGTGGTTAACAGAACAAAATCAGTTAAAACATTTCCATTAGTTGTTTCGTATCTTATAATATAACTAATTTAACCATGATTTATAAATAATAATGATGATGATGAATTAACTAAGTTTATAATATTAATAATAATAAGTTAACAGAGTTTTAATAATATAATGATAATAATACTAATTATAATAACAAATTAACTAAGTTAACCAAGTTAATAAAAATTAACTAAGTTTTTTAAAATTAAATTTTTTTTATAAAATAACTAATTTTAAGTTAACTATGTGTGCTTTCCTCGTTTTTAGAGGATAACACATTTCTCTCAAAAAACTAATTTTAAGTTAACTAAATTTTATAAATAATAATAATATAACTAATTTAACAAAGTTTTATAAATAATAATGATGATGATGATTTAACTAAGTTTATACAGATTAACTAATTTTATAATAGTAATAATTATATAATTAAGTTAATAGAGTTTTAATAATAATAATAATAAATTAATCAAGTTAATAAAAATTAACTAAGTTTTGTTAATATTAAACAAGTTATATAAAATTATCTAAGTTTAAGTTAACTAAATTTTATAAATAATAATAATATAACTAATTTAACAAAGTTTTATAAATATAACAATGATGATGATGATGAATTAACTAAGCTTGTAAAAATTAACTAAGTTTATAATAATAATCTCTATTACTAATAAAGAAAATCCGTTAAACTAATTTACTCGGTGTCTTTTTGAAATTCCAAAAATGCCCTTACTTTCTTCTCCTCTACAGTCACGCTTTCTTCTCCTCCACAAGCGCCCTTTCTTCTCCACAGGTGCGATTTCTTCTCCTACCCAAGCGGTCATTTCCCCTTCCTCATGGTCTGTCGGTTCTTGAAGGTAACTTCGCCCTTTGCACCTACTACCGATTCATGATTTCTTCTTATTTCTTACTTCCACCGCGATTGGATCTGCTGAACATTGCTGCTCTGCCTGCTGCACCTGTACCGTCAGTTGTTCACTTTACACAGTGGTCGACAATAGTTAGGTATGAGCCCTAGACTTGAATTCGTTTTCCCTATTTCAATCCTCCGTGGTTACGGTTTTAATTAATATACATGCTTCTACTATTCAATTACTCTTTGATCCAATGATGTTTGTTAAAAAAAACTAATTATATCTTAGCTCTGTCCAAGCTAACTTTTGGTATATAGAATTACGCCACTGGTAGTTGGTACCTATTTTGGCATTTCTGCAATATTTGTACTTGATCGACATAGGGTATTGTTTTGTTTACATTAATTTTCTCCAACTGTTTCGCACTATCAAAAGCATCTCATGGTTTCCATTTTCATTTATGCATTTGCAAATTTCATTTCCCACTGCCATTTAATATTTACTCTTACTTGTCAAACGATAATAATATAATATTATTGTATATTTCCTATTATTTATGTTGAAATTCAATAATTCAATGATATTAACATTTATTATCACCCACTTCTTTGATGTTCATTTGTGAATGAGGTGCTACAACTTTTTAAGTCAATGGAGTTTACTGATGATAAACCAGATTCAGCTACTATTACAGCCCTAATATTTGTTTTCTCTCAATTGCTAGATCTACATGGAGGTCAAGAGCTTCATTATAATGCTATTAAAAGAGGTTTATATTCAAATTTATTCGTGAACAATGCTTTACTTGGCATGTATTGAAAATTTGATTTATTCGAAGATGTTCTACAAGTTTTTAATGAGATGGAAGTTCATGATGTTATGAGTTGGACAAGCATCATTTCTGGATGTGTTCTGAATGGAAATTACGAACAAGCATTCAAACTTTTAACAGATATGAAGGTTAAATAGTTAAAATGGATATAGCTACAATCCTAAGTATACTACCGGCATGATCATTCTTCACAGCAAAACGGCAAGGAAAGGAGGTTCATGGATGCATTCTAAAGCTTGAGTTTGAGCAAGAAATTCCAGTAGGAAATGCACTGATTGAAATGCATTCAAGGTGCGGTATTTTGGATTATGCTGTTCATGTTTTTGAATTCATGAATAGTTATGATGTAGTGACATGGACTACTCTAATGTATGCCTATGGAATGTATGGTAAAATACACATGTAAGAATTGTAAAATAATGAAAATAATGAATATTAGCTTTTGTATTTTTCAGAAACATTTAGCATTCAACGATTTTAGAACACCATTCGGCAATTTGGGCCAAAAAAAGATGAACATATCAAGTTAACACAACTGCTAGATGGTGGAAACCGGCAAGGGGTATAAAAATTGAAACAAATACAATTTTACCTTTGTTGTTCCCCGGTTGAAAATCGTATAACATTGACAAACTAAAAGTAATAATAGTTCAGAATCATATATCATTCACTTCTAGATGGATTTATCCTCATCATACAAAAGAACCAAATTCTAAAAAGAGAACAATGCAAAAAATAACAAGAAAGTATATGCTGTCCAAGAATTTCTATTGTCCAAGAATTCCTAATACCAAAAATACATCATTTATATATACAAGTACAAAACATTTCAGATGAGAAAGTTTGAAGTTTGGTGTATGATTGTTACTATTCAGTAACTGCCATCAAGGAGTATACCAATTCCAAAATATTACATCATCGGTCCTTCCTAATGAAAGCCTGTTTAAAAAAAGCACAAGAATGAATCAAAATGAATGTGCATTGAGAGATCAGAACTTCTAAACATTTTTGAATTATATATGCAAATGAGCATATGACATTCAAATCTGGAAAATATCATTATACATCATGCATGTTCCCATCTTTTAAAAGTAAAATCGCACCTTAGTTCCAGCTTTGTAATAAAATATATTTCATCTTTGAAATTCATAATCTACACATGCCCTCTTTATAATGATCATCTCCTATTTTTTATTACCATGTTTTACGTACTAAAATAACCAAAACAAAAAAAAACCGAAAGAAAAAAGGAAAACGTAATAATCAATTGCTAACGTACACTATAAGTGGACTTTCCAATTTATCACTATAAGTATAGTTTAGGAACTATATGATATGAAAAGTATCAAATTATTGACAGCTCCATTTTATATCATTTAAGAGATAAAAATGGGAACATTCTTTTTTATATTAGAAAAAAAAATCATACCATGTTTGTAGCCGCAATAGACTGCCTGTGCATATCTTCCCTTTCTCGA